>CM024585.1:5244548-6598974 GCA_014182565.1 Eucalyptus marginata
TTTTGTAAAGAACAGAGATTTAAAAAGTCAATAAAAATTCGACTATCAACAAAGGGCCATTTAATTTTAGCAGTGCCTTTTTGGGATTCTAAGGGACGCAAAAGAAATAGGTAAACACGGATTCATCAATCCGCAAACAAGCACTAAGACAACTCCCTCTCATATGCACAATAATAGAGAGCAATCACTTTTTCTTAATTACGTGAAACATGACAAAAAGCTACATGAGACATAGAATTAATCAAATAAGTACCTTGTTAACCCTAAGCGATACTAGAAAACTCAAAAGTTACATTAAGTAGCAAAGCATTCATAAAATAAATAAAAAGCCTACTATAATGCGAAAAGAACCTAAAAACAGAAAAGTGCTACGAAACACCCCTAAACAATGGAATTCAAGGTCCAAAACATATTGTGTTTGACTAAAGAGTTGCTTCTTTATGTGAGAACAATGAGATAAAAGAAGAATCGTGACAAATTTCATCTCTACTTAATTTTTAAGACAAATCTAGGCTAATTTGAATATAACTACCACTTGGTATACTCTCGTTTTGCTAACACTGTTGCCAGATGCTAATCTTGATCAAGATTGGCTTGGTAAGTTGGATTGTGGCCATTGCTTTTACGACTGCTGCATTGCGAAATGGCTCAAGGTGAAGATTATTATCCAATTTGCAAAGTGGCAGCAGCAGCACTAGCAATATGAACAAGAGAGATATCAAACTTCAAAGGATTTCACATATGAAAATTTTGAATTTGTGAGGAGACCAATCGACCCTTTTTCTTTGCTTAGACAATCTAATTTGTAATTGACAACGTTTCTATTTCCCCTCTCATCTTATTCGTTGTGAAACCAACGCTTGTCAGGTTTATAGTCTTTGACATCATAACCATCTCTCTTTTAACAAGTGGTTATGCATTTTCAATGGAGAACTTCCATTTTGAACCATTGTGGGCCTTCAAGTTTAAACATCAAACTTCATTAATGAGAAAAGCAGGACATTTCCATAAGGCTCTCATGTCACAAGCTCTAACAGTACAGTAGTTGCCAACGATGCCAAGTATAAGAGTCGCCAGAAAATTACAAAACTAGTCTACTTTGCATCCTCTGATTTTAAGATGCTTGCTTTGCATTGCAAATAATCAAAATCCTACACGTCCCAGAGAGAAGCTGCAGCTGCTCAAGCTTAATGATCCATTTCCAGAACAAGCTTTGCAATCTTCACTACTCTATTACCATGTGAAGCAACGATGAATATGAAGACATTCTAAAAGCCAGAGTCCTGAATTGGAAATGCAACATCTGCCAAACAAATACTGATAATGATTATTATAACAATGCTAAGAAGAAGAAGAAGAATTGAGACCACAACACAGAACTAAGACAATAAAACTGACCTGAAATATAAACGCCACACAAGAAACCTCAGCATTTATCTAGTATCAACGCATGCTACCCTCACGCAATTCATCAATTATTTTGTATATAGGCTGGTCTGCCTTCTGCTGGATCTGCAAAAAGACATCACATCCACAAACCACAATCAGCAATTGGATATGGGATTTATAGGGACAGTGATTATCTGCAACTCTAAACGGTTAACTTCGATAAAGATACAAAGAACACATTTCCTCATTCAAAACTAAAATATTGTACATTGCATTCAGACATTATATGAATCTGATTATATAAGTTTGCCATTTCGTAACGCCATGTCTCATTTTTGGTAAGTAAAGAAAAAGAACTCTTGAATATCATAACGGGCAAGTTTTGATTAGTGTGCATTTGTACATCGAGGAACAAATTTCTGTTGGAAGAATTATCACCTTCTTGGCTAAAAACAAGACAGCACAGTTACATATTGATCTACCACAAACATCTTGTGATGCTCATCTCTAGAAAAACAT
Organism: Eucalyptus marginata; assembly: GCA_014182565.1. Taxonomy (NCBI): domain Eukaryota; kingdom Viridiplantae; phylum Streptophyta; class Magnoliopsida; order Myrtales; family Myrtaceae; genus Eucalyptus; species Eucalyptus marginata. The sequence goes on from CM024585.1 coordinate 5,246,457, forward strand.
ATGAAACAATAACGTGGAGATATCAAATAATTATTCATAATTATGCTTCATCAGGTGATGACAAATGACACAAATGGAAAGCATGATAGGACAAATACACTTCTAGAACTCCCACCATCTCAATTTGTGTTGTTCAAGATCACCGAACATCTGGATCAGATGCTATTCCAAAGCAAAAGCATAGATGAATGTGAGATATTCTCGATTGTGGAAATACTAATAACAATCTTAATAATAGAACCAGCAATTGCAAAAGTTATTGTTACGGTTTATGGTCTATCTTGCCATTCAACCAGTAACTTATCATTTAAATTATTTATAATAGAGAAACAAACGCACATGTAGAAAGAGGTAGAGATGAGGAACATAGCGGAACATAGCTTCCAAAGTCAATCACTAATCAAAAGATTTTCTCCAAAAAAATGAATCTATACATAGGGATACCTACATAATTTTATATTGTTGTTTTATACATAAGGATACCTACGTAATTATTATATTGTTGTTTTACCCTTTGGAATGTGAAAATAAAATTACTAGAGGAATGAGTTTTAAAAACAACGGGAGGGAAAAAGACATTAAGGAAAGAATTTAAATGGAAATAGGATTAAATAAATGGCAACAAAAAGAAAATTTGCCCTAAAAATAGATAATGGCTAGATTGTGCTGCCACTAAATTAGTCAAATAATTAATGTATAATCATATAAGTTTATAGCTAATTAGGGAAATGAATAGAATACAAAGAAACCCGAACCGATCCAATTAGCCTTGATGAAGAAAATTAATGCACAAAGATATGTTATGATGTTTATTGTTGATATGTGTGTTGGTGCGTGTGTGAGCAAGTTGTCCCAAAGTAGACCTATCTAAAATGGGCAAAAGAGAGTATATGGTAAAATATCTTTAATCTTTCCCATGAAACGGTCAATGTGTATAATTTCTTGCATTCATGTACTTTTATTTTCTTCAACAATTTTATTATTGTGGGATTTCCTTCCACCAATATTCAATGAGGATAAATAATCATCTTCATATGAACCATTGGCAACCATTTTATTTCCAAAAGTTTTTTCTATTCTTCCGCTAAATGAAGTAGAGTTGCATTTTTAATTAGTAAACTGTATCTCATCAATAATTAAACTGCAATTTTTTTGTGTCTAAGTTGAATTTTGGAATGATCACTAAAAAAATGACATCTTATGTCATTGATGTAACAATATCGGCTTCATATACTTAACAATAACGAACATATTCAAATTCAGAAAATATATATTAAAACAAAAACCGTTAACATTCACCAACGAGAAAAAATGTAAATAAGTAGATGAAAATTAGGTAATTCTAACAGTATGTACAGTCAATTAGTACCTAAGTTAAAAGATCCATCAATCGACCATTTTAAGAAATCAAATTAACGAACTCAGATATATCGCTTACCAATATGATAACAAGTACATATTTAACTTACAAATCTCATGCTAGATTCTGGACCTTAGTACCGTCTACATCGGATAAGAAAATTGTTACCGTTTACAAGGAATGAAATCAAAAGGTCTTGCGCTCTTTTGGTGGATTACTTGGAGAATCTATGAAAAAATTAAGATTAACTAAGATCAAACCATTTTAAATATTGTGGGAGAGGGAGAATAGTAGACCAAGAAAATAATTAATTCAATAAAAACGAGACTAGTTCGAGAATGAAATACAAATACAAATGTAAGATGACAATTCGAATTAGGATTCCTTGGCAACTAAAAAGAGATGTCAAATTGAGAAAGCTCTCCAATATGGTAACTTTGAATTTACTCAATTAGGCATGAGGAAGGATAATATAAATAGGGGTAAGTTCTGCAGTACCAACTCGTCTTCTTAAAGTTTGTCTTCATTTTGGTATCATCTCATCTCTATCTTAGTCTATGCAAATTAAATCAAAATTCCCTTGAACTCTCACATTGGTCTAGATCTTCCAGGTTATTTTTCATTGGCTCTCTTGATCCTTTTTCCCCTTCATATCCCATTTTTCCCCTTAGCATATGGTGTGATATAGGTAGTTTTTCAACTTACACACTATGGTTTTTTTCTTCTTTATTTCAAATGTGAAAAAGAATTTGAAGAGTTTGTATATTACATCCATTGTTCAGATCTAAATTTATTTCACATGATCAATTCAATGATCAATTGTTGACCTTAGTTCGTTCTCTAGAGAATCAATGATTAGCTACTCACTTTTTATCTATAAAAATATTTTTTTAAATGTATTTATCATTTTCTACATGAATGGCCATTTTTTGCAGGCTAATTTCCAGAAAGGTTTACTTTTGGCCGGTGCTTCTCAAATCAAGTACGTATATTCTCTTCTTTTTCTGTTTTCTTTTCTTTTCTTTTTTTTCCATTCCATAGGATATTGAATTTGTTTGAAAGCCTTAATAAATGGTCGGGATGTTTGTGCTTCTATGCTTGTAAAGTTCATTCTAGCCATTTCGTTTGATTATTATAAAGGTTCATTCTAGCCATTTTGCTTGGGGTGGGTGAACCTAGGTGAGGCCCAATGACCCTCGCTCAGATCTGGGGCGAGGGTCGCGCCCTCCCCCAGATTTGGGCTAGCAGGCCATCGCTGAGAGCCACCAAGGCATCACTTGGGGCCAGCGAGGGTGACCTTCACTAGCCCTTCCCAACGGTTTTGGTGGCGGCGATTGGCAAGGGCTTGGCCAAGCCGTCAGTGAGCTTGTGTTTTTCTTTTTTTTTTAAAGCCGGTGGATGAGTTTGTGTTTTTTATATAAAAAATTACTTTTTATTTTTTAATCTAATTTTGTTTGCATTTGTAATTTTGTAATTTTTTTTTTTTTGTGACATGGCACTTGGTAGGCACCACGTCATTGCCATGTGTCTCGAGAAAGTATTAAAATAAGGCAAGTCAACATTTTTTGTTAGTTAAAGTGAACGAAATCAACGAAATGACTTGATTAAACCGATTTGACAAGTTTTAAGATTTTATTACTCTTTTTATAACTTTCAAGATTTAATTGCACTTTCGTGACTAATTTTCAAACTTTTAGCAAACTTATCCCTAATATTTATTCTAGAATTTCATCAAAACCTTGATGATTTTATTGCTTATGAATCTTATCAAAATTGTCCTTAGCGACCAATTAGAAAATTATAGCTTTATTGCGATATATGGTCAACCACAAGAAGTTTTTTGCGGGCTATTATAAATATGACAATTAGGTTGGTTTGAAAATTTTTAAATCCCATTTCCAAGATTTTCAATTTCAATCTCACTATATGTAAGTCAGTTACTTGTCTTACTTACTCATTCTCCTATGATAAATCAACTAAAAGAATGTATAGGCATTGAAAGAAAATTTATAGCATTTGAATTCTTTTTCTTGTTTTATGTCTACTACGAGAGCAATTACATTACGACTTAGCCCCTCCAATACTTCGAGTAGGAATTCATCCCTCGACAAAAAAGGACTTTTTCAAAGCATATACTACTAATTTGGATAGAATACATACAACCCCTCTAGTAAATTGATTTATGTTCATATATAGTTTTAATACGAATACTAAATGGTCATTACACATCGATCATACATGGTTTAGCATTATTTTTTCTAAGTAAAATCACCAAAAGAAGGAATTCTATGCACATAGCGGATTGATTCACCATTTGACAACAAACGCATGCTTTCATATCCATAACATCATTAATATAAGCATAGAGAAATAATATGAAATCCGTTCATTTGCTAGAAAATATTTTATATTTTTCCTGTGAGGTAATCTCATCCTTTTTTCTCATGTTTAGTACATAATAATTTGTCAAGAAACATATTAGGTTCATATCTTTAGAGCTATTCCAATTTAATGAACAGTGTATACCCGCGCGCGCGCATACACACACACACACACACACACACACACACACATATATATATATATAAATATATTATAATATTCTAATGAAAGAATTTTACATTTACAGGCCTCTATAATGGAAAATCAAAATAACAACTCAATTGACCATAACATAGATGAACTACTTGAGCCAAGAGTTTTTCCAAGAAGTGACACACGTTCCAATGGCCAGGTTACAACGGAAAACTCAGCAGGGCTACATGCCCACGTAGAATCACGTATAACTAATCAATTTACTTATGCGGCATCTAGATTGCCAGAATGGGCGAGTAGAGGGGTGAGGCGAGCTAGAGCTCATCCCGATATGTCATCTCCATCACTGTGGGCTGCCATCCAATTGAGAATACACGAGGTATGTTCCAAAAGATGTAATATTATTATCTCTGCATATTCATGTTTCATTCTAGGACCGGCGAGGTCTTATTTATAGTACTAGATTTGAAAACTCAATAATTTTCGCATAATTCTCAATTTGGTTCCTGAATTAAGTATGATAATCCCATTGGAAATCTCATCAATATAATTCCGTGAAAAGAGTATTTGAGATTGAGAGCTTTAAATTGAAACTGATTTTTACTACCAATTATGTGAGGCATTTCCATATACCTCATGCTCTTGATGCCAAAAGACACTCACGTTGTATTAAACTTGTGATTCTCATTTCTATGTTGGATATGAACTTTTAATTTACAAGTCATATAATGATGATATGTAATTAAGTATACCTTTTTAAGAATTTTATAAAATATATGAAACCCTGTGTCATGTAGAAAAAGGAATGTCTCATGTATTGTTGATGGTTTTTTTTTTTTCTTTTTTGGGCAATGATTGACCACAATCTAGTAATGTCATAATTGTCATTACCTCTTATTGTGTCTCCACAAAGATTTGTACTGGCTTGCGTTTATTTTAAATTTCCACCTAACTGGTAGTCTAAATATTTTCATAGACCACAAAAATATTTTTCATTCATTTATCTTTGTAAACAAGACATGCAATCATTTTGAAGAAAATGTTTCCTAAGTTATCGCTTTCTGCGAAACAAATGGAGCATTAGTATATACATAATCTCTTTTTTGGTACTATGAACTAGAAAAAGTTCATCTAAATAGAGATTGCTTCTTGTGTATGACTTCAAACATTAGCAGTGGCGTCATGAGTTTTGTAGTGGACACAAAAGTTTTCGAGTAATAATATTTGTCACCCTAAATCTTGAGTTTTGTTGTGGACATTTAGTTGCGACATTAGTTAGCCCTTGAGCGAGCAATATTTTTTATACTTCAGAAATAATTTACTCAAGGAAAGGTGACTATGAAATACTTAGGTTTTCCTCATATGCTTCTGATTAAGAATTAGTCCACCTCGACAAACAGGGTAGAGATGTCTCCACAGGATTGAGTGAGGAAGCCATCTCTGTACATCTGAGGTCGCAGCAATATCAACCCCAACCCTCTACTTCCAAAGAATCCAATGTCAAAGCCGAATCTTGTTGTATTTGTCTGGTAAGAACCACTTCATTTACTCAAGAACATATTAAGATAGAAATGAAGAACAATATTGTTGTCCATAAGTAATTGTCTTAGCTAAATTTAAACTATGAGTATGCATACTAAATCGTACCTTTTATTTTGGTGGAGTATTTGCAGGATGACTACAATGTTGAAGATAAGCTTGGACAGTTGGACTGTGGGCATCGCTTTCACTATGGTTGTATTGAGAAATGGCTGATGAGGAGGAACTTTTGTCCACTTTGTAAAAGGAAAGCAATAAAATTATGAATGAGGCATATTTCGTCGTTGAAGTGGTTCATGTAATGGTTTTTGAGGAGATTGATTGAGTTTCAACTAAATTTGATATATTTAACATTGTTGAATATCTAATTTTTTGTGTCTAACTTCAAGGAACTAAATAGAAAGCAACATGATTGCATATGCCAATAATAATGACGTAATATTAGCACCAATAATTAATTAAGTAAAATAACAAATAAATTGGTATTGAAGAAAACTGTGAAAACTAAGAAGTGAAATACTCCCATGTCTGTTTTGACAATAAGAAGATATGAACTTCGTTGATAATTATTGACAATATGACATTAACTAGAATAAAAGCCAATTGATTTCCAAGTTACAAACATCATCCATCAAGATATTTCGGATAATGAATGCAATTAAAACCTTTTATATGTGGTGGGAGATTTAAATTATATAAGCAAAATTAAAATTAGACTATGTAAGAGACCTTGATAAAATGGGGATATATATGTGCTGATCAGATTGGGCAAAGATATATTAGTTAAATCGGAAAATCAACTTTCATCCACCGCAACATCAAGTGTCTGCGGTTCTCCATTGTATGCGACTGCAACCATAGATGATGTCAAGACCACACGCTGCCCAGAAGGCGCTTTGGAACATGAATTCAGGACATTAAGGGGGTGCATGACAAAACCAATATCTGCTTCCAAACAATTTTCTATTCCAAACTGTTTATGGAATAAAATCCGTTTGATAAACTTATTCCGTTTTTTATTTTGAATAGATTTCTATTCCGTAAAATAGGTTTGAATAGAAATCAGAAGTAGAAATTTTCTACTTATTTTTGGAATAGAAATGAGAAATAAAAATTTTCTCATTGTTCGTCAACCGGTCCTTTATTAGTTGACGCCAACCACCGCTTGGCCGGGCCGCCAATCCCCCGTTCGCCCCCGCCGCCACCACCGCCGCCTGGCCGCCAAATAAATTATTTTTATAAATATCATTTTAAAATGAAATTTATTCGAATAAATAAAATGATATTTATTTTTATTTTTGCGAATAAATATTTATTTTACAAATAAATTAAAATATCCTTAAAATAAAATATTTTTAAAAATAAAATGAATAAATTTTTATTTTAAAAATACAAATTATTATAAAAATATCATTTATTCATTTTAATTTTTATTATAAAAATTATTTTTATTTTTAATAAATTAATTAATTAATTAAATTTAATCGAAATAAATTTATTTTTTAAAAATAAATTTAATTAAATATCATTTTATTAAAAGTAAAAATAAATATATTCATTTTATTCATTTAAAAATAAAATAAATTTATTAAAAATAAATAAATTATTTTTATTTGTCTTGAGTGTTTTGCCAAATAAATTTATTTTTATTTTTTTTTTTTTTTTTTTTATTTTTATTCATTTTAAAATAAATTTATTTTTAAGGATATTTTTATTTTAAAAGAAAATGATATTTTTATTTTATTTTTTTTATGATTTATTTTATTTTATTTTATTTTATTTCTTTATTTTTTTGTTAATAAATCATTTTTATTTTTATTTTTTATATTAAAGGTCGCCGCCGCCATCCGAAAGGAAGAAATTTTGTGTCGTTATCAAAAGAATTTCTATTTTTAGTAGAAATTTTATGGATCGTTATCAAACAATTATTTTCGCTAAACTCTTCTAGAAATAGAAATAGAAAAATTTCTGTTCCGAAACTATTTCTTAAAAATGGTTGTCACGCGCGCCCTAAGAGCTCCCTTCGGCGGTCAAATACCCCCTGCCCGCGGATCCTTGACATCATGATAAAAGGGCGAGGCAAAGTGTGGAAAAATGCCTGCACAACCCTCAGCAATAGGATCAAATGAATCCTCTTCCAGCAGGTTGGCTTTGAACAATTGAAGTCCGTCTCTCTCCATTAAGTCCAAGCAGATGTTCAGTCTTTTTGGGATCATTCGGATCGTGGATGGAGGCCTTGATGGTGTAAACGCGCTGCAGGAGGAGCTTGATGAGCCACAAGGCGATGTAACTAGATGCTTCGGTCACGCACACAACCTTCACGGCACCAACCGCCATGCTCATTCTCATCTTCTCCGTTTCGCCTTCTTCGTCCTTCTCCTTCTTCGTTTCGAAAAGGTAGCTCTCGCTCTGCTCAGAGGGAGAGATCTCTCCTTTTTCCTTGGCCGAGCTTCCTTCACTCCTCCTATCTCTGGTTCTCTCACCTCCTGGTTCTCTCCATAGCGAAAGTTCTGCAGCTCCCTCCTCCTCTCTCTGGAAGCTCTCTGCAATTTGTTCTCTTCCATGGCTGATGATTTCAAAAACCCCCAAAAAGAATATTGGGAGCGTGCGTGAGAGAAGTCAAGGGAGTAAGGCCTCAGGTTGTTTAAATTCTGGTGGGCTTCTTTAAGAAAACAAGAAGCAAGAAAAACAAATGGGCTCAAGAGGAAGTAAAAAGATGGGCTTCGGAGTTAAAAAAAAAAAAAAAAAAAAAAAAAAAAAAAAAGGAACCAGGTGCATGGGCTCATCCGACCCAAAAACCTATTATTTTAAAAAGAAAAATGGGCCAGCCCCCTACCCGAATTCGTTGTTATTATTATTTTTTCATTTTTTTATTTTTTTTATCATTTTCGTTCCTTTCATTTTTTTTATTTTTTTTTTTCATCTTTTAGATATTTTCTTATATTTTTTAAAGAACAAATATTTAAAAAGTCAATAAAAATTCGACTGTCAACAAAGGACCATTTATTTTTAGTACTGCCTTTCTAGGATTCTAAGGGATGTGAAAGCAATAGGTAAACAATGATTCATCAATCCGCAAACAAGCACTAAGACAACTCCCTCTCATATGCACAATAATAGAGAGCAATCACTTTTTCTTAATTACGTGAAACATGACAAAAAGCTACACAATACATAGAATTAATCAAATAAGTACCTTGTTAACCCTAAGCGATACTAGAAAACTCAAAAGTTACATTAAGTAACAAAGCATTCTTAAAATAAATAAAAACCTACTATAACGAGAAAAGGCATAAAAACAGAAAAGTGCTCCGAAACACCCCTAGACAATGGAATTCAAGGTCCAAAACATATTGTGTTTGACTAAAGAGTCGCTTCATTATGTGAGAACAACGAGATAATATAAAAATCGTGACAAATTTCATCTCTACTTCATTTTTAAGATAAATCTAGGCTAATTTGAATATAACTACCACTTGTTATACTCTCGTTTTTGCTAACACCATTGCCAGATGCCAATCTTGATCAAAATTGGCTTGGTAAGTTGGATTACGGCCATTGCTTTTGCGATTGCTGCATTGCGAAAAGGCTCAAGGCGAAGATTATTATCCAATTTGCAAAGTGGCAGCAGCAACACTAGCAATACGAACGAGAGAGATATAAAACTTCAAAGAATTTCACATATGAAAAATTTCGAATTTGTGAGGAGATCAATCCACCATTTTCTTTGCTTAGACAATCTAATTTGTAATTGACCGTTTTTATTTCTCCTCTCATCTTATCCGTTGTGAAACCAACGCTTGTCAAGTTTATAGTCTTTGACATCATGATCATCTCTCTTTTAACAAGTGGTTATGCATTTTCCATGGAGAACTTCCATTTTGAACCATTGTGGGCCTTGAAGTTTAAACATCAAACTTCATTAATGAGAAAAACAGGACATTTCCATAAGGCTACCATGTCACAAGCTCGAACAGTACAGTAGTTGCCAACGATGCTGAGTATGAGAGTCGCCAGAAAATTACAAAAGTAGTCTACTTTGCATCCTCTGATTTTAAGACACATGCTTCGCATTGCAAATAATCAAAATCCTACACGTCCCAAAGAGAAGCTGCAGCTGCTCAAGCTCAATGATCCATTTCCAGAACAAGTTTGCAATTTTCACTACTCTATTACCATGTGAAGCAACAATGAATATGAAGACATTCTAAAAGCCAGAGTCCTGAATTGGAAATGCAACATTTGCCAAACAAATACTACTAATGATTATTATAACAATGCTAAGAAGAAGAAGAAGAAGAAGAAGAAGAAGAAGAATTGAGACTACAACACAGAACTAAGACAATAAAACTGACCTGAAATATAAACGCCGCACAAGAAACCTCAGCATGAAACTACTATCAACGCATGCTACCCTCACGCAATACATCAATTATATTGTATATACGCTGGTCTGCCTTCTGCTGGATCTGCAAAAAGACATCACATCCACAAACCGCAATCAACAATTGGATATGGGATCTATAGGGATAGTGATTATCTGCAACTCCAAACGATTAACATCGATAAAGATACAAAGAAATCATTTCCTCATTCAGAACTAAAATATTGTACATTGCATTCACACATTATATGAATCTTATCATATAAGTTTGCCATTTCATAATGCCATGTCTCAAATCTAGTAAGTAAAGAAAAAGAACTCTTGAATATCATAACGGGCAAGTTTTGATTAGTGTGCATTTGTACATCTAGGAACAAATTTTTATTGGAAGAATTATCACCTTCTTGGCTAAAAACAAGACAACACAGTTATATATTGATCTACCACAAACATTGTGCTGAAACTCAAAAGGGACTCTGTAAAGGAGATGAATATTTTGTGATGCTCATCTCTAGAAAAACATATAAAACAAGAAGTTGGAGATATCAAAAAATAATCCATAATTATGCTTCATCAGGTGATGACAACAAATGATACAAATGGAAAGCATGATTAGACAAATACTCTTCTGGAACTCCCACCATCTCCATTTGTGTTGTTCAAGATCACCGATCATCTGGATCATATGCTATTCCAAAGCAAAAGCATAGATAAATGTGAGATATTTTCGATTGTGGAAATACTAATAACAATCTTAATAATAGAACCAGCAATTACAAAAGTTATTGTTACAGTTTATTGTCTACTGTGACATTCACTCATGCATGATTTAGAAGATAATACAAGATGTGAGTGTAGAACGAAGGTTTTCCCCCATAGGTAAGTGGGCCAATGGCATAAGGATTGAACCCAAAGACCTTTTAGCTCTTGCAGGAATTAATAAAAAACAACGCTTCATCAAGATTTAAGGTACAAACTAAAAAAACAAAAATCATGTCTTTGGCCAAGAACTAATCTACAGCCTACTTACTAACAATTCAATTCATATAAACGCAGATAAATGATTTGGACTCGCAACAAATACGTACATGTTCCTCAACATGCCTTTTTCAGGATAAATAAAAGAAGAATCAACAAGAATTTCCCAATAAATCGAGTCAAGGTCACAAACATAATTTCACAACACACCCGATCCATGTCAAAAGACACTCCCAACTTCTTGAAGCAAGAAATTACCGCCTTAGCTGTTCCAGATTGTCCAATTTGCTTGATAGATGGGATTCCATTACCTATACTTCAAATAAATTCACCACTGCCTCCATCAACGCATCCAAATATGAACTGGAAACAACAATAACTTACCATACCATGTCCACAATATACATTTGGCATCATTAGGTCAAGAGTAAAACAGTAGGGTGTTGCAATATTATAAGTTAATCCAAATTCATTGCACACGAGTAAATGTTCATCAATCAATGCAAACCACCAGACCAAACCACAGCAACAACGAATACTGATTCTCAAGCTATTCTTAAGAAAGCAGCATAACACTCGGTCTTCCACTGCAACTCAATGCACCATAATAGACATCAACGATGCACCTGTTCAAGCTGGCAAAGAAAAAGTGAGCAGAAGTAGGAGAGGGTAAAACCACATTATTGTTTTTTAAGGATGGAAGATGCCCCCCAATCACTCAAAAAGTTTAGCAAAAAGGTAACTACAGAAAACCTGGAGGGACTCAATTGCCACAGGTTCTAGCTCTCGTGCTTCCCGAGATAGCGATATGGAAATCCTACTTCTCACCTAACAAAAAATCTTTTTTCTCCCTCTTATTTGTTTCCTTGAACTTCAGTGAAGATAGTGGTTCGGTGTATGAGCACCCGAACTCCTATCTCATTCCTCATTCTAGTTAAAGGGTCGCTTCACAACAAATGGCAGAGTACTCAAGCATCATTCAACTTGATAACCAAGCAAATAAAACATGATGAGTTAAATGATAACAGGTAAAACACAACAAATCTAAGGATAAGAACTATATAAAGATAAACTTATAGGATAGAATCAGACCTATATCAGTAAGATTAAGAGCACCTAATCTGCCTTAAGTCCCACATCGGCTTAGCACACCAACAATGAGTCACCTATAATCTCACTAGGCCACCATCTTTTTTCTGCTTCATGATATAGGTAGTTTCTTCTTTGTATCATTGTGTTTACGTTTTATCTTTGTGTTGATATAATGCAGAGAAGAGATCAACAGTACCTAATTCACAAATTGTAGGACATAACTCATAGAGCTTCCATTCTTACTACCTTATTTTTCTTTTTTCATGCATGGTTTATCTTACAACCAATAGCGCTTTCAAAAGTATCTAATCAAACAGTGGTGAGAATTCTAAGTTTAACATTAGCTACATGTGCACTTAAACATCCATAAAATCATTAATCGAGACCTAGTCAAAGGGATGAACCATACAAGACAGAGAGCAAAGTGAGGAGCATAGGGGAAAGCAAATGAAGAAGAGTGAGGACTGAACACCTTTAGAGAATACCCAGAAAAGGCTCCTGGAAATTGCTCTGCCATAATTTCCATCGCTGCAAGAAATGCCACAACTTACCAAAAACTAGAGAATAATTAGGAAAAAAATACGAAATTGCAGAGATGGCTAAAACTGAACAAGGATCGTGGATTCTGTCAGCTGTTTCCCCACTTGTCGGGAAATCACTGCATATAAACTTGAATCTTCGATTGCTTAGTAAAGCCAATCCCTGTCTCCTCCAGTAGTTCCCATTACAAATGGAACTCCAACATTGCAATATAGCTCAGTGGTACCTTCATAATAGAAAGAATATAACTGAACTTATCAAGCGAATAGTGACATATTACCTTGTGTAGTATCTTGTTAAGGTTTGCAGATTTCACAAAAATATTGGATTTCCAAACAATTAGATGATCCTCCCACCCCTATTTTAATGGAACTTTGAAAAACGAGACCTCTCTTTCAGCAAATGAATTTCTATCAATACTTTCCCAAAGGATGTGTTACTTACTGTTCACTGCAATAGGCATGGTGTAGTCAACCACGATCATATTTGGGTGTTCCCAAGAGACCAACGCCACAACGCTTTCTCTATCTGAAGGTCCGTGCACCTTAATCTCTTTGCCACATACCTTTACGGTTTTTCCAGCCTCTTTGGCACAGCCAAACGGCATGGGGATAAGATCGAGTCCTGCAGAATCCGCTGCATTTATAACAACCTTCCCCATTTTGCTTGAACAATTGTTCACCTGCAACAATAGCAAACATGTAATGCATCCAAAAACAAAAGGGCTGGAAAACATTGAAAAATTTATTGACATGTTTCAGTAACTTATGATTTAAATTATTTATAATAGAGAAACAAACGCACGTGCAAAAAGAGGTAGATGAGGAACATAGTAGAACATATCTTCCAAACTCATCACTAATCAAAGGATTTTCCCAAAAAAATGAATCTATACATAAGGATACCTACGTAATTATTATATTGTTGTTTTGCTCTTTGGAATGTGAAAATAAAATTACTAAAGGAATGAGTTTTTAAAACAACGGGAGGGAAAAGGAATTAAGGAAAGAATTCAAATGAAAATAGAATTAAATGAATGGCAACAAAAAGAAAATTCAAGTGCCCTGAAAATAGAGAATGACTAGATTGTGCTGCCACTAAATTAGTTAAATAATTAATGTATAATCATATAAGTTTATAGCTAATTAGGGAAATGAATAGAATACAGTGAACTTGAACTAACCCAATTAGCCTTGATGAAGAAAAATGAACACACAAAGATATGTTATCATGTTTATTGTTGATATGTGTGTTGGTGCCTGTGTGATCAAGTTGTCCCAAAGTAGACCTATCTAAAATGGGCAAAAGAGAGTATATGGTAAAATATCTTTTGTCTTTCCCACAAAATTGTCAATGTGTATAATTTCTTGCATTCTTATACTTTTATTTTCTTCAACAATTTTATTATTGTGGGATTTCCTTCCACCAATATTCATGAGGATAAATAATCATCTTCATACGAACCATTGGCAACCATTTTATTTCCAGAAGTTTTTCCTATTCTTCCGCTAAATGAAGTAGAGTTGCATTTTTAATTAGTAAGCTATATCTCATCAATAATTGAATTGCAATTTTTTTGTGTCTAAGTTGAAATTTGGAATGATCACTAAAACAATGACATCTTATGTCGCTGATGAAACAATATCGGCTTCATATACATAACAATAACAAACAAATTCAAATCGAGAAACTATATAAAAAAAAAACCCTTAACATTTGCCAACGAGAAAAATATGTAAATAAGTAGATGAAAATTAGGTAATTCTAACGGTATGTACGGTCAATTAGTACCTAAATCCATCAATTGACCATTTTAAGAAATCAAATTAACGAACTTAGATATATCGCTTACCAATATGATAACAAGTACATATTTATCTTACAAATCTCATATTGGATTCCAGACCTTAGTACCGTCTACATCGGATAAGAAAATTAAGATTAACTAAGATCAAACCATTTTGAATATTGTGGGAGAGGAAGAATAGTAGACCAAGAAAATAATTAATTCAATAAAACGAGACTAGTTCGAGAATGAAATACAAATACAAATGTAAGATGACAATTCCAATTAGGATTCCTCTCTAACTAAAAAGAGATGTCAAATTGAGAAAGCTCTCCAATATGGTAAGTTGGAATTTACTCAATCGACATGAGGAAGGATAATATAAATAGAGGTAAGCTCTGCACTACCAACTTGTCTTCTTAAAGTTTGTCTTCATTTTGGTATAATCTCATCTCTGTCTTAGCCTATGCAAATTACATCAAAATTCCCTTGAACTCTCACATCGGTCTAGATCTTACAGGTTATTTTTCATTGGCTCTCTTGATCTTTTTTTCCCTTTCGTACCCCTTTTTTCTCCTTAGCATATGGTGTGATATAGGTAGTTTTTCAACTTACGCACTATGGTTTTTTTCTCTTTATTTCAAATGTGAAAAAGAATTTCAAGAGTTTGTATACTACATCCATTGTTCAGATCTTGGATATTTTTTATAGGTGAAGCATATTTCTTTTAGTCATTTTTTTATTATTTTATAATCTATATTTTTATTAGGGTATCGATGTCTATATGCTTTCTCTTTTTTCGTGCCAAAGTCTTTTTCGTCGCATTTTACAAATTTTGCTTATAATGATGGAGAGATTGTATGAGAAGTATCAATTTCAGGGGTAAATAATTGCATTTTGAAGACTAACAACATCATCTAATAGATCATTGTATATTGGAGGGTGTAGGATATTTTACTAGCAACCAAATTATTCAGATGTTATAAACCTATTTATTATATTTGATTGTCAAGATAGTCATACGCGTAGATTCAAATTCTAAAATTTATTTCACATGATCAATTCAATGATCAATTGGTGACCTTAGTTTGTTCTCTAGTGAATCAATGATTTTCTACTCACCTTTCATCTACAAAAATAATTTTGTACATGTATTTATCATTTTTTTCATGAATGGCCATTTCTTGCAGGCTAATTTCCACCAAGGTTTACTTTTGGCCGGTGCTTCTCAAACCAAGTACATATATTCTCTTCTTCTTCTTCTTCTTCTTCTTCTTCTTTTTTCCATTCTATATGGTATTGAATTTGTTCGAAAGCCTTGATAAATGGTCGGGGATGCCTGTGCTTCTATGCTTGTAAAGTTCATTCTAGCCATTTCGTTTGATTATTATTAAGGTTCATTCTAGCCATTTTGCTTGGGGTGGGCATCTTAGGTGAGGCCCAATGACCCTCGCTTAGATTTGGGGCGAGGGCTGCGCTCTCCCCAAATTTGGCTGGCAGCCATCGCCAAGAGCCACCAAGGCATCACCTAGGGCCGAGGGTGACCTTCACAGGCCCTTCCCAGCGGTTTTGGTGGTGGCCACTGGCATGGGCTTGGCCAAGTCATGGGTGAGTTTGTGTTTTTTTTTTTTTTTTTAAAGCTGGTGGATGAGTTTGTGTTTTTTATAATAAAAAAAATTACATTTTATTTTTTTTTAATCTAATTTTGTTTGTTTTTGTAATTTTTTAATGCTTTTTTTTGTGACGTGGTGCTTGGTAGGCACCACGTCATTGCCATGTGTCTCGAGAAAGTAATAAAATAAGGCAAGTCAGCGTTTTCGTTAGTTAAAGTGAACGAAATCAACAAAAGGATTTGATTAGACCGATTTGACAAGTTTTAAGATTTTATTACTATTTTTATAACTTTCAAGACTTAATTGCACTTTCATAACTAATTCTAAGACTTTTAGCGAACTTATCCCTAATATTTATTCTACAATTTCATCAAAACCTTGATGATTTTGTTGCTTATGAACCTTATCAAAATTGTCCTTAGCGACCAATTAGAAAATTATAGCTTTATTGCGATATAAGGTCAATCACAACAAGTTTTTTGCGGGCTATTATAAATATGACAATTAGGTTGGTTTGAAAAATTTTAAATCCCATTCCCAAGATTTTTTATTTCAATCTCACTATGTGTAAGTCAGTTACTTGTCTTACTTACTCATTCTCCTACGATAAATCAACTAAAAGAATGTTTAGGCATCGAAAGAAAATTTATAGCATTTGACTTATTTTTCTTGTTTTATGTCTACCACGAGAGCAATTACATTACGACGTAGCACCTCCAATACTTCAAGTAGGAATTCATCCCTCGACGTAAAAAGACTTTTTCGATGCATATACTACTAATTTGGATAGAATACATACAACCCCTCTAGTAAATTGATTTATGTTCATATATAGTTTTAATATGAATACTAAATGGTCATACACATCGTTCATACATGGTTTAGCATTTTTTTCCCTAAGTAAAATCACCAAAAGAAGGAATTCTACGCACTTAGCAGATTGATTCACCATTTGAGAACAAATGCATGCTTTCATATCCATAACATCATTAATATAAGCATAGAGGAATAATATGAATCCGTTCATTTGCTAGAAAATATTTTATATTTTTTCCGTGAGTTAATCTCATCATTTTTTCTCATGATTTAGTACATAATATTTTGTCAAGAAACATATTAGGTTCATATCTTTAGAGCTATTATGATATAATGAACAGCGCGCGCGCGCACACACACACACACACATATATATATATATATATATATATATGTATATATTTATTATATAATATTCTAACGAAAGAATTTTACATTTACAAGCCTCTACATTGGAACATCAAAATAACAACACAATTGATGAGAACACGGATGAACCACTCGAGCCAAGCGTTTTTCCAAGAAGTGACCCACGTTCCGATGGCCAGGTTACAACTGAGAACTCAACGGGGCTACATGCCCATGTACAATCAAATTTAACTAGTCAATTTACTTCTGCGGCATCTAGATTGTTAGGATGGGCGAGTAGAGGGGTGAGGCGAGCTAGAGCTCATCCCGATATGTCATCTCCATCACCATGGACTGCCATCCAATTGAGAATACACAAGGATGTTGCAAAAAATGTATTATTATTATCTCTACATATTCATGTTTCATTCTAGGACCGGCGAGGTCTTATTTATAGTACTAGATTTGAAAACTCATTAATTTTCGCATAATTTCAATTTGGTTCCTGAATTAAGTATGATAATCCCATTGGATATCTCATCAATATAATTCCGTGAAAAGAGTATTTGAGATTGAGAGCTTTAAATTGAAACTGATTTTTACTACCAATTATGTGAGGCATTTCCATATACCTCATGCTCTTGATGCCAAAAGACACTTACATTGTATTAAACTTGTGATTCTCATTTCTATGTTGGATATGAACTTTTGATTTACAAGTCATATAATGATAATATGTAATTAAGTATACCTTTTTAAGAATTTTATAAAATATATGAAACACCGTGTCATGTAGAAAAAGGAATGTCTTATATACTGTTGATGGATTTTTTTTTTATGGCAATGATCGACCACAATCTAGTAATGTCATAATTGTCATTACCTCTTACTGTGTCTCCACAAAGATTTGTACTTGCTTGCATGTATTTTAAATTTCCACCTAACTGATAGTCTAAATATTTTCATGGACAATTTTCATTCATTTATCTTTCTAAACAAGACATGCAATCATTTTGAAGAAAATGTTTCTTGAATTATAGCTTTCTACGAAAAAAATAAAGCATTAGTGCCGCTTGTGTATGACTTCAAACATTAGCAGTGGCGTCATGAGTTTTGTAGTGGATACAGAAGTTTTCGAGTAATAATATTTGTCAACCTGAATCTTGAGTTTTGTTGTGGACATGATTTTCAAGTTTTATCTCTCATGTTAATGTCGAAATGTCTGAATCTTGTGAAATTGCTATAATTCAGCACCGTGGGTATATATATGCTCAAGCCCCTTCACTACATTTATGTGTGTTATTATGTATTTTGCATTCAAACAACTACAAACCAATCCAGATGTGCAATGATATAGAATTGATGTAGAGGGACATCTAGTTGCGACTTTAGTTAGCCCTTGAGCAAGCCTTTGCAGCCTGGACGACCTCAAGCTAGCCTCACCAAAGGCTGGATGAGGCTCAACCTTATCAGATCTAATGAGGTCAAACCTTGCCCATGTTCGTCAAGGCTTGACCTTGGCCAACCCAGCACGAGGCCACCCTTGTGGCTTGGGCAGCCTTGAGCTAGCCTCACTAGAGGCTGGGCAAGGCTTGACCTTGCGGAATCTGGCAAGGTTGAGCCTTGCCCATGGTCAGCAAGGGTCAAGCCTTGCCAGCCCAGTGCGAGGCCACCCTTGCATTCTCAAGCTAGCTTCGCCAAAGGCTGGGCATGGCTTGACCTTGCCGAATCTAGTGAGGTCAAGCCTCTCCCATGGCCAATAATGATCAAGCCTTGCCAACCTAGTGTGAGGCTGCCCTTGTGGCCTAGATGGCCTCAAACTACCTTGTCGAAGGCTGGGTGAGGCTCAACTTTGCCGGATCTCACAAGGTCAAGCCTCGCCCATGGCCTGCAAAGCTTGATCGTCGCCGCCTAGCGCGAGCAGCCCTCGCAACCATTGGTGAGGGCTCGAGCCTCATTGGGCATCACCTTGGCCAGTCATTAAGGTCCGACGACCAGTTGGAGGAATGGGGAGGAGAAGAAAAAAGAAAAAGAAAAGGAAATGAAAAAAATGTTAAAGTATTACTAAAAATTGTCCACGTCAATTTCGATTGTGCCATGTCAACTGACCAATGCTCAGTTAGCAAAATCCGGTCAAAATTAACCGCAAAAGGACTATTTGGCACCAAATGAAAAGGTTTAAAACTAAATTCGTACCAAGTGAAAAGATTTATGACTAAATTGGCACAAATAAAAGGTTTATGATTAAATTGGCAAAAAATGCAAAAGGTTTAAGACATTTTTAACACTTTTCCCCACAAGTTACATTAAAAACATCAAATTATTTTTTTGGTCGTTACAAAGAGCCGCCTGTTTTAAGCAGTGCCTTTTTGGGGATCCTAAGTAATTTAGTTAGCTATAGGTAAACACAAATTCATCAATCTGCCAACACACACTAAGACAACACTGCTCACTTGCGCAATAACAAAGAGAAATCACTTTTCTTTTTCATCGCATGAAATATGGCAAAAAGCTACCTCATACATAGAATAGATCAAATAAGTACCTTGTTAACCCTAAGTGACACTAGAAAACCCAAAAAGTTACATTAACCAATAAAGCATTTAGAAAAATAAAGGAAAGCCTAATATAACGCCAAAAAGGGCATAAAACTAGAAAAGTGCTTCGAAGCATGCCTAACTAGAGGTGTGCAAAGAAATCGAGACCCGCCTAGACCGCCCAAAACTAGATCAGAACCGCTTAGAACCGGTCCGGTTCCCAATTCCAACTTATGGGAACTTGTGGGTACCAATTCGATTTACGGTTCCATGGGCAAATCCGCTTATTCGGATCAAACTAGTTATATTATAATAATATATTAATTTTTAATATTGAAAAAATTAACCTTACGAAAGAACTTGTGCTTTCAACCCTTACAAAAATGTTAGTTTATAACTACATTATTAACCTTATCCTAGAGATCAATTAGCAATTCTTATGTTCACTTCAATAAAGTGGTATAACTTGGAAGCATGGGTTGATAGTTTTGAGGCATTGAGGTTAATGTACTGGTCAAAAGAAAAGAGATGCCTATAGCCAAGTGCAATGCATTCTAATTTCTATTCATATTGTTACTATATTGTCGCCATATAGTGACAATATATCAATTCGATGTATTAATGCTTTTTGGCTCTCTATCTTCCAAATATCAAATGCCAAACTTAAGTTGCATAATTATCAAAAGTAATTTTCCTTTGATTGCTAGTTCTAATAACTACACTTTATTTCCAAAGGGCTATTGAGCTTGTGAGACTTAGAAAATCATTGGTCATAATCTTAGACAATTTTATCGGCAACACTTTATATAATTGTTAAACAGTTTTTGGTGAGACCAGTTACATGGTTCCACACGGACAGTCCGGTTCCCGAATGAATCCATGCAACTAACGGGTGATTCCCAGTTCTAATTTTTTGGAACTAGTCCTTACCAGATGGTTCCCGATTCTAGGTCGAGAACTACCCACCAGGACCATGCACACCTCTATGGCTAATCAATGAAATTCAAGGTCTAAAACATCTTGTATATAAGAGTCGCTTCGTTATGTAAGAATATTGAGATAAAAGAAGAATGGCAAAAAATTTCAATCAGTAACTTTTAAGACAAACCTACGCTAAATTAAATATATCAACCACTCATTATACTCTCGTTTTTGCTAACATCAATGCAAGATGCCTATCCTGATCAAGATTGGCTCGGAAAGTTGGATTGTGGCCATTGCTTTTGCTACCACTGCATTGCGAAATGGCTCAAGCTGAAGATTATTGTCCAATTTGCATAGCGGCAACATCAGCCCTAGCAATATGAACGAGAGAGATCTCAGGAGTTCACATATGATAAATTTCAAATTTATGATGAGATTTATCCACCTTTTTTTTCTTCTTTTGCTTACAAACTTGAATTTGTAATTGACCACGTTCTTGTTTCCCCTCTCATCTTATTCATTGAGAATCAAACACTTTTCAAGTTCACAGGTCTTCGACATCCACACATGATCATCTCTCTTAGCAAAAGTGGCAATGCATTTTCCGTGGAGAATTTCCATTTTGAACCATTGGGGACCTTTCAAGTTTGAACATCAAACTTCATTAATGAGAGAAGCAGGACACTTCCATATGGCTTCCTAGTCGCAGGCTTGAACAGTACAGTAGTTGCCGACGATGCTAAGTATGAGAGTCACGGAAAAATTACAAAACAATTCTACTATACTTTCCATCCTCTGATTTTAAGACATGTGCTTCGCATTGCGAATGATCAAAATCTTACGCATCTCAAAGAGAAGCTGAAGCTGCTCCAGCTTAATGATCCATCTCCAGAACAAGTCTTGCAATTTTTTCTACTTCATTGCCATATAAACCAACGATGAGTATGAAGAATTCTAAAAACCAGAGTCCTGAACTGGAGATGCGACATCTGCCAAATAATTACTAATAATAATTATTATAACAATGTAACAAGAAGAAGAAGAAGAAGATTATTAAAGACCACAACACAGAACAAAGACAATACAGCTAACCTGAAAGATAAACGCCGCACAGGAAACCTCAGCATGAAACTAGTATCAACGCATGCTACCCTCCCGCAATACGTCAATCATATTGTATATACGCTGGTCTGCCTTCTGCTGGATCTGCAAAAAGACAACACATTGACAAACCAAAATCAGCGAGCACATTGGCTAAGGGATCCATGGGGACAACAACTATCTGCAACTCCAAACAGTAACTTCGATTAGGTACAAAGAACACATTTCCTCATTCAGAACTAAGACATTGTACATCGCATTCAGACATTATGTGAATTTGATTATACAAGTATATATAGGAGGGGCGAGCTAGTGTCACTTCAAAGCTTGCCAGTTTGTAATGCCTTTGTTTCACTTTTGGCAACGAAAATAACTCTTGAATATCATTACGGGCAAGTTTGGATTAGTGTGCACTTGTACATCCAGGAAAAAAATCGATTCCAAACTAAAGTGGGTTCAGATGGAAGAATTATCACCTTCTTTGCTAAAAACAAGACAGCATCAACTGTGCCCTTAGCATATATTGATCTACCACAAACATTGTGCTGAAACTCAAAAGAAACTCTGTTAAAAATAGATGAATATTTTGTGATGTTCATCTCTAGATAATCATATGAAATAAGGTGGAGATATCAAAAAATAAAACATAATTACGTTTCATCAGGCGATGACAGATGATACAAATGGAAGTGTGACCAGACAAATACTCTTCTGGAACTCCCACCATCTCCATTTGTTGTTTAGGATCGCAGATCATATGGATCTGATGGTATGCCAAAGCAAAAGCACAGATAGGTGTGAGATTTTTTTAATTGTGGAAATACTAATAATAGTAATAATCTTAATTACAGAACCAGCAATTACAAAGATTATCGTTACGGTTTATCGTCTACTGTGCCATTCACTCATGCATAATCTAGAAGATATTCAAGATGCAAGTATCAAACAAAGGTTCTGCCCCATAGGCAAGTAGGCCAATGGTATAAGAACTAAACCTAAAGACCTCTTAGCTCTTGCCGGAAGTACATAAAAACAAAGCTTCATCAAGATCTAAGGAACAAACTAAAAAACAAAAATCATGTGTTTGGCCAAGAACTAATCTACAGCCTGCTTACTAACAATTCAATTCATATAAACACAGCTAAATGATTTAGACTCGCAACAAATACGCATATGTTTAAATGATCTGGACTCGCAACAAATATGCATATGTCGCAAAAGCAATGGCTGCATTGCGAAATGGCTAAGGCGAAGATTATTATCCAATTTGCGAAGTGGCAACAGCAGCACTAGCAATACGAACGAGAGAAATATCAAACTTTGAAGGATTTCACATATGAAAAATTTCGAATTTGTGAGGAGATCAATCGACCCTTTTTCTTTGCTTAGACAATTTAAATTTGTAATTGACAACGTTTCTATTTCCACTCTCATCTTATTCGTTGTGAAACCAACGTTTGTCAAAAGACACTCACAACTTCTTGAAGCAAGAAATTACCGCCTTAGCTATTCGAGATTGTCCAATTTGCTTGATTGATGGGATTCCATCACCTATACTTTAAATAAATTCACCACTGCCTCCATCAGCACATCCAAATATGAACTGAAAACAACAATAACTTACCATACCATGTCTACAATATAAATTTGGCATCATTAGGTCAAGAGTAAAACAGTAGGGTGTTGCAATATTATAAATCGACCCAAATTCATTGCACACGAGTAAATGTTCATCAATCAATGCAAACCACCGGACCAAACCACAGCAACAACGAATACTGATTCTCAAGCTATTCATAAGAAAGCAGCATAACACTCGGTCTTCCACTGCAACTCAGTGCACCAGAATAGACATCAAAAATGCACCTATTCAAACTAGCAAAGAAAAAGTGAGGAGAAGTAGGAGAAATAATTTACTCAAGGAGAGGTGACTATGAAATACTTAGCTTTTCCTCATATGCTTCTGATTAAGAATTGGTCCACCTCGACAAACAGGGTAGAGATGTCTCCACAAGATTGAGTGAGGAAGATATCTCTATACATCTCAGGTCGCAGCAATATCAACCCCAACCCTCTACTTCGGAAGAATCCAATGTCAAAGCCGAATCTTGTTGTATTTGTCTGGTAAGAACCACTTCATTTACTCAAGAACATATTAAGATAGAATTGAAGAACAATATTGTTGTCCATAAGTAATTGTCTTAGCTAAATTTAAACTATGAGTATGCATACTAAATCGTACCTTTTATTTTGGTGGAGTATTTGCAGGGGTGACTACAATGTTGAAGATAAGCTTGGACAGTTGGACTGTGGGCATCGCTTTCACTATGGTTGTATTGAGAAATGGCTGATGAGGAGGAACTTGTGTCCACTTTGTAAAAGGAAAGCAATAAAATTATGAATGAGGCATATTTCGTCTTTAAAGTGGTTCATGTAATCGTTTTTGAGGAGATCGATTGAGTTTCAACTAAATTTGATATATTTAACATTGTTGAATATCTAATTTCTTTGTGTCTAACTTCAAGGAACTAAATAGAAAGCAACACGATTGCATATGCCAATAATAATGATGTAATATAAGCGCCAGTAATAATTAACTAAAATAACAAATAAATTGGTATTGAAGAAAACTATGAAAACTAGGAAGTGAAATACTCCCATGTCTGTTTTGACAATAAGAAGATATGAACTTTGTTGATAATTAATGACAATATGACATTAACTAGAATAAAAGCCAATCGATTTCCGAGTTACAAAGTGTTTACGTTTTATCTTTGTGTTGATATAATGCAGAAAAGAGATCAACGGTACCTTAAATCAACTTTCATCCACCACAACATCAGGTGTCTGTGGTTTTCCATTGTATGCGACTGCAGCCATAGATGATGTCAAGACCACACGCTGCACAGAAGGCGCTTTGGAACATGAATTCAGGACATTAAGAGCTCCCTTCGCAGCAGATCAAATAATTCTGCCTGCAGATCCTTGACATCATGATAAAAAGGCGAGGCAGTGTGGAAAAACGCCTGCACAACCCTCAACAATAGGATCAAATGAACCCTCTTCCAGCAGGTTGGCTTTGAACATTGAAGTCTATCTTTCGCTCCATTAAGTCCAAGCAGATGTTCAGTCTTTTTGGGATCATTCGGATCGTGGACGGAGGCCTTGATGGTGTAGCCGCACTGCAGGAGGAGCTTGACGAGCCACAGGGCAATGTAACCGAATGCTCCAGTCACGCACACAACCTTCACGGCACCAACCGCCGCGCTCATTCTCATCTTCTCCGTTTCACCTTCTTCGTCCTTCTCCTTCTTCATTTCGAAAAGGTAGCTCTCGCTCTGCTCAGAGGGAGAGATATCTCCTTTTTCCTTGGCCAAGCTTCCTTCACTCCTCCTATGTCTGGTTCTCTCACCTCCTGGTTCTCTCCATAGCCAAAGTTCTGCAGCTCCCTCCTCCTCTCCCTGGAAGCTCTCTACAATTTGTTCTCTTCCAAGGCCGAGCTTCCTTATTTTACTTTTTTCATGCACAGTTTATCTTACAACCAATAGCTCTCTCAAAAGTAACTAATCAAACAGTGGTGAGAATTCTAATTTTAACATCAGCTACATGTGCACTTAAACATCCATAAAATCATTAATCGAGACCCAATCAAAGGGATGAACCATACAAGACAGAGAGCAAAGTGAGGAGCGGAGGGGAAAGCAGATGCAGAAGAGTGAGGACTGAACACCTTTAGAGAATACCCAGATAAGGCTCCTGGAAATTGCTTTGCCATAATTTCCATCACTGAAAGAAATGCCACAACTTACCAAAAACTAGAGAATAATTAGGACAAAATAAGAAAGTGCAGAGATGGTTAAAACTGAACAAGGATCGTGGATTCTGTTAGCTGTTTCCCCACTAGTCGGGAAATCACTGCATATAAACTTGAATCTTCAACTGCTTAGTAAAGTCAATCCTTGTCTCCTCCAGTAGGTCCCATTACAAATGGAACTCCAACATTGCAATACAGCTCAATGTTACCTTCATAATAGAAAGAATTTGACTGAACTTATCAAGTGAATAGTGATATATTGCCTCGTGTAGTATCCTGTTAAGGTTTGTAGATTTCACAAAATTACTGGATTTCCAAACAATCAGATGATCCTCCCACCCCTATTTTAATGGAACTTTAAAAAACAAGACCTCTCTTTCAGCAAATGAATTTCGATTAATATTTTCTCCAAAGGATGTGTTACTTACCGTTCACCACAACAAGCACGGTGTAGTTGACCACAATCATATTCGGGTGTTCACAAGAGACCAACGCCCCAACGCTCTCTCTATCTAAAGGTCCGTGCACCTTAATCTCTTTGCCACATACCTCTACAGTTTTTCCAGCCTCTTTGGCACAGCCAAACGGCATGGGGATAAGATCAAGTCCTGCAAAATCCACTGCATTTATAACAGCCTTCCCCATTTTGCTTGAACAACTGTTCACCTGCAGCAGCAACAAACGTGCAACGCATCCAAAAAAAAAAGGCTGTAAAATATCAAAAATTTTATTGACATGTTTCAATAACTTATGATTAAAATTATTTATAAGAGAGAAACAAACGCACGTACAAAAAGAGGTAGAGATGAGGAACATAGCGGAACATAGCTTCCAAAGTCAATCACTAATCAAAGGATTTTCCCAAAAAAATGAATCTATACATAAGGATATCTACGTAATTATTATATTGTTGTTTTACGCTTTGGAAATAGAATTAAATAAATGGCAACAAAAAGAAAAGTCAAGTGCCCTAAAAATAGATAATGACTAGATTGTGCTGCCACTAAATTAGTCAAATAATTAATGTATAATCATATAAGTTTATAGCTAATTAGGGAAAAGAATAGAATACAGCAAACCTAAACTGACCCAATTAGCCTTCATGAAGAAAAATGAACGCACAAAGATATGTTATGATGTTTATTGTTGATATGTGTGTTGGTGCGTGTGTGAGCAAGTTGTCCCAAAGTAGACCTATCTAAAATCGATAAAAGAGAGTATATGGTAAAATATCTTGTCTTTCCCACAAAACATTCAATGTGTATAATTTCTTGCATTCATATACTTTTATTTTCTTCAACAATTTTATTATGGTGGGATTTCCTTCCACCAATATTCATGAGGATAAATAATCATCTTCGTATGAACCATTGACAATCATTTTATATCCAGAAGTTTTTCCTATTTTTCCGCTAAATGAAGTAGGGTTGCATTTTTAATTAGTAAGCTATATATTGTCAATAATTGAATTGCAATTTTTTTTTGTCTAAGTTGAAATTTGGAATGATCACTAAAAAAATGACATCTTATGTCGCTAATGTAACAATATCGGCTTCATATACTTAACAATAACAAACAAATTCAAATTGAGAAAATATAAATAAATAAAAAAACCGTTAACATTCGCCAACGAGAAAAATATGTAAATAAGTAGATGAAAATTAGGTAATTCTAACGGTATGTACGGTCATTTGGTACCTAAGTTAAAAGATCCATCAATTGACCATTTTAAGAAGTCAAATTAACGAACTTAGATATATCGCTTACCAATATGATAACAAGTACACATTTAACTTACAAATCTCATATTAGATTCCAGACCTTAGTACCGTCTACATTGGATAAGAAAATTGTTACCGTTTACAAGGAATGATATTAAAAGGTCTTGCGCTCTTTTGGTGGATTACTTGGAGAATCTATGAAAAAATTAAGATTAACTAAGATCAAACCATTTTAAATATCGTGGGAGAGGAAGAATAGTAGACCAAGAAAATAATTAATTAAATAAAACAAGACTAGTTCAAGAATGAAATACAAATACAAATGTAAGATGACAATTCAAATTAGGATTCCTTGGCAACTAAAAAGAGATGTCAAATTGAGAAAGCTCTCCAATTTGGTAAGTTCAAATTTACTCAATCAGGCAAGAGGAAGGATAATATAAATAGAGGTAAATTCTGCACTACCAACTTGTCTTCTTAAAGTTTGTCTTCATTTTGGTATCATCTCATCTCTGTCTTAGTCTATGCAAATTACATCAAAATTCCCTTGAACTCTCACATCGGTCTAGATCTTCCAAGTTATTTTTCATTGGCTCTCTTGATCTTTTTTTTCCTTTCATATCCCTTTTTTCTCCTTAGCATATGGTGTGATATAGGTAGTTTTTCAACTTACACACTATGGTTTTTTTCTCTTTATTTCAAATGTGAAAAAGAATTTGAAGAGTTTGTATACTACATCCATTGTTCAGATCTTGGATATTTTTTTTATAGGTGAAGCATATTTCTTTAAGTGATTTTTTATTATTTTATAATCTATATTTTCATTAGGGTATCGATGTCTATATGCTTTCTCTTTTCTCATGCCAAAGTCTTTTTTGTCGCATTTTACAAATTTTGCTTATAATGATGGAGAGATTGTATGAGAATTATCAATTTCAAGGGTAAAAAATTGCATTTTGAAGACTAACAACATCATCTAATAGATCGTTGTATCTTGGAGGGTGTAGGATATTTTACTAGCAACCAAATTATTCGGATAATATAAACCTATTTATTATATTTGATTGTCAAGACAGTCATAGCATAGATTCAAATTCTAAAATTTATTTCACATGATCAATTCAATGATCAATTGGTGACCTTAGTTTGTTCTCTAGAGAATCAATGATTATTTACTCACCTTTTATTTATAAAAAAAAAAAATTACATGTATTTATCATCTTTTTTCATGAATGGCCATTTCTTGCAGGCTAATTTCCATCGAGGTTTACTTTTGGCTGGTGCTTCTCAAATCAAGTACGTATATTCTCTTCTTTTTTTCTTCTTTTTTCCATTCCATATGGTATTGAATTTGTTTGAAAGCCTTAATAAATGGTCACGGATGTCTATGCTTCTATGCTTGTAGAGTTCATTCTAGCCATTTCGTTTGATTATTATTAAGGTTCATTCTAGCCATTTTGCTTGGGGTGGGCAACCTTAGGTGAGGCCCAATGACTCTCGGTCAGATTTGAGAAGAGGGTCGCGCCCTCCCCCAAATTTGGGCCAACAGGCCCTCACCGGGAGCCCCCAAGGCATCACCTAGGGCCAGCGAGGGCTTGGCCAAGCCGTGGGTGAGTTTGTGTTTTTTTTTTTATTAAAAAAATTACTTTTTATTTTTTTAATCTAATTTTGTTTGTATTTGTAATTTTTAATGCTTTTTTTTTTTTTTTTTTTATGTGGCACTTGGTAGGCGCCACGTCATGGCCATGTGTCTTGAGAAAGTAATAAAATAAGGCAAGTCAACATTTTTGTTAATTAAAGTGAACGAAATCAACGAAAGGATTTGATTAGACCGATTTGACAAGTTTTAAGATTTTATTACTCTTTTTATAACTTTCAAGACTTAATTGCACTTTCATGACTAATTCTAAAATTTTTAGCAAACTTATCCCTAATATTTATTCTACAATTTCATCAAAACCTTGATGATTTTATTGCTTATGAGTCTTATCAAAATTGTCCTTAGCGACCAGATTAGAAAATTATAGCTTTATTGCGATATAAGGTCAACCACAATAATTTTTTGCGGGCTATTATAAATATGACAATTAAGTTGGTTTGAAAAATTTTAAATCCCATTTCCAAGATTTTTTATTTCAATCTCACTATGTGTAAGTCAGTTACTTGTCTTACTTACTCATTCTCCTATGATAAATCAACTAAAAGAATGTGTAGGCATTGAAAGAAAATTTATAGCATTTGAATTCTTTTTCTTGTTTTATGTCTACTACGAGAGCAATTACATTACGACTTAGCCCCTCCAATACTTCAAGTAGGAATTCATCCCTCGACGAAAAAAGACTTTTTCGATGCATATACTACTACTTTGGATAGAATACATACAACCCCTCTAGTAAATTGATTTATGTTCATATATAGTTTTAATACAAATACTAAATGGTCATTACACATCGATCATACATGGTTTAGCATTTTTTTTTCTAAGTAAAATCACCAAAAGAAGGATTTCTATGCACTTAGTGGATTGATTCACCATTTGACAGAAAATGCATGCTTTCGTATCCATAACATCATTAATATAAGCATAGAGAAATAATATGAAATCCGTTTATTTGCTAATAAATATTTTATATTTTTTCCGTGAGGTAATCTCATCCTTTTTTTCTCATGATTTAGTACATAATATTTTGTCAAGAAACATATTAGGTTCATATCTTTAGAACTATTCTAGTATAATGAACAGCATATATCCACACACAATATATACAAATGTTTTTATTATAATACTCTAACGAAAGAATTTTACATTTACAGGCCTCGACAATGGAACATCAAAATAACAACACAATTGACCAAAACACAGATGAACAACTTGAGCCAATTGTTGTTCCAAGAAATGACGCACTTCCTAATGGCCAGGTTACAACGGAGAACTCAGCGAGGCTACATGGCCACACACAATCAAATATAACTAGTCAATTTACTTCTGCGGCATCTAGATTGCCAGGATGGGCGAGTAGAGGGGTGAGGCGAGCTAGAGCTCATCCCAATATGTCATCTCCATCACTGTGGGCTGCCATCCAATTGAGAATACACGAGGTATGTTCCAAAAGATGCAATATGATTATCTCTGCTTATTCATGTTTCATTCTAGGACTGGCGAAGTCTTATTTATAGTACTAGATTTGAAAACTCAATAATTTTCACATAATTCTCAATTTGGTTCCTGAATTAAGTATGATAATCCCATTGGAAATCTCATCAATATAATTCTGTGAAAAGAGTATTTGAGATTGAGAGCTTTAAATTGAAACTGATTTTTACTACCAATTATGTGAGGCATTTCCATATACCTCATGCTCTTGATGCCAAAAGACACTCACGTTGTATTAAACTTGTGATTCTCATTTCTATGTTGGATATGAACTTTTAATTTACAAGTCATATAATGATAATATGTAATTAAGTATACCTTTTTAAGAATTTTATAAAATATATGAAACCCCATGTCATGTAGAAAAAGGAATGTCTTATTTACTATTGATGGATTTTATTTGATTTCTTGGCAATGATTGACCACAATCTAGTAATGTCATAATTGTCATTACCTCTTATTGTGTCTCCGCAAAGATTTGTACTTGCTTGCATGTATTTTAAATTTCCACCTAACTGATAGTCTAAATATTTTCATGGACAATGAAAATATTTTTCAGTCATTTATCTTTGTAAACAAGACATGCAATCATTTTGAAGAAAATGTTTCCTAAATTATAGATTTCTACGAAACAAATGGAGCATTAGTACTATGAACTAGAAAAAGTTCAACTAAACAAAGATTGCTGCTTGTGTATGACTTCAAAACATTAGCAGTGGCGTCATGAGTTTTGTGGTGGACACAAAAGTTTTCAAGTAATAATATTTGTCACCCTTTGAGTTTTGTTGTGGACATGATTTTCAGGTTTTTATCTCTCATGCTAATGTCAAAATGTCTGAATATGTGAAATTGCTGTAATTCAACTCCATGGGTATATATATGCTCAAGCCCCTTCACTATATTTATGTGTGTTATTATGTGTTTTGCATTCAAACAACTAAAAACCAATCCAAATGTGCATTGATGTAGAATTGATGTAGAGGGACATCTAGTTGTGAAATTAGGTTTTCCTCAATTGCTTCTGATTAAGAATTGGTCCACCTCGACAAACAGGGTAGAGATGTCTCCACAGGATTGAGTGAGGAAACCATCTCTGCACATCTCAGGTCGCAACAATATCAACTCCAACCCTCTACTTCGGAAGAATCCAATGTCAAAGCAGAATCTTGTTGTATTTGTCTGGTAAGAACCACTTCATTTACTCAAGAAAATATTAAGTAGAATTGAAGAACAATATTGTTGTCCATAAGTAATTGCCTTAGCTAAATTTAAACTATGAGTATGCATACTAAATCGTACCTTTTATTTTGGTGGAGTATTTGCAAGATGACTACAATGTTGAAGATAAGCTTGGACAATTGGACTGTGGGCATCGCTTTCACTATGGTTGTATTGAGAAATAGCTGATGAGGAGGAACTTTTGTCCACTTTGTAAAAGGAAAGCAATATAATTATGAATGAGGCATATTTCGTCTTTGAAGTGGTTCATGTAATGGTTTTTGAGGAGATTGATTGAGTTTCAACTAAATTTGATATATTTAACATTGTTGAATATATAATTTATTTGTGTCTAACTTCAAGGAACTAAATAGAAAGCAACATGATTGCATCCGCCAATAATAATGACGTAATATTAGAGCTAGTAATAATTAACTAAAATAACAAATAAATTGGTATTGAAGAAAACTGTGAAAACTAAGAAGTGATGCTCCCATGTCTGTTTTGACAATAAGATATAAACTTTATTGATAATTAATGAAAATATGATGTTAACTAGAATAAAAGCCAATCGATTTCCAAGTTACAAACACCATCTATCAAGATATTTTGGATAATGAACACGATTAAAACCATTTATATGCGGTGGGAGATTTAAATTATATGAGCAAAATTAAAATTAGACTATGTAGGAGACCTTGATAATGAAATTGGGATATATATATATGTCGTGATTAGATTGGGCAAAGATAAATTAGTTAAATCAGCGATAGATACTCTCTCTCACTTAAACACACAAACACACAAATTACAGGAAAAGTATCAAAAAAGTCAAACATTTTGTATTTTTGTCAATTTAATTTTAATCATTTTATTTGTATCAATTTAGTCCTAAACTTTTTGATTTAATACCAATTTAGTCCTTCTGACTAATTTTTGCTGTATTTTACTGACTGGGTGTCAGTCGGTCGCCATGGCACGGCCAATGCTAACTTGGACAACTTTTAATAATATTAATATTTTTTTGATTTTTTTATTTTTTTTTTTTTTTTTTTTTTCTTTTTTTTCTTTTCTTTTTTCTTTTTTTCCTTCTTCTCCTCCTTTCTCCAGCTGGTCATCGAACCTCGGCAATCAGCTACAGGCGACAGTCGACAAGGTCAAGGTCGACCTCACCGGCCTCTAGCGAGCCTCACCGACCACTAACAGGCTTGAGGTCGCACCTATGAGGGCTCAAGCCCTCGCGAGTGGCCAGGTGAGGCTCAACCTCACCGGATCTAGCAAGGTAGGGTGAGCCTTGCCCATCATTGGTGAGGGCAAGCCTTGCTAGCCCAACGCGAAGCCACCATTGCGGCCTGAAAGACCTCGAGCTAACCTCACCAAAGGCTGGACGTGGCTCGACCTCATCAAATCTAGCGAAGTCGAACCTTGCTCATGGTCGGCAAGGCTTGACCCGTGCCAACCCTACACGAGGCCACCCTTGTGGCTTGGGCGACCTTGAGCTAGCCTCACCAGAGGTTGGGCAAGGCTCGACCTTGCGGAATCTAGCGAGGTCGTGCCTTGCCAGCCCAATGCTAGGTCACCCTTGTGGCCTCAAGCTAGCCTCACCATAGGTTGGGTGAGGCTCGACCTTATCGAATCTAGCAAGTTCGAGCCTCGCCCATAGCCGACAAGGGTCAAGCCTTGCCAACTCAGTGTGAGGCCGCCCTTACGGCCTAGGTGGCCTCAAGGTGCCTCGTTAGAGGCTAGGCGAGGCTCAACTTTGCCAGATCTCGTAAGGTCAAGCCTCGCCCATGGCTGGCAAAGCTTGACGGTCGCCGCGGTCGCCGCCTAGTGCGAGCAACCCTCGCAACCTTGGGAGAGGGCTTGAGCCTCATTGGGCGTCGCCTTGGCCGAGTCATTGAGGTCCGACCGGTTGGAGGAATGGGGGAGAAGAAAAAGAAAAAGAAAAGGAAATGAAAAAAAAAAAAATCAAAAAAAAAATGTTAATATATTACTAAAAGTTGTCCACGTCAGTATCAATTGTGCCACGTCAACTGACCATTGCTCAGTCAGCAAAATTCGATCAAAATTATCCGGAAATGATTATTTGGCACCAAGTGAAAAGGTTTTAAAAATAAATTCGTACCGAGTGAAAAGATTTATGAGTAAATTGGCACAAATAAAATGTTTATGACTAAATTGACAAAAATGCAAAAGATTTAGGACTTTTTAACACTTTTCCCACAAATTACATTAATAACATCAAATTATTTTTTTGGTCGTTACAAATGGCCATCTGTTTTAAGCGGCGCCTTCTTAGGGATCCTAAGTAATTCAATTAACTATAGGTAAACACAAATTTATCTATCTGCCAACACACACTAAGACAACACTGCTCACTTGCGAAATAACAAAGAAAAATCACTTTCCTTTTTCATTGCGTGAAATATGGCAAAAAGCTACCTCATACATAGAATAGATCAAATAAGCACCCTATTAACCCTAAGTGACACTAGAAAACCCAAAAAGTTACATTAACCAGTAAAGCATTTAGAAAAATAAATGAAAGCCTAATATAATGCCAAAAATGGCATAAAACTAGAAAAGTGCTCCGCAAGCACGCCTAATTAAAGGGTGCAAAGAAATCAAGACCCGCCTAACCACCCAAAACTAATCAAAATCGCCAAAACCAGTCCGATTCCCAATTCCAACTTATGGGAACTTGTGGGTACCAAATCGATTTCCGGTTCCATGGGCAAATCCACCACCCGATTGGACCAGTTATATTATAATAATATATTAATTTTTAATATTAAAAAAATTAACCTTACGAAAGAGCTTGTGCTTTCAACCCTTACAAAAATGTCAATTTATATCTACATTATTAACCTTATCCTAGAGATCACATAAGCAATTCTTATGTTCACTTCAATATAGTGGTATAACCTGGAAGCATGGGTTGATAGTTTTGAGGCATTGAGGTTAATGTACAGGTCAGAAGAAAAGAGATGCCTATAGCCGAGTGCAATGCATTCTATTCATATTGTTACTATATTGTCACCATATAGTGACAATATATCAATTCATTGTATTAATGCTTTTTGGCTCTCTATCTTCCAAATATCAAATGCCAACTTAAGTTGGCATAATTATCAAAAGTAATTTTCCTTTGATTGCTAGTTCTAATAACTACACTTTATTTCCAAAGGGCTATTGAGTTTGTGAGACTTAGAAAATCATTGGTCATAATCTAAGACAATTTTATTGACAACACTTTGTATAACTATTAAACAGTTTTTTGTGAGACTAGTTCCATGGATCCACCCAAACAGTCCAATTCCCGAGTGGATCCATGCAACTAACGGGTGATTCCCAATTCCAAATTTTTGGAACTAGTCCTTAGCAAGTGGTTCTCAGTTCTAGGTTGGGAATTGTCCACCTGAACCATGCACACCGTACGCCTAATCAATGAAATTCAAGGTCCAAAACATATTGTATATACAAGTCGCTTCGTTATGTAAGAATGTTGAGATAAAAGAAGAATGGCAAAAATTTTCGATCGGTAACTTTTAAGACAAATCTAGGCTAATTTGAATTGATGTTTAACATCATTGCAAGATGCCTATCCTGATCAAGATGGCTCGGAAAGTTGGATTGTGGCCAGTGCTTTTGCTACCTAACATCATTGCAAGATGCCTATCCTGATCGAGATTGGCTCGGAAAGTTGGATTGTGGCCATTGCTTTCGCTACCACTGCATTGCGAAATGGCTCAAGGTGAAGACTATTGTCCAATTTGCATAGCGGCAGCATCAGCCCTAGCAATATGAATGAGAGAGATCTTAGGAGTTCACATATGATAAATTTCAAATTTATGATGAGATTTATCCACCTTTTTTTCTTTTTTTGCTTACACAATCTAATTTGTAATTGACCAAGTTCTTGTTTCCCCTCATCTTATTCATTGAGAATCAAACACTTTTCAAGTTCACAGGTCTTTGACATCCACACATGATCATCTCTCTTAGCAAAAGTGGCAATGCATTTTCCATGTAGAATTTCCATTTTGAACCATTGGGGGCCTTTCAAGTTTGAACATCAAACGTCATTAATGAGAAAAGCAGGACACTTCCATATGGCTTCCTAGTCGCAGGCTCAAACAGTGCAGTAGTTGCCAACGATGCTGAGTATGAGATAGTAACAGTACAGTAGTTGCCAACATTGCTGAGTATGAGACAAGTCACGGAAAAATTACAAAACTACTCTACTATACTTTCCATCCTCTGATTTTAAGACATGTGCTTCACATTGCAAATGATCAAAATCTTACACATCTCAAAGAGAAGCTGAAGCTGCTCCAGCTTAATGATCCATCTCCAGAACAAGTCTTGCAATTTTCTCTACTCCATTGCCATATAAAGCAACGATGAGTATGAAGAATTCTAAAAACCAGAGTCCTAAACTGGAGATACGACATCTGCCAAATAATTACTAATAATAATTATTATAACAATGGTAACAAGAAGAAGAAGAAGAAGAAGAAGAAGATTATTAAAGACCACAACACATAACTAAGACAATACAGCTAACCTGAAAGATAAACGCCGCACAAGAAACCTCAGCATGAAACTAGTATCAACGCATGCTACCCTCCCGCAATACATCAATCATATTGTATATACGGTGGTCTGCCTTCTGCTGGATCTGCAAAAAGACAACACATTGACAAACCAAAATCAGCGAGCACATTGGCTATGGGATCCATGGGGACAATAACTATCTGCAACTCCAAACAGTTAACTTCGATTAGGTACAAAGAACACATTTCCTCATTCAGAACTGAGACATTGTACATCGCATTCAGACATTATGTGAATTTGATTATACAAGTATATATAGGAGGGGCGAGCTGGTGTCACTTCAAAGCTTGCCATTTTGTAATGCCTTTGTTTCACTTTTGGCAACAAAAATAACTCTTGAATATCATTACAGGCAAGTTTGGATAAGTGTGCACTTGTACATCCAGGAAAAAAATCGATTCCAAACTAAAGTGGGTTCAGTTGGAAGAATTATCACCTTCTTTGCTAAAAACAAGACAGCATCAACTGTGCCCTCAGCATATATTGATCTACCACAAACATTGTGCTGAAACTCGAAAGAAACTCTGTAAAAAAGGCAGTGAATATTTTGTGATGCTCATCTCAAGAAAATTATATGAAATAAGGTGGAGATACCCAAAAATAAAACATGATTACGTTTCATCGGGTGATGACAGATGATACAAATGGAAAGCATGACCAGACAAATACTCTTCTGGAACTCCTACCATCTCCATTTGTTGTTCAGGATCACGGATCATCTGGATCTGATGGTATTCCAAAGCAAAAGCACAGATAGGTGTGAGATATTTTTAATTGTGGAAATACTAATAATAATAATCTTAATTACAGAACCAGCAATTACAAAGATTATCGTTACGGTTTATTGTCTACTGTGCCACTCACTCATGCATAATCTAGAAGATATTCAAGATGCAAGTGTCAAACGAAGGTTTTGCCCCATAGGCAAGTAGGCCAATGGTATATATATTATGTGTTTAGCCAAGAACTAATCCACAGCCTGCTCACCAACAATACAATTTATATAAACACAGATAAAAAATCTGGACTCACAACAGATACATATACATTCCTGAACGTGCCCTTTTCAGAATAAATAAAAGAAGAATTAACAAGAATTTCCCAACACATTGAGTCAAAGTCACGAAAAGAATTTCACAACTCACCTGATCCATGTCAAAGACACTCCCAACTTCTTGAAGCAAGAAATTACTGCCTTAGCTGTTCCAGATGTGTCCAATTTGCTTGATTGATGGGACTCCATCACCTATACTTTAAACAAATTCACCAGTGATTCCGTCAGCACATCCAAATGTGAACTAAAAACAATAATAACTTACTATACTATGTCTGCAATATAAATTCAGCATCATTAGGTCAAGAGTAAAACAGTAGAGTGTTGCACATGAGAGCACAACACCAGGTCTTTCACTACAGTTCAGTGCACCAGAATAGACATCAACGATGCACTTATTCAAATGGCAAAGAAAAAGTCAGGAGAAGTAGGGAGGGGGTAAAACCACACTATGGCATTTTAAGGATGGAAGATGGCCCCCATTCACTCAAAAAGATAGAGTTTAACAAAAGGGTAACTACAGAAAAGCCCGAGGGACTCCAATTGCCACAGGATCCAGCTCTCATGCTTCCCGAGATACTGATATAAAAAGCCTATTTCTCACCTAACAAAAAATCCTTTTTCTCCCTCTTATTTGTTCCCTCAAACTTCAGTGAAGAAAGTGGT
Organism: Eucalyptus marginata; assembly: GCA_014182565.1. Lineage (NCBI taxonomy): Eukaryota > Viridiplantae > Streptophyta > Magnoliopsida > Myrtales > Myrtaceae > Eucalyptus > Eucalyptus marginata. The sequence continues at coordinate 5,284,254 of CM024585.1, forward strand.
TCAGTGTATGAGCACCCAAACTCCTATCTCATTCCCCATTTTGGTTAAAGGGTCGCTTCACAACTGGTGGAATACTCAACCATCATTCGACTTGATAACCAAGCAAATGAAACATGATGAGTTAAATGATAACAGGTAAAATACAACAAATCTAATTGAGGATAGGAACTATATAAAGATGAGCTTTTAGGATAGAACCAGACCTACATCAGTAAGATTAACAGTACCTAATCTGCCATGGGTCCCACGTCCACTTGGCCATCGTCTCTCTCCTCACTCTCTCTCTCTCTCTCTCTCTCTGTTTTTTTTTTTTTTTTTTTTTTGCTTTGCGATTGAGGCAACGTGTTGTTTGTATCATTGTGTTTACATTTTATCTTTGTGTTGATATAATGCAGAATATAAAGAAATCAACAATACCATTTGACAAGTTATAGGCCAAAACTCACAGAACTTCCATTCTTACTTCCTTTTTCTTTCTTTCATTTTTCATGCACAGTTGATCTTACAACCAATAACTCTCTCAAAAGTATCTAATCAAACATTGGTGAGAATTTCTAATTTTAATATCAGATAAATGTGCATTTAAACATCCATAAAATCATTAATCAAGACCCAGTCAAAGGGATGAACTATAGAAGACAGAGGGCAAAGTGAGGAGCAGAATAGGAGAACGCAGATGCGGAAGAGTAAGGACTGAACACCTTTAGAGAATACCCAGAGAAGGCTCCTGGAAATTGTTCTGCCATAATTTCCATCGCTGCAAGAAATGCCACAACCTACAAAAACTAGAGAATAATTAAGACAAAATAAGAAAGTATAGAGATGGCTAAAACTGAACAAGGATCCTGGGTTCTGTCACCTGCTTCCCCATTTGTGGGGAAATTACTGCATACAAATTTGAATCTTTGACTGTTTTGTAAAGCCGATCCCTGTCCCCTCCAGTAGTTCCCATGACAAATGGAACTCCAACATTGCAATACAGCTCAGCATTACCTTCATAATAGAAAGATATGTTCAGTAACAAGAATTCAATTTAACTTATCAAGCGATCAGTGACATATTGGCTCGTGCAGTATCCTATTAAGGTTTGCAGATCTCACAAAATTACCAAAGTTTCATATAATTAGACAATCCTCCCACCCCCATTTTAATGGAACTACAAAAAACCAGACCTCGCTTTCGGCAAATGAATTTCTATCAATACTATCTCTTAAGATGCGTCACTTACTGTTCACTGCATCAGGCACGGTGTAGTCGACCACAATCATATTCGGGTGTTCACGAAAGACCGAGGCCAGAACGCTTTCTCTGTCTGAAGGTCCATGCACCGTAATCTCTTTTCCACACACCTCTACGGTTTTTCCAGCCTCTTCAGCACAGCCAAACGACATGGGGATAAGATTGAGCCCTGCAGAATCCGCTGCTTTTATTACGGCCTTCCCCATCTTGCCCGAACAACTGTTCACCTGCAGCAACATCAAGCATGCAATGCATCCATCGACTAAGCCCAAAAAAGAAATGGCCGGGAAAAGATCGAAAATTGTATTGAGACGTTTCAGAAACTAAAGAGGAAAGCACACGGTACCCAAAACCCACATACATTCCCATCCTAAAAGTAAGCAATCGCAACTTCTCAGTGCCCAAATGCAGTACCCACCAAGCAGAAACACGCAAAAGAAAGCATTTTTCGCGCACTTCAAACAAGACGACTCCCCACCACATTCGTCCCACACCACCGCCGACTAAAAAAGGAAAGCCATTTCATCAAACACCACGCGAGCGGAAGCGCCGTTACCATGATGGGTATGTCCAGTTTCTTCGAAGCTCGGGCCTGGAGGTGAACCTGAGGGGCGGGCGACGCCGACATGGTCACGGCGGCGGACTGGCTGCGGAGAGGAAGAAGAAGACGGCGGCGGCCGCGCCCCGCACGTTCTCTCGGCGAGAGGGAAGCGAGCGGAGTCGCGTCTCCTCCGCACGTGCTGTTCCTGGTCGGGAGTGCGACTCGCGCGGACGCCATCGGGGGCGGCGGCGGCGGCGGCGGCGGAAGATGGAAGAGGCGACGGTGAAGAGGGGAGACGCGACTCTGCGCTTGAGCTGAGAGGTTCGGGGTTTTGATAATTTTGCAGTTTTCTATATATTTTTGTTGACCAAAGACTTAGAACAGCATTTGATTGACAGAAAAATTAATAAATAATTTATAAAACATTTTTAAAAATAATAATTTATATCGCTTGAAATAATTAATTAATTGAAAATGATTCATTATCAATAATAAATTATGTCTAAACATTTTTTTTTTTTATGTATGATGAAAATTTTTATTTTATTTTTATAAATGATACAAGTGATATTTTTAGGAAATTATTTTTTAGATCATTCACTTTTCGTGAAATAAACAAAACCTTAATATATAAAAGAATGTTTAAAGACTCAAATTAGTTTAAGAAATAAGTTTAAAGTTATTGCACAATAGAGATTGAACATCAAATTTGAGTAATATAAATATTTGTGAGATTAGTTGACAAACAAATTGATCATGTAAATATAGTTTTTTTTTCCTTTTTTTTCTTTTTTGTTTTTTGAAATGTATTGTCATATTTTATATCTTATTCAAAGACACGGGCTCTCATGGAAATTTCGGATCAAATTTTGAGGTTGAAATGACTCATTGAGTAGGAATTATTATTATTAAAGGAAATTACACAAAATCCTCCTGGATAAAAAAACTTCCAATTTAGCACTATATTCCTCCTTATCAAAAAAAAAAAAAAAAAAAGTTCTCATAAATTGGTACCATGGAGTACATTATTGACTTCTGATAAACTTGGGCCTAAACCCAACTAAACGAATAATTCAAGATGTTGACCAAAGAAAATACCTCAATCTGAGTGTATTGTGATCAAAGTACACATAAGTACTAGAATGAGTTAGAGAAATTCTTCACTGCAGAAGTCAAAATTTGATATGGTGAAACTTAATTCTTTCAATCACGGGTGCTGAAAAAGTAACCGATTTTAACATTCTAAAAGCAAAATTAAGGTTGCGTTTATTTTGCGGAAATTATATGATTTCGAAAATATTTTTCTAAAATTGACCACTTATATTGTATATAAAAATAAAAAAAAACATTTTCATCATCCATAAAATTATTTAAATAAAAATTATCATCAATAATAAAAATATTTTCCATTGATTAATTATTTCAAACAACACAAGCAATCATTTTTAAAAAACAAATTTTCTCATATATTCATTTTTCATGAAATAAATGAAGTATAAAAAGTCTTGCCATTAGGAAAAATACAGGTATAGCTTAATTTAACATTTGCGCTACTTAATGGATTGGTTGCGCAAAGCGGTTCAAAGGCCAGTTAGCCATCGGTTGAACTGCCATCCTGACTGGTTCTCTGTTGATCGTAGATGGCATGGTCTTGGCTTGTAAGAAGGGGCTCCTCTTGCAAAAGTTTTGGGCAATAAATAAAGCTCACTCGGGATTTCGACCCAAAAAAGAAAAAAAGCTCACTTGGGCTCCTCTACAGTACACTTCATGTACCGTAAGATTTTACTACGCATCGTCCTAGTCAAGTACTAAAGCGCCTAACAAATCGTAAGTCATTTTTGAAACCTTACGACTGTCTTGTCATAAAATATAATAGAACCCTACTGGTGTACCCATAAACTTTCAAGATCACTCACTCACCTAACGAGAAAATGATGTCATGGCAATCTATCCCCATCACACATAAAAGTCTGAGAATATTTCATGCATTATCCTTCTTTCTATTGTAACATTCACTTCTTCCTTACAAAAAATTAGAGAGAGAGAGAGAGAGAGAGAGAGCTGGAAAGAAGTCATAATCTAATCCAACAATGGCAAAATGCTAAGAGACAGAAGCCTGTATAAAGTCAGATGAGCTCATTATTCTAACAATAACACGAAAGCAATTGAAGAGGGAAACAAATGAGGATGAGAGAACAAAGATTGTGTGCTGTTCAAAGAACTGCATTTATGCCGGGCATCTTTCTCATCATCGAGGCGGGGGCTGATCCGACTACAAAGTCAGTGCAGGTAAGTTTGACTTATGGGATCAATATTGATTAGATCGAAAATGGGTCCTCGATGATTTGGAGGATAGGACAGCGGACCATGGTTGCAATTACTACACTGCATCTCCAGATGATGGTCCGACCTGCTATGGCCATGCAGCCTGTAATGGAGGCCTCTCGCATGCAGATTGCACTTTGTGTCTGACCTCTGCTACTGATTAAATAACCAAAGAATGCTTTGATAGGATTGGGGTGCAGTTCCAAATTCGAGATTGGAGAATAAGGTTTGAACAATGCAAATTTACTGAATAAATAAGCTTGCCACCTTCGATATGTATCCTTGTACACACAATGTGAGTCATTGCTTGAGCAGAAATTGTTGGATAAAACAAGTCATTTAATCTGAGATTTAAATCATCTGAACTCAGGAGTATCAGTAATATTCCAGATGAATCATTCAACATCTTCATCATTTAAATTCGTCCATTAACTGGGTTAAGAAATTCATCACCCATATACAGACACAAACCTATCTCATCCACCGAGAGCCACCCAGAAAGACAGCTCAATCTTTCATGAGTTGCAAACGACAAAAAACCAAACCTCTTTTTTCTTCTTAACCCCCTGATAAACATGATGTACGAGGCAATGCTTACATCAGATCAATATCCGATGTCATTCAGATGTTGAAAGAGCTGAATGCAACACGTCTTCAAGATATTTCTCAGCTGCAGCATACTGCCTTTTCTTGTCCTCGATTGCTAGAGCAGCTAAAGCCTTGTCCTGCAAGAAGTTTACAATAAGGATAAGCATCAGGAATAAAATAGACCTCAATAAAGGTGAAGTGGTTAATATTTGCAGTGCTGAGCTCGAGTCAATATTAGGCAAAAGAAAAGGGAAAATTACTGGAGGCAAGTCTTGGTAGCTTCTCAGAGTATCAAGAATGGGCTTTGTTTTCTTCTCTAATTCCTTTCGGTGTTCAGCCATCTCCACCAGTACATTGTGGCTGATCTCCGGGGTGTATCCTACCCGATTAAGTGCCGTCTGTATAGAATTCACCAAATGATCAAAGAGGGAAAATTCTCATAACACAAATTTCTAGGGATTCATGTAGCACCCAGATAGGAGCCTGTTCAACTCAAGATGCATACACTTGATAATATCAAAATTTAGCAGCAAAGAAACTTTGTAATCACCTAAAAGTGCTACCTGAATACAATGAGAAGGACAATGCAAAAGAGAACTTCTCTGGCTTTGTTATTAAATTGAAAACTTAATTTCACTGTGGATCTCATAACTCAAATAAGCAAGTGAATGGTACCTTGTAGTTGGCATACTGCTGCGTGTATTGTCGCTCCTTTGAAGCCATCACCGCCAAATTAGTTTTCCAATTTTCCACCTGCCCCTCACAGGGAGCTACATCGTCTTCAAGCTGTGCAAGCGTTCTGTCCAGACATTTTGCCAGGATATCGTTAAGAATGCATGAGCATGCAATTTTAATCGAAACATACAGAAGGAACATGTCAAGGAAAAACAACACAGACCCTTCAGCCAAAATTTACTCAGCATCACAAAGAGAACATTGTTGCATCACCCTTTACTCATTAAGTCACAAACTTCCCACAGCATACATATCACAAGTCCTGCAGAGAACAGGTAACTTCTACATTGGCTTTTACCTTTTCAAATAGGTTAGTCTTGCTATTGCCTTCCTGGTGTAATCAAGGAGAACCTTCGAATCCTTCTCCACTTTAGCCCTCTTCTCCTCCACACTAGACTTTCTCAAAGAAATGTCCCCCATCGCCACGAGAAAGCTGCAATTTCCCCATACGAATCACACAAACCAGCAGGACAACATGTGAGGACAATGAAACCAATACAAGAAGCCCACTCACCTGCTCAGTTCAGTATCCCTGATATTCAACAAATTGGCAACATTGGCCAGTGCTTGAGCAGAGGCCACAACGTTTGAAGCCAAACTCTCTTGTGCCAACCCTGCACTTTCCAGTATCTCTCTAATCCTGGCAGCTGCACCCACAAAACTTCCAAAAATGACCAAACCAACTAAAAAATTTCTACTACCATGCCTCAATTAAAACCCATGTGAAGCATTATCCCCTATAGAACAATCACTGCCACCATACAGTCACTGAAAATTGGAGGAAAAAAAAAAAAACATTTTTCAAACCGATTCAGATGAATCCAAATCCAAGAACAACTAGAGAAAACCACCAATTGAGGTCCTTCCCATCTTCACATCACTTCCCAACCTCCCGAAGTACGCGGGCGTCGATACCGTCTCAAAAAGTTTAACCGAACTGACCTTGCGAGCGGTACTCGGCGGCCTTCTGGCGGAAATCGGAGGCGACGATGCTGGCGGCCTGCGTCTTGGCCTGGGAGACGGCGGCGAGGTTGTGCAGGTGCGCGACGCTCCGGGAGTTGTACTCGAAATCGGGGACCTCCTTGCCGGCGGCCTCGAACTGGGAGGCCAGCCACGCCCTCACCTCCGAGATCCTGGCGGCGTCCGATCCGCCGCCGCCGCCGCCCTTCGGCTCCCCGGCGGCCGCCGCCGGCGCGTCCGCCGCTCCGGATTTCGCGTCGCCCATACCTCGCCCTCGAATTTCCACGAGCTATACAGAAGAACGGAGGAGGAAGACGGGAACAACTGCGAGAGCGCTGGCGATTTGAAGCTTTGGAAACCGAATTTGTGAGTGTTTGTTGCAGGCGGGCCAAATTGAAAATGATGGACGAGACTATTGAAATTAAAGTGGTTGGGGGTAGGAAATGTGAATTTTGAAAGTAAAGGGTGCTAGAGTGTAATTTAAGGTACAGTTTTGAGGCTGGTTTCGAATTTTTGAAATCACGATTTATTTCTTTTTATATACCTATGCAAATTTACTATTCATTAATTTTCGTTAAATTTTATCATTAAATTATTGAGTTGGATGACAAGTATAGTAAATGGATTCATCAATTTAGAGTGTTACCCAGGTATAACATCATTATATTAATCCAATATACTACTAATGAATTTTTTGCAATTAAAAAATTAATTTAGGATGGTGGTCAAAAAATTAATTTTGCATAAATTTATTACAAGTACAATAATTTGGAATTTTCCATAATATAAACTCTATAATTATAGAACACAACATAAAAAACCAACCACCCCCATCTTTGGAGCCTAGAATCGACCCCTCCGTCGACTAAGAAACACCAACACTCTTTGGAAGCCTTCATGTCGTGTCCGACACTCCGACACGTGTTCGATATGCGGTCAACGAGTGTCGAAAAATCCGACACGTGGTCAACTCTTCCCGACACGCTCTGACACACGAGTCAAAAATTTCGACACGCACGGGATCAATTTTAATAATTTTCAATACTTTTGAGGGGTCAAAATATAAATATATGAAAAAATAATAAAAATAAAGGGGAACGAAAAAAATTCTCACTCTTAAGTTTTTCACTTATAAGTTTTAACCTTCTCGTGAGTATTCTCGCTCCTCTTCTCGTGGTGTCGCTCCAACTTGAAGTTGTGATTTTTTTTTTTTTTTTTTTTTTTTTTTCGCCTCTTTTCATTGCCTACGAGTTATTTTTTTTGTCTATGCCATTGGTTTGTGAGTTATCTCTCATATTTTCCATAGCGAATTTAGTTAGTTCCTTTTCTTTTAGTTGTACTTTGAGAGTTCTTATCTTGGATTTTCATTTTTCTTGAACCTTGTTTTGCAAAGGAGCTCCAAGCCAGTCTATATCATGAACTCCGAACTCTGTTTAGAATTATAAGAAATCTCATTAATCTCTAGTAAGTGTAAAAAAGCAAGACATGTTCCTTCAAATTTACTCTTTTGTATTTGCAATTTTTGAATTTTTTATTTAATCTCTGTCAAATTAAAACAATGAATGATATTAACAAATGTTAGATTAATATTTTTAGTATAAATTAATTCTATGCTCTTTTTATTATTATTTATTTTTTTCTATTTATATATAAATATATATTTAATATATAATATATATAACATGTCGGAATTTTTCATTTTTTAATATATAACATGTCGGAATTTTTCATTTTTTGAGAAATGATGTGTCGGCGTGTCGTGTCGTGTCGTGTCGCGTGTCGCGTGTCTAGTGTTGATGCTACATAATCCGTCGACACCCTCACCTCCGCCTCTCATATCAAATGGATGGGGCTTGGAAGAGGGAATTTCCAAAAGCTCATTGGGGCTCGATTGTTGGCTTATTCAAGATTTCGAAAAGAGTAGGATTTGGACCGATTGATGTGTAATAAAGCCTAGCTGAGGAAAAAAAGTTTTGAGGATGCTTTTTGTGCTTTTACTCGTTTTGATCGAGCCTGCCCAACTTCTTTTGGAAAAGAGTGGGGCTCAGCAAGTGTGTCCAAGTGTTCTATGCGTCTGTTATACCACCATGTTATGTTGATGTGGCGTCAGTGGAACGGTCATTACTCCCCATCTCGCCAGCACTAATTTTGTAATTTGAATTCGAAAAAAATATGATTAGCTTGATAATGCTAAGTCAGTATGGCACATGATATCGGTGATGCATAAGCATATTTTCTTGCCTTCTTTCTCCTCACACCCGACAGAAAGCACATATGAAATCCCACCCAAGGAATAAAGATGAAAGGAAACCAAGAGGATTGGAATCTAAGCAAGACATTTCCCATCTCTCCAAAGGACAAAACATGCCATGCCATCACTCAAAACTTCCTCTTCATGCTTGTCTAGGTGCATTAGGAATAAACAATACCAAAGTGAACATCAAAACAGGAAAATAAATTATTGTAAAGTGCCAAAGTGCATCTTCCCAATCTGATACTGTTGAGAGCCGGGGACGCTCACGTCGTTACTGCTATAAGCAGTGCCCCAGCCATGCAAAAGCAAAGATCCTTGCTGAGATATGTGGTCATGAACTGGAAGAAACCTCAATATTCTCTCATTTCTTCACCCTATCATAGTACAAATACAAGCAAAAATGGCATTTTTAACAGCAAGATTAGTCCCTAGTCTGTTTACGTTCTTCATCAATATCTCAATTGTCATAATGGTGATTATGATGCAGCATCCTCAACCCAATGCTGTGTATCTGCAGCGGAAGACGGAACTTGGCACGAGCTTGCCTCACATTCACCGCAGACGGTCGCAGAAGATTCATTGTGCCAATACGCAGCATCATCATCAGTCCACCTCTCAGTTTCCTCCAATAAACCAGGTCACATTTCATTGCAGAGATTTCGATGAAAGCCCTGTTTTGGCTCTTGTTTTTCTGGGGTTTTCTGTTTCTATACTCAGCAAAAAGAACTATAGGAATGTGTAAAGGTGGAAGACTGTAAATGGAACACAATTCTTGAAAACTTTTCACTGAAAATGAAAATGTGGAGTGACTTTCTTGCAGAAACTCTAATTCAATGTATGTATGTGTGGTTAGAGTGTTGCAGCGATTATATTTGGGGACGGCTCAGAATCAAGACTTTATCCATTGACGAAGAGGAGATCAGAAGGGGCGATACCGATAGCGGCCAACTACAGGCTCATTGATGCGGTAGTGAGCAACTGCATCAACAGCAGCATAAGCAAAATATACGCTCTCACCCAGTTCAACTCCACAACCCTGAACTCGCACCTCTCGAGGGCTTATTCTGGCGCTGGCCTTGGGACAGAAGGCTTCGTTGAAGTGATCGCTGCCTACCAAAGCCTCGAAGACCAGCGATGGTTTCAGGTCTGGCAGTGTAACCTTTGTAGTCATATTAACATCCTGTTGTAGTCCATGACATCGTATTTATCCATCAAGCAATGCTAACAATAAAGTATGGGAACAGGAACGTGATACCGCACCAGCTAGTGATTGCTGCTATATTATTCATTTCGACTATTTGTCAGCATTGTTTCTGATGAAATGCGGAAATCAGAGAGAACTCCTGTGTTTGCTTTAGTTCGAAATGACAAAAAAAATCTTGAACTACAATTCGATTGAATGTACTATAATTGGATCGCTTATATAAGCTAATTTCCTATGATCTCAAAGCTCAAATTCTAATTTTTACACCTCCCTAACTGTTAGTCTTCACTTGTTTTAGCTGTTATGGCTTTTCATATCTTTAGCTGAATTTTCTGTGATTTCAAAATTCAGGGGAATGCTGATGCTGTGAGGAGATGTCTGTGGGTGCTTGAAGAGTATCCAGTCACTGAATTTCTGATCCTTCCAGGCCACCATCTTTACCGGATGGACTACCGGGAGCTTGTGGAGTTGCATTGGAGAAGCGAGGCCGATTTAACCATTGCGGTCCTGAATGCTGCTTGGGACCAAGATCCAGGTTTCGGCTCTTTGAAGATAAATGATGAGAATAGAGTGGTAGATCTCAAAGACAAGTCAACTGGAAATCCCAACTGTCAAAACACATTTGATTGCCATTGGTTCTCAAGCATGGGAATATATCTCATCAATAGAGATGCCATGATAAAGCTTCTACAAGAGAGTTTCCCTGGCGCAAACGACTTCTCCAGTGAAGTGATACGAGGCGCGATATCCACTGGAATGAAGGTCGCGCCAGGTTTCATGACTTGTTTTGTTTGAGAATCTCACTTTTGTCGGTCTCTCTTTTTGCTGCATTTAGGAGAGTTTATGTTTCTCTGAAAAATTGTCAGGTTCAGGCATATCCATTCGATGGATATTGGGAGGATATGAGAAGCATCGGAGCGTTTTACCAGGCAAATATGGAGAGCACAAAGAAATACAACAGGGGATTCAAGTAAAGATTCATGTTGCCCGTAGAATTTTTTGCATTTATGCTCCGGCTTTTACCCAAGTTTTTGTCTCCAGCAGTTGAACAAATTCATTCTTTTATATTACAGTTTCTTTGAGAGGAACTCTCTCTTGTACACACTGCCTCGGTCCCTGCCTCCGAGCGTCGTGACAGATTCAGTAATCACAGAAAGTATCATCGGAGACGGTTGCATACTCAATGTAAGAAGTCTGATTTCTTTTCTTCCTCACAATAATATTAACCAAAAACTTTCTCCCCGCAAGGATTTATCCTTGCCTTGACATAGAATGACAAAATTCAAAGTCCTTTAGTAAAAAAAAGTTGCATCATATAACTATAATGCGGCAGCTGATTACAATATCTTCTCCAATTATATCAGGAATTTAAAGTTAGCCCCTTCTTGCAGCTCACTGCTTTTGAAATCTAACTTCTGTTATATGTACAAGTTAGAGATGCAAAATAACAGGAGCCGTAGTTGGTATGAGGACAAGGATCGAAGACGGGGCGGTTATTGAGGACTCAGTTATCATTGGGTCTGACATCTATCAAGTAAGAGGCATCTGGTCCTTGTGCCGTCGAATTTCTAGCAGTATATAGCGAATGTGCGAAGTATCAAACATCCATGCCTCTGTGAGAATATGTTTGAACTATTCGGTTTGGTTCCATCTTCTGCATTGAAACGACCAACCATTCTTAAGCAAACATCTACTTAGTTCACTGATGACTGATACAAATGCTTGCTTTTTTACCTTTGTTTCGATATCGAACTGTGATTTCACCAGTAAATGTCATATAGATGACGATGACGATGATGATGATGTAACTTCCTAAACATGACAGACAGATGTTCCAGGGAATTCTGGGGATGGGAAGTGCATTAGTGTACCGATCGGCATCGGGGAAAATACACGCATAAGGAAAGCTATTGTTGATAAGAACGCGAGGATTGGCAAAAATGTAACGGTAAGCAAGGCAGTAAGAAGTCCTATCATCTACTTCGTCGAAAAGAAGCAAAATGAAGAAGTTCTATTGCTAAGGAGTGGGTTTCACATCCTCTCAGAACGTCTTTTGCTAGCTAGTCAATTTTTCAGATACTTAGATCGATTTAATACAAGAAAAATTGGCGATGGTCCCTCTTTTTAGCTTGAGCTAGTGATGATGCTCTTTAATCCGAGTCCTTGCATACCTTTCATGTACTCCTGTCAAAACAGTTGATAGAGACTCGCGAACCATCGTCCAAGAATTGAACTTTTGAGCTTGTATTTGCAGATTGTTAATCCAGATAACGTCGGAGAAGGTGACAGAGAAGACCAGGGATATGTGATTCGCGATGGAATAGTGGTTGTTCTTCGCTGCGCGGTTATTCCTGATGGCAGTATTTTGTGACCCATGGATGATGAACTACCGTTTCTGCAAGTTGCTCAATGATCGCTGATGTCTCAGAAAGTGCAAAATTAACCTCTTCTGTCGAGGCACATTGCTCTCTCTCTAGGAGAAAACCATGTGGTTTTCTACTTGTCTAGGAATAAAATTCTCAATGCAAATAATGATCCATAAGCATCTTGGTTTGCTTTCATGCCAATATATCTCTATCTTGATAAATATAAGGTTATCGAAAGGCTGTGGGGACAGCACAACCGAACCCGAATACCTTTTTATGGGGAAATCACTAAAAAGGGAGCTTCAATTATTCACATAGGTAGACTTGACTTCACTCAAAAGTTGAGCCATTGAATTATCGATAATCACTCCATATCACAGTAATGTAGGGATGGACACGGGGCATGGCGGGGATCATGTTCCCCCGTTCCGGTCCCCATCCCTGTCCCCGTCCCGAGGATTAGAAGCCTACCGCAGCGACCCATGCTCAACCAGAACCCATCCTCAACTTTTTTGTACATAATAAAATATTCTGATTCTCTCAATTTGTGCAACGAAATCCTTATGCCACTGTAATTACATGTAAAAAAGCAGATCGAGCCTAGTACCGGGGCTAAGAACCATTGCAACCTGCCATGGTTATCAATTTGAGCCAGACGTGTCCACAGCACGAGTCGAGAACGGAATTGCCTCCCCCCAATTTCATCCATTATGCTGACCAAATCTAGGCAAGCTCATTAAGCTGCTCATCTCATGATCACGTCTACTATCCCCATCAAATAAGTGGTGTGGGCATTGATTATGTGGTAAAATCGACACGTGACGCTGAGTTGGCGCTGCAAAACAATTTTAGCTAAGAAAATAAACAAAGGAGAGAGATGCTGACCTAAGTAAATGACGAACGTTTATTGAGGCTTCGGTCTTTGGAAGCATTCGTGCACTGTTGAAATGCATGTTACAAAGTGAATATCGGGGATGCATTCAATTCATGAAATCTAGATTTTGCAGCGCAAAAAGCGCTCTAGCACGTATACAATTCAATGAGCAAAAGATGGCTCTGAACGAGGAATTTTGCTACTTCTCCTCTTTTTCTATTTCTCTCCTATTTTGCCTTTTTAGATTTTTCCATAAACAAAGTAGATGAGGAGGAGCTGGTCCACATGAAATGAAATGGCCCCCGTTATTCTCTTGCTTTGTCTCATATAATTCTTATTTATTTATGGGCCCACTTGTCTCATATAAATTATTCATAACACGCAAACGCTAAGTTAATTGAATACTACAAATTTTCTTTTATATAATCATCAAAATTGTCCTCATAAAAGAAATTGGATAGTTTGTAAATTCCAAATTGGTCCCACAATGTAAAGCATTCTTCAGGAGAAAGAAAAAAAAGTTAGTTGCACCAGATTCTTGTTCTTGAGTATAGTAGAAGTAATTCCAATTAAGTTGATTGCTTTGTGGATTCGAATTCACTCAGTGAATTGGGTCAAGATTGCAAAACAAAAAGAAAAAGAGCATGAAGAAATCAAATCATTGATGACATTGATATATAATCCAAGTAAGAATGACGCAACAAGCTACTCGTTACGATCCAAGCCGCATCGGACGTCCACTTTAGTGATCTGAATCCCCTTGCAGCAGTTTTCGTTTCTTAAACTTGACTTTATTCCAAAATATTTCTTGAACTGGATTATTCTGATCTAATAAACCTCTGAGTTTGATCACATTGACCCAATATTCCTTAGTTCATTGCCGATGAAAATAATGGCCAGCTAACGAACATGTACTTATCACGTACACATTTCGTGCCTCTCCTAGGGCATTTTGATTCAAGAACCACCATAACCCTAAGATATTGAAATTAAAAAACCTTCAATTGACTTTAGACCATATTTCTCGCATGTAGAAAGCGCATAGCCAGGTTTGCTTCAATCCATAACGCAACATTCTCATAACAGCTCTCCTCCCACGTTTACCGTGATCATCCATCCCAAATTTTTCGATCCATGCTTGAGAAACCTTAGCCATTTTCTTTACGATTCACAAATGCGGGGCAAGTTCAATATCTTGGATTTTTCTTTTTTTTTTTTATGTACACGTGAGTCGCCTGGGAGAAATGTGTTTTACTTTTAGAACTAAATTGCCTCTGGAAAAGGCGCAAAACATGCATGTGTCCATTGGCCGGACATTATTTCCGATGCTGACGAGCTCAGAAGGTTTACTTGGTCAAAATGATCAAGTTCATGGGCTATTCTGGACCTCGATCAAGTCCTGATGGAATTTTGAGAAACAAACGCTATTTAATGAGTTCATTGAATCAAAGGGATCCAGTTCATAAGATAGTTTAAGACAAAATCAAGTTCTTTGCTCTTCCTCTGTTTGTTTGTTTTGTTTTTTGTTTTTTGTTTTGTTTTTTTTTTTTTTGACTTCTCTTAGTTTGAGACTTATTGGCGAAACTTAAGAGGTGGAGATCACAAAGGAAAATTAAAATAAATAAAAAAATCTAAACCTTGAAATAGTTGAAACCATCAATCCGACCGGGAATCCTGTAAGTTTATGCAAAGCAAACTTTGATTCTTGAAGGGAAAAAAAAAGGGGTGAAGTCAGAGGTGCAGAGCTTTTTAAAGAGGAAGAGAACAATCGTAAGATGGAGCAAGGCAAGGCTCATTCGAAGCTCGTGCTTTTGATTCTAGGATCCAAGCCATTGCCGAGGCCACCAAGGGTCGCTTCATCGCCTCCAATCTCACAGGCCTTCCACTATTTTATTAGCACAGGGATTGCATATTAAACACAAATCACAGATATAAGATTGCGTGCAGTACTAAATACTTGAGTTCAATATATCGAAATATAGCTTCCATAACAAAATACAGCAAAAGTTTACATCATTTTATACATAAAGGTGCAAGAAATATAAATTGATTGAATCGAATGTACCAAGATGTAAATTATGAACAGCTTGCATTTACTAGATTATCAATTTACCAAATTTAGCCAAGCCCCATTCAGGACTATAGAAACAACCGAAATGAACCATCAACAACCAAACAAAGGTTAGAAGCTCTCCACCTTTGCTCAGCACCTGCACATGCGCTTCTCCCTTGATATGAACTGCTGCATATGACAGCATCTCAACCCACACTCCGCTCATCACCTCCCACTTCCTTTCCCTGAGCTTTCCCATCTCTGTAATTATATCCTTCCAATCGCCGGACCCCATAGAACCATCAACCACTGCCTTACATAGCCCCTCCACATCCTTGATCGTGGGATCCTTTTGTCTTTCTAGATCCAACAAAATTCCTGCTACAGTCATTCGGGAAACACCCCCCACGGTGGACATTACGTTAGACTGATTAAGTAAAAGATACAACATGTAGTCAGAGAGGATCTTGCTAAATTCCCTTTTATCATTTGCGGCTGTAAATGAACTCTCCATGTTGTACAACACTTCAGTAACCATATGCAACGCTATAACACTATTACTGAAAATTTCATCGGTGACTGTCTTTAAAAGATTTTTGCAGTCGATCCGCCCATTGCTACTCTTGAGAGACAAAGCACCTCTGGCCTCAAATATCTCCTTTACCTTGCTTAAACCATTTGCATCCTTGGATTTACGTTTTATCTCCTCAAAAATAAAGGCCCATAGCTTATTAATAAGGGGATTCTTGGACACGTACCTCGTATTCTCAATCATTAATGTCCGTGTCTTCAAACCACAGACTTTGACGATTGTGTTGCCAGCTTGATCGAAAAAAGAGATGAGTTTCTCAGTCATACGGGATGAAAATTTGCTGATATTAGAAAAGACAATGAAACCCCGATGGCGATCACACTTATACATCTTTCTCGGTCTCTTCTTAAAGAGTATGGAGAAAATGTTGCAAGCAGAGATAGATTCTGACCACCTTCGAAATATAAATGGTGTATCTAAGACTGCATAAGTAACATTAGCATTACACTTTGGTTCATATGTGACGAATTGGGGCTTCCTCAAGTTATACATGGCAGATACTAACTTGTGGATAAATGAATCTTGCTCTTTTCCAGCAACAATCCAATCGGAGAAAATGAGCATGAATAGAGCTATCACATCAAGAGCAAGACCTCCGAAAAGAAGGGCATAAGTTATTTTCACAGAGAGTTCAGGGAGCTGATGCTTCTTCAAACGATTGAACAAGACCAAAGCAATCACAATACTGGTGAAGGCTATGAAGCGGAAAATGTAGCTCCACTTGGAGCGTGTTGCCAATGCTTTTGTGTGGAGTACCTCGTACATGAAATGGAGTTCGACGGATATCACCCTCAACGCATCCACTGCAGAAATTTTGTAGAAATATTCACGGCTCATATTCCGTTGGTCCCTTGTGAACATGAAATCTCCGATGATGGCCTTAAAGATTTGATAGAAGAAGTGAGCATGCTTCACCATAATAGTCTCAGGAAGCTTTGCTTCTTCTTTATCAGGATATCCATACTGTAGATCATCGAGTTCTTTAACCAACCCCTTATATGCCATATCCCGTTCGATAGCAAACTCGACATGAAAAACATCATAAACTACTGGGAGCATTGATTCCCTAAGCCTATGGAGGCTTGAGAGATTAAGTGCCAATGTCCTCTCTACATTTTTAATAATTGCCGCAAGAAACACCAACATCGTTGGGATCACTAGTGACTTGTCGCTAAGAAATATCTGTACAAAGACATAGACGGCAGTGGCAACTTGAAAGATGAGAAGGAGCATGTGGCGTAGCCAAAGCGAACTATCTTCAATAGCGAAGGCAATGATGGTGTCCGGACCGCCAAGATGTAATAAGAGAAATGAGACCCAAAATGCCTGAAGTGCTCTGTCTACTTCAACTATATGAGCGGACAAATTGCCTTGGTTGTGAGAAATGAGCCCAATCCCGAATGCAGCTACCCAATCCGCCATCAAATATGCCAACCACAAGAGAAAAATGATGCAAGCATTCTTTATTTTCTTTCTAAAAGGTGCAAATAAAATGAGAAAGACCTGAAGTGAGAGGCTTAACATGATGACGCCCTAGATGTTCCATTCCTTCCACAAGTCTAAAATGGAGTTAAATTCCATATTTTGGCTTAATGTGAATTTTGTAGCTGCTCTCTAATGTAATTCTGGAGACAATGAGATGCATGGAAGGAATAGCCAGGAACATTTATATGTATGTTAAGATGGTTCCTTACTTGTTTGTTATAAAGTAGTATCTATTCGAAAACCCAGTAAGGTAAGAGTATCATGAATCAACCATTCCATCGATGGATACAACTAAAGTATCTCATGCACTCAATGTAAGAAGAAAAGTATCTGATGCATGATGATACCTATTGCTTGGCGTTAGGTTAATGTTCTATCATCCCATCAGTCCTATTTTAACTCTACTCGAACATCCATCTGTAGCTATTTGAGTTTCGAACTATAAAAATTTAGTATCCATGATTCATTTAGTGAAATATTTGGTGATATCACATATAACATGACGCTTAATATTAAGATGAATAAAATACCGTCTAACATGTTATATGTGTTAGAACTAGTACAAGCACCTAGAGGGGGGTGAATAGGTGATTAAGATGATTTTATAAAAAGTAACAGAATGTATAGACAATTTGTTTGATGAAGAACTAAGGATTTGAAAACAATAATCGATGTAAGTGAAAGCAATGTAAAGTAAAAGGATTGGGGATAGAGAATCAAGACTCCCGTTTATAGTGGTTCGGCTTAGACCAAGCCTACGTCCACTCTCCCGCACGGACAGCCCACCTGGATTTCACTAAGAATCAAAAAGAGAATTTACGGTCTCACGCCCTTGATTCCACAAAGTGTAGAGACTCTACTACACTTCCTCAAGGTCTTACCACACTTCGGTCTCTCTTTTGATTACAAGTATAGCTCGAAGAATAAGATCACAAAATAACAAGGGGATTCAGACTTTGGAATTCTTCTATCTGGCCTTCTTGAACAACTTGAGCGTCTCCCTTAAATACTTATTCATGCCTTCATTATCGTTGGCACATTCCAAAGAAGTTCTTCCAATCAACCCGTTGGACAGAATCAATTTAATGAGATCTTGAGCTCTTCAAGGAAAATGATGATAGCCCATCAATCCTGCTCGCCCATACAATCAGGATCTTGGTTTCCATAAGTAGAACCTTCCAAGTATAAATTGCGGATCTAGAGAATCTAGATTATTCGAATATGAATAAAAGATCTTGAAGTGCTAATTCCAGTCGTGAGATATTCCTTAACCGTTGGAGTCAACACCATACTAGATAGAATCACAATAGAAGTTTTAACTTTGTCGGTCTGGAAACTGTCCATGAGAGTAGATTTTGAAACTTGAGTCTGGAGGTCTTCAGACTTTGCCGAGTAGAGTCTACAAGTCTTCAGACTAGACTGATGGAAATGTTTTGTTGACTTAAAAATACCTTAATAGGATTTTTCTAACAATCTCCCCATTTTTGATGGTGACAAAACTTTCCTGCAGATTTCAATACTATTGCCCTGCAATACAACATTTAAGCTAGCAATGATATCTCATAAAAGATTAGGGTAAAGATAGTGAAAGATGTCATGTACACAAATCTGCATCCACAGAAAACAAGTTAGTCCTGTACAGATATTAATCAACTATCTTTATCTAACTTAATAGCTTAAAGTACTGCAATAATAAGCAAGTAATCCAAAGCTCAAAACCAAACCAAAGATAAAGTCAATCACAACCACATCAAAATATTAAATCCAAAGTATGTTTAAAAGTTGAAAGTTGAAAGTTTGGAATAAAAATCTACCAAAACTTCTCCCCCTTTTTGTCAGCATAAAAAGGTGAAAAAATTCGGGGTGCTCGAGGAACGCGAACAAGCTGAAAATCTCCCATTGATTTAACAGTTTCCTCCAGCTTCTTCAAATCCTCCTGTAGTTGAGCGAGAGCCGTGCCTTTGGCGGGGCTCGAATCAAGTTGAATATTTTGAATTTGATCCTGCAAGGAGATGGACATGGCACGATTCTCATTCTGCAGTGTCTGGAATTCGCATCCTAAAGCATAGATCTGGCCTTTGAGCTCCAAAATAATTTCAAGCAGCCTACCAAAATCTCCTGAATGTTCAGTTTGCGTGCTTACTTCAGCATGGTCTGGTTGTGGAGTAAAGCCAGTGGAGCGAATATCAGCAGGGAGATCAATATTTGGAGATGTGGCCTCTTCCTCAAGAAATTGAGAGGCATGGACATCTTCAGTACCAGCAGGTGAACGACTGACACTTGTATTGGTAAAGGTTAAAAGATGAACACTTTCTCTTGGAACATCTCCCCCTAGTTCAATGCCTTCTGGAGGAGAGAAGTATTCTTCTTACTGAGAAACTTCTTCAGTGTCAAGCTGTCTTTGATCCTCCTTTTCTATTGGAGAATCTGCACGACCTTCTTATGCATGTTGTTCTTCCGGCTGTATCTGTGAGTCTGTTCTGGCTGTTTCTTCTTCTTCTTCTGTCTGCATGGATTCCTTCTCCCGGTTCCCTTTCTCAGTTTCTTCTCCAACTTGTTGTTCTGGTTCTGCTGACTCAGGAACATGATGCGGTGTAACAAAAGCAGAGATAGGAATGTCATCCTCATCATCTTCATCTTGCAAGATGATCGCCCGCCTTCTCTTGGTAGGACCAGTCGTAGGATCTTTTCCTTTTCTCTTTGCAGCAGATGAGTCTTGTCTGGTCTTGACAGGGGTTTTCTCCTTGAACTGCTCTAGTTTCTTGCTAAGCTCTTTCAGATGCATCTTCGTAATCATTTTCAGCCCAATTACCATTAGATCAATGGTCTTCACACACAGAATAGTGGGAGGCTGAATATTCAAGTGTCTGAATAAGCGAGTGATGAGAGCAGAATAAGGAAGTTTACCTTTGTCCTTTATCATAGATCGATACATGTGGAACATAATGATATAGGGTAAGGAAAACTTTTGGCCGATCTTGATATCGTACATCAATTTTGCTTCAGAAATGGAGACATCTGTCTTCGATGTCGACTTGGGTCTGAGACAGTTGATCACAATTTTGTGATGCAGAATGTTTGATGCACTCATCCTCAGATAGGAGAGACGTCCTTCTGCGATCCTATCTTTTGCAAGCTCCAAAGTTGCATAACTAACAGACACAGAAATTGATTGGAAAACTCTTCTTTCCACACCAATAACGTCAGCCAGAGTATCTGTGTCAACCACATACTCCTTGTCCCTCACACTGAATAAAAAGCTGTTTGCATCAAGAAAACTCATATTGGAGTAAAAGTAAGCAGTCAGTTCAGAATGAGCAATCTCACTCTCGGTACAGAAATGATCAAGTTGAAGTCTCTCAAACTTCTCTCTCAGATTTATGTTCAACAGATCGAGAAAATCAAAGTCCACCGTTCTTGGGTTCATAACCCCCCGTTTCAGCAATTTTGCATAAACCTGCTTATGTTCCTTCGATCGAAACAATTCTTCCCTCTTTCCTCGAAGATTTGCAGCCACACCCATTCTTGGCTTAAAATGCACAAACATTTTCTCATCATCATCTTTCCCTTCAGGCTGAGTGACACCACCAAATTGTGGATCACTTGGAAAGTTAGCAAATGTCTTTGCCGCTGTTCCAACAGGAACAACACCCGATCGTTCCATCACAGTCAGAAAATGAGTCTCATTCTTGTAGCCCTTTTCTTTCATAAATTCGTCAATAAACGTCATTGCAGAACCCCCTTCTTTCAGAGCAAAGTAAAGCCTATAAACAAATGCTGGCTTAAAAGATCTTACTGGTTCTACATCCTCAATGATGTTTTCCTCTGCATGTTGAGGGTTACGATCATGTGATTTAGCAGAAGAAGTGCGCTGTTGAGAATGTTGATGCACCTGTCCACTTGGAGAGTCTCCTTCTTCAATAAGATCGAAGTGCATAGGCCCCTTACGCAAGCCTTGTGGTCCCCTACTTGCTATTCTGGAAGACTTTCTTTGATGCGTCATTGTCAATGTCTTTGGGAGAACTTTCACACTCGTTTCGCAAGAAAGGTGAAAGCTTGAAGAGATGAACTTTCGAAAGAAAATCTCAGAGAGTGAAAATTTGTGCTCTAGGGTTTTTGGGTAAAATGAGAAAAGGAAGAGTAACTGTATAAAAGGCAATCGATACAGTGTATGTGAAACGTCACAAAAAGGAAAAAATAAAAATGTCTTTTCAAAATAACTACCTTTTTAAACAAATTGATAACCACCCTTTTTAAAGAAGTAACTGCCTTAATAATATCAATTAGAGATTAACAAGCGGTCTTACCTTTTCGAGATATCGGTTTAAGCAAATAAATGTACTGTAATTGAAATGACTTACAGGTCGTAACGTTTGGTCTTCTAAGTCGAACTTTTGAGTCGATGCTTTTCGATTTAGATTTTGAGTCGAGCTTCAACAGTCTTCGGAGATAAAATGTTGAGTCTTGAATGAATAGACTCAAATAAACTTTTCTCAAGCGGCTTTGTGAAGATGTCTCGCCGTTGATTCTTTAAGTCGATAAACGTATCAAGACTTCTCTATTCTAAACATGATCTCTTATGAAATGATGTCGAATCTCAATGTGTTTTGCTCTTGAGTGAAGAATAGGATTCTTTGTGAGATTGATTGCACTGGTATTGTCACATTTGATCTCGGTACAAGAGTCTTCAATACCAAAGTCTCGTAGTTGTTGTTTTATCAAAAGTATTTGAGAACAGCAACTTTCTAGAGCTACATATTCTGCTTCAGCTATTGAAAGAGCTACGGTACTTTGCTTCCTTGAAAACCAAGCTACT
This sequence comes from Eucalyptus marginata, assembly GCA_014182565.1. Taxonomy (NCBI): domain Eukaryota; kingdom Viridiplantae; phylum Streptophyta; class Magnoliopsida; order Myrtales; family Myrtaceae; genus Eucalyptus; species Eucalyptus marginata. Next base: position 5,306,286 of record CM024585.1, read on the forward strand.
GCCCTGTTACCAAGTAATTGACAAGTGCCAGACGTGCTTTTTCTATCAATTCTACAACCTGCAAGATCTGCGTCTGAATATCCAAGAAGAGTAAAGTCTCCTTCTTTGGGATACCATAGACCAAGCTTAGCAGTAGTTGCAACATATTTAATGATACGTTTAGCAGCACTTAAATGAGATTCTTTAGGATCCGATTGAAACCTAGCACATATGCAAACACTAAATAATATGTCGGGTCTAGATGCGGTAAGATAAAGAAGTGAACCAATGATACTCCCGTATAGTTTTTGGTCGACTTTCTTTCCTCTTTCATTTTTGTCTATTTTCAAAGAATTTGACATAGGTATGTCGATCTTTTTGCAATTCTCCGGACTGAACTTTTTAACAAGTTCTTTTGCATATTTTCTTGATGAATAAAGATTCCTTCTTTCGGTTGTTTCACTTGTAGACCAAGGAAGAAAGATAGTTCACCCATCATGCTCATCTCGAATTCATCCTGCATAGATTTAGAAAATTTATTGCACAAAGTATCATTAGATGATCCGAAAATAATATCATCGACATAAATTTGAACAAGTAAAAAGCTTTTACCTTCCTTTTTAATGAATAAAGTAGTATCTACATTTCCTTTAGCGAAACCACTTTGAATTAAAAAGTTACTTAGCCTTTCATACCAAGCTTGAGAAGCTTGTTTTAATCCATATAAAGCTTTCTTCAGTCTGAACACCGAGTCTGGTTTCTTTGAGTCTTCAAATCCAGGAGGTTGTTCCACATAGACTTCTTCTTGGATAAATCCATTCGGGAATGCGCTTTTGACGTCCATTTGGAATAACCTGAAATTCTTATAGCATGCAAAAGCAAGTAATAATCTCGATTGCTTCTAACCTTGCTACAGGAGTGTAAGTCTCATCATAGTCTATCCCTTCTTCTTGCGTGTATCCTTTAGCCACGAGTCTTACTTTGTTTCTTGTCACTTTGCCTTTTTCATCGACTTTGTTCCTGAAAACCCATTTAGCTCCAATAACAGATTTACCTTTTGGTTTAGGAGTTAATTCCCAAACGTCATTAATGTTGAATTGTCTGAGCTCTTCTTGCATTGCTTCAATCTAGCTCTCATCAGCTAAGGCTTCTTCTATATTTTTGGGTTCTATTTAAGAAATCAGCGCCATAGCACTAGACTCTTCTCGCCTTTTGGATCTTGTACTAATTCCCTCATTAACGTTTCCAATAATGAGTTCTTTGGGATGACTAAACTTGTGCTTCCAGTTACTGGTTAGTCTGATAGGTTGTTGATCATTTTCTTGAGTTGATTCTTCATCAACAACTTGTTATACTGCTTCTGAATTTTGAACTGCTTCGAGGGAGGTAGACTTAGTAGAGTCTGGAGCAGATTCTGATTCTTCAGTCTGAATTTGCTGAATTTATGGAGAGTCTTGAAATTTGACATTCATTGATTCTTCCACAGTCTGAGTCTTCTTGTTGAATACTCTGTAGGCTTTGCTTGCAGTTGAGTAACCAAGAAAGAATCCTTCATCCGATTTTTCTTCAAACTTACCAACTCGATCATTTGCATTCTTCGGGATAAAGCATTTATAACCAAATACTTGAAAATATGAAACAATTGGTTTCTTACCTTTAAAAATTTCATAAGGAGTTTTCTCAAGAATTGGCCTTAAAAACACTCTGTTAATAATATTGCAAGCAGTTGAAACAGTTTCAGCCAAAAACCTTGAAGATATATTACTTTCAATTAAAAGAGTCATTGCCATTTCTTGTAAAGACCTATTCTTCCTTTCCACAACCCCATTTTGTTCCGGTGTATATGGAAAGGAGAATTTATGCTGAAAACCAGAATCATCACAAAATTTAGCAAAGTCTTGATTTTCAAACTCACCTCCATGGTCTGTACGAATGCTTGAAATAGTGTGACATTTCTCATTCTGCACCTTCTTAGCAAATTTTGAAAAGTGAGAGAAAGTCTCATTCTGCAGAAGCTGTAGTACACGATTAGTGGAAACTTTGTTTATTGGTTTAAAATAGTTTCTAACCTGTTTACCCAGTACGCATGGTGTACATAGATCGACTTTAGGTAATTGAGAATAGGCAATCCTCGAACAAGCTTCTTGGAAGAGATTTTGGCTATTTGCTTCATGTTGGTATGGCCAAGCCTTCTGTGCCATAGATTAGCTTCATCTTGTACTGATATTAAGCATTGTGATCTTTCTTGATTCACATCCAAAAGATAGATATTTCCATGTCTACGTCCAGTAAAAGATTGAGTGAAGTCTTTACTGATTCCTGAGCACGTTCCTTCCTGGAAATTGATCTTGAATCCGATCGCACAATTGGCTTATGCTAAGTAAATTGTAATTTAATCCTTCTACTAAGGAGACATTCTTGATTGATAGACTTCCAATTTTTACTGTTCCGCGACCAATAATCCTTCCTTTGTTGTTACCACCAAAAGAAACTTTTCCTCCATCTATTTGGACAAGTTTTATGAAGCAACCTGAGTCTCCTGTCATATGTCTTGAGCAACCACTATCTAGATACCATTTAATCTTCCTTTTGATAGTGACCTGCAATTAAAAAGAATTCAAGCTTTCTTTGGTACCCACATCATTTTGGGTCCAGAAGAGTTAGAGCAATAAACAGTCTTTGCCCAATTCCTTTTAACAGGTCTCCAAACCAATGGACATTTTTTTCTCAAAATGTTCTGAGCTTTGACACTTTAAACATTTTAGAGCATTTCGGCCAACAGGTTTTACAAAGACTTTCTGGAAATGATTTTTATAAACAACTTTTGTTCGTCTTTATTTGATTCTTTCCTTCACCTTTGGGAAATCAATTAGTGGAATAGTTTCAGAAGTCATACCGAGACTTAACTTATCAAAGTAGGGTCTTTGTATCGAAAGAATCTTATCCAATTTTTCAGAACCATTTGAAAATCTTTTTGATATGTTTGAAATATCATTTTTCAAATGATTATTTTCTTTGGAAACGGAGTCTGAGTTTTCTTTCAAGATAGTAAAGTTCTTATCCAACTTTTCAAACTTTTCTTTCCAAAGTTTCTCCCTGTTGCTTCAATGTAGAATTCTCTCTTTTTAATTCGGAGATCCTCTTAAGAGAGGTTTTTAGACTAAGACAAAGTTCATCAATATATCTCGAAACTTTTACAGGAATTTTTAGATTACTAACCTCAAGCTCACTGTCTGAGTCTGTATGTATCTCAAGGTCTGAGTCTGAATCAGATTTTGCCATTAAACAAATATTGACATAATCATCATCACTTTCTTCACATTCAGTATCATTCCAAGTCTCTGCTTTGAGTGCTTTTCTGTATTTCTCAGCCTTTCCTTTCCTTTTCCTTAATAGAGGGGCATTGGGTCTGATGTGTCCCTTTTCTTGCATTCAAAGCAAGTCACTTCTTTGTTGGAATCATCTTCCTCGATTGATTTGTTCTGAAACCTTTGTGAGCTTTGTTTCTTCCAATTGAATTTTCTACCCTTTTTGTTCAGCTTTCTGAATCTCTTTATCATGAGTGCCAGTTCTTCATCATCTAGATCTTCTTCGAGTCGTAGCATCGAAATAGTCATTAGACTTTAAGGCAATAGATTTCTTACCTTTTGAATCTTCTTCTTCATTGGTGTGCTCTACTTCGTAAGACTGAAGAGTTCCAATCCGTTCATCTACAGAGAGTGGTGCAATCCTTTGTGTTTCCCTTATTGAAGTCTTTATATAATTCCAGTCTTTAGAGAGTCCACACATCAGTTTGTTGACCTTCATATGTCCTGAGATTGGATGTCCCTGATATTCAAGATCATTCACAATTTCAGTAAAACGGCTAAACATGTCAGTTATTGATTCTCCTGATCTCATCTTGAAAACTTCATATTGTCCCAAAAGAATGTTGATCATTGTCTCTTTCACTCGATCAGTTCCTTCATAGGTGATGTGAAGCCTATCACAGACTTCTTTTGCTGTATCACAAGAGGATATTTTGTTATACTCAGTAAGGGATAAAACACAATATAAGGAATAAATGGCTTTAGCGTCAAGAGTCTGTCTCTTGGTTATTTCTTCTTGAGTCATCTCAATAGGAGTAGCAACTTCTTTTCCTCTCTCTGATTCTGATGCAGCAATAGGAATGATTCCTTTGTCTACAACTTCCCATTCCAAGGGATCTTTCGATCTTAGGAATGCTTTCATCTTGTTTTTCCATATGCTGTAGTCTTTTCCATCAAAGTATGGAGGTCTGGTGTTGCTTTGACCTTCAACCAACCCTGTAGGCAACATACTAGCCATAGATCTTTAACTCAGAAGTAAAAACACTTCTAATGAACGAGTACACAAGCTCTGATACCAATTGTTAGAACTAGTACGAGCACCTAAAGGGAGGTGAATAGGTGATTAAGATGATTTTATAAAAGGTAACAGAATGTATAGACAATTTGTTTGATGAAGAACTAAGGATTTGAAAACAATAATCGATGTAAGTGAAAGCAATGTAAAGTAAAAGGATTAGGGATAGAGAATCAAGACTCCAGATTTATAGTGGTTCGGCTTAGACCAAGCCTACGTCCACTCTCCCGCACGAACAGCCCACCGGCTGGATTTCACTAAGAATCAAAAGAGAATTTACGGTCTCACGCCCTTGATTCCACAAAGGTGTAGAGACTCTACTTGCACTTTCTCAAGGTCTCACCACACTTCAATCTCTCTTTTGATTATAAGTATAGCTCGAAGAATAAGATCACAAAATAACAAGGGGATTCAGACTTTGGAATTCTTCTATCTGGCCTTCTTGAACAACTTGAGCGTCTCCCTTAAATACTTCTTCATGCCTTCATTACCATTAGCACCTTCCAAAGAAGTTCTTCCAATCAACCCGTTGGACAGAATCAATTTAATGAGATCTTGAGCTCTTCAAGGAAAATGACGATAGCCCATCAATCCTACTCGCCCATACAATTAGGATTTTGGTTTCCATAAGTAGAACCTTCCAAGTATAAATTGCGGATCTAGAGAATCTAGATTATTCGAATACGAATAAAAGATCTTGAAGTACTAATTCCAGTCGTGAGATATTCCTTAACCGTTGGAGTCAAAACCATACTAGATAGAATCACAATAGAAGTTTTAACTTTGTCGGTCTGGAAACTGTCCATGAGAGTAGACTTTGAGACTTGAGTCTGGAGGTCTTCAGACTTTGCCAGTAGAGTCTGCAAGTCTTCGGACTAGACTTATGGAAATGTTTTGTTGACTTCAAAATACCTTAAGATGATTTTTCTAACAATATGTGTGTTGGGACTAGCAATACAACCTTAATGTACATTTTCGAACAGCCTTAGTTTTTCCAACTTTTCCATTGTTAGTCAAAATTACTTTTGACGTTTTTCTATGTTAAACTCCACCGTTGTTAAATTTCCTTTGAGTCATTACAATGTATTCCTTTCGTCGAACAATCAGCATCTTAAATCAATCGATGATAAATAAAATTTATATATCTACGGGCATGGAATATTTCAATTATTGATGGGCGAAAGGTTCGAATACATCACGCAAGTGCTCGATCCAACCCGGTAGCACCTACACCTACAAATTCACCATCATTGAACGGGACGAGACTCTCTGGTGGCACGCCCATGTCCAATGGCTCCGTGCAACGGTCCACAGAACTCTCATCATCCAACCCCGTGCGGTGCAGAGAACGCCGCGAAGGATGTCACACACGGTACGTTCGCACGGGGTAGGCTGTCAGCAGCGGGCTCGCCGTTTAAAATAGAGAGAGAAGGTTGGCTCGGGGCTTCTTCGGCTAGAAATCGGTAAAGAGATCCAACTGGGAGAGAGAGAGAGAGAGAGAGAGGAATAAACAAAGAAGCTTTATGCTTTCAAAGGTGATTCTTATGCTCAAAGGGGAAGAGCACCCAAGACTAAAGAGAAAAGGGAATGTCTGCTCTGCTCTCTGAGCTTTTCAATCTCCCCATCAGACAGCTTCAACCCATCAAGTCTCCATTTTCGCTCGTGCTTCGCAATGGAGATAAATTTGTCTCGACCCATGAAACTACACGGGGCGATACTGCCCCTGCCAGCGTTCTGGGTACTCCCGCTGATTAGCTTGTACCGTTGCGAGTCGCTCGACATTGACCTACAAGACAAGGCCGCGCTTTTGCTGTTTGGGCCTCGCCCGCAAAACCCTAGCCAAAGCTCGTCCGCTTGGTCGGGGTCCAACTGCACGAACTGGGCACGAGGAACCATATTCTCGGCCGGCTCGTTGAAGCAATTCCAATCAAGTCAATTGCCTTGTGGACTGGAATTCATTCCACGGGTTTAGATGGCCAAAAATAAAAATAAAAACATCAAGAAATCAAATAATTCAAGACATCAATAAAACATCCAAGTTAGAACAAGACGCAATTTGTCGTGATCCAAGCAGTGCTGCACGTCCTCTTTAGGGATTTGGGATTTCCCTTAAGCGGCGTCAGTTTTCAAAATTTCCTCCCAATTTAAATTTACTCTTGTGTACCGTTTGAATTTGATCATTTTGACCCAATAACCCTTAAGTTCATTGGAGGCGAAAATAATGGCCAACCTGTTGGAGAAAACTTCCTTATTTATTTTGAAGTTGACAAAACGTTTCCATCACTCTAGTTTGAAGACTCATAGACTCTATCGTCAAAGTCCGAAGACCTCCAGACTCAAGATTCAAAGTCTACCCTCACTGATAATTTCCAGACCAACAAAGAGAAGACTTATCCAGATGCAAAAATATTCTTAAGGATTCGATTCGTACGGTTGAAGAAGATCTCACAACTGGAGATAGCACTTCGTGATCTATTATTCTCTTTGCAATTGTGGCATCCCAAAATTCAAGACAACCTCTAGATGTATTAAAGCTCATGATTAGGTAATGGAATTTCCTATGGTTCATGCTTTAGCCATTGGTTTTCTTTTAAGACCAAGTGTTATATATATATATATATATATTTGTTTGTGTTCATGAGTTATTAAAATTAGTATTATAGGATAAGTTAATAAGAAGAATTTATTCTTGGCTATGCACCTCATAGATTTAATCCCTATAGATAAAATGTTACAAGATTATGGCCTTATGAAATTGAAAATTCGAAATCTATAAAAGAAATAATTAAAAGGGATTTATTAAAGGTGAAGTTGGGGTTTTTTTTAGGGTTGAACTTTAGGCCCAAGGGTATTCGACCTAAACCCATGAAGCCCTTTGGGCTGTCGACGCATGGAGGGGGGGAGGAGGAGGCGCATGGCCTCCTCCAAGTGTCTTCAACAATGGAGACACTTGTCTCCTCCTTGGGGACAAGTGTCCCCCTTGCAAAATGAGAATGCATGCAAGTATCTAAGCAACCAAAAAGAGAGAGAGAGAGGGAGTGGCCAGTTATGAGAGAGTGAGAGAGAGAGAGAGAGAGAGAGAGAGTTGTCGAGTGAGAGAGGAAAACCGAGAGAGAGGAGGAGGAGGCTGCGCGAGGAAGAAGTCCGCCCGTTCGTCGCCGTTTTGCCTTTGTTTGCTGCTGTTTTGTGCTTGAATCTAAGGCAAGTTGGGATCCTTTTGCTGCTCTTGCATGTGTGTTTTGGAATGGTGTTGGATTTTGGGTGTTTAGGGTCTAAGGAACCGAAGCTAGAAGGGGTTGCTTTTGAAGATGTGTTCTGTTTTTCGAGTATACCTCCTAACCCCGTACGTTGTAGAGCCTTGCATGTGTGTTTTGAGTTGGATTCTTGCTTCGACTCCTTCACGAAAGTTGTAGATAACATCTTAAACTACAACATACTAAAATTTGGGACTAAATGGTTAAGTTTTGAGGGGTAAAACCCTCCCTCTACGAAAAATGCTAGATCTGGAATTGTTTTGTGGTCTCTTGGTGGATTTGAGTGTTGCATGTCACGTTTTACCAAGAATTTCACTTCGACTCCTTCATGAAACATCTTTATCTATGTGTTAACTATAACATACTCAAATTTCATGAGTTTTGATGGCCATTTTCATACTAAACCGACCGTGATATGAAAACTGTGCAAGTGTGTGTTTCGGACATGAGAATATTGACATGCATGACCTATAACTTTCTGTACAAGCTTTATTTGAAGAAATGTTCTTCATGAAACATTTTTATCTATGTGTTAACTATAACATACTCAAATGTCATGAGTTTTGATGGCCATTTGCATACTAAACCGACCGTGATATGAAAACTGTGCAAGTGTGTGTTTCGGACATGAGAATATTGACATGCATGACCTATAACTTTCTGTACAAGCTTCATTTGAAGAAATGTTCTTCATGAAACATCTTTATCTATGTGTTAACTACAACATACTCAAATTTCATGAGTTTTGATGGCCATTTGCATACTAAACCGACTGTGATATGAAAACTGTGCAAGTGTGTGTTTCGGACATGGGAATATTGACATGCATGACCTATAACTTTCTGTACAAGCTTCTTTTGGAGAAATGTTCTTCATAAAACATCTTTATCTATGTGCTAACTACAACATACTCAAATTGCATGAGTTTTGATGGCCATTTGCATACTAAACCGACCGTGATATGAAAACTGTGCAAGTGTGTGTTTCGGACATTAGAATATTGACATGCATGACCTATAACTTTCTGTACAAGCTTCATTTGAAGAAATGTTCTTCATGAAACATCTTTATCTATGTGTTAACTACAACATACTCAAATTTCATGAGTTTTGATGGCCATTTGCATACTAAACCGACTGTGATATGAAAACTGTGCAAGTGTGTGTTTCGGACATGGGAATATTGACATGCATGACCTATAACTTTCTGTACAAGCTTCTTTTGGAGAAATGTTCTTCATAAAACATCTTTATCTATGTGTTAACTACAACATACTCAAATTTCATGAGTTTTGATGGCCATTTGCATACTAAACCGACCGTGATATGAAAACTGTGCAAGTGTGTGTTTCGGACATTAGAATATTGACATGCATGACCTATAACTTTCTGTACAAGCTTCATTTGAAGAAATGTTCTTCATGAAACATCTTTATCTATGTGTTAACTACAACATACTCAAATTTCATGAGTTTTGATGGCCATTTGCATACTAAACCGACTGTGATATGAAAACTGTGCAAGTGTGTGTTTCGGACATGGGAATATTGACATGCATGACCTATAACTTTCTGTACAAGCTTCTTTTGGAAAAATGTTCTTCATAAAACATCTTTATCTATGTGTTAACTACAACATACTCAAATTTCATGAGTTTTTATGGCCATTTGCATACTAAACCGACCGTGATATGAAAACTGTGCAAGTGTGTGTTTCGGACATTAGAATATTGACATGCATGACCTATAACTTTCTGTACAAGCTTCATTTGAAGAAATGTTCTTCATGAAACATCTTTATCTATGTGTTAACTACAACATACTCAAATTTCATGAGTTTTGATGGCCATTTGCATACTAAACCGACTGTGATATGAAAACTGTGCAAGTGTGTGTTTCGGACATGGGAATATTGACATGCATGACCTATAACTTTCTGTACAAGCTTCTTTTGGAGAAATGTTCTTCATAAAACATCTTTATCTATGTGTTAACTACAACATACTCAAATTTCATGAGTTTTCATGGCCATTTGCATACTAAACCGACTGTGATATGAAAACTGTGCAAACTGTGTGTTTCGGGCTTGATGATGTAGGAATGCATGACCTATATCTATTCTGTGAAAATTTCTTTTGGAGAAATTTCCTTCATGTGATATCTTTATCTATGTCTTAACTACAACATAGTTAAATTTCATGATTTTTGAAGGTCATTTGCCTATTTAATTGACTGTGATTTGAAAATTGTGCAATCTGTGTATTTCGGAATTTATGATATTGGAATGCAAGGCCTATACTATGCTGTGATGTGTGATCTGTATGAGTTATTGTGTGAATCATGATACTTTGGGTGATTATTCATGCAGTGGTGTGATGGCTTCTCATGCATTTCATATGACATTAAAGAAAATGATGAATTTTCCCATAATCTCAAAGAAAGATTCTATCTAAATCATCTCATCAAAGGACAATTTTTCCAATACATGTTGCTTGATTTCAAAAGAGAAATTCAAATCAATTGCATTGAAAGTTCCAAATGTGAAATTGGAAACGAGATGTATGAGAATATGAATGACCGTTGGAGGTGTGAGCCGACGATGCCCCGGGAGTGTCGGGATGCCCGGAGGTGTGTGCCGGATGTCCTCGGGAGTTTCGAGATGCCCGGTGGTATACGGTACGTAATTCCAGGGAGAATGCCTGGTGGTATGTCGGTACGTAATCCCGGAAGCCACGGAGGTGTGTGCCGGGGATTCCTCGTGATGCCGGTTGGGGTACGAGATACCGGAGGTGTGTGCCGGATGCCGGAGGTGTGTGCCGGAGGTTCCTCGCGATGCCGGGTTGGGTGTGAGCGATAAATTGTGGGATGCAAACATTGGTCCCTGGAAGAAAAATTGATGAGATCCTTGTGAAAGATAAGAATTGAAAGTGAATCATGTGCATGGGTGTATGCATATGGCATGATGCATGATCTGCTTATGAAAGTAAATAGATGTTATTTGATATTGAAAATGCGATCATGAAGGTATGAATGGATCTCATGGTGATGTATGCTTGATGGCATGGATACATATGCATGAATGCTTGAGGATAAGTGCATGGTGATATATGCACATATGGCATGGTGATATATGCATGAATGCTTGATGATAAGTGCATGGTGATATATGCACATATGGCAAGCATGTGATATATGCATGGTGATATATGCACATATGGCAAGTAGGTAAGGTATGCTTGAATGCATGAATGATATGTGCTTTGTTCATGACACCTTGATTGTTCTTTTGACGCATTGAGTAGTTTGGTGGATCTTTACTTTGCTGAGTGGTTGTACTCACCCCTTTTGGGGATTAACATTTCAGACTAGATAAGATTCCTCTGCTGCCACTGCCACCAGTAGATGGATCAAGTGGTTGGATTTGACCGCGAGGAGGAGGATAGCAAAGGAAGGAACTTTTGGACGCCGATGCGATCGATGGACTTTAAGTATACGACTGTTGGAGGAGATGTCGGTCATCTTTTGAAGTATAGCCAAGTATAGAAAACCATGGCATTTCGATGTACCGACTAAAGATGTCCATCTCGCTTTATGTAAATAAAAGTGTTCGGCTTTAACTTATAAAAGATGTTTAGTTGGTGTGCACTTGTTTTCGAATATAGGGAAGGGAGTTGTTGGTTATGCTTCCGTTATATGAATTGCGCAAGGGACCGATCTAAAAGATGTAAACCCCGGGTTGTATGGACCCGCTGCAATTGAAATGGTATCAGAGTGACATGTTATTAGGGAAAGGGAAAGGTAAGCGAACTGTGGCAACCCTAACGGTTCGGGGGCCGTTCGGGGGTGCCACAGCAATCAATTTGGATAATTAGATATGGTGATTGATGAAGTATACTTGGAAGGTTCTACTTATGAAAACCTAGATCCTGATTGTATGGGCGAACAGGATTGGTGGGCTATCATCACATTCCTTAATAAACTCGAGATCTTCCGAATTGATTATGTTCAATGGTATGATTGGAAGAACTCTTTTGGAAGGTGCCAACGGATATGAAGGCATGAAGGAGTATATAAGGAAGACGCTCAAGTTATTCGAAGGTGTGCGTGATAGAAGAATTCTAAAGTCTGAAGCTCCTAATTCTTTGTTATTTCATTCGCTGAGCTTATACTGTATTCGAAAGAGAGATAAATACTTGTGAGACCTTGAGGAAGTGTAGTAGAGTCTCTACACTGTGGAATCAAGGATGTGAGACTGTAATATCTCTTTTGATTCTTAGTGAAATCTAGCCGGTGGGCTGTCAGTGGGGGAGAATAGACGTAGGCTTGATTTAAGCCGAACCACTATAAACTCTGTGTTTCAAATTCTCTTTCCCTAAACTCTTTACTTTAACTTTTAGTTTATATATCTATTCACTATCTTCTACATCTTCAGTCTATCTTTATCAAAAGATGAATTGAGCTATTAAGTTTTTGTAAAGATCGATTTTACACCTATTCACCCCCCTCTAGGTGTTCTTACTAGCCTTATCAATTGGTATCAGAGCTCATGTACTCATTTAAATTGAAGTGTTTTTACTTCTAAGTTAAAGATTTATGGCTAGTATGTTGGCTCCAGGTTTGGTTGAAGGTTAAAGCAACACAAGACCACCTTACTTCGATGGAAAGGATTACAACATATGGAAAAACAAGATGAAAGCTTTCCTAAGATCGAAAGATCCTCTGGAATGGGATGTGGTAGACAAAGGAATCATTCCTAAAGCCGCATCAGTTTCAGAAAGAGGAAAAGAAGCTGCAGTTGCTAGCGAGATGACTCAAGAAGAAATAACCAAGAGACAAGCTCTTGATGCTAAAGCAATTTATTCCTTATATTGTGCTTTATCTCCTACTAAGTATAACAGAATATCTTCTTGTGAAACAGCTAAAGAAGTCTGGGATAGGCTGCACATTACTTATGAAGGAACTGATCGAGTGAAGGAGATGAGGATTAATATTCTACTCGGACATTATGAAACCTTCAAGATGAAATCAGGAGAACCTATCACTGATATGTTTAGTCGTTTTACTAAGATAGTAAATGGTCTAGAATATCAGGGACAGCCAATCTCAAAACCAATGAAGGTCAACAAATTGTTGCGTGGACTCTCCAAAGACTGGAATCACATAAAGACTTCAATAGACGAATTAGTTGGCACACTTCAGTCCTATGAAGTGGAGAAAATCAATGAGGAGGAACATCCTAAACGTAAGAAGTCAATTGCTTTGAAATCTAACGATGATTCTGATGTTACAGATTCTGAAGATGATATGGATGATGAAGAGTTAGCCCTTATGATAAAGAGGTTCTAGAAACTGAATAAAAAGGGAAGAATGTTCAATTGGAAGAAACGGAACACTCAAAAGTTTCAAAACAAATCTACTGAGGGTGATGAAACCAACAAAGATGTGATCTGCTTTGAATGTAAGAAAAAGGGACACATTAGACCCAACTTGTCCTATGTTGAAGAAAAAGAAATGAAAAGCTGAAAAATACAATAAGGCTCTCAAAGCAGAGATATGGAGTGATACTGAATGCGAAGAAAGCGATGAAGATTATGCCAACATCTGCTTAATGGCAAAATCAGATTTAGACTCAGACTCTAAGATAGATACAGACTCAGACTCAGATAGTGAAATCGAGGTCACCATCAAGAAAAAGATTAAATAGTATTTTAATAGTGGTTGTTCAAGACATATGACTAGAGATTTAGGATGTTTTATAAATCTTGTTCAAAAGAATGGTGGAAAAGCCTCTTTTGGTGGAAATAGCAAATGAAAAATTGTTGGATGTGGAACTGTAAAGATTGGAAGTCTCACAATCAATAATGTCTCCTTGGTGGAAGGTTTAAATTACAATCTACTTAGCATTAGTCAACTGTGTGACACTGGATTCAAAATCAATTTTCAAGGAGTATGTTCGGGAACTAGTAAAAAATTTTCTCAATCTTTTACTAGACGAAGACATGGGAACATCTATCTTCTAGATAAAAAACTAGAAAGTTTGCAATGTCTGATTTCAATTCAAGATGAAGCAAATACTTGGCATCAAAAGCTTGGCCATGTCAACATAAAGCAAATTGCCAATATCTCTTCCAAAAATCTTGTTCGTGGACTACCCAACCTGAAATATCAAAATTCTAATTTATGCACACCATGTGTATTAGGAAAACAGGTTAAAAGTTCTTTTAAACCAGTAAATCAAGTTTCTACTAATCATGTTTTGCAGCTTCTGCATATGGATTTCTTTGGACCAACCAGAACCCAAAGCATTGGTGAAAAAAGATTTTTTGTAATTGTTGATGATTATTCACTATTTACTTGGGTCTACTTTCTGTCAAGTAAGTCTGAAACTTTCTCTCACTTTTCAAAATTTGTCAAGAAAGTTCAGAATAAGAAAGGATATGGTATTTCAAGCATACGGACAGACCATGTAGGTGAGTTTGAAAATCAAGACTTTACAAAATTTTGTGATGATTCAGGTTTTCAGCATGTTTTCTCTTCTCCATATACTCCAGAGCATAATGGAGTTGTGGAAAGGAAGAATAGATCTCTGCAAAAGATGGCAAGAACTATTTTAATAGAAAGTAATATTTATTCTGGTTTTTGGGCTGAAGCCATTTTTACAGCCTGCTATATAATTAATAGAGTATTCTTAAAGCCTATTCTGGAGAAAACTCCCTATGAGTTGCTCAAAGGAAAAAAAGCCAATTGTTTCTTACTTTCATGTGTTTGGTTGCAAATGTTTTATTTTGAAAAATGCAAATAATCGATCTGGTAAGTTTGAAGAAAAATCAGACAAATGAATTTTCCTTGGCTACTCAACCTCAAGCAAAGCTTATAGAGTATACAACAAGAAGACTCAGACCGTGGAAGAATCTATGAATGTCAAATTTCAAGACACTCTGCAAAGTGAACTGATTCAGACTCAACCTGAAGAATCTGAATCTTTTTTACATCTTACAAAGTCTACTTCTCCGAAGTGGATCGGACTTCAAGATCATCAACAAAAGTTGAAGAATCAACTAAAGAAAAGGACCAAGATGTTGTTAGACCAACCAAGAATCGAAAGCACAAGTCTAGTCATCCCAAAGAACTTATCATTGGTGATGTTCATGAAGGGATTCGCACCGATCCAAAAAAGCAAGAAGAATCTAGCGCCGTGGCACTTATTTCTGAAATAGAACCCAGAAGTATAGAAGAAGCTTTAACTGATGAAAGCTGGATTGAAGCAATGCAAGAAGAACTTAGACAATTCAGCATCAATGGAGTTTGGGAATTAACTCCTAAACCAAAAGGCAAATCCATTATTGGAGCTAAATGGGTCTTCAGGAACAAAATGAACGACAAAGGAAAAGTGGTAAGGAACAGAGCAAGACTCGTGACCAAAGGATATACGCAAGAAGAAGGGATAGACTATGATGAAACCTACGCACCAGTACCAGGTTAAAAGCAATTAGATTACTTGCTTTTGCCTATTATAAAAATTTAAGGTTATTCCAAATGGACGTCAAGAGTGCATTCTTAAATGGATTTATCCAATAAGAAGTCTATGTGGAACAACCTCCTGGATTTGAAGATCCAAAGAAACCAGACTCAATATTCAAACTGAAAAATGCCCTATATGGATTAAAGCAAGCACCTCGAGCATGGTATGATAGGTTAAGTAAGTTTATAATTCAAAATGGTTTTTAACAAAGGGAAAGCAAGCACCTCGAGCATGGCAAAAACTTTCTACTTGTTCAAATCTATGTTAATGATATTATATTTGGATCACCTAACGAAAGCCTGTGCAAGAAATTTTCTAAGACTATGCAAGACGAATTTGAAATGAGCATGATGGATGAACTCTCATTCTTTCTCAAATTACAAGTAAAACAATTGAAGGAAGGAATTTTCATTCACCAAGAAAAATATACAAAAGAACTCGTCAAAAAGTTCGATTTGGAGAATTACAAAAAGACCGAGATACCAATGTCAAGCTCTTCGAAGCCGACAAAGATGAAGGAGGAAAGAAAGTTGACCAAAAGCTCTACAGAGTATTATTGGTTCACTTCTTTATCTTACGCTTCTAAACCTCGACATTTTGTTTAGTGTTTGCATTTGTGCTAGATTTCAATCCAATCCTAAAGAATCTCATCTAAGTGCTGCAAAACGCATCATCAAATACGTTGCAACTACCTCGAAGTTAGGTCTGTGGTATCCTAAAGAATGAGACTTTACTCTCCTTAGATATTAAGATGCAGATCTAGCAGGTTGCAGGGTTGATAGAAAGAGTACATCAGGTACTTGCCAATTGCTAGGAAACAAGACAATATCTTGGTTCTCAAGGAAGCAAAGCACTGTAGCTCTTTCAACAGTAGAAGCAGAATATGTGGCCCTTGGAAGTTGTTGTTCTCAAATCTTATAGATAAAACAACAACTAAGAGACTTTGGAATTAAAGACTCATGCACCGAGATTAAATGCGACAACACCAGTGCAATCAATCTCACAAAGAATCCAATTCTTCATTCTAGAGCAAAGCACATAGAGATTTGACATCACTTTATTAGAGATCATGTTCAAAGTGGTGAAGTTATGATCCAGTTCATCGACTCAAAGAATCAACTGGCGGATATATTTACAAAGCCACTGGAGAAAAGTTTATTCGAGTCTATTCAAGTCTATTCGCACCAGACTAAACATCACATCCTTTAACTATTAAAGTCCGAAGATGCTTAAACTTAGAGGTAAAGTCTCGAAGGTGCTCGACTCGAAGGTCAAGAGATACGATTGTAAGTTATTTTTTTTAGTAATTTAAAATTCTTGGAAATGTACGTTTTCTTATCGCTAATTGATTGGATTTATTTTTCCAAGTTTCGTTCTTGAATTAATGACTCTTATCCATTTTCAAAAAGGCAGTTATTCAAAAAAGCCGTTATTCATTTTCAAAATAGGGAAGTTATTATTTTCAAAAAGGCATTTCTATTTTTTCCTTTTTGCGACACTTCATTTACCTCGCTTCACTCGCTTTATATACCGTAGAAATTCATCTTCTTCATTTTTCACTCTCAAACCCTAACTTACTCCCACTTGCTCTCACTTTCTCCGTTGTTTATTCCAAAAGTTTTCATCTTTTTAGCAAAGTTGTGAAATTCTCTCTTGAATCGACAATGTCTTGAGAAAGTCGTCAAGAATCGCAAGCAGGGGACCACGCCATTTGCCTGAGGGTCCTACCCATTTCGACTTGACCAAGGAAGAAGATTCCTCACCGCAAAAGCAACCAAGTCAGAGACAACATTCTCAGCAGCGCAAACTCCTCAACCGACTCATCCTGAAGAAGAAATTGTGGAAGATGTTGAACCAGTAAGGACTCTTACTCCTAAAGTCGCTTTCAAGCTTTACTCTTGCTTGAAAAAGGGTGGTACTGCTATGTCTTTGATTGATGAGTTTTTAAGAGAGAGAGAGAGAGAGAGAGAGAGAGAGAGGATATAGAAATAAAACCATGTTCAGGATATAGAAACGAAACCATGTTCTTGCGTGACATGGAAAATATGGGAATTGCTGAAAAAAGGTCGTCTGAAAAGGCATTTGCTAACTTTCCTAGCGACCCGCGGTTTGGTACGGCGAATCAACCTAAAGGGCAAGATGACGATGAGAGATTGTTTACACATTTTCAGCCTAGATCAGGTGTGACTGCAAATGTTGCAAGAGACAGTTAGAGTCTTTTTAGATCGAAGAATCATAAAAGAGTCCATCTGGATTTATTGAAGAGAGGGGTCATGAACCCTAGAAGTGTTGATTTCGATTTCCTTGATTCGGTGAAGGTTAATCCGCGTGAGAAGTTTGCTCTATTGCAATTAGAGTATTTTTGTTCTGAATCAATTGCTGCCTATCCAGAACTAGCAGCCTATTTCTATTCGAATTTATCTTTTGTGGATGCAAACAGTTTTTCTTTTACTGTGAAAGATAAGGAGTTCGTAGTAAACATGGATACCTTGGCTGATCTAATTGGGGTGGAAAGAGGGTGTTTCCAACCAATTAGTGTATTTGTTGCTCATGCTACCCTGACCTTGGTGAAAGACAGGATTCCTGAAGGCAAGATATCCTACTATAAGATGAATGCCACCAATATCCTTCTGCACAAGATCGTGATCAACTGCATCAAACCAAAATCGACATCAAAGACTGACGTGTCTCGGTTTGAAGCAAAATTGATGCATGCCATCAACATCGGCTACAAGTTCTCTCTGCCTCACAATATTTTGTTTCACATGTACAGGACTATTGTGAAAGATAAGGGACAACTCCCTTATTCTGGTCTTATTATGAGCCTTTTTAGGCATTTTCACATTCATATTCCTACTCCTCTGTGTCTGACCAGCATTAATTCGATGGTGATTGGTTTCAAAATGATCACTAAGATGCGACTAAAAGAGCTAAATAAAGTGTTAGAGCGGATGAAGGAAAAGTCTCCATCAAAGGCAAAATCAGTTCCTACAGGGGCTAAGAGGAAAGGTAAGGAGCCCATGGGTGCTTCGGCAAAGAAGAAAAGAACTCTCATCTTGGAGGATGAAGAAGATAAGGATGAGATGACTCTCTCTGCCTTGAGGAACTTGAAAAGCTTTGTCAGTTTTCGTGAGACAAGAGAAGAGACTGAGAAAAGAGATGCAAATAGAAGAGCAGAAGAAGAAGCAGAAGAAAGAACAACAGTAGAAGAGGAAGAGGAAAGAAGAGAAGAAGCAGAAGAGGAAGAGGAACGAGGAGTAGAAGCAGAAGAAGAAGAAGGAAGAAGAGAAAGAGAAGAGGAAAGAGGAGAAGAGGAAGGAAGAGAGGAAGAAGTGGCTCGGGAAGAATCGTTTGAGCCTACTTTGGCTGTATCTCTGTCGAGCAATTCTGGAAAGACAGAGTGGAATTGCTGGTGAACAAGCTCAAGAAAAGGATCACACTCCTGCTGACGCAGAACAAGAAGAACAATCTATCTCTCCTCCCAAAGGCACTCATTCAAGGGGAGATGCGATTAAACAAGGTGGATCTACACCTGGACTTGACTCAGCTGGACCTAGCTCTGCCACAACACCTTCAGCAGATTTTTCGCGACTGCTAGAAATTCTACTAGATGTCCAGAAAGAGCAGTATGTTGTGAGCTATGAATTGCAGGTTTTCAAGAATGCATTCATGTCCACCTCAGTGTCTCTTCATGATCAGTTAAATGCCCTAAAGACGCTAGTGCAAGATTCTATGAAGGGTGCAGATTTTATGAAGGAGGCTATCGAAAAACTTGAGAAGATAGTGCATTCAATGGAAGAATTCTAGCTTGTTTGCTTGCCCAAACAGCCTTGACTTTCTTCATTCTTAAAACAACTCTTTTTATTTTGTTCTCCACTTTTTGCTGTTGACAAAAAGGGGGAGAAGGTTTGATTTGCAGATAGGTTTGATTTGCAGCAGATTTGATATTTGTTTGTTTTGTTTTTGACTTTGGATTTCTGGATTTGTTTGGTTGTGGACTGCTTTTGATTTGATCTTTTGATGCCTGCAGTTACTTAGGCTCTGTTAATGATTATGGAAGAATAGTCGTTTTGCAGGACTAACATGTTATTTGTGGCTGCAGAATTGATGCTATTCATATCCTAATCCTTTATGAGATATTTTATTTTGCCTAAGTGTTGTTTTGCAAGTCAAAAGTGTTCAAATCTGCAGGAAAGTTTTGTCACCATCAAAAAGGGGGAAATTGTTGGAGAAAACTTCCTTATTTATTTTGAAGTTGACAAAACATTTCCATCACTCTAGTCTGAAGACTCATAAACTCTATCGTCAAAGTCCGAAGACCTCCAGACTCAAGATTCAAAGTCTACCCTCACTGATAATTTTCAAACCAACGAAGAGAAGACTTATCCAGATGCAAGAATATTCTTAAGGATTCGATTCGTACGGTTGAAGAAGATCTCACAACTGGAGATAGCACTTCGTGATCTATTATTCTCTTTGCAATCAATTTGGATAATTAGATCTGGTGATTGATGAAGTATACTTGGAAGGTACTACTTATGGAAACCTAGATCCCGATTGTATGGGCGAACAAGATTGGTGGGCTATCATCACATTCCTTAATAAACTAGAGATCTTCCGAATTGATTCTATCCAACGGTATGATTGGAAGAACTCCTTTGGAATGTGACAACGGATATGAAGACATGGAGGAGTATATAAGAAAGACGCTCAAGTTATTCGAAGGTGTGCGTGATAAAAGAATTCTAAAGTCTGAAACTCCTAATTCTTTGGTATTTCATTCGCTGAGCTTATACTGTATTCGAAAGAGAGATAAATACTTGTGAGACCTTGAAGAAGTGTAGTAGAGTCTCTACACTGTGGAATCAAGGACGTGAGATTGTAATATCTCTTTTGGTTCTTAGTGAAATCCAGCCAGTGGGCTGTCGGTGCGTGAGAATGGACGTAGGTTTGATCTAAGCCGAACCACTATAAACTCTGTGTTTCAAATTCTCTTTCCCTAAACTCTTTACTTTAACTTTTAGTTTATATATCTGTTTACTGTCTTCTACATCTTCAATCTATCTTTATCAAAAGATAAATTGAGCTATTAAGTTTTTGTAAAGATCGCTTTTACACCTATTCACCCCCCCCCCCTCTAGGTGTTCTTACTAGCCCTATCACAACCGACAAATATGTGCTCATTTCCCATCTTTCGGTCCAAGAACTGTCGTAATCCTACAAAAAAAGTAAAAATAAATAATTCTCAATTGACTTTACCTATTATTTCTCACATGCTGAAAGTGCCTAATTAGGTTTAATTCAATCCATGACACCACATTCTCATTACCGCCCTCCTCTTACATCGGCGGTTATCATTCATCCCCAATATTCCGATCTATGCTTCCTTCTCATTATGATCTACATATGCAAGTAAAATTTGGCACTTTTCGAATATTTTTTACGTGCTTGTGTGTGGCAAGAGAAAAGTATTTTTTTTTCCTCTTTCGAACATAAAGGCCTTTGGAAAGGGCACGAAACATGCAAATGCTCATTAGCCAGTCATTATTCTTGTACACTGATGAGCTCAAGAAGTCAATGAGTCAAAGTGATCAAATTCATGGGTATTTTGGAACAAAATTAATTTTTGACATAACTTTGAGAAACGGATGCCACTTCATGGGCTTATTCGATCAAAGTGATCAATCAGATCTAGAGGATATTTCAAAACAAAATCAAACCTGGAGGGAAACTTCAAGAAACGGTGCCGTTTCGGGATGATTTTTTGGGAATTTTTCCCTCCTCTTTGTTTTCAATATTAGCCTTTGTTCTTCTCCCACTAAGAATGTGGGGGGATGGTTGTCATTTTCAATATGTTATCGTTTCATCATACCACTCCCACCTCTCCCTGTTTCCATCTTGCCACCGCACTTCTCTTTGATTTGACCCTACATTCTAACGTTCTCTATCGGATCTTCTTCTACAAAAATTTCAAGTCGCCAATCTAAGGATAAAGAAGCACACAAAAATCATTCCAATTGCCAAGAAATTCACGAGAATGGGAAAGACACAAAAATTTTAAAATTCAATCTGTCGTGTATCCCCCATCCCCACCCATATTTGTTTCAAATCGACGATTTTAAGGGATTTCACCAGCTTGCATGGACGAAAGACCTTAGGGGGTGAGCAATCTCGTCCCTAAAGTGAAAAATCATGTTTATCTTTTTTTCTATTTTCGAATTTGGCTTGTAAAATAGTGTAATGACCAGAGTAGAAAAGACTTATGTCTCTAGAAAAGAGTTTGAGGCTATTGTCACGAGTCGGCAATTCCTTGGTTACGGAATAACCCATGCGGCGCTTAATAAGTGGAATTCACTAGGCCAGCCCTCATTCTATAATTGTTCCATAGAATAATCGGTGAATAACTTCTATATACGAGATTGTACCACGCTTAGCTTGACTCGGCATCTAGTTCATCGAGCGAGACAGTAGATCCTTTTAAGCTCAACAACTGATTTTGGCCTACCATGACCTCATCAAGAGAGCGGAATCAGCTCCCAATCAATTTTTGCACGAGAGGCCAACCCCATCTTCAGAGCTCCGAGGTAATATAATTCTTCTATCTTGGAACTCCTAGCACCAACCGTCTTGATGACACTCCCACGAACCAATTGTATTCATCCCCTCTGCATCCTCACTCTTCACTCGATAACCCCAAACTTTACTCCCAAGGGTTCACGAGTACGGGAGTTTGTTACGGTTACGGGAAAATCACAGACCGTGACAAACTCCCCTACTCATTTCCGCAACGCCCTCGTTGCGAGTTGTTCTGTCGGTCCCCTGTGTTTCTCCTAACCATCAATGTCACTCCCTAGGACTTACATAGATGGTAATGCTGGCCCAATAGAACATGTCCCTCCACTTCATCGGTTGCTTCCTCCGATCAAAGCCGATCACGAATCTCCAGTCACTTGTATTCCCCAACAAGTGTGGTACCTCTGACCAATTGCACCCCTATGGCAGCACCTTCTTTCGCCTACTAAGCTCCTCCTGATCTCTGCAAGCCAACGGAGGGTCCCCTTTGGTAGAAATGTGATCACAGACCTCCTCTTAAGATTCATCCATTCATCCAGGAACGTTATCCCCATTCAGCGAGCAATTCGGTTCCTTCCTATGCCCCTATTGTTGTCCCAGAAGCTAAACGAGAGCCGCACGTTGTCTGAGCCCTCTTGACCCCGGCAACCACTCTCCACCCTCATAGGACCGGCAAGACCATAGGCATTTCCCCAAATCACTCACCTACTGGAGGGATCCCCGCTTTGATACCATTTTTCACGGGTCGGCAATTCCTTGCTTGCGGAATAACCCGCGCGGCGCCTAGTAAGTGAAATTCACCAGACCAGCCCTCGTTTTATAGTTGTTCCATAGAACAATCGACGAATAACTTCTATATACAAGATCATACCACGCCTAGTTTGGCTCGGGCGTCTAGTCCATTGAGCGAGACCGCAGATCCTTTTAGGCTCAACAATTGATTTCGACCTGCCATGGCCTCATCAGGAGAGCGGCATCAACTCCTGATCAGTTTGTGCATGAAAGGCCAACTCCATCTTCAGAGCTCCTAAGTAATATGATATTTCTATCCTAGAACTCCTGCACCAACCGTCATGACTCCACTCCCACGGACCAGTTGTCTTCATCTCCTCTGCATTCTCACTCTTCACTCGATAACCCCAAAATTTACTCCCAAGGGTTCACTAGTGCAAAAGCTAGTTTTGGACAATGAACTAGCTCTCTTTTTCCTTTTTTTTATTCAATTTTTTATTTTTATTTTTATATTCTTCCATAAGCAAATTAGATGAGAAGGAGCTCATCCAGGTGAAATGAAATGGCCCTTATTTTTCACTTGGAGGAGAAGAAGATGCCATAGAGTCTGCCGTTAGGACAAAGATGGCTATTGTCTCGTATAATTTTCAATTCATTCAAGGGTCCACTTTGTGGTTATGTGCCTTTGTCTACAGGCTACAGCTGTTCAGGGTGCTTAATATGTGCATAGAACACTTGGATTTTGAAACTATAATTGCCCATGACTTGCAAGAAGACGAGTACAATGAATACCGTCCTTGTCGCATTCGGTAAGACTATCGTTATAAAAATAAGTAGGCAGCTTGTAAATTCCAAGTTGTTCCCGAATTGTACAGCATTCTTTATGAGGAATGTATATTAGTCGCACCAGATTCTTGTGCTTGAGTCTAGTAGAAGCAATTCCTATCTAGTCTGATTGCCTTGTGGATTCGCATTCACTCAAAGGGTTGGGTGAAGATTGCCAAAAATAGAAGTAAAGGCATTAAGAAATCAAATCATCCAAGACATGGATAAAACATCCAAGCAAGAATATGAGGCAACAGGGCCTACTCTTTATGATCCGATCGGTGCTGCACGTCCTCTTTAGGGATTTGGAATCCCTCGGGAGTGGCGTCGGTTTTCAAAACCCCCTTTAAATTTGGCTATATTCTGTAATAATCTCTGAACTTGGTCATTTTGGCATGACCATCCCCTTGAACTTATAATTTTATCATTGTGCTCGTCACACGCTCGTTTCACACCTTTGCCAGAGGTATTTTGGTCCAATAACTATCGTAACCTAAAATCGAAATTAAAAAATTCTCAATTGACTTTAGCTGGTATTTCTCATGCGTAAAGCGCCTAGCTGGGTTCAGTACGGTCCACAACACCACATTCTCATTATAGCTCTCCTCTTGCATTATTTCCTTTTTAATGGGTGCAAAAAGAATGGGAATGATATGAAGCGAGAGGCTCAGTACAATGAAGCCTTGGATGTTCCATTTGTTCCACAGATCTGGAATGAAGCTAAATGCCATATTTTTTGCTTAGTTTGAATTTTATCGCTACTCTCTAGTATGATTTAGGGGGACAACAAAATGCGTAAGAGGAATGGTGGGAAATGCCTAAGATGATTCCTTACTTGTTTATTAGAAGGCATTATTTATTCCAAAACCCAATAGGGCAAAAGAATTGTGAATCAATGGTTGTGCGAATAAACACAAGTAAGATATCCCATGCATTCAATGATAGAAGAAAAGCATCTGATACACAACAGTGCTTATTGCTTTGTAATAGGTTAATGTTTCATCATCCAATCAATCCTATCTTAATATTATTTGCACATGCATTTGTGACAATCTGAGTTTCAAACTATGAAAATTCAGTATCCATGATGAGTTTAGTGAAGCGTTAGGTGATATCACATCTAGCATGACACTAGATATTTTTTATGAATAAGATACCATCTAACATGTTATATGAGTGTCCACCATATTTTTTAGAAGGCTGGACGTATTAAAAATCCAAGAAGGTAAAAGAATCATGTACTGACCATTCCACGAATGAACACAAACAAGGTATCCCCTGCATTCAGTGGCAAAAGAAAAGTATCTTAAACATGGATGATGCTTATTGCTTTGTGTTAAGTTGATTTTTTATTATCCAATTGGTCCTATCTCAGTGGTGCTTGCACATCCATCTATAACTACCAGAGTTTCGAACTACAAAACTTTAGTATCCATGATTAGTTTAGTGAAATGTTTGGTAATATCACATCTTGCTTGACACTTGAGATTATTGATTAATAAGGTCCTATCTAACATGTTATATGAGTTTGCATGTTACAAAGTTAACAGTGTGGACATATTCAGTTCATAAGCTGAAGTTTTTGCACCGTGAAAAAGCGCTCATGGCACTTACATATTATTAATGAGTTGTAACTTCAAACTTTAAACCCTAGACAACATCCATTAAAAAATTTATGGGGTAAAAGATAGTGTGCTACGAGGAATTTTGCTAGTTCTCTTTTTTCTTTTTTATTCAATTATACATTTTTATGTCCTTCCAGGAGCAAATTAGATGGGGAGGAGCTAGTCCACATGAAATGAAATGGGCCCCCCTTTTCACTTCCTTTGTCTCCTATGATTTTCAATTCATTCAACTTTGGGGTCATGTACCGTTGTGGACGGGCCACAGCTATTTAAATTTGGGAATACCCAACTTTTGGACCTTGTTTATTGGGGTAATTACACAAATAATCCCTACCTGAATTATTTATATGCTCATTGTGGTATTTGAACTTTGGATATATATTCAATCCAACTCTTGAATTATTATATCCCTTGATTCAATTTAGTCCCTCGATTATCTATCTGGGACTAAATGGAATATCCATCAAAAGTTCAATAACTACATTAAATAAATTAAAAGTTTATGGACCACGTTGTATGTTGGGTTAAAGTTTCGAGACCGCATTAAATAAATTAAAAGTTCAAGAACCACATTGCAGATTTTGGCAAAGTTCAAAGACTATTCGTGTCATTTTCTCTTATTTGTTTGATTATCTTTTGAGAAACATGTTTAGGGTGCTTTTGTGTATGGAATAGTCGATTTTCAAAAGATAATTGCCTATGTCACTCAAGAAAATAATTGCATTCAACACCGTAAATTTCCCTTTTAGGAATCGTTGAGATTATCATAGGCAGTTCATAAATTCCGAGTTGGTCCTTGAGATGTAAAGCAATCTTTAGGAGAAATAAATATTAGTAGTACCAGATTCTTGTTCTTGAGTCTAGTAGAAGTAAATTCCAATCAAGTCAATTGCCTTTTGGATTCGACTTCACTCAACGAGGTGGGCCAACATTGCTAAAAATAAAAATAAAAACATCAAGAAATCAAATCATTCGAGACATCGATGAAACATCCGAGCAAGAACGACGACGCAACTGGGCCTACTCGTCACGATCCAAGCGATACTGCACGACCTCTTTAGGGATTTCAAATTTCCCTAAAGTGGCGTCGTTTGCAAAACTTCGTCCAAATTTGACTTTATTCTAAACTGCCCTCCGAGTTTCATCATTTTGACCCAATAACCCCTAAGTTTATTGCAGGTGAAAATAATGGCTGGCCGACCAACATTTTGCTCATCACGTGCTCATTTCTCACTTTTTGGTCCAAGCACCATCGTAATCCCAAAAATGATTGGAAATAAATATTTCTCAATTTGACTTTACCCTGTATTTCTCACATGCAAAAAGTGCCTAATTGGGTTCGATCCAATCTACGACACGACATTCTCATGGTAGGCCTCCTCTTATATTGGCGGTGATCATACATCTCCAATATTCCAATATATGCTCGAGAAACTCAAGTTCTTCTCATTATGGTCAGCATAAGCAGGTCAAATTTGGCACTTTTTCAAACATTTTTCATGTGCTTTTGTGTGGCACAAGAGAAATGTAATTTTTTTCTCTTCCGAACTAAAAGCCTTTGGACAGGGCGCGAAACATGCAAATGCTCATTGGCCGGTCACTATTCTTGTACACCGATGAGCTCAAGGAGTCAATGAGTCAAAAGTGATTAAATTCAAGGGCATTTTGGAACATAATTAATTTTTCACGCAACTTTGAGAAACTGACGCCACTTCATGGGCTTATTTGATCGAAGCGATCGATCAGATCTAGAAGATATTTCAAGACAAAATCAAATCCGGGTAGAAACTTTAAGAAGTGGTGCTGTTTCGAGATAATTTTGGGAAGTTTCCCCCCTCCTGTTTTTTTCTGTATGTACCCTTCGTTCTTCTCCCACCAAAAGATGAGGGAGATGCTTGTCATTTTCAATGTGTTATCGTTTCATCGGACCACCCCCACCTCTCCCTGTTTTCATCTTTCCACCGCACTTCTCTTTGATTTGACCCTACATTCTAATGTTCTCTGTCGGATCTTCTTCGGCAAAAATTTCAAGCTGCCAGTGTAAGGATAAAGAAGCACACAAAAACCGTTCCAATTGCCAAGAAATTCACGAGGATGGCAAAAACCCAAAAAATGTTAAAATTCATGTTTCAAATCGACGATTTTAATTTGCATGGATGAAAGATTTTATGGGGTGAGCAATCTCATCCCTAAAATGAAAAATCAAGTTTATCTCTATTTCTATTTTCGATATCTGGCTCGTAAAATAGTGTAATAATCTGAGTATAAAAGTCTGTATCTCTATAGAAGCGTTCAAGATTGCCTAAACAAAGCTATGCTGCTAAGGATAGCTTCAAGAGGATGTAGAATACCAACATTCAAACCCAATTTTTAAGCGAGAAAGATGAACACGCTTGCTTATTAAATAATCAGTCCTAGAAAAACAGTAGTTGTAAACTACATGAAAGTACAAATAAGTAAGACATTATAAACTGCAAGCAGGGGCCACCTAAGCAGGACAATTATCAACACGTCGAATTCAACCCCTTTCACAATTTCGCAATGCATGCTAATAATTTAGTGCAAGTGGTGATTTCTGTTTTTTTTTTTTCCCATAAGCAATTTTTATTTAAGTTCTTTCCAAGCTTAGTCAAGTTGGTATCAAGGTTACAGATCTTCTGGGTTTACTTACATCTTAAATTTACCACTTCTAAATACTCGGCACACCAAGAATCAAACAAAATGGTCCTAATTGAGCCACATTCCCCCATTTTACTCAAATTTATAAAAAGTAAGAAAAAATATATAAAAATAATCACATACATATCCAACCAATTATCATCCCAAGTATCTCTCTCTCTAAATGACTTGAGATGTGATAGTGAGCATCAGTGAGTCGACTGCTCATCGAAGGCCAGTCAGTCTTAAGCAACCTTCGACCTGAGGTCGCCCCAAATTAATAACTTCAATATGGGGCTGCAGCTGCAAATAAGGCCACGGCCAAGAGGTACGCCCCAATTAGATGCGGTGAGCGGTCGGAGAAGAGAGGACGTCGCCAATTGGCAGCGGTGGCAACGGAGGTGACGTGCGGAGGAGGAGGAGGAGGAGGAGGAGGTGC
The DNA here is from genome assembly GCA_014182565.1 of Eucalyptus marginata. NCBI lineage: Eukaryota > Viridiplantae > Streptophyta > Magnoliopsida > Myrtales > Myrtaceae > Eucalyptus > Eucalyptus marginata. Next base: position 5,334,274 of record CM024585.1, read on the forward strand.
TCGGGAGAGAAGGAAAAGGAAAAGAGAGAGAGAGAGAGAGATAAATATGTGAGAGAGAGAGATAAATATGTGAGAGAGAGAGAGAGTAAAATAACTTAACAAAACTCAATACGTCGACTAATGATAAAAAAAAAGAAACAGTACACATATCCACTTTGGAAAATATACGCTCTCACCCAAATTCAATTCCACAACCCTGAACTCGCACCTCTCGAGGGCTTATTCTGGCGCTGGCCTTGGGACAGAAGGCTTCGTTGAAGTGATCGCTGCCTACCAAAGCCTCGAAGACCAGCGATGGTTTCAGGTCTGGCAGTGTAACCTTTGTAGTCATATTAACATCCTGCCGTAGTCCATGACATCATATTTATCCATCAAGCAATGCTAACGATAAAGTATGGGAACGGGAACGGGATACCGCCCCAGCTAGTGATTGCTGCTATATTATTCATTTCGACTATCTGTCAGCATTGTTTCTGATGAAATGCGGAAATCAGAGAGAACTCCTGTGTTTGCTTTAGTTCGATATGACAAAAAAAATCTTAAACTACATGTCGATTGAATGTACTATACTTGGATCGCTTATATAGGCTAATTTCCTATGATCTCAAAGCTCAAATTCTAATTTTTACACCTCCCTAACTGTTAGTCTTCACTTGTTTTAGCTGTAACGGCTTTTCATATCTTTAGCTGAATTTTCTGTGATTTCAAAATTCAGGGGAATGCTGATGCTGTGAGGAGATGTCTGTGGGTGCTTGAAGAGTATCCAGTCACTGAATTTCTGATCCTTCCAGGCCACCATCTTTACCGGATGGACTACCGGGAACTTGTGGAGTTGCATTGGAGAAGCAAGGCCGATATAACCATCGCGGTCCTGAATGCTGCTTGGGAACAAGATCCAGGTTTCGGCTCTTTGAAGATAAATGATGAGAATAGAGTGGTAGATTTCAAAGACAAGTCAACTGGAAATCCCAACTGCCAAAACACATTTGATTGCCATTGGTTCTCAAGCATGGGAATATATCTCATCAACAGAGATGCCATGATAAAGCTTCTAAAAGAGAGTTTCCCTGGCGCAAATGACTTCTCCAGTGAAGTGATACGAGGCGTGATATCCACTGGAATGAAGGTCGCGCCAGGTTTCATGACTTGCTTTGTTTGAGAATCTCACTTTTGTCGGTCTCTCTTTTTGCTGCATTTAGGAGAGTTTATGTTTCTCTGAAAAATTGTCAGGTTCAGGCATATCCATTCGATGGATATTGGGAGGATATGAGAAGCATCGGAGCGTTTTACCAGGCAAATATGGAGAGCACAAAGAAGTACAACAGGGGATTCAAGTAAAGATTCATGTTGCCCTTAGAATTTTTCGTATTTATGCCCCGGCTTTTACCTAAGTTTTTGTCTCCAGCAGTTGAACAAATTCATTCTTTTATATTACAGTTTCTTCGAGAGGGACTCTCTCTTGTACACACTGCCTCGGTCCCTGCCTCCGAGCGTCGTGACAGATTCAGTAATCACAGAAAGTATCATCGGAGACGGTTGCATACTCAATGTAAGAAGTCTGATTTCTTTTCTTCCTCACAATAATATTAACCAAAAACTTTCTCCCAGCAAGGATTTATCCTTGCCCTGACATAGATTGACAAAGTTCAAAGTCCTTCAGTAAAAAAAAGTTGCATCATATATCTGTAATGCAGCAGCTGATTACAATATCTTCTCCAATTATATCAGGAATTTAAAGTTAGCCCCTTCTTGCAGCTCACTGCTTTTGAAATCTAACTTCTGTTATATGTACAAGTTAAAGATGCAAAATATCAGGAGCCGTAGTTGGTATGAGGACAAGGATCGAAGACGGGGCGGTAATTGAGGACTCGGTTATCATTGGGTCTGACATTTATCAAGTAAGAGGCATCTGGTCCTTGTGCTGTCGAATTTCTAGCAGTATATAGCGAATGTGCGAAGTATCAAACATCCATGCCTCTGTGAGAATATGTTTGAACTATTCGGTTTGGTTCCATCTTCTGCATTGAAACGACCAACCATTCTTAAGCGAACATCTACTTAGTTCACTGATGACTGATACAAATGCTTGCTTTTTTACCTTTGTTTCGATATCGAACTGTGATTTCACCAGTAAATGTCATATAGATAATGACGACGACGATGATGATGTAACTTCCTAAACATGACAGACAGATGTTCCAGGGAATTCTGGGGATGGGAAGTGCATGAGTGTACCGATCGGCATCGGGGAAAATACGCGCATAAGGAAAGCTATTGTTGATAAGAACACGAGGATTGGCAAAAATGTAACGGTAAGCAAGGCAGTAAGAAGTCCTATTATCTACTTCGTCGAAAAGAAGCAAAATGAAGAAGTTCTATTGCTAAGGAGTGGGTTTCACATCCTCTCAGAACGTCTTTTGCTAGCTAGTCAATTTTTCAGATACTTAGATCGATTTAATACAAGAAAAATTGGCGATGGTCCCTCTTTTTAGCTTGAGCTAGTGATGATGCTCTCTAATCCGAGTCCTTGCATGCCTTTCATGTACTCCTGTCATAACAGTTGATAGAGACTCGCGAACCATCGTCCAAGAATTGAACTTTTGAGCTTGTATTTGCAGATTGTTAATCCAGATAACGTCGGAGAAGGTGACAGAGAAGACCAGGGATATGTGATTCGCGATGGAATAGTGGTTGTTCTTCGCTGCGCGGTTATTCCTGATGGCAGTATTTTGTGACCCATGGATGATGAACTACCATTTCTGCAAGTTGCTCAATGAAGTACCTTCTCTGCAAGTTGCTCAATGATCGCTGATATCTCAGAAAGTGCAAAATTAACCTCTTCTGTCGAGGCACATTGCTCTCTCTCTAGGAGAAAACCATGTGGTTTTCTACTTGTCTAGGAATAAAATTCTCAATGCAAATAATGATACATAAGCATCTTGGTTTTTGCTTTCATGCCAATACATCTCTATCTTGATAAATATAAGGTCCTCAAAAGGCTGTGGGGACAGCACAACCGAACCCGAATACTTTTTTACGGGGAAATCACTAAAAAGGGAGCTCAAATCCAATTAAATTCACGTATTTAGCTAGACCTGACTTTACTCGAAAGTTGAGCCGTTGAATTATTGATAATCACTCCATATCACAGTAATGTAGGGATGGACACGGGGCATGGCAGGGATCATGTTCCCCGTTCCGGTCCCCATCCCCGTCCCCGTCCCGAGGACTAGAAGCCTACCGCAGTGACCCATGCTCAACCAGAACCCATCCTGAACTTTTTGTACATAATTAAATATTCTGATTCTCTCAATTTGTGCAACGAAATCCTTATGCCACTGTAATTACATGTAAAAAAGCAGATCGAGCCTAGTACCGGGGCTAAGAACCATTGCAACCTGCCATGGTTATCAATTTGAATAGATCGGGTCTAGGCAGGCTAGACGTGTCCACAGCACGAGTCGAGAACAGAATTGCCTCCCTGCCAATTTCATCCATTGTGCTGACCAAATCTAGGCGAGCTCATTAAGCTGCTCATCTCATGATCATGTCTACTATCCCCATCAAATAAGTGGTGTGTGGGCATTGATTATGTGGTAAAATCGACACGTGACACTGAGTTGGCGCTGCAAAACGATTTTATCTAAGAAGATAAACAAAGGAGAGAGATGCTGATCTAAGTAAATGACGAACGTTTATTGAGGCTTCGGTCTTTGGAAGCATTCGTGCACTTTTGAAATGTATGTTACAAGGTGAATATCGTGGACGCATTCAATTCATGAAATCTAGATTTTGCAGCGCAAAAAGCGCTCTAGCACGTATACAATTCAATGAGCAAAAGATGGCTCTAACGAGGAATTTTGCTACTTCTCCTCTTTTCCTTTTCTCTCCTATTTTGCCTTTTTAGATTATTCCATGAACAAATTAGATGAGGAGGAGCTGGTCAACATGAAATGAAATGGCCCCCATTATTCTCTTGCTTTGTCTCATATAATTCTTATTCATTTATGGGCCCACTTGTCTCATATAAATTATTCATAACACGCAAAAGCTAAGTTCATTGAATACTACAAATTTTCTTTTATATATTCATTAAAATTGTCCTTATAAAAGAAATAGGGTAGTTTGTAAATTCAAATTGGTCCCACAATGTAAAGCATTCTTCAGGAGAAAGAAAAAAAAGTTAGTCGCACCAGATTCTTGTTCTTGAGTATAGTAGAAGTAATTCCAATTAGGTAGATTGCCTTGTGGATTTGAATTCACTCAATGAGTTGGGTCAAGATTGCAAAACAAAAACAAAAAGAGCATGAAGAAATCAAATCATTGACGACATTGATATATAATCCAAGCAAGAATGACACAACAAGGCCTACTCGTTACGATCCAAGCCGCATCAAACGTCCCCTTTAGTGATCGGAATCCCCTTGCAGCGGTGTTCATTTCTTAAACTTGACTTTATTCCAAAATATTTCTTGAACTGGATTATTCTGATCTAATAAACCTCTGAGTTTGATCACATTGACCCAATATTCCTTAGTTCATTGCCGATCAAAATAATGGCCAGCTAACGAACATGCACTTATCACGTACACATTTCGTACCTCTCCTAGGGCATTTTGATTCAAGAACCACCATAACCCTAAGATATTGAAATTAAAAAACCTTCAATTGACTTTGGACCATATTTCTCGCATGTAGAAAGCGCATGGCCAGGTTTGCTTCAATCCACAACGCAACATTCTCATAACAGCTCTCCTCCCACGTTTGCAGTGATCATCCATCTCAAATTTTTCGATCCATGCTTGAGAAACCTTAGCCATTTTTTTTACGATTCACAAATGCGGGGCAAGTTCAATTTCTTGGACTTTTTATTTTTGTGTACACGTGAGTCGCCTGGGAGAAATGTGTTTTACTTTTAGAACTAAATTGCCTCTGGAAAAGGCGCAAAACACGCATGTGTCCATTGGCCGGACATTATTTCCGATGCCGACGAGCTCAGAAGGTTTACTTGGTCAAAGGGATCAAGTTCATGGGCTATTCTGGACGTAGATCAAGTCCTGGTGGAATTTTGAGAAACAAACGCTATTTAATGAGTTCATTGAATCAAAGGGATCAAGTTCATAAGATATTTTAAGACAAAATCAAGTTCTTTGCTCTTCCTCTGTTTTCTTTTTTTTTTTTTTTTTTTTTTTTTTTTTGACTTTTCTTAGTTTGAGACTTATTGGGGAAACTTAAGAGGTGGAGATCACAAAAGGAAAATTAAATAAATAAAAAATCTAAACCTTGAAAATGTTGAAACGATCAATTCGACCGAGAGTCCTGTAAGTTTATGCAAAGCAAACTTTGATTCTTGAAGGGAAAAAAAGGGGGTGAAGTCAGAGGTGCAGAGCTTTTTCAAAGAGGAACAGAACAATCGTAAGGCTCATTCGAAGCTCGTGCTTTTGACTCTCGGATCAAAGCCACAGCCAAGGCCGCCAATGGCTGTCGTCTCATGGCCGCCGATCTCAGGGATTACATATTAAACACAAATTACAGATATAAGACTGCATGTAGTACTAAATCTTGAGTTCATTACTCTGCAGCAATCGAAATATAACTTCAATAACAAAATACAACAAAAGTTTACATCATTTTATACAAAAGCAAATAAGAAATATTAATTGATTGAATCGATATTGCCATACCAAGATGTAAATTATGCTAGTGACGGCTTGCGATTTACAAGATTATCAATTTACCAATGTGATTTAGTCGGATACCATCAATATAAATCTACGCCATATTGAGGTTTGTAGTAACAACCGAAATGAACCATCAAAAGCCAAACAAAGGTTAGAAGCTCTCCCCCTTTGCTGAGCACTTTTACATGTGCCTCTCCCTGAATATGAACCGCTGCGTATGACAGCATCTCAACCCACACTCTGCTCATCACCTCCCACTTCCTTTCCCCGAGCTTTTCCATCTCTGTAATTATATAATGCCAATCGAAGGACCCCGTAGAACCATCAACCAATGCCGTACATAGCCCATCCACATCCTTGATCGTGGGATCCTTGACTTTTTCTAGACCCAACAAAACTGCTGCTACAATCATTCGGGAAACACCCCCCAAGGCGGACATTACGATAGACTGATTAAGTAAAAGATACAACATGTAGTCGGAAAGGATCTTGCTAAATTCCCTTTCATCATTTGTGGCTGTAAATGAACTCTCCATGTTGTACAACACTTCAGTAACCATATGCAACGTTATTATACTATCAGTGAAAATTTCCTTGGTGACTGTCATTAAAAGATATTTGCAGTCGATCCCCCCATTGCTACTCTCGAGAGACAAAGCACCCCTGGCCTCAAATATCTCCTTTACCTTGCTCAGATCATTTGCATCCTCGGATTTACGTTTTATCTCCTCAAAAATAAAGGCCCATAGCTTATTAATAAGGGGATTCTTGGACACGTACCTCGTATTCTCAATCATTAATGTCCGTGTCCCCAAACCATAGCCTTTGACGATTGAGTTGCCAGCTTGATGGAAAAAAGAGATGATTTTCTCAGTCATACGGGATGAAAATTTGCTGATATTAGAAAAGACAATGAAACCCCAATGGCGATCACACTTATACATCTTTCTCGGTTTCTTCTTCAAGAATATGGAGCAAATGTTACAAGCAGAGATAGATTCTAACCACCTTTGAAATATAAATGGTGTATCTAAGACTGCATAAGTAACATTAGCATTACATGTTGGTTTATATGTGACGAATCGGGGCTTCCTCAAGTTATACATGGCAGATACTGACTTGTGGATAAATGAATCTCGCTCTTTTCCAGCAACAATCCAATCGGAGAAAATGAGCATGAATAGAGCTATCGCATCAAGAGCAATCCCTCCGAAAAGAAGGGTATAAGTAATTTCCACAGTGAGTTTAGGGAGCTGATGCTTCTTCAAACGATTGAATAGGACCAAAGCAATCACAATACTAGTGAAGGCTATGAAGCGAAAAATGTAGCTCCACTTGGAGCGTATGACCAATGCTTTTGTGTAGAGCATCTCGTACATGAAATGGAGTTCGACGGATATCACCCTCAACGCATCCACAGCAGAAATTTTGTAGAAATATTCACGGCTCACATTCCGTTGGTCCTCTGTGAACATGAAATCTCCGATGATGGCCTTTGGGATTTGAAGGAAGGAGTGAGCATGCTTCACCATAATAGTCTCAGGAAGCTTTGCTTCTTCTTTATCAGGATATCCATACTGTAGATCATCGAGTTCTTTAACCAACCCCTTATATGCTTTATCCCGTTCGGTAGCCCACTCGATAACTTCACCATCAGAAGACATGTATAGTGTGAGCACTGATTTCCTAAGCCTCTGGAGGCTTGAGAGATTAAGTGCCAATGTCCTCTCTACATTTTTAATAATTGCAGCAAGAAACACCAGCATCGTTGGGATCGCTAGTGACTTGTCGCTAAGAAATATTTGTACAAAGACATAGATAACGGTGGCAACTTGAAAGATGAGAAGAACCATGTGGCGTAGCCAAAGCGAACTGTCTTCCACAGCGAAGGCAGTGATGGTGTCCGGACCACCAAGATGTAATAAGAGAAATGAGACCCAAAATGCCTGAAGTGCTCTGTCTACTTCAACTATATGAGCGGACAAATTGCCTTGGTTGTGAGAAATGAGCCCGATCCCGAATGCAACTACCCAATCCGCCATCAAATATGCCAACCACAAGAGAAAAACGATGCAGGCATTATTTATTTTCTTTCTAAAAGGTGCAAATAAAATGAGAAAGACCTGAAGCGAGAGGCTTAACATGATGAAGCCCCGGATGTTCCATTCCTTCCACAAGTCTAAAATGGAGTTAAATTCCATATTTTGGCTTAATGTGAATGTTGTAGCTTCTCTCTAATGTAATTTTGGGGACAATGAGATGCATGGAAGGAATAGCTAGGAACGTTTATATGTATGTTAAGATGGTTCCTTACTTGTTTTTTTATAAAGTAGTATCTATTCGAAAACCCAGTAAGGTAAGAGTATCATGAATCAACCATTCCATGGATGAATACAACTAAAGTATCTCATGCACTCAATGTAAGAAGAAAAGTATCCGATGCATGATGATACCTATTGCTTTGCGTTAGGTTGATGTTCTGTCATCCCATTGGTCCTATTTTAACTCTACTCGAACATCCATCTGTAGCTATTTGAGTTTTAAACTATAAAAATTCAGTATCCATGATTCGTTTAGTGAAATATTTGGTGATATCACATATAACATGACGCTTAATATTAAGATGAATAAAATACTGTGTAACATGTTATATGTGTGTTGGGACTAGCAATACAACCTTAATGTACATTTTCGAACAGCCTTAGTTTTTCCAGCTTTTCCATTGTTAGTCAAAATTACTTTTGACGTTTTCCTATGTTAAACTCCACCGTTTTTAAATTTCCTCTGAGTCATTTCAACGTATTCCTTTCGTCAAACAATCGGTGTGACATCCCGATTTTCCAATTCTGTTTTCAATTGAATAAGTCGGGTATTTCATCTGTGCACCTATAGCTCTCTTCTCTGAGTTGGCCACTCACGAGATAACTAGTCTATCAGGTGAAGCCGTTAAGGAATTTAAATGCAATAGGCTTGAGAATCTGACCATGAATCGGCTGCTCGACCGTATTAATCTGCAAGGATCATTACGACACTGTCAGAATCGAACAGAGATCAGTAATAGGTTGATTCGACTGAGATATGTGATTAGAGCGTGGGTGATTCCACCTGATTGCAATATCCTCGTCGACCGGCACTGAACTGATTATTCTGTCGTTTTGGGTACCCTGTGTCCGTATTTGAAACCTCGAGATTTTCACGACAATCGAGAGTCGCCAATGTGTCGAAGATTTATATCGTGGCTTGAAATTAATCAACCACGGGTCAATTGCACCTGAAAATTTCTAAAAGCTACCCGGTAGATTAGGACGCGCTCATATCGCGCCGATTGAAATTAACCGTGATTTTAAACCCAAATTCAGAAATTGAAAGTTCTGCCATGTCACAATTCATTTTAGGAACGTCGGCTCATCCTCGAAGATTTTTCTACAAACCGAGATTTTAGCGAGAAAAGCAAAGTAAGGCCGTTTTCGTTCGGGAAAGTCGAGAGGGCCGGTTTTGATCACATCTTTGGGATGCAAGTTGGATCATATGACGGAGAAAAATCATAAGAGGGACAAGGACACCATGGCGGATTTATTTGGGCTTCAATTGAATTGGTTTGCTTGAGAATTGAATGAAATTGAATGAATTTGATGTACAAAGTTACAAAATTCGTATGCCATGGGGAGAGGGACATTTGCACCCATTGGCAAGCTTGTGGAGGAAGCTTGAGGAGAGAGAGTGGCGAGGTCGTGATGTCATGGTGGGGGGCTTAGCCAATGAGAGATTGGCAGTGTTGAGCTCTAGAGAGCCCAAGGAAACCCCCATCTTCAGCAACCTTCTTCTCCCTTATTTGTAGGCTTTCTCCATTGTTGTTGAAGGAGAGAAGCTCAGCAAAAACCAGAGGAAACCAGCTGAGCAAGCCCCACCGTCGCACACCCACCGGACCAGCCAAGCCCGTCGTTTTTCTCCTCTGTTTTCCCCGCGTTCCAGTTTCTGCTCCAGCCGACCTTTCGCCAAAGATCCGAGTAAAAGTTATCTTCCCGGTCGAATCAACCAACGCTCCACCCACCATCGTGAAGAGCACATCCAAACCGTTCAGGAGGACTTGACGGTACCCCGAAAGGAGCCCTGTAGCCTCCCGAAATTGGGAACGAAGGAACGGCTCGCCGGACCGCCTGGTTCCGCCCTGCTCCGCCCGTTTCGCGTTTTCTTGCTGTTTCGCCCCATTCCGACCCTTTCCTTGCCCATTTCATCCACCCACAAGATCCCCAAGACCCCCGGGAGCCACCGGTTGCTAACCACCCGCTCGCCGGAGCTCCGAGCGGCCCGTTTTCGCTGTTGAAGTTGCTGGTTTCTTCTCTGCAGTCCAAGAACAGAAGCAGAAAACCAGCAAGGGTTTTCAGTCGTCGTGGCCCGTTTTCAAGCCCTTCCCGGCCTTGGTTGGTGTCGCCGCCTTGAGGTTTATCGCCCGCCTTGGCGTCGCCTTCGCCGTAGACTCGCCGGAACGTTAATCCAGTGAGTTTATCCTCTAATCCCTGCTTAGTAAGTTAATGATGCTTAAGGGTGTTTAGATTAGTCTAATTAGGTTTAGGTGGTTAGATTAGATTATTTTAATGTAAATTAGATTTGTTGTATGATTAGTTTAATGGATGTTTAATTAGGGCTAATTGTATGTTTAAATTAGTGTAATCTAGTTTAAGCCCTAATTAATTATTTTTAATTAATTAATTATTTCGAATTTATAAATATTCTTTTATTAAATTATATTATTATAATATATTATTTAATTATTTAATTTTCGGAATTAAATTTAATTATTTAATAATTTCGAAAATTTTCTTGGGATGGCTTGGTCGTTAGAATTTCGTCTTGATCGCGACGGTGCGGTCGGTTTGTGCTAATTGTATGTTTAAATTGAAAAATTGAGTGATTGATGATTGTGGTTAATAATTCCAAAAGTGTGGAATTGAGTGAAATTGGAGAAGTTTTGGTATTTAACTTGAAAATACCCGGTGTTGGCTATTAGCACCGTAATTGCTTTGTATGACTAGTTTGAATCGTTGGTTGTTATTGGATTGAATATCCGTTCTATGGTTTATTATTGAATGATCGGCTTTGGTGAGCAATTGTTTATATATTTATCACCTTGTGAGAGAGCAGTATTATATATCGCCCTATGTGCTTCGATACGTCGCCTTGTGAGAGCGGTATACCTTATCGGCTTGTGTGAGCTAAGATCGTTTTATCGAGCTTGTGCGAGCACGATCTATATATCGGCTTGTGCGAGCTATCATCTAAGTATATATCGGCTTGTGCGAGCTATCATCTATGTATATATCGCTTGTGCGAGCTATCATCTAAGTATATATCGGCTTGTGCGAGCTATCATCTAAGTATATATCGCTTGTGCGAGCTATCATCTATGTATATATCAGCTTGTGCGAGCTACCATCTATATCGGCTTGTGAGAGCATTGCATCCATTTCAGCTTGTGCGAGCCGTAATTGTATTGATGGATGAATAGATGGTATGGTTTAATAGATGGTATGAATTGATAGATGTGTGGATCGTATGATATCAATTGGATTGATTGAATTGATAGACCGATGGGTGTGTCGGTAGTTTCAGCTTGTGCGAGCATTGTTTGAATATGAATTGTGCGACGTGCGGGGAAGGGGTGAGGCGAGGTAAGTCCTCTATTCTATTTGTGTGGCTAGAGCGCCCTGAGGCTTATTTTCTTCCTAATTGGGTCTTAGAGGGTAGGACTCGCTGAGACATTGTCTCATCCCAGTTTGGGGAAAATATTTCAGGTCCTTAGATGGCGGTCATGGAGGACTCGAAGCCATGTACATTTGTGGAGGTAGAGATCGAAGAATCAGCGAACGTGTCTGACTAGTGGTCATAGGACGGTTCCCTTTTTGTTGAGCTGTCCATTTTGTAAACAATCCCGAGTGTTGTATATAAACCTATGTGTTTATAAGAAGGCTTGTTTGGTTGTAATTGATTGCCTCGCTTTTCTATCCCAAGTTAAATGTTGTCGGGGGATTTGTTTCGTTTCCGCATGTGCAATAAAAATGAATGGGTCGGCGACGTGTCCTGGGAAGTCGCATAATTTCTATCGACCAGAGAGGGATGTTCGCGTGCTCGAGGTTCGGGGCGTGACATCCCCGTTTAAGTGGTATCAGAGCGGGTTTGTGAATGGAGTGATAAGGTGCGATGAGTTATGGGATAGTTAGTAGGAATGGCTTTTATTTCATGCTGGTGCATGTGGCTGATAGCTGTTTGTTAGATTGTTTGGCGTGGATCACTCAAATTCTAATGGGATTAGAATTGAGAAACAAGTTTGTAAAGATCCCGTAGATGAGTGATCGGGAGCGAGAGACTCCTAGAGAGAACCTTTAGACCGATTACTCGGGGTGGTATGCCGACAAGGATCGGTACCCGAGGTGGTCGTGGCGAAGCGCCGGCTTAGACCGGCGCGGCGTGAGAGTACCGTAGGTCGGTACTAGTGTAACAGCACCGAGCGATCCTAGGTTCGATGGGATCATTAGCGCGCTAGTGTTCTTTGGGAGCTCGTTGAGCCATAAGCTCGGATCGAGCCGCTTGTTACCGTGCTGTTGAGGCCCGGCCGAGTTGTGATGTGGGAGCAAGCCATTGCATCCGAGTCGAGTTCGATTCAATAGAGATGGAAATCGTTTGGGAAGGAGCTCCGTGATCGGAGAAAAGTATCCCATTTCCGTCCAACGGAAATGTGGGATGGTCGGGTCAACAATGAATCGAATGGAGTGTGTCGTGCGACGGAAGCCGACATGGATCGATCCCGTGTCACGGTAAGACGGGTACTTGTTATGTGTGTGACCAACGGGGTTACCTTGGCTAGAAACAACAGATCTTAGAAAGCCGATGGGACAGATCGAAAGGAGTACGCCATAGAACACATCGTGGGGTTTTGGAACAAGCCTTCGCATAAGAAAGAGTGCGTGTTTGTTACCTAACAAAGAGGCGGGAGACTCACTGATTGTATGCCAAGTTTGAGAAAAGAAGTGTGTGTCAGCCCGGTGACCAAGCACAACGGGAGCATGCTTTGAATGTGGCTAGCACGGCCATCGGGATATGAACCGTCCGCATAAGTCAAAGAGAACTCAAGCATCGCTACCGCCGGCAGGACGCCACTAGGATGGCGAAAGGAATATGAATGGATTGACCATGCATCGATCAAAGGAAGAATGTTTTGAGATGTTTTTATCAGAGTACCGCAGCGAGATTTTCAGTGAAGGTTGTAGAATTTTCGTTGCGGTGATAAAGTAATAGAAAGATGAATCTCGACTATAGCCGTTCTTGAAGGGTTTGCTTATATATGACCCGGAAGTCATTTATAAAAGGTCTCGGCTCGAGGAGCTTTCTCAGGGTTATGAATCGTGGTAAAGATATAATTCGTTTGTTCGGTTAGCGTGTGAAAGTTTTGAATTACTAAAAGTCGGAAGGGACCTCCAATCCCTGTTATTCGTCACCGAAGACAACCTGGTTCTAGTTGTAGGTTGCCAAATTTGTATGGCAACAACCAGTGGATACATCGGTTGAGGAACCGAATATGGAGAACATAGCCATGGTACGTAAGTTGTCGAGGTGTTTCCTAAAGAACCTAGGTTCTTTACGTCGAAAGAGAAATAGAGTTCGTGATTGAATTAGCACCCGGAGTAGAGCCAGTCCCTAAGGCTCCACTGGATGGCTTTATCTGAGTTGAAAGAATTGAAGGTGGAGATGCAGGAATTGTTAGATAAGGGATTCTTACGTCCTAGTGCATCACCTTGAGAGCACCGTTCTGTTCATGAAAAAGAAAGATGGTTCATTGCGTTTGTGCATCGATATTCTCCAAAATTGACTTGAGGATAGAGTATCATTAGTTGAGGATCAGGAAGAAAGACATACCGAAGTTGGCATTTCGCACTTGATACGGCAATTGTGAGTTCATTGTAATGCCGTGTGGTTTGACGGACACTCAAATTGTTAGTATGGGTCTAATGAACAGAATGTTTAAGGGTACTTGGATTAGTTTTGTGATCGTGTTCATTGATGTTATCCTGGTGTGTTCAAAGAGTGCTTAGGAGCACAAGAGACATTTGAGGATGGTACTTCAAATCTTGAGGACTCTTGGATTTTTCGATGAGCTTAGCATATGCGAGTTTTGGATGACTCGTGTTGCGTTCCTAGGTCACGTGATTTCAGGAGAAGGAATCTCTGTGGACCTCGTCCAAGATTGAAGCAGTGATCAATTGGCCGAGATTGACTACGATGGACGAGAGATCGAAGTTTTCGGGGTTTAGCAAAGTATTACGAAGGTTTGTGGAAGGGTTTTCAACTTTAGCGTCGCCGTTGACAAGATTACTAGAGAAGGAAAAGAAGTTCGTGTAGACAGACAAGTGCGAGTGTAGTTTTCACGAGCTTAGCGTAAGCTAACTACCGCACCTGTGCGACCATTCCATCTGGTCCCGGAGCTTACGAGATCTACGGTGGTGCGTCGTTTAGAGGATTGGGTTGCGTGCTAATGCGGCATGGCAAGATTGTTGCATACTCGTCCCTGTCAATTGAGACCTCGTGAACGGAATTACGAGATGCATGACTTAGAACTTGCGGTAATTATTTTCGCTCCGAAGATTTGGAAACATTAATTGTGCGAGAAAGACTCCGGATCTTCGTTGGCCGTTAAAGTCTCAAAGTATTTATTCTCTCGAGAGGGAATTGAATATGAGATAACACCGTGAACCAGATCTTTGAAGGACTAGGATGGTGGTATCTAGTATCACCCCGGAAGGATGAAAGAAGTCACCGCCAAAGCGTTGAGTCGAGAGTCTTCATTTGTGCATATCTTTGGTTAAAGTATGGACCTTACTTGAGAAAATTCGAAATTCGATTTTCAAATCTGAGGTAGGCCACCTTCGAATTTTATGGCCACCCTCAGAATTGAACCGGATAATTAGGTTAGAATCAGACGCTTCAGTGGATAGACTCAGAAATTCAAAAGATTTTGCAAGAGGATACCGAGAAGAGGAGAACTGATTTTCAGATTTATGAGTACGATTGAGTATACCTGATGATACCGAGATTTAAAGAAGAGATCTTATCGGAAGCTGGTCATAGCAACTTCAGCTTTGTCCAGACTGTACGAAGATGGGTCAAAATTTGCATCAACAGGATTGGCAGACCGATATGAAGACAGATATCACTAATAGGTCGCAAGTGTCAGATGTGCTAATAAGAGAAAGCACGGTTTTACAAGTCGAGAGGACCTTTGTAATCTCTCGAGATCTCCATGAGGAAGTGGGAACTCGTCATAATAGATTTTTGTGACAGGTCTATCGAGGAGTCAATGTGTTAATAATTTCATTTTGGGTAGTGATCGATTGACAGATGGACGAAATCAGCCCACCTTGTGGCTGTGCAGGAGGATCTTGATTGGATTAAGCATGCAGAAGTGTATGTGCGTCAAATAGTTCATCTGCTTAGAGTGTTAGTGGCTGAGTTATATCAGATTTAGACCAGAGGTTCCCAGTTTCAGCAGATCAGACAAATGGTTCATTTTTGAGATAGTGCGAAAGCGAGTGTACGAGAACTTCGGTTGTTGAGTTGAGATCGAAAATGAAAGGTCGCAGTCCGTAGTCGGTTCGGCGGTCGGTGGACGCAGTTGCAAATATCGGTGACGATTAAGGACCGCTCAAAGCCGCCGGAATATTTACGCAATTAAGTATTGAAAACCTTTGAATTTTCAAGTTGAGAACCCCGTTCATCCTTGGATGTCGCCTATGAAACGGACATCTCGAATTGTTAAGAAAGGAGAGCCGGAACTATTTAAACAAGGAATACCTTGAGTTTGGGATCAAATAAGAAATTTGGCTTTATATGGAAAAAGAAAGCGGTTTGGAGCACCATCGGCGCCTCTAGCCGAGTGGTACCGGGTGAAGCTGCAGTCCGAAGTCGGGAGTTCGAATCCCCGACGCGGCAGTTAGCCGCTTAGTGGAAAGAAAAAGAAAAGAAAAATAAAAAGAAAAGAAAAGAACCAAAAATTTTGCAATTTTCATTTTTGTAAAGATGGACAAGTGCTTAACCTTTTTGGAATCAAGAATTGGTCTGGTCAATTTGGAAATGTTTCGGCAAAGACCGAGGATCTTGGATAGCAAGACGAAGCGAGAATGAAGGAGCGAATTGATGAGACGACAATACCCCACCATTTTGAAGAAGAATTTTAATGGTTTAAATTTCGGGGACGAAATTTTTATAAGAGGGGAAGAGTTGTGACATCCCGATTTTCCAATTCTGTTTTCAATTGAATAAGTCGGGTATTTCATCCGTGCACCTATAGCTCTCTTCTCGAGTTGGCCACTCACGAGATAACTAGTCTATCGGTGAAGCCGTTAAGGAATTTAAATGCAATAGGCTTGAGAATCGACCATGAATCGGCTGCTCGACCGTATTAATCTGCAAGGATCATTACGACACCGTCGAAATCGAACAGAGATCGGTAATAGGTTGATTCGGCGAGATATGTGATTAGAGCGTGGGTGATTCCACCTGATTGCAATATCCTCGTCGACCGGCACCGAACCGATTATTCTCTGTCGTTTTGGGTACCCCGTGTCCGTATTTGAAACCTCGAGATTTTCACGACAATCGAGAGTCGCCAATGTGTCGAAGATTTATATCGTGGCTTGAAATTAATCAACCACGGGTCAATTGCACCGAAAATTTCTAAAAGCTACCCGGTAGATTAGGGCGCTCATATCGCGCCGGATTGAAATTAACCGTGATTTTAAACCCAAATTCAGAAATTGAAAGTTCTGCCATGTCACAATTCATTTTAGGAACGTCGGCTCATCCTCGAAGATTTTTCTACAAACCGAGATTTTAAGCGAAAAAGCAAAGTAAGGCCGTTTTCGTTCGGGAAAGTCGAGAGGGCCGGTTTTGATCACATCTTTGGGATGCAAGTTGGATCATATGACGGAGAAAAATCATAAGAGGGACAAGGACACCATGGCGGATTTATTTGGGCTTCAATTGAATTGGTTTGCTTGAGAATTGAATGAAATTGAATGAATTTGATGTACAAAGTTACAAAATTCGTATGCCATGGGGAGAGGGACATTTTGCACCCATTGGCAAGCTTGTGGAGGAAGCTTGAGGAGAGAGAGTGGCTGAGGTCGTGATGTCATGGTGGGGGCTTAGCCAATGAGAGATTGGCAAGTGTTGTAGCTCTAGAGAGCCCAAGGAAACCCCCATCTTCAGCAACCTTCTTCTCCCTTATTTGTAGGCTTTCTCCATTGTTGTTGAAGGAGAGAAGCTCAGCAAAAACCAGAGGAAACCAGCTGAGCAAGCCCCACCGTCGCACACCCACCGGACCAGCCAAGCCCGTCGTTTTTCTCCTCTGTTTTCCCCGCGTTCCAGTTTCTGCTCCAGCCGACCTTTCGCCAAAGATCCGAGTAAAAAGTTATCTTCCCGGTCGAATCAACCAACGCTCCACCCACCATCGTGAAGAGCACATCCAAACCGTTCAGGAGGACTTGACGGTACCCCGAAAGGAGCCCTGTAGCCTCCCGAAATTGGGAACGAAGGAACGGCTCGCCGGACCGCCTGGTTCCGCCCTGCTCCGCCCGTTTCGCGTTTTCTTGCTGTTTCGCCCCATTCCGACCCTTTCCTTGCCCATTTCATCCACCCACAAGATCCCCAAGACCCCCGGGAGCCACCGGTTGCTAACCACCCGCTCGCCGGAGCTCCGAGCGGCCCGTTTTCGCTGTTGAAGTTGCTGGTTTCTTCTCTGCAGTCCAAGAACAGAAGCAGAAAACCAGCAAGGGTTTTCAGTCGTCGTGGCCCGTTTTCAAGCCCTTCCCGGCCTTGGTTGGTGTCGCCGCCTTGAGGTTTATCGCCCGCCTTGGCGTCGCCTTCGCCGTGACTCGCCGGAACGTTAATCCAGTGAGTTTATCCTCTAATCCCTGCTTAGTAAGTTAATGATGCTTAAGGGGTGTTTAGATTAGTCTAATTAGGTTTAGGTGGTTAGATTAGATTATTTTAATGTAAATTAGATTTGTTGTATGATTAGTTTAATGGATGTTTAATTAGGGCTAATTGTATGTTTAAATTAGTGTAATCTAGTTTAAGCCCTAATTAATTATTTTTAATTAATTAATTATTTCGAATTTATAAATATTCTTTTATTAAATTATATTATTATAATATATTATTTAATTATTTAATTTTCGGAATTAAATTTAATTATTTAATAATTTCGAAAATTTTGCTTGGGATGGTAGGTCGTTAAATTTCGTGTTGATCGCGAAAGAAATGCGGTCGGTTTGTGCTAATTGTATGTTTAAATTGAGAAATTGAGTGATTGATGATTGTGGTTAATAATTCCAAAAGTGTGGAATTGAGTGAAATTGGAGAAGTTTTGGTATTTAACTTGAAAATACCCGGTGTTGGCTATTAGCACCGTAATTGCTTTGTATGACTAGTTTGAATCGTTGGTTGTTATTGGATTGAATATCCAGTTCTATGGTTTATTATTGAATGATCAGCTTTGGTGAGCAATTGTTTATATATTTATCAGCTTGTGAGAGCAGTATACTGTATCAGCCTATGTGCTTCGATACGTCGGCTTGTGAGAATAGTATACCTTATCGATTTGTGTGAGCTAAGATCGTTTTATCGGCTTGTGCGAGCACGATCTATATATCGGCTTGTGCGAGCTATCATCTAAGTATATATCGAACTTGTGCGAGCTATCATCTATGTATATATCGCTTGTGCGAGCTATCATCTAAGTATATATCAGCCTTGTGCGAGCTATCATCTAAGTATATATCGGCTTGTGCGAGCTATCATCTATGTATATATCGAGCTTGTGCGAGCTACCATCTATATCGCTTGTGAGAGCATTGCATCCATTTCAGCTTGTGCGAGCCGTAATTGTATTGATGGATGAATAGATGGTATGGTTTAATAGATGGTATGAATTGATAGATGTGTGGATCGTATGATATCAATTGGATTGATTGAATTGATAGACCGATGGGTGTGTCGGTAGTTTCAGCTTGTGCGAGCATTGTTTGAATATGAATTGTGCGACGTGCGGGGAAGGGGCGAGGCGAGGTAAGTCCTCTATTCTATTTGTGTGGCTAGAGCGCCCGAGGCTTATTTTCTTCCTAATTGGGTCTTAGAGGGTAGGACTCGGCGAGACATTGTCTCATCCCGGTTTGGGGAAAATATTTCAGGTCCTTAGATGGCGGTCATGGAGGACTCGAAGCCATGTACATTTGTGGAGGTAGAGATCGAAGAATCAGCGAACGTGTCTGACTAGTGGTCATAGGACAGTTCCCTTTTTGTTGAGCCTGTCCATTTTGTAAACAATCCAGTGTTGTATATAAACCTATGTGTTTATAAGAAGGCTTGTTTGGTTGTAATTGATTGCCTGCTTTTCTATCCCAAGTTAAATGTTGTCAGGGGATTTGTTTCGTTTCCGCATGTGCAATAAAAATGAATGGGTCGGCGACGTGTCCAGGAAGTCGCATAATTTCTATCGACCGAGAGAGGGATGTTCGCGTGCTCGAGGTTCGGGCGTGACAATCGGCATCTTAAATCGATCGATGATAAATAAAATTTATATATCTACAGGCATGGAATATTTCAATTATTGATGGGCGGAAGGTCCAAATACATCACGCAGTGCCTAATCCAACCCGGTAACACCTACACCTACAAATTCACCATCATCGGACGGGACGAGACTCTCTGGTGGCACGCCCATGTCCAATGGCTCCGTGCAACGGTCCACAGAGCTCTCATCGTCCAGCCCCGTGCGGTGCAGAGAACGCCGCGGAGGATGTCACGCACGGTACGTTCACACGGGGCACCGTTTAAAATGAATTTGATCATTTTGACCCAATAACCCCTAAGTTCATTACAGGCGAAAATAATGGCCAACCGACAAACCTGTGCTCATTTCCCATCTTTCGGTCCAAGAACTGTCGTAATCCTACAAAAAAATTGAAAATAAATAACTCTCAATTGACTTTACCTATTATTTCTCACATGCAGAAAGTGCCTAATTAGGTTTAATTCAATCCATGACACGACATTCTCATTACCGCCCTCCTCTTACATGGCGGTGATCATTCATCTCCAATTTTCCGATCCATGCTTAAGAAACCCTAGTCCTTCTCATTATGATCTACATATGTAAGTAAAATTCGGCACTTTTCGAATATTTTTTACGTGCTTGTGTGTGGCAAGAGAAATGTATTTTTTTCCTCTTTCGAACATAAAGGCCTTTGGAAAGGGCGAAACATGCAAATGCTCATTAGCCAATCATTATTCCTGTACACCGATGAGCTCAAGAAGTCAATGAGTCAAAGTGATCAAGTTCATGGGTATTTTGGAACAAAATTAATTTTTGACATAACTTTGAGAAACGGATGCCACTTCATGGGCTTATTCGATCAAAGTGATCAATTAGATATAGAGGATATTTCAAAACAAAATCAAACCTGGGGGGAAACTTCAAGAAACGGTGCCGTTTCGGGATGATTTTTGGGAATTTTTCCCTCCTCTTTGTTTTCAATATTAACCTTTGTTCTTCTCCCACCAAGAATGTGGGGGGAATGGTTGTCATTTTCAATATGTTATCGTTTCATCCATCTTGCCACCGCACTTCTCTTTGATTTGACCCTACATTCTAACGTTCTCTGTCGGATCTTCTTCTGCAAAAATTTCAAGTCGCCAATCTAAGGATAAAGAATCACAAAAAAATTGTTCCAATTGCCAAGAAATTCACGAGAATGGGAAAGACCCAAAATTTTAAAATTCAATCTGTCGTGTATCCCCCATCCCCACCCATATTTGTTTCAAATCGATGATTTTAAGGGATTTCACCAGCTTGCATGGACGAAAGACCTTAGGGGGTGAGCAATCTCGTCCCTAAAGTGAAAAATCATGTTTATCTTATTTTCTGTTTTCGAATTTGGCTCGTAAAATAGTGTAATGACCAGAGTACAAAAGACCTATATCTCTAGAAAAGAGTTTGAGGCTATTGTCAAGGGTCGGCAGTTCCTTGGTTACGGAATAACCCGTGTGGGCATGAATACTGAAATGGATACTGTCCGTGGGGTATTCGTTAAGACTATCCTTATAAAAATAAAAAGGTAGTTTGTAAATCCCAAGTTGGTCCCGACAAGTACAGCATTCTTTATGCAGAATATATATTAGTCGCACCAGATTCTTGTGCTTGAGTCTAGTAGAAGCAATTCCAGTCAAGTCTGATTGCCTTGTGGATTCGCATTCACTCAACGGGTCGGGTCAAGATTGCCAAAAATAGAAGTAAAGGCATCTAGAAATCAAATCATCCAAGAAATCGATAAAAAAAAAAAAAAAAAAAAATCCAAGCAAGAATATGAGGCAACAGGGCCTACTCGTTATGATCCAATCGGTGCCGCACGTCCTCTTTAGGGATTTGAAA
Organism: Eucalyptus marginata; assembly: GCA_014182565.1. Classification (NCBI taxonomy): domain Eukaryota; kingdom Viridiplantae; phylum Streptophyta; class Magnoliopsida; order Myrtales; family Myrtaceae; genus Eucalyptus; species Eucalyptus marginata. Next base: position 5,355,436 of record CM024585.1, read on the forward strand.
TCCCTCGGGAGTGGCTTCTGTATTCAAAATCCCCTTTAAATTTGGCTCTATTCTATGATAACCTCTGAACTTGATCATTTTGGCATGATCATCCCGTTGAACTTATAATTTTATCACTGTGCTCATCACATGCTCGTTTCACACCTTTGCCAGAGGTGTTTTGGCCCAAGAACTATCGTAGCCTAAAAAAATCATCAATTGACTTTAGCCCGTATTTCTCATGCCAAAGCGCCTAATTAGGTTTAGTCCGGTCCACGACACCACATTCTCATCATAGCTCTCCTCCTGCATTATTTTCTTTTTAATGGGCGCAAATAGACAGAGAATGATATGAAGCGAGAGGTTCAATATAATAAAGCCTTGGATGTTCCGTTTGTTTCACAAATCTGGAATGGAGCTAAATGCCATATTTTTTGCTTAGTTTGAATTTTACCGCTACTTTCTAGTATGATATAGGGGACAACAAAATGCGTAGGAGGAATGGTGGGAAATGGTTGTATACATGTTAAGATGGTTCCTTACTTGTCTATTAGAAGGGAGTATCTATTCCAAAACCCAATAAGGCAAAAGAATCGTGAACCAATGGTTGTGTGAATAAACACAAGCAAGGTATTTCATACATTCAGTGACAGAAGAAAAGTATCTGATGCACAACGATGCTTATTGCTTTGTAATGGGTTGATGTTTCATCATCCAATCAGTTATATCTTTACTTGCACATCCATCTGTGACAATTTGAGTTTCGAACTACGAAAATTCAGCATCAATGATTAGTTTAGTGAAACGTTAGGTGATACCACGTTTAGCATGATACTTGAGATTTTGATGAATAAGATACTATCTAACATGTTATATGAGTGTCTACCATGTCTATTAGAAGACTAGATGTATTAAAAAATCCAAGAAGGTAAAAGAATCATGTACTAACCATTTTTTAAACGAACATTATTAAGGTATCTCATGTATTCAGTGGCAGAAGAAAAGTATGTTAAACATAAATCATGCTTGTTACTTTGTGTTAGGTCCAATTGGTCCTATCTCAATGGTACTTGCACATTCATCTGTAACTATCAGAGTTTCGAACTATGAAACTTCAATATCCATGATTAGTTTAGTGAAATGTTTGGTGATATAACATCTTGCTTTACACTTGAGATTATTGATTAATAAGCTCCTATCTAATATGTTGGGTGCGTTAGGTTCAGCATTCCCAAGGGACTTCAAATGCAGCATTCTCAAAAGGCTTTCGCCCTCCAAAGTCCCTTAGTGAAATCTTGGACCGTTTGGCAATCATTTTAAATGAGCTTTTCGGCCAAATGTTGATCTTGGGAAAGCTGAAAGCCCAATGCCGGTCGAGACTAGTATTGGGCTTTCAACATTTGGCCAAATGTTAAAACTAAGTTTTTCCTTTCAAAACTATCTCACAAATTCTTTAAATTTCCGATTTTGTCCTTGGTTAAAAAAAATTATTGAAAAAAGGAGACAACCTTTCGCTAGATCGATGAAGGGCTACAACTGCTGGCAAGCCAGATCTGACACCTCTAGCCGAGGGCCACGTGGGCCACGCACCGCCTAGGTCGAGCAATCCTCTTCCGAACTAAAAAGCCTTTGGAAAGGATGCGAAACATGCAAATGCTCATTAGCCGGTCACTATTCCTATACACCAATGAGCTCAAGAAGTCAATGAGTCAAAGTGATTGAATTCAAGGGCATTTTCGAATGAAGTTAAATTTTGATGTAACTTTGAGAGACCAGCGTCACTTTGTGGGCTTATTAGATCAAAGTGATCAATCAGATCTAGAGGATATTATAAAACAAAATCAAATCTGGAGAGACACTTTAAGAAATGGTGCCGCTTCGGGATGATTGTGTGAATTTTCCTTCCTCTTTTTTTTCAGTATATACCCTTTGTTCTTCCCCACCGAAGATGGGGGGATGCTTGTCATTTTCAATATATTGTCGTTTCAGCACCTCCACCTCCCCTGTTTCCATCTTGCCACCGCACTTCTCTTGATTTGACCCTACATTCTAATGTTCTCTGTCGGATCTTCTTCTGCAAAAATTTCAAGTTGCAAATCGAAGAATAAAGAAACACACAAAAAAACGTTCCAATTGCCAAGAAATTCACGAGAATGGCAAAAACCCAAAAATGTTAAAATTCAATCTGTCGTGTATCCCCCTCCCCCACCCATGTTTGTTTCAAATTGATGATTTTAAGTGATTTCACCAACTTACATGGACGAAAGACTTTATGGGGTGAGCAATCTCAACCCTAAAGTGAAAAATTATGTTCATCTTTTTTTTTTCAACATTTAACTCATAAAATAGTGTAATGATCAGGGTACAAAAGACCTATGTATCTAGAAAAATGCTCGAGATTGCATAAACAGGGCTATGCTGCAACACGTAACTTCAAGAGGATACATCATACGATCATCCGAACCCAATTTTTAAGCAAAAATATAAACATGCTTACTTGTTAAATAATCAGTTAATTTTTTTCTTTTATTATTAACATTATTAACACATCTAATACAACCCTTTAACGTTTTCTCAATGCATGCTGATAATGTGGTGCAAGTGATTTCTGTTTTTCTTTGCCATGAGCAATTTTTATTAGGGTTCTTTCCAAGCTAATCAGGTTGGTATCGACCTTACATTTCCTCTAAATTTAGGAGAGTTGCCTACCGCTTCTAAATACTCTACCCATTAACAATCAAATAAAGTGGTCCAAATTGAGCCACATTCCCCCTTTTTAGACGCCACGAAAAATCAAGAAAAAAATAAAAAATCACAAACATATCCAACCAATCATAATCCCATATATATATGTTTGAATGAACCGAGGAGTGATGGTGAGCACCTGCGAATTTATTGCACCTCAAAGGTCCATCAGTCTTAGGCAACCTTTGTTTTGGTTCGTCCGAGACCGATGACTTCAATACAAGTCGAGAATGGAATTGCTCAACCGCCAATTTCGTCCATCGTGCTAACCAAATATAGGTGGGGCACATCATGCCACTCATGCGATCACCTCTCCTATCACCATCAAATAAGTGACAAGGCATTGACAATTTGGCGAAATCAACACATAATACCGAGTTGGGGCTGCAAAACGATTTAAAAGATAAGCAAATGAGAGAGAAGGGAAAGGGGGGTCGGTTCGCTAAGGATGCTGCCCTAAGTAAATGATAAATGTTTATTGAGGCTTCAGTCTTTGAAATCATTCTTGCACTATTGAATCGCACGTTGCAAAGTGAATATCGTGGGTGCATTCATTTCATGAACTAAAGATTTCACAGCGTGAAAGGCGGTCATAGCACATATGCATTATCAAATAAGTCATAAGTGTTAAAACTTCAAAACCTAGGCTAGTTACAATAAAAATTTGTAGTGCAAAAGCTAGTTTTGGACAATGAACTAGCTCTCTTTTTCCTTTTTTTATTCAATTTTTATTTTTATATTCTTTCATAAGCAAATTAGATGAGAAGGAGCTCGTCCAGGTGAAATGAAATGGCCCTTATTTTTCACTTGGAGGAGAAGAAGATGCCATAGAGTCTGCCGTTAGGACATTAAAAGAAACAACAAAATTATACAATTTTACCAAACGCATTTCTATCGCAGGAATAAATTTTTTTTGCAGTTATCAAATGTATTCTTATACTCGGAAAAAACAGAAACAAAAAAAAAAATCATTTCTCATCAAAAATTGTTTCCTCAAACATAATCGTTACCAAATGCGCCCTTTGTGGTTATGTGCCATTGTCTACAGGCTATAGCTGTTCGGGGTGCTTAATATGTGCATAGAACAGTTGGATTTTGAAACTATAATTTCCCATGACTTGCAAGAAGACGAGTACAATGAATACGGTCCTTGTGGCATTCGGTAAGACTATCGTTATAAAAATAAGTAGGCAGTTTGTAAATGCCAAGTTGGTCCCGAATTGTACAGCACTCTTTATGAGGAATGTACACCAGATTCTTGTGCTTGAGTCTAGTAGAAGCAATTCCTGTCAAGTCTGATTGCCTTGTGGATTCGCATTCACTCAAAGGGTTAGGTGAAGATTGCCAAAAATAGAAGTAAAGGCATTAAGAAATCAAATCATACAAGACATGGATAAAACACCCAAGCAAGAATAGGAGGCAACAGGGCCTACTCGTTATCATTCGATCGGTGCTGCACGTCCTGGATTTGGAATCCCTCGGGAGTGGCATCGGTTTTCAAAATCCCCTTTAAATTTGGCTTTATTCTGTAATAATCTCTGAACTTGATCATTTTGGCATGACCATCCCCTTGAACTTATAATTTTATCATTGTGCTCGTCACATGCTTGTTTCGCACCTTTGCCACAGGTGTTTTGGTTCAAGAACCATCATAACCTAAAATCGAAATTAAAAAATCCTCAATTGACTTTAGCTCGTATTTCTCATGCGTAAAGCGCCCAACTAGGTTCGGTACAATCCACAACACCACATTCTCATTATAGCTCTCCTCTTGCATCATTTCCTTTTTAATGGGTGCAAATAGAATGAGAATGATATGAAGCGAGAGGCTCAGTACAATGAAGCCTTGGATGTTCCATTTGTTCCACAGATCTGGAATGAAGTTGAATGCCATATTTTTTGCTTAGTCTGAATTTTATCGCTACTCTCTAGTATGATTTAGGGGACAACAAAATGCGTAGGGCTTATTCTGGCGCTGGCCTTGGGACAGAAGGCTTTGTTGAAGTGATCGCTGCCTACCAAAGCCTCGAAGACCAGCGATGGTTTCAGGTCTGGCAGTGTAACCTTTGCAGTCATATTAACATCCTGTTTTAGTCCATGACATCGTATTTATCCATCAAGCAATGCTAACGATAAAGTATGGGAAAAGGAATGGGATACCGCCCCAGCCAGTGATTGCTGCTATATTATTCATTTCGACTATTTATCAGCATTGTTTCTGATGAAATGCGGAAATCAGAGAGAACTCCTGTGTTTGCTTTAGTTCGGTATGACAAAAAAAAATCTTAAACTACAATTCGACTGAATGTACTATACTTGGATCGCTTATATAAGCTAATTTCCTATGATCTCAAAGCTCAAATTCTAATTTTTACACCTCCCTAACTTTTAGTCTTCACTTGTTTTAGCTGTTATGGCTTTTCATATCTTTAGCTGAATTTTCTGTGATTTCAAAATTCAGGGGGAATGCTGATGCTGTGAGGAGATGTCTGTGGGTGCTTGAAGAGTATCCAGTCACTGAATTTCTGATCCTTCCAGGCCACCATCTTTACCGGATGGACTACCGGGAACTTGTGGAGTTGCATTGGAGAAGCGAGGCCGATATAACCGTCGCGGTCCTGAATGCTGCTGGGGACCAAGATCCAGGTTTCGGCTCTTTGAAGATAAATGATGAGAATAGAGTGGTAGATTTCAAAGACAAGTCAACTGGAAATCCCAACTGCCAAAACACATTTGATTGCCATTGGTTCTCAAGCATGGGAATATATCTCATCAACAGAGATGCCATGATAAAGCTTCTAAAAGAGAGTTTCCCTGGCACGAACGACTTTTCCAGTGAAGTGATACGAGGCGCGATATCCACTGGAATGAAGGTCGCGCCAGGTTTCATGACTTGTTTTGTTTGAGAATCTCACTTTTGTCGGTCTCTCCTTTTGCTGCCTTTAGGAGAGTTTATGTTTCTCTGAAAAATTGTCAGGTTCAGGCATATCCATTCGATGGATATTGGGAGGATATGAGAAGCATCGGAGCGTTTTACCAGGCAAATATGGAGAGCACAAAGAAGCACAACAGGGGATTTAAGTAAAGATTCATGTTGCCCTTTGAATTTTTCGTATTTATGCTCCGGCTTTTACCCAAGTTTTTGTCTCCAGCAGTTGAACAAATTCATTCTTTTATATTACAGTTTCTTCGAGAGGGACTCTCTCTTGTACACACTGCCTCGGTCCCTGCCTCCGAGCGTCGTGACAGATTCAGTAATCACAGAGTATCATCGGAGACGGTTGCATACTCAATGTAAGAAGTCTGACTTCTTTTCTTCCTCACAATAATATTAACCAAAAACTTTCTCCCAGCAAGGATTTATCCTTGCCCTGACATAAATTGACAAAATTCAAAGTCCTTCAGTAAAAAAAAGTTGCATCATATATCTGTAATGCGGCAGCTGATTACAATATCTTCTCCAATTATATCAGGAATTTAAAGTTAGCCCCTTCTTGCAGCTCACTGCTTTTGAAATCTAACTTCTGTTATATGTACAAGTTAGAGATGCAAAATAACAGGAGCCGTAGTTGGTATGAGGACAAGGATCGAAGACGGGGCGGTAATTGAGGACTCGGTTATCATTGGGTCTGACATCTATCAAGTAAGAGGCATCTGGTCCTTGTGCTGTCGAATTTCTAGCAGTATATAGCGAATGTGCGAAGTATCAACCATCCATGCCTCTGTGAGAATATGTTTGAACTATTCGGTTTGGTTCCATCTTCTGCATTGAAACGACCAACCATTCTTAAGCGAACATCTACTTAGTTCACTGTTGACTGATACAAATGCTTGCTTTTTTACCTTTGTTTCGATATCGAACTGTGATTTCACCAGTAAATGTCATATAGATGATGATGACGATGATGATGATGTTACTTCCTAAACATGACAGACAGATGTTCCAGGGAATTCTGGGGATGGGAAGTGCATGAGTGTACCGATCGGCATCAGGGAAAATACACGCATAAGGAAAGCTATTGTTGATAAGAACGCGAGGATTGGCAAAAATGTAACGGTAAGCAAGGCAGTAAGAAGTCCTATTATCTACTTCGTCGAAAAGAAGCAAAATGAAGAAGTTCTATTGCTAAGGAGTGGGTTTCACATCCTCTCAGAACGTCTTTTGCTAGCTAGTCAATTTTTCAGATACTTAGATCGATTTAATACAAGAAAAATTGGCGATGGTCCCTCTTTTTAGCTTGAGCTAGTGATGATGCTCTCTAATCCGAGTCCTTGCATGCCTTTCATGTACTCCTGTCATAACAGTTGATAGAGACTCGCGAACCATCGTCCAAGAATTGAACTTTTGAGCTTGTATTTGCAGATTGTTAATCCAGATAACGTCGGAGAAGGTGACAGAGAAGACCAGGGATATGTGATTCGCAATGGAATAGTGGTTGTTCTTCGCTGCGCGGTTATTCCTGATGGCAGTATTTTGTGACCCATGGACGATGAACTACCATTTCTGCAAGTTGCTCAATGAAGTACCTTTTCTGCAAGTTGCTCAATGATCGCTGATATCTCAGAAAGTGCAAAATTAATCTCTTCTATAGAGGCACATTGCTCTCTCTCTAGGAGAAAACCATGTGGTTTTCTACTTGTCTAGGAATAAAATTCTCAATGCAAATAATGATACATAAGCATCTTGGTTTTTGCTTTCATGCCAATACATCTCTATCTTGATAAATATAAGGTCCTCAAAAGGCTGTGGGGACAGCACAACCGAACCCGAATACTTTTTTACGGGGAAATCACTAAAAAGGGAGCTCAAATCCAATTAAATTCACGTATTTAGCTAGACCTGACTTTACTCGAAAGTTGAGCCATTGAATTATTGATAATCACTCCATATCACAGTAATGTAGGGATGGACACGGGGCATGGCAGGGATCATGTTCCCCGTTCCGGTCCCCATCCCCGTCCCCGTCCCGAGGACTACAAGCCTACCGCAGTGACCCATGCTCAACCAGAACCCATCCTGAACTTTTTTGTACATAATTAAATATTCTGGTTCTCTCAATTTGTGCAACGAAATCCTTATGCCACTGTAATTACATGTAAAAAAGCAGATCGAGCCTAGTACCGGGGCTAAGAACCATTGCAACCTGCCATGGTTATCAATTTGAATAGATCGGGTCTAGGCAGGCTAGACGTGTCCACAGCACGAGTCGAGAACAGAATTGCCTCCCTGCCAATTTCATCCATTGTGCTGACCAAATCTAGGCGAGCTCATTAAGCTGCTCATCTCATGATCATGTCTACTATCCCCATCAAATAAGTGGTGTGTGGGCATTGATTATGTGGTAAAATCGACACGTGACGCCGAGTTGGCGCTGCAAAACGATTTTATCTAAGAAGATAAACAAAGGAGAGAGATGCTGATCTAAGTAAATGACGAACGTTTATTGAGGCTTCGGTCTTTGGAAGCATTCGTGCACTTTTGAAATGTATGTTACAAGGTGAATATCGTGGATGCATTCAATTCATGAAATCTAGATTTTGCAGCGCAAAAAGCGCTCTAGCACGTATACAATTCAATGAGCAAAAGATGGCTCTAACGAGGAATTTTGCTACTTCTCCTCTTTTTCCTTTTCTCTCCTATTTTGCCTTTTTAGATTATTCCATGAACAAATTAGATGAGGAGGAGCTGGTCCACATGAAATGAAATGGCCCCCATTATTCTCTTGCTTTGTCTCATATAATTCTTATTCATTTATGGGCCCACTTGTCTCATATAAATTATTCATAACACGCAAAAGCTAAGTTCATTGAATACTACAAATTTTCTTTTATATATTCATTAAAATTGTCCTTATAAAAGAAATAGGGTAGTTTGTAAATTCAAATTGGTCCCACAATGTAAAGCATTCTTCAGGAGAAAGAAAAAAAAGTTAGTCGCACCAGAATCTTGTTCTTGAGTATAGTAGAAGTAATTCCAATTAGGTAGATTGCCTTGTGGATTCGAATTCACTCAATGAGTTGGGTCAAGATTGCAAAACAAAAACAAAAAGAGCATGAAGAAATCAAATCATTGACGACATTGATATATAATCCAAGCAAGAATGACGCAACAAGGCCTACTCGTTACGATCCAAGCCGCATCAAACGTCCCCTTTAGTGATCGGAATCCCCTTGCAGCGGTGTTCATTTCTTAAACTTGACTTTATTCCAAAATATTTCTTGAACTGGATTATTCTGATCTAATAAACCTCTGAGTTTGATCACATTGACCCGATATTCCTTAGTTCATTGCTGATGAAAATAATGGCCAGCTAACGAACATGCACTTATCACGTACACATTTCGTACCTCTCCTAGGGCATTTTGATTCAAGAACCACCATAACCCTAAGATATTGAAATTAAAAACCTTCAATTGACTTTGGACCATATTTCTCGCATGTAGAAAGCGCATGGCCAGGTTTCCTTCAATCCACGACACAACATTCTCAGAACAGCTCTCCTCCCACGTTTGTAGTGATCATCCATCTCAAATTTTTCGATCTATGCTTGAGAAACCTTAGCCATTTTTTTTACGATTCACAAATGCGGGGCAAGTTCAATTTCTTGGACTTTTTTTTTTTTTTTGTACACGTGAGTCGACTGGGAGAAATGTGTTTTACTTTTAGAACTAAATTGCCTCTGGAAAAGGCGCAAAACACGCATGTGTCCATTGGCCGGACATTATTTCCGATGCCGACGAGCTCAGAAGGTTTACTTGGTCAAAGTGATCAAGTTCATGGGCTATTCTGGACCTAGATCAAGTCCTGGTGGAATTTCGAGAAACAAACGCTATTTAATGAGTTCATTGAATCAAAGGGATCAAGTTCATAAGATATTTTAAGACAAAATCAAGTTCTTTGCTCTTCCTCTGTTCTCTCTCTTTTCTTTTCTTTTTCTTTTTCTTTTTCTTTTTTTTTTTTTGACTTTTTTTAGTTTGAGACTTATTGGCGAAACTTAAGAGGTGAGAATCACAAAAAGAAAATTAAATACAAAAATTTAAACCTTGAAAAAGTGAAACAATCAATTCGACGGAGAATCCTGTAAGTTTACGCAAAGCAAACTTTGATTCTTGAAGGGAAAAAAAAGGGGGTGAAGTCAGAGGTGCAGAGCTTTTTCAAAGAGGAACAGAACAATCGTAAGGCTCATTCGAAGCTCGTGCTTTTGACTCTCGGATCCAAGCCATTGCCAAGGCCGCCAAGGGCTGTCGTCTCATCGCCGCCGATGTCAGGGATTACATATTAAACACAAATTACAGATATAAGATTGCATGTAGTAGTAAATCTTGAGTTCATTACTCTGCAGCAATCGAAATATAACTTCAATAACAAAATACAACAAAGGTTTACATCATTTTATACATAAGCAAATAAGAAATATTAATTGATTGAATCGATATTGCCATACCAAGTCGTAAATTATGCTACTGACGGCTTGCGATTTACAAAATTATCAATTTACCAATGGGATTTAGTCGGATACCATCTATTTTAAAGCTATGCCATGTTCAGGTTTGTAGTAACAACCGAAATGAACCATCAAAAGCCAAACAAAGGCTAGAAGCTCTCCCCCTTTGCTTAGCACCTGCAGATGTGCCTCTCCCTGAATATGAACTGCTGCGTATGACAGCATCTCAACCCACACTCCGCTCATCACCTCCCACTTCCTTTCCCCGAGCTTTCCCATCTCTGTGGTTATATCCTTCCACTCGCCTCCCAAGACCATAGAACCATCAACCAATGCCTTACATAGCCCCTCCACATCCTTGATCGTGGGATCCTTGACTTGTTCTAGACCCAACAAAACTGCTGCTACAATCATTCGGGAAACACTCCCCACGGCGGACATTACGTTAGACTGATTAAGTAAAAGATACAACATGTAGTCAGAAAGGATCTTGCTAAATTCCATTTCATCATTTGTGGCTGTAAATGAACTCTCCGTGTTGTACAACACTTCAGTAACCAAATGCAATGTTATTATACTATCACAGAAAATTTCACCGGTGACTGTCTCTAAAAGATTTTCGCAATCGATCCCCCCATTGCTACTCTTGAGAGACAAAGCACCTCTGGCCTCAAATATCTCCTTTACCTTGCTTAAATCATTTGCATCCTTGGATTTACGTTTTATCTCCTCAAAAATAAAGGCCCATAGCTTATTAATAAGGGGATTCTTGGACACGTACCTCGTATTCTCAATCATTAATGTCCGTGTCCCCAAACCATAGCCTTTGACGATTGAGTTGCCAGCTTGATGGAAAAGAGAGATGATTTTCTCAGTCATACGGGATGAAAATTTGCTGATATTAGAAAAGACGAAAAAACCCCAATGGCGATCACACTTATACATCTTTATCGGTTTCTTCTTCAAGAATATGGAGCAAATGTTGCAAGCAGAGATAGATTCTGACCACCTTCGAAATATAAATGGTGTATCTAAGACTGCATAAGTAACATTAGCATTACACGTTGGTTTATATGTGATGAATCGGGGCTTCCTCAAGTTATACATGGCAGTTACTGACTTGTGGATAAATGAATCTCGCTCTTTTCCCGCAACAATCCAATCGGAGAAAATGAGCATGAATAGAGCTATCGCATCAAGAGCAATCCCTCCGAAAAGAAGGGTATAAGTAATTTCCACAGTTAGTTTAGGGAGCTGATGCTTCTTCAAACGATTGAATAGGACCAAAGCAATCACAATACTAGTGAAGGCTATGAAGCGGAAAATGTAGCTCCACTTGGAGCGTATTACCAATGCTTTTGTGTAGAGCATCTCGTACATGAAATGGAGTTCGACGGATATCACCCTCAACGCATCCACCGCAGAAATTTTGTAGAAATATTCACGGCTCACATTCCGTTGGTCCCCTGTGAACATGAAACCTCCGAGGATGGCCTTTGGGATTAGAAGGAAGGAGTGAGCATGCTTCACCATAATAGTCTCAGGAAGCTTTGCTTCTTCTTTATCAGGATATCCATACCCTAGATCATCGAGTTCTTTAACCAACCCCTCATGTGCTTTATCCCGTTCGATAGCCCACTCGATAACTTTACCATCAGAAAATACTGGGAGCATTGATTCCCTAAGCCTAGGGAGGCTTGAGAGATTAAGTGCCAATGTCCTCTCTACATTTTTAATAATTGCAGCAAGAAACACTAGCATCGTTGGGATCGCTAGTGACTTGTCGCTAAGAAATATTTGTACAAAGACATAGACAACGGTGGCAACTTGAAAGATGAGAAGGAGCATGTGGCGTAGCCAAAGCGAACTGTCTTCCACAGCGAAGGCAGTGATGGTGTCCGGACCACCAAGATGTAATAAAAGAAATGAGACCCAAAATGCCTGAAGTGCTCTGTCTACTTCAACTATATGAGTGGACAAATTGCCTTGGTTGTGAGAAATGAGCCCGATCCCGAATGCAACTACCCAATCCGCCATCAAATATGCCAACCACAAGAGAAAAACGATGCAAGCATTCTTTATTTTCTTTCTAAAAGATGCAAATAAAATGAGAAAGACCTGAAGAGAGAGGCTTAACATGATGAAGCCCCTGATGTTCCATTCGTTCCATAGGTCTAAAATGGAGTTAAATTCCATATTTTGGCTTAATGTGAATTTTGTAGCTGCTTTGGGGACAATAAGATGCATGGGAGGAATAGCCAAGAACGTTTATATATATATATAGTTAAGATGGTTCCTTACTTGTTTGTTAGAAAGTAGCATTTATTCGAAAACCCAATAAGGCAAGAGTATCATGAATCAACCATTCCATGTATGACTACAACTAAAGTATCTCATGCACTCAATGTAAGAAGGAAAGTATCTGATGCATGATGAAACCTATTGCTTTGCGTTAGGTTGAAGTTCTATCATCCCATTGGTCCTATTTTAACTTTACTCGAACATCCATCCGTAGCTATTTGAGTTTTAAACTATAAAAATTCAGTATCCATAATTCGTTTAGTGAAATATTTGGTGATATCACATATAACATGACGCTTAATATTAAGATGAATAAAATACTATCTAGCATGTTATATGTGTGTTGGGACTAGCAATACAACCTTAATGTACATTTTCGAACAGCCTTAGTTTTTCCAGCTTTTCCATTGTTAGTCAAAATTACTTTTGACATTTTCCTATGTTAAACTCCACCGTTTTTAAATTTCCTCTGAGTCATTTCAATGTATTCCTTTCGCCGAACAATCGGCATCTTAAATCGATCGATGATAAATAAAATTTTTATATCTACAGGCATGGAATATTTCAATTATTGATGGGCGGAAGGTCCGAATACATCACGCAATGCCTAATCCAACCCGGTAACACCTATAACTACAAATTCACCATCATCGGACGGGACGAGACTCTCCGGTGGCACGCCCATGTCCAATGGCTCCGTGCAACGGTCCACAGAGCTCTCATCGTCCAGCCCCGTGCGGTGCAGAGAACGCCGCGGAGGATGTCACGCACGGTACGTTCGCACGGGGCAGGCTGTCAGCAGCGGGGTCGCGGTTTAAAATGGGGAGAGAAGGCTGGCTCGGGGCTTCTTCGGCTAGAAATCGGTAGAGAGATCCAACCGGGAGAGTGAGAGAGAGAGAGAGAGAGAGGAATAAACGGAGAAGCTTTATGCTTTCAAAGGCGATTCTTATGCTCAAAGGGGAAGAGCACCCGAGACTAAAGAGAAAAGGGAATGTCTGCTCTGCTCTCCGAGCTCTCAACCTCCCCATCAGACAGCTTCGACCCATCAAGTCTCCATTTTCGCTCGTGCTTCGCAATGGAGACAAATTCGTCTCGACCCATGAAACTACACGGGGCGATGCTGCCCCTGCCAGCGTTCTGGGTACTCCCGCTGATGAGCTTGCACTGTTGCGAGTCGCTCGACATTTACCTACAAGACAAGGCCGCGCTTTTGCTGTTCGGGTCTCGCCCGCAAAACCCTAGCCAGAGCTTGTCCGCTTGGTTGGGGTCCAACTGCACGAACTGGGCGCGAGGAACCATATTCTCGGCTGGCTCGTTGAAGCAATCCCAATGGAGTCGATTGCCTTGTGGACTGGAATTCACTCCACGGGTTTAGATGGCCAAAAATAAAATAAAAACATCAAGAAATCAAATAATCCAAGACATCAAGAAAACATCCAAGTAAGAACATGACGCAACAGGGCCTATTTTCGTGATCCAAGCAGTGCTGCACGTCCTCTTTAGGGATTTGGGATTTCCCTTAAGCGGCGTCAGTTTTCAAAATTTCCTCCCAATTTAAATTTACTCTTGTGTACCGTTTGAATTTGATCATTTTGACCCAATAACCCCTCAGTTCATTACAGGCGAAAATAGTGGCCAACCGACAAACATGTGCTCATTTCCCATCTTTCGGTCCAAGAAATGTCATAATCCTACAAAAAAAATTGAAAATAAATAATTCTCAATTGACTTTACCTATTATTTCTCACATGCAGAAAGTGCCTAATTAGGTTTAATTCAATCCATGACACAACATTCTCATTACCGCATTCATCTCCAATATTCCGATCTATGCTTGAGAAACCCTAGTCCTTCTCATTATGATCAACATATGCAAGTAAAATTTGGCACTTTTTGAATATTTTTTACGTGCTTGTGTGTGGCAAGAGAAATGCTAGGTAGCACCGACACGGGACACGACACGAGTGTCCGACACGACACGACACGTCGACACGTCATTTCTAAAAAATAGAGAATTCCGACACGTTGCGACACGTTGTATATTAAATAAATATTTTTATTTTTAATTAATTTGATTCAAATTCATAAATAAATAATTAATTTTAAAAAGAGCCTATAATAAATTTACACTAATAATATTAACAAATCAATTCATTTGAAATTCGAAAGATATATTTATAATTAATGCGAAACATTTTTCAAATTTTAACAAAAATTATCGATGAAACTAATAATTAATAAGAAATTAGAATCAATTTATTTAAATAAATCCATGATTTTCTACAATAATCAAAATTTATCATTATTCAAAATTTAATATTTTTATTTTTCGAAATCATTTTTTAATTTTATTTATTTAATTTTCCGGTTAAAAAAATCCCCGAAATTCACCCCCTTCTTTCGTTCGTACTTTTCCCTCCACCCCACCTTTATTTTAACTTTTTCCCCCTCCCCCACGTTTATTTTAACCTTTTTCCCTCCCCACTTGACAGTGACAGGTGAGCTGTCACTTCCCCCCACGCCATCCGACGATTCACCTCCTTTCTTATTTTTTATTTCTTTCTTTATGAAAACCTAGCGAGCCGCCGAGCCCTCCTTCTCCTATCCTCCTTGCCGCTCGCCGGACGACCCCCTTCCCTCCTCTCCTCTTCCTCGTCGCCGATCCATCGCAACAGCGGCAGCCCTCACCGCTCTCTCTGGCCGTCTCTCGCCATCGCGGTGGTCCGTTCGTGGCTTCGTCTCGCCGGCGGGAGTTTACCTTCTCTCTTCTTTCTCTCTGTTCGGCTCTTTCTCTAGCCGTCTCTCGCCGTCGCGGTGGTCCGTCTGTGGCTTCGTCTCGCCGGCGCTCGCGGCCTCTCGCTCCGTCTCGCCGGCGCTCGTGGCCTCTCGCTCCTCGCCCTCCATCAGTCTTCCGGACACGCGCCGACACGCGTGTCGATAAAGTTGACCGCGTGTCGGAAAATCCGACACGCGTTGACCAGTGTCCGGCCGTGTCCGAGCGTGTCGACGTGTCCGACACGCTCCGACACGTGTCGGACACGACACGGAAGCACGGACAACGTGTCCGTGCTTCATAGGAGAAATGTATTATTTTTCCTCTTTCGAACATAAAGGCCTTTGGAAAGGGCGCAGAACATGCAAATGCTCATTAGCCTGTCATTATTCCTGTACACCGATGAGCTCAAGAAGTCAATGAGTCGAAGTGATCAAGTTCATGGGTATTTTGGAACAAAATTAATTTTTGACGTAACTTTGAGAAACGGATGCCACTTCATGGGCTTATTCGATCAAAGTGATCAATTAGATCTAGAGGATATTTCAAAACAAAATCAAACCTGGAGGGAAACTTCAAGAAACGGTGCCGTTTCGGGATGAGTTTTGGGAATTTTTCCCTCCTCTTTGTTTTCAATATTAGCCTTTGTTCTCCTCCCACCAAGAATGTGGGGGATGGTTGTCATTTTCAATATGTTATCGTTTCATCAGACCATTCCCACCTCTCCCTGTTTCCATCTTGCCACCGCACTTCTCTTTGATTTGATCCTACATTCTAACGCTCTCTGTCGGATCTTCTTCTGCAAAAATTTCAAGTCGTCAATCTAAGGATAAAGAAGCACACAAAAATCGTTCCAATTGCCAAGAAATTCACGAGAATGGGAAAGACCCAAAAATTTTAAAATTCAATCTGTCGTGTATCCCCCATCCCCTCCCATATTTGTTTCAAATCGACGATTTTAAGGGATTTCACCAGCTTGCATGGACGAAAGACCTTAGGGGGTGAGCAATCTCATCCCTAAAGTGAAAAATCATGTTTATCTTTTTTTCTATTTTCGAATTTGGCTCATAAAATATTGTAATGACCAGACTACAAAAAACCTATGTCTCTAGAAAAGAGTTTGAGGCTATTGTCATGGGTCGGCAGTTCCTTGGTTATGGAATAACCCGTGCGGCTCTTAATGAGCGGAATTCACTAGGCTAGCCCTCGTTCTATGATTGTTCCATAGAATAATCGGCGAATAACTTCTATAAACGAGATCATACCACGCTTAGCTTGACTCGGGCATTTAGTTCATCGAGCGAGACAATAGATCCTTTCTATATCCCCTTGAACTTATAATTTTATCACTGTGCTCGTCACATGCTCGTTTTGCACCTTTGCCAGAGGTGTTTTGGCCCAAGAACTATCGTAGCCTAAAAAAATCCTCAATTGACTTTAGCCCGTATTTCTCATGCCAAAGCGCCTAACTAGGTTTAGTTCGGTCCATGACACCACATTCTCATCATAGCTCTCCTCCTGCATTATTTTCTTTTTAATGGGTGCAAATAGAATGAGAATGATATGAAGCAAGAGGTTCGGTATAATAAAGCCTTGGATGTTCCATTTGTTTCACAAATCTGGAATGGAGCTAAATGCCATATTTTTTGCTTAGTTTGAATTTTACCGCTACTCTCTAGTATGATATAGGGGACAACAAAATGCGTAGGAGGAATGGTGGGAAATGGTTGTATACATGTTAAGATGGTTCCTTACTTGTCTATTAGAAGGGAGTATCTATTCCAAAACCCAATAAGGCAACAGAATCATGAACCAATGGTTGTGCGAATAAACACAAGCAAGGTATTTCATACATTCAGTGACAGAAGAAAAGTATCTGATGCACAACGATGCTTATTGCTTTGTAATGGGTTGATGTTTCATCATCCAATCAGTTATATCTTTACTTGCACATCCATCTGTGACAATTTGAGTTTCGAATTACGAAAATTCAGCATCCATGATTAGTTTAGTGAAATGTTAGG
This sequence comes from Eucalyptus marginata, assembly GCA_014182565.1. Taxonomy (NCBI): domain Eukaryota; kingdom Viridiplantae; phylum Streptophyta; class Magnoliopsida; order Myrtales; family Myrtaceae; genus Eucalyptus; species Eucalyptus marginata. The sequence continues at coordinate 5,372,703 of CM024585.1, forward strand.
TGATACCACATCTGGCATGATACTTGAGATTTTGATGAATAAGATACTATCTAACATGTTATATGAGTTTCCACCATGTCTATTAGAAGACTAGATGTATTCAAAAATCCAAGAAGGTAAAAGAATCATGTACTAACCATTTCTTAAATGAACATAATTAAGGTATCTCATGCATTTAGTGGCAGAAGAAAAGTATTTTAAACATAAATCATGCTTATTACTTTGTGTTAGGTTGATGTTTTATCATCCAATTGGTCCTATCTCAATGGCACTTGCACATTCATCTGTAACTATCAGAGTTTCGAACTACGAAACTTCAATATCCATGATTAGTTCAGTGAAATGTTTGGTGATATAACATCTTGCTTTACACTTGAGATTATTGATTAATAAGCTCCTATCTAATATGTTGGGTGCATTAGGTTCAACATTCCCAAGGAGCTTCGAATGCAGCATTCTCAAAAGGCTTTCGCCCTCCAAAGTCCCTTAGGGAAATCCTAGACCGTTTGGCAATCATTTTGAATGAGCTTTTCGGCCAAATGTTGATCTTGGGAAAGCTGAAAGCCCAATGCCAATCGAGACTAGTATTAGGCTTTCAACATTTGGCCAAATATTAAAACTAAGTTTTTCCTTTCAAAACTATCTCACAAATTCTTTAAATTTCCGATTTTGTCCTTGGTTAAAAAAAATTATTGAAAAAAGGAGACAACCCTTCGCTAGATCGATGAAGGGCTACAGCCGCTGGCAAGCTAGATCTACCGCCTCCAGCTGAGGGCCACTTGGGCCGCGCACCGCCTAGGTCAAGCAATCCTCGCCGAGGGTCGTCCTAGGTTGTACGACCTCCAACGGCCCTCGTCTAGGTCATGTGACCCTTGCCGAAGGTCACTTGACGGCCGCCAATGCCAAATTTGGCTCATTGGTGGTCGTAGCCCTTCGCCATTTGATTCATTTTTCAATATATATAATATATACCCAAAGTCCATTGCAAAAATGTTTTTGCCAAACACACATTCAACTCAAAGTCCGTTTACAAATAGTTTTTACCAAACATAATTTGTATTTCCCCGAATAGCTTTGACTTGCAGCATTTGCATTATGTCTAACGCCCATTTGCAAAGTTGAACCAAATGCACCCGTTATATGAGTTTGCATGTTACAAAGTTAATAGTGTAGATGTTTTCATTTCATAAGCTGAAGTTTTTGCAGTGTGAAAAAGCTCATAGCACTTACATATTATCAATGAGTTGTAAGTTCAAACTTTAAACCCTAAACAAGATCCATTAAAAAATTTATAGTGTAAAAGATAGTTTTTTTTTTTTTGTCGGTCCTACTCTATTCTTATTCTAACGCTCACTTGACTTTTGCCCTACCTCCTCAGGGCGTGAGAGTCGAAACTCACTCCCGAAATTACAGCGTCTCCACCCCAACCCCCCGAAGGTGGGGATTTGAACCCCCACCTCCCCCTTCCAAGTTCGAAGGGTGGCCACTGGAGCGTGTAAAAGATAGTTTGCTACGAGGAAATAGTTCTCTTTTTTTCTTTTTTATTCAATTATACCTTTCTATATCCTTCCAGGAGCAAATTAGATGAGAAGGAGCTGGTCCACATGAAATGAAATGGGCCCCCATTTTCACTTCCTTCGTCTCGTACGATTTTCAATTCATTCATGGGTCCACTTTGGGGTCATGTATCGTTGTGGACAGGCCACAGCTGTTTAAATTTGGGAATACCCAAATTTTAGATCTTGGTTGTTGGGATAATTATATAAATAATTCCTAAACTTGACTCCAATATGCAATATGATATCTGGATTTTTTATATGCTCATTGTGATATTTGAACTTTGGGTAAATATTCAATCCAACTCCTGAATTATTATATCCCCCGATTCAATTTAGTCCCTCAATTATCTAGTCCGGAACTAAATAGAACATCTATCAAAAAGTTCAAAGAACTATATCAATAAACTAAAAGTTTACGAACGACATCGCACGTTGGGTTAGAGTTTATGGGCAAAATAAAAATTCAGGAATCATATTGTAAGGCTCCCGTTCGTTTCGCGGAAAATATTTTCCGGGAAAACGTTTTCCCATTTTCCTAGGCGTTCGTTTACGGAAAATGAATTACCCGAGGAAAATGTTTTTTTCATGAAAGGAAAATGCTTCTAAATGGGGAAAATGTTTTCCACTTTTGAAAAGTGGAAAACATTTTCCTCACTTGATCTCTCTTATCTCACACTTCTACAAATCATCACTTCCTCCTCCCCTTTCTTCTTCTTCTTTTCTTTTTTTATTCGAATTATTTTTAAATTGTATTTTCCTTTTTTTATTCGAATTATCTTTAGTTTCCTTTTCCTTTTCCTTTTCCTTTTCTTTCCTTTTTCTTTTCTTTTTTTCTTTTTCTTTTCTTTGTTTCTCATCTTCTTATTTCTTGGCTAGTCATCAGTCGTCACCAGGTGAACCTCAAGCTCGTCGATCTCAAGCTCGCGCTTGTCAATCTGGCGAGTCTCGAGCTTGACGCTCACACTCGCCAATCTGGTGAGTGGAAAATATTTTCCTCACCGAACACCGGAAAATATTTTCCGAAACATTTTCAGGTTTTAGCCGAACACCAGAAAATATTGTCATTTTTCTGGAAAATGACTTATGGGAAAATATTTTCCGGAAATAGCTTATTTTCCACGAAACGAACGGACCCTAAATTGGGCGCAAAGTTCATAGACTATTTATGTCATTTTTTCTTATTTGTTTGATTATCTTTTGAGAAACATGTTTAGAGTGCTTAATATGTGTATAGAATAGTTAATTTTCAAAAGATAATTGCCCGTGTCACACAAGAAGAATAATTGCATTCAACACCGTAAATTTTCCTTTTGGAAATCGTCAAGATTATCATAGGCAGTTTGTAAATTACGAATTGATCCTCAAGACGTAAAGCAGTCTTAAGGAGAAATAAATATTAGTAGCACCAGATTCTTGTTCTTGAGTCTAGTTGAAGCAAATTCCAATCAAGTCGATTGCCTTTTGGATTCGGATTCACTAAAAGAGGTGGGCCAAGATTACTAGAAATAAAAATAAAAACATAAGAAATCAACCCCGACAGGTTCGAGCTCTTAGGGTCCTTGTGACCCAAGAAAGCCTGATATTTTGTTTTTAATGGAAACAAAGATCCAATCACGCCGATTTCTTACCCGCAGAAGCGCTGAATTTCTCTCGGTCTGTTTTATCGAAAACCCGGTAGGTTTGGCGGGTGGGCTAGCTCTCTTTGGAATGGTAAGGTCTCTATGGATTTGGTCCATCGTCTTCAATCTTTTTGACTTAACCTGTACGGATTTGGAGGCGGCGCTTGTCATGCACCTCACCTGTTTACATGCACCCGCAGCCACACATCTCGGACATCGTTTGGGAAGACTTAAGGCTCATTAGTCATGAGAATGATCTACCTTGGTTGTGTGTTGGCGACTTTAATGATATTTTGTATCCATGGGAGAAAATGGGTAAACGCCTTGCTGATCCCTACCGCATGCAGTCGTTTCGAGAACTCCTCAATGACTGTTGTTTACTGGACTTGGGCAACAAAGGCTGCGCCTACACTTGGACAAATAATAGAGATGGAGATAATATCATCAAGGAACGGTTGGACCGAATGTTATGTACCGAGGAATGGCGACTCATCTACCCTTTTGTCAGCTGTCTTGGCTTTGCCGGCAATTGCCTCGACCACGAGTCCACTTTTGTTGTCAACCAAGCTTCTACGGTCGAAAAACGTCACACTTTTTATTTCGAATCTTATTGGCTTCGGGACAAGGAGTGTCGAAATGTGGTAGCTCGCTTGGGCTTCTCGGCAGCTCGGTCAAGCGACTTTAATCCAAAAACCGAAAGCTACTTCATTTGCCCTCTCATTATGGAGCCGTTCAAAATTCGCCAATGCCCGAGAGCAGATACGACTCCTTCAATTTCAGCTTCAATCTTTGCTTAATCACCATCTCGCACATCATGACCAGAGTTAGTCAACAACTTGAAACAGCAAATTCAAACATTATGGCAACAGGAGGAACAATTTTGGGCTATGCGCTCACAGGTTAACTGGCTTAAGTGGGGGGATAGAAATACGCACTTTTTTCATGCATCAACTATTCAACGAAGACAACGAAACAGAATATGCATGTTACAAGATGATCAACTTAGATGGGTCAGAGATCAGCACCAGCTTAAGGAGATGACATTGTCCTTTTTCCAGCAATTATACACATCCGCAGGGACACGAGACTATACCCATACCATCGCCAAATGCCATCCGATAGTATCTGAGGAGATGAACGAGACGCTTGTCGCTGAGCTAACTAGAGAAGAGGTACGCACTGCAGTTTTTCAATTAGGTGGAACAAAAGCACCAGGCCCTGATGGTTTAAATGGGCTTTTTTATCAATCGCATTGGGATATTGTGCATGATGATGTTTACATGGCAGTGAACAGTTTTTTCCAGACAGGGGTGATGCAACCAGAATTTAATAGGACTCACCTATCACTAATACCCAAAACATCAAACCCAGAAAAGTTAGATCAGTTTCGACCAATCAGCCTATGCAACTTTATCTATAAAATTATCTCCAAAGTCCTAGCAAATCGACTTAAACCTCTACTGCCAGAACTTATAGCGCCAGAACAGAGTGCTTTCGTTAGCGGGCGACAAATTCAAGATAACATTATAGTATTTCAAGAGGTCCTTCACCACATCAGGACCAGGAAAAGAACCAAACGATTTCAAGCGGCTTAAATTAGATATGCAAAAGGCTTACGATAGGGTCGAATGGGATTTCCTTAGAGACTATCTCCTCAAACTCGGATTTCGTGATCGTTGGGTTCATTGGGTTTTCCAAAGTGTATCTCAACAGCTTTCCTTGAGTATCAAATTCAACGGGGAAGCTCTATCATATTTTCATCCATCACAAGACTTGCGACAAGGCGACCCTCTATCGCCTTATTTATTTATACTGATGGCAAATGCATTATCCTTGCTAATTAACCAGGTAGTGGACATGGGGAGTCTCAAGGGTATTAAATTAAATCGTTGGTGTCCTATCCTATCCCACTTATTCTTCGCAGATGATGCTATCTTCTTCCTCACCGGCCAAACCCTAGAGTGCCAGAATTTAGCTAATGTGCTCAATGAATATTGCTTAGCCACAGGACAAATGGTGAATCGTAACAAATCAGGTATGTTTTTTAGTAAGTTTTGTCCTGTTGTTTTGCAAGAGAATTTAGCTAGAGAACTTAGAGTCCCAGTGCTACATAGAACTGGCAAGTACCTTGGTATTCCTTCAGATTGGGGTAGCTCTAAAAAGGAGATGTTTTCATGGATTTTGGGTCGGGTGCACTCCAAGCTTGAAGGCTGGAAAGAGAGGTTAATATCTAAAGGGGGCAAAGAAGTTCTGATTAAATCAGTTGTGCAGGCAATCCCTAGCTATGCGATGTCCATATTTAAGATACCTGTGTCCATTTGCAGACAGGTAGAGCAGAAAATTTCTAGATTCTGGTGGAAATCAAAAGGTAATGGGGCTGGTATTCATTGGATGAAGTGGGAAACACTTAAAACCAGAAAAGATGACGGCGGTTTGGGTTTTAGAGACCTTATCGACTTCAATAAAGCCTTACTAGGCAAACAAGCATGGAGAATATTACAACAACCTTCATCTTTGTCTAGCAGAGTTTTGAAAGGTTTGTACTTCCTTTTTCAAGACTTTCGACATGCTTCGAAAGGTACTCGACCCTCATGGACTTGGCAAAGCATTCTACTTGGAAGGGATTCAATTGAGGGACAGCTGCAATGGTCTCGTGGGAAATGGCACAAACATTAACATTCGACAGATCGATGGATAGCTTCTGGCATCATCGGAGGACCAGCGAATAGAAATGAACCAGAAAATGTCGCAGACCTAATCATCCCGAATAGCAACGAATGGAATCTATCTCTTCTACAACAGCATTTTGATGGTAATATAGTTGCAGAAATTCTGTCCGTTCCACTTCGGCCACAACATGCAATGGATAAGCTTATTTGGAGGGGCAAACAGAACGGTTCTTTCACGGTTAAAAGCTGTTATAACATTCTTAGAAAGCCGCCTTCCTATCTTAACCAGACTCAACCGTCACCATCCTCTCAGCTACCTCGTAGACTATGGATAGCAATATGGAATATGCAATCTTCACCAAAACTACGAGCTTTTCTATGGTCGGTATGTCAAAATGCTTTGCCTACTCGAGCAAATCTTCATCACGACACATATTATACAAGATCCTATATGCAGTCTATGTGAAACACAAGCCATTGAAACACCGAACACATGTTCTTATTCTGCCACCGGACGCAACAAATATGGGGACATCCCGAAATTAACATCCAGCACCAAATCGGAGGCATTACCAGGTTACAAGCATGGCTGGTCAAGATCACAAAAAGGTAAGGGGACTCACCTGATTTAGCAACCATCGCATCTCTCCTCTCGGCATATTTGGAAGGCACGCAACAATTATATATTCCGCCAACAAGAACCCCAACCGAACCGCATCGTGCGGATAGCCCTCGCAGAAGACATAGCACATCGCAGCCACTCTCGGCCACAACAAAGACAGAGCACGCAGCAACCGATCATCATATTTTTTGGCGGCTACCAGCAAAAACGGAGAACAAAAACTAAATATTGACGCGCTACCACCTAATAGCGCAACAAAGATCGATAGCGTGCGTGTTTGTCGAAACTCCTCGTGCCTTTTAATTGATGGCTTTGCTCGATCGGTGGCGGCCTCTTCGCCCTCCAAGCGAGGGCATCGGCGTTAAACCAAACCCTCCATTTCTTGATGAACAACGGGAAAAATGCAGATCGGTTGACGTTGGAAACAGATTGCTTGATTGTTGTTGAGGTGCTGAGGAACCGTGATCCGCCGCCATGGGAGATTCGCTCGTTGATTGAAGACTGCGAGGTGCTGCGTCGAAATTGCCCTAACCTCACGATCGCGCACTGTAGGAGGGAAATGAACAAGGTGGTGGACCGGGCCGCAAAAGCCCATCTAAATGGTTCACTCCCGGTGGATTGGCTTATTAATCCCCCTCGTTTTTGAGCGACTTGCTTTCTTTTGATGTATTGCAAAATACTCTGTCTACTTTTCAGTAGTAATCCAAATATTGTGTTCTCTGACCAAAAAAAAAAAAAAAAAAAAAAAAAAAAAAAAGGACAATGACGCAACTGGGCCTATTCGTCAAGATCCAAGCGCTGCTGCACGACTTCTCCAGGCACTCGGAATTTCCCTAAAGTGGCGTCTGTTTGCAAAATTTCCTCCAAATTTGGCTTTATTCTAAAATAACCTCCGAGTTTCATCATTTTGACCCGATGACCCCTAAGTTTATTACAGGTGAAAGTAATGGCCGGCCGACGAACACGTGCTCGTTTCGCACCTTTTGGTCCAAGTACTATCGTAATCCTAAAAAAAATTGTAAATAAATTATTCTCAATTGACTTTACCCAACACGCAGAAAGCACCTATTTGGGTTTAATCCAATCCACAACACGACATTCTTATTACAGCCCTCCTCTTATATTGGCGGTGATCATCCATCTCCAATATTCCAATATATGCTTGAGAAACCCTAGTCCTTCTCATTGTGATCTGCATATGCTGGTCAAATTCAGCACTTTTTCGAACATTTTTTATGTGCTACAGGAGAAATGTATTTTTTTTTTCTCTTCCGAGCTAAAAAGCCTTTGGAAAGGGCACGAAACATGCAAATGCTCATTAGTCGGTCACTATTCCTATACACCAATGAGCTCAAGGAGTCAGTGAGTCAAAGTGATTGAATTCAAGGGCATTTTCGAATGAAGTTAAATTTTGATGTAACTTTGAGAAACCAACGTCATTTTGTGGGCTTATTAGATCAAAATGATCAATCAGATCTAGAGGATATTTCAAAACAAAATCAAATCTGGAGAGAAACTCTAAGAAACGGTGCCATTTCGGGATGATTGTGTGAATTTTCCCTCCTCTTTTTTTTTTCAGTATGTACCGTTTGTTCTTCCCCACCGAAGATGGGGGGATGCTTGTCATTTTCAATATATTGTCGTTTCATCGGTCCACCTCCACCTCCCCCTGTTTCCATCTTGCCACCGCTCCTCTTGATTTGACCCTACGTTCTAACGTTCTCTGTCGGATCTTCTTCTGCAAAAAATTCAGGTTGCAAATCTAAGAATAAAGAAACACACAAAAATCGTTCCAATTGCCAAGAAATTCACGAGAATAGCAAAAACCCAAAAATGTTAAAATTCAATCGGTCGTGTATCCCCCTCCCCCACCCATGTTTGTTTCAAATTGATGATTTTAAGTGATTTCACCAACTTGCATGGACGAAAGACTTTATGGGGTGAGCAATCTCGGCCCTAAAGTGAAAATTCATGTTTATATTCTTCTTCTTTTTCGACATTTGGCACTTAAAATAGTGTAATGATACAGGTACAGAAGGTCTATGTATCTAAAAGCATTCGAGGTTGCATAAATAGGGCTATGCTGCAAAATGTAACTTCAAGAAGATGTATAATACGATCATTCGAACCCAATTTTTAAGCAAAAAATATAAACATGCTTACTTGTTAAATAATCAGTTAGATTTTTTCTTTTCTTTTATTATCAACATTATCAACACATCTAATGCAACCCTTTAACATTTTCTTAATGCATGCTGATAACGTGGTGCAAGTGATTTCTGTTTTTTCTTTGCCATGAGCAATTTTTACTAGGGTTCTTTCCAAGCTAATCAAGTTGGTATCGACCTTACATATCCTCTAAATTTAGGAGAGTTGCCTACCGCTTCTAAGTACTCTACCCATTAACAATCAAATAAAGTGGTCCAGATTGAGCCACATTCCCCCTTTTTAGACGCCACGAAAAATCAAGAAAAGAATAAAAAATCACAAACATATCCAACCAATCATAATCCCATATATGTGTTTGAATGAACCGAGGAATGGTGGTGAGCACCTGCGAATTTATTGCACCTCAAAGGTCCATCAGTCTTAGGCAACCTTTGATTTGGTTCGTCCGAGACCAATGACTTCAATACAAGTCGAGAATGGAATTGCTCAACCGCCAATTTCGTCCATCGTGCTAACCAAATATAGGTGGGGCACAACATGCCACTCGTGCAATGATCACCTCTCCTATCACCATCAAATAAGTGACAAGGCATTGACAATTTGGCGAAATCAACACATGATACCGAGTTGGGGCTGCAAAACGATTTAAAACATAAGCAAATGAGAGAGAAGGGAAAGGGGGGTCGGTTCGCTAAGGATGCTGCCCAAAGTAAATGATAAATGTTTATTGAGGCTTCAGTCTTTGAAATCATTCATGCACTATTGAATCGCATGTCGCAAAGTGAATATCGTGGGTGCATTCATTTCATGAACTAAAGATTTCGCAGCATGAAAGGCGGTCATAGCACGTATGCATTATCAAATAAGTCGTAAGTGTTAAAACTTCAAACCCTAGGCTAATTGCAGTAAAAATTTATAGAGCAAAAGCTAGTTTTATAGAATGAACTAGCTCTCTTTTTCTTTTTTTATTCAATTTTTTTTTTTTATATTCTTCCATAAGCAAATTAGATGAGAAGGAGCTAGTCCACGTGAAATGAAATGGCCCTTATTTTTCACTTGGAGGAGAAGAAGATGCCATAGAGTCTGCCGTTAGGACAAAGATGGCTATTGTCTCGTATAATTTTCAATTCATTCAAGGGTCCACTTTGTGGTTATGTGCCTTTGTCTACAGGCTACAGCTATTCAGGGTGCTTAAGATGTGCATAGAACAATTGGATTTTGAAACTATAATTTCCCATGACTTGCAAGAAGACGAGTACAATGAATACCGTGTTCGTCGCATTCGGTAAGACTATCATTATAAAAATAAGTAGGCAGTTTGTAAATTCCAAGTTGGTCCCGAATTGTACAGCATTCTTTATGAGTAATGTATATTAGTTGCACCAGATTCTTGTGCTTGAGTCTAGTAGAAGCAATTCCTATCAAGTCTGATTGCCTTGTGGATTCGCATTCACTCAAAGGGTTGGGTGAAGATTGCCAAAAATAGAAGTAAAGGCATTAAGAAATCAAATCATACAAGACATGGATAAAACATCCAAGCAAGAATATGAGGCAACAGGGCCTACTCTTTATGACCCGATCGGTGCTACACGTCCTCTTTAGGGATTTGGATCCCTCGGGAGTGGCATCGGTTTTCAAAATCCCCTTTATAATTTTATCATTGTGCTCGTCACATGCTCGTTTAGCACCTTTGCCAGAGGTGTTTGGGTCCAAGAACCATCGTAACCTAAAATCAAAATTAAAAAATCCTCAATTGACTTTAGCTCGTATTTCTCATGCATAAAGTGCCCAGCTGGTTCGGTCCAGTCCACAACACTACATTCAAACAAAGTACACCCCAAGTGTCAAAACTTGGCATGGAGGGACACGTAAGTGTCAAAAGTTTGAAAAGTGACATTTAAGTCACTTAAATCAAGAAAATGGATCACTTAAGTGTTACTTCATTGCCAAAATCGGCTAAAATGCCAACGTGGCGATTTTCCCGACAAACGAAGTGCAAAACAATGCCATTTTGGTGCTGACATGTCAAAAAAATTAATATAAAAATTAATTAAATTAAATTAAAAACTAAATTTATTTAAAATATTTAAAAATAAAATAAAAATATTTAAAAACTATTTTTTAAAAAAAAAAAAATTTTAAAAATATATTAAAAAACTAAAAATGAAAAAAAAAACTAAACTTATTTAAAACATTTAAAAATAAAATAAAAATATTAAAAAAAACTAAAAATTTAAAACATTTAAAAACTAAACATATTTAAAACATTCAAAAATAAAATAAAAATATTATAAAAACAATTTTTAAAAAAGGGGGCCCGCCCTCGCCACCACCCCTTTTTTTTAATTTTTAAATTTTATTTTTAAATGTTTTAAATAATTTTAGATTTTAAATGTTATAAATTTTTATTTTTTAATATTTTTGAAAATTTTTCGTTTTTTTAAAGTTTTAGTTTTTTTACAAAATTTTTATTTTTTTATTTTATTTATTAATTTTATTTTTAAATGTTTTAAATAAGTTTAGTTTTTAATTGTTATAAATTTTTATTTTTATTTTAATATATTTTTAAAATTTTAGTTTTTTAAAAAATTAGTTTTTTTAAAAAAATTATTTTTATTTTTAAATGTTTTAAATAAGTTTAGTTTTTAAATGTTATAAGTTTTTAGTTTTTTTTTTAATTTTTAATTTTTTTTTAAATTTTTAATTTTATTTTTAAATGTTTTAAATAAATTTAGTTTTTAAATGTTATAAATTGTCAGTTTTTAATATATATATATATATATATATATTTTATTATTTTTTACTTTTTAAATTTTTAAATTTTTATTTTTAAATGTTTAAAATAAATTTAGTTTTAAATTTAATTTAATTAATTTTTATATTAATTTTTTTAACACGTCAACACTAAAACGACGTCGTTTTTATATTGTTTAGCCATGTCGCCGTGTGCAAAACAACGTCGTTTTGCACTTCGTTCACCGGAAAATCGCCACGTCGGCATTTTAGCCGAATTTTGGCCGGAGTGGCACTTAAGTGATCCATTTTGCTCCAATTTTGGCACTTAAGTGTCACTTTCCAAATTTTTTGCACTTAAGTGTCCCTATGTGCCAAGTTTTGGCACTTAGGATGTACTTTGTCCCCACATTCTCATTATGTTTCTCCTCCTGCATTATTTCCTTTATAATGGGTGCAAATAGAATGGGAATGATATGAAGCGAGAGGCTTAGTACAATGAAGCCTTGGATGTTCCATTTATTCCACGGATCTGGAATGAAGCTGAATGCCATATTTTTTGCTTAGTTTGAATTTTATCGCTACTCTCTAGCATGATTTAGGGGACAACAAAATGCGTAGGAGGCATGGTGGAAAATGCCTAAGATGATTCCTTACTTGTTTATTAAAAGGCATTATTTATTCCAAAACCCAATAGGGCAAAAGAATTGCGAATCAATGGTTGTGCGAATAAACACAAGTAAGATATCTCATGCATTCAATGATTAAAAAAAAAAAAAGCATCTGATGCACAACAGTGCTTATTGCTTTGTAATAGGTTAATGTTTCATCATCCAATCAATCTTATCTTAATATTATTTGCACATGCATCTGTGACAATCTAAGTTTCGAACTATGAAAATTCAGTATCCATGATTAGTTTAGTGAAATGTTAGGTGATACCACATCTAGCATGACACTAGATATTTTTTATGAACAAGATACTATCTAACATGTTATATGAGTGTCCACCATGTCTTTTAGAAGGCTGGATGTATTAAAAATCCAAGAAGGTACAAGAATCATGTACTAACCATTCCACGAACGAACACAAACAAGGTATCCCCTACATTTAGTGGCAGAAGAAAAGTATCTTAAACATGGATGATCCTTATTACTTTGTGTTGAGTTGATTTTTTATCATCCAATTGGTCCTATCTTAATGGTGCTTGCACATCCATCTATAACTACTGGAGTTTCGAACTACAAAACTTTAGTATCCATGATTAGTTTAGTGAAATGTTTGGTAATATCATATCTTGCTTGACACTTGAGATTATTGATTAATAAGGTCCTATCTAACATGTTATATGAGTTTGCATGTTACAAAGTTAACAGTGTGGATGTGTTCAGTTCATAAGCTGAAGTTTTTGCACCGTGAAAAAGCGCTCATAGCACTTACATATTATTAATGAGTTGTAACTTCAAACTTTAAACCCTAGACAACATCCATTAAAAAATTTATGGGTAAAAGATAGTGTGCTAGGACGAATTTTGCTAGTTCTCTTTTTCTTTTTTATTCAATTATACCTTTTTATGTCCTTCCAGGAGCAAATTAGATGGGGAGTAGCTGGTCCACATGAAATGAAATGGGCCCCCATTTTCACTTCCTTTGTCTCCTATGATTTTCAATTCATTCAACTTTGGGGTCATGTACCGTTGTGGACGGGCCACAGCTATTTAAATTTGGGAATACCCAACTTTTGGACCTTGTTTATTGGGGTAATTACACAACTAATCCCTACCTGAATTATTTATATGCTCATTGTGGTATTTGAACTTTGGATATATATTCAATCCAACTCCTAAATTATTATATCCCTTGATTCAATTTAGTCGCTCGATTATCTATCTAGGACTAAATGGAATATCCATCAAAAGTTCAATAACTACATTAAATAAATTAAAAGTTTATGGACCACATTGTATGTTGGGTTAAAGTTTCGAGACCATATTAAATAAATTAAAAGTTTGAGAACCACATTGCAGATTTGGACAAAGTTCAGAAACTATTTGTGTTATTTTCTCTTATTTATTTGATTATCTTTTGAGAAACATGTTTAGGGTGCTTTTGTGTATGGAATAGTCGATTTTCCAAAGATAATTGCCCTTGTCACGCAAGAAAATAATTGCATTCAACACCGTAAATTTTCCTTTTAGGAATCGTTGAGATTATCATAGGCAGTTCATAAATTCCGAGTCGGTCCTCGAGATGTAAAGCAATCTTTAGGAGAAATAAATATTAGTAGCACCAGATTCTTGTTCTTGAGTCTAGTAGAAGCAAATTCCAATCAAGTCGATTGGCGTGCGGATTCGAATTCACTCAACGAGGTGGGCCAACATTGCTAAATATAAAAATAAAAACATTAAGAAATCAAATCATTCAAGACATCGATGAAACATCCGAGCAAGAACGATGACACAACTGGGCCTACTCATCATGAAATCCAAGGGATTTCAAATTTCCCTAAAGTGGCGTCGTTTCCAAAACTTCGTCCAAATTTGACTTTATTCTAAACTGCCCTCCGAGTTTCATCTTTTTGACCCAATAACCCCTAAGTTTATTGCAGGTGAAAATAATGGCCGGCCGACCAATATTTTGCTCATCACGTGCTCATTTCTCACTTTTTGGTCCAAGCACCATCGTAATCCCAAAAATGATTGGAGATAAATATTTGTCAATTGACTTTTACCCAGTATTTCTCACATGCAAAAAGTGCCTAATTGGGTTCGATCCAGTCCACGACACGACATTCTCATGGTAGGCCTCCTCTTATATTGGCGGTGATCATCCATTTCCAATATTCCAATATATGCTCGAGAAACTCAAGTTCTTCTCATTATGGTCAGCATAGGCAGGTCAAATTTGGCACATTTTCAAACATTTTTCATGTGCTTTTGTGTGGCACAAGAGAAATGTAATTTTTTTTCTCTTCCGAACTAAAAAGCCTTTGGAAAGGGCGCGAAACATGCAAATGCTCATTGGCCGGTCACTATTCTTGTACACCGATGAGCTCAAGGAGTCAACGAGTCAAAGTGATTAAATTCAAGGGCATTTCGGAACGAAATTAATTTTTCACGTTACTTTGAGAAACTGACGCCACTTCATGGGCTTATTTGATCGAAGTGATCAATCAGATCTAGAAGATATTTCAGAACAAAATCAAATCCGGGTAGAAACTTTAAGAAACGGTGTCGTTTTGAGATAATTTTGGGAAGTTTCCCTCCTGTTTTTTCTGTATGTACCTTTTGTTCTTCTTCTCCCACCAAAAGATGAGGGAGATGCTTGTAATTTTCAATGTGTTATCGTTTCATCGGACCACCCCCCACCTCTCCCTGTTTCCATCTTTCCACCGCACTTCTCTTTGATGACCCTACCTTCTAATGTTCTCTGTCGGATCTTCTTCGGCAAAAATTTCAATCTGCTAGTCTAAGGATAAAGAAGCACACAAAAACCGTTCCAACTGCCAAGAAATTCACGAGGATGGCAAAAACCCAAAAAAATTGTTAAAATTCATGTTTCAAATCGACGATTTTAATTTGCATGGATGAAAGATTTTATCGGGTGAGCAATCCCTTCCCTAAAATGAAAAATTAAATTTATCTCTATTTCTATTTTCGACATTTGACTCATAAAATAGTGCAATGATCTAAGTATAAAAATTTGTATCTCTATAGAAGCATTTAAGATTGCCTAAACAAAGCTATGCTGCTAAGTATGGCTTCAAGAGGATGTAGAATGCCGACATTCAAACCCAATTTTTAAGTGAGAAAGATGAACATGATTGCTTATTAAGTAATCAGCTATATTTTATTTTTTGTCCTTTTATGTGATTATAAGTCCTAGAAAAGTAGCAGTTGTAAACTACATGTAAGTACAAATAAGTAAGACATTATAAACCGCAAGCAGGGGCCACCTAAGCAGGACAATTATCAACACATCGAATTCAACCCTTTCACAATTTCGCAATGCATGCTAATAATTTAGTGCAAGTAGTGATTTCTGTTTTTTTTTTTTTTCCCATAAGCAATTTTTATTTAAGTTATTTCCAAGCTTAGTCAAGAAACAAACAAAGTGGTCCTAATTGAGCCACATTCCCCCATTTTACTCAAATTTATAAAAAATCAAGAAAAAATATATAAAAATAATCACATACATATCCGACCAATTATCATCCCAAGTATCTCTCTCTAAACGAATCGAGACATGATAGTGAGCATCAGTGAGTCGATTGCTCATCGAAGGCCAGTCAGTCTTAAGCAACTTTCGACCCGAGGTCACCCTAGATTAATAACTTCAATATAGGACTGCAGCTGCAAATAAGGCCAAGGCCAAGAGGCTATGTAAGAGAGAGAGAGAGAGAGAGTAAAATAACTTAACAAAACTCAATAGGTCGACTAATGATAAATAAATAAAAAAAGAGGACACATATTCACTTTGGAAAATTAAGACTTTAAGGGATATTGTCTCCAACAAAAATGAAAAGAAATCCACACAAGATTCTAGAGAGAGAGAGAGAGAGAGAGAGAAAGAAAAAAAGCAGGTGGGGGCAGAGACAGAGAAGGGGGGAGTCCAGGGGAGAGGAACCTCGGGGTGGGAGAGACAGATGTGTGAATGGTTTTCTAAAACAAGCAACTTTCGTATCAACACCCGAATCCCCTCCTCCCCCACTTGACTTTCCCGTTCACTGAACCCGACCCTTTCTCTCTCTCTCTCTCTCTTCGCTTCTCCTTCTCCTCCCCTGCTTTTTCTATCATTCAATTCCCATTCAATTCACAATAATTACTCTTCCCCCATCGAGCCAATACACTGCACCAAATCTTTATTCTTTCGTTCGTTCGTTCATCCTCATCCGTCCCCTCCCCCCTGCCCCCCTTCCCAGAAATAGCAGTGGAATCCTCCCCCCCGTCCGTTGCTTTTCACCTGTCGCTCCCACTGTCTTTCTTGGCTGAGTTTTGGACGAGCGCCTTTCCCGTTTCTGGGTTGCTTCTTGATTCGGTGGAGTCGAACCGAGAGAACGAGACGAAGGTTGAAGAAGAATTTGGAACAGAGCGAGGGCGCCGGAGGGGCTGAGATGCGAAGGAGTCTCCCTGGCCGAACCCGTCTTCCTTCCTTCTGCTCCGCGTTCTTGTCCGGGGTTGAGATCTCCGCATGACCGCTGCCGTCTCGTTCGGCATCACGGGTACCCGTCTTGAGCTTGGTTCTCCATCTGTTTGTTTGATTGTTTTGGGTTGATTTGTGGTGGGTTGGAGGTGTTTTGGGATATGTGGGCTTGTTTCTTTTTCATAGCCTTTACTTAAAGATCAGATCTTTGGAAGGAAAAAGAAACTTGAGATATATATATATATATATATATATATATACATAGAGAGAGAGAGAGAGAGAGAGAGAGAGAGAGAGGGAGGGTTTAGATAGATGCTCGGATCCTGTTGTAAGCTCTCTTTGCTTTTCAGTTGGGGATACTGTGTTTTGGGATGGAATGTTATGTGTGGAATTTGGGATGTTGGAGACGTTCTTGAATTGACTAGGATGGAATGTGATTGCAAGGGAGGTTTTTTCTCTGCATTGATCTTGTTGCTTCGCCATCGTATTGCAGCTGGATCATTGGGACTTGCCGTGGCTTTGGATCTGAACTCTAGCATCTCAGAGTTGTAATCGGCACAAGTCAGCCGGGTCTTGCTGTTTAAACAACGTCGGGGAGGATGTTGAGATAAGCGAGTTGATCCGGATATGAGGGAATTGATCGAGCGTTAGCCACTTTCGTCGCCTGCTCGTCTTCGGTTCATTTGGTTACCGGTCAGATAAGCATTGGCCCCATCCGCCGTGCCGGGAATTTGGAGCCACTGGAGCATTCGTATCTGTAGATGAATTTCAAACTTGATCGAGCGGATCCGAGGCAGAGGCAAGGAATCATAAATCTGGATTTCATAATGGATAGGAGAGTGAGAAGAACGATGGACAGGAACGTAGAAGACAGCAGGAAAATGGGGTCGGAACCGAGGTGGCCGGCCGAGGGAAAGAAGACGGAGTTCCATCGGCAGAAAAGTGCCAAGAGGCTGTTCCCGGCTTCGGGATATTTCAGCTTGGAGTCGCTGTACTTGTTGATATGCCTGACGATGTCGTTGCTGATACTACCGTTGATACTCCCGCCGTTGCCGCCTCCGCCGTTCATGCTGCTCTTGCTTCCCATCGGCATTCTGGTCGTGCTGGTGGTGCTGGCCTTCATGCCTACCAATGTGAGGGACCTGACGTCTACATACATGTAAAGAGCGTGTGTTTCATTTTGCGAGTCGATCATACCATTCTTGTAAACCCCCGATCTTCTGGTGTTCGAAGAGGAGCAAAAGAAAGAGGATTTTCGAAACGGTTCGTTCATCGGTCGCTTCAGTACCTTAGCTGAGATGCATTTTAACATCGAGTTCTCGTACATCGCCGTCGCGTGACATCGGTCGAACCGTGTGCGCAACCGCCTATACACGCCATTGTTATCCTCTGCACATCTGGTGACACTTGCTCCATCAGGAACTTGAAATCAAATCTTTAACTTGGCCAGGACTGTTGTTCATGATAAAGGGAACCTTTTCACTAGTAGGGAAGTAGTTTTCCTCGGTTCTAAACATGCTGTTTTCAGTTTCATAATGGACATTTTCCATCGATCGATTAGTTTTCCATCATTTATATATCAGAAAAGTGGAAAATTATTTGTTGAAAATATTTGTTTTTTGAGGAAAGACGGAGCTTGATTATAGGTTTTTATCTATTAGAAATTGTGGACTTGGCTTGGTGCCCCAGAGCATGTTATGGTGGAATTTATCAAGTGACAATTTGCATCATCGATTTGACAATCTAGTTGTCCGGTTGAGATAATCAAGGGCGTGATAGATTACTAGTTTTGTGCCATTGGCACCGAGAGAAGTGCCAAATGCCTAGAAGTTTGGTACACTCATCACGAACAATAGCACTAATCGATGTCCTTGAAAGCTACTCAAAGTCCCAAAAGGGAAGAACGGTAGGCCGCTAAAACTTTTAAAACTTCAAAGATGACCGTACAAAAAGTCTTAAATTATTGTGCCGCGATTAATTTAGTCCTGATCCTATCACTTGTGCCAATTTTTTTTTTCCTTTTTGGTCAGAAAAACTAATTTTATATATCATTAGAAGTCCTGACAAAGCCCAAAGAAGGGGCATCAAAACACGGTAAATCTCAGGAGGTTGAGGGGGCTGGGCTAATCAAGAAGAAGAAAAAGAGTGTTCAAACGTTGGGCTTTAGCTAGCCAATTCTTCCACAATGGGCTACAGATTCTTTAGAAATTAGTTGGGCTTGGGCTTCCAAGACAAGTATCTCCACCTCCCATGGCACACGACTTTCCTTCAGAAGTGCTTCAACCAAAACAGCATTGCGAGACTCCAAGTGCAAGTTCTCCTCTCTTCTAGATTTGAAGTACTGCAAAGGTTCTAATAGAGGGAGAGCTTAGGCTTGAATCGGCGAGGAAGTAGGAATTTTTTAACAAATCCATCAAGTAGAACACGTGAGGCATCGATCGCTCCTTTCGAACAACCAGCTTCAAAGGACCCGTTGTCGCGACCCGATCTCGCCGCCCCTCGATCCCTCACCATCACGAGGAAAGAAAATGGGGAAAGGTCGGATTTAGGGAATACTTGATCATGAGAGTTTCAAACTTTTAGGGTTATATTTGCTATTATTTCTAATCATAGACTTCGGTGATGCAATTAGGGTCCCTGGGTTGGGGGGGTCTTCGTCGTAATACATGGTCATTTCTGGTTTTCCAAATATACCAGAGGAGGGCTGCAATGTTCTCGGAGGATGGTGAGTTCCCTATCTGTCGTTGGTGATGTTGTAGCCACTCGTCCATTCGTGTGATGTTCTAACTCGAGATCTGCAAATTTATTAGAGGGCCTCCCAAAACCAAGCCAGTCCTGAAGGAGAGCAGGAATAGATTTTCCACCATTTCAACTTCTGGGTTGCAAAAAAGGCAAAGAGGCTAAGATATAATCTTCCGTTTATGCAAATTTTCTCTGCATTGTAGGAAATGCGACAGAGTTTATTGTGCCCATCCACACTAATCTTTCTTTTTTGAGATGAGTTCTCAAAAGTATAATCAATATTTCATTGACTAATTGTGCATCAAACAATCTTCTGAGTGTATGCTCGTCCTACCTTCCTTCTTTAGGGAGTATGAGGTCAACAACTTTGGTTGGATTGCCAAAGTTAGCTGACCCACCAATAATTCCACATTTAAGTCATTTGTCTTCTTGTGTGTTAATTTCCTCTCCAATGCCACTGACCACATAACAAATTTTGCAATTATTTCTCTGCCCATCAAGATACTTTGCCATCCCCAAGAAGGGTAAGACCGTTTTTCGACTTGCCAGAATGATCCTTCCCACCCTTTTTCGACTTGGCAAGCATGGTTCTATTCATGGCTAGCAAATCTCTAAAACCCATTCCCCCTTTATCTTTTCTAGTTTTGAGTACCTGCCACCTCTTCCAATGAATACCTAATCTTGTTTCACTGTTTTTCCACCAAAATGCAGCTATCCTTTTTCTATGGATTGGCATATCGGGATCTTGAAGAAAGACATAGTATATTGAGGGAGGGTGTGGACAATAGTTTTAATCAAAATTTCCTTCCTTGCCTCCAATATCACATTCTCTTTCTGCCCCTCTAATTTCATATTGACCCTTGCTAACAACCAAACAAACATCTCCTTAGACTCTCCCCAATCTAAAGGGATTCCTAAGTGTTTTATGATCTTATCGATGATGGGAACCTTGAGTTCATTAGCCATATTCTTGTTCAAAATCAATGGACAGCTTGAACTAAAGAAAATGCCAGACTTATTCAAGCTAATGGCTTGCCTTGAGGCAAGGCAATATTGATTTAACACTAACACAAGTTTCTGACATTCTTTTACCTTTTCATCTAAGAAAAATATCAAGTCATCGACAAAAAAAAAGATGAGAAAGGTTGGACAATACTAGTTTAATTTAACGCTAGTAATAGTCCCGTCATTAATTGATTTCCTCATCAAGGCCATGAAAGTATTAGCCACAAGGATGAATAAATATGGGAAGACATGATCATGACATGAAAAAAGCATACAATAAAGTGGAACGGGACTTCTTGGAGACTTGCTTAGTAAAAAATGGGATTCTGATCATTATGGGTCAAAGAGTTACGAAATGTGTTACTTTAGCATCTATGAGTGTTAAATTGAATAGTGAGTCATTGTTCTATTTCCAACCATCAAGAGGGATCCATGTGCTAATTTAATTCTAAACATTTTGACGATTTGTCAATTTAGTCGCAAACCTTATGAAAATTAGTCAATTTAGTCTTAAATTTTCTATTTGAATGAGTGGCTAGAAGGACTAGTCACAAACCTTCTGAAAATTAGTCAATTTAGTCCTAAATCTTTTATCTGAATGATTAGCTAAAAGGATTACATTAGTAAATCGTCATAAGGTTTATGATTCAATTGACACGATCGAAAATTTTATAACTAAATCTAGAAATCATCAACAAGTTTAGGATTAAATTGAAGGTTTATAATTGAATTGGCCGCTATAAAATAAGGTCGAGACTTTTTGGATAATTTTACTAGAAAATTTCAAATAAGAACTTAAGGTGATGGTGTTTTCTCAAAAGAGGATCTGAAGTGAACTTTATCTCAACCAAGAGCCTGTAGTGACAAACTCAATCTTAAATAAGAGCTTGAAATTGCAAACTTAGTCTCAAATAGGACCCAAGATTACCACCGACTAGCCGAATCTTAATATTTTTTTTCCCGTTGTTTCCTGGTGTTTCCTCAAAAGAGGATCTGAAGTGAACTTTATCTCAACCAAGAGCCTGAAGTGACAAACTCGATCTTAAATAAGAGCTCGAAATTACAAACTTAGTCTCAAATAGGGCCCAAGATTACCACCGACTAGCCGGATCTTAATATTCCTTTTCCCATTGTTGTTTCCTTTTCTTTTTTTCTTTTTCTTAATCCTTTTCGCAAAAACCTCGCTGCGCTCGAGGGTATTCCTCTCAATCTTGATGCCCAGCTTCTCCACCACACCGCTCATGCTCTCAATTGATGCTTTGATCGATGTTAATTCCAAGTATCTTCTTTTTGAATACTGATTCGAGGGCTTTTAATAACTCATTAATAACCATTGCTGCTTGTACAAGAACACCCCATTCCTCCTCTCTTCTTCTTCTTTTTTTTCCAGTTTTATTTCTCTTTTACCTCTCTTTCAACCAATTCTCCTCCTGTTTTTTTTTTTTTTTTCTAAGGGGATCCATTCCCGATTCCTAGTTTCCAAAAAAAAAAAAAAACTAGTCCGATCTAGCTCGAGTCCAATCCAATGGAAACAGTTACTTTTTATTTTCCCACAATTTGATGCTTTCTATTATAAATAAATGAAAAAAAAAGGTATGTGTAGTTGGTTCGGATCTGGACTGACCAAATACCGATTCCACTTTTAGGAATTGGAATCCGAGTAATTTCCTGTTCATGGGTCTGTTTTGCGTGTCCCTACTTTTTTCCGCTGCTTTATATCTTGGCCTAATCTTCTATCGGTGGCCACTCGTTTCTCACCCTATTGCTTAGGTGCCATGTTAAATCACGAAGCGATGAAAGCAAGTTGTCTCGTTGTGCTCTCCATCCCACGGTCAAAATTATCCACAGGCAGAGATCGAGGAGGACTCTGTTGACTGAGGCTCAAAGGTGACCACCCTAGCTGGTAGAATTCCGATGTCGCGGCGTCAAGGCCAAAGCCGATGATCACCATCGTCTCGACGATGTGCAGGGTTTCGTTGAGGCGGCCGAGACGAGAAAAGCGAGTAATGAGCACGTTGGAGGCACTCTTGTGGGGGAAGCCACGGTCGAAGCTGGAGAGGGCGTGGAGGATGACGTCTAGAGTAGAGAGAGAGAGAGAGAGAGGAGGAGAGGTCTTGGAGGAGAGATGTGCGAAAAAGTAAATTAAAGAAAGAAAGAAAAAAAAGAAAGGCTTTTGGCGTAAATCTCTGATCATATTAAGATTTGATTGATCGGTGAGTTTGAGCTCTTATTTAAGATTAAATTTGTCACATCATACTCTTATTTAAAGTAAAATCATTATAAGTTCTTTTAAAAAAAAATCCCTTAACTTTAGGTCATTATTTTTAGTTTTTTTCGACTTGCAAGTAACCAATCTTGGGTCTTAACATTGCTAAGGTTTCAGACGCATGACCACGCCCGTGATTGGATGGGAGTTAAGTAATCTATAGATTGGACTTATAGAAGTTCGGATTACTGAAAAATGATGTGAGCAGATAGGGCCCCATCCACGGTTCAATAGTTTTACACAGACCTTTTCCGAATGTTTTATAAATTCCTCGAACTTATTTTAGCCAATCGAGAACCTAAATCGTCACCTTTTGACTCACACCGGTCCTCGAAATTAAAGTAGGAGTGGCGAATCCCGATGCGAACTGGATTCAAATTGATGACGTGAAATGAAAATAAAATTCCCATTAAAAAAAGAACCCCAATAAAAATAACCATAACGGGCGGTCACAAACGCCGTGACGTCGGCAGGGGTGTCATCCCTCCTTCGCCGTGTCACGGCGGCGAGTCATACCGCACCACCAATTTTCGGCCAAGGTCGGCGGCAACATGCACCCCATTACCGGGGAACAGCGACCCTCCGGACCCCCGTGCTAAACCGGACAAAAGCGTGGGGAAGCGAATGACGTTTGGCTTGATAAAAATAAGTCTTCTTTTTCGAGCCGGACGCGTTTGAGCCGACCAAACACAAGAAGATTGAGAAGGAAGCATTAATTGGACCGACGTAGCATCACAGCATACAAGTCGCTTTCCACATTTAAGACAATATAAGATCCGTACCTAACCTTCTTTTCCCCCAAGAGAAGCCAACCTGACCCCAAAAAAAAAGGGATCTCAGGAAAAGTAAGAAGCCGGCCACGAGTATTACAATACGACTATGGAGCTTGCCAACAAAACATGCACATCCAAAGGTTGCTCTGTCTTCTTACATATCAGGATCAATACCCATACTCTTCACAAGGCGGCATGAGGATGATGCGGCAGATTTAAGCCGACAGGCGCTACAGCTTTTAGCCAGCAAGGCGACACATCAATGAAAATCTCACCTACCTCCGAAGATCTTTCTCACCTTCAACCCACTTTCATGCAATTATTATCGGCGATTCATAGGAAATATAGAGGGATAGAGAGAAGTAAAAAGCATGGAGAAAAAAGGATGCCCGCAAGGAAAACTCTTGCTAGGCAACGTTTGGGGCGCTGAGCAAAAATCGAGGAAGGTGATGCTCCAAAATAGACAAGAGCTCTCTGCAAGGGCGCACTGGCTCTAAGGCTGCGTTCTCGAGCCTTCTCACGGCCTCAACAAGCTGTCCCCTGAGCCTTTGGGACAGCAAGCAGCCACCTGCGCCAGTGCACTCCCTGTACAATGGCAGATAGGCGATTGCAGCCCTCAGAGGTCCGGGAATATCCGTCAAGCATAATGGAGACTCGCCGCGCTTCAGTATCCTCATGAAATTCATGTAATGCATTTGGCCTTGCCTCAGCCCATCAAAAAATGCAGCCTCCGACCAGTGCTCTTGAAGAAAAGCCCGCAGTACAGGGTCTATCGACTCATCTTCTGACCTAGCAATGCTGTCAGCGACAGCGTAAGTTGCAACCGGATCACCAAGAAAATCCGATCGCAGAAGAAAAGCTACACCATCCAGAGAACCACCACTTCGTTCACCAGCGGCTTTAAGAATTTCGACGCTGAGAGCAGTGAGGTTGTGTTGAGGAACATGAGGAAGGAGATACGCAGCGACTTCCACTTGGCTGCTAGCTGTTGCAGCAGTTAGGGCAAGGCAAAGCTCCATATCTCGACAGCCCCTCCTCACAAACCACTGCACAACCTCCAGACAACCCCTCTCAGCTGCCCTCAACAAAGGACCCAAGAAAGACATTGCATTCCCCTCTTCAACTAGACACTCCATTGTCCTGATCTTGCAATAGTGAGAAGCAAAACCCAAAGCCAAGTCGACATCAACATCCAAGCTGTTCCTCTGAGCAATCTGATAGAACAAACCAAACAATTCATAAATTTATAACAAAAGGAAAAAACTACTCATGCACTATTGTAATGAACAAAGTCACTACTCAACATGAATATTCTAAAAATCCCCATGGCTGGTAGTCAAGAAAGCAGACATAATAAGAGGTCAAGCTCTGAAGCACTTCCAACAAAGCATTAACGAAAGATTTCATATTTTCAGTTACTGGCAACAGCTAGCAACCAACCATCTACTTCCACATTGTACCTCATTGAAGAACAGTCAAATCATAAAAGAAATCCAAAGAGACAGTTCATATTTTCAGTTATTTGATTTCCTGTTCACTTCAATTTTCAGCAGAAGGTCTGCCACTATCTTATGCATCATTCATTTTACATTGATCTAACATTGGTAGATTCTTTCAAACTTTTATGTTTAATTGAAGGACACTCTTAAGTTATTTAGACTACATGCTTTGAATCTTGCACTAGGGCATGTAGTTAGCTATCTATATTGTCTTTTCTTATACTTTGGAATCAACTAATTCATCTGAACTAGAATCTAATATTCGAGAACTTGGCAAAAGGAAGGAAAAAGAAATGGTCGTGTGCACAAGCTGACAAATCCATACAATAAATGTAACAAATGCTCATTTGGGGAAAATATATCAGTAACTGGTTAGCCTTATTTCACATAGGTTTGTCAGCTTCAATCCTCATTTTAGCCATTGAAGCAAAAGGAACATGTTATGACTATCTGAGTCCACAAAAGTTCAAATGATGAGAATGTCTCCAGGTTTTCTTTGAGTTAAATAAAGGTTCATGCTTTTAACAACACTTATCTTGCTCATCAAAGAAAAGGGAAGAGCTTTCATCTGACTTAGAGCCGGCTCTGCCAGCTTGGGCTTGTTTCATATTATTTTCGTTGGTATTGTCGATGTTACTTTGAAACAATGGTCTGTGAATCTTTAGACAACCAGCAATTTAAAACCATGAAAATTATCTCAGCCCAAAAAGTCAAACTGAAAGGGACATTGTCATTAAGGCCAAAAATTTTATGGAGGCAAGCTGGTGTTCCCTGAATAGTCAAGTCACCATCAACCTTCTAATTGGGTTTTTTATGCAAGAAGCCAAACAAATTCTAGTTTGTTGGAGGCGTCAGAAGCAGATTTCCAGATTCCACCGCGCACTGAAATAATTTCATATCAAGCAGTACTTAGTTAAGGTAATCAGGACAAGAACCAGGGCACGTTAATATTAGCCACACAAATCATGCCACTGAGATTACATCGATAAGCTTGAGAAGTATGTATCTCGGTTTTTATAGAAAATCATCCACCAAGCAATAACTGAAAATCAAACTGAACTAATATACTCCATACAGCACCTTCAACCAAGAAACTCGTACATAAGAAAGATGCATACCCAAACCAAAGGAAATAGAAAACAGAACACAACTGCCATGATGTTCTATGAAAATATTTACACAAAGAGCACATGCAAAATAAAGCAAAGAATTTTCGGATAATAAACAGGTTAGAAAGATCACCTGTAACAGAATGCGCACAAGTTCTGTACTTCCAAACCGTGAAGCTTCAAGAAAACACTGGTTAACATTATCAGCACCGCCCTCGACAAGCATGCCCAGCAACCCTTGGATGGCAGTTGCTGCTATACCAGATGCCCAACCAGGATCAAATGTACTAGAGAAAAGAGTAAGAGGAAAGCAAGCAGCGTCAAAAGCCTCCGTGAAGTCCTTCCCTGTAAGATGATTACCAGCAAGATCCAGGAATGTCTTAAATGCAGAAAGCTGGAGTTGAATTTCAACAGCTGAGCTGTGGTTGATCCTATCTCTATTTCCTTGGCACCGGGAATGCAATCCTATACACTTCAATGCCCATTCAGAGAATTTTTGGACCTTCGCACCAGCCTCTGCCTTCAGAACCTCATCACCATTACACTCCTGGAGACGCTCGTGCAACCTGACAGAAAGCAATAATGAGATTCTTATAGGGAGGGAAATGTATAAGCTCCATGCACTGATTTTTCCACACAAGTATGGTTGAAGCAGCTACATATCATTGCATGCGTTCATTACTTTCTTGGTTAATTGCAAGAAATCCCTCTCAACAAATAGCATGTGTTTTGAGGATTTAGAAAGAGGAACACCAGCTAACTTTTATCCATCTAACACCTTATCTCAATTTTTTGACCTGCAGCTGATCAAATTGACACTAATTCATGGAGCATGGATCCCTGACAAGGCAAGATCTATCAATAGTCGAAAGCAGTGTACAAATCAGGACATACATGACATGGGATAGAAATGAGCAAGAACTGCAATAATACTGCCACAGATTGTGCAGATTAAATAATTAGTACAGCCACATAAGCAAAAGAGATATAGTAAGAACAGATATAGAGATTCATAGCCATTGGTGATCTAGGATCTGCAGATCTATGTCAGCTAAATTGCAGCATGAATAGTTCGTGGAACTTTGCCAATCAGACATAATCTAACAGTAGAAAGCTCCAGTTCTTACCTTTGGGCCATCATAGTTACTGTATCTGCTAAACTCATTGTCCGACTTTGGCAAGCCGAGACACAGGAAGCCAGAAACGAGGTCCTAAGAGCCGCTCTTGTGAAGTCATAAGCACCATTAGCAATGATTTTCTTTATTAATCCGGTGATACCGTGTAACTCTTGATGCGTGCTCAAGAACCATATCGAGTCTAAAGCAATACATAGAGTATCATTAAGGGTCGGGGGATCAGCCAACAGTATCAAACTCTCGGCGAATTCCCAATCGTGCGAGCTCACCGCTCCCTGAAACAGCCTGCACAGCTCGATCCTGTCTTGCCTGCTCAATTTCTTGTCCGGCCCATACTTCTCCTTCTTCGAGAGTCCCGAATCCGCCGTGCCGACTCTGGACTTGAGCTTTCTGGAGCTGCAAGGGCAACACGACGATGTCCTCGCATCCTTGCTCACACGGGAACCATCGGTCGAGCAGAGAGCGTTAGGCCCCTCGCTGTCTTCCAGACAGAGATCGCCGCTCCCATCGACAAAATCTCCATTTTTACTCTCTTCGAGCTTCGATTCACCCGATTTCGCGAAACGTTCGCGGTCCGTCCGATTCCCGGCCTCCAAGTCATTGCTCCACGCCACAAAGCATTTCTCTCCTTCCATGTCTTCTGAACTACGGAGAACAAAAAGAGAAGCACACCGATCCCGATCAAGATCAGTCAAAAGCTTATTTCTCCCGATTCGAGAAACTCCGCATGCCGAACCGACTCCGACCTCGAGTCATCAAACGATCGAAGAAAAGCACCTTGTATCCTCACCTCGCTCGCTCCTAACGAAAACCGCAGCTACCATACCTCTCCATAACAGCTCACCCGGACTGCTCAATCAAGGAAATCAACAGTCTAAGCTCGAATCGGTTCAATACAGCCTGCTGCGACGAGACGGCGGCGGAACACGCAATCCGAGCAACCATCGATTCACTCCGGCACCGGAAAAAAGCAGCGAGAAATCGACGAAATCCTCGATCGCCACCGACGTCACCACATCGGCATCGAACCTCGGCCGCTACCAAAAGAAAGAAGAGCGCTCCCTCCCTCGACCATCAGCTCGGCGAGCACCCGACGCGTTCCACCATCGGAAGAGAGATCCGGCGACCTGTCCCCGCCGCCGCCGCCGCCGCCGCGGAAGCCGATCGAGAAGGGGCGGAAAATGCTGCGACGAATTCCTCGATCGCGGAGCGGGGGATACGCGGCAAAAACCAGATGCGGAGAGGAGAGAGAAGCTCTAGAGAGAGAGAGAGAGAGCTCTAGAGAGAGAATGGGGGAATCGAATGGATTGGGGAGATGCGGAGGGGAGAGGGGGGGAGAGGAGATGGAGGAGAATCGAACCTCTCAGGGAGATTTCAGTGATTGCCTGGGATTGGGGAAGATAGAGAGAGAGAGAGAGAGAGAGAAAAAAAACCCCTCCTCTTTTTTCCTTTTTTTTTTTAAATTATTTTTTATTTTTTCTGGTGGTGCTCTGAGAATTTTGTGGACCGGCAATGGAGCATGAGAGTGAGGGGGTAGATCCCTGATATTATTATTATTATTATTTATTTTTTCCATTTCATTTTATTCTATTTTATTTTTTATTTATTTATTTGTTTCGCGACGCTTAGAACGTCACTTGCCATAGTGAATTCTTAAGATTTTTTGTATTCACACGGTGTTTAGAACTGGTACTGATAAGACGTCCTGGTTCTAAACGTTGTTAGCAGAGAGCAACCTTTCGATAGAAACTTCTAGCGATAGCTCAATAATTTGATGCATAACTTGAATGCGTTTTTTATTTTAACATGTCAATGTCCATACATCTTGTCTCGTCAATTAGAGAGAAAGTTTCTCATCTCTTGCTTTTGAGAATATTCTCGAATTTTACGTTTTAAAGTTCACACGAAATAATTTTTATGAATTTTTGCATTCACACAGTGTTTAGAATTTGTACTGATTAGACGTCCCGGTTCTAAACATTGTTAGCAGAAAGCAAGCTTCCGATAGAAACTTCCGGCGATAGCTCAATAATTTGACGCATAGCCTAAATGCGTTCTTTATTTTAACGTGTCAGTGTCCACACATCTTATCTCATCAATTGAAGAGAAAGTTTCTCATCTCCCGCCTTTGAGAATATTCTCGAATTTTACGTTTTAAAGTTCACACGAAATAATTTTTATGAATTTTTGCATTCACACGGTGTTTAGAATTTGTACTGATTAGACGTTCGGGTTCTAAACATTGTTAGCATAAAGCAAACTTCCGATAGAAGCTTCCGACGATAGCTCAATAATTTGACGCATAGCCTGAATGCGTTCTTTATTTTAACGTGTCGGTGTCCACACACCTTGTCTCATCAATTGGAGAGAAAGTTTCTCTTCTCTCACCTTTGAGAATATTCTCGAATTTTACTTTTTAGATTTTACACGAAACAATTTTTATGATTCTTTGTATTCACACGATATTTAGAATTGGTACTGATAAGATGTCCCGATTCTAAACATTGTTAGCAGAAAAGCAAGCTTCCGATAGAAACTTTCAGCGATAACTCAATAATTCGACGCCTAGCCTGAATACGTTATTTATTTTAACGTGTCGGTATCCACACACCTTGTCTCATCAATTGGTGAGAAAGTTTTTTTTCTCTTGCCTTTGAGAATATTTTCGAATTTTACTTTTCAGATTTTACACGAAACAATTTATTTTTTTTATGTTAAATTAGCTCGAGAGGAAATACGCGTGCGTGACCGGGGGTGAGTAACGTGAAATAATTATTTCTTCGAGGAAAATGAACGGCCCGTGTTACTCGATTAAAGAAAAGAGGAGCGGGTAATTTTGTCTTTAACCAATTACTAAATAGATAAATAAATCGAGGTTTTTTTTTTTTTTTTTTTTCGCGCGGAGCCTTAAAAGGAGATTCTACCATTTCATCTTACTATTTTTTCTTATATGGTATGAAGTGCTTGCTCTGGAAATTTGAAAGCCTTTCAGTAAATTCACATAATAAATGAACACCGCATGTGAGATAGGGATAAAAATTTAAGACAATTCAAAATAACATCTACTAGTATTATATTTCAATATTACATAAATCTCCATGAGATGTTGTAATCCTAAAACACTCGTTCAATAGCATCTAGAATGTTCGTGAACATCGCATCACTCTATGAAGAGAAATAATTAGGAAATCACACGAGTCACGTAATTGGTTCTCTTGTAGGATTACTCGAATGGCATCCAGATGGCGGTCCACGAGGATTTAGCAAAAATAATCTCACGAGAAGCAATCATCTCTAACTATCTAAAGTCTCGCGTGCTTAAATCCCTAAACAATATTTAGGGAAGAGCCTATAATAATATGCTAATATAGATTTCAAAAAAAAAAAAACGAAATTGGGGTCATATCGAAAGTAACGAAACAAATCAAGGGGCGCAAGCGGATTCTCGGGACCACCTCGAGACTTTTCCTTCTATCCCAATGAATACGAGGTTGAGATTAGTCGAGTGTTCTAAGACGAATGAACCCCGGAACAATCTCGAAGATTATATGATTGAAGTAGAGAACAATTTATTTTTTATTTTATTTTTTTTTCAGGAGAGGAGGGGGGCAAAATTGAAAATTCGACGGGAGAGAAAAGGGGAGGCGAGAAAATAAAGGAGGGAGGTGGGGATGAAAACGAGAGTCACCACGACCACAGAAAGAGGGTCCGTGACGCAAGCAAACGGGTAGGGAGCGGGTCCCACCGCAATCATTGCGCACGCACCTGTCCTGTCTGCCCTCTCTCTCTTTCTCCCCTTGCCCCCGACTTTTGCTTATTTGCACTTTTGCGCCCCCGAATTCTCCGAGATTTGCACAATTTCCCCCTTTCAACATTTTTTTTTATTTTTTGGACGGACAAAAGAAGGGCCTCCTTTTTCTTGTCGCGCTGCTCATAATCGATTAATCCCTCGTCGAGTTTGAACCATCTTCACTCTTAATGCGACTAGATAAATTTGATTAACGAGTGTCTCAAGACATTTTTTAAATAATCAATGTGACAAAATCTTACGGTTTTTGTTCTCCAGTTATGCAACGTTAATATTTGAAAAGTGGATTGTTCTTAATCAAGTGTATTTTTAACGAATGTCATCCTAACTAGTGCCTCAAAACATTCATTAATAAGTCCATTTTGTGATATTAGCAAAAGGAAGAGTCTTCTCGATTTTTATTTTCTAAAATTTTGAGCAAATGGTGTCAATTGACAATGAGCTAGGCCCTTGTTAATTGTCTTGATTTCCTCATCTTGTAGGCCCATGTGTTTCGATGCCCAAAGAAAATGCGAGTATAGTGATTCAAGTCCAAATATATGGTAGAAAGAGAAATTTAGGTTCTTCTTGAGTTATAATAATCAAAATTATAATCATCTATTAGGTAATGCTTAATAAGAGAACATAATTTTCACCTAACGTCACATGACCTAAAGTGGCCCGAGCTAGGTGAAGTGCGCAAAACCTACTTCAATGGCTCTAGGAGAGGTGACACCGATGGTCACACAACCTCAAAAACCCAAATCTTTGAGAACCCAGATGTCAGCAAAGCCAATTAGCGCAAGCTCAAATCTTGTGAACCCAAATCTAGGCAACCAACAACCATCATCCTCAACGAGACTTGATCCTTAGTGATAGTTAGCCCTTAGCAATCGTCCCCTAACAACAGTCGACTTTGGGCTTGCATTGATTGGAATATGGAGCGATAGATAGTAGATGCATTTGGTCGAGAGAAATTATAAACTGTATAAAATGAAGGCAAAATAAGTATCCGAAAAATGTTAGTGAGGGCAAAGTTGGAAGAAAATGATCATTAATCCTTCAAGAACATTCCGAAAACAGTAAAAGCCAAATTAAAGGTCGAAACAAACCTTGCTCAATTATTAAGAAGGTCATTTGCACCCGATATCGGCCCTTGCTCTTCGAATCCTCGGGCAAATTTTGTACACGAACTTTAGGAAAAGATTGGAGCATCCTAATTGGGGATTGGCCAATTATTAAGTACAATTATTAGATTTGAAATTACTATTTTTGGATTTAATCTTAAAATTGTATTTTATTTTAAATCAGGTACAACTCTATAAGTTCCAAAGAGGAATAGATGAGGTATTGGTCGGTTGTATTAAATTATTGCATCTCAACCTCTTCCGCAAGTATTTTCTAGGGTACCTACATTTTCTATGTTCTTTTTATTTATCCGTGCAGATTGCCAGATTCGCACTAGGTATAAATAATATTGATACTTCTTTTACTAAAATTAATTTAAGATGAATGAGGTAAAAAATTTTAAGTTTCGAGGAGATATAAAAAAGTGTTTTAAGTTATAAAATCCATCGTGCATAGATTGAAAACTTGTGATTATGAACAATAAAGATTTACATAGGTGATAATTGATTCGCTAATACTATATTTTCACATTAGATGATGGAAATATAAATGATTGTTAATTACTAGAGAAATTACCAGAGATACTAACAGTAGAATTTTAGATTATGAGCTTTTGGCCGTGTTTAACCCATGTACAAGAATTAATAATAAGCTTTAATTGCATGTCGTTCGGGATAAATTCTCACTCGCTCTCAATCCATAGTGGACCGGATATGTCTCGATTGTCAATAAAAGCGACCCCACTTCATCAAAAAAACGGCTGGTGTAACTTGGTCCACGACGCATCGAGTTCATCAAAACCTTCTCATCTACCTGGCCATACTAAAAATGGAAAAAAAAAAAAAACAAATTAATTAAATGATATAAATATAAATAAAAGTGAAAAAGGGCGCGGGAAGCAGCCGCAATCCACGAGCTTGTCGTAGGCCCGTCTTCACCATTAAACGACGAATTCCGAGCGTCGTTTTTGTAAATTTCCCGGGACTTCTTCAACGGCTTTTCAAATATCTGCCGCTCTGGTCTTCGTCTCGCCTCCGGACTTCTCCGATCTGCTCTCGGCACACGATCGGCGGCGGCCGCCATGGAGGAGGAGTACGACGTCATCGTGCTCGGGACTGGCCTCAAGGAGTGCATCCTCTCCGGCCTCCTCTCCGTCGACGGCCTCAAGGTCCTCTCCTCCCCCCTTCCTCCTCCGTCTCCTCCTTCTGTCGTTTCCTCGCTCGATCAGTTGGTTTGATTCGATCCGATCGCATGTCCTCTGTCTCCGATGTCTGAATCCTGATAAGAGTCGCAATACCGAGAGTAAATATCGCGTGGAATTTAGCTTGCGTCTTCAGATTCGTGGAAGTTGCGTTACGCGCTGACTTCGGTTTTGAGTCGGTGTTTGTATGGATTGGCGAGTCGGTTGATCATGTTCGGATTTGGAGCGGTGGAGATTGATGCTGAGGAGATCGCGATTGGGACTCGGGAGCATCGTTTTGATGTGATCGATTGCCTTGGACTTTGGCTGCTGTTTTATTGTCTTGTGTTCAATTTATGTTGGGACGGATGAGCGAGGCTCTTGAAATAGAGCACCTAGCTTTGCTAACCGGTTTTGCATGAGAATGGCGATACTAATTCCAGCGGAGATAATCTGAGGAACCGGTCTGCAGTTAGATTGAGCTTTGTTGTTGTGGTTTTGAGCTGCTGATGAGCTTGATTGAAATTGTGAATTTGCGTCCTGTCATGTGGTCTTTGATCTTGAGTACGTTGACTTCATGTGAAGTCATTTTTGAGCATGAGTTGAATTATTTGAATGGCCTAATTGAAGTACTCAATCTCAAGCTTTGAGGACAGTGAAGGCGGAGTAGTAAATTCTTTCTACCGATTGACTTGTCACCATGCCTTCAATGGAGACAGAAGCACTTCTCTTCCATCTTGTTAGATAGATAGGAGGATTGACAGAAAGCTCCTTGAAACTTAGACCGCTGCTTGCCCCTTCAGCAATTGGTTGCTTCCATCAGTTTCATGCCAAAAATTATAGGTTGCTTAAGTTGCTCTACCAGAACACAAAACATTCCCTATAGACTTGATAAGAATGTTGTGGCTATACAGATCAGACTTCTTGGTCTCTAAGCGCAGTCTGATACGCGATCCTGCGATTTCTTTAACATATTGACAATGGTGATAAGAATACCTCCACATGCCGTAGCTCTGTCCTGAGCTAGTAGGACAGCGGAATTCTTCGGTGGGTTCCCACTTTTAAATGATCCACACCCTTCTATCATTCTGGTATTGGCAAGTGGACCGGCAGCCCTCGCTTCACTCTGCTTTTACAGCTGGCTGAAACACTTTTCGTGGTAAATCACGTTAATGGAAGTGCTGAATGTCATTCAAGGCTAGACTAGAGCTAGCTGTGTTTGCTTCCTCGTAACATTGATAAGGCTAATTGTTACTTGTGTGCTATGGGAACTTACTGGAGCAAGTATTGTTGAACGCTATATCCATTCCACGAGTTTATTTATGTACTAACGTTTTCTTTTTCAACGTTCATGCTCCTTTAGCACTTTCATGTTGCTTGTCATGGAATTGTTTCCTATTTTGTCGTTCTTTGTTATTATCTAGGGGCATTTGGATTTTCTCTTTTGAGATTTGTTCCAAAATATGCAGTGAAATTACTATTCTTGATGTCCCTCCTTATTCTCTTTTTCCCATAACCGAGACTAAGATAACTACCATAGATTGTCGATCTCTGCTCTGTTGCTGACAGAAGAACCTTTTGAACCAGGTTTTGCACATGGATAGGAATGACTATTATGGAGGAGAGTCAACATCACTTAATCTCATTCAGGTCTGCTTTCTTCGTATGTTCCCTGCAATTTGCTGCATTGTTGCCTTATCTTTATTGCTATTGGTGACTTGCAGCTCTGGAAGAAATTTAGGAATAGCGATAAACCTCCTGCGCATTTGGGTTCTAGCAGGGATTATAATGTTGACATGGTCCCGAAGGTGCAATTCTAAACTTTGTTAATTGGCCTACACTTTAAGCTCTGCCAGATTGTTTATCCCTATTTATTCTTTGCTGACTAGTGCCCCTGTGTAGTTTATGATGGCAAATGGTACTCTGGTGCAAGTTCTCATTCATACAGATGTTACCAAGTATCTGTACTTCAAAGCTGTGGATGGCAGCTATGTCTTCAGTAAGGGAAAGGTATGGAGAAGGACCCTATAATAAAGCATACATTTGCAGAATCATTGCAAGTCTGCCTGGTTTTCCTTTCTTCTTCAACAATATGGTACTGCCAATGACAGGTTCACAAAGTGTCTGCTACTGATATGGAAGCACTTCAAACTCCACTCATGGGCATGTTTGAGAAGCGTCGAGCTCGAAAGTTCTTTATATATGTTCAAGATTATGATGAAAATGATCCAAAGACACATGAGGGGATAGATCTGACACGTGTAACAACGAGGGAACTGATAGCGTATGTATTTAAATGTTTTCATGGGTTGACATGTCAATTCAATTTCTGTATACAATATTAATTCTGCACTGCAATTGCAAAGTGTTTTGCCTAGAAGTCCCATTCTCAGAACTGATCAAATGATAAACTAAATTTGCTAGATATTTACTGTCTTATACCACTTTATGTGCTGTTTGGAGCAGGAAGTGGTCCTCTGCATCCCTATTTTGGATACTGGATTGTAATTGATATTACTTATCAAAAAGAAGAAAATTCTAAAACGAAGTTGGAGTGTCCTTACGGTGCTCTAACTCAAATATTTCTTTCATTTTCTCTTCTTCTGCGTGATTTTTTTCCAGCTATCACAATGGATAGGATAGTATTAGCTGGTTGAGGTGCAAAACCCTTGGTCATTTTGCTTCCGTTGATTTTTGAACAGAAAATATGGTCTGGATGACAACACCATTGATTTTATTGGCCATGCCATGGCACTCCATAGAGATGATCAATACTTAAATGAGCCTGCCCTGGATACTGTCAAGAGAATGAAGGTGAATGATCGTGTTTCCCAGAACAAACATTTTTCTTATGCTCGCAAAAAGAAATTTTTCCCATATTGTTTGGAGATCTTTGAATTGACATTCCTCTTCTTTCCATCGGCCACTTGATAGCTCTATGCAGAGTCATTTGCTCGTTTTCAAGGAGGATCTCCCTATATTTATCCCTTGTATGGGTTAGGAGAGCTCCCTCAGGTACATTTAGTCACAGATGCATGTCCAAGCTGCTGCTGCAGTTTTGATATGCTGGATCAAATCCATTGCTGATGCCTGACCATTTGCTTTGGATTCTGTATGACTTTTTTTCTTTGTAATCCAGGCATTTGCACGGCTTAGTGCAGTATATGGTGGGACTTACATGTTGAACAAACCGGAATGCAAGGTAATTTGGTTCTTGTTTGTATTTTTACTAGTAAATATTTGCTTATTCTCTTCCAATATCATGAAAACGGTGTTTAGTTGTTAAATTTCAAGTTAAATCTGCTACTTATAGGGAAAAAAAATGTTGTTTTACTTCACTGTTATTGCAGGTCGAGTTCAATGATGAAGGCCAAGTCATTGGTGTCACATCAGAGGGCGAAACTGCCAAATGCAGAAAGGTTGTTTGCGACCCTTCCTACTTGCCTAACAAGGTAATGACTATGATACTGCATCATGATCATCACAGTGTATTAGCGAACTTCTGTCAGAGTTCAGTTTGTTTGATGTAAGTGGTACTAGCTCGTGTAGTATAACAAGTATATTTGTTTCCATAAGACGAGACTATTGTTGATTAAACTTTTGTTGAGTTGGTTAAATAGGTGCATATTGGTTCTATCTGTCAGATTCTTTGCATGTGGATCATTGTTGCTGCATCAGTGCATATGGTGGTTGACATAATATTTATTTTGCCACTAAGATATGACTACTTTCTCTGGCTTAAAGGCCCTAAACCTTGCAAAATGTTTTACACCCTATCCTCTCGGTCCTTTCCTTTTAATTTTTTGAAAATGTAGTACCAGTAACAAGCCCCAATAACCATGAAGGCACAAGACATGCACACCTCTTTTCTTTTGCAACAACAATGGATGTCGTACTCAGCAGGAATGTGTGAACTTGTGCAGGTTAGGAAAATTGGGAAGGTTGCCAGGGCAATCTGTATCATGAGCCATCCGATCCCAAATACCAATGATTCTCACTCAGTGCAGGTTATTATCCCACAGAAACATTTGGGTCGGAAGTCAGATATGTAAGCTCTTGAGTACACTAATTGGAGATTACTAGCTATATTTTCTCATTCTATTTGATGTGAAAGTCTGTTCAAGAAATGAAGAGGGAAAAAGCATATCTCAATGATTATTGTCAAAAGGAAATAGCTTCTCACCTATCCATTTAACTGCAATTGTTGTATTTGAGGTGGGAAAGGAGATGAACGTTAGGGTAACTAGTAAAATTTCTGTTCCATGAGATCAATGATATTTTAATTAACTTTACGTAGACTATCATATTAAGTCAGGATCAGAATCTGCTTGAGCCACCTTTGACTTTTAAATATGATTTGATATTTGCATTTTAGATCTTGAATTGCACAGATGGTTCCCATGTGCCTGCTTAATAGGTTGGCCTTGTAGTACCGTTGGTTAATAAAATCCATTTTTATGGCCTTCTGATAATCTAATCATTGTTCCTTCTTTTGACTCCTTATTCAACTATGCCCATGCTTGAGCAGGTATCTTTTCTGCTGTTCATACTCTCACAATGTCGCACCAAAGGGCAAATTCATTGCATTTGTTTCAGCAGAGGCGGAAACTGATCAACCTGAGATAGAACTGAAGCCGGGGGTTGAGCTGCTGGGGCCCGTTGATGAGATATTCTATGACACTTATGATAGATACGAACCAGTCAATGAACCTTCTCTTGACAACTGCTTCATATCAACTGTGAGTTTTGTTCCTCTCTCTCTCTCTCTCTCTCTCTCTCTCTCTCTCTCGGGGTGATTAATATGTGGAGTTCAGGTTCAATTGTATTGATATTACGTTAATCTCTTCTCTTGCCATACCTGCAGAGTTATGATGCCACAACCCACTTCGAGTCGACCGTTATGGATGTGCTTAACATGTATACATTGATCACTGGAAAGGTAAGAATAACTTCTCGGAAATATTCTGCTACCAACTATGATCTTGATGATAAATTCTTTGTTGGCGTGGCGAGCACATGAGACAATCTTGGACAAGTTTTCACGTGGGTTGGAAGTTGGAGGACTCTTTGGAAGCTATTAATATTAGAACTGCTCGGGTCTACCCTTCTCGTTAACTATACCTGACTATTATGCACTTTTGTTTGTTTCACTTAGTCTTTAATTTATGATCTAATGTTTTTCTTGACAAGGTTATCATGCGTTTGGACTAGTTACATAAGCCGTGCCATGTCCTTCCGTTTTTTGTGTCCAATTAGTGCAATCTTGATTGGTGTGGTTGGAAGGGTGTTGGCTATTTTCTATGCAGTACGGGTTCTCAACTTTTGGACCTACTTTATTGTCCCGTGAAACCTGCCCAATAATTCCCCTACTGCACATTTTGTCTTTTGCCTCTGCTAATCAAGTCCATAGTCCCCTTCAATTAACGATCAAAGATGTCCTGAAAATGTAAAATAATGGTATAGCTTATGCATTAGAGAGAAGAGAGAGAGAGAGAGAGAGAGAGAGAGAGAGAGAGAGAGAGATGCTGACAAAATTACATTCTTCTGGGCAGGTTCTTGACCTCAGTGTGGATTTAAGCGCGGCCAGTGCTGCAGAGGAATGAGAATTGAGAGGTTCGGCGCATGCAATGCTAGTGCCTGGCTTGGAGAGCTCAGACATCGGTTTTTATTGTTGATGAATCTCTAGAATGCGTTTCTGGTTATCTATGTACCATCATCTGTGATAATACATGTAAAAATTCACATGCAAATGTGCAATGCTTATTTGCGATGCTAGACATTAGTGTCTGCTCGATAGTCTCCTCCGCAGATGAAACGGTCCATGGAGACATTATTGAAATATCACGCGATCAATGTGACTGGATTGATTGCAACCTTTTCCCAATTCAAACAACATGGACTTTCTGTAGACATGGATGACCCAGCTGAAGAAGCCATCTAGGTCTCATTCTCATTATTCCATGCACCAAGCTAAAGGGAGCCGAGTGTAGGGGCGCTAATTGATTTGTTAAGACTCGTGTGGAACTCGTATGATCAGATAGTCACATGAACCTAGTGCACACGCAGAGAGCCCGGCCATTGAAGCTCAGACGAAGCAAAGGAGATATGTAACAATCGTCCTCATGCTCGCTTTCGTCTCTTCAAGAGAGACCCTCTGATCTCTAGCTTTTGCTGACTTTTTCCTTTTTCTTGTTCACTGTGAAGCGAGGATTAAGGTTCATCAGCAGCAACAGAAGCCGAAGGAACTCAATGCCGAGTCGCAGTCCTTTGCGCCGCCAAGGTCACCGGAGGCGCGCCGGACAAGCCCTCCAACATGTAAGTCTAGGTCTTCATCACGTATCCATGTGCGATCGCGTGTCCTATGGCTTTGTTCGAGAATGCGATTGTACTAGTGAAGCGATAACTAGTTTGAGCTAATTTTGGAGGGCGCTTTCGGTGCCATTTTGTTGTGGATGTCTTGGTGGATATTGCGTGTAATGAGTTCCGATGGTCAAAAGGTCATTTGCACCCAATGTCGGCCATCTCACTTCGAATCCTTTGGGCTTATTTCTTTTTTCACGAACTTTAGTTCATTTCGAGATTAATGTAGAGGGAATACAAGAATATGCACTCGCACCTTCATATAATATATATTGTATATTCACTAGATTAGGAAGGTTGAGAGCATACTATAATTGGGTGTTGGCCATTGATGAAGTATAATTAGTAAATCTTGATATAATTAATTTTTGATTTAATCTTAAGATTGTATCTTATCTAATACTTTATATTATATTCATATAGGGAACAAGTTTTTTAAGTTTTAAATTGGTGGATTGGGCTACTTTGACCCAAAAAAAAAGTTGTGCTAGCACAACAAATCGGAAGGCCATCTATTGAGTGATTCACTGATATGTGTCTCTCATGGGCCCACTTGTTAGATTTTTCTCTTTTTATCTCTCTCCTCTCGTTGGCTCACACCTCCGTTTTTCTTCTTCTTCGCCGTTTCTTCTCTTTTTTTCTTTCTTTCTTTCTCTTTGGCCTATGGCTGGTACAACCATGACCATAGGCTAGGGTCTCATGGCTAGGGCATATTCATGTAGATCCACATGAGGTTTATATATTGTTAATTTTTTGAAATTAGTCTTTAGATAAATGAGGTAGAAAATTTTAAGTTCCAAAGGGAAATTGACTGACATTTTAAGTTTAAAATTCTATTATGCACGAGGTTAAAAACTAATGATTATGAATCGTAGAGATTTATATTTATGACAACTGATACGCTAATTCCACAGCCTCATGTCGAACGGTAGAAATACAAACAATCATCAATTACTAGAGAAATTGTTGGAGATTTGGCCATAAAATTTAGGTAATGAGTTCTAGGACTTGTTTATGCACGTGTGTAAGAATTTTTTACTCTTCCTAACCTCGTACAATGTTTAAAGAAAAGCCGTGATTAATTTGAAAAGAATTCGAGCGATTCTTAGATGGGTTATTCGTAGAATCATAGTAAGGGTGAGCATGAATGTTGGGCAAAACTAATAACTAGACCAAACTGACCCTAAAAATTAGTTTGATTCTCGATTCCAAAACTCATCGGTCTGATTCAAATGTTTTGGAACCAATAATATGCGGTTCAATTCCTGATTCCCATATGAGAACGAAATTGAACCAGATTGGGAATTGTAAAATTGGACAAGAAATCAAAGAATGGAACCGAACTAAAATAACCATAAAACTAATAGTGTATATATGGATATTTTCACCAATTTTTATACTAGTAATATCAA
This sequence comes from Eucalyptus marginata, assembly GCA_014182565.1. Classification (NCBI taxonomy): domain Eukaryota; kingdom Viridiplantae; phylum Streptophyta; class Magnoliopsida; order Myrtales; family Myrtaceae; genus Eucalyptus; species Eucalyptus marginata. The sequence continues at coordinate 5,413,614 of CM024585.1, forward strand.
ACTTTTAGATTTTGAAACATCATTTCATTACTAATGTTATTCAATATGTTCTCTCATTACTATAATTACTTTTAAATTTGCTCTAGTGCAGGTGGAAGAAATATACCCATTAGAATCCACTCGCAACATATATGTATATTCATTGTAAAAGAAACCTAGTATACTTTTCTCTTTGAAACCTCAAATTAATTAATCACTACTCTTTTACATGGGAAGGGGGTGGGCTTTCGAAGACGACAAGCGAAGAAATGAATGCGCTTCGATTCTTTCTCTGATTGACGATTTTGTCCTCTCTTTTTTCTTTTCTTAATTCGTCGTTTTCCCTGCTTTTTTCTTCCTTTTTTCATTTTATTTTTATTTTTATAAATAAAAGAGCTATCCACATGAAATTGGGCTTATTAAGTCCAAGTCGCAAAATGGGTTCATCAGCCCTAAGTTCTTTATAAATATATATTTTATTGATCAAATTCTTTATTAATATTTTAATTTATAAGTTTTTCACATTTTTTATTTAATTTACTATTTTTTCCCATTAGCATATAGCTTTAAGTGAGTGTAGATTCTCCTCGAATATAAACTCGACCCCATTTAATCATTTGACGGATCTAGAGATCGTTAAGAGGGAGTTCAAGTCCGAACCCATCAATATATCCAATTGGATCATATTCACTTAAAAACTTAAATGAATAAGTTATGAATCAATTCACACGTGCATCTTAACAAACACCTTATCATCTACAATTCTAAAAAACGGGGAAAAAACAAGTTACTAAATGATAGTAATGGAATTAAAAGTTAAAAGGAGCGGGAAGCAGCTGCTGTCCACAAGTTTGTCATATATCCCTCTCTTCGTAACATCAAGCAACGAATTCTCAGCGTCGTTTTCACAAATATTCCCGCCTCCATTGCAGACGCCACGCCATCACCATATTCGCCCCGCCACCTTCCCCGTTCTTCTTCCGACTCTTCAAATACCTGCCGCTCTCCTCGTACCCTGGTCTAACCTCAAGAACTTCCTGATCTGTTCTCACCACCGATCATCAGCGGCCATGGACGAGAAGTATGATGTTGTCGTGCTCGGGACCGGCCTCAAGGAGTGCATCCTCAGCGGCCTCCTCTCTGTCGACGGCCTCAAGGTCTCTCCTCCTTCATCTCTCCTTCGGTCATTTCCTTGCTCGACCAGTTGGTCGGTTGGTTCGGTTCGATCGCATGTCCTCTGATGTCTGAATCCTGACGAGAGTCGCACGACCTTTATTTTTCCAGCGAAATTTAGCTCGTGTAGTTAGATTCGTGGATGTTTTGTTTGGTTTACGCTGTGGTAAGGATCCATGCACTGAGTTCGGTTTCACGTTGGTGTTCATTTGGATTGGAGAGCCGGTCGACATGTTCAAATAAGTGCCTTGGACTTTCGGTTGCTGTTGTATTGTCTTACGTTCAATTTGTATCGGGACAGATTGGCGAGACTCTGATTTACATGAGAATAGCAATACTAATTTGAGCTTAGATAATCTGAGAAACCGGTCCGGAGTTTAATTTGAGCTTTGCTGTAGTAGTTTTAAGCTGCTGATGAGCTCGAGTGAAATAGTGAATTTGCGTCCTGTCATATAGTGATCGGTAGACATCGGACATGGATAACTCCAGTTTGCCCTATCTTTGATCTTAGATGCAAGTGGCAACTTCATGATGGTTGAATCGAGTCGGTCTTGAGTATATTGACGACATGTGAAGTCGTTTCCGAGCATAAGTTAAATTATTACTTAAGCTTAAGCTTTGAGGACGGTGAAGGTGGACTCGGATATTGTCTCGACCGATCGACTTGTCGCGGTGCCTTATATGGAGAAAGAAGCACTTCTCTTCCGTCTTGTTGGATAGAGAGGAGGATTGAGGGAAAGTTCCTAGAAACTTAGACTGTTGCGGCGGCAGATAGTATGTCAAATCAAGGGAGATTGCCCCTTCAACAATTGGTTCCTTCCGTCAGTTTCATGCCAAAAAGTATAGGTTGCAACCCCTGAAAATTGCTCTTCTTTGTTATTATCTAAGGGCATTTGGGTTTTCTCTTTTGAGATTTGTTGCAAATTACGCAATGAAATAACTATTCTCGTTGTCTCTATTCTCTTTTTCCCATAACCAAGACAAAGATAATTACCATTGATTGTGGATCTCTCCTCAGTTGCTGACAGAAGAACCTTTTGAACCAGGTTTTGCACATGGATAGGAATGACTATTATGGAGGAGAGTCAACATCACTTAATCTCATTCAGGTCTGCTTTCTTCGTACATTCCCTGCAATTTGCTGCAATTGTTGCATTATCTTTAATGGGTGGTTTGAATAGTTGCTATTGGTGACTTGCAGCTCTGGAAGAAATTTAGGAATAGTGATAAACCTCCTGCACATTTGGGCTCTAGCAGGGATTATAATGTTGACATGGTCCCCAAGGTATAATTCTAAACTTGGTTCATTGACCTACAACTTAGGCTCTTGCAGATTGTTTATATTCTCCTTATCTGTTCTTTGCTGACTAGTGCTTGTGTGTAGTTCATGATGGCAAATGGTACTCTGGTGCGAGTCCTCATCCATACAGATGTTACCAAGTATATGTACTTCAAAGCAGTGGATGGCAGCTATGTCTTCAATAAGGGAAAGGTATGGAGACAGACCCTATATTGGAACATTTGCGAAATCATTGCAGGTCTGCCTAGTTTTCCTTTCTTCTTCAACAATATGGTACGGCCAATTACAGGTTCACAAAGTGCCTGCTACTGCTATGGAAGCACTTCAAACTCCACTCATGGGCATGTTTGAGAAGTATCGAGCTCGAAAGTTCTTTACATACGTTCATGATTATAATGAAAATGATCCAAGGACGCATGAGGGGATGGATCTGACACGTGTAACAACGAGAAAACTGATAGCGTATGTTTACATGTTTTCCTGGGTTGACATGTCATTTCAATCTCTGTATACAACATTAATGCTGCACTGCAATTGCAAAGTGTTTTGCCTAGAATTTCCCATTCTCACAACTGATCAAATGATAGCTAAGTTTGCTAGATGAGTACTGTCTTATACCACTTTTTGTGCTACTTGTAGCAGGAAGTGGTCCTCTGCATTCCTATTTGGATATTGTATTGTACATGATATTACTTATCAAAAAGAAGAAAAGTCTAAAACAAAGTTGGAGAGTCTTTACAGTGCTCTTACTTAAATAACTCTTTCATTTTCTCTTCTTCTGCAAGATTTTGTTCCAGCTATCATAATGAGTAGAATGATATTAGCTGGTGGTACTGTGAGCCCTTGGTCATTTTACTTCTGTTTTTCAAACAGAAAATATGGTCTTGGTGATGACGCCATTGAATTTATTGGTCATGCCTTGGCGCTTCATAGAGATGATCGATACCTAAATGAGCCTGCCCTGGATACTGTCAAGAGAATGAAGGTGAATGATCCTGTTTCCCAGAACAAACATCTTTCTTATGCTCGTAAAGAGAAATTTTTCCCATTTTGTTTGGAGATCTTTAAATTGACATTCCTCTTCTCTCCACTGGCCACTTGATAGCTCTATGAAGAGTCATTTGCTCGTTTTCAAGGAGGATCTCCCTATATTTACCCCTTGTATGGGTTAGGAGAGCTCCCTCAGGTACATCTAGTGTCACAGATGCATGTCCAATCCGCTGCTGCAGTTTTGATATACTGGATCAAATCCATTACTGAAGCCTGACCGTTCGCTTTGGATTATATTTAACTTTTTTCCTTTGTAACCCAGGCATTTGCACGGCTTAGTGCTGTATATGGTGGGACTTACATGCTGAACAAACGGGAATGCAAGGTAATTGGGTCATTTGGTTCTCATTTATATTTGGACTGGTAAATATATGTTTATTCTCTGCCAATATCATGAAAATGGTGTTTATTAGTTAAATTTCAAGTTAAATCTGCTACTTATAGGGAAATAAATGTTGTTTTATTTTGCTGTTATTGCAGGTGGAGTTCAACGATGAAGGCCAAGTCATTGGTGTCACATCAGAGGGCGAAACTGCCAAATGCAAAAAAGTTGTTTGCGACCCTTCCTACTTGCCTAACAAGGTAATGAATATAAGACTGCATCATGATCATCACAGTATGTCAGTGAACTTATGTCAGAGTTCAGTTTGTTTGATGTAAGTGTTGCTAGCTCAGGCAGTCTAGCAAGTATATTGATTCCGTAAGATCATTAAGCAATCTTTCACGAGACTTTGTAGATTAAGAATTTTGTGGAGTTCGTTGAATAGGTGCATATCGGTTCTGTCTGTCAGATTCTTTGCATGTAGATCTTGTGTGCGCGTATGCTGCAGACCCTCTTGATACTGATAAAAAAGATCATTGTTGCTGCATGCATCAGTGCCTATGGTGGCTGACATAAGATTCATTTTGCCACTAAGATATGTCTACTTTCTGTGGCCTAAAGGCCCTAAACCTCGCAAATGTTTTACACCCCACCCTCTCAGTCGTTTTCTTTTACTTTTAAAGAAAGTAGGAACCAGTAACAAGCCCCGAAAACACGAAGGCATGTGGATACCTTTTTTTTTTTTTTTTCCTCTCGCAACGACAAGGGTGGACGTTGTACTCAGTGGGAATATGTAATCTTGTACAGGTTAGGAAAATTGGGAAGGTTGCCAGGGCAATCTGTATCATGAGCCATCCAATCCCAAATACCAATTATTCTCAGTCAGTGCAGGTTATCATCCCACAGAGACAGTTGGGTCGCAAGTCAGATATGTAAGGCCTTGAGTACACTAATTGGAGATTACTAGCTATATTTTCTTATTTTGTTTGATTTGAATGTCTGTTCGAGAAATGAAGACGGAAAATGCAAATCTAAATGTTTATTGTCCAAGGAGAGATAGCTTCTCACTTATCCTTTCAACTGCATTTGTTGTATTTGAGGTGGGGAGGGAGACGAATGTGAGTGTAACAAGTTAAGAATCTTTCCCATGAGATCAATGATAACTCTACGTGAACTATCCTTTTAAGTCAGGATCAGAATCTGCTTGAGCCACATTTCACTTCTAAACACCATTTGATACTTGCATTTTAGATCTTGAATTTCACAGATGGTTCCATGCGCCTGCTTAACAGGTTGGCCTTAAATTACCAATGGTTAATGAAATCCGTTTTCACGGCCTTTTGATTATCTAAGCATTATTCCATGGTTTCAACTCTTTGTTCAACTATGCCCCTGTTTGAGCAGGTATCTTTTCTGTTGTTCAAACTCTCACAAAGTCGCACCAAAGGGCAAGTTTATTGCATTTGTTTCGGCGGAGGCTGAAACTGATCGACCTGAGATAGAACTGAAGCCAGGTGTTAATTTGCTGGGGCCTGTTGATGAGATATTTTATGACACTTATGATAGATATGAGCCAGTCAATGAATCTTCTGCTGACAACTGCTTCATATCAACTGTGAGTTTGTTCTTCTCTCTTTGTGTGTGATGTATATGTGGAGTTCGGAAGCTTTTAAATGTATTGTTATTATGTTAATCTCTTCTCTTGCTATACCTGCAGAGTTATGATGCCACAACCCACTTCGAGTCAACTGTTAAGGATGTGCTTAACATGTCTACGAAGATCACTGGAAAGGTAAGAATTACTTCTTGGAAATGTCCTGCTATCAATTATGATGCGAGCATGAGATAATCTTTGACAAGTTTTCATGTGGGTTGGAAGCTTTTGAGGACTCTTTGGAAGCCATTAATATTAGAACTGCTCGGGTCTACCCTTCTCGTTAATTATACCTGATCATTATGCATTTTTGTCTGTTTCCCTCAGCCTTTAAGTTATGATCTAATGTTTTTCTCGACAAGGTTGTCGTGCATTTAACCTAGTTACATGATAAGCCCTGCCATGCCCTTCCCCTTTTTCTTGTGTCCAATGAGTGCAATCTTGATTGGTCTGGTCAGACGGCTGTTGGCTATTTGCTATGCGGTACAAGTTCTCAACTTTCGGACCTACGTTCTAGCCCCATGAAACCTGCCCAAAATTCCTCCTGCTGCACAATTTATCGTTTCCCTCTGCTAACCAAGTCTATAGTCCCCTTCGAAAACTATCAAAGATGTCCTGAAAATGTAAAATTACAGCAAAGCTTAAGCATTATTGAGAAGTGTAACATTTTGAATAGGACAGGAAATACCAATTAGAGATAGTACTATGTAATTGTTAGATTCTTTGGCAGAAGTTAATAGGCAAAAGTATGACAAACGGCTGATATTGCTTTGAAATGATTGAAGATCATATAGAAGTTATTTTTCAACTCTTTCCATAGCAACAATTCAAGCTTCCTTGCTAAGATATTGAAGGGGGGAGAGAGAGAGAGAGATGCTGACAAATTAACATTCTTCTGGGCAGGTTCTCGACCTCAGTGTGGATTTGAGCGCTGCCAGTGCTGCAGAGGAATGAGAAAAAGAGAGGAGGTTCGGCATATGCATTGTTAGTAGCTACTGCCTGGTTTGGAGCTCTCAGACATCAGTCTTCATTGTCTATGAATCTCTGAAACGTGTATCTGGTTATTCTATATACTGTCAACTGTGATAATACATGTAAGAATTTACAATGTGCAATGCTTATATAAAATGCTAGTCGTCAGTGTCTGCTTGATAGTCTCCTCCAACGATGAAACGGGTCCATGGCCACATTACTGAAACATTAGGCGATCAATGTGACTGAATGTGACAGAATTGATCGCACCTCGCACCCTTTTTCCAACTCAAACAACATGGACATTGTGTAGACATGGATGACCCAGCTGCAGAAGCCATCTAGGTCTCATTCTCATTATTCCATGCACCAAGCTAATGCGAGCCGAGTGCATGGGTGCTGTTTGATTTGTGCATGCGCAGAGAGGCGGCCATTGAAGCTCGGATCAAGCAGTGGCAATTGGTAACAATCGTCCTCATTCTCGCTTTCGTTGCTTTGAGAGAGACCCTCAGATCTCTAGCTTTTGCTGACTCGTCTTTTTCCTTCTTCAATGTGAAGCGAGGTTTAAGGTTCACGAGCTGCGACAGTAAATCGAAGGCGGATCTGCTGAGCCAGCTGAAGGGACCTCGAGGCCGAGCTCGGCCTCCTTCGCGTCACCCGAGGTCACCGGAGGTGCGCCGAACATGCTCTCCGACATGTAAGTCTAGGTCTACGTCCCGTATATATGCGTGATCGCGTGTTCTATGACTTTTGCTCGAGAATGCAATTGCATTGGTGAAATAATAAGTAGTTTGAGCTAATTTGGAAGTCTCTTTGGCTCGGCAATGAGTAGATGGTTTTGAGTTCAAAAGAGAAATAGATGAGGTATTAATTGACCGTGTTAATCATCGTATTGCCATCTCCTATACGAGAGAATTACCAAAAAAGTCATAAATCTATTGCGGTGTGTCAAAATTTAGTCGTAAACTTTTTTTTTTTTTTTTTGGCCAATTTTAGTCCTAAACCTTTTACAATTGTGTCGCAATTCGACCCATCCAAACCAAAATTGGCTGGTTAGATCTTTGATTGACGTGGACAGTGACACTACCGGCCGTCCCAAATGAACACGACGCGCTGCGATTTTTAATATTTTTAATATTTTTTTTCAATTTTTAAATATTTTTTTGAATTCTTTTTTGTTTCTTCATTTTCTTCTTCCTCTGGCCGGGCGAGGTCAGCCTTGCCGGCCCTAGCCTCTGGCTGGTGTCGGCCAAAGGAAAGGAAGAAAAAAAAAAAGAAAAAATAATTAAAAAAATTAAAAAATATTTAAAAAATATTTAAAAAATTCGAAAAATAAATAAAAATAAAAATATTAAAAATTACCACGTTAGCGTTCGCCGGACGGCCGATGTCCACGTTAGTGTCCGGCCGGCCAATTTTGGCCGGATGGACTGAATTGGCACAATTGTAAAAGATTTAAGACTAAATTAACCAAAAAAAAAGTTTATAACTAAATTGGCACAATTGCAATAGGTTTAGGACTTTTTTGATAATTCTCCCCCTCCTATACTAATTTTTGGCTATCTTCCCACTTATCCGAACGTCCAACGATCTTCCACTTTCTTCATGCATCCCCCATTGATATCTTTTCGTTTCAATTAAGTCCATTGTACAAATCTATAATTCCTTTTACAATCAAAATTTCTTCTAATAAACGACATTGTAAATTAGGATTAATATTGATGATCAGCATAGAGACCGTTTACCGAGAACCATTCAATATCCTAATGAAAATTTACTAATGTCCGAGCATTACAGCAGCCGAATCCATTTTGGAATTGATAATTGCATTGCTTGCTAAGTACGTGTCTGTGTATTGTAAATTGTAAAATCTACCTGGTGTTGATTGCAAATTGTAAAATTTTCAACACTTAATTTTCAGTTTTACCAAATAGGTTCGTTAGTCTCTTAATAGGATAATCGAAAGTCGTTTGTTCAGAATTACACAAATTCTTTTATTCTTTTTAAGTTTTCCTTTTCTTTTTCTTAGAAATAGATTAACTATGTATGAGTGGGTAAAAAAGCATCAGCAACAAAATTCAAATTTTCTACATGTTTTCTTTAGCTATCTTATTTTTTAGTTATAAAATCTATTATGCGGGAGATTGAAAACTAGTGATTATGTTATGGATAATAAAGATTTACATTTGTGAAAACCGACATGTGCATTTAAGTGTTCATATATATATAGATATTCGAACATGTAAGTGCTATTTTTATTTTTTATTATTTATTTTTTGTGCCGGAGATTGAAATTGGGAGTTGACTCGGGTTTATATCCACCAAGTCTTCTTGCATTTTCCGGCCCTCCTTCGTGGTTAGTTGGGCTCTTAAGAAGCCCCGAAATCGGGGAAAAGCCCATTGGAAATGGCGAAATCAAGTCCCTTTTTGGGCCATAAATCAACCATGGCAAACTAAATGAATTAAGCCATAGTTTTTTTTTTCTTGGTCGGTAATTAAGCCATAGTTTTAATTTAGGAAAATATCACCAAAATTCGGTACATCCATGTCACATCTAATTCACAATTTAATTTTCATGTTACAAAACATCCTAAATTGGTACGCCCCATGAAAAATCTATCCTCGTTAGTTTCTGTTGAATATTTGGTTAAATTATTTCGTGGAAACATGTGTGATGAGAAATACGGATGCAACATGAATTCGATGTCGAAATTCCACATAAATAAACGGCATTGTTTTGAGCAAGTTAGATCTGAAAAATAAATCAGCTGAGATTGGAAGATCTGCTAATAACCCTAGGAGCTCCTTCACATTTCAAAAATATGATAAAATCCTTAATTTTTCTTTAAATTTCCCTAAAATTGGGAAATCTACTAATTTTGCTTTAAGAATTAAGAGCTTCCTCATGTTTTGAAAATCTGTTAAAATTCTTAATTTCACCTCAATTTCGCCCAGAGATTTTAATAGATTTCTCACGGGCATATTAAATTGGGAATTTTTTTAATGCTATTAACCCTTTCAATTAAACCTTATTATTACCCAAGTCGTGCACGCTGTACAACTCCCATCGAGAGGTGGTAGAGACTATTTAGTCACGCGTGTTGACTCCCACTAGTGTCGTGGCTAGGATCCAACTTTGTACATCATTATAGTTCAAGCTGAAAAAGTTATGGAAAGGGATACCATAGAAATAATTACTAAAAAATGCTTTGAGAAACTTTAGGGTAAATTCGGAAACAATTGAACTGCTAAAATCCCCAAGTAATTTTACCATGTCGTGGGATGAAGAGTGAAGTAAGAAAGACATGGTACAATTAACTTTGTCATTAAGACTACAATTTTATGTTGAACAATCCAAATATATACAATTGTCGATTCATATGAGTTTCATAACGAGAAATGGCATGATTCTTCCACTAGGGTTATTGCCAAAGAGGCTTAGATTATGTTTGGTAAATCTTGATAGGATAATGAAATATCATATTCAGTGCTTGGCGACATTCTCAAAATAATTTGGGTTAGGGGTGGGATGAACCTGGCTTGAATTAATTTTTTTTATTAAATAACTCAATAGTTTTTCTTCAAAAGATGAAGTGATGCATCTGGCCAAAAATCAAAGTTTATCAGAAGCTTGGTCTAAAATTCCTGAAAAATTAGCTTTTATGATTATATCGGTAATAATTCGGCAAATGGGGGATTATTTAGAGCGGGTTCAATGGACAACGGGGATGGAATAGCTGTTGGGTGGTTAGGACATCCTATTTTTCCCTCGGATCTGTTACAAGAAAGGGATGATATGCAGTTTCGAGTTGTCAATTATATTGTTTACAGAAATGGCAAACCAATTCGGGGAATTGCTTCGTCGGTCATTGCACAAGGACCACCTCCACGACGGACCCCCATACAATTGATGTTGCCTCCAACCATCGCCGATTGTCATTGCTAACTGACCGATCTTGTCCTCATGAATGAGGGTAAAAAGGAAAAGTTATACATCACATGGTGAATTATCTTTAACTCGATGAAGCCGAACAGGGGTTTATGGCCTGTAGGTGGAGATGGAAGTGGACTTGGCAAAGGAGACAAATCCAAAGGAATTGAGGAGAATGATGCCGGTGAGGGAGCTTTACATCTAGATATTACGAGAGATTACATTGAGCAAGCGAAATTTTCGAAAAGTTTAATTTTTTTAATTTCTATCTTAAAATACACCAAACATATAACGTGATTTTCTATAATATGGATGATATTAGTAGTTTTTCTAATCTCACTTTATCATATCTTATCCCAATTTGAATCCAAGTAGCTTCAATAGTAGAACTCGGATCACAAGTTTTAGGGCTTGTTTATATCATGAACAAGAGGCTGCACTTCTCCCGATTTTCTTAGCGTGTTTTAAGAAAAACCAAGATTAATTCAAAAAGCAGAAGTGATTCATTAAATGGATACTCCTTTTTTTTTTTCTTTTTCGAAGAAGGGAAAATAACTCCCAGGCGACAACATAAGCTTAAATCACGCATTGCTCAAAGCAAATTCTTTGCTACCTCGTGGTCCATACTCCATAGTGGACTGAATGAATCACCCTAGCGGATAAGCATCTCGCTTTATTGAAAACAGGTCATAGTCACTCGGTCCGCCAGGCATCGAGTTCACGAAGACCTTTTCATCCACGTCTCAATATTATATTAAAAAAAAATGAAAGATAGAAAGAAGAGAAGAAGAAGAAGAAGAGGAGAAAAAAAAAAAAAGAAATTGCAGAAAAATAAAATGAAAAAGAAAAAAAGAAAAAAGAGGAGCAGGAAGCAGCTGCAATCGACAAGCTTTATTATATGATGCCTCATTGCCTCCCCCACTGCATAATCAAACGGACATAATAAAGCCCAGCATCTCTCTCTCTTCTTTCCTTTTTTTTCTTTGTTTTTTTTTTTTTTATAAATATCCCCGATTCAACTGCGGACAGCACGCAATCATCGTATTCCAACTCCTACCTCCTCTTCCTGCGGCATCTCCGCTCTTGCTCCCTCTCAGATCTCTCCTCCGCCGCTGCTCGATCCGCGCTCCGCCACCACCGACCCACCGACCGATCGTCGCCGGCGACGGACCGCCACCATGGATGAGGAGTACGACGTCATCGTGCTCGGGACCGGCCTCAAGGAGTGCATCCTCTCCGGCCTCCTCTCCGTTGACGGCCTCAAGGTCCTCCTCCTTCTTCCGTCGTTTCCTCGCTCGATCGGTCGGTTTGATTCGATCTCGTGCCTCCGATGCGCGAATCCTCTCGAAAGTCGCGCGAGATTTCGCCCCCGCGTCGTTAGATTTGCGGAAGTTTCCTTTTTTTCTTTTATTTTTTTTTTTTGGGGTTGACGATGCGGAGAGGATCTGCGCGCTGACTTCGGGGGGTTTTTGAGTCGGTGTTCGTTTGGATTGGGGAGTCGGTTGATTGTGTTTTCGAATTTAGGAGGCGGTGGAAATCGATGGCGAGGAGATCGGCGATTGGGGCTTTTGGGCTGCTGGTGTGTTGTCTTGCGTTCGATTAGTGTTGGGACGGACGAGCGAGGCTCTTGAAATGGGGAAACCTAGCTTTGCTAGCGGGTTTATTTGAGGATGGCAATACTAATTCAAGCGGAGATGATTTCAGAAACTGGTCGGCAGTTAGATTGGGCTTTGCTTTAGTGGTTTTAAGCTGCCGATGAGCTCGATTGAAATTGTAAAGATTTAATTTTTTTCATATGGTGATCGGTAGAGATTGGACATGGATGCCTCTAGTTTTCGCTACGTTTGATCTCAAATTCAGGTGGCAACTTCGTAATAATTGAATCGAGCCAGTCTTGATTACATGTAATTATCTAAATTTATTTGAATGGTCTAAGTAAAGTACTTAACCTCGAGCTCTGAGGACATTGGAGGTGGAATAGTACATTGTCTTGTCCGATTGACTTGTCACCATGCCTTATATGGAGACAGAAGCACTTCTCTTTTCATCTTGTTGGATAGAGAGGAGGATTGACGGAAAGTTCCTTGAAACTTAGACTGCTGCACCACATAGTATGTCAAACCAAGGAGATTGCCCCTTCAGCTTCATGCCAAAAATTTTAGGTAGCTCCCCGCAAAAGTTGCTCTAACAGGACATAAGCCAGTCCTTAGACACTTAGTAGGCGTTTTGTGGCTATACCTATCAGACTCTTTGGTCTCTAAGTTGAGTCCGATATGTGATCCTATGAATCCAGTTAGATCTTGAGTCCTGCGATAAGAATACCTCTGTATGCCATATCTCTGGCCTGAGCTAATAGGACAGCAGAAAACTTTGGTGGGTTGACCTCAATGGTCGTACACCTTCTACCATTCTGGTATTGGCAAGTAGACTACATTTGGCAGCCCTCGTGTCACTCTGCTTTTGCAGCTGGCTGAAAAACTTTTCGTGCAAAATCACATTAATGGAAGTGCTGAATGTCATGCAAGGCTAGACTAGAGCTAGCTGTGTTTGCTTCCTCATAAAATTATAAGACTAAATGTAACTTATATACAATAGGAACTTACTGAAGCAAGTATTTATTGAACAGTATATCCATTCCAGTAGTTTATTTGTGAACCGACATTTTTCTTTTTAAACTTTCGTACTACTTTAACCATTTCATGTAGTTTGTCATGTATATTATTCACTCTTCTTTATCTTCTTTGTACTTGTCTAAGGGCATGCGGATTTTCTCTTTTAATATATGTTGCCAAAATATGCAATGAAATAACTATTCTCAGTTTCTCTCCTCATTCTCTTTTTCCATTATCAAAGCAATGGTAATTACCATAGATTGTGGATTCCTGTTCTGTTGCTGATGAAAGAAACTTTTGAACCAGGTTTTGCACATGGATAGGAATGACTATTATGGAGCAGAGTCAACATCACTTAACCTCATTCAGGTCTGCTTTCTTCAAGCGTTCATGGCAATTTTCTGCATTATTTCCTTATCTTTAATTGGTGGTTTGAATAGTTTATTTTGATGAGAACTGCAGCTCTGGAAGAAATTTAGGAATAGTGATAAACCTCCTCCGCATTTGGGTTCTAGCAGGGATTATAATGTTGACATGGTCCCAAAGGTATAATTCTCACACTTTGTTAATTGGCCTACAATTTGAGTTGTGGCAGATCATATATATTCTCGTTATTTATTTGTTGCTGACTAGTGCTTCTGTGTAGTTTATGATGGCAAATGGTACTCTTGTGCGAGTCCTCATTCATACAGATGTTACCAAGTATCTGTACTTCAAAGCTGTGGACGGCGGCTACGTCTTCAATAAGGGAAAGGTATGGAGATTGACCCTATGTTGGAACACCATTTGCAGGTCTGCCTAATTTTTCCTCTCTCATTCAACGATATAGTAATGCCAATGACAGGTTCACAAAGTGCCTGCTACTGACATGGAAGCACTTAAATCTCCACTCATGGGCATGTTTGAGAAGCGTCGTGCCCGGAAGTTCTTCATATACGTTCAAGATTATAATGAAAATGATCCAAAGACACATGAGGGGATGGATCTGACACGTGTAACAACGAGAGAACTGATAGCGTATGTATTTAAATACTTTCCTGGGTCACCATGTCATTGTAATCTCTTTAAAAAAATCTATGCTGCACTGCAATTGCAAACTGTTTCGCCTAGAAGTTCCCATTCTGATGACTGATTAAATGATAACTAAATTTTCTAGATGTTTACAGTCTTATACCATTTTATGCGCTACTTGTGGCAGGAAGTGTTCCTCTGCATTTTCTATTTTGGATATTGGATTGTAAATGATGTTACTTATAAAAAGAAAAGGAAAGTCTAGAACAAAGTGGAGAGTTCTTACGTTGCTCTTACTCAAATATTTCTTGTCATTTTCTCTTCTTCTGCATGAATTTGTTCCAGCTATCATAATGAGTAGAAAGGTGTTAGCTGGTCAAACAATGGAATCCTTGGTCATTTTGCCTCTGTTGATGTTTGAACAGAAAATATGGTCTGGATGACAACACCATGGATTTTATTGGCCATGCCTTGGCGCTCCATAGAGATGACCGGTTCCTAGATGAGCCTGCCCTGGATACTGTCAAGAGAATGAAGGTGAATGATCCTGTCCCAGAACAAAAATGTTTATCATTTTGTTTAGAGATCTCTGACATTCCTCTTCTTTCCATTGGCCACTTGATAGCTCTATGCAGAGTCACTTGCTCGTTTTCAAGGAGGATCTCCCTATATTTACCCTTTGTATGGGTTGGGAGAGCTCCCTCAGGTACATCTAGCATCACAGATGCATGTCCATTCAGTTGCTCTAGATACAGTGCCTGACCATTTACTTAAGTTTCTGTTTAACATTTTTCTTTGTAATCCAGGCATTTGCACGGCTTAGTGCTGTATATGGTGGGACTTACATGTTGAACAAACCGGAATGCAAGGTAATCATTTCATTTGGTTCTCATTTATATTTGGGCTAGTAATTATATACTTAGTTTCTGCCAATATCATGGAGTGGTGTTTATTCAAGTTAAATCTGCTACTAATTAAAAAAATGTTGTTTTACGTTGCTGTTATTGCAGGTGGAGTTCAACGATGAAGGCCAAGTCATTGGTGTCACATCAGAGGGTGAAACTGCTAAATGCAAAAAAGTTGTTTGTGACCCTTCCTACTTGACTAACAAGGTAATATATATGATACTGCATCATGATTATTGCAGGATGTTAGTGATCTTACGTCAGAGTCCAGTTTGCTTGATATAATTGGTATGAGCTTCTAGAGTATAATTTGTATATTGATTCTGAAGATCGGATAGTAATCTTCCACGAGACTATTGTAGCTTAAATTGGTTTTAAAAATTTTGTGGAGCTTGGTTAAATAGGTGCATATTGGTTCTATCTGTCAGATTCTTTGCATGGAGATCTTGTGTGCTTGCAGCACCCCTCGATACTAGTAAAAAGATAATTGTGCTGCATCGGTGCTGATGGTTGTTGAATATAAGATTTATTTTGCCACTAACATATGACTACTTTCTCGGCCCTAAAGGCCGTAAACCTCACAAAATGTTTTACACCCCATCCTTTCTAACAAAGTAAGAACCAGTAACAAGTCCTGATGACCACAAAGGCGCATAAATTGCAGATGCACCTTTTTTCTTTTTAATTTTGCAACGACATTGGACATCATACTCAGAAGGGAATATGTAAACTTCTGCAGGTTAGGAAAATTGGGAAGGTCGCCAGAGCAATCTGTATCATGAGCCATCCGATCCCAAACACCAATGATTCTCACTCAGTGCAGGTTATTATCCCACAGAAACAGTTGGGTCGCAAGTCAGATATGTAAGTTCTTGTATACACTAATTGGAGATTATTAGCTACAGCTTCTTATTATATATGATGTCAAAGTTTGTTTGAGAAATGAATGGGGAAAAAGCAAATCTAAATGTTTATTGTCCCAACAAAAGCAGCTTCTCACTTATCCATTTAACTGCATTTGTTGTATTTGAGGTGGGAAAGCAGATGAATGTCCTGATAATCTAAGCATTGTTCCTTGATTTTCACTTATTGTTTAACTATGCCTTTTTTTGAGCAGGTATCTTTTCTGTTGTTCATACTCTCACAATGTCGCACCAAAGGGCAAATTCATTGCTTTTGTTTCGGCAGAGGCTGAAACTGATCAACCTGAGATAGAACTGAAGCCAGGGGTTGATCTGCTGGGACCTGTTGATGAGATCTTTTATGACACTTATGATAGATATGAACCAGTCAATGAACCTTCTCTTGACAACTGCTTCATATCAACTGTGAGTTTTGTTCCTCTCTCTCTCTCTCTCTCTCTCTGATATATATGTGGAGTTTAGGAGCTTTCAATTATATTGATATCATGTTAATATCTTGCTATACCTGCAGAGTTATGATGCCACAACCCACTTCGAGTCGACTGTATTGGATGTGCTTAACATGTATACCATGATCACCGGAAAGGTAAGAATTACTTCTCGGAAATGTCTTCTGCTATTTAACTGTGATCTTGATGATGAATTCTTTGTTGGTGTGGCGAGCATGAGATAATCTTTGACAAGTTGTCTTGTGCATTTGGAAGTGTTTTTGAGGAGACTTTGGAAGCTATTAATACTAGAATTGCTGGTGTTCTACCTTTCTCGTTAATTATACCTGATGATCATGCTCTGTCCGTTTCCTAAGTCAACTCAGCCTTTAAGTCATAATTTGAATGTTTGACTAGTTAAATGATAGAGCCCTGCCATGCCCTCCTGTTCTTCTCATTTCCAATTAGTGCAATGGAGGTGATTGGATTGGTTAGAAGGGTGTTGGCTATTTACCATGCAGTATCAGTTCTCAACTTTTACACCTACTTTCTAGCCCCTGCCGACAAATTTCACTTACTGCACTCTCTTTTTCTTTCTGCTAATCAAGCCTACAGTCCCCTTCAATTCACGACCAAAGGGGTCCTGACAATATTAAAAAAATAAAAGCTTATGCATTATTGAGATGTGTAACAGTTTGAATTGGACAGATAATACTAACTAAATATAAAGTGCGTCAGTTTGTCAAAGTAGTCGTTAAGTTCATTGGCAGAAGTCAGAAGGCAAAAGTATGAAAAATGGATGACATTGCTTTGAAATGATTAAAGACCATAAAGATACTATTTTTCCAACTCTCCATAGCAGCAATTCAAGCTTTCTTGATAAGACATTGAAGGGTAAGAGATAGGGAGATAGAGATGCTGACCAAATTACATTCTTCTGGCAGGTTCTTGACCTCAGCGTGGATCTAAGCGCTGCCAGTGCTGCGGAGGAATGAGTAAAGAGAGGTTTGGCGCATGCATTGCGAGTGCCTGGTTTAGACATCCGTTTTTATTGTCGACGAACCTCTAGAACGTGAATTTCTGGTTACTCTATGTTCTACCAACCGTGGTCAAGTGGTGTTTGATTTTTTCTTTTTTTAACCTAAATTTCCATGTGAAATGTGCAAGGCTTATTTAAAATGCTGGCCCTTAGCGTCGGCTTGACATTCTCCTCCGGAGATGAAATGGTCCGTGGAGACACCACTGAAATATTACGGAACAACACGGACTTTCTGTAAACATGGATAAAGCAGCTGAAGAAGCCATGTAGGTCTCATTCTGATTATTCCATGCACCGAGCTATAGCGGGCCGAGTGCATGGGTGCCGTCTGATTTGGTGAGACTTACGTCGGACTCGTTTGGTCTGGTGGCTCACATGAAGCTAGTGCACGTGAGAATTCCAACTCGGGTTGAAAGAACCGGTTCCGGGACCAATCCTCGCGCCTTTTTCTGCTTCAATGTCTTCTGGCCTGATTCCTTCTTGTTGGCCCGTGTTCTGTCATCTCTTCCATGCGCTGCCTCCGAACCGACAGAGCCTTCCATCACAGCTGCTTCTCTTGAACTCCTCTTCCTTTTTGCTCCTCCAGCATTACAAGAATGCGCTCTCGTTCATGAAAAAAGTTATTTCTTATTCCCGGGAATAATTCCTAGAATCAATTCTAATTTTTTTTCTTTACTCATCTTTCTTCTTCTTCTTCCTTGGCTGGGCCACCTCCAAGTCGGCGTCGCCTAGCGGTGGCCCAGCAAGGCTCGGCCTCGTTAGCCGGTGCAAGACTTGGCCTCACCAGGCCAGGGCGAGGCCGAGGCTCGCTTGGGCCAGGTGGTGGTTGATGATCGGCTACCAAGAAGGAGGAGGAAGAAGAAGAAAGAAAAAAAGAAAAAAGAAAAAAAAAGAAAAAAAGAAAAAAAAAAAATATAATAAATATATTAAAAAATTAAAAAGAAACAAAAAAATTTAAAAATCCTACCAAACTTATTTCATTTAGGGAATAGAAGTTTTGGATAGTAAACAAGACGTTTTTTTTTTTTTTTTAAAAATTATTTTCGAGAATAGAATTAGAAAGAATCATTTTTGATAAAAAATTATTGTCGAATAGAATTGTTACTAAACGTGCCCTTACTTTCTCGTGAAGAGGGTCTTTTGCGACAGATTACAGCACCACGTTGGAGATGTCAAGGAACAAAATGCATTTAGCTGGCCGGCTCAATGAAAAGGGACCTTTCACAAGAGAAGAGATCACCGCTATGACGCAACAAACTATGGCCGCCACCCACGTTGGTGCGAACTCCAACGTCGTCCCCTCGACTCGTGCCTCGGCCTCTCTCTCTCTCTCTCTCTCTCTCGGCAACTTGGTGCGTGCAAACTCCTCGATTCTTAACTGATGATGAAGGTGGATCTTGGGAGAAGATGGAATGTATAGAAGTGGCAAGTTGGCATCCCGCGTTGACGAAAGATAATCTCATTATTGCCTTGAACTCACAAGCAGATGGGAGTCATTCGCTTGATTGAGATGGTGAAAGGCAAAAAGATGTTCGCACTTGGTAGATTCACTCGTCAAAGGAATTCGCACTTAAAACACGCACGCTTTCTTGTGATTTTTAAAGAGTGCGTTTGTTTTACAGAAAACTTAAAATTTGGAAAAGATTTTTCCAAAAATAATCTCTATGTCGCTGACGAAAATGAATGGATGTAGAATATTTTGATCACCAATGAAAATAGTTAAGCATAAATGGTTGTTGATAATGAAAAAAATTTCCGTTGAATATTTCTCCAAGAGATATAACCAATCATTTTTCATAAAATGTTTTTCAGATTTCGAATTTTATGTGAAACGAACGCGCTCTAAATATACTGCGTGAATCTATCAACAGCCTTCGTTTTACTCAACTTTTGTATTATTATTTATAAGCCTTCTTTATCTGCTTGATGCAAAAGATGATGCGGCTGAGCAACAAACCTCCGTTCTCACTCAACTTTCTTATGCCTTATAGATAGGCCAAACCTAAGAAAAACTATGTACACGACAGTTTGGTAATCTTAACGCAATTCTGGTTCTGATCTACTAGAGCTTTTGCAGCGACACCAACCAAGCCCTAGCGGGTTCATCCATATACACGAATTCATCTAGCGTCCAGCGATCGGTTCCGGGCGTATGGCCCGCTGTGAAACCCTAATAAATGACGAGTAATTCAAAGTTCGATGACTTGACAGAAGAAGATGAAGATGACTCGTGGTCTAATCATCGGCCAGCTACTAAGGAAGGACCCAAAAAAGGAGCGAAACTTATACGACTAGACTAAACCCATCACTGCTCTCCTGGTTTTCATGTACTTTCAGGCTTGGTTCCATCTTGTGCTTCAACGTCTGCTTTCTTCTCTGGCTCAATTTCACCAGCTTTTGTCTGCTCATTTGCCACTAGCCGCTTTCTCGAACTCCCTTGGGTTGATCCATTTTTAGTTGCCTTCTTCCTTTCAGCCCACTCGTCAATGCGGTCCCAAATGAAAGTCACAATCTTCATTTCTTTCTCATTTTTCGATCCATCACTCTTCCTTTCTCTCTCTTTTTTCGATAGCATCTTCATAGTTTCATCAAGACACAAACAAAAGAAATATTGCACCTTCAGTCCCCATAGTTGAATTTAATTAAAGAGAACAAATAGGTGACTCGTACATACGTCGGTAATGGATGTAGTAACTCATACTTATTTACCTGTTTTTTTATAATGGCATATAGTGGCAGTGTTCTATAGCTGCACATGATCTGGACAAACACTCTAAAGAACACAATTAGACCAGTTAGTGATTATAGGACTCAATTGTTGATCTTATATGATGCACAGGTTGAAGATATAAGTATCATTCTTACCCTATGACAAGTCTTGGGATGACGTAGCCAACCTCTCCCATAATGCATGAGTGAAAATCATATTGGAACTGTAAGAAAAGACGTGAGCATTAGCCATATTTTCTACCCTTTACCCATGTATCCAAGGAGGTATGGTTTGTTAGGAACCAATTTTCTCACAACCAATGTAAACAGAAGTTTGAGAAGTCAATGCTCACCAATATAAAGAAGAAAAAAGCAAGTTCGAAAGAGTTTTGGAAGAGTATGAAGTGAATCAAGTCGAGGACAAGGTGAGGCTTTTGGACCCAGAAATCTTCTTCTGAAAATTCAATGGCGGTAACTCTCGATTCCGAGGCCCCTGCACTTGAATCATACTTCTTGATGATCTGATCAGTCCGCCGTTTTACTACGTACTCCAGTTTCGCGCCGACAGCTAGCAGAAGCTGCAAAAAGGCAAGACAGAAACATATTGTTTCCACCAAGTAAGACTCAGCATGATCTTGTATGGATTCCTTGACGAACAAAATGTCTTCTTTGAGTGCAAGCAAGAGGTTACATAGTTTAATTCCTATGTATGTCTTGAGCATAATTTGTCATTAGGACAAGCCCGTGCGAATCCTCCTCCTGCTAATTAGTAGCTATCCTTTTATCAATTTTGTTCTTGATACAAAAGCCAATGAAATTGCATTTGCTGCACGATCGGCCATAGTTTGAACATCCCAAGATACAGTAGAAATTGAATAGTCGATGGATGACTTTACTACTGTAAAATGCAATAACTCAAAAAGGACGACTATTCATCACTACACTTACAGTCAATGGAAGGAAAGATATCCAAAAGTACGCATGCCATCCTGCAAAGAAATATTATCCAAGGCAGATTCATATGATGTCTTTCTTTGAAATAAGTTACGGTACTCTCTTTAAAAGCAAAAAGGAGAGAAATGCTAATGCTAAGTAATCACCAAGACTGGTTTACAAAATTGTTCTACTAAGTGATGTGGCAGATTGTTAGTAGTGTTGAAGTGAACCACTTATTTAGATGCTACACTTGCAGTCTAAAAAATTCAATTTTGTATATCGGTCTTAAGACACATAACATTGCTTGTAAAGAAAGAGAGGTACTTGAACTTCATGCAACAGTTACTGATTTTGGAAAACTTGAACTTTAGTAGCAGCAACATAATGTAGAATATAACACATTTCATGCCCAAATCACTCACCAGCAACATTCAGGAGCAAGAAAAACACCACGAACGACCACAGATACCAACTGCATTGATAAGAACAAGAAAATCAGTATACCTGAAGAAACCACTGAGTATTTTTTGGAGATATTCTTTGTCATGAAACACTGTCAATTGCAGAAGATACTAATAGTTCTTCATGAAGGTAAACATTTTTTATATGAATAGATACAAGCAGTATTGTTCACCTGATGCCAACGACTTTGTCAAAATCCTTTTGCACACCACGGATTAGGTACTTCTCAAAATGATCTTTGGGCTTTTGCAAATTACGGGCCTTTTGAGAACCAAGGCCATGGATCGCATTGACTTCCGACTTTTCCAAATTTCCTACCTCGATGGAATTCGCATTGTCTTCCGACTTTTCCAAATTTGTTACCTCGATGCAATTCAGACGGATCGCAATGTACTCCGACTTAGTCAAGGACGGAAAAAAGTGCTTGCCCATCATACACTGCAGAAGAGGAAGAACTGTTCAGAGACAATCTCATCATGTCTTCTAAAAGGCTTGATTCCACGGAAAGGAGTTTTTAGGTATTGCTTTCTACACTGGCTAGGGCATTGGGGAAGATGGAACAAGTTTGGGTGTGCTATATATACTAAACAGTATATGGGAATGAAATCTAGTGACATTTATTAGGTCTGATGGCTCCAATGTATTTGAGCACATTCAACACACAAACAAAATGTTTTCTGCATATTGAGTCTCAGATATTGCATCCAGGGTGGATGATGACCTGGCTTAACTCTCTCTCTCTCTCTCTCTCTCACATCCAAGAACAGAGTTCGCTTGGCTTGAAGCGCAAGCCCTCAACAAGTAAGGATACCAACCCACTGCAAATCGACCCTAAATTTGTTTCTACAGCTCCAACTCCACCTTTATAGCAAGCGCAACCCGTGGCCCTCTCCCCCAACCTCTACCACCATCAACTCCTCCTATTTGCACTATGGCTTTCGCAAGCTCTGGCGCTCTGTCAACTCCCTCACCTCCCGCCTTTCCACCATGGGCATCCGCAACGGCCATGTCATCCTCCTCTTCTCCCCCAATTCCATCTCCTTCCTCAAAATTCCACAGTAAAAATTGGAATTCTGGTGAAACAAAATCACACAACGCGAATCCATGATTGTGAGGTTAAGGTTTAAGATGAGGCTAAATTTTTCCCCAAATCATATATTGTGAGATTAGGGTTTGAAGAAAGATTGAATTTAGGGCAATCGTGTGTTAAACGGGGTCGTTTAGGGCTTTTAATGCTGACTAGGCACATTGACGAGCTATGTCAATTAGAAGAAATGTTATTATATTGGCATGTTAAATTTTCGACGTTCAAAATTGAAGTTGTCACTTAAGTGATTGTCTTTTATTAAAAAAATAGCACTTAAATGATCCTATAAAAATTTTTGGCATAAAAGTGAATGCCGTACCAAAGTTATTACATTTCTAGTGTTATTTTCCTGTGAAATTTCTTATAGTCAGATGACAAGAGGTAATTCCTCACAAATTCCTTAATCCTAGTGCAAATGAGCGATGTGTATATAGAGGTTCAAGGCATGTCGGAGGAGAGATTTAGATAGACTCACCTTCTTCTGTGTACTCAGACATCTATATTACACTATTTGCATACACTAAAGCAATGTAGGACTACGTCCTTGCCCCGAAGGCCTCTAATTTTCTTTAGCGACTTAATACGATAGTATCAATAACTTAAAAAAAGGAGACCTAATCCACAAGTCATCCCGTCAATACAACATTCGTTTGTTCGTTCTGTAACATATTAGAAGTTAATATTGATTTGTAAAATTGATCAGCAGTTGTGATAAAAGGGAACAGCCAAAGTTTGAAAAAATATCGTATAATCTAGACACTCTGAAGATCAAGTCCATTTCAACTGTTGACAATGTGAGTCCCATAGAGGGTCCAAAATAATTAATGGTTGAGATGATATCGTTCTAATAGTTTTTAAACTATGCAATACTTCTTTAAAAGACACGCAAGACTTACCAACAAGCCAATTACTGCTGATCTTTTGCCTCGGTTGGAACGACCATCCTTTTCGGCAAGGTGGGTGAGCTTACGGCAACGAGCTGCAGCTCTCCAATAAAGATACCTCATATTAGTCAAAAGATCGATCCATAAGATTAGTATACAATTGTGAAACAACTTCTTGTAAATGGGTACACAAGTGAGGCAAATTCGAAGCATTCGATTTTAATTTACCTTGTCACTTGTCAATTTAGTTTGTGGATCAGTTTCTTTGCCCATGAGAGATTACTCGGGGGCAAGGAAAAGGATTTAGCAAAAAGAATTACGTACCCTCTTCGTCGATGTAACGATCGTTTTGCCCGTTCTCTATAATGCATTGCTCCCACTTCCACCAATAGTGTATCTATAATCAACAGAACGGTAGGAAAATCTACAGAATTAATCCAAGATATGTATATACAAAATAGAAAATTCTGTGAGTCAACAGTAGTCATATACCCTTGCTTGTCCACATAGAATAATGACCACGCAGACGATCACGTGAAAGGTGGCTAGCACAAATATGAAGATGTGCAGATGGTGAAGTGCTGGGAGAGATAACAATGGCACCTTCCCCTGAAACAATACGCAACAAAGATCATATGTTTTGCACGCTCATTGGTGTAATAATTTAAGCATTTTATAGATTCATCATTTGCTAATACACCCAATGGCTATCTGTTTGCCAAGACTAAAATGAGAGAGAGAGAGAGGGGGCGTTTGGTTGGGCATTCCCAAAGCCCCTTGGGGGAAATTTTGGGTGTTTGGCAAGGGCTTTTGAATGCCTATTTGCGAAATGTGGGCATTTTAAATGCCGAAAGCCGAATGCTGGGGGGACCGGCTTTCAGCATTGGGCATTCTGAAGATGCGATTTTACTGTTCATCGGGTTACTATTCATCGTCTCCTCCGCCGTTCGCTTTCTTCTTCGTCGTTCGTCTTCTTCGGCGGCGCTCAGCCGTGGGGGGCCAGATCTGGCCGCCGGGACCCCTCGCCTGAGGTCGCACAACCAAACGGGCCCAGAGAGAGAGAGAGTAAACTCACCCTTTGACAGTAATCATTGGTGTCCGCCAGGAGTCGGCGTCCTCGACATCCATCGGAAGGGATGGGATTAGTCGAGAAGTGGGCAGTGGTGGTGGAAGAAGAGTCAGCAGGCTTGTGGCAGGGAAGCCAGACGTTGGCAAGAGTCTCCGATATGCAAATCTTCCCGATTCTCGTCTGGAACACCGATAGCAGCAAGGATATGAACCCCAACAGCATCAACTCTGCCAAATTTCCAAAAACAAAACCATCACATATAAGTTATAAACACATTTTGGTTTCATATAAATTTGTCGTAGGAGAGTTACGGCGCCCAAAACCCATGCAAATCAATTCCATGTGTATGACATAACATAAGGCATATAAAACCCGTCTCGTTCTCTATCAATTTTAAGTGCGCTCACCTTCTTTGATCTTCTGTAACGCATTGAAGAGATGCTTTCGCCTGCCCCTGCGGACACCCTGGCAATCCTTCTTCGGCCTGCTCAAAAGCTGCGCTCAACAAGAGTGGGTCACACGGTCACCATTGATCACGAGACGGGTATTTCAGGAGGAGATGAAATCACAGTAGAAAGAAGGAAACCAAAAGCGGACCTGCCCGGCGCATTGAAGAAACCTGTGAACAAGGAAAGAAATTAGCACTATCACACAACAAACCACGGCCACCACCCACGTCGACGTGAACTCTAACGTCGTCGTCTCTGCTCCTGCCTCCGCCATTGTCTCTCTCTCTCTCTCTCTCTCTTCAGTGGTAGTGCCTTGCTTTACGCACCTGCTAGATTAATAAACAGCGTCTTCACATTCGCCCATGTTCAGATATGTTTCCTATTTTTTTAAATGAAAGAAGTACATATATGAATGCGTCACCTATGAAGCATGGACACGTTGTCCGTACTTCCGTGTCGTGTCCGACGCATCTCGGACACTGTCAGACACACAATTAATGCGTGTCGGATTTTCCGACACGCGTGTGTCCGGAAGACTCCGGGTGGAGACGAGGGAGGGGGAGGGAGCAGAGGCTGCAAGCGACGGCGAGAGACAGCCAGAGAGAGGAAGAGAAGAGGAAGGGATCGGGGCCCGAGGGGGCGCCGAGCGGCGGCGGCGGCGGCAACGGCATCTCCTCCTTCTCAGCGTCGCGTCCACTCCATCGTCGGAAGCTGATAAACGATGCAAGGTGCGAAAGAGGGGACCGAGGTCTGTTGTCTGCGTGTTTGTCTTGGTCCGGTTTTTTTGCGCGAGCGGTAGAAGGACCAGAGCTGTTGCTGCTGCTGCTTGACTACAGCGAATTGGTACGAAGCGATATTAGGTGCGACTGTTTTCTTTTGTTTTCTTTTCAGGGGATGATGGCATTGCTGTCTGTTGAAGCGAGAAAATATTAGGTACCTTAAAAGTGCCACGCAATCCGTGCTCTGGTCTATTCACGCGTCGACACCTGTCCTCGGGGCCCGCCACGTCTGCTCTCTCTTCTCTCCATCTTCTGCGCTTCTGTCTCTCTCCTCTCTCTTCTCACTCTCTCCGAAATAACTGTTGAAGCAGTCCACCAGCTGGACGTTTTCATCTTTGTGCTAGCTACCTGTCACGTGATCCTCTGTGTGCTCAAAGTACTATCTATGGTGTGCTGCGACATCCTTGTCACTTCAACTCCATCTATCTGTTACTTTCTATGATTTATGCTTGCGACTTTCCCTCCAATATCGTAGAAACATATATCGGATTTAAGTTTCGAAAGAACATGAAGGAATTTGTATGTGATTCTGATTGTACATTGGTTGATATTTCAAAAGGCTTCGAGTGTTTGAGTATTTCTTTTTGTGAGTTTTCCAATATTTACAAAAAGTTATAATTGAAAAGTCAAATTTGTCCAGATTAGAAAAATCACTAAAAAAAAATAGAGGTTTCTCTTGGATCAATTTTTTAACGTTAGTTATTTTCGTCCTTCCATGCTGTTAGATAATTCAATGGAGCATGCTGGAGATATACGACGAATGGAGCAAAAAAGATGACATCCAAATTGGTAACATTGTTGAATTCATCCTCCTCCACCAGCAAATATGGTAAAAGGGAGGAGAAGATGAGTGATCTCACTCCTCAAAATTCTTGTACAGTCTCCCGAAGGAAGTTCCTAATTTGATTGAGGTGTTTCTATTCTGTCTTATATCCGTAGCGCTCACAGAAATTCTGGAATGTTATAAAAACCCACTTGGCTCGTTCAGATATGTGGTAAGTCATTGAATCTCTTGAAGCTCCCCGCGACTGCAAAACGGGAGAGTTTGGAGGCTCTTGCGAAATCGAGCATATCTTTGCGACCTTAACTATCATACAATTTTCAAAATGTTCCGCATTATAATTTCATTGTATCATACTACACTTCAACGTTAGTTATATGAATTGTTATGATTTTCTCTTTTTGAATATTTTAACTATTTATCTTTGTTCACGAACACAATATGTTTAAATATATCAAGTTAAGTTGTAAGCAATAATGTAATTCTCTACATGGAAATTCTAAATTTAATAATCTTTGATCTTTATGATTTATTCACAACAAGAGGGATGGAGATGTACGTTTATCCATAATGATAACTTTGAAAAAAAATGATTATTGCAAAAATAGGATAAATGAAGAAATTCAATTTCTCTCCTTTAATTCACTACAGATAGAATACAACCTCCTGTCGTGTAGGGTGGAGAGAGGACCGTACTTTTAATATTGGCTATCAATAAGTGTACTTCATCAAAGTACATTCTATCTTCATACAAGTAGCATCTTTTCGTAAGAGTTGTATCTCTTCGTAAGAGTTGCACCTTCTCGTGACTACTAAGTTTTTAGCATTTTAATAGTTATTAAATTATTAATTAATAATATCATGTGGGTTACAATTATTCTTATGAAGGGTGTTTAGAAATGTGGAATGAGCAATACATTTTCTACAATTGTTATGGAATGCAATATTTATGATTTACCTGGAAGGAAGAGATGTTTGACAAGAGGCCCGACATTGTCTTGCATTTTCCTCTTCAGCTCGTGTCGATTCTGCAGAAGACGTTCACTTCTTTGACCGAGCATGAGTACATCGCTCTTCGTCGGAACTTCATCGCGGTACGTAGAGGACATCCTTCAGCTGAAATTTAGTTTTGGTCCTTGTTGTAATATAATTTGCCTTGAAATGGTTAATTTACTTGTCAATTCTGTCGTGTCCACAGGCACGAAATCCGAAGGAACCAGGGAAAGATTTTCAGAAGTACATAATGAGGACTTTGCAAAAGGATTTTGAGAAAATGATGAGAATCAGGTAAACCGATACCCCTTCATACGAAGCTATTTAAGTAGGCTTGATGAGCAATAAATGGAAAAGAAAAGGATGAGCTAAGAGAAAGGAAAATTTTCCTTTTTCCTTTACAAGAAAGAACTATTTCACTCGAACATGTCAAATTACTCATCCTCATCTAAAGGTCCTATTGCATATGTTAATTAATTCGCCCTATTTTTGGCCGAAAATGTTATCGGATCAATCAATCGTTCTCTGACAGTATTAAATTCATGAAAAAACTATACAGTATGACTATTTCATGGAAATAATACTTAAAATATGAGAGAATATTTAGCACTTCTTCAGGCATACTGATATGCACTTTTATCATTATCGCAGATGGTACTTGTGGTTATGCGCCGTGATTTATTTACTCGTGAATGTAGCCGGTAAGCATATATATATGCATACTTATTATTCTTTATAACTATTTCTAAATTTGTTACTCTTAAATTATGTTTCACGTTTGAGTCCATGAAGGAAACATGATCCAAATAGTATTTACACTTCCAAATTGGACTTGTGGTATGATATTCAAACAAGCAAGAAATTACCGAAATTGCTTTCCACATTGGAGTTGAATTCGTACTTTAAATTAGTTTTCTAGTTTGAGTGAACAAGTCATGTAAGAACATATAAAAACGAAATTCTTATTACCCACTTTAACAAACAAGTTGAGTGTTAGGGTTTTTCTCTCTATAAGTTTTCTAATGAGTTCTCAATGAGTAATTATGAGATCACACTTATGGGTAGAGGTAGCAAAATGGGTCTTAGACCCATATATGACCCATTTAAATCATAAATGGGTCATATATGGGTCACTTATTTTTTGACAAAAAATAGTTAAATGTGTTTAACAATTAAAGACTTAAGATAGGTGGGTTTTACTTAGGTGGGTCTTAAGTGGGTCTTAAATGGGTTAGATTTAGAACCCATTTTCAACCAAAACCTCACAATCTCTCTCTTCCCTCTTTAACTTCACAAAAAAAACAAATATATATATATATATATATATATATATATATATATATATATAAAATTGAACTTATAATTTATAATTTTCTTTTTCTTTCCTTTTTTTTTTTTCTTCTTCCTCCTTCTAATGGCCAAAGACGGTGATGGTCGGCGACCAGCCAGCCAAGCCTTAAGCCTCGCTGATCTGACGAGACTCGAACTCGCTGGCGTTGTGCGAGGCTCAAGCTTGGCCGATCCGGCGGGGGCGAGCTTGAGCTCGTTGGCGTCGGACGAGCTTGAGCTCGCCGGATCTAGCGAGCCTTGAGCTCACCGGCATTGGCGAGTCGGGCGAGCTTGAGGCTTGCCTGTGGCTATGCGTCGACTGTGGTCGTGGCGGTGGTCACAAAGTAGAAGAAGAACAAAAAAGAGAAAAATAAAAATAAAATTAAAAATTATATTCTTAAAAAATAAAAAATAAAAATTAAAAATTATATTGTTAAAAAATAAAAAATAAAAATAAAAAATTTAATTTTTAAAAAATAAAAAATAATTTAAATTCGATTTTTTAAAATAATTATTTTAAAAATTATAAAAATTGTTCATTAAATTTGTGTTGTATAAAACTATTTTAGCAATCCATTTATTTTATATATATATAAACTTTCCTAAGTTTAGTTAAATGAGTTAAGTATGGGTTGAGTATAGGTCGTGTTGAGTATGGGTAAAAAATTTTGTATTGAAATAAATGAGTTATAAATGGGTTAAATGGGTTGATTTGGATCGGACCATTTATGACCCGACTTACCTGTTTGACCAGTCTACTTATGGGTTTTACTTTAGATGTAACTAGAGTTAGGAAACACTTGATTAGTTGAGCGATTTTAAACTCCATACCTTTCAGATTTATAGTGGATTTCTTTGCAATTAACTCTCCCCATGGGTTAGATATTCTAGTGTTTCTTGTTGATTTCTTTGCTAGTTTCCTCCTCTCCCATTAAACACACTCTGCAAGATCCATTAGCTTCGACATCATTTCATAAGAGCAACTATTATAGAGCAAATGTTTGGTAAAACAACTATGGTTTATTAGGATTTAGGTGCACGAAAGGTGAACTGCGTGAAACAGTGTTTATTTTATGCAAGAAAATTTGCCATTAAGGATGAGCAAATTATTATTAGTGAAATTGAAAATATTGCTTTGGATCTTAAGATTAGTGTATTATAAATAATATGAACACAATCGACAGTGAGTCTTCCTACTGGAAACCAGAAATATGCATATCAAACTGGTTTCGTCTGATTGTTAGCAGAAAAGCAGTGACGTTTTTCCGCAATCAAAGTTCAATTTACCGAATAAAATCCCTATTATTCCTGATTAAGCTCGATTGTATATCTCTTTCTTTATTTGCCTTTGACAAGAAAGACTTCATTGTGGCAATCCATTTCTTTATGCATTTCTTGCAGGATGGAATGCGCACTCTTGGATATCTTTCATTCCATTTACTGTAAGTAGTGATAAAAACTCTCTGGGGAAAATTACCAAAAAAGTCCTAAACCTATTGCGCGTTTGGGCCAATTCGATCTAAAAACTTTTCAATTTGGCCAATCCGCCCTAAACCTTTTGCATATTGTCCAATTCAATCCTAGTGACCGGAAAAGTCTGATGTGGCCTACCTAGTTAGCGTCGGCCGTCCTACGTGGCACGGCCGGCGCGGGCGCAGTTCTTTGGAAAATAAAACGACATCGTTTCCTTTAATTAAAAAAATTAAAAAAATTAAAAAAAAAGGGGGACTGACGAAGTAAAAGAAATGCTGTTGTCTCGTCCCCTTCATCAACTAAAACGACATCGTTTCCTTTAATTAAAAAAATTTAAAAATTTAAAATTTTAAAAATTTAAAAATTTAAAAATTTAAAAATTTAAAAAAAAAAAAAAAAAAAAAACCAGAAAAGGGACTCACGAAGAAAAAGAAATGCTGTCGTCTCCTCCCCTTCATCAACTAAAGCCCTAATTTTTCAGATCACAAACTCGCGAAGAACCCAGGTTTGTCTTGCTTTTCTCTAGATCTCATCTCATCTTGCTTCAATCACGTTCGTCAACCACAAAATCGTGAAGCCAGACAATCATGAACAAATCGAGTCCCCCTTTCACCCGACGCCTTCGTCCATTGGAGTCCCAGGTTCGAACGTTCAAATCATGAAGACCCCATTCGTTCATAACCCGATCAAGACCCAATTTGTCTACCACAAACTACAGCAAACATGAGCAAGTGTTGTGGTCCCCATTTCCTTGTGTTGTGGTCCTCGTTTCCTTGTGTTGTCGGCAGCAAGAGCAACAACTTTACGTGGTGGTCCCGAACTTAACGAAGAACAGCCAAAGGTATGTCGTCCTTGTCTTATTCTAAATTATACATTTGCCTCGATTTGCCTCGATTTCTTCGTGAGTGTTGTTGAGTCCCCCTTTCACCCGACGCCTTCGTCCATTGTAGTCCCAGGTTTTGAACGTCCAAATCGTGAAGACCCCATTCGTTCATAACCCGATCAAGACCCAATTTACCACAAACTACAGCAAACACGAGCAAGTGTTGTGGTCCCCGTTTCCTTGTGTTGTCGGCAGCATTGAGCAAAAGCAACAACTTTTCGTGGTGGTCCCGAACTCAACGAAGAATAGCCAAAGGTATGTCGTCATTGTCTTATTCTAAATTATACATTTACCTCGATTTGCCTCAATTTCTTCGTGAGTGTTGTTGCTGTTCTTGTACTCACCATGACGTAGGATAGACTACACAATGACTAAAATCTTGTAAGAATCATGCAAGGCCATAAAGCAACGCACTTTAAATACGTAAATATTAGCTGATGTAATCGAACTATAAATCAAGTTGAAGAAATTCTAGTTTGCAAATTCTCTCTTCAAGCCCTCAAAACACATTATGCTGAGTGATTTAAACCATAAGAGTAACTGTAATAGTGTAAATGCTTTTTCATAACAATTGATAAAAGAAACAAATTTCGAGTATCTATCCTAAATATAGGTGGTTATATAAGGATTTGATCATTCTTATCAACTTGCCCTGATATTTTCAATAATCATAATAATATATGTCTAAATAAACATCAAACAGATGATATGTACTTCATGAGCATTATAAGGTGGAAGTCCTTAATTCATAGCAATTTTAGCATTAACTCTTAATAACTTTCATGTTTATCGCATAAGAAAATTTGTTCGTTCCACGGGGGAAAATTTGTTCATTGTCTTCCATCTCAAATTTTCTTTTTTCAGCTTTGCCATGTCTTGTTTCACATGTTTCAATTGTGCCTTGAGAGCTCTAACTTCAACATCCATTGAACTACCATCATCCTCATCATGGGTTGGAATTGTTTCTTCTTCGACATTGCTTCGGTGAAAATTTTTTGACATACTTCTTGTTGGTTGATTGATTTCTGCATCAACCCAAATAAAAAATCCGCAACTTCCCCCACTTATGTATCTCGGGCAGCCATAAAATCTCCTTCCTTGATTCTTTTGTGTACACGCTGTCCGCAAAGGAGATTTCAAACCACAATAGCAAAACACAGAATTATCTTTGTCAATAGAAGGAACTGAAGTCCTCGATTGTGACGAATTTGTGGATCTCTTCATGAATTCGCAAGTCTCTTGTCGTGATGACACCTCACTATCAATTCCAGTTGAACTTGTTTTTATGTTTTCAAAATTACAACTGTACTTTCCTCTTGTGATTCTACCATCTGCGAGGGATAAAATAAGGATAGCATAAGTATTGCATCTATAACATTGAGCACTTGTCTTTTGCAGAAGCATATATTTATGAGGACCTTAGCTAGTCCATTAAAGTCAGTTGACATATATATAGGAGCAGCACTTACTACTAAATACAATATAGTTGTTGCCTTAATAACCTCCCACTATAACTATTGCAAAAGACGAACAAATGCAGCATCGAACAGTTCAGATAATCTATCAAACAGTTCAATATTGCACAATGTAGAGGAACAAATGATAGGGCTAATCTAGACTTGAATTTAAAAAGACTGTGCTTAAAACAACATTTAGCAGAACTTGGAGTATTAAGTATAAACAGAGAAAGAAAACTCCCAATATATAACAAAAGGAACCTTAATATCGACTCTACATATTACAACCTATTTTATCTTTGAAAAAATGCCTTTGCTTTAGCAATGAGCAATCTGTGACTTATTCATGTACTTTGAATTTGCAAGTAAAAGCTATTACGCATACTAAAAGACATTTCGACAGCTTCAGTCAAAGATATGCAATCCAAGGTATGCATATCTCATCCACTCATGTTAGAGCCCAGAACAATCAAACTCCAAGAGAGTGCAATTTACATTCCTCCACCTCTGTTATATTAAAAAAAAAGGTTATACTAAGAAACTGCAAGCAAAAGTTTTGTATGTCAATAAAGCAAGATTCATATTTCCAAACTTAAAAAATTGCATGAGCTGTAAATCTACATTAACTTCTTCAAATAGTTCATTTGAGTAATCACACAGCTAGCCAAAATCATGATAAAAAAGGCAAGATTCATGTTTCCAAATCTTTGCAGATGGGACGAGCGAATTTGTGCAAAGGTGTTGGGCGGGCGTTGAGTGAAATGGAGACTCGACCACTATTGATTCGACGGAAGAAGAACTCGGCTCGAGGGAAATGTAAGAAGTGATCGAATCCGGGAGGAAAATTAAGAGAAATTCAAGATCTTCATGATTTTAGGGTTCGCGATTTTGGCCGACTGCAAATTGGGGCTTTGGGTAATTGGGGGTTTGGTTCATGGAGGGGAGGAAGACGACATTCTCAGTAAAGACTCGGCTTGACGATTTTGTGGTTGACGAACATGAAGCAAGACGAGATCAGATCTAAAGAAAAGGCAAGAGCAATCGCGATTCTTCGTGAGTTTGTGGTTTGGGAAGGACGACATACCTTTGGCTGTTCTTCGTTGAGTTCGGGACCACCACGCAAAGTTTTTGCTTTTGCTCAATGCTGCCGACAACACAAGAAAACGGGGACCACAACACTTGCTCGTGTTTGCTGTAGTTTGTGGTAGACAAATTGGGTCTTGATCGGGTTATGAACGAATGGGGTCTTCACGATTTGGACGTTCGAACCTGGGACTCCAATGGACGAAGGCATCGGGTGAAAGGGGACTCGATTTGTTCATGATTGTCTGGCTTCACGATTTTGTGGTTGACGAACGTGATTGAAGCAAGATGAGTTGAGATCTAGAGAAAAAGCAAGACAAACCTGGGTTCTTCGCGAGTGTGTGATCTGAAAAATTAGGGCTTTAGTTGATGAAGGGGAGGAGACGACAGCATTTCTTTTTCTTCGTGAGTCCCTTTTCTGTTTTTTTTTTTTAATTAAAGGAAACGATGTCGTTTTAGTTGATGAAGGGGAGGAGACGACAACATTTCTTTTTCTTCGTGAGTCCCTTTTCTGGTTTTTTTTTTTTTAATTTTTTTAATTTTTTTAATTTTTTTTTTTAATTAAAGGAAACGATGTCGTTTTAGTTGATGAAGGGGAGGAGACGACAACATTTCTTTTACTTCGTCAGTCCCTTTTCTGTTTTTTTTTTTTTTTTTTTTTAAATTTTTTTTTAAAATTTTTTTTTTAATTAAAGGAAACGATGTCATTTTTATTTTCCGGAATCAAGTCCGCGCGCCCGTGCCACGTAGGACGGCCGACGCTAACTAGGTAGGCCACATCGACTTTTCCGGTCACTAGACCGAATTGACAATATCAAAAGGTTTGGGATCGAATTGGCCAAATCAAAAAAGTTTAGGATCGAATCGCCCAAACGCAAGGTTTAGCAGACTTTTTGGTAATTTTCCCAGTCTTGCAATTCCAAGTGAATCTTGATGGGGGGAAAAAGATGAGCCTTTTTTTGTATCTAATTAGGCGTGCTCGCTAATTCTGCGCAGCTTATGGTCATTATCGGCATCAAATTGGAGAGAATGATAATGCAACTCGCAAAAGAAGTTGCCAAAAAGCATAAACAAGACAAAGACAAGTCTAGCGAAAATAGTGCAAAGGACTTGGTTTTTAAATTTTCAGAAGACGATTTCTGGTTCGCTGGGCTAAAAATGGTCGGCAGGCTGCTTCACATCGTGCTGTTTGTGAACTCTTTGGAGCTTGCTTTCTTCTTCTTTATACTGGTGAGTGCAAATAACTCATATCGTCATCATCATTTATAATGTTAAGCAATGTCTCTTGCATATCGGGAAAATGCCAACTAATGCGTTATCGCATCTCTATGCAGTTCCAGTATGGTTTTCATTCCTGCATTGTGGGAAAGGTCGGTTTTGTTGTCCCCCAAATAGTAATGGGGTATGGCCTATTGCTCATGTCTATTATATCATTGCTCTATAATCCGTGCGTTGAGGCCTAACCATCAATTTGGCTTCTGTGGTATTTATTGCGCTCTCAGAGTGATCGTCCAGATTGTCTGCAGCTCCAGAATATTACCACTGCACGCGATTATACAATCACAGGTTAGTTGAAATTACTACCTATTATGCACTCAAGATTTGGCAGTTTTCCTTTTCTCTCTTTGAGTTCAAATCACGGAATTGAAAGATGCCCTATTCTTTATATTTGACTCAATGAAATTAAGATGCATTTGGAGAAGAAGCAATCGGACAAGCAGAACAAAATACTTAAGATTAGGAGGCATTTGGAGAAGTACGCATCGGATGAAGAGGAAGAAAAAGAGATCGTGACCTCGATTTCGGTGATGATTGATGATAGAAAGGAGCCGAACTCACCGGAGGAGTCCACAACCCGGACGGATTCGAGTGAAGGATCTGTCTGGAGTAAGGTCTCAGACTTGCAGAAGAAAGTATCTCGAGGTTTCATCGCTTTGATGAAACGAATTGTTTCAAAATTTCGCAAAAATTAAGCCTGGTTTTTCTCTAAAAACTAAGAAAGTTCCGCCAGAAAGAGTTTGGGATTGAATCGTTTGGTCTTGGGAAGTTCCGGAGTTGAGATAACGGAAGCCAGTGAAGTGACTACAATACAAGACATTGAAGCACCACCGAGCCTGCACCAACAATCCAGATAATGAGTTCATCAATTGATTTATCCATGAGTGTATGTTTCTCTTTTCAAATCGTTTCATCTTCTACAAAATCACAAGTCAACAAGGAACTCTCATATCAAATGATAAGTCAGGTATGTTCCGAGAGTACATAAAGCTGACATTGGAGGGAAAAAACACTTAATTTTTTTTTAATTAATTGGATTGCTCGATCAATTTCACAATTAAAACCAACCTATCTTTCTTTTCAATTGAAATATATATGTATGGACAGATTGACACCACGGACCATTTAAGAGACTAAACGATGATTCGGTGTATGAAATTGGCCAATCAAAATTGTTAATACCTTCGTTCATGCTCATTAAACCATTAGTATAATGACAAAGAAACAATCATAGCTTTGAGGAAATAGTTTTGGGATTATCTCTTAAAAATGTAAATAAGATCAAATGACTCGATTGCGGAAGATTACATTAGATCTTACGTGGTTTTCTCCACTCCTGCAATTAAAATAAAAAAAAAAAATTGTGAAAAGGGAAAAGGGAAACATTTTGTTTATAATAAAAATTTTCTACACACTTTCCTTTTCTTAACATATACACTCTCTAGCTTCACTACTTCAGGTAGAAAGGGAGAGTTTTGTTTAGAAAGAAAACAGTTTTTTCTTCGAGTCTTGAGCATTGACGACAAAACTTGACTCAAGCGGCACATTGACTATTAAGCTAGAATATAAGTTGAGATATGTTGACACTTAAATTTTGACTAAATATCTAGGATTTAAGTGCATAGAAAATTAGGGACCAAATTTGGCCCTACCCAAGAATATTTCCATCACATCACATCATAGTGAACGTGTCACGATTAATTACTCCTATTCCGCCTGTCCAGGGTTGAGTCCTGGGATTTGACGGCGGACTTAAAAAGCATAAGCATTAATATTATTTGCATCAACTAAATTTTATTTTTTTATATTACTGCATTTCGGATAAATATATATAAAAAAATTCATAAAAAAAAGGGGGCCCAAGGGGGGCTGGGCCTTTTCGCCCGGCCCCTTCTTCTTCTTCTTCTTCTTCTGCACCTCACGCGTGCGAGGACGATTTACCAGAGCAAAGTAGAGTCGCCGGCGATGGAAAGGGCGGCTTAGCAGGCGTCATTAGTGCCGCCAAATGGAGTAGCACAAGATTTGGCGAGAAACCCGGACGGAGGGGACGTCTGGGCGGACGCCATCAGTGCCCGCCTTCAATGCCGAGATAGGACACCGGTTCAGCCGAGGGGGAGGCCGGTCGGCCCACCGAGGACCGGCGGCCGGACCACCTCCGTCGATCGGCCTCCTTGGCCTTTAAATGGGGCGTTCGCGAGCCAAGGAAAGACACACGAAGAGAGAGATCTGAGGGGTTTTCTTCGGAGAGACATCCAAGAAGCCCGAGAGAGATCTGAGTGAGCGGAAGGAGGCAAAGGAAGAGAGAGAGAGAGAGAGAGAGAGAGAGAGAGATCTGTGAGCGAGGCCGAGGGGAGAGAAATCGAGATCTGGTGAGAGAGGCCGAGAGGGTAAGCGAGATCTGAGAGAGATCCCGCTGTGAAAGAGAGAAAACGCAACTGAGAGGGCCGCCGTTGGCTGCCACTTCCGAACCAAAAACCGACGATCCGCCGCCGCTCCTTGTCCGCTTTGAAGCCACGGTAGGTCCCCGCTCGGGCGGTCTTGGTTTTTCCGATTCGGGGTCGGCTTCCTGAGGATCCCGGCTCGTGGGCGAGCGAGGCGAGCGGACGTACCCCGATCTATTGAGCTCGTCCGCCGTCCGACGCCGCGAGCTGGGTAGGCATTCTCGGCCGACCGCCCTTTTTCTTCACGGCCATGCTCTGTTTTGGGCTCGCCGGACCGGGCAGCCGTTGTGTACGTACTGTGGTCTCGGGGCTTAGCATGTTAATCGTTGTGAGTCCCCGCTCGAGCTCGGGCTCGGGCTCGGTGGTCCCCGTTTTTCACTCCTTGGTTTGCGAATATTAATTGTTTGCTGAAATGCTCGAGTTAGGCGTCCGTTTGTGTCCTTCGCTTATGACCGAAGCTTGCTGACTCTCATATTTATATTGGACGTAAACGAATCGTCCCCGTGTTGAAGTCAAGTTTTGCTGGTCCGTTGTTGTTGATTTTGGTCCGAATTCAATGCCGATGCAAGTCTAAAGCTTCCCCTTAGCCGACGCCCCTCCATGTGTTCGCTAAAATGCCCGAACCAAGCTTGTATGGATTTCCCGTGATTTTGGTTTGGTTCTGAGCGCTTGTTGATCATTTGACATGTTTGTGGACCTTCGTTCCCATCCGTGGGCGGGGGGGAGGAGGACAAAATAAAGAAAAAGACAAAAAGAGAGGGAGAGAGGGAGAAATGTTTAAAACAAAGGGGGCTCGCGCGAGACCTGGGTCAGTCGGGCCAGACCCATATCGGGCCGGCGCGCGGGTCTGGCCGACCCGGATCAGTTTAGTATATTGTTATTTTTAGATATTTTTAATTAAAAAATCGAAAAAAAAAATCTCTTTTTTAGGAAAGGCCTAAAATTGATTTTGAGCATTTTTCTCTTAAAAATGATTGAAAAATCCTTTGAAAATTTCTGAAATTAGGGAAAGGCCTAAAATGTTTTTTTTAGTATCTTTTTTAATACATGAAAAATCCAAAAAAATAAAATCTTAGGATTTAAAAAAGATTAGGTACCAAAAATGCATCATTTGATTAACTAGTATAATCAAGTTATCGATTCTAATTTCTTTAGTTGCGCAAGAGTAAGACATTTCTGTCAATATTTTACTTGAGTTCCTAATCAATTTACCTCAAATCGATTAGTGACACCTCATAAATGAAATTGATTTGCGGGTTAAAAACTCAAATAATAAGTGGTGAATTGGTGGATTTGGGAGAGCCCGTGCTAAACTTAATGCTTAGCTAACCATTAGCCTCTGCACACACCCGCACGTAAGGGCTGCCTAAAGGGAGGTCGCAACAAGATACTCAAGTAATTTACGTATTCAACTTAGTCATAATAAAGTGGTACATGAACTTGAGCTTGAGTTTAGTTGAATTTGAACTTAATCATGTTTAGTACTGTTAACTTGAGCTTGAGCTTGAAACTGAGCGAGTTAATCAAGAGTATCACAAAGCCGGGCTAGAGATACTCGTGAATAATTTGAATCGGTTTCATCCTAAGGTAGCCTTGCTCTTACTTCTTATCCTTTATTTTTGTTGGCTAATAAACTTTTAAATTAAAACAAATCTAAAGGATATGATCGGAGAAAAGTCAAGGAAGACAACTTTTTCATTTGACTATAGTTCTCCTGCCAAAATAATTTGATGATACGTGCTATTTTACCTGCAATTTATAGGACTTTCAGGTCCGCAATCCTTCATACCAACATTCCATCTACAGTCACTTTGGTAAATAAACAGTCTAATACAAAAATGATTGATTGTTACTACGCCTAGAATTAGCCTAATACGCATTGAGGAAAAGGAAAAAGGAATTTCTTGAAACAATGTTTTCCTTAAAAAAAAAAAAAAAAAACAGTTTTTCTAATACAAGAAAAATTGCCATTAAGGATGAGCAAATCATTATTAGTGACAATGAAGATAGTGTTTTGTATCTTAATGTTACTGCATTAGAAAATCATATGAACGGATTTGACAGCGAGTCTCCCTTTTCGAAACCAGAAAGGAGACTAATGGGAGAAAATGAAGGTGAAATAGTCGCAACTCACACAAAGAAGATAATGAGATAAATAGACTTTTTGTTTATTTCACTTTTACTAGAACGATTACAAGACTATAATATCTCAAACTCCCAATCAAGTTTCTCTAATATCTTGAATCAACATCGACACCATCATCAAACTTCGAAAGCTTAGTTCCATACTCCATTGGTGTATTGACCGGTGTACAATTCTTCATGTTGACTTTTTCAAGGATATTTTCTATATAATCTTTTTGGGAAATAAAAATCCTATTGGCACTTTGCTTCATTTCGATGCCAAGGAAATAATTCATGAGACCATTATCGGTCATCTCTTCGCTCGGATGTTAGGCCATTATCCAAAACCTTCATAAAAACTCTTGTTTAAATTCATGAAAAACTCCGGGTCAGGTCACGTAATAGAAAGATGTGCCTAATGTCTAAATGCCGAAAATGCAATAAAGAATGTGAATGCAAGATTATGCCATGTCTATATATATATGGTCAAATTATATCATATCCACAAATTCGATTCCCAATTTTCTTACAAAATGCAATAATAGTTTACTAGCAAAAATTTAGCTGTCAACACATAATATAGCCAATTGACGTGATGAAAAGTTTTTGGATGATTTGGGTGTTTATGAGCCTATGGTTTCAAATGAGGCCCACATGATTCTACGGCTGAGATTGACTAGGCTCACGTGCACTCAATTTATACAAGTATTGCTCCAATGTGACTTACAAATTGTAGCAAAAATTGAAAGGAGAAAAAAGCAACTCACGAGTCATGTGCAAGTTAAGAACATTTTATGGGGTCTTCGTAAGAAGACAACGTAAAAGAGGAACATTATCTACTGTCTGAGTTGAAAAAAATGGATGAATATGAAAATCACACCTTTTCTTTTACCCATTTACCAATTATACACATCTACATTCGAATATACTAAACACCTAGTTAAGTAAACCTTTGAAGGCCACTTTGTGCTTTCATGTCAATTTTCCTTGCGTTCCTTAAATAACGAAAATCCAAGCCCAAATCCTAAATACTCACCCATCCAAAATATTCAGACCTAAACCCCAAACCACCCAAATCCTTAGAAATATGCTAAAATGAGTGTGCAACGAGGGACGATTTAGTCTTTCTAATGTAGGGTTTTGCTTAAAGGCATGTGAATGGTACCTGCCTAAATAGAGATCGTAAGTAATCATTGGATAAA
This sequence comes from Eucalyptus marginata, assembly GCA_014182565.1. NCBI lineage: Eukaryota > Viridiplantae > Streptophyta > Magnoliopsida > Myrtales > Myrtaceae > Eucalyptus > Eucalyptus marginata. The sequence continues at coordinate 5,454,332 of CM024585.1, forward strand.
TAGTAAGATATGTTTTTGGTTTTTTGCCCAGAAGAAAAGGACTCAGTCTATCAATGTAATGCCCGTTTACAAAATTGAACAAAAAAATGATACACTGATTTATAGGAGAAATGACGCAGCAAACTTTGATTAGCTACTTGAATAAGTGAGTAATGTTTAAATATTCAATAAAGATGTATCATATTGTTCACAACTTGGTTTAAAAAACTAGTTTTATTTTTCTATTATTAATAAAAGGAAGAGACAATACCAACATTTAGTTCTGTAACTTTAATCAATGTTCAATATGGTCTTAAATTTAATTTTGGTCAAATTAATCCTTGTGTTCTATGATTCGAATCAATTTTATTATATGGTTTTGCAAGCGAGGAATTAACCCTTCTATAATATATCATGACTAATCTGATTAGACAATTCCGGCCCACTCTTTAGCAAATATATAATTTTTTGTTAGATAACATGGATTTTTGATTTTTGGATCAATATACTACTATGAATGTGTGCAAACTACCCTATTTGTGGGTATTAATTATGTAGCATCGTATAAGAGTCCTCCTATAAAAGGGTGAGCACAGTCCTTATATTATTCCCAGTGAGAGACACTCGGGTTTGGATATGATTCCGCTGTATCTTTACAGAAGTAACTATTAAGCAAATTTGTCAAGTGTTCAATGATTTTGTTAATTCTCAACTTGAATATTTATTTGGCATTTTGCAGAACTATTGAATTCTTTGACTAGGTTTTTTTTTTTTTTTTTTTTGGTCGGTCCTACGCTAATCCTACTCTAACACTCACTCTCAGACTTTTGCCCCGCCTCCTCAGTAGGGCGTGGGAGTCGAAACCCACTCACGAAATGAAATCGTCCCCACCCCAATCCCCCCTGAGAAGGTGGGGATTTGAACCCCCAACCTCCCCCTTCCAAGATGGAAGGGTGGTCACTGGGGGAACCCCCCAGTGGTTAATTCTTTGACTAGGTTGATCTATCTTGGATTGATGTAAATTCATTGGATATATAAAGAGAGTAACTTCTATATAATTATAAATTTGAACCATTAATTAGTCAATTTTCTTAATACTTGACAGGGTGAGGAGACGCAACTGGCGCAATTACCTCCTTCATATGGATGTAACCCATTAATAATTACAAATTTGGCTTAACTGCTATTCTCAATTTTAATTTTTTAAAAAATGACTTTTCTAGATATGGAGGATAACCTACTTATCCGATACAAGCACACTAATTTGAGTTGCTAGATAATTTCATATTCATCAATAATATCAAGTGCCTTGTAAAATGCGGTATCACGAAACACTTCACTAAACTAATTGTGCATACTAAAGTTTCATAGATGGATGTGCAAATAGACTTAAGATAGTACCGATTTGACGATAAAACATTAACCTGACACAAAGCAATAAGCATCATCCATGCATGAAATACTTTTCTTTTGCCTTTCATGCATAAGATACCTTAATTGTCTTCGTTCATGGAATAATTGGTTCACAATTCTTTTATTTTCTTGGCTTTTGGAATGAGAACTTTTTGATAAACAAGGAAGGGATCATTTCAATAGGAAATATATAGGATAATTACCCAAACAGTCCTAAACTTACTTATGGATGTCAATTAAGTCTTAAATACTTTAATTCTGCCAGTGTAGTTTTATGCCTTTACAGGAATTTCTGATGTCATCCTTTCAATAATTGCAGTTGGAAATTATAGAAGTAGAAACTTGATATTATTCGATTGCAGCCGCAAATTCCAATATAGTCCTAAACATCATAATGCTCGTTCCTCAACTGCTGCGCGAATTTTTGTTCTGGCCCGTCATTTGGAAACTCGAGATTGCTCAACTTGAGCAGCTTGTGTTTTGTCTAATAAAACGAAAAGGAAATCGTCGACATGTGTGAACATCACGTGTGTGAACATTTCCGTTGGTGCATCATTCTATATGTACGTGTGCGCGAAAACATATCATATGAGAACTCAAAAGAGAGGCATAATAAACACGCGCATACACGAGAGAGAGTGAGAGACAGAGACAGAGACAGAGAGAGAATGGCGGTTGCGGGAGTAGACGAGAATTCGTTAGAGTACACGCCGACGTGGGTGGTGGCTCTAGTGTGCTTCAGCATATTGTTCATTTCTATCGCTGTTGATAGATTCATTCACTGCGCCGGTCAGGTGATTACTCTTGCTTTCGAAGGTCCGAGAGTACGGACCTCTCCTAAGTCTAACTCGCGCATGTCAATTGCGATGCCAGCAATTTTTTTACTCAAGTTTCCTTGTCGAATGCAGAGTTTGAAGAATCGCGAATGGTGGCCGCTCGTCGGTGGCTCACGGAAGATGAAAGATGGTGAGGGATCTCTCTTTGTTTTTTTTTTTTTTTCCTTTATCTAACTATTTCACAATACTAATGTGCACGCACATGAATTATCTCTTCTTTATTATTATTATTATTATTATTATTATTATTATTATTATTATTATTACTATTATTATTATTATTATTATTATTATTATTATTATTATTATTATTATTATTATTATTATTATTATTATTATTATTATTATTATTATTATTATTATTATTATTATTATTATTATTATTATTATTATTATTATTATTATTATTATTATTACTATTATTATTATTATTATTATTATTATTATTATTATTATTATTATTATTATTATTATTATTATTATTTTTATTTTGGGTTTTTCCGGTTACGACGACAATGGCAGAGTTGATGCTACTGGGTCTCATATCGCTTCTCTTTGTTAGGACTAGAATTAGCACCTAGAGGGGGGTGAATAGGTGATTAAAGCGATTTTAACAATTAAATCCGAATATGATATTAATGAATTAAAAACAACAATCGCAAATGAAGATTATGAAAGATAAAAGGATTAAGGAGAGAATCAAGACTCCAGTTTTATAGTGGTTCGAACTTATATCAACGTCCACTACGATCTCCTCACCTGGACAGCCTATACATTTGGATTTCACTAAGAATCAAAAAGAGTATTACGGTCTCACGCTCTTGAGTCCACAATGTAGAACTTATACTACACTTCCTCAAGGTCTCATCACTCTATGATCACTCTTTTGAATACATGTATTGCTCGAAGAATAAGATCACAATCGAAATATGGAGGTTGGACTTTGGAATTCTTCTATCCAAAGACACTTCAACAACTCGAGCGTCTCTCTTTATACGCTTCTTCATGCCTTCATTACCGTTGGCACCTTCCAAAGAAGTTCTTCCAATCAACCCGTTGGATTTGGAGAGATCTCGAGCTCTTTAAGGTAAGTGTAGATAGCCCATCAATCCTGCTCGCCCATACAATCAGGATCTTGGTTTCCATAAGTTGAACTTTCCAAATAAGTTGCGAATCTTAGAGAATCTATATCAATTCGGATACGAATGTAAGATCGTGTAGTCTGAATCCGGTCGAAAGATATTCCTCAGCCATTGAGATAAAGACTAATCGGAATAGAAATTTTTATCTTGTCGGTGCGGAAACGTATTCCATGAGTAGACTTTGAAACTTGAGTCTTGTTGACGTCGGACTTTGATCTTCGGACTTTGCCGGTCTGACAGCTGCAAGTCTTCGAACCCGGGCGAGAGAAATGTTTTGTCAACTTCAAAACCTTTTGAGGAGAATTTATCCAACAATCTCCCCTTTTTGATGGTGACAAAACTTTCCCGCAGATTTGAACACTATTGCCCCGCAAAACAACTTTTAAGCTTGCAAAGATATCATTAGAATAAGAATAGTATAAGATGTCTGTACGCGGATGTCTGTACATAGACTTACCACATACACGGATCGCAACCACGAAAACCTCATTAGTCAATGCAGACTTTACTATTTATATCTAATTTAACAGCTTAAGGTAATGCAGTAGTAAGCAATCATTCAAAAACTCAAGATAAAATCACAAACAAACCATTAAATCCAAAAATAGAAATGAAAGTTTAAGGTTTGGGTAAGGTTTGGGTTTGAAATGAGAATAGAGTGAAAATCTGCACCGCAAAGTCTTCTCCCCCTTTTTGTCGGCATTAAAAAGTAAGAAAATCAAGGAGCACGAGGAACGCGAACAAGTTGAAAGTCCTCCATAGACTTGACAAAGTGCCTTCCAACTTCCTTAAGTCTTCTTGAAGTTCGGCGATAGCGATTCCTTTCTGTGTCTTGAACCTTACTTTGAACATCTTTCGGTGATCATGTAAGGAGATGAACATAGCATGATTCTCATTCGGATAGTCGAAAGTCACACCCCATAGCATAGATTTGGCCTTTGAGCTCCAACATGATGTCAAGCAACCTTCGAAATCTCCCGAATTGTCGGTCTGTGTGCTTGCGTCAACTCGGTCTGATGGTGGAGTCAAGCCGGTGTGAATGTCAGAAGGAAGATTAATGTTTAGAGATGAAGCCTCTCCCTCGGGATGATGAGCGACATAAACATCTTCAGCATCGGGTGGCGATACGCTCACACTTGCACTTGTAAATGTCGGGAAAAGAAGAGTGCTTTCTCTTTGAATATCTCCCCCTTTCCATGCCTTCCGGAGGGGAGAAGAACTCTTCTTTCGAGGAGTCTCCTCGGCCGACAAGATTGTGGCGATCCTCCTTTTCTCTTGGAGAATCTGTCTTGGCTTGTGAGTCTGGCGATTTATCTTTGAGTCTCGTCCCTGGTGACTCTTCCTCTTCATCTTTCTCTTCCTCTTTCTTTTCTTTCTCTTCCTCTTCCTCTTTCTGTTCTTCCTCTTTTTCTTTCTCTTTCTCTTCTTCTTCTTTTCTGTTCTTTCTCTTCTTCTTTCTCTCTGTCTCTTTTTCTTCTTCTTTACGTTCGTCTCTTCTTCCTTTTTCAAGGATTCCTCTTCTGGTTTCCTTTCTCGGTTTCCTCTCGCAAACTGTTGTTACGGAACAGTGATACGGGAGCGAGAATGCGAGAAACAAAAGGCGAGATGGGCATATCATCCTCATCATCTTCATCTTCCAAGATGATTGCCCGCCTCTTCTTGATAGGACCCGGTGAGGGTTCCTTTCCTTTTCTTTTGCCGCGAAGAGTGGTTTGATCTTCACGGGGTTTTTTCTTTGAGCTGCTCCGACTTCTTGCTTGAGTTCCTTGAGCATCTTTGTTATCATCCTCGGTCCGATGACCATTCGACCAATAGTCTTCACGAGAGAATGTGGGGAGGTTGGATGTTCGAGATGTACGAAAAGTCTTGTAATGAGAGCGGCATAAGGGAGTTGTCCCTTGTCCTTTGCCATCGACACCGTACATGTGAAACATGATAGTGTGTGGCGAGAGAAATTAATGCCAACCTTGATTGCAAACATCAACTTTGCCTCGGAGATGGATACATCTTGTCTTTGATGTTGATTTTGGTCGAAGACGAGTTGATCACAATCTTGTGAAGCAAAATATTTGTTGCATTCATTCTCGGTAGGATAGACGACCTTGACAATTCGGTCTCTTGCAAGCTCCATGGTTGCATGACTCACAGACACAGAAATTGATTGGAAAGCACCTCTTTCCACACCAATTACGTCTGCCAGAGTGTCTGTATCAACAACATATTCTCTATCTCGCACGCTAAATGAAAAGCTGTTCGCATCAAGGAAGCTGAGATTAGAGTAGAAATATGCGATCAATTCGAGAATGAGCCACATCACATTCGGTGCAAAACTTGTGCGATTGAAGTTTCTCAAACTTCTCTCGAGATTGATGCTCGGTAAATCCAGAAAATCAAAGTCCACCGTTCGTGGATTTATCACCTCGCTTGACGGTTTCTCATACTTCTTCTGTGTCCATCGGATCGAAATAGTTCATCCTTCTTTCCTCGAAGGTTTGCAGCCACACCCATCCAAGGTTTAAAATGTAGATACATTTTCTCATCATCATCCTTTCCCTCGGTTGATTAAAACTACCAAACCTAGGGTCACTTTGGGAAAGTTTGCAAAAACTTTTTCTTTGTCATTCCCCGAACAACGCCCGATCTTTCCATCACGGTGAGAAAATGCGTCTCGTTTCTATAACCTTTTTCTTTCGAAATTCATCGATGAAGGTCATTGCAGACCCACCTTCCTTCAATGCGAGTAAAGCCTATAAACAAAAGCGAGGCTTGAGTGATCTTACTTTGGTTCAACATTTTCAAGCACTTCTTACGCTTGTTGAGGGCGACTATCATGAGGTCTAGTTGAGGAGGAGCGTTGTTGAGATCGTTGAGGAGACGTGCTCATTGGAAAGTCGCTTTCTTACGTAAGATCGAAGTGCGTAGGCCCCTCTCCGAGCCTTGTGGTCCCCGCTTGCAAGCCTTGATGATTTTCTTTGGTGAGACATTGTCGCTGTCTTTGGAGAAACTTTCTCACTTGTGTCGCAAGAAAGTTAAAAACTTGAGCAGTAGAAATCGAGAAGAAAATTCCGAGAGTGAAAAGCTTTGAACTAGGGTTTTACGGGTAAAGTTTAAAAACGAAGAAGAAGAAGAAGTATAAAAGGAAATCGAATCGTGGTAACCGAATCGACGCAATATAAATTCCTTTTTGAAAAATAACTGCCTTAATAAATCGATAACCACCCTTTATAAAATAAACTGCCTTAATAAACATGATTATCCATAAATAAACGAAAACTTACCTTTTCGAGATAAAAGTTTAAGTAAATGTACTTACGGTCGTGTCGATTGGTATTCTCGGTCTATACCCTTTTGAGTCGATACTCAGTCGGACTTTAAGATTGATGAGTACGAGCTTCAACAATCTTCAAGAGATACAATATTGAGTCTTGAGCGAATAGACTCAAATAAGCTTTTCTCCGGTGGCTTTGTGAAGATGTACGCCGTTGATTCTTCGAGTCAATGAATTGTATTAAGACTTCTTTGTTCTGAACATGATCTCTTATAAAATGATGTCGAATCTCAATGTGTTTGGCTCTTGAATGTAGGATAGGATTCTTTGTAAGATTGATTGCGCTGGTATTGTCACATCGATCTACGTGCAAGAGTCTTCAATACCAAAGTCTCGTAGTTGTTGTTTTATCCAAAGTATTTGAGAACAGCAACTTCCAAGTGCTACGTATTGCCATACTGAGGTTGAAAGAGCCACGGTACTTTGTTTTCTTGAAAACCAAGATACCACCCTCGTTGCCAAGTAATTGACAAGTACCCGAAGTGCTTTTTCTTTCAACTCTACAACCCGCAAGATCTGCGTCGAATAACCAAGAAGGGTAAAGTCTCCTTCTTTGGATACCATAGACCAATCTTAGCGGTAGTTGCAACGTATTTAATGATACGTTTAGCACACTTAAATGTGATTCCTTAGGATCGATTGAAATCTAGCACATATGCAAACACTAAATAATATGTCGAGGTCTAGATGCGGTAAGATAAAGAAGTGAACCAATGATACTCTGTATAATTTTTGGTCGACTTTCTTCCCTCGTTCGTCTTTGTCTATATTCAAAGCACTTGACATTGGTATGTCGGTCTTTTTGCAATTCTCCAGACCGAACTTTTTAACAAGTTCTTTTGCATATTTCTCTTGATGAATGAAGATTCCTTCTTTTAAGTTGTTTCACTTGTAGACCAAGGAAGAAGGATAGTTCACCCATCATGCTCATCTCAAATTCATCCCGCATAGACTTAGAAAATTTCTTGCACAAAGTCTCATTAGATGATCGAAATATAATGTCATCAACATAGATGCGAACGAGTAGAAAGCTTTTGCCTTCCTTTTTAACAAATAGAGTAGTGTCTACCTTTCCTTTAGAGAAACCACTTTGAATTAAAAAATTACTTAACCTTTCATACCAAGCTCGAGGAGCTTGTTTTAATCCATATAAAGCTTTCTTCGCCCGAACACCGAGTCTGGTTTCTTTGAGTCTTCAAATCCGGGCGGTTGTTCCACATAGACTTCTTCTTGAATAAATCCATTCGGGAATGCGCTTTTGACGTCCATTTGAAATAACCTGAAATTCTTATAACATACAAAAGCAAGTAGTAATCGATTGCTTCTAACCTTGCTACTCTTGGAGCATAAGTCTCATCATAGTCTATCCCTTCTTCTTGCGTGTATCCTTTAGCCACGAGTCTTGCTTTGTTTCTTGTCACTTTGCCTTTTCATCAACTTTGTTCTTGAAAACCCATTTAGTTCCAATACTTGATTTACCTTTTGGTTTAGGAGTTAATTCCCAAACGTCATTGATACTTGAATTATCTCGAGCTCTTCTTGCATTGCTTCAATCCGACTTTCATCGGCTAAGGCTTCTTCAATGTTTTTGGGTTCTATTTCAGAAATAAGTGCAACCCGCACTAGACTCTTCTCGCCTTTTGGATCTTGTATGAATTCCCTCATTAATGTTCCCAATAATGAGTTCTTGGGATATTGGACTTGTGTTTCCGATTCTTGGATGGTCTCGATGGGTTGTTGATCATTTTCTTGAGTTGAATCTCCATCGACAACTTGTTGTACCGCATCGGATTTTGGGTAGCTTTATGGGAGATAGATCTAGCGATGTCTCAGGAGCAGTTCGATTCTTCGATCTGTATTGGCTGAACTTGTGGAGAGTCTTGAAATTTGACGTTCATTGATTCTTCCACGATCGAGTCTTCTTGTTGAATACTCTATAGGCTTTGCTCGCGTTGAGTAACCAAGAAAGAATCATTCATCTGATTTTTCTTCAAACTTACCAACTCGATCATTTGCATTCTTGAGAATAAAGCATTTACAACCAAATACTTGAAAATAAGAAACAGTTGGTTTCTTTTCTTTAAAATTTCATAAGGAGTTTTCTCAAGAATAGGTCTTAAAAATACTACATTAATAATATAACAAGCGGTTAAATTGACTTGACCCAAAACCTTGAAGAAATATTACTTTCAATTAAAAGAGTTCTTGCCATTTCTTGTAAAGACCTATTCTTCCTTTCCACAACCCCATTACGTTACGGTGTGTATGGAGAGGAGAATTTGTGCCGAAGACCGAGAATTATCACGGAATTTAATAAAGTCTTGATTTTCAAACTCACCTCCATGATCTCGTACGAATACTTGAGATAGTGTAACCTTTCTCATTCGCACATTCTTAGCAAACTTTGAAAAGAGAGAGAAAGTTTCAGACTTACTTGAAAGAAAGTAGACCCAAGTAAATCGTGAATAATCATCCACTATTACTAGGCGAACCTTTTTCCACCAATGCTTCGCGTTCTAGTAGGTCCAAATAAGTCCATATGCGAAGCTGCGGTACACGATTAGTAGAAACTTTACTTATTGGTTTGTAAGAGTTTCGACACATTTTACCCAAATACGCATGGTGTGCACAGATCGGACTTTGAATAATTGAGAATAGGCAATCCTCGAACAAGTTTCTTGGAGGAGATCTTGCTGATTTGCTTCATATTGATATGGCCAAGTTTTCATGTGCCATAGATTAGCTTCATCTTGTGCGATATCAAGCTTTGTGATCTTTCATGATTTACTTCCATGTCTTCGACCGATATTGAGTAGAATCTTTGCGATTCTGAACACTTTCTTTCTGGAAATTTATCTTGAATCCGTATCACACAGCGGCTTATGCTAAGCAAGTTGTAATTTAATCCTTCAACTAAGGAAACATTCTTGATTGAGACTTCCAATCTTATTTGTTCCATGACCAATGATTCTTCCTTTGTTGTTACCTCCAAAGGAAACTTTTCCCTCCGTCTTTACGGTCAAAGTGTTATGAAGCAACTTGAATCTCCTGTCATATGTCTTGAGCAGCCACTATCTAGATACCATTTAATCTTCTTTTTGATAGTGACACCGCAATACTAATGTGCACGCACATGAATTATCTCTTCTTTATTATTATTATTATTATTATTATTATTATTATTATTATTATTATTATTATTATTATATTTTGGGTTTTTCCGGTTACGACGACAATGGCCGAGTTGATGCTACTGGGTCTCATATCGCTTCTCTTGACGGTGTTCCAAACTGGAATAGGGAAGATTTGCATATCGGAGCGACTTGACAACATCTTGCTTCCTTGCAAGAAGCCCAACTCTTCTTCTGCCGTCGCCAATTTCAATACTAGTTCCTTCGCTTCCGGTGCAACACGAGGACGCCGCCTCCACTCCGTGGCTTCTAATACCACAGATTACTGCAGTAAAAAAGTAACTTTACCAAAGCTGCTGCTTCTTCTTCTATAATTATAGAGATCTTACAAAAACAAATGCAAGTTTAAAAGATCGATAAACACAATTATATGATAAACTGCAAACAGATATTAAATAAGTTCAATAGTGTTTTGTGAATGATTAAGAGTTGACTACATCATTTATTACACTAACTATCTATACAACTCTATGTACATCTCGGGGGATATTTGTCATAAAAGTCCTAAAACTATTGCACTTTTACTAATTCAGTCATAGATATTTTAATTTTACCAATTGAGTCCATTGGCTGGAACTCGCTAGCGTAGACGCCGATCGTCCTACGTGGCACGACAGGCACTTTTACTAATTCAGTCATAGATATTTTAATTTTAAATAATATTTTGAAATTTTTATGGCATTTTTTTCTTTTTTTTTTTTTTTCGATTGGAGTTAGGGTCGGCAAGGCCGCTGGCTATAGGGGAGGGCTGGCCGACCCTCACCGGCTCTAAGGGAGGGCCACGACCCCCTCACCATATCTGGCCAGGTGAGGGCTTAGTTGCCCTCGTCGGCCTTGAGTGAGTTGGCGGCCCACGCCTAGAGCCAGCAAGGTTCAGGCAGCAACCCTTGTTGTCTTAAGTCCAAAAAATGAAAAAAAAAAAAAGGAAAAAATCATAAAAATTAAAAAAAAAAAATTAAAATATTATTGAAAAAAAAAAAGTCTACATTAGCACCGGTCGTTCATATCAACAATTTCCAGTAAAAATTGGCCAGATGACTTAATTGGTAAAAAATGAAAGGTTTAAGACTTGATTAGTAAAATTGAAAAGTTTATGTATGAATTGGCAAAAGTGCAATTGATTTAAAACTTTTAAAACAATTTTCTCCATGTTCAGTGTTGAGAGAGATCTGAAGACTATGGTGAAGTGGTATGAAGCGAATATTTGGTGCAACTGTTTTCTTTTCTTTTTCTATTTTACAGGGGAAGGTGGCATTGTTGTCTGTTGAAGCACTACATCAGCTGGACATTTTCATATTTGTGCTAGCTACCTTTCACGTGGTCCTCTGTGTGCTGAAAGTACTATCTATGGTGTGCTACGACATCCTTATCACTTCAACTATATCTTTCTGTGACTTTCTGTTACGACATTCCCTCCAATATTGCGCCCCTCCACACCCCCCAAAAAAAAAAAAAAAAAAGGTACTGTACTGTGCTGAAGTTTCGAAAAAACACGAACATATTTATATGTGATTGCACGTGTACATTGTTTGATCTTTCAAAAATTTTCAAGTGCCTCGATCACTTTCGTTAGTGAGTGTCCCAATTTTTACAAAAAGTCATGAGTGAAAAGTAAAACTCGTCCGAATTAGAAAAATCAGTAAAAGAATTGGGGCTATCTCTTATATCAATTTAGTAACGTTATTTTCGTCTGCATGATGCTAGATAAAACAATGGAGGTATTTGGAGATATATGATGAAAGTATCAGAAGTAGACAGCGAGAGCGAGAAGGTAATGTCGTCGAATTCATCCTCCTCAAGCAATGTGCTAAAAGGGAGGAGAAGATGAGCGATCTCGCTCTGCTCAAAATTCTCGTACAGTCTCCCAAAGAATTTCCTAATTTGATTGAGGTATTTCTATTCTATTTATATCTGCAGTATTCGCAGAGATTTTGGAAGGTTATAAAAGCCCACTTGGCTTGTTCAGGCATCTGGTAAGTCATTGAGTGTCTTGAAGCTCCCCACAATTGCAAAACGAGAGAGTTTGGAGGCTCTTGCGTAATCGAGCATATCCTTACGACCTTGACTAAATCGTGGAATCTTCAAATTGTTCCGCATTATAATTTCATTGGATCATACTAAACTTCAACGTTAGTTATATGGATTTTTATGATTTTCTCTTTTCGAATCTTTGTTCTCGGACATAGTATGTTTAAACATATCAAGTTAAGGTGTAAGCAATAATGTAATTCTTTATGTGGAAATTCTAAGTTAAATAATCTTCGATCCTCATTATTTATTCCCGACAAGAGGGATGAAAATATACCTTATCCATAACAATAACTTTGAAAAAAAAAATGATTGTTGCAGAAATAGGAGAAATGAAGAAATTTGATATCTCTTCCTTAATCCACTTTAGTAAATACTGATGAAGGATAGAATACAATTCATTGTATTGGGTGGAGAGAAGACCAGACTCTTTATATAGGCTATTAATAGGTACATTCCATTAAAATACATTCTATCTTCATAAAAGTCGCATCTTTTTATAAGAGTCGCATCTTCTAATAGCCAATAAGTTTTTAGCATTTAAATAATTATTAAATTATTAATAATATCATGTGGGTCACAATTATTCTTACATATGGTATTTGGAAATGTGGAATGAGCAATATATTTTCTACAATTGTTATGGAATGTGATATTTATGATTTACCTGGAAGGAAGAATTGTTTGACTAGAGGCCCAACATTGTCTTGCATTTTCCTCTTCAGCTCCTGTCGACTCTGCAGAAATCGTTTACTTCTTTGACCGAGCGTGAGTACATTGCTCTTCGTGCGAACTTCATCGAGGTACGTTGAGGACGTTCTTATGCTGAAATTTTGTTTGGGTCCTCGTAATATAATGTCTTGAAATGGTTAATTTACTTGTCATTTCTGTCGTGTCCACAGGCACGTCATCCCAAGAATCCAGAAAAAGATTTTCAGAAGTACATAACGAGGACTTTGCAAAAGGATTTTGAGAAAATGATGGCTATAAGGTAACACAATACCCCTTCATACAAAGCTATTTGAGCACGTTTGGGATGCGCTTGACAACATTTATATTTCGAAAAATAATTTGTTTTTAGAAATAGTATTTTTTTATTTCTATTTCTTGAAATAATTTTTGAGTAAAAAAACGTATTTGATAACTCTACAAAATTTCTATTTTAGAAATAGAAAAAAAACAGGAATATATTTGCTACAGTCCACAAATTTTTTACTTGTTATTTATATTCCAAATCTATTTCGTGACCACTTTTCTATTCTGTGGAATAGAAAAATTAATTGATGTTATCAAACAAATTTCTGTTTTTCTCTATTTCGGAGAGCAAAAGAATATAAACATTGCCATGTGTGCCCTTGGTGTGCGATAAGAGGAAAAGAAAAGGATGAGCTAAGAGAAAGGAAGATTTCCCTTTTTCCTTTACAAGAAGAACTATTTCATTCGACCATGTCAAATTACTCATCCTAATCTAAAGACGCTATTATATATGTTAATTAATTCGCCTCATTTTCGGTCGAAAATGTTATCATATCAACCAATCGTTCTCTGACAGTACTAAATTCATGAAAAACAATACAATATGACTTTTTCACGAAAAAAATACTTAAAATATCAGAGAATATTTAGTACTTCTTCAAGCATACTAATTTGAAGTTTTATCATTATTGCAGATGGTACTCGTGGTTATTCCCTGTGATTTATTTGCTTGTGAATGTAGCCGGTAAGCACATATATGCATACTTATTCTGCTTTGTAATGATTTCAAGATTTGTTACTCTTAAATTATGTCTCAAGTTTGAGCTTATAAAGAAAACATGATCTAAATAGTATTTATAAATTCAAATTGAACTTGTAGTGTGATGTCCAAACAAGCAAGAAACTACTGAAATACTTTCCACATTGAAGTTGAATTCGTAGTTTGAGTTAGTTTTCTAGTTTGAGTGGGCAACTCACATAAGAACATATAAAAAATTCTTATTACCCACCATAGCGAACAAGTTGAGTGTTAGGGTTCTTCTCTCTATAAGTTTTGTGATGAGTTCTCCCTTGATAAAGGGAAGCCGGTCGCAGTAGATTCTGGACCCTATGCTTCCTTCAGGAAAGCCGTCGACGTAGTGACGTGCCGTGCTCAATGGGGTGAGACGATGCACGGCAATGCCGGGAAGACCGCCGAGCAGAGTAGGCCGTGCTATATGCCGAGATCAAAACTAGGAATGCATGATGATTTAAGTATTGTGTTCCAATTAATTGAGCTTGAGTGATGCTCCGATTTGTGATATGATCTATGCTGACCTGCAGGGTGGAACTGAGACGAGGTAAGTCTCCTTGATTGTGTGATTGCGTGCTTAGGATGCTTCTTAGTGTCTTTTCCTCCTAGCCGCAGTTTAGAGCATAGACTTGCTAAGACATTGTCTCACTGGTTATTGTATAACCACTTTCAGGGTCATCGAGTGGAGGACCTGGAGCAGAGAGGAGGTGATTTGAAGCATAGGTTGGATAGGACCGCTTCTTTTTGGAGAACCGTCTTTTGTAGTCTTTTGACCATAGCCTCTTGTACTTGACTCAACATATGTTTATAAAGGCATGTTTGTTTGTGAAATTGTTGTCCTGCTTTTCTATCCCGAGATGGTTACTGTCAGGGGATTCCTTTTCGCTTCCGCATGTGCAATAAAGAAAAAGGGTCAGCGACTAGTCCTGGGAAGTCGCAAAATTTTATCGACCAGAGAGGGATGGGTACACACTCGGGGTTCGGGGCGTGACACAACAAACTACAAGAAATGATGATCAACGGTGAAGAACTCATGATGAAGACCAGCTTGGATCGACATCATTGAAGGAGATGCCTCAAGTGGAGAATGACATGGATCGCCAAGATATATAAAACTAACACGTGTGCTATGAGGTGTAATATGTTAGTTGTATTATATTTTCCTTATGAACTATATTCGGTTTTATCTGTTACTAGGGAAAATAGTACTTCTTCTATAATAAGGAGACGCGAGGGTAGAGAGATAAAAAGGGGGAGATAGTGAAAGAGTGATATATATCCTCCATGAATGCTCTGCATCACAGTATCAAATGAAAGCTTCGAAGGAATGATCAATGGCTGAAGATTTCAATGCAGAAGATACAAGTAAGATAGAGCAGAGGAGGTAGAACAGAGGATCTTTATTCATTGTTGTTTCAAATACTTTGTACTACAATGATACTTTGATACAATGAAATACGAAGCACTTTCATAATTGATTACTCTATCCTAGATTCTATTCTTCATCTCCATCTGGTTCTCCATCTTCACAGGTCTCACCTTCTTCGATCTTTTGCAAGGCATCAAGGAGAGGCTTTTGCTGTTTCTCGCTGTTTCTGCGATATTTGACAAACTGCAAAGTCATTTAGGGCGTTTGGTAATGCTTCTGTTTTGGGGAATAATTTTTTATCATAAATGATTTTTTATGATTCCATTTTCGGAAACAATTTCTAAGCAAAAAACACGTTTGATAACTCCATAAAATTTTTATTTTCGAGATAGAAATACGTTTGGTAGGATTATTAATTTTTTTTATTTCTTTTAATTTTTTAATACTTTTATTATATATTCTTATTTTTATCTTTTTCTTTTTCTTTATCTTTTTCTCTTTGGCCGGTTCGGTGAACTCGCCGAAGCCTCACCAGGCCAGGGTGAGGTCCTGCGAGCTCGCCTGGCCACGGCGAGGCTCAGGTTGACGAGCCTCGTCGTGGCTCGGCCTCGACGATGCTCCGCCGAGGTCGTCGACCCTCGTTTGGCCGGTTGCTGACGCCGGCCATGGCCAAGGATGGCAACCGGCCAAAAGTAAGAAGAAGAAAAAGAAAGAGAATAAGAGAGAAGAGAAGAAAAATAAATTCTTTATTTTTGTTCTTTTAATTCTTACGAATTGTTCCCGGGAACAAGAAATTACTTTTTTCTATTTATTATTTATGTTTCAAATTTATTCTGTAGCAAAAAAAAAAATAGATTTTTTGTTCCTAGGAACAAAAATTTTACCAAATAGGTTTCCATTGTTCTTTCATTCTCTGGAATAAAAGAATAGAAATAGTTGTTTTGGAAATCAAATTTTTTTTTTTTTTACCAAATAGGGCCTTACTTTACCGTGAACAGGGTCTTTTGCGACAGAGTACAACACAACGTTGGAGATGTCAAGGAACAAAATGCATTTAGTTGGCCGGCTCAAGGAAGGGATCTTTAACAAGAAAAGAGATCACCGCTATGATGCAACAAACTATGGCCGCCACCCACGTTGGTGCGAACTCTAACGTCGTCCCCTCGACTCGTGCCTCGGCCACTCTCTCTCTCTCTCTCTCTCTCTCTCTCTCTCTGGGCAACTTGGTGCGTGCAAACTCCTCGATTCTTAACTGATAATGAAGGTGGATCTTGGGAGAAGATGGAATGTATAGAAGTGGCAAGTTGGCATCCCGCGTTTACGAAAGATGATCTCTTTATTGCCTTGAACTCACAAGCAGATGGGAGTCATTCGCTTGATTGAGATGGTGAAAGGCAAAAGGATGTTCGCACTCGGTAGATTCACTCGTCAAAGGAATTCACAATTAAAACACACTTTCTTGTGATTTCTAAAAAGTGTATTTGTTTCACGAAAAACTTAAAATTTGAAAGAGATTTTCCGAAAAATAATCTCTGTGTCGTTGACGAAAATGAATGAATGCAAAATATTTTCATCACCAATGAAAATAGTTAGGCATAAATGCTTGTTGATAATGAAAAAATTGTCTGTTGAATAAATTCTCTAAGAGATATAATCAATCATTTTTCAAAAAATATTTTCTAGATCTCGAATTTTCCGTGAAACAAACGCACTTTAGATGTATTGTGTGAATCTATCAACAACCTTCGTTTTACTCAACCTCTGTATTATTATTAATAATAAGCTTTCTTTATCTGCTTGATGCAAAAGATAATGTTTTAAGTAATGTGAAGGGAAGTGAAAGATGATGTGGCTCAACCACAAACCTCCATTCTCATTCAACTTTCTTATGCCTTATAGATAGGCCAAACCTTAGAAAAACCATGTACACAACAGTTTGGTAATCTTAACGCAATTCTGGTTCTGATCTACTAAAGCTTTTGCAGCGACACCAACCAAGCCCTAGCGGGTTCATCCATATTCACGAATTCATCTAGTGTCCGGCGATCGGTTCCGGGAATATGGCCTGCTGTGAAACCCTAATAAATGACGAGTAATTCAAAGTTCGATGACTTGACAGAAGAAGATGAAGATGACTTGTGGTCTCATCATCGGCCATCTACTAAGGAAGGACCCAAAAAAGGAGCAAAACTTATACGACCGAACCCATCGCTGCTCTCCTGGTTTTCATGTACGTTCAGGCCTGGTTCCATCTTGTGCTTCAATGTCTGTTTTCTCCTCTGGCTCAATTTCACCAGCTTTTGTCTGCTCATTTGCCACTAGTCCCTCTCTTGAACCTCCTTGGGTTGACCCATTTTCAGTTGCCTTCTTCCTTTCATCCCACTTGTCAATGCGGTCCCAAATGAAAGTCACAATCTTCATTTCTTTCTCTTTTTTCGATCTACTGTGCTTCAATAGCATCTTCATAGTTTCATCAAGACACAAACAAAAGAAATATTGCACCTTCAGTCCCATAGTTTAATTTAATTAAATAGGTGACTCGTACATATGTCAGTAATAGATGTAGTAACTCAACTTATTTACCTGTTTTTTTATAATCGCATATAGTGGCAGTGTTCTATAGCTGCACATGATCTGAACAAACACTCTAAACAACACAATTAGACCAGTTAGCGATTATAGGACTTGATAGTCGATCTTATATGACATTCAGGTTGAAGATATAAGTATCATTCTTACCCTATGACAAGTCTCGGGATGACATAGCCAACCTTTCCCATAATGCATGAGTGGAAATCATATTGGAACTGTAAGAAAAGACGCGGGCATTAGTCCCATTTTCTACCCTTTACCCCGTTTCCCAAGGAGGTATGGTATGTTAGGAACCGATTTTCTCACAACCAATATAAACAGAAGTTTGGGAAATCAATGCTCACCAATATAAAGAAGAAAAAAGCAAGTTCGAAAGAGTTTTGGAAGAGTATGATGTGAATCAAGTCGAGGACAAGGTGAGGCTTTTGGAACCAGAAATCTTTATCTGAAAATTCAATAGCGGTAACTTTTGATTTTGAGGCCCCTGCACTTGAACGATACTCCACGATGATCTTGTCAGTCCGCTGTTTTACTATGTGCTCCAGTTTCGTGCCGACAGCCAGCAGAAGCTGCGAAAAGGGAAGACAGAAACATATTGTTTCCACCAAGTAAGACTCAACATGATCTTTTATGGATTCCTCTACGAGCAAAATTTGTTCTTTTAGTGCAAGCAAGAGGTTACATGGTTTAATTCCTATGTATGTCTTGAACATAATTTGTCATTAGGACAAGGCCGTGCCGATCCTCCTCCTACTAATTAGTAGCTATTCTTTTATCAATATTGTCCAAAAGGCAATGAAATTACATTTACTGCACGTTCGGCCATAGTTTGAACATCCCAAGATACGGTAGAGATTGAATAGTCAATGGACGACTTTACTAATGCAAAATGCAACAACTCAAAAAGGACGACTATTCATCACTACACTTACAGTCAAGGGAAGGAAAGATATCCAAAAGTAGGCATTCCATCCTGCAAGGAAATATCATCCAAGACAATTCATATGATGTCTTTCTTTGAAATAACTTATGGTCTCACTTTAAAGCAAAAAGGAGAGCAATGCTAATGCTAAGCAATCACTAAGGCTGGTTTACAAAATTGTTCTACTAAGTGACGTGGCAGATTGTTAGTAGTGTTGAAAGTGACCCATTTATTTAAATGCTACACTTGCTCTAAAAAAATTCAATTTTGCAGATTGGTCTTAATACACATAACATTGCCTGAAAAGAAAGAGAGGTACTTGAACTTCATGCAACACTTCTGATTTTGGAAATCTTGAACTTTAATAGCAGCAACAATATGGAGAATGTCACACATTTCGTGCCCAAATCACTCACCAGCAACATTCAGGAGCAAGAAAAGCACCACGAACAGCCACAGATACCAACTGCATTGATAAGAACAAGAAAATCAGTATACCTGAAGAATCCGCTGAATATTTTTTGGAGATATTGTTAGTCATGAAACACTGTCAATTGCAGAAGACACTAGCAGTTCTTCATGAAGGTAACATTCTTTCTAGACACAAAGCAGTATCTTTCACCTGATTCCAACGACTTTGTCAAAATCCTTTTGCACACCATGGATTACGTACTTCTGAAAATGATCTTCGGGATTTTCCAAATTACGGGCCTGTAAAGATGGTGGAAGAAAGAAGCCAATTAAATTTAAGGAAAAATAGAGAAGCACGGCCAGAATTTCCTACCTTGATGCAATTCAGACGGATCGCAATGTACTCCCACTCAGTCAAGGACGGAAAAAAGTGCTTGCCAATCGTATGCTGCAGAAGAGGAAGAACTGTTCAGAGACAATCTCATCATGTCTTCTTGAAAGCTTCATTCCACGAAAAGGAGCTTCTAGGTGTTGCTTTCTACACCGACTAGGGTATTGAAGAAGATGGAACAAGTTTGAGTGTGCTATATATACTAAACAGCATATGGAAATGAAATCTAGTGACGCCCATTAGGTTTGAAGGCTCCAATGCATTTGAGTACATACGACACACAAACAAAATATTTTCTGCATATCAAGTCTCTGCAAATATGGCATGGCATGTGTGTTTTCACGTATGCGTATATCAGCCTGTCATCTACAAGGTCTTAGTTGCAAAACCTAAGTGGTGAAATTTTGGGAAAATGACACTAGAAAAGCCATAATTTTCCAACGACACTAACTTTGGTGCAAAAATTTTTTGCCGGATCACTATCAAATTGATGAAAGAAAGATCATTTAAGTGTCTCAGACAACAAATTCTGGCAATTTGTCCCCTATGGTTTTTTTTTTTTTTACATATGAAATTTTAATATCTATGTAACTTTCTTATAAAAAATGAAGTCCAAAGTGGACGATGACCGGGCTTAAAGCTCTCTCTCCCCCTCTCTCTCATCCAAGAACAGAGATCGCTTGGCTTGAAGCTCTCTCTCCCCTCTCTCTCATCCAAGAACAGAGATCGCTTGGCTTGAAGTTCAAGCTCTCAAGAAGTATACCAAAAATGGTTTCCATAGCTCCTACTCCACCTTCTACAGCAAGCGCAACCCATTCCCCTCTCCCCCCGACCTCTCTTTCGACATCACCTCCTTCATCTCCTCTTATATGCATTGCGGCTCCTCGGCCTTCATTTTACCTCCACGTCTCCACGTCCCCTTTCGCAAGCTCCTCCTCTTCTCCCCCAACTCCATCTCCTTCCTCAAAATCCCATGGTAAAAATTGGGGGAGAAAATTACCAAAAAAGTCATAAACCTATTGCAATTGTGCCAATTCAGTTCTAAACTTTTTTTTTTTTGGCCAATTTAGTCCTAAATCTTTTATAATTGTGCCAATTCAGTCCATCCGGCCAAAATTGGCTGGCCAGCACGACGTGGACGCCCGGCGGGGGACAGCCGACCGGCGAGACAATTTTTTAATATTTTTTTCGAACTTTTTAATTTTTTAAATATTTTTTTAAAAAATTTAAATTTAAATTTAAATTTAAAATTTATTTTTTCACTTTCTTCTTCCTCTGGCTGGCCGGCGCCGGCTAGAGGCGAGGGCTGGCAAGGTTAGCCTCACCGGCCACTGGCGAGGCTCACCCCTGCCGGTCGGAGGCGAGGGCCGGCGAGGGCGAGGCCCCGCCAGATCCGGCGAGCTTGGCCCTCACCAGGCCTGGGCGAGGCTGCTGTCGCCAAGGGTTGTGGCGAAGATGCGAAGAGGGGCGCTGTGGCTATGGTGGCGGTGGCAGGGAGAGCAAGGTAGGGGCGGAGATCTGTGTACGAGTGCAGGGATGACGACGGCGGCGACGACAACGATGGGGATGTCGGGTTTCTCTGGCACTGGAGCAACGCCCCCATCTCCGTAGCTGCCCCACCACCACCTCCTCCTCCTCCTCCTCCTCCTCCTCATCTCCCTCCTCGCCTCCGCCGCAACCCTTGGTGACGGTAGCCTTGGCGAGGGCCGAGCTCGTCGGATTTGGCAAGGCTCGGCCTCAACTCGCCAGATCTGGCGGGGCCTTGCCCTCGCCAGTGGCTGGCGAGGCTGACCTCGCTAGATCTGGCGGGGCCTCGCCCTTGCTGGCCCTTGCCTCCAGTCGGCGGGGGCGAGCCTCGCTAGTGGCTAGCGAGGCTGACCTCGCCGGCCCTCGCCTTTGGCCAGTGCCAACTAGCTGGCCAGAGGAAGAAGAAAGTGAAAAAAAAAAAGAATTAATTTTTTAAAATATTTAAAAATATTTAAAAATTCGAAAAAAATATTTAAAAATATTAAAAAATTGCCTCGCCGGCCGGGTGTTCCCTGCTGGCGTCCATGTCAGTGCCGGCTGGTCAATTTTGGCCGGATGGACTGAATTGGCACAATTATAAAATGTTTATGACTAAATTGGCAAAAAAAAAAAAAAGTTTAGGACTGAATTGACACAATTGCAATAGGTTTGGGACTTTTTTGGTAATTCTCCCTAAAAATTGGAATTCCAGTGAGACAAATCACACAAATGAAGTAGCAGACCTCTATTGCAAGTTTCAGTTACTAATTTTGTCTCAAATCCATGATTGTGAGCTTAAGGTTTGCGATGAGGTTGATTTTTTTCCCAAATAATCTATTGTGAGATTAGGGCTTGAAGAAAGGTTGAATTGGGGGCAATCATGTGTTAAACGGCGTCATTTAGGGCTATTATTGCTGACTGGACACACCAATGAGTCACGTCAATTAGAAGAAATGTTAGGACATTGGCATGTTGGATTTTCGGCATCTGAAATTGGAGTTGACACTCAAGTGATCATATTTTTAGTTAGAAAAGTGGCACTTAAGTAATCCGACAAAAAAATTTGACACTAAATTAAACGTTGGAAATAATTGCATTTATAGTATTATTTTCCTGTGGAAATTCTTATAGTGAGCTGATAAGTAGTTATTCCTAACCAATTCCTTAATCTTAATGCAAATGAGCGATGTATATATAGAGGTTCAAGGGACTGTAAAGGAGAGACTTAGAAAGGCTCACCTCCTACGAAAGCAGACGTCTATATGACACTATTTGCACACACTCAAGCAATGTGGGACTAAGTCCCTGCCCCAAAGGCCTCTAATTTTAATTAGCGACTTAATACGATAGTATTGATGACTTAATACAAAAAAAAGGAGACCTAATCCAAAGTCATCCTGTCAATACAACATTCGCTTGTTCATTTTGTAACTTATTAGAAGTTAATATTGATTTGTAAATTTGATTAGTGGCCGATGAAAAGAAATGCTTCAAGACAAATTGCTAGCAGTTAGCAGAGCTCTTCTAGCATAAGGGAGACTCATGGTAGAGAAACAATAATAAAAAAAAGTAAAAAAGAATAGAAAGTTGATTAAGGGGGTGCATGACAATTGCCTATTTCTGTTTTAGAAACAAATTTTCTATTCCAAACCTGTTTCTGGAATAGAAATCCGTTTGGTAAACTTATTCCGTTTTTCTATTTTTGGAATAGATTTCTATTCCAGAAATAGGTTTTGAAATAGAAATTAGAAGTAGAAATTTTCTACTTCTCTATTTTTGGAACAGAAATGAGAAATAAATTTTTTTGTCATTGTTCGTCAACTGGTCCTTCATCCGTTGCCGCCACCACCGTCCGTCGGTCGTGGGCCACCTGTCGGCCGCCGCCGCCGGTCGCCGGCCACCCACCGGCTGCTGCCGGTCGTCGGCCGCCCCCGCCGGTCGCCGGCCACCGCCGTCCGAAAGGAAGAAATTTTGTGTCGTTATCAAACGAATTTATATTTTTAGAGTATAAATTTTGTGTCGTTATCAAACGGTTATTTTTGCTTAGAAACTCTTCTAGAAATAGAAATAGATTATTTTTGTTCCAGAAATAATTTCTGGAACAGAATGGTTGTTATGTGCGCCGTAGTTTTAAATTTGGTGATGAAGCTGGAGAGAAGGGGTTGACTGTATTTGTTAATTCGTATAGAGCTTCTATTAGGGGAAATCTGAGAAGCATATTGGGTTTGACCATATGTCACTAATGTAGTAGCATTATTAATAGACTTGTGTAGAAAATACTCCAATAAGAAAATTGGTGTAGTCCCGACATATATTTCCTAGTGAAGATCTACCTTACGCAACTAATTTACATAAACTTC
Source organism: Eucalyptus marginata (assembly GCA_014182565.1). Classification (NCBI taxonomy): domain Eukaryota; kingdom Viridiplantae; phylum Streptophyta; class Magnoliopsida; order Myrtales; family Myrtaceae; genus Eucalyptus; species Eucalyptus marginata. Next base: position 5,477,568 of record CM024585.1, read on the forward strand.
AGGAGTAAATTTTACTAAGTATGTGTGGTATAATTTCAACTATCCATTGAGTCATATCCAGATATTGAAAGATCCTAAGTTTGTCTTCTTTTCTCAAATAATGCTTGTGATTCAGAAGTACCAAAATATTTTACTCCTAGATTACTAGACAATAAAGTGATAAAAGGGAACAGCCAAAGTTCGAAAAAATATCATATAGTCTAGACACCATGAAGATCGTGTCCATTTCAACTGTTGATAATGCGAGTCTCACATAGGGTCCAACATAATTATCGGTTTAGATGATTTCGTTCTAATAGTTTATAAACTATGCAATAACTTCCTTAAAAGACACACCAGACTTACCAACCAGCCAATTACTGCTGATGTTTTGCCTCGATTGGAAAAGCTACCATCTTTTTTGGCAAGCTCGGTCAGCTTGCGGCAACGATCTGCAGCTCTCCAATAAGATACCTCATATTAGTCAAAAGATTGACCTATAAAACTGGTATACAATTATGAAACAACTTCTTGTAAATGGGTATACAAGTGAGGCACATTCAAAGCATTCAATTCTAATTTACCAGGTCACTTGTCAGTTTATTATTATTATTTTTTTGGTCGTAAATTGATGAAATTTTATTCAAGCTGAAAACGCAGAACCCATAAACTGGGCTTCCTTACAAAGTAGGTCCAACAAGACTTGGGGAGGGGATGAGACCCAGTCCTGCGGCAGAGCATTTCTTCGTTGAGCTTTTGCGGCCCAGTCCGCGACAGAGTTGGCTTCACGTGGGCAATGAGTCATACGCTACTGTGAGAAGCTCGAAGTCAGTTCAAGGCATTGGGATTAGATCTCTGCTCTCCATTGCTTTAGCCAAAGTTAGACTAGACTATCTGACTCTATCTCAAGGGGTTGTTGTCTTCGTGGGAGTAAGAACATTAGGGTTTCTGAGAGAGCCATGTGTTCCGCTTGTGAGGCCGAGGAGACAGGGATCGATTTTGCCAAGCCATCCACAAGCGTCCCTTTAGACTTTTGACAAATACAAGCGATTGCACCTTCCATGGAATTTTCGTTGAAGGAGCCATCGATATTAATCTTTAAGGTTCTGAGGCTTGGGGGTTTCCAGATTTGGGAAGAGGTAGGTGAATAAAGGTTTGATTTTTGACTTGAGTTCCACCTTCTGTAGGTATTGAGGGATGTTAGAGCTCCCTGGAGTGTTTGTGTTGGGTCTGGGAGTTTCTGTCTAAATATGAAGTTGTTGCGAGATTTCCAAATAAACCAGAAGATGGAAGCCACCAATTCCAGAGATGATGGGTTTCCTAAGGTATTAAGGAGCTGCAGGAGCCATATCTCTATTCTACTTAACCCTTGAGAATATGGCTGAATGTTTAGGGACGGGTGAGCCCAGATTTCTCTCGTCCAAGGGCAAAGAAGGAGGTGCTCTGTAGATTCCTCCTGGTTTTTACACAGCGAACATTGTGGACCTGGAACTATTTTTCGCTTATGTAAATTTTCCATAGTGGGTAGACTATTCTGACAAGCATTCCATAGGATTTAGTTTGTGACCTGTCAGTTTAATTTGTGGATCAGTTTCTGTGCCCTTGCGATTACTTGGGGGAAAAGAGAAGCATTTAGCAAAAAGAATCACGTACCCTCTTCTGTGATGTAATGCCCGTTCTCTATAATGCATTGCTCCCATTTCCACCAATAGTGTAACTATAATCAACAGCACGGTAGGAAAATCTACAGAATTAATCCAAGATATGTCTATGCAAAATAGAAAATTCTTTTGAGTCAACAGTAGTCATATACCCTTGCTTGTCCACATAGAATAATGACCACGCAGACGATCACGTGAAAGGTGGCTAGCACAAATATGAAAATGTGCAGATGGTGAAGTGCCGTGAGAGATAACAATGGCACCTTCCCCTGAGACAATACGCAACAAAGATTATATGCTTTGCACACTCATTGGAGTAATAATTTAAGCATTTTATAGATTCATCATTTGCTAAAACACCCAATGGCTACCTGTTTGCCAATACTAAAATGAGAGAGAGAGAGAGAGAGTAAACTCACCCTTTGACAGTAATCATTGGTGTCCGCCAGGAGTCGGCGTCCTCGACATCCATCGGAAGGGATGGGATTAGTCGAGAAGTGGGCAGTGGTGGTGGAAGAAGAGTCAGCAGGCTTGTGGCAGGGAAGCCAGACGTTGGCAAGTGTCTCCGATATGCAAATCTTCCCGATTCTCGTCTGGAACACCGATAGCAGCAAGGATATGAACCCCAACAGCATCAACTCTGCCAAATTTCCAAAAACAAAACCATCACATATAAGTTATAAACACATTTTGGTTTCATATAAATTTGTCGTAGGAGAGTTACGGCGGCCAAAACCCATGCACATCAATTCCATGTGTATGACATAACATAAAGCATATAAAACCCGTCTCGTTCTCTATCAATTTTAAGTACGCTCACCTTCTTTGATCTTCTGTAAGGCATCGAAGAGATGCTTTCGCCTGCCCCTGCGGAGACCCTGGCAATTCTTCTTCGGCCTGCTCAAAAGCTGCGCTCAACAAGAGTCGGTCACACGGTCACCATTGATCACGAGACGGTTATCTCAGGAGGAGATGAAATCACAGTAGAAAGAAAGAAACCAAAAGCGGACCTGCCCGGCGCATTGAAGAAACCTGTGAACAAGGAAAGAAATTAGCACTATCACACAACAAACCACGGCCACCACCCACGTCGACGTGAACTCTAACGTCGTCGTCTCTGCTCCTGCGTCCACCATTCTCTCTCTCTCTCTCTCAAGCAGTCTTCTCTCTCTCTCTCTCACTCCCTCTCTCTCTCCTTTTCAGTGGTAGTGCCTTGCTTTACGCACCTGCATGATAGATATAGATTAATAAACAGCGTCTTCACATTCGCACATGTTCATATATGTTTCCTATTTTTTTAAATGAAAGAAGTACATAGATGAACGCCTCACAACTGTTTTGATCAAGACGGGTAGACCGATAAAATTATGGCAACAAATTGAGCATCGGAAATTTGGAGTCTGTTTAGAAACATTTCTATTTCAAGAAATAACTTTTTTCAAAAATATTTTTTTCTATTTTTACTCCCTAAAACAATTTCTAAGTAAAAGAATACGTTTGGTAAGTATACAAAATTTTTATTCTTGAAATAAAAAAAGAACATGAATGCGTTTGGTGCAATCCACAAATTTTTTATAATGTAGTATTTCTTTTAATTTTTAATAATTTTTTAAGAATTGTTTTTCTTTTTTCTTCTCTTTTTTTCTTTTCTTTGTTGTCCGTCGCCGTCCATCGTCCACCGGCCACCGCCGGAAAATATTTTGGTGAGCATAGATCTAATCTATCAATTAACTTCTCTAACTGGAGTATGTCAACAGTTCAGCTCTAGCACTAACCATCAACTCAACAGTCACTAAAATCACTTACACAAAGTTATTTTGACATTGAAGGTGTACGCTAGAATTACTCGAGAAAAATTACTAGCTTTCGATTTTTTCGGTTTAAAAAATGACTTGCTATGGACTTTTGGTGGGACATCTAGGGGTTACAATTGAAAGGGATGTTTGCAAGCTCACGACTTTTTCGGCCTAAAAAAATGACTTGCTATTGACTCACGGAGTCTCTGTGCCCACGTCATTTCTCAGAATACGCAAGAGCTGATGCCAGCTTTCATCTCAATGCATGATGCACGCGGGGCACAAGATTCCTAGCCGGATCATGTGAACGCTCAGAGAGAGAAATAAAATGTGAAAGGAGGACTTCATCTCTCCGTGGACTAATCTGAAGTCATAGTTTTTTCTTTCTTTTGTGTGAGGGGTTATTATCCCTTCCTCCTTTTGAGATTCGAATCTCTTCTTTTGGGAGAGTCCGGTTCATAATTAAGTTTGAGGCCCGAGTTGGATCCTTATCAATTTCTTTTTCTATTAGCAAGAGGAAATAAGACTTTTGACTCCATTAGTCCTTAATACATTATTGACACTGTCTTGCATGAGGATTCTGAAACCTTTTTCTGGCATGGACAGTAGGAGTTGCTCATCGTCCCTTACGAGTCCAGGGGCTTCAATCCATATTTTAGTGATCGATTTAAGGAAAGAGAGCTAGATTGTTCTTATGGTGTTAAAACCAAATGGTTTTAATCCGAGCCTTTCATGTCTGAGCTGGGGGAAATGGTTTTAATGAATATTAAACTACATATCCTAAGCTATCAACTGCTGCTAGAATCGTTCAATGGGTAGGTCATTAAAGCATCCGTTTGAGTGAAAACATAATTGAACCGGTCAAGGCAGAAATTGAGAACTGATCCTTTGGGCTCACTAATTATTTGCTTGTCTCCCATAGCTGATTAGTCAATTGCATGTCTTAATTAGCCTTGCATGTGAATGTTTAAATGTATGTTAGGCTCTCGATGCATGTCCTTCAGCGGGTAGCTTAAAATGGTGATTGGAGCTTAATCAGAGGTTAATGATGTTAGCATATCGTTTTGTGAACATAAGTGGATGTTAATTATCATTAATTTTTAATCAATGAATACCCTAGTCAGATTAGGAGGTAGTTGGATTAATCGATTTGCATGGGCAAAATCAATTCCCAAGCCTAATTCTTAATTAGTGATTGGTGAACTTGCTAATTCATTGTTTTGAATGAGTGCATGATGTGAATGTGGAATGGATTGGCTGATGAAAACCGATGATGATGGTGGCCGCCGCGAGTTCCAAGAAGACCGGTGGCCAAGGAGGCGGTCCAAGAGATGTAATAGATTTAGTCTAGTTTAGCTTAGGCTAATTTAGTTAATGAACTTAGGTTAATCTACACTTTAATAAGTAATCTAGCTTAGGTTCTAGGTAATAAAATCAAAATAGAATTAGTATCACCTTTTAGTGGTTAGCTTTTACCATCATAATACGGGTATATTTAGGCTCTTAGATAGAATTAGTCTCTAAACTCATGCTTATAGGGGTTCATGTCCATGTCCCGAGGCTTAATAACAAGCCTGTGTCTACTCTTTGCTCAATTTGTATTGGATTTTCATTCCCCATGCCTTTACTTAGAAGCTTTTGTTACTTGATTGTTTACTTTAAAGTCACTTTGATGCTTGATTATTTCTTTACCACACCGAATTTCAAAATAAATTGTTTCTTCTTTTTCATTTACAATGTTTAGGACTAGTTTAGTACCATAATAAACCTTCCTCGAGCATCACTTAGTGACACTTTTGCCTTTAGGTTCATAATTAGTAATCAAAATTGTATGGTCACTTATATAAACAAACTTCCAAGTTAGTGGTATCGAAAGAGCGTTAATAGAGATTTTAGCATAAATAAGTCCCCGAGTCTATAATATTTAGTTGCGTGGGAAATGAGTCAAATCTCTTGCATCTTGTTTGGTTTCTAGCTGATCCCATAATGGCTAGTGATGACTCCTAGAAATCCTTAAGGCTTAAAAGAACTTAAAAATGAACTCCAAAGTTACGCAAGATATGAGTTTGGGAGAGCCTGAGCCTAACCGATGGGCCATTTAGGCTACGCATGACAACACTTCTCGGCTGGGGAAGAGTTTTTTTTTCAGAAATAGTTCTTTTCTATTTCTATTCCTAACAATTTCTGAGCAAAAACCCCGTTTGATAACCGTACAAAATTTCTATTTCGGAACAAAAAAATAACAAAACACGTTTGATAACCGCACAAAATTTCTACTTACGGAATAGAAAAAGAACAAAAACACGTTTGGTAACTGCACAAAATTTCTATTCCAAATTTTATTTTAAAAAAAATTAAAAATAAGAAAAAGGAATAAATTAGATATTACATAAAAATTGACAAGATCAAAATATTATTAGATTAATAATACATTTGATTAGGTGTAAGCATTCTAGTCGAATATGCTTGTAACATAGGTGGTATTGTAATGGAACGTGAGCTATTATTTTATATCTATGTGTGAGGATCTTTACTTATGTTTTATAGCGTATTGAATTTATGTAGCGCTTTGTTGGAATCGGTATTCACAAACTGATGTTTTGAACTATAATTCTCAATAATATATTTTCTTTTTGCGAATTTTAATGTTTGGTATAGCAAATATTCCGAAAAAAGCACACGTGATATTGTCAGCCAAATTAATTTATGCTCATTTCGTCGGGACTAAGTTTTTACTCTTAGTTTTGGCTAATTTTGATAAAGGGAGGTGTTTTTCTTCTCCTCTTTTGCTTTTTTTCTTTCTTGACTAGCATACAAGCTTCCAACGGCGGTTTGTAGGTCTTGAAGTGTCAACTATACAATAGCTTACCATTTGCTTCTCTTCTATTTGTCCACATTTATGATACATTCAATGGCATTTATGCTCATGGAGATAGAATTGGATGACCTTAATACTATTAATATAAATGTATTCATAATAGTTTACAAATACATCGCAAAAGTTTTCCCCAAAAAAAAAAACACGTCGCAAAAGTCAGAAATAAAAAGTCATGGAATCTCTTGCATATTGTGATCCCTTGCCATCATATTTGCAATATTTTTCCTGATCATGTTTATCTCAGCCGCCTCATCACCTGATGCATCATCTACAACCTCGTCTTCTGTAGATCCAAGTGGATAATCCGGATCTCCATAAAGGGCAAAGTTTCTGTCCATCTTGTCTTGGTCGCGAATATAATTATGAAGAGTACAACATGCGATTACAATATATGCTTGCTTTCGAATTGAAAATGGAGGCATGTGTCTCAAAATGGAGAAGCGATTTTTTAATACCCCAAATGACCTCTCGATAACATTTCTCAATGAAGAATGCTTATAGTTGAACAATTCTTTTATTGTTCTGGGCCGTCTCGTTCTACCCCTATACTCATTCAAATGATACCGTTCACCTTTAAATGGAGTTAAAAATCCTGGAAGTGATGCATAACCAGAATCTACTACATAGTATTTCCCTACAAGAATATATACATAAATTTATTATGATATGCAATAGCTATACAATCATAAAGAAAATCACTTAATATAGACAAAACAAATACCTGGTGGTGGTCGAGGAAATTGCAATCGAGGAGTCTCGAGTGCTGCCGAGAGAACCCGACAATCATTGGCAAATCCTTCCCACCCAGCATATACGAAAGTAAATTTCATATCAAATGAACAAGCACACATCACATTTTGAGTGGTAGTCCCTTTCCTGCCTCTAAATGGGATTTGTTTTGCTAAAGGGACGGATGCATTAATGTGGGTGCCATCAATAACACCAATGCAGCCCTGTGATTTTATGAAATTATAGCGTTAGACAATATTATCAACTATATATATTTTAATAATGTAAAATTGATATTAAAATCATACCTTGAAGTAACGTGCATGGTTAGGATTGACAAGAATCTCCTCTGGAACAAGATCAAAAGAAGGCGGCCTGATAATCTCTTTTGATAATTTGAGAAACGCTTTTAATACCAGAGTGAAGAACTTACTGATTGTCTGTCCCGAATGTTGAAATCTCTCACATAAATCTCTATTTGTGTTTTTGTGACCAACCATAGATAAGAAAATCCCAACTTGTTCATCTACCTTTACATATCGAGTATCTTTCAGCCAGCCTCTTGCCTTCATTAGATCACATAGGTTAAGAAAAACATGTCTCTCTAACCCGAATGCTTCATATATCCTATCTCGAATGTCCATAAACAATTTCCCTTACCCATTCGGCTCCTAATAATTTACTGTCCCTAATAGGCTCTTTCGTATGCAAAGACATGTCCAAATTAACAAGAGTTAACCATGCTATTATTATGTTAATATCAAAGTCATCCAAATACCATTCAACTGCTGCTACCTCTTCATTAGACACACCATTTGATTCATCTTCCATAGTACCTATGCCATTACACAAATATAAGAAAATCAATATAGATATATGTAAAAATAAAATTAAAATAAAAAAACAATAGAAACCAATAACATAAGTAATAGAGTGAAAAGGCAAACCAAATATAAAAACTCAGCACAATCCATCATATCCAAACCACAACACAAATGCAAAAGTCTTAACATCAATATCTTGAACAACAAAATATTAACCAACAACATAAAAAACATAGTCTAATAAAACTCCATGCAATCCACGACACATTTCCTAACATCCACTAAAGACGTTGAAGAAGATAATATCTCATTTCAGTTGGGGTTTTGATAAAAGCCTCCCTCCACGTGGCATTATCGCAGGCTCGCTCCACTGCTTTGCTATAGAGATCTGGGTCCAACGCAGGCATGGCAAGTAGGGTATCAATCACCACAGATATGGAGAATGGGTCTGTAGGTTGTGATGTCACTTGTGAGTTGACAGAACCACTCACAGATTGATTAACCCTACTTTTGATTATCTCTTGCAAGGCTTTGCAAGTGCTAGCAACATCAACTGATTGACTCTTCATTCTCCTCTTAGTATTTGGAGTTTTATCCATCCTATGTTTGTCATGAACTGGAGTAGGAGTTTTGTCAGACATAACATCTTCCTCATTAACATGCTGTGCACCCAAGTCCTCTGGTTCATTGTCTCCATTATCACCACCAATGTTAAGTTCATCCGACATCACCAAATCTTCGGCATTCCCTATTGCATAGTCCCCAGTAGCATATGTATCACCAAATACAATACACAAATCAGGATATTGAGGAAACCCATCCTTCTTGAATTTCACCCACTCAATATTATCCTGCAATTTTCACAACGATGACATATATCAACAATACAATTAAACATATTGGATGTACATATATAGTGCTATGAAAATGATCAAAGGTTAAATCATACCTTGATATTTGATTCCCATATGCTTGGATCATCAACAACAATTTTCTTGTTCACATTATCCTAGCCAAATCCGGATTGCGAAAGAAGCTTCTTGAAACTAGCATACTGCTTTTTCAATTTGTTCACCTTATTCTTGAATTGTACTGCAGTATATTGAAGTTCTACTCGTTTGTTAAATTCTATCCATATGTTATTCCACCCTGCTTTGTTGAAAGTAAAAGAGGTGCGATTTCCTTTTTTGACCTCTTCTACCAACAAACTGACGAACAAGTTCGTTAAAGGCTCAGTCCACTTTGCGATGAATGCCTCTTTTTGGGATGCCATGTAACCTTCACTAGTTGAACATCATATGAGTTCAAGACAATTAAAAAGAAAGTGCAACATGCTGCTGCCTTCTTTTCTCATCACCATCTTTTAGACTAAAGAAAGACACAAGCATCAAAATATCTTTATAGCTCTAAACATTGGATAGTTATTCAGTGCATAAACATTGGGTAGCTATTCAGTGCAATGTTTGAATTCTCAAATGTTTCATTCCATTATTGTATATTTTTTCAAGACAATTTGCTCTTCAAAACAAAGAACCAGCAAGATTAGTAAACGAAGAACCAACAAAATCAGCAAAACAGAACCATAAAAAAAAAGGAAAACAGCAAAATCAGTAAACACAAATCAAGCTGAAACTACTGCAGAATTAATAGATTTCAAATGTGTTTCTCAGCAGCCAAATGACATCCATTATGGGCGTACGACATATCAAATCGAAGCTCTAGAAGTGTATTTTTTATGTCTAGAAGGGCTCGAGGTTAAAAAAATTCATCTAGCACTTCGTTTCAGCCAAAACAGTAAGTCCATCACAAAGATCCGAAATTGCAGATTAATACAAATCAAGCTCAATCAACCTCAAGTTCATGATACACACAAGCTCAATGCTCCTCAAAACAAAGAACCGGCAAGATTAGTAAACAAAGAACCAACAAAATCAGCAAAATAGAACTAGCAAAACAGGAAAACAGCAAAATCAGTAAACACAAATCAAGCTAAAACTACTGCAGAATTGACAGATTTCAAATGTGTTTCTCAGCAGCCAAACGACATCCATTATGGGCGTACGACATATCAAATCGAAGCTCTAGAAGTGTATTTTTTATGTCTAGAAGGGCTCGAGGTCAAAAAAATTCATCTTGCACTTCGTTTCAGCCAAAACAGTAAGTCCATCACAAAGATACGAAATTGCAGATTAATACAAATCAAGCTCAATCAACCTCAAGTTCATGATACACACAAGGAAGAGAAAATCAACACAATCACCAGCATGACACAATGCATCACTTGAAGCATATAACTCGATATCAAGGAAAAGTCAACTCCCAACTCAGCAATCCTCCTCTCACTCTGGTCTTGCTTCAAGACCTCAACCTTATAAATCACTTGAAGCATCATTACAAGAAGTTTAGGACGACAGACACAGTCGTGATAGATAATAGCATCTCGGCAGACATACAAAGAAAGGACATTCCCAGAATACACCAAGCTCAAGAGGCATTCTAATGGACTCACTCATCAGACTTCATGAACCATAAAATTCAGTAAATATATGTGCATAAAGCGCAACATGCTTATCTACATCCAAGAAATGAAGCTTTCCTTCATTTAACATGCATATCCCGAACCATTAGGTCTAGGTATCCACTCTACCTTCCTGAGTCGGAGAAACTTGACAAGAGGCGACGGGACTGCAGGCAGTGGGATTGGAGAGAGGCGATCGGAGGCGATGGCACTGCAGGCGACAGATTCAACTTCAGAAAAACTAGAAGTCTAACAGTGAGGGAATGCTGACGTTCTGAGGAGTCTAACAGACAAGCAAATGAGGGAAATGGCTTCAAACCATAGTGTGGTTTCCACCAGACAAAGGCTATTTGAGTGGCTACCAAATAACTTGGCCAACTACATCGTGACACAAATGTTGGAGCTAATCAGACCAATGGTCATCAATGCTGTAAAATGAATCCAGAGATTTGGACTATATGCATTTATAAAACTCAATAATGCACACAAATCAATTCTGTAAAATGAATTGCAATGAGCCCAGCAACTTTGAGAGGGTTGGCAAAAATAGTAAATCAAGTTTTTATTTTCTAGATATTTTTGATAATAAAATTGAGCATGGCCCAAACATATCTCATGTAGACATTATCGTTCAATTATCAACACATGAATTTGTAAAAATCAATGAACAAGCATCACTCATTCAGCAGAACCAGCAACACGTAAGTACATCAAGAAGTGTCCTATAATTTTCATGAAGACATCACATCTAGATTCAAAACATATGAATTTACAAAAATATTGATTGCGTGCATATCAATCGGAACGACCAATTTCCAGCAACAAATAGGTTTAGTTTAAGCATGATCAACTTGACCTAATTATGTCCAATCATTATGAAAATTTTATGTTTTGTAAACAAGGAGGTAATGAACAACTTCCAAGAAGATTCAATCACAAATTTCGACTCTAAATAGGTCAATCAGCAAAGCAAAATCACAGCAATGTGTGCATATGTTCTAAAGGCAATCGACCTAAGTAAATGAGCTTCAATCATCATGGAAATTTATATGATGTAGATCTGAACCTAATGAACAACTTTTATTAAGGCACTGACTTAAGAATCTATGCACAAAAAATTACAGGAAATTGTTAAACAGGAAAGGTCATAGAAACATAGCACTAAAACGAAGCATGTCAACTTTACATATCTAACTTTGGTTTTGTAAAAATTATTTGACCTAGAAAACGATGTCCAAATCTAACAAACAAGATGTCTACGAAACCTCTTTAATTCATCTACAAATCATTATAAGGTATCAAGGACAATCGATGTCATCTTCAACTCAAGTGAAGATGTTAAATAAATTAGTTCAATCAGTCATCAAAGCACAGAAAAACTAGAACATGTACAATGAGAAGTAATCAAAGCAACAAACCTGATTTAGGGCAAGACGACCACGAGGCGACGTGACCAGAGGTGATGCGAGCCGGAGAAACTTCACTAGAGGCGATGGGACTGCAGGCGGTGGGATCAGAGAGAGGCGATTGGAGGCAATGGCACTGTAGGTGGCGGATTCAACTTCAGAAAAACTAGAACATGTCGAAAGAGAAGGAATCAAAGCAACGAACCTGATTTAGGGCAAGACGACCACGAGGCGACGCGACCAGAGGCGATGCGAGCCGAATAAAGGTGACTAGAGGCGATGGGACTGGACGCAACCGGCTCGAAGAGAGGCGACCCAACCGGAGTGTCGCGTCGTAATCCTCCACTGCCAATACCACAAACAGACAATAGGAAAAGCTCTAATCAGCAGATGCGATTCAGAAAAACCTCTTCAACATCTCCTATCCGCCGATTCGGTAGGCTCAAATCTCATTGACCTAACCTAACGTCCACTAAAACAACGCTTCGCACTACGTGACACGCTCCGGCGAAGCAGCACTCGGAGAGCGCGCACCGAACAACCTAGGACGAAAATCCAGCCGCGAGAGACGAAAATCCAGCCGCGTGAGATGAAAATCTAGGCGCAATCGAATGGAGTGGATGACCGCACCATCGGAGAGCGCGAAAACAGGAAAAGAAGAACCAAAACCGCGGCGGCAACGGCGGAGGAGGAGGAGGCGACGGGACTCACGGAAATCTGGAGGCGGTTCCGGGCGGTGGAGTGGGTGATGTACGAGACTGCCGATGACGGGATTGACGGCACCGAAGAGAGGCGGAGGCGACGGGACTGGACGCAACCGGCTCGGAGAGAGGCGACCCAACCGGAGTACGAGACCGGCGACGACGAGACCCGCGGCGACGAGACCCGCGGCGACGAGACTGGACGCAACCGGCTCGGAGAGAGGCGACCCAACCGGAGTACGAGACCGGCGGCGACGAGATCGGAGAGAGGCGATCGGAGATGAGATCGAGGTGAGGGCAAGCGGACGAAGGGAGAGGTGAAAGTGGAAGCTCGTGAAAAGTGAAATTAGGTTTAGCCCGATTTGTTTCTTATTTTTGTTCCCCGGGAATTCTTGGCGAGAACGAGAAGTAACTTTTTTACTTCTCGTTTACGTTTCCAAAACCATTCTCGGGCCAAGTTTCTATTCCCGGGAACAAAAAAATAATGTGCCATCATCAAACAGGTTTCTATTCTTTTTTTGTTCCGGGGAAGAAAAGAATAGAAATTCTTGGGCTGGGGAAGGGTACCATGCGCAACCTTAGCCCCTCTTCTTGGGCAATACCTCCAAACCCGCTCCTCGACAGACTTGATCTAGTTCAAGAGTGTTTCGACAACTGCTCATTTTAGTTATTCTATTAATTTCAAGCTTGACAATTTTGATTTCGTAATATTTTGTCAAGTATATTGAATTCTCTTATTCAACCCCTTTAGGTGACACTACTAGTAATAATGTAGTCGATTCAACGGCAAAATCTATGGTGGACCAGTGTCCAGAGTTTTGGTCAATGGAGGATTTGATTTTGATCCCGTATAAGTGTTTCAAGAAACTTGAAAAGAGAGATTACGAAATCGATCCTTCAAACGTACAACTCTCAAACTTCATGGGGAAAATTAACGACGCTAAGGGGGTGTTCATCGCCGATCTCACTGGCGAGTCCAAAACTTCAAAGACTTCATTTTTCATTGTCAAAGGATAAAATACACCCCAAGTGCCAAAGCTTGGTCTGAAGGGATACTTAAGTGCAAAAAATTAGGAAAGTGACACTTAAGTGCCAAAATTGGAGTAAAATGGATAACTTAAATGCTAATCGCCAAAAGTCCGGCCAAAATGCCGACGTGATGATTTTCCGGCGAAAAATGTGCAAAATGGCATCGTTTTGCACGCCGACGTGACTAGACAATACAAAATGACGTCGTTTTGGTGTTGACATGGTAAAAAATTTAATATAAAAATTAATTAAATTAAATTTAAAACTAAATTTATTTAAAAGATATAAAAATAAAATAAAAATATTTAAAAAAAGAGAGGCAAGCGGGCGAGGACCGAGCCCTCGTCGCGCGTAGCCTCCCACCACCGCCGAAGGGTCGGCGGCGGAGGGGGAGGGTCGGCCGAGGTCGCCGGGCCCCGGCTAGGGGTCGGCGACCTCGCCCAATTGGCCGCGAGGGCCCGCGAGCCCTTGCCCTAGATCCGGGCGAGGGTCCGCGGCCCTCGCCCGGCCGGGGCCAGGGCCGCCGCCCACCGGGGCTCGTTGGCCCCTAGCTGGGCCTAGCGACCCGGCCGACCCTCCCCCTCTGCCTGGCCCTTCCGGCGATGACGGGAGGGCTTAGCCCTTTGCCGCCCGCCCTTTTTTTTTTTTTTTAAATTTTTTAAATTTTTTTAAATTTTTAAATTTTTAAAAATGTTTTAAACAAATTTAGTTTTAAATTAAATTAAATTAATTTTATATTACTTTTTTACCACATCAGCATTAAAACGACATCTTTTTGTATTGTCTAGCCATGTCAGCGTGCAAAACGACGTTGTTTTGCACTTGTTTCGCCGAAAAATCGCCACGTTGGGATTTTGGCCGGACTTTGGTCGGATTGGCACTTAAGTGATATATTTTGCTCCGATTTTGGCACTTAAGTGTCACTTTCCTAACTTTTGACACTTAAGTGTCCCTTCGTGCCAAGTTTTGACACTTGGGGTGTGCTTTATGCATTGTCAAAGCTGCTGGCTTGTATAATCTCTATTTGGGGACTGATTGCATCCGTGGAATCCATTGTGTCCCATCTTCTCTTCATCAAATGTTGGCATTTTGGAATGGAGACAAAGTTGAATATGTCAAAACCAATTACGATGCATATGTAACCTGGGCAGATTCATTAAAAATGAATCGAGATTGTGACAAAAGAGTCACCGACAAATCATGTGTCATGGAACCTCCAAGAGCCGATCCTAAAGATTTATCCTTTTGCCGCTTCAACAATGGGAATGTTGATTGGATCCTTAAAGACGCAAGCGAGTCAAAATATAGATGTTATCTATATAGGACTTTTCTTGAGATATCCCTGCCCTGAATTGAACCAAAGAAATTGGGTGATATATTCAAGATAGGAAAATATGGTATCTCTTTCATTCCTTTTCCAATAATCAAAATTTTGAGCTCTAATCTCCGATATAATTAACGAACGCAATCTTTCCTAATTTGAATCCCCTCAAGTACATCCCACTTGCAAATTTCGGCCACTAAAGTAGATTGATAGGCTTGGCCAAATTTTATTTAATTAAGCGTAAAGCTTCCCTATGCTAGTCCTATGAAAATGCAACTTATGTGGGCTCATTACTATCCAATTAAAATGAAAATGCTCTTAATTTGCATATAGAAATTAATAATATTTTTTTATGAGTAGGGGTTGATATATGATTTTCTATACAATGAATTGTTGGGAATAACGGATCCCCGAAAACCGGATTCGACACTAAATCGAATCCCTAAAACGAATGCGGAAGATAAGCCCGGGAATAAACACGTATCACCGATCGTAAAGCACACCACGGATTCGAGCGTACCTTGTTAGCCACAGATTAGACACCGACGCCGATATGAGGAAGAGAAACTGATCCTATTCGTTCCGATGACGTCAATTCGCCTTGGAAGGAAGATGGTGTCGCCTCTTGCAAGAATACTTTCTTTTTGGGAGTGTTCTTGAGAGAGAGAAGGAGGAAGAACGTTATAATGGCAAAAGGTTATGTTCTCTCTCTCTCTCATCCCTTTTATAGGTCCCTCCATCCAAGGGCCTTAGTCTTGTGGGCCGGGCTCTTAGGCCCATCATGGGCGGACGGGTCTTAAGCCCATCACTACCTTAAGCCCAACATGGGGGGATGGGCCTTAAGCCCATCACTAATAAAACCATCATCTCCCACTCGCACATGGTGGGCCGAACAGTATTCTCTTTACCTCTCTTCAACATTCATACCGGTGAATAATCCGTGCGACCAAAGATACTTTGAGAGCTCGTTGCTATACATCTCTGTTAGGAATATATAGCAGCTCATATTGGGCGTCACACTCTGAGTAGATTTTGTATGCAGTACCCTAGATCGATCGATCACATTTATATCAGTCTTGATCTCTTTTAAACAACGATATATTATATTGTATTCACAATTATGATTATCCCAAAGACAGTCATAATTGGTCGACCAGTGAATACAAAACCACAATGTGATTCTCCAAATCCGATCTTCCTCTTTCCTTCAAACTCTCAATTTCAGTTCAACTTGCTTTTCTAGAAATGTCCCATTAGATCGAATCAACTCATGACCATTGGCAACATCCTAAGATAGCAAACACTAAATAGAAATCTTGAGAATAAGTAAAAGTCATGAGGGCACTAAAAATTGAGGAACTCTATTCCTCAAGAGTCTCACACGTCATAAAAGTTGAGATCAAACTTTTGCCACTTTTATTGGTCGTCTCATGCATACGTAGTATGAAATACGTATTACGGTATTAACTCCTTTCCCATGGAGCGTATGTCTACACCATCAATACCGTACAGATGATAGTTCGACATACCCAATGTCTAACTTGAGTTCACGTATCTACTCATTCACAAAATTCATCGAACTCACATCTGGCATCTTAGACGATAAAGTAAAATATGTGGGGTATTTTACTTTCGGACATAGTATATATCATGTCCTCATCTTAACACTCAGTTAAGGCGACATATTTTTTTTTTTAAGCTTGAGCTCTCGATTATCACCTAGATAATAAGCTTAAAAACCGTCTCATCTCTATTTATCACATAGTAAATAGAGGCGATTACCCGTGTGAGTGGGCTAATCTCTTATCTGTCCGACATACTTTCTCAACTTAATGTAATGCACTGAGCATTAAGATGCATAAAGATCAAACAAAGATTTATAGGCATTAATTGATGAAAACACAAATTCATTAAATGTGAACAACTCAGGGAAATTACAATATCCAAGACATCGACTCTACGCAATCCTAGAGATTTTACATGACCACAAAACACATCTCTAGGTATTGGCTTTGTCATAGGATCTGCTACCATTCTATACGTAGATATGTACTGTAAGTTCACATCATTTCGTGCAACCATATCCTTGACAAAATCATACTTGGTATCTATATATTTGGTCTTGCCATGATATTTTGGATATTTGGTGTACGCTATAACTGCTTGGCTATCACAATTAACTAATAATGGATTTGCAGCTTTCTCAATAACACCTAAATGATCCAAAAATCTCTTAAGCCAAACTCCTTCTTGTATTACTCGCGATAATGCCACGAACTCGCTTCCATCGTGGACAAGGCTATACACGTTTGTTTCTTACTGCTCCAACATATGGAGCCATCATTCAATAAGAAAACAAACCTAGAGGTAGATTTTCTTTCGTCTAAATCTCCTCCCTAATCAGTTTCAGAATAGCCTTCGAGTCGCAGATCCTTTCCTTGATAACTCGCCGTATAATCGCCAGCTTCCCTTTAGATACCTCGGTATTCTCTTAACGGCTTTCCAATGTGCTTGACCTGTATTGGATTGGTATCTACTCACCATTTCAACTACAAAATATATGTCAGGTCTTGTACACATCATAGCGTACATCAAGCTCCCAACAGCACTAGCATAAGGAACATGTTTCATTTGTTCCTTCTCTTGTGAAGTCCTCGGACACAGTCTATGGCTCAATCCTTCACCTTTCGCAATAGGAGTGTCTATGGGTTTATAATCTTGCATACGAAATCGTTCAAGAACCTTATTTATATATGTTTCTTGCGAAAGAGACAACGATCTCTTCGAACGATCTCTTGAAATCTTAACTCCAAGAATGTATGCAGCTTCACCCATATCTTTCATCTCAAAATTGGAAGATAACCAACTCTTAACAGTATTAACAAACTCCATATTGCTTCCGGCAATTAGTATATCATCAACATATAATGATATGATCACAAATTGATCTTTGGATCTTTTGATATATACACAATGATCCTAATCAATCATTGTAAAATCATATGCCATTATGGCATTATGAAAACGTATATACCATAGTCTTGATGACTGCTTTAGGCCGTATATCGATCTCAAAAGTCGACATACTTTTTTCTTCTTGGCCTTGTACTATGAAACCAGCAGGTTGTTCCATGTATATTTCTTCCTCTAATTCTCCATTGAGGAAAGCAGTCTTTACATCCATCTCGATGTAATTCAAGATCCATACTAGATACCATTGCCGAATAATGCGAATGGAGGTAAATCTCACTACAGAGAAAACGTATCTTCATAATCAATTCCTTCCCGTTGATTATACCCCTTCGCCACAAGGCGAGTCTTATGCCTTTCTATCGAGCCATCAGCCTTTCGCTTTATTTTGAGAACCCACTTGTTCCCAATAGCTCTGCGTCCTTTTGAAGATCAACCGGTTCCCACTTGGTTTGATTTCATTGACTCCATTGCCTCTTCCATTGCATGAATCCATTTTTCTTTACTAGGGCAATTCAGAGCCTCATTAATATTTCTTGGCTCATCCTCATCTTGTGGAGCAACCATAAAAGTTTCCCCTTCAATGTCAAAACGTCGACGGGGAATACTTTGCGACTTGTTCGCCGTATGGGAGATTGTACACTTTGCACATCATTCCCCATTATGCTCCCACTTGGATTAGATAATGATGTCGTCTCATTATGTGGTTGCAATTGAGAATGAGTTGAATTCAATTCATCACTTCTCATATTACTCCCACTTGGATGAACTCCACTAAGATCATTATCTTGATCCAATGTTTCAAATAGGGAGTGATCTTCCCCTATTTCGCCCTTCTTAGGAAATTCATCTTCTAAGAATGTGACATCCCGTGATTCAAATTCAGTTATACTCCCACTTTCCTGCTCACCTATGAACACATACCCTTTTGAGTGTTCCGAGTATCTTATGAAAATACTCTTCTTTCCTCTCGGGACCCAATTTCCCAAACTTGTGAGAGGACTCATGTGTATAGGCAGCACAACCCCATGGCTTAAGAAAACTTAAGTCCGGTTTTCTACCTGTCCATAACTCATATGGAGTGGAAGTAACTGATTTGGAAGGCACATGGTTAAGTATATAGGCGCAGCTAACAACGCATCACTCCAAAAGGTAATAGGTAAGTTAGCATGCGCCATCATGGACCTAACCATTTCCAGTAGGGTTCTGTTTCTTCTCTCCGCAACATCATTTTGTTGAGGAGTATATGGAATAGACAACTTGTCTTTCTATTCCTTTTCATCACATAATTTTCTGAACTCATCAGATAAATATTCTCGACCTCGATCGAATCTCAATACTTTTATTTTCTTGTCTAATTGATTCTTTACCAGGTTCATAAACCTTTTGAAACAACTTATTGCTTCAGATTTATGAGAAATCAAATAGACATATCCAAATCGAGTATAATCATCTATAAAAGTGATGAAATAAACAGCCCCATGCCTTTCTCTCACATTCATTGGACCACAGACATAAGAATGGATTAAATGCAGAGGAAATTCAGCTCTTTTACATATTCCAAATGGTTTCTTTGTCGTTTTCCCTTCTAGCCAATGCTTACATATGGGCAAATCGACTTTTTCAATGTTGCCCAACAAGGCCTCTTTGGCTAGTCTATTCATACGCTGTTGGCCAATATGACCAAGTCTAGCATGCCACACATTCACATCATTATCATATGAATTAGGAGATGTGAGAAGGGAATAACAAACATTTGCATTAACATAGTCAATATCTAATACAATGAAACCATCCAGAAAATAACCATGACCATAGTAGTTTGTATCCAAATACAAATCTACACCTCTATTATGGAAGTTCACATTAAAACCAAACTTAACCAACACTAAAAAGACACTAAATTTCGACGAATCTCCGGAGCATACAACACATCATGTAGGAATAATGTGCGTCCACCACGCATATTCGGTTGGCGAGTGCCAATTCCTTTCACTTCAGCTCGGAGTTGTTTCCCACATAGATCCACTTAGTTCTAGTCGGAACTCGTCGAAATTCTACAAAGGATTCTCTATCCTTCGCTACATGGTCTGTCGCTCCTGAATCTTCTTTGGCTCGCAACAATTGCGGGCATAGTGACCCCTTTGGTCACAGTTGTAACATTTCACCCTTGAGATATACTTCACATGAGGATGTTTTCCTCTCTTCACACGAGGACGTTTTCCTCTCTTCACACGAGGACGTTTTCCTCTCTTTTGTTGGTTAATTCTTGGTTTCTTACAAGAAGGACTTGATCCCTTGCTTTCCCACATATTGAACGAATCAATGCGCTTGCGCTTAGAGCTTGAAGCCCCTTCTGAGCTTAAAGCAACACAGAAAATATTTGTATCCTGCTTAAATGCCTTGAGGCGATGATCAGCTATCTCAAGGTGGCGCACAGCATCCTCAAGATCTTCCATAACATGGTTAAGAGCATTTAGTGCTTTTTGCTTTTCCAGCACATATTGAATTTTCATTTGCCAAATTTCATAGTTGTCACCATTGAGCTTTTCACCTTTGCTCAGCTCGGCAACTATGCTCTTTGTGGCTGAAGCCATTGATCTGAACACATCAGACATATATGCACGAGTTATTAATGCCTATCATTTATGCATCCCTTTTGCACAGACCCATCATATTAATGAGTAATTTCAAGTGAGGTTTTAGAATCAAAAGGTCACTACGTTTCCAATCATCCTCCAAAAATCCTAACTTAAAACTATCATTAATATGATTGTCATATGCAAAATCAATTCTATGAAGTTACAAAAACTTCTCTAATTACCCACATCTAACTACCCACAGCAACCAGCAATAATAGAAAGCAACAGATAATTGACATACAATTTAACAATAAGGCTTTCACATAATACAACTAACATATAGGTTGCTACATCAACAACAATTAGGTAGTAATCATTACAAAAAATGTTCACAACGAACACCAAATAAAGACAAGCCAAAAACAACTAACACAACTTCATAAAGTGAACAGGGAAAGATCCTTTTTTGTTCAATTTCTTGATCATTTCCCTTGTAACAATACAGTAATATTCTTTTACAAAATCCATCACAATTTTCTTATATGAAGCAGCTCCGTTGACATCTCATATGCGATTCAACACATCTTGCCATTCGGTGGAAGAGTGTTAATGAAAAATCGCACCATCTCTCGACCGTGGCATGGGACGACCATTCCATATGACCTCTTGTATCTTCCCGTTGACTTCAAGAACATGATCAATTAAGTCACCATTCTCCCATCGATAATCAGTCAGCTCAGCTATCAACTTAGAAAGCCTTTCCTTTTGTTTATCAGTAATCATGCGAATAGGCGTACGTAATCGAAGGGGAGGCATTGTTCCTGCAACAAATGCAGAACAAAAAAATGGATTACATATAATCCACATAGACATAATTGAAAAAGAAACACATTCTTTTCCCTTTTTTTTTTTGGGTCAACGGTCAACGGTCAACGGTCAACGGTCGTCGGACCGGACGGACCGGTCGGGCCGGTCGGACGAACCGACCGCACGTGCCGCGCGCGTGCCAGCGCCCGCCCGTCGGTGACCGTCCCGGCCAACCGA
Source organism: Eucalyptus marginata (assembly GCA_014182565.1). NCBI lineage: Eukaryota > Viridiplantae > Streptophyta > Magnoliopsida > Myrtales > Myrtaceae > Eucalyptus > Eucalyptus marginata. The sequence continues at coordinate 5,499,009 of CM024585.1, forward strand.
CGTCGGTGCCGACGTCATCGATGACGCCAACCCAGGCGGTTACGACCGTTGGGTGACGCCATGCCGACGCGCACGCTGCCGGGGTTAATCGTCGAACCGGCGCGTGCGGTTTGCTGGCCGGGCGGCGCGCACGCGTCGGTTCGCCGACCGGCGCGTGTGCCGCACGCGCTGGGCGAACCAGCGCATCCTGGCGCGTCGCGCCCACGCGCAGCCGCTTCTGGCTGCGCGTGTGGGCGCGTGCGGCGTCTCCCGGCGGCGTGTGGCATGTCGCCGGACTCGTCTCGACGTCCTCTTTCTCCCTATGCCATCAGAATTCGATTTCGACTTATGAAAAATCGAAAAAATGGGCGAACAGTGCTCGGGTGTCGGGATTTCTCGCCCCGATCCGTACGGCCGAATTACTTTCGTGAAAGATCAATCAAAAACATCAAACATATCGGGAAAAACGTGAACTAGGGCTCTGATACCAATGTTGGGAATAACGGATCCCTGAAAACCGGATTCGACACTAAATCGAATCCCTAAAACGAATGCGGAAGATAAGCCCGGGAATAAACACGTATCACTGATCGTAAAGCACACCACGGATTCGAGCGTGTACCTTGTTAGCCACAGATTAGACACCGACGCCGATATGAGGAAGAGAAACTGATCATGTTCGTTCCGATGACGTCAATTCGCCTTGGAAGGAAGATGGTGTCGCCTCTTGCAAGAATACTTTCTTTTTGGGAGTGTTCTTGAGAGAGAGAAGGAGGAAGAACGTTCTAATGCCAAAAGGTTATGTTCTCTCTCTCTCATCCCTTTTATAGGTCCCTCCATCCAAGGACCTTATTCTTGTGGGCCGGGCTCTTAGGCCCATCATGGGCGGACGGGCCTTAAGCCCATCACTACCTTAAGCCCAACATGGGCGGATGGGCCTTAAGCCCATCACTAATAAAACCATCAATGATTAAATGGATTGCCAAAATTTATGTGTCAATAATTGCCCCTCTTTGAAGGGAAGCTTGCAGAGGTTTCGTTTAAAGACAAATGATACCTAAAATTTGAACTATGCAAATGCAATATAATGATTTTTTTTTTTTTTGGGAAGACAGATCACAGTGAGCCTTTCCTTATTTTCAAAGGCCATGTGATGAAAATGCTCATGCAATGACAGAGTACGTACTTGGTGATTAGGGAAAGTGCACTTGTGTACGAAAAGATTCTTGTAACCTTGCAAGGCTTGAAGAAATTTGATTTGATAGATTGTTCGGTGATTCCTCGCTAGCAAGGCTTAAATATTTGAAAAAATTTGACTTAATTTAAGCACTATAACCATATGAGTTCTAAATTAACATGATTAGTGTACTAGAATAAAGTCTTAATGACATGTAGACTATGTTAAAGGGTTATACCATGAAAAACCATAAATTAGTATACCCGTGATAAGTTTATCCCAAATTAATTTTTTGACCACCAGAAATCTTTAAAATTGTATACTTATGACAAATTTATCCCTTATTAGTTTTATTTAAATTTTATCGTCAAATTGCTAAATTGGATGATACGTGATAGTTGACGGGTGTATCAGTTTGAGGTTTTACCTTTTGTTTGTCACATGAGTACCAATTTGTGATTTTCCATAGTATTAATCCGATTTAATCGGTTGCAACTTCTTGGCTTAGGCCATAAGGGTTTCCTTCGCTGGCCATAATAAAAAGAAAAAAAAAAAGAAAAAGATATTCAGAAAAATTTAAAAAATCACAAAAATAATCTATATAAGTGCTGGCTACCATGTAGGATGGTTGGTGTCTATGTTGGTGATTTCCAGCCAAAATTAGCCAAAATGACTATATTGATAAACTGTCGAAAGGTTTAAGACTAAATTAGTATAATTGAAAAGTTCAATATTGAATTGACATATATACAATATGTTACTTTTTCTATAATTTCCCCCCTAGATGTTGTAAAATCCTTAGTCATGTATAAACTTGTTTGTTAGTTTTATGGAGATGAACCCATTTAAAGTTGGTCCTTGACCTCATTTTCATAAATTTAAATGATCTTTTTTCTTTTGCGTGTGTGGTAAACTAGCATTTTAAGCTTGTCTTTATGAAGTAAAAGATGGACACCTACCATGCTGAAACATTTAGCAAATGTGAAAGTAGGGCACTTTTATTACGTTGGTTGCGTGGGATGAGTTTGATTGTGAATGCAACTACCCAGTTAGCCATTAAATAAGCCAATCACAAGAGGAAACAAGGCGGTGTTTGGTTATTTTCTTTCTAAGGGGTGAAAATAAAATAAGAAAGTTTTGAAGTGAGAGGCTTAGGGTGCATTTGGTCTGGCTTTGCCAACACCTTTTGTAGCCTTAGACTCCGCATGGTAGCATTTCTGTTCTTTTACCCTCGGAATAGAAAAAGAATAAAAATCCGTTTGATAATGTCAATTAATTTTTCTGTTTCCCGGAATAGAAAAATGGCCGAGGAATAGATTTGGAACAAAACAAAAAGTAAAAAAAAAGTAGTTTCTTATTCCCAAAAACAATTTTTAGACTTAAGTTATTTGTTTTATTTTCTTCTTCTTTCTTGTCGCTTGCCACCCCTTGCTGTTCACTAGCCGTTGCCATTTGCCAGCATTAGCTGCCGCGCCGAGCAGCAGCGAAAGAAGAAGAGAGGAAAAAAAGAAAAGAAAAAAAGAAAAAAATCTCAAAAAAAAATATTAAAAAAATTAAAATAAATTCTACATCACAAAAAACTTGTGCGTTGTACTAAATGTATACCTGTTCTTTATTTTTATTTTTAGAATAGAAATTTTGTGCAGTTATCAAGCTCGTTGTTTTACTCAAAAGCTGTTTCAATCAGTGGAGATAATAAATAACTATTTTTGAAAAGAAATTATTTCCCAAGAACAAAAATATTACCAAACGCACACTTAAAGGCCTTTGGCTAAATGCAAATACCTTTTTGGCAAAATTTATGGAGAACTCGGGAAGATACAATTGTATTTCCAAATGTCTTTAAAGACCTTTATCCTAGGCAACTCTAGAAGTGCTTTGGAATGTTGCATTTTCCGAATGTAAGTCTTGGATTTAATAATTTTTTTTATCCACTCTTGCAATATTCATCTTTCCCACGATTTGCATCGAGAAGCTACACAAAGGTCGGCGATCACTGTCAGTGAATTGTGTGACCCAAGGTGATGCGGCCTGAGGTCCTATGGTCACCTAGGTTGCTTGAAAGGTTTGAGATTTGTTCAAAAAAAAAAAAAAATAGCAAAATTGTAGATTTTTCCAAATTACATTTCCATCAAAATTATTTATCAATATGTTTTTAAATTACACTTTACAAAACAATATTTGTATTTTGGTAAATTCCTTTTACTTAAAGTTTTTTGCGTTTTATCAAAAACTTTCTCCTAAAGTCGAATCAAATATACCCCTAATATAGTGAACCCTCGAATGTTTCATTTGTTCTACGCTTCCAAAATGGAGCAAGATGTCATGTTTTTGTTTTGTTTGGATTTTTCGCAATGTTGAACTCATCCATTATTATGTACTTCACAAGATAATGACAGTGTCCTTTCACTCAATTATGATCTCGATTCAATCAATGACATAATTCCATAATTTTTTTTTTCTTTAGCCAAAGAAATCGTAAAAAACTAAAAGAACCTTTCCTTTTCACGTGGATGATAGAAGCGAAAGCCAAAGTCCAGTCAATATAAGTGGGACGTTGCTAAAAGGCATGTGTGTCTCCCACCAAAGCAAGTGGCGACAGGTTGTCTTACCTTTTTCCCTCTTTATATAAAGATTTGTAAGAGAATCTGGAAAAGATTCTTAGAATCACATTAGAGGAAAAATGTCTCGTTAATGATGATGCAACTTTGGGTCGGGTTGATGCTTTATTATCAAATTGGTCCTATCTCAATTCTAATTGCATATGCATATGTAACAATGAAAATTTAGTACCCATGATAGATTTAGTGAAATCGAACAACATTCTTGATATTATTGACATATAAGTTATTTTCTAACAAGTCATGTGAATGTGCTTGTATAGGAAGAGTGGGTCATCCTCCACATCAAGAAAATAGAATAATCTTATATCAACTTAAGATTGAGAACTTAACAGGCCAAATTTATATTTTTGTATGGGCTACGTTCCATTGAGGTAATCATGCTAGTTGCCTCTCCTCAAACTTTTGAGATTGAAAGACTTGATGAATAAGATGCTTCAAATTTTATAACCATGAATAGAGTACTCTTTTCAATATATTTAATGATTTTACATCAATCCAAGATAGATTAACTTAGTCAAAGAAGTCAAGAGTTCTACAAAATATCGCATTTCATATCCAGAATTAACAAATCTAGCGAATTGCCTGAATCGGTACAAGTTTGGTTAAAATACAACGGTGACATATTCGGAGCTCAATGTTTCTCACTTGGAATAACCTTAGGACCGTGCTCACCATACTATAGGTGGAGTCTTATACAATGCTAGATCTGTAATATACAAAGAGAAAAATTAAATTTTGTTAATGCTCAATTTTTTTTTCATTATCGACAATAATTTATGTCTAAATATTTTTGTAAATGATGAAAATATTATTTATTTATTTATTTTTGTAAGCAATACAAGTGATTATTTTAAGGAAATATTTTTCAAATCATTCATTTTTCATGAAACAAACAAAGCCATTACTTTTCTTCCAGGTTATCTATGCTCAAAATTTAGAGAACAGAAAAAAAGTATCCATGTGGTTATTTAGGCTTCGGTGGTCAGGAGTGTCTTGCATTAACTTTAGTTTCTGAACTTTTTCTACGATGAACTTATTGATAAATATCAATTAGTCGACCATTTCTTGATAAGAATTTCAATAAGTTAATATTTGTAGCTTTTTTTTATACAACTGAAATAATATCATCATATATTAAACGGTCAATGTAAAGAAAATATTACACAAGAGGTCTTTCCCACTCTCAATCTAAGGGAAAAATATTCCAAAGACTCAATCTATGCAGACCAAATTTGTCTGAGGCTCATAGCAATCAAAGCACAAGACTCACGTTTTGGTAAAGCATGGATAAAGTTTATCAATTAACTTTTCTGAGTTGAAGGTGTTGACCATTAACTCTATCATTAACCATTAACTCAAGGGTGACTAAAATTGCTTGTGTAAAGTTACTTTTACGCTGATCTGTCGATTTTTTCGGCCTAAAAAATGACTTGCTATTGACTTTTGGTGGGACATCTAGGAGTTACAGTTGAAACATGGTATCTGCAACCTATCGATTTTTTCGGACTAAAGAATGACTTGCTATTGACTTTAGGAATTTCAGTGCCCACGTCATTTTGCAGAATCCTTAAAGCAAGAGCTGATGTCAGCTTTCATCTCAATGCCTGATGCACACAGGGGACAAGATTGTTGGCTGAACATGTGACGGGAGAGGAGAATAAATAAAATATGAAAGGAAGACTTCATATTTTTATCGGAAGTCATAATTTTTTCCTTCTTTTGTGTGAGGGTTCATTATCCCTTCCTGCTTTTATATTTTAATGCTCTTCTTTTGAGAGTCCGATTCAAAATTAAGTTTGAGGCCTGAGTTCGATGCTTATTGATTTCTTTTCCTATTAGCACGAGGAGTTCAAGCTTTTAACTCGATTAGTCCTTTACAAGTTATTGATCCTGTCTTGTATGGGGATTTGGAAACCTCTTTCTGGTATGGACAATAGGAGTTTTTTTTTTTTTTTTTGGTAATCCAGGAACCCCGTCGGCCGTTCGTCACCTTACGGCGGTACATAGCCGCCAGGTAAACCCTGGAGTGATGCTAGCGGAGGACCCACCACCCCGACATCACGCTTAAGACGCCGATGCTTTATGGACAATAGGAGTTACTCGGTGTTAAAACCAAACAAGTTTGGAGTTCCAGATTTGGAGAGACTTTTCACCGGGGTTGAAGCTCGTTTTGAGATGAAAGAAATAATATTTTCTCGTCTGGATCATCATGATCCGGGTTGCCTAACTAGAAGTCTATTCGGATATTGGTGGGGCTCGGCCTTCGTGAAGGATACTTCTGGCAAAAGACTGCTTCAAACACGAAAATATCATATGAAAAATCGAACATTTCACCACTCACTCAAATCCCTCCTAGATAGACTTGATCTTCTTCACTTCTTTACGTGGTCGGTTGATCTATTGTTCTTCGGGTCATTATAGTCATTGTCTTCCTCGTTTGTCCCTAATTGGCCCTATGGCTGTTTGAAGAGAAAACCCACAAAATGGAAAAAAAAAGAGTATAATAATGGGATAAGTGTTAGGATCTGGTATATTGAATTCAATTTTTTTTGTTTTGTTTTTTTTTTTGGTGTGACACTTAAATACTAAAGCCTGTCTTCGTGAAGTAAAAGATGGATACCAATGTCGCAACCCCTCTTTATCAGTCGGGAAAAAGAAATGGGATTTAGGGTATTACCTAAAGAGGCGGGCCAATGGCTTACAACCAAGCACAGACTTTCCCAAGCTAATATCTCGCATGACGGTGAATTTCAATTTAAGTTCAATTTAACCTAGAAGGTTCTATTTGAGATAGGAGTTGCCACTAGCCATTTGCGGTTGACTAGAAAGCAAACGAGATATGGGAGGTTTGTCTTGTTTCCTACAGAATTAGATTTTAGTGTAGAGACTTGATTATGCTAATATTTATTAACACCCTTTATACCACTGACTTGAAAAGTTGTTATCTAAGTTGTCATGCAATCTTGATCATCAATTATGATCCTGCGGTATTGAAGCTGCTATAAGTGTCCATGCAAATGTATTTTTAGGGTTGTTTTCTCCAATATAACTTGACCTAAGGAACAAATTAACACTCAATTATTGAAAAGTAGTGCAACAAGTAAACACCCAAGAAATTGAAATGCTTTGAAAGTAAATGTGGGAAATGAAATTGTGGCACCCCCAAAACCCGGTAGGGTCGCCACAGATACTATGCGAAAGAAACTAAGGCAAAAACAACTTACGACGAGAGAATTGAAATTCAGACCGAGGCTTAGGCGTAAAAATTTTTCTTTTTCTTTTAAAAAGGGGTTTTAAGGATTTGCGCAGCTCATAGCGGAAATAAGAGGCGAGTCTCACCAACACTTCACTTCCCTCACGACGGCACAATGCACACCAACTATTGATTGAAAGAAAACACAAGGCCGAACCACTTTTATTTACATATATATTTCACGAAGGGTAACACGGGTCGGTACAAAAAGGTAGACCAAGACTCATCTATATGCTCGGCCTTCAACCTCAAAAAGAGACACACGACCCTCAAAATAAAACGTGTAAAGATCTCCCCTCGGACTACTCGTGTCGGCCATCCAAAAAGTTGCCAACCCCTACTCCACGTACGCGAGCCATCACACCCATCCCGATGCGTCAGGCGGTGGGGGTGGCAGCATCCCCATCATCACTCCGTCACGGCGAATATGGACGGACACGAACTCCTGAATGACGGGGCCCCCAGACAGACCCACGTCATATGACACAATCGCACGAACACGGATGAACGTCAGACCCGGTAGAGTAGGACAATCGATCTCCATCAGCTCGACCTCCACATCAGACGGAAGGCCGTAAAATACTCCCCGCGTGACGGCAGGGAGTGACATCGTGCTAATCTGAAATGTTGGTCCCCGAAGGGGTGAGTACAATCACTCAGCAGGTAAAGGAATCCAATCACCACTCAATGCATTTAAACAATACGAACAATTACATTATACATGTCATTCATGCATTCCAGCGTACTTACCTCGGAGCCATGTATATACCATCATACATCCTCATCACAATCATAATACGTATATAGCATAGACTTCGAATGATCATCATCATCATACCATATGATCCATACATGTCATCATGTCATCATATTGTTATATCATAGGTGAGTATCATCATACCATGTCATATCATGTATACATGTCATCATCATGTCATATCACACACACATGTCATCATCATGTCATATCACACATGCATGTCATCTTCATGCCATAGGTGGTCATCATCATGTCATATCACATATGCATGTCATCATCATGTCGTATCACATATGCATGTCATCATCATGTCATATTACACATGCATGTCAATTTCCATGCCATAGGAGGTCATCATCATGTCATATCACATATGCATGTCATCATCATGTTGTATCACATATGCATGTCATCATCATGTCGTATTACACATGCATGTCAATTTCCACTTTGAATTCTCAATTGATCATCGCATCTCCCTTCCTCGGGATCATCCATCCCATACTTTACACTCGCACCCTATTCGGGCCTTGCGAGAAGAACCTCCGGAATTATGCCAATCATGGCCACCGGGCATCCGGCACCCCCACCACTCCGGGCATCTCGCATCCCAACTGGCATCACGAGGCACCCCCTCGGGCAAAGACCTCCGAGGCTTCCGGCACCCAACCATCCCGGGCATCCTGATACTCCCAGGGTCATCCGGCCATGTATCTCTCTATACATTCCGGCCATTATCATCCTCCCCCAAAAATTTCCTCAATTACCATGGATCATGTTTGCCAATTATGTCTCAAATTATCATGCACATGATATAGTGGCAAAACAAGCTCATCATCTTTCTTATACATGCATCACCAAGCATTTATATACATACCATAAATGCAATCACCCATAGTATTTAAGTTCTCATAGAACATATGCCACTAAAACAATATACTTACCACATGCATTTTTAAATTATATAAATTCCAATTTATTCTATTTTGCAATTAATTAAATAATCACACAAATCCCAAAATTCATGAAATTAAAGCATATAATATCCTAATACAATTAAATAGAAATTTCTGCAGAAAACACATAGCCAAACAATTTCTACACAATAAACAATATTTCCACAATTTCCGTACAAAATTTCGGACAAGGCAGAATGCACAGTTTTCTAAGTAAATCAATTAAAATACCCATACGACCTCAGAAAATTATGAAATTTTACCAGGTTATATTTAAGACATTAAACTAGATTTTTCACGAAGGAATCTAGGCCAAATTCATTTTAGATAAACTTTTATAGGTCCACGAAGCTTCTGGTCAAGTTACCGAAACGCCCAGGGTCCTATGTCCGAAATATGGAGATTTGACCTACCTACACTTCTTCGTTTTCTCTGAAATTTGGATATGTTTTACTTATAAGGATCCCCTACAACTTTCATGAAGGAACTTAGGCCAAAATACCAAAGGAAGACCTCCAAATGGTTCCACGAAGTCTCGGGTATCCCACATCGCGACTCCAGATTCATCATCTTCAAGATCAGGTTGGTTTCCTAGTCTAAACTTGTTATTTTTGCTTCAAATTCGAGTATGTTCATCCTTAAGATGTTCTCTACAAGTCTCATGAAGAAGTCGAAGAGAGATTCACAGTAAAAAATCAACATGCAACCACAAATCCACCTCAAGGTCAGAAAAACAGTTCCAGATCTAGGGTCTCCGAAATATGAGGCTTTGACCCATTAAATCTCCATAATGTTTCACGAAATTTCAGTATGTTATAGTTCAAGGTGTTAGCTACAACTTTCATGAAGAGATCCAAGCCAAAATCAAACTCCAAACATGCATGCAAGCTCCCACAAGTTTCTGACTCCAGTGATCCGCGCGAAAACAGCATGCACTTCCAAGAATAAACCATCCTCACTCCATTTTCGTGCATTCAAAACAACAAAAACCCAACCATCATGCAAAACACACATGCAAAGAGAGATGATGGACCCTAAACTCGCCTTAAACGCAAGGAGGAACGACGGCAAGCAGCGGTCGGACGGGCGGCGTGCGGCGGACGGACGGCTTCTCCTCCTTCTCCTTCGCGCAAGCCTTCCTCTCTCTCTCTCTCTCTCTCTCTCTCGGGCGACAAGCCTCCACCCCCCATCCGGCCACTCTTCCCTTTTGATTTCCCCAAAGGCAATCATTGCCTTGCCTTTCCCATGGCCAATGCATGGCAAGCAAGCTTTGCCACTTGGCAAAGCCCCATGCATGGGCTTGGGCTTGGGCTTGGGCCCTTCTTGGGCCTTCTTGGAAGAAGTGGGCCGGCCACTTCTTCCTCTCCCTTGGGCCGGCGACAGCCCCCTCCTGGTGGGCCTTAATGGGCCGGCCACTTGGCCCATTAGGGTCCACCCTTGGGCCTAAGGCCCAATCCAACTTCCTTTTTCCAATTTAATTGAAATTAAAAATTAATTACACCTAATTAAAATTCTATAACATTTAATCTATAACAAATTAATCTATAACAAGCATGGCAACACATAAATTTACCCTTATTAAATGCCTTAGGTTTAAATTAAAAACACAAGGCACAAGGCACAAAGCCTTAAGAAAGAACTAAGGCTAAAACACAAACCAATACGTAAATTCATTACCTATTTAAAAACTTTAGGGCACCTTAGGGCTTGCCCTTGATTCCTAGGATGCCACAGAAATCCCGATATGAGCCATGCAAAGAATATTACATGGCTTTATCATTACGCCCTAAGACAGGACCCCGTGAGCAATGCTCAAAATTAAACTTGCTTCTAAATTAAACTATGCATATTTTTTTAAAGAACTAATTGATAACCATGAGGACATGTATCTTATGTTATAATGGTCAACTAATCCAAACATACACATGTGAGGCTAGGGCTAGGTCCAGCGAGCTCATTGGAGGCTCACCTGGCCACGGTGAGGTCGCCGGCCCTCGTTTGGTCGGTCGCCGGCACCAGCCATGGCCAAGGCTGGCAACCAGCCAAAAGGAAGAAGATATGAACCCCAACAGCATCAACTCTGCCAAATTTCCAAAAACAAAACCATCACATATAAGTTATAAACACATTTTGGTTTCATATAAATTTGTCGTAGGAGAGTTGCGGCGGCCAAAACCCATGCACATCAATTCCATGTGTATGGCATAACATAAAGCATATAAAACCCGTCTCGTTCTCTCAATTTTAAGTCCGCTCACCGTCTTTGATCTTCTGCAAGGCATCGAAGAGGTGCTTTCGCCTGCCCCAGCGGATTCGCCTGCCCCTGCGGACACCCTGGCAACCCTTCTTCGGCCTGCTCAAAAGCTGCGCTCAACAAGAGTTGGTCACACGGTCACCATTGATCACGAGATGATTATCTCAGGAGGCGATGAAATCATAGTAGAAAGAAAGAAACCAAGAGCGGACCTGCCCGGCGCATTGAAGAAACCTGTGAACAAGGAAAGAAATTAGCACTATCACGCAACAAACCACGGCCACCACCCACGTCGACGTGAACTCTAACGTCGTCGTCTCTGCTCCTGCGTCCACCATTCTCTCTCTCTCTCTCTCTCTCTCTTCAGTGGTAGTGCCTTGCTTTACGCACCTGCATGATATATATAGATTAATAAACAGCGTCTTCACATTCGCACATGTTCATATATGTTTCCTATTTTTTTTAATGAAAAAAGTACATATATGAACGCGTCACAACTGTTTTGATCAAGACGGGTAGACCGATAAAATTATGGCAACAAATTGAGCAGTGGAAACTTGGAGTTTGTTTCTATTTCGAGAAATACTTTTTTTCAGAAATAATCTTTTTCTATTTCTACTCCCTGAGATAATTTCTGAATAAAAGAATGCGTTTGGTAATTATTCAAAATTTTTATCCTCGAAATAGAAAAATAACATGGATGCGTTTGATGCAATCCACAATTTTTTTTAATGTAGTAGTTCTTTTAATTTTTTTTATAATTTTTTTTAGGAATTGTTTTTCTTTTTTTTCTTCTCTTTTTTTTCTTTTCTTTATCATCTGTCGCCATCCACCGTCCACCGGCCTCCGGCGGAAAATATTTTGGTGAGCATAGATCTAGTCTATCAATTAGCTTCTCTAATTGGAATATGTCAACCATTCAGCTCTATCACTAACCATCAACTCAATAGTCACTAAAATCACTTGTGTAAAGTTATTTTCACATTGAAGGTGTACGCTAGAATTACTCAAGAAAAATTACTAGCTTTCGATTTTTTTTCAGTCTAAAAAATGACTTGCTATTGACTTTTGGTGGGACATCTAGGGGTTACAATTGAAAGGGATGTTTGCAAGCTAACGACTTTTTCGGCCTAAAAAAATGACTTGCTATTTAGTCACGGAGTCTCTGTGCCCACGTCATTTATCAGAATACGCAAGAGCTGATGCCAGCTTTCATCTCAATGCATGATGCACGCGGGGCACAAGATTGCTAGCTGGATCATGTGAACGGTGAGAGAGAGAAATAGAATGTGAAAGGAGGACTTCATCTCTTCGTGGACTAATCTGAAGTCATAGTTTTTTCTTTCTTTTGTGTGAGGGGTTATTATCCCTTCCTCCTTTTGAGATTCGAAGCTCTTCTTTTGGGAGAGTCCGGTTCATAGTTATTGACACTGTCTTGCATGAGGATTCTGAAACCATTTTCTGGCATGGACAGTAGGAGTTGCTCATAGTCCCTTACGAGTCCAGGGTCTTCAATCCATATTTTAGTGATCGATTTAAGAAAAGAGAGCTAGATTGTTCTTATGGTGTTAAAACCAAATGGTTTTAATCCGAGTCTTTCATGTCTGAGCTGGGGAAAATGGTTTTAATGAATATTAAACTACATATCCTAAGCTATCAACTGCTGCTAGAATCGTTCAATGGGTAGGTCATTAAAGCATCCAATTGAGTCAAAACATAATTGAACCGGTCAAGGCAGAAATTGAGAACCGATCCTTTGGGCTCACTAATTATTTGCTTGTCTCCCATAGCTGATTAGTCAATTGCATGTCTTAATTAGCCTTGCATGTGAATGTTTAAATGTATGGTAGGCTCTCGATGCATGTCCTTCAGCGGGTAGCTTAGAAGGGTGATTGGAGCTTAATCAGAGGTTAACGATGTTAGCATATCGTTTTGTGAACATATGTGGATGTTAATTATCATTAATTTTTAATCAATGAATACCCTAGTCAGATTAGGAGGTAGTTGGGTTAATCGATTTGCATGGGCAAAATCAATTCCCAAGCCTAATTCTTAATTAGTGATTGATGAACTTGCTAATTCATTGTTTTGAATGAGTGCATGATGTGAATGTGGAATGGATTGGCTGATGAAAACCGATCATGATGGTGGCGGCCACGAGTTCCAAGAAGACCGGTGGCCAAGGAGGCGGTCCAAGAGATGTAATAGATTTAGTCTAGTTTAGCTTAGGCTAATTTAGTTAATGAACTTAGGTTAATCTACACTTTAATAAGTAATCTAGCTTAGGTTCTAGGTAATAAAATCAAAATAGAATTAGTATCACCTTTTAGTGGTTAGCTTTTACCATCATAATACGGGTATATTTAGGCTCTTAGACTCTAAACTCATGCTTATAGGGGTTCATGTCCATGTCCCGAGGCTTAATAACAAGCCAGTGTCTACTCTTTGCTCAATTTGTATTGGATTTTCATTCCCCATGCCTTTACTTAGATGCTTTTGTTACTTGATTGTTTACTTTAAAGTCACTTTGATGCTTGATTATTTCTTTACCACACCGCACTTCAAAATAAATCGTTTCTTCTTTTTCATTTAGAATGTTTAGGACTAGTTTAGGACCATAATATACCTTCCTCGAGCATCACTTAGCGACACTTTTGCCTTTAGGTTCATAATTAGTAATCAAAATTGTATGGCCACTTATATAAACAAACTTCCAAGTTAGTGGTATTGAAAGAGCGTTAATAGAGATTTTAGCATAAATAAGTCCCCGAGTCTATAATATTTAGTTGCGAGGGAAACGAGTCAAATCTCTTGCATCTTGTTTGGTTTCTAGCTGACCCCATAATGGCTAGTGATGACTCCTAGAAATCCTTAAGGCTTAAAAGAACTTAAAAATGAACTCCAAAGTTACGCGAGATATGAGTTTGGGAGAGCCTGAACCTAACCGATGGGCCATTTGGCCCCTCTTCTTGGGCAATACCTCCAAACTCGCTCCCCGACAGACTTGATCTAGTTCAAGAGTGTTTCGACAACTGCTCATTTTAGTTATTCTATTAATGTCACGCTTGACAATTTTGATTTCGTAATATTTTGTCAAGTATATTGAATTCTCTTATTCAACCCCTTTAGGTGACACTACTAGTAATAACGGAGTCGATTCAACGGCAAAATCTATGGTGGACCAGTGTCCAGAGTTTTGGTCAATGGAGGATCAACGTTGATTTTGATCCCGTATAAGTGTTTCAAAAACTTGAAAAGAGAGATTACGAAATCGATCCTTCAAACGTACAACTCTCAAACTTCATGGGGAAAATTAACGACGCCAAGGGGGTGTTCATTGCTGATCTCACTGTCGAGTCCAAAACTTCAAAGACTTCATTTTTCATTGTCAAAGGATAAAATACACCCAAAATGCCAAAACTTGGCACGGAGGGACACTTAAGTGTCAAAAATTAGGAAAGTGACACTTAAGTGCCAAAATCGGAACAAAATGGATCACTTAAGTGCCAATCCGACCAAAGTTCGACCAAAATACCGACGTGGCGATTTTCCGGCGAAACAAGTGGAAAATGGCGTTGTTTTGCACGCTGACGTGGCTAGACAATACAAAAATGATGTCATTTTGGTGCTGACGTGGTAAAAAAATTTAATATAAAAATTAATTAAATTAAATTTAAAACTAAATTTATTTAAAACATTTAAAAATAAAATAAAAATATTTTAAAAAAAAAAAAAGGAGAGAGGCAAGCGGTTGAGGGCGAGCCCTTGCTTGTCGGTGCCTCCCCACCGCCACCGAAGGGCCGGCGGCGGAGGGGGAGGGTCGGCCAAGGTCGCCGGGCCTTGGCCGGGGCCGGCGAGCCCTCGCCCTAGATCTCGGCCGGGGTTCGCGGCCCTCGCCTAGCCGGGCCAAAGGCCGCCGACCCCTTACCGAAGGCGGGCGAGGGTTGCGACCCTCGCCCGGTTGGGCCAAGGGCCGTTGCCCGCTGGGGCTTGCCGGCCCCTAGCCAAGGCCTAGCGACCCCGACCGACCCTCCCCCCTCTGCCGTCGGCCCTTCCCAGTGGCGATGGGGAGGCGGTGGTGGGGAGGGCTCAGCCCTTAGTAGCTTTTTTTTTTTTTTTAAAATTTTTTTATTTTTATTTTTAAATGTTTTAAACAAATTTAGTTTAAAATTTTATTTAATTAATTTTATATTAATTTTTTTATCACGTTAGCACCAAAACGACGTCTTTTTTGTATTGTCTAGCCACGTTAGCGTGCAAAACGACACTGTTTTGTACTTGTTTCACCGAAAAATCGCCACGTTGGCATTTTGGCTAGACTTTGACCGGATTGGCACTTAAGTGATATATTTTTCTCCGATTTTGGCATTTAAGTGTTACTTTCCTAACTTTTGACACTTAAGTGTCCCTTCGTGCCAAGTTTTGACACTTGGGGTGTACTTTATGCATTGTCAAAGCTGCTGGCTTGTATAATCTCTATTTGGGGACTAATTGCATCCGTGGAATCCATTTTGTCCCATCTTCTCTTCATCAAATGTTGGCATTTTGGAATGGAGACAAAGTTGAATATGTCAAAACCAATTACGATGCATATGTAACCTGGGCAGATTCATTAAAAATGAATCGAGATTGTGACAAAAGAGTCACCGACAAATCATGTGTCATGGAACCTCCAAGAGCCGATCCTAAAGATTTGTTCTTTTGCCGCTTCAACAATGGGAATGTTGATTGGATCCCTAAAGACGCTAGCGAGTCAAAAGATAGATGTTATCTATATAGGACTTTTCTTGAGATATCCCTACCTTGAATTGAACCAAAGAAATTGGGTGATATATTCAAGATAGGAAAATATGGTATCTCTTTCATTCCTTTTCCAATAATCAAAATTTTGAGCTCTAATCTCCGATATAATTAACGAACGCAATCTTTCCTAATTTGAATCCCCTCAAGTGCATCCCACTTGCAAATTTCAGCCACTAAAGTAGATTGATAGGCTTGGCCAAATTTTATTTAATTAAGCGTAAAGCTTCCCTACGCTAGTCCTATCAAAATGCAACTTATGTGGGCTCATTACTATCCAATTAAAATGAAAATGCTTTTAATTTGCATATAGAAATTAATAATAAATTTTTTACAAGTAGGGGTTGATATATGATTTTCTATACAATGAATGATTAAATGAATTGCCAAAATTTATGTGTCAATAATTGCCCCTCTTTGAAGGGAAGTTTGCAGAGGTTTCGTTTAAAGACAAATGATACCTAAAATTTGAACTATGCAAATGCAATAGATGATTTTTTTTTTTTTTTGGGAAGACAGATCACAGTGAGCCTTTCCTTATTTTCAAAGGCCATGTGATGAAAATGCTTATGCAAAGACAGAGTACGTACTTGGTGATTAGGGAAAGTGCACCTGTGTACGAAAAGATTCTTGTAACCCTGCAAGGCTTGAAGAAATTTGATTTGATAGATTGTCGGGTGATTCCTCGCTAGCAAGGCTTAAATATTTGAAAAAATTTGACTTAATTTAAGCACTATAACCATATGAGTTCTAAATTAACATGATTAGTGAACTAGAATAAAGTCTTAATGACATGTAGACTATGTTAAAGGGTTATGCCATGAAAAATCATAAATTAGTACACCTGTGATAAGTTTACCCCAAACTAATTTTTTGACCACCAGAAATCTTAAATTGGTATACTTATGACAAATTTATCCCTTATTAGTTTTCTTTAAATTTTATTGTCAAATTACTAAATTGGATAATACGTGATAGTTGACGGGTGTATCAGTTTAGGGTTTTACCTTTTGTTTGTCACATGAGTACCAATTTGTGATTTTTCATAGTATTAATCCGATTTAATCGGCTGCAACTTCCTGGCTTAGGCCATAAGGGTTTCCTTCGCTGGCCATAATAAAAAGAAAAAAAAAGAATAAGATATTTAGAAAAATTTAAAAAATCACAAAAATAATCTATATAAGTGATGGCTGTGCCATGTAGGATGGTTGGTGTCTATGTTGGTGATTTCCAGCCAAAATTAGCCAAAATGACTATATTGATAAACTGTCAAAAGGTTTAAGACTAAATTAGTTTAATTGAAAAGTTCAATATTGAATTGACATATATACAATATGTTACTTTTTCTATAATTTCCCCCCAAGATGTTGTAAAATCCTTGGTCAGGTATAAACTTGTTTGTTAGTTTTATGGAGATGAACCCATTTAAAGTTGGTCCTTGACCTCATTTTCATAAATTTAAATGATCTTTTTTCTTTTGTGTGTGGTAAACTAGCATTTTAAGGCTGTCTTTATGAAGTAAAAGATGGACACCTACCATGTTGAAACATTTAGCAAATGTGAAAGTAGGGCACTTTTATTACCTTGGTTGTGTGGGATGAGTTTGATTGTGAATGCAACTACCCATTTAGCCATTAAATAAGCCAATCACAAGAGGAAACAAGGCGGTGTTTGGTTATTTTCTTTCTAAGGGGTGAAAATAAAATAAGAAAGATTTGAAGTGAGAGGCTTAGGGTGCATTTGGTTTGGCTTTGCCAACACCTTTTGTAGCCTTAGACTCCGCATGGTAGCATTTCTGTTCTTTTGTTTTTTTTGTTCTTTTACTCCTCGGAATAGAAAAAGAATAAAAATCCATTTGATAATGTCAATTAATTTGTCTGTTTCCCGAAATAGAAAAATGGCCGGGGAATTGATTTGGAACATAAACAAAAAGTAAAAAAAAGTAGTTTCTTGTTCCCAAAAACAATTTTTAGAATTAAGTTATTTGTTTTCTTTTTTTCTTCTTTCTTGTCGCTTGCCGCCCCTTGTTGTTCACTAGCCGTTGCTGTTTGCTAGCATCAGCTGTCGCGGTCGGCGAGCAGCGACAAAAGAAGAAGAGAGGAAAAAAAGAAAAAAATCTCAAAAAAAATTAAAAAATTAAAATAAATTCTACATCACAAAAAAACTTGTGCGTTGTGCTAAATGTATACCTGTTCTTTATTTTTATTCCTAGAATAGAAATTTTATGCAGTTATCAAACGCGTTGTTTTACTCAAAAGCCGTTTCAATGAGTGGAGATAATAAATAACTATTTTTGAAAAAAAATTATTTCCCAAGAACAAAAATATTACCAAACGCACACTTAAAGTCCTTCGGCTAAATGCAAATACCTTTTGGCAAAATTTATGGAGAACTCTGGGAAGATACAATTGTATTTCCAAATGTCTTTAAAGACCTTTATCCTAGGCAACTCTAGAAGTGCTTTGGAATGTTGCATTTTTTGAATGTAAGTCTTGGATTTAATAATTTTTTTTTATCCACTCTTGCAATATTCATCTTTCCCACGATTTGCATCAAGAAGCTACACAAAGGTCGGCGATCACTGTCAGTGAATTGCGTGACCCCAAGTGATTCGGCCTGAGGTCCTATGGTCACCTAGGTTGCTTGAAAGGTTTGAGATTTGTTCAAAAAAAAAAATAGCAAAATTGTAGATTTTTCCAAATTACATTTCCATCAAAATTATTTATCAATATGTTTTTAAATTACACTTTACAAAATAATATTTGTATTTTGGTAAATTCCTTTTACTTAAAGTCTTTTGCATTTTATCAAAGACTTTCTCCTAAAGTCGAATCAAATACACCCCTAATATAGTGAACCCTCGAATGTTTCATTTGTTCTACGCTTCCAAAATGGAGCAAGATGTCATGTTTTTGTTTTGTTTGGATTTTTCGCAACTTGAACTCATCCATTATTATGTACTTCACAAGATGATGACAATGTCCTTTTACTCAATTATGATCTCGATTCAATCAATGACATAATTCCATAATTTTTTTTTTCTTTAGCCAAAGAAATCGTAAAAAACTAAAAGAACCTTTCCTTTTCACGTGGATGATAGAAGCCAAAGCCAAAGTCGAGTCAATATAAGTGGGACGTTGCTAAAAGGCATGTGTGTCTCCCACCAAAGCAAGTGGCGACAGGTCGTCTTACCTTTTTCCCTCTTTATATAAAGATTTGTCAGAGAATCTGGAAAAGATTCTTAGAATCACATTAAAGGAAAAATATCTCGTTAATGATGATGCAACTTTGGGTCGGGTTGATGCTTTATTATCAAATTGGTCCTATCTCAATTCTAATTGCATATGCATATGTAACAATGAAAATTTAGTACCCATGATAGATTTAGTGAAATCGAACAACATTCTTGATATTATTGACATATAAGTTATTTTCTAACAAGTCATGTGAATGTGCTTGTATAGGAAGAGTGGGTCATCCTCCACATCAAGAAAATAGAATAATCTTATATCAACTTAAGATTGAGAACTTAACAGGCCAAATTTATACTTATGTATGGGCTACGTTCCATTGAGGTAATCGTGCTAGTTGCCTCTCCTCAAACTTTTGAGATTGAAAGACTTGATGAATAAGACGCTTCAAATTTTATAACCATGAATAGAGTACTCTTTTCAATATATTTAATGATTTTACATCAATCCAAGATAGATTAACTTTAGTCAAAGAAGTCAAGAGTTCTACAAAATATCATGTTTCATATCCAGAATTAACAAATCTAGCGAATTGCCTGAATCGGTACAAGTTTGGCTAAAATACAACGGTGACATTCTGAGCTTAGTGTTTCTCACTCGGAATAACCTTAGGACCGTCCTCACCATACTATAGGTGGAGTCTTATACAATGCTAGATCTGGCATAATATTACCTCATCTTGACTCCAATTCTATCCCTAACAAAGAGAAAAATTAAATTTTGTTAATGCTCAATTTGTTTTGCGGAAAATGAATAATTTGAAAAATATTTTCTGAAAAATAATCATTTGTATAGCTTTAAATAATTAGTCAATAGAATTTTTTTTTTTTTTATTATTGACAATAATTTATGTCTAAATATTTTTGTAAATGATGAAAATATTTTTATTTATTTATTTTTGTAAGCAATACAAGTGATTATTTTAGGGAAATATTTTTTAAATCATTCATTTTTCATGAAACAAACAAAGCCATTACTTTTCTTCCAGGTTATCTATGCTCAAAATTTAGAGAATAGAAAAAAAGTATCCATGTGGTTATTTAGGCTTCCGTGATTAGGAGTGTCTTGCATTAACTTTAGTTTTTGAACTTTTTCTACGATGAACTTGTTGATAAATATCATAGTGGACCATTTCTTGATAAGAATTTCAATAAGTTAATATTTGTAGTTTTTTTTTATATAACTGAAATAATATCATCATATATTAAACGGTCAATGTAAAGAAAATATTACACAAACGGTCTTTCCCACTCTCAATCTAAGGGAAAAATATTCCAAAGACTCAATCTATGTAGACCAAAATTGTCCGAGGCTCATAGCAATCAAAGCACGGGATTCACATTTTGGTAAAGCATAGATAAAGTTTATCAATTAACTTTTCTGAGTTGGAGGTATTGACCATTAACTCTATCATTAACCATTAACTCAAGGGTGACTAAAATTGCTTGTGTAAAGTTACTTTTACGCTGAGCTGTCGATTTTGTCGGCCTAAAAATGACTTGCTATTGGCTTTTGGTGGGACATCTAGGAGTTACCGTTGAAAAATGATATCTGCAACCTATCGATTTTTTCGGACTAAAGAATGACTTGCTACTGACTTTAGGAATTTCAGTGCCCACGTCATTTTGCGGAATCCTTAAAGCAAGAGCTGATGTCAGCTTTCATCTCAATGCGTGATGCACACGGGAGACAAGATTGTCGGCTGGAACATGTGACGGGAGAGGAGAAAAATAAAATATGAAAGGGGACTTCATATTTTGTTCGTAAAATTCTAAACGCAATTGAACGTGTTGAACAAGTAATATAATTATGAGAAAGAGTATCGTCCCACGGAGATCAATAATTAATAAACTAATTAAATACTAAAATAGATTAATTCTAAAATTTATCTAACCGATCAAAATATAATTGAGAATAAATTAAAAATAAAATTTGTAGATTAACTTAGTCGAAGAAGTCAAGAACTCTACAAAATATCATGTTTCATATCCAGAATTAACAAATCTAGCGAATTGATTGAATCTGTACAAGTTTGGTTAAAATACAATGGTGACATATTCGGAGCTCGGTGTTTCTCACTTGGAATAACCTTAGGATCGCGCTCACCATTTTACAGGTGGAGTCTTATACAATGCTAGATCTACCATAATATTACCCATCTTGACTCCAATTCTATCCTAACAAAGAGAAAAATTTAATTTTGTTAATGCTCAATTTGTTTTATGGAAAAGAATGATTTGAAAAATATTTTCAGAAAAATAATCATTCGTATAGATTTAAGTAATTAGTCAATAGAAATATTTTTCATTATTCTTTACCAAAAAATATATGTATATATATATATTTTTCATTATTGACAACAATTTATGTCTAAGTATTTTTTTGGATGATGAAAATATTTTTCGTTTATTTATTTTTGTAAGCAATACAAGTGATTGTTTTTAGGGAATCAAATCATTCATTTTTTATGAAACAGATAAAGCCATTACTTTTCTTGCAGGTTGTTTATGCTCAAAATTTAGAGAATAGAAAAAAAGTACCCATGTGGTTTTTTAGGCTTCGGTGGTCAGGAGTGTCTTGCATTAACTTTAGTTTTTGAACTTTTTCTACGATGAGCTTATTGATAAATATCATAGTCGACCATTTCTTGATAAGAATTTCAATAAGTTAATATTTGTAGTTTTTTTTATATAACTGAAATAATATCATCATATATTAAACGGCCAATGTAAAGAAAATTTTACACAAACGGTCTTTCCCACTCTCAATCTAAGGGAAAAATATTCCAAAGACTCAATCTATGTAGACCAAAATTGTCCGAGGCTCATAGCAATCAAAGCACGGGATTCACATTTTGGTAAAGCATAGATAAAGTTTATCAATTAACTTTTCTGAGTTGGAGGTGTTGACCATTAACTCTATTATTAACCATTAACTCAGGGGTGACTAAAATTGCTTGTGTAAAGTTACTTTTTACGCTGAGCTGTCGATTTTGTCGGCCTAAAAAATGACTTGCTATTGGCTTTTGGTGGGACATCTAGGAGTTACCGTTGAAAAATGATATCTGCAACCTATCGATTTTTTCGGACTAAAGAATGACTTGCTACTGACTTTAGGAATTTCAGTGCCCACGTCATTTTGCAGAATCCTTAAAGCAAGAGCTGATGTCAGCTTTCATCTCAATGCGTGATGCACACGGGAGACAAGATTGTCGGCTGGAACATGTGACGGGAGAGGAGAAAAATAAAATATGAAAGGGGGACTTCATATTTTGTTCGTAAAATTCTAAACGCAATTGAACGTGTTGAACAAGTAATATAATTATGAGAAAGAGTATCGTCCCACGGAGATCAATAATTAATAAACTAATTAAATACTAAAATAGATTAATTCTAAAATTTATCTAACCGATCAAAATATAATTGAGAATAAATTAAAAATAAAATTTGTAGATTAACTTAGTCAAAGAAGTCAAGAACTCTACAAAATATCATGTTTCATATCCAGAATTAACAAATCTAGCGAATTGATTGAATCGGTACAAGTTTGGTTAAAATACAATGGTGACATATTCGGAGCTCGGTGTTTCTCACTTGGAATAACCTTAGGATCGCTCACCATTTTACAGGTGGAGTCTTATACAATGCTAGATCTACCATAATATTACCCATCTTGACTCCAATTCTATCCTAACAAAGAGAAAAATTAAATTTTGTTAATGCTCAATTTGTTTTGTGGAAAAGAATGATTTGAAAAATATTTTCAGAAAAATAATCATTCGTATAGATTTAAATAATTAGTCAATAGAAATATTTTTCATTATTCTTTACAAAAAATATATGTATATATATATAATATTTTTGTATTATTGATGAAAATATTTTTTTGGATTGAAAATATTTTTCGTTTATTTATTTTTGTAAGCAATACAAGTGATTGTTTTTAGGGAATCAAATCATTCATTTTTTTTCATGAAACAAATAAAGCCATTACTTTTCTTGCAGGTTGTTTATGCTCAAAATTTAGAGAATAGAAAAAAAGTACCCATGTGGTTTTTTAGGCTTCGGTGGTCGGGAGTGTCTTGCATTAACTTTAGTTTTTGAACTTTTTCTACGATGAGCTTATTGATAAATATCATAGTTGACCATTTCTTGATAAGAATTTCAATAAGTTAATATTTGTAGTTTTTTTTATATAACTGAAATAATATCATCATATATTAAACGGTCAATGTAAAGAAAATTTTACACAAATGGTCTTTCCCACTCTCAATCTAAGGGAAAAATATTCCAAAGACTCAATCTATGTAGACCAAAATTGTCCGAGGCTCATAGCAATCAAAGCACGGGATTCACGTTTTGGTAAAGCATAGATAAAGTTTATCAATTAACTTTTCTGAGTTGGAGGTGTTGACCATTAACTCTATTATTAACCATTAACTCAAGGGTGACTAAAATTGCTTGTGTAAAGTTACTTTTACGCTGAGCTGTCGATTTTTTCGGCCTAAAAAATGACTTGCTATTGGCTTTTGGTGGGACATCTAGGAGTTACCGTTGAAAAATGATATCTGCAACCTATCGATTTTTTCGGACTAAAGAATGACTTGCTACTGACTTTAGGAATTTCAGTGCCCACGTCATTTTGCAGAATCCTTAAAGCAAGAGCTGATGTCAGCTTTCATCTCAATGCGTGATGCACACGGGAGACAAGATTGTCGGCTGGAACATGTGACGGGAGAGGAGAAAAATAAAATATGAAAGGGGGACTTCATATTTTGTTCGTAAAATTCTAAACGCACCAACGTGTTGAACAAGTAATATAATTATGAGAAAGAGTATCGTCCCACGGAGATCAATAATTAATAAACTAATTAAATACTAAAATAGATTAATTCTAAAATTTATCTAACCGATCAAAATATAATTGAGAATAAATTAAAAATAAAATTTGTAGATTAACTTAGTCGAAGAAGTCAAGAACTCTACAAAATATCATGTTTCGTATCCAGAATTAACAAATCTAGCGAATTGATTGAATCTGTACAAGTTTGGTTAAAATACAATGGTGACATATTCGGAGCTCAGTGTTTCTCACTTGGAATAACCTTAGGATCGCGCTCACCATTTTACAGGTGGAGTCTTATACAATGCTAGATCTACCATAATATTACCCATCTTGACTCCAATTCTATCCTAACAAAGAGAAAAATTTAATTTTGTTAATGCTCAATTTGTTTTATGGAAAAGAATGATTTGAAAATATTTTCAGAAAAATAATCATTCGTATAGATTTAAATAATTAGTCAATAGAAATATTTTTCATTATTCTTTACCAAAAATATATGTATATGATATTTTTCATTATTGAAACAATTTATGTCTAAATATTTTTTTGGATGATGAAAATATTTTTCGTTTATTTATTTTTGTAAGCAATACAAGTGATTGTTTTTAGGGAATCAAATCATTCATTTTTTATGAAACAGATAAAGCCATTACTTTTCTTCCAGGTTGTTTATGCTCAAAATTTAGAGAATAGAAAAAAAGTATCCATGTGGTTTTTTAGGCTTCGGTGGTCAGGAGTGTCTTGCATTAACTTTAGTTTTTGAACTTTTTCTACGATGAACTTATTGATAAATATCATAGTCGACCATTTCTTGATAAGAATTTCAATAAGTTAATATTTGTAGTTTTTTTTATACAACTGAAATAATATCATCATATATTAAACGGCCAATGTAAAGAAAATATTACACAAACGGTCTTTCCCACTCTCAATCTAAGGGAAAAATATTCCAAAGACTCAATCTATGTAGACCAAAATTGTCCGAGGCTCATAGCAATCAAAGCACGGGATTCACGTTTTGGTAAAGCATAGATAAAGTTTATCAATTAACTTTTCTGAGTTGGAGGTGTTGACCATTAACTCTATCATTAACCATTAGCTCAAGGGTGACTAAAATTGCTTGTGTAAAGTTACTTTTACGCTGAGCTGTTGATTTTTTCGGCCTAAAAAATGACTTGCTATTCACTTTTGGTGGGACATATAGGAGTTACGGTTGAAAAATGATACCTGCAACCTATCGATTTTTTCGGACTAAAGAATGACTTGCTATTGACTTTAGGAATTTCAGTGCCCACGTCATTTTGCAGAATCCTTAAAGCAAGAGCTGATGTCAGCTTTCATCTCAATGCGTGATGCACACGGGGGACAAGATTGTTGGCTGGAACATGTGACAGGAGAGGAGAAAAATAAAATATGAAAGGAGGACTTCATATTTTTATCGGAAGTCATAATTTTTTATCTCTTTTGTGTGAGGGTTCATCATCCGTTCCTCCTTTTGATATTTTAATGCTCCTCTTTTGAGAGTCCGATTCATAATTAAGTTTGAGGCCTGAGTTCGATGCTTATCGATCTCTTTTTCTATTAGCACGAGGAGTTCAAGCTTTTAACTCGATTAGTCCTTTACAAATTATTGACCCTGTCTTGTATGGGGATTTTGAAACCCCTTTCTGGTATGGACAATAGGAGTTTTTTTTTTTTTTTTTACCGAGGATCCGTATGAGATATGGACAATAGGAATTACTCAGTGTTAAAACCAAACAAGTTTGGTGTTCCAGATTTGAAGAGACTTTTCACCGGGGCTGAAGCTCGTTTTGAGATGAAATAAATGATATTTTCACGTCTGGATCATCATGATCCGGGTTGCCTAACCAGAAGTCCATTCGGATATTAGTGGGGCTCGGCCTTTGTGAAGAATACTTCTGGTAAAAGACTGCTTCAAACACGAAAATATCATATGAAAAATCGAACTTTTCACCACTCACTCAAGTCCCTCCTCGATAGACTTGATCTTTTTCACTTTTTCACACATGGTCAGTCGATCTATTGTTCTTCGGGTCATTATAGTCATTGTCTTCCTCGTTCGTCCCTAATTGGCCCTATGGCTATTTGAAGAGAAAACCACAAAATGGAAAAAAAAATGTATAATAATGGGATAAGTGTTAGGATATGGTATATTGAATTCAATTTTTTTTTTTTTTTGGTGTGACACTTGAATACTAAAGTCCATCTTTGTAAAGTAAAAGATGGATACCAATGTCGCAACCCCTTTTTATCGGTCGGGGAAAAAGAAATGGGGTTTAGGGGTATTACCTAAAGAGGCGGGCCAATGGCTTACAACCAAGCACAGACTTTCCCAAGCTAATATCTCATGCGACGCTGAATTTCGATTTAAGTTCAATTTAACCTAGAAGGTTCTATTTGAGATAGGAATCACCACTAGCCATTTGCGGTTGATTAGAAAGGAAACGAGATATGAGAGGTTTGTCTTGTTTCCTACAGAATTAGATTTTAGTTTAGAGACTTGATTATGCTAATGTTTATTAACACCTTTTATACCACTAACTGGAAAAGTTGTTATCTAAGTTGTTGTTGTGACATCCTGATTTTCAAGTTTGTTTTCAATTGAATGAGTCGGGCTTTTCATCAACATGCCTATAGCATTTTTCTCTGAGTTGGCCACTCACGAGTTAACTGATCTATCAGGTGAAGCCGTTAATGAATTTTAATGCTATAGACTCGAGAATTCGACTAGGAACCGACTACTCGACCGTGCTAATCTACAATGGTCAATATGGCATTGTCAAAATCAATCAGAGATCAGAGATAGGTCGATTCAACTAAGATATCTGATCAGTGAGTGCGTGATTCCACCTGATTGCAAAAGTCTCGTCGAACCACACTAGATTGATTATTTTGTCTTTTATGTACCCTGTGTCTGCATTTGAAATCTCGAAATTTCCATGACAACCGAGAGTCGCCAATGTGTCGAAGATGTACATTGTGGCTTGAAAATAATTAACCACAGGTCAAATGTGCCAAAAATTCCTAAAAGCTATCCGATAGATTAGGACGCGCTAAAATTGCGCCAGATTGAAATTAACCTCGAATTTAAACTCGATTTCAAAAATTGAAAGTTCTATAATGTCACAAGTCATTTTAGGAATGTCGATTCATTCTCAGAAGATTTTTTTGCAAACTGAGATTTTCGGTGAATTTTCAAAGTAAGGGTATTTTGGACCGGAAACTATGTAGGCCTGCTTTTGGTCACATTTTTGGTCATCAAGTGGGATCTATGGATGAGGAAAAATGTGGAATTAAGTGTGGGAACATTGGTGGATTTTATGGACTTCAATTTAACTCAATTGGAAGAGAAATTGAATGAAAATTAAAGAGGATGGAATGGAATTGGAGAGGAAAGTGTCACAAATTCGTAGCCACCATGCCCCTCAACATTTTGGACCCATTGGCAAGCTTGTTGAGGATGCTTGTGGGCTGTCAAAGGGCTGAGGATGATAAACCAGCTGGTGGGGCAAGAACTCAAGTGCCTAGGATATTTTATGGCCCCCTCCTTGACCAGCTGTTTCTTCCTCATTTGGCTTTACTTTCTCCATTGTTGAAGCAATTGAGAGCTTGAGAAACCAGAGGAAAGCCAGCAACACCCCTCCCTTGGTCGTCGCACACCACCTAGGCCATCGGAGCCACCGTCGGACCATTTCCTCCCCTGTTTTCTCATTCTGCCAGTTTTTGCTCCAACTAACATTCGTGTGAAAAATCGAGTTAAAAGTTGTCTTCCCATGCGAATTAGCTTACGCTCCACCCACCATCGTCTTCATCACATCCAAACCATTCGGAAGAGCCTCGCCTCGTGCCGAACGGAGCCGCTGGCCGTCTCATCCACCGGCGAGAAGCCACCGCCTGCCGGTCCGTTGGTTTGCTCGCCCGAGTGCACTGTTTTGTGTTTTCTTCGTTTTTCCACCCATTTCGACCATTCCTTTGCCCATACCAACCACTAGCAACTCCCCTTTGACCCCGGGTGCCGCTGGTTTCCCGCCACCCCCTCGCTGGAGCTCCGATTAGCCCGTTTTCGCCGTTGTAGCCACTGGTTTGCTCTCTGCAGTTCAGCCAAGAATATAAGCCGAACTAGCAAGGCTTTGGGACTTCGTGGCCCATTTCTGAGTCCTTCCCGGCCTTGGTTGGTGTTGTCACTAGAAGGATTGTCGCCCGCCTTGGCGTCGCCGTCGCCGTGGACTCACTAGAACACTAAACCAGTGAGTTTACTTACTAAACCTTGCTTATGAGGTTAATTATGCTTAAGGGTTGTTTAGATTAGCTTAATTATGAATTAGTGATAATCTAGAATGGTTATATTAGCCTTAGAATGAATTAGTGTTAATCTAATTAGTGAGATTAGCACAATTGATGATAGATTAGTCCAATTTAGTGGACTTTCTGCAATTTGGATTCCTACACCCTCACCGTTTGCCATTTTTGTAGATCGAAATGGGTTGCAAATTTAAGGGTTATGTCTTCTTGAGAAATGTTTTAGATATCTTCAGCTACAACATATATTTTTCCCAAGATTTTTAGGGATATAAAAGGAGATATCAACTCTGTCATTTGCAAACACAATCTCAGTTTTTGCGGGAACTGGTGACCTTTTGGGATTCTAGGGGTTTTTATCAACTATTAGGGTTCGAATTTCAAAATGGTTTCTTCACAAAAATTGTTTGTCACATCTTCTAGTTTAAAATACTCAAATTGCAGATCAAATGGACATGTTTTGGACCCTGAACCAAACTAATTTCGGAAAATAGACTTTCTGGAAACGGACCCAGTTTTGCTACTGGATTGAGCGATTTACTGAGCCGAATCTAGAAGGATATGGGTTAAGGCGTCTCATGAAAAATGTTTGTTTATGTGTCATTTACAACATATTAAAATTTGGGAATTTTCCGAGTTCGGTCGATTAGGATCCGGATTTAAATTTGGAGACACGCGAGTGGTCCGGTTTATGTCAATTAGGGCCGATTTTAGTTTGGTGATGGTTCTTGATGCTTTGCTTGCTTTAATTAGTGTTTTTAATGACTTGTGAATTTAATTTTTTTTTTTTTGGTATTAGTTACTTAATTCACCAAGTAACTGAAAACCTTTTGTGGGAGGCACAAAGCTCAAGCCAAATGTTCATGTGAACACTGTTCACGAAAAACTATTCACGCGCACTGTTCACCCGAGAAGGAAAAGTTGTCTAATTTCTTGTGTTTTGGTCTTATGAGGTGATTTGAGTATATACATGCATGGGCATCCTAATGAATTGAGGTTATCTGTGTTGTGTAGAGGGAACCCGATAGGTTGTGAGCAGATAAAGGGCTAAATGCTACAAGATAGCGAGATTACGTGTGAGTTACCTCTAGAGCTTTCTACTATTACATGACGACTTGAGTCGCATGGGAATTACCTCTAGAGTCTTGT
The DNA here is from genome assembly GCA_014182565.1 of Eucalyptus marginata. Classification (NCBI taxonomy): domain Eukaryota; kingdom Viridiplantae; phylum Streptophyta; class Magnoliopsida; order Myrtales; family Myrtaceae; genus Eucalyptus; species Eucalyptus marginata. The sequence continues at coordinate 5,528,377 of CM024585.1, forward strand.
AGTATTGTCATGCATAGTGAATGGCTAAGTACTACACAATATTGGAACTCGTGTGAGTGACCTCTAGAGTCTTGTACTATTGCTATTTGTGGTCAAGGGCTAAGTATTACAAGATATTGGAACTCATGTGAGTCACCTCTAAAACCTTGCACCATTGCCATATGTGGTCAAGGACTAAGTACTACACGATGGCGAGACTTTGTATGGGTCACTTTTAGAGCCTTAGACTATCGCTTATTGTAATCAAGGGCTAAGTGTTACATGGCGACTTGAGTCGCATGGAAACTACCTCTAGAGTCTTGAGTTTGTTTATTGAGTGGGGATGTTGAGTGGAATTGGAAATTGGATCATTGAGAGTGAATATCGCAGCTGGATTGAACCACCGATATGATTTACCCGCGCTTGATTATGGGACGAAATTGTGTGACATGGAATGGGACGTGTCATAACGATTTAGCCTTATTATCGGGACTTCTGTGTTTGATTGGTTTGATAGTGAGATGCTCCAAGTGTTATATGCATATGTGATATGAACTATGCTGACGTGCAGGAAGGAACTGAGGCGAGGTAAACACTCTGTTTTCATTGCATGGTTGTGTGGCTAGAGCGCCTTGAGGCGTATTTCCTTCCTAATAAGGGTTTATGGGGTGGACTTGCTGAGACATTGTCTCATTCGTTATTGTATAATCATTTTCAGGTTCTTAGATAGTGGTCGTGGAAGACCGAAGCCCCGGAGTCTGGGAAGGTAAAGTCTAAGGGATTGGCGTATGTGACCTACCAGTATGTTGTAGGACAGCTTCTTTGAGAATCGATCTTTTGTAGGCTTTTGACCAGACTTGTTTGTACCTAAACCCTGTTGTTTATAAAAGTGTGTTTTGGCTTTTTTGGTTAGCCGTCAGCCGTCCCAGCACTACAACAACATGAGACAATTTACTCCTCTTCCTGGATCTCCATCACGGGTACTGGCAATCCTCTAGAAGAAGAACCTCCTTTTAATTGAGCCAAAACACTAAAAGTTTTCCAATTACGACTCGTCAAAGATATGCGACTATCACATGGGAGAAGTGGGGCACTCGATTGATGAGTGCTTCACCCTAAAAAATCGAATCCAGAACCTGTTAGACACTAAAGCTTTCTCATTCCAGAGCAATCCGCTCCCTGACTACACCGACAAAGTAAACATAGTATTCAGTTCTGAAGTCAGTTGGATTAGAAATGTCAAAGCACATACCGCTGACATTTATCAAGGGTTGGTAGAGGCCGGGTATTATTCATGCAATGAAGTACCACCCTTAGCAACAAAGAAAGAAGGGCCATATGACATGACCACCATGTTTGGAGACCTTTTCATGGGCGCCATTAATGAAAGACCGTTAGGGGAAATGGGCGTAGGCCCGCTCAAGTAGAACCCTTTTTAATTTCCTTGCATACTCCCCTACGTGGGAACCTATACATCTTTTTTAAGTCTGGTTTGTTTTATTTTCAACATCAGTTCCACTTGAGGGATTAACTTTTAAAATCACTTTTCCAAAATGTAAATCCACCTATTACTAAATAAAGTTGAAAATGTTTTGAGGGCATGAGGTGACACATCAAACTAGCCCGATGATGTTACCAAAAGTTTGTCAAAATAGGACGTTAAATTTAATCATGTTTATTTTTCTAACTTATTCACTTCGTATATTAGAATACCATCCCTTTTGACTTAGTATGACAAGGGGGCATTTGAAAATGGCATGTTATGTCAGATTCCAAGACACTTTCTCCAAAAAGCAGGGGCAAATAGAAAAGATCCCGTTTCAAAAGCGTAAGTCCTATTCCCTGAACGTAATGTCGGAAATGATGTCCTCTCTCTTCTATCTACAGGAGATGAAGGAAAGAACGCAATATACATGAGCATACTATTGAACTTGAAGCATGCATAACATGATAGCTCAAGACAGGACGTCACGAGTTCATTGATGGGACTTCTAGCTTTGACGAGCCAAGAAGCATATGATTCCATGGAAACTTGAGGTACATGACTTTGCACAATGCCACTAATGTTCATATGATCAAAGGCAGAAGAAAAATTCTAGTGAAAAAAAGACGTTGAAGATGAATCAACAACCACACATGGCCGCAAATGAGGACGGCCAATCAAAAGAGACGTTGAATTGTGTCAAGACAAAAGGCTATCATTGACATTCAAATATTCCTAGGAGTCAGCAAATACAAGGTCTGGGGAAGGGTAATTCTGTATCGTTTCCAATACTCTCTTTGAACCCACTTTTGACATATTTTCTCTTATTAAAAGAAATCATCGGGGTTCAAGAGCCAAACTCAATGGTTGATTTGGGCAAACCAATCTTGGCCGAGCTAGTACATGGAAATGACCCGTATCGAATTCACCTAACTTGGTGAGAAAGGATATGTCATCTAGAAGCCGATTCGGTTGAATGAGAGCTCTACGGACACCACCGGCGCCTTAGCCTAGTGGTGACCTAACGAAATGAAGGATAAACGACTTCATGTCCTTCTTGTGCTTCAAGTCCATCCAATCATCTGCAAACTAATGAAGGGTAAAGTTGTATCACTTCCAATTATTCGACTCCTGAAGAATTTGTGACTAACACATTCCCTCTTATATGTTGTAGGATCACCTTTTCGTCAAAGACGCGGAAAACAAATCAATGAGAGGCATGTCAGACTTTGATGAGCTCTCCCAAGCAAAATGGCATCTCAAGTATCGCCAAAGCAAATGACAGAGATCCTTCAGGTCTCAATTCATCTTTAATTTTGACCCTATTGATTGATCCATTTTCATCTTCTCTCTTGCAAGGGCAAGGGCAAAAGCAGAAGTGCTCGTCAAATCAATGATCGGATTCTCAACCTTGGTTGATCATTCTTTGTCATCTCTCTATTGAATGGGGACAGTTCATCGACACCTATTTGTGAATAACTCTTTTGATGTTCAAAATCTAATTGTAAATACAATTCTGTTAAATAAACATCCCTAAGCTGTTAATAAGGTTTTCTTTGAGTAAAAACCATTCATTTGTTTTGACAATACGAACTCCATCATATTTAAAATGTTGCATGCCTTTTCAAAATGGATTTTTGCATAATGATTTTGTCTGTCTAAATCACTGATTCTAATGAGGATTATTAGAATACACTGCTAAATGAAGAATACAAGATTGATCGAACATGCTGGGTGAGGCACATCAGGATGAAAGGCAAGCCAATCCTACACACAGTCCCCTATTTATATCCTTGTGAGATGAGTATAGAAAATTCCATGTCAACAAGGTAAATAGTTCTCTTGCAAATGGTACGATAACTAGAACATGGGAGGCAATTTGTTTCTCTACTAGGTTATCCATCGCTCACCCCTTTGAGCAAAATACATTGGTGAAATTTCTGTCCTACCCCCGTAAAAAACCACCCCAGATTGGGGTAGATCGGAGGCGAAGCGGCATCACAAGGTGAGAAAGGGGATCGAAATTTTCTTGCTTGCACTTGCATCAATCTTCGGGTGTCTTTATTGCTTATGAACACTCGCATTAATATAAGTATCTTAGAATGACGAAGAACAATTCCTTCTCTATGCACTTGTATCCATTGTACAGCCCGATTGAGTCTGTGATTTCACCCTCACATTGAGACAAATTAGAAGTCACTGCCATTTAAGTAGTATAACCCGAAACGCTAGTTGAAGATGAAGACTCAAGAGTCTCATAGCAATGTTCGCTTGAACTTGCCTAGATTAGTTCTTCAAATAACAAGAATGAAAAATTAGGAGCATGAAAAAGCAGTGTACCTGGTAAAAGCAAGGTCAAAGCCAATAAATGAGAAAATTGGAATTAAAAACTAGGGGCATGAAAAGGTAGTGTGCCTGGTAAAAGTAAGGCCAATGCCCCCAGACGAAAAAGTGAATTTTTGCCATTGGTGCTTCCAAACAAAACGGCTATTATGGTTCAATTAATAAAGCCTCTATCTGACAGTGAGAAGAATGACTAGTGACAAATGCCAAGGCAATTACCAATTCTTATCCTTTTACACATAAGTCAAGCCTACATTATATCCCATTGTAAAAGTCTCTTCAGACTAGGGACACTTCAATTAATGTAAGATTTCATATGTTTATAAGTATCGCTTGAAGAAATATGAGCAAGATTATTCTATCTTCTTTCGCAAGATTCTTGACTTGCAAACCTAGAGATGATCGTGCAGCATCTTTTTCATAGAGCCGTGACCTTGATGGCCCCCTTGGATAAGCCGTCGATTGAGCCTACATTATGATTCCGACAATAACTTCTCATATTGGTAAAGTCGTATCGCTTGCAAGAATACTTGGACCCCTACTGACATGATGACAGTGAGATAGTGTGGTCCTTATAAATCATGCATCAATGGTCAAGATAGCCTTTCCTATGAGAGTGAGCATAAAGTCCTTTCAAATTAAAAGTCCCTCATCTGGCATGTTTAAGACATTTACATTTTAAATGAAGGTTGTCTGTCAAACTAGACTTAGATGATGCAAAACTAACAAAATTGTCATGCATGAATCACATTTAAATTCATGAATTTACAGCATATACAATCATGTGTGTATATTGTGTAAATAACAGACATACTTTTAGAGATCAGAGATATCGCCAGGTAAGCATATCCCTATCCCCATTTATCTTCATAGTAAGGATGCTTGCAACTGTCCAAGTATCCCATCGTCTTTGAGTACCTACAGCTATCTAAGTACTCTCTCTTGACACTAGACCTGTTCGAGTTGTATTCGAAATTTAGATGCTTGCGACTGACCAAGTATCCCATCGTCCATGAGTGCCTATCACCATTTGGGTGTTCCAGCCATTTTGAGTGCCTGCGGCCATCCAGGTAAGCCTCATGCCACATTCAAGTTTATAATACCAAAGATGAGAGGCCTTTATGAATATGCAAGGCACGCCCTTGATATTCCCCTTTACCAGGAGGTGAGAGACTTTCACGAATATCCTAGGTACGTCCTCGATATTGCCCTTTACCAGGAGGTGAGAGACCTTCACGAATATCCCAAGTACGTCCTTGATATTCCCATTTACCCTCATCCTTTTTTGGGGTCGATGGTATGCAACTAACACTGAAGTTGGTCACCTCCTTTCTTAGATCATCCAGCGTGAACCTTGGGAGCACATCAAAGATGAAGATATAAAGAGAACTGCGGCATCCATTCTTGGAGATATTTGGGAAGTCCCACCAATGTTTTCAGCCATAAAAGTAAGTTAACATTAACCATCTTCTCTTTGGATCTAGTAGAGGGTAAATGGTGCTTTTGTTTAAACATGCATTCAGTATCGTTTGTTCATATTCATTAATATCTAGAAATCTTGTGGTGCAGTCTTTGAAAAAAAATAGTACCCTAACGCAATGCTTGTGGTCGTTGACAGTATAACTATATATTCAGTCGATATATTTCTATGCATTCTATTATGCACTGGCATGTTGCCGAAGTTATTTTACTGTTTTTGTTTTGTATAGGTTGGTGGAGAAAAAACGTATGATAAAGCAAGAAGAGGAGAAACTGTTGAACTTTCACCCAGAAGGATTTCGATACTCAAATTTGACATTGACCGCAGCTTGGAGGACAGGTTTTGCTCTTTCTTTATTAATCTTTTGAAGCAATTCCTCCTATAGAAGGACAACGGGCTAACCCATGAAGCTCCCTAAATGCTTTACTTCAATGAACAGAGGCTAATGAAGTGACTTGTGTAGCCAAAGAAGGGTTTATCAGTAGGAAATGGATATATCGAACTTTTGGCATAAATAGATTGATTGACTTGTCTCTTGCCTTACTTTCTGACTTATTGTCTTGAAAATTCGAGCGCGCTTTGCATATGTTTCGCTTGTGTGCATTTAGCATCTTGATGTCCACAAACAACAATTAACACTAATCAAGAAAGTTAGAAATCATGCTAATTTTGTGTCTCATGTAAATTTTTTGTTTGGCCAGTCTGGTGTGTGAATTAAACGAGCTTTTTCTGAGATGGCAAATGAGGGTATTTTTGCAATGTTATCCTGAAAGGAAGAAGTGCTTGAAATTTCATGCTCTTTTAGGATGGCAAAAGTAGTTAAGGAAGGCTGGAAGCTCATTCCTTGTTAAGCTTAGATATTACTGAAGATGAACAATCTGATTGTACATTCTAAGATTGATGTTCACAAATCAGTTGAACAATTACTCTCAACACCTAGACATCTCTGATCGAAACTATATCTGCTACCTGGGTTTCTTCTTTCTCTCACTGAAGGATGTTTTTTTCTGACGTGACGCTAAAGTGGCTTGAAACTACTTTTGTGGAATGGGAGTCATAGTGCTCAAGTATGGTGATTTTCATCATTGTTTCTCTCATGAGATCTATTTTCTTATTGAATCTAGTATTCCAGAGAGTTTTTCTGCAAAGCATTTCAAATTATTAATTCCCAGGGAAATGCTAGCTGAATAATTATGACTGTCTATGGTTTTAAGTTGGGATAAATGCAGAGACAAGTGTCACGGGCCGATCGATCTAGCGTTCCCTTGCCCGTGCGGCCTTAGGAATTTCTCCCAAGTCAGCCTTACTCACACTCACTCACAAGGATCTTAGAGAGAGAAACTCTAGAGAGAGAAGCCCTGGTTTTGTATTTCACTTGAGAATGAGATAATACAAATGAGGGGAGGAGTCTCCCTTATATACAAGTACAAAAACCATATCCGTAGATCTCTCCGGGATCTAACGGTGGAGATTGCATCTCCCAACTACCCATATTTATTGCCAACTACCAGCTACTCGCATTTATAACGTATGCGTACAAATACCGTATTTACCCGCCCAAGGAGTATACTTGAGAATACTCTAAGTCTCGGGGATATAGGTCGAGGGTCGGATGTGTCACGCCCGTCCTCAAGAACCCTCTTGGCTTTGCATTCTCACGGGCCGTGACATTTTCCCCCACCTAATCAGGCGACGCTCTCGTCGCGTCTTCGGCATGAAAGGCTTCGATCTCTTTCTTGAACTGCCAAAGATTCTCCTCGGGCTCCCAACTGGCTTCACTCTCCGGAAGACCCTTCCATCGGATCATGTATTCGCGCTTCGGGGCACAGTACCTCTTCCGTATGACTCGATATGCTATAATGCACTCGACCTCCCGGTCATACGAGGTTTTTGCTCCGAGTGGCGCTCGTGATGACTCTCCTCGATTTGGATCTTCCTCATCAACCTGGAAAGGTTTAAGCATACTTACGTGGAAAATCGGATGTACCTTTAACTTTGGTGGTAGCTCCAGTTTGTATGCAACCTTCCCGACTCGTTGCAGCACACGAAATGGTCCTTCATAGCGTCGGATCAACCCCTTGTGCACGTTCTTGTATCGAAGGACCACATGCAGCTTGGCTAACACTTGGTCTCCCACTTGGAACTCCACGTGCCGACGCTTCTTATCCGCCCATTTCTTCATGCACTTCGATGCCTTGTGTAGACACGCCCTCGCCAAGTCGGCCTGCTCTTGCCAATCTTTGGCGAACTTGTACGCGGGCGGACTACTCCCCCGATAGCCCGATGCAACCGCACTCGGGGTATTCGGTTGCTGCCCCGTCGCAATCTCGAACGGGCTTTGACTGGTCGACTCGCTCCGTTGCAGATTGTAAGAGAATTGGGCTACGTCGATAAGCTTTTCCTTAATTCACTTGCGTTGTGCTCACGTAGTGCCGGAGGTAGATCTCCAAAAGTGCATTGACTCGCTCCGTCTGACCGTCGGTTTGAGGGTGCAAACTTGTCGACATATTCAGCTTCGACCTTAGCAGCTTAAACAGCTCGGACCAGAAACGCCCCGTGAATCGAGGATCACGATCGCTCACGATCGTTTGTGGCACACCCCAGTACTTGACCACGTGCTTCATGAACAGCTTGGCCGCCTCCTTGGCCGGACAATCTTTACTCGCAGGCACGAAGGTCGCATACTTAGAAAATCGGTCCACCACGACCATGAGAGTCCGACACCCTTCGGACTTCGGCAGATTGACTATGAAATCCATGGAGACACTCTCCCATGGACGAGCTGGGATGGGAAGTGGCTCTAGCAAACCCGGCGACGAACGCTGCTCCAGCTTGTCTTGTTGGCAAACCAGACAAGTCTTTACATACGCCTCTACATCGTTCCGCATTTGCGGCCAGTAGTACCTATCTTCGACGAGGGCCAACGTGCGGTGGATCCCTGGATGATCTGCCCACTTCGAGTCGTGGCACTCGCGCAAGATTTCCTTCCTCAGCTTCCCATAGAAGGGCACATATAGCCGCCAACACAGCTCTGATACCACTTGTCATGGGCCGATTGATCTAGCGTTCCCTTGCCCGTGCGGCCTTAGGAATTTCTCCCAAGTCAGCCTTACTCACACTCACTCACAAGGATTTTAGAGAGAGAAACTCTAGAGAGAGAAGCCCTGGTTTTGTATTTCACTTGAGAATGAGATAATACAAATGAGGGGAGGAGTCTCCCTTATATACAAGTACAGGTAAATCGTATCCGTAGATCTCTCCGGGATCTAACGGTGGAGATTGCATCTCCCAACTACCCACATTTATTCCCAACTACTAGCTACTCGCATTTATAACGTATGCGTACAAATACCGTATTTACCCGCCCAAGGAGTATACTCAAGAATACTCTAAGTCTCGAGGATATAGGTCGAGGGTCGGATGTGTCATGCCCGTCCTCAAGAACCCTCTTGGCTTTGCATTCTCACGGGCCGTGACACAAGAATCAAGGTTATGGCTGTTGGTTGACTGAGGACTTAAAGTTTTAAAAAAACCACAATCAGGTCTCAAGTTCACCGTTCATGGAAATCAGACATCGGAGATGACGTGTGGCAGTTGACCAAATTCAACGCGGGGCCACATGGGATTTCCGATACCTTAATTCCATTGAGAGCGAGCTTGAATTGTGATTTTGGTCTTTTAAGAACCTTAAGTCCTCAATTGACCAAAATAAAATTTGAAGTCCTCAATTGACAACATTAGTCCCTTTTATGTATTTATCCCGTTTTGCATTATGTAATGAGGCCTTCTTTTTCCTATTTCTTCCTTTGCAGACAAAATTTGATATTCAGGGTAATGTGTTCAAAAGGGATGTACATCCGTTCTCTGTGTGCTGATTTTGGGAAGACCCTCGGCAGGTATTTACCAGGTTTCTAATCTCTATGATCCTTTGATGAATCACGGCTGAAAATGGAATTCATTGCCCCATTCCTTTGTTAACGACAGTGTCTGAAATGTTTACTGCTTTACTATCTTGAAATTGCAGCTGCGCTCATTTGACTGCTTTAAGGAGAGACTCCATAGGTGAAGTCCCTTCTGTGCTATTTTTTGAGTCTTGAATTAATCCATGTTTAAATCTTTTCTCCAAGTTATCTAGGGGCTAAGCATAAGGCGGTATGATATCGCATCACTGTCTTACTTGCAACCTTTTGGTGGGTATTTCTTTCTTCACTTTGGATTCTAGGGCATGGGGGAGGGTCGTGCCGCAGTTTGCCGCAACTATATGATATTGCCTGAGGCCAGCGAGGCCGACTCTCACCGGTTGTTGACACCTAAATTTTGGCGACTCGTTTAGTTATTTATCGCATTAAAAAATTAGGGATTAATTTTATCGCTAAAAAAATATTAATTGCATAGCATATAAATTTAGGTGCATTTATTTTAATTTGCATTATTTTGCATTTATTTATTGGACTGGTGGCAAATGGGTTTGAATTAGTGGTTCTGAGCTTTAAATTGACAGGCCGGACTAAGCTCACGAAGTGAGCAAATTGGCCCAAGCCCATATCCTTGGAGAGATTTTACTGGTTTATCTGTGCGAGATTTCAAATTTGAGAAGAATCATTTTGCAATCTTGAATCATATCAAAAACCAATATTGCGTTTGGAAAAGAAATCTTTGTTGATATGAATTTGGAAAAAATTAAAACCCTAATCCTTGGCCTATAAATAGGTTGTTTGCGTAGGATTTTGAAGAGGGCCACGCACAATAGAATACACGGCCATTGATAGACACACATGAGTGAGAAAAGAGAGAAGAAGAGAAAAGGGTCGTGGTCGAGACGCTTGGACAACGCCAGATCCCTCGTGGTCGAGTCCCTCCATCGTTCGTAGCCATTCGATGACACTCCCAGTTTTGGGTGCTGGTCTTGAGCCCGTTGTTGCTGTCCAGAACGATCGACAGCTTGCAAATCTCTAACATTTTCCGATTAAATAAAATTTCCACTCGGTGGTCAAGGAAAAGGCATCCTGCCAAGGGAGGTACTTGGTCAACATAATCGGCAAGAGAAAAATCCTGAGTCAGGTGGTGGGTTTCATAGTCAAAGTAGAAGAGACGGCATAGATCTTTGTCCACATATACTTGGTCAACTCCAACATACACAGTGAGAAGTCTGGACGTTCGATCAAGCGCTCCTCCTTGTTGAAGCAAGCAACGGGACATCCGCAAACCGAGGACAAGTCCATGTGCACGGGCAGACTCCCGCGTGAAAAAGGCTCTGAACTTCGCCTTTCTCCAATTCTTAACTCTCGATATCTTGATGACGAGGGTCGAGTTCTTCAGTAATTGATGCTGCAATTTCACCGATTTTTGTTGTCTTTCATCGCTGCCGCTCGGAGATCGTTTGCTGCTTCTCGCCGACCAAGGGTTACCGTCCACTTTTGCGTGAATTCGGTGGTTTTGTCGGCCGGTTCTTATCACGTTCGTTGCTGGACGAACCAATATTTCTGTGAATGCATCGATTATTTGCTATCGTTCACACTCAGGCCAGATTATGACAGAAATTGAGGTGGAGTGGAGAGGAAAATGATTTACGTATTTTCTGTATATTCCTTGTACATGTATGATCCTCCACTTATAATGTTAGTGAGAAGAAGTAAGATGGGAAAGAAAGAAAAAGGAAATATACACTGATTACATAATGATTTTATGTACTAATTTGCCAAGCTAATCACCAATAAACCGAGTCAATCACTGATGCTCGGATTGATACTCGGAATCGGTATCTTCATATTTCCAACACTCCCCCTCAAGCTGGTGGCCGGTATATGTCAAGGACACCTAGCTTGCTTAAAAGGTATGTATGCTGTCTTTGACATAATGGCTTGGTAAAGATATCTCGCAAGCTGCTCTACGCTCCAATTCCTCTTGCTTTGTGATAATCCCTTCTCGAATCTTGTCTCGAGTGAAATGACAATCAACTTCTATATGTTTAGTCCTCTCATGAAAAACTGGATTTGCCGCTAATTTGAGCGCAGCATCATTGTCACAAAATAGTTCACTAGGTCCCTCGATCCGTACTCCAAGGTCGAAGAGTAACCCACGTATCCACACTATCTCACAGACAGTCTTTGCCATAGCTCGGTATTCCGATTCGGCTGACGACAAGTGACACGGTCGATCGCTTCTTTGTCTTCCATGAGATGAGTGACTTCCCTAGTTTAATACGAAACCGCAACCGATCTCCTCGTCATTGGACAAGTGGCATAATCTGTATCGCAAAAAGCTGCTATCTTCATATTGCAATCACGAGATAAGAAAATACCAAGTCCCGACATTTCTTCAGGTACTTCACAACCTTTAATGCGGCATTCATATGAGATTGTTTCGGCTTGTGCATGAACTGACTGAGTATCTGTACTGCATAGCAAATATCGGGTCTTGTCATGGATGGTGAGGTAGATTAGTTTTCCAACAAGACGTTGATATCCTGATGGATCCTCCAGCAATGGATCAACTGTGGATGAGAGCAAGCTCATATCATAGTCATGCGTCGTTAGCTTCGCATTTTGTTCAATCGGTATGGCAGCCGGTTTGCATCCTGATAATCCTGCTTCTGAAACTATCTCCAAAATGAACTTTCGTTGACTGAGGCTGATTCCCTTATCGGAGCGAGCTATTTCAATACCTAGGAAATATTTGGGGGGGCCCAAATCCTTGATATGAAAAGCAAAATGCAAATATTTTTTGAACCTTGTAATAGCCAACTCATTGTTTCCTATGATAAGAATGTCGTCAACATATATCAACAAATAAATTGATGAAGTACCTTCAGTCCAAGTAAACAAGGCATAGTCGTGCTTGGAGTGCTGAAATCCTGCGCCGATTAATGCAGTAGTGAATTTGGCATACCACTGTCTAGAAGCTTGTTTAAGTCCATACAAGGATTTACGTAGACGACACACACGAGACTCCCCCTGTCTGCGTAAACCTGGTGGAAGTTCCATGTAAATCTCTTCATCTAAGTCCCCATGTAAGAAGGCATTATGAACATCCATCTCGATGTAATTGCCAATTACGAAGAGTTGCAATGGATAAGAAAGAACGAACAGAACTTCCTTAGCTACGGGAGAAAAGGTTTCATGGTAATCAAAACCTTCCCGTTGCGTGAAACCTTTCGCAACTAACCGAGCCTTGTATCTTTCGATGGAACCATCTCGCCTTGAACTTTATCTTGTAAACCCATTTGCAGCCAATGGGTCTTCGATGTGGAGGTAAAGGAACAATGTCCCACGTGTGGTTTTCAGTCAGTGCTTTAAGCTCAGCTTCCATTGCATTCTGCCATTTGGGGTCGCATGTCGCTTCATGATAGGAAGACGGCTCCTGTTCTTCAGAAATCCGACTAATGCAGCATATATGTTCCGGTGACAGCCGACTAAAAGAAACATATGAAGATACCGGATATTGTGTACCTGGAGAATTTATCGTAGTGCATATGTAATCCTTTGTCCGTAGGCGGTCGTGTATGTCGACCAGAACGCGAGGCTCCTCCACTCTCACTTCTTCGCAATGGTAGGTAAGGAGTCTTGTGGAGAACATTGTAACTCCTGTTGTGAAGAAGTGATCGGAGAACCGGGTGGCTGATTTTCCTCATCTCGAAAGAACAGTAATTCAACTCCATGATGAGCTAGAGTTGTTGTTTCCGGTGCAAGTTGTTCTGGTGCAGTGATTATATATGGAGGTTCCATACATAAATCTTCTTCTAATAAAAATGGGCGATGATTGGAAGCTGAGATAGAGGATGAGGAGGTACTTTCCCGAAATGTGAAAAAACACATCCCTGCTCACGAAGAAGTGCCTTGTAGAGATCTCCATGACTCTATAGCCCTTTTGTAAGGATGGATATCCCATAAAAATACATGGAATAGCACGAGGGTCCATTTTATTCCGAGGCCCTACCGCGTGGCATAACACAAGCATCCAAATACTCTGAGGTGATCAATTCTTGCTTCCTTTTCATAAAGCAATTGAAAAGGTGTTCGCCCATCGAGAATCCGTGTCGGCATTCGATTAATCAAATAGGCTGCCGTAACAACACAGTCTCCCCAAAAATCTTCAGGAATCGAAGCCTGGTATTTAAGAGCACGAGCAACCTCTAGGAGGTGCCAATGTTTACGCTCAACTATCCCATTCTGCTGAGGAGTATATGTGCAGGAGCTTTCATGGATTATTCCCTTAGATGATAGAAAAGATTCACACTCTCTAGTATAAAACTCGCGTCCATTGTCCGTACGAATTTTTTGAACAGTTTTTTTGAATTGATTTTCAATAAGAGTGAGAAACTTCGATAGGATTGGGAAAGTTTGGCTCTTTGACGCATGAGGAAAACCCAAGTCGCACGACTATAATCATCAACAATGGTAAGAAAGAATCGTGACCCATCACGATGTGGTGTGTGATAGGGTCCCCAAATATCAATGTGTAGTAAAGAGAAAGCAATGCTAGCTCGAGATGTGCTAGTGGGAAATTGCGTCCGAGATTGTTTAGCTAGGGGACAGATGGGACATTTCGGATTAGGGAAACGTGCACTATGACCCAAGCGTTGATGGAAAATAAGATTTTTATTATTGATAATAGCATTACAAGAAGTGCTTTTATCAAAAACTTCAGAAGAACTAATCCAAAAATAGAGTCCTTGTGCAACACTACCCAAGCCCATCGGTTTGCCAGTCGAAAGGTCCTGAAAGAAACAATTGTCGGAATTGAATATGACACCACAAGAATTGTCTTCACAAACTTTTGAAACGGATATCAGGTTGAACTCAAACTCTGGAATATGGAGGACATTTTTCAGGACAATATCGGAGCTAAGGTGAACAGTTCCAACCTTAGTGACACGAGTAACATTGCCATTCGGAAGTCGAACAATATATAAATATGGACTTTTCTGAGCATGGGAAAATAATTTCTCATTGCATATTATATGATCACTTGCACCCGAATCTATAATCCATGTATCAGTTGGTATTGAGTTCGTTTTACCAAGGATAGTACCTGAAAAGCCTGCGCTCTTGTCACTTGTGTTTAAACGATCCAGAGCCCTCATGATATTCTGGTATTGATCTTGGGTAATTGGTTGGTGTGCCCCATCAGTCCTGAGTGCCGACACCTGATAAGCAGAAAACTCCTTTTTTTCTTTATCACCCGGCTTGCCATGCAATTTCCAGCAAGTGTCTATAGTATGGTGTGGGCGTCTGCAATATTCACAGAATTTTCCTTTATTTTTTGAAATTTGCCCACCTGATCTGTATGATGACATGGCGTGTCGTGGTCCGTTGGATCCCACAGACATTTGAGCTGATGTGGCCAAGCTACGGCCGTCGAATTTTGGCGCACCGAAAGGAGAATATCCACCGTCGGATCTTCTTTGCTGCCCACCGTTGGATCCAAAAAGGTTGGCATTTGGATATGAGCCGTTGGATCCCTTTCTTTGATCTTGATCATCCATCCGTGGGCTTCTAGGGTTCCCACTTACTTTTCTTGCTGTTGCAGCCGCAAGTCCTCCAGAGCTCTCGAAGTTGTTGTTTCCTCCATGGCCGATGTGCTTCGGGTCGAGTAAGATGGAGTCTCCGGCGAACGCAGCAGCAAGAGTGACTCCATCAGTGGCTCGCGCGTGCTCGGTGGTCGCCAATTTCTGGCTTTCTTCTTGAACGGCTAGCTGATAAATTCGTCCGAGCGAAGGCGTTGGCTCCATCGTCAAGATCTGTGACCTAAAGGTAGTGTATGTCTCATTCAAGCTCAGTAAGAACCGCGTCACCTTCTCCCTTTCCTTTATGGTCCGATACTGACGAAGTGTTGTTTCGGGTCCCTCCAGTCGTTCCTCGGCCGCCTCGAGTTCGTTCCAAAGAGCCGAGAGACGATTGAAGCAAGCGGTAACCGTGAGGTTCCCTTGCTTCAATTCGGAGAGAGCCTGAGTTATGGTGAATAGGTTCACCCGATCGAGCCGTCCGTACATCTCACGGATGCTTTCCCAGTAGGCTCTCGAGTCCTCTGTTGAAGGAAGCCCTGCTGCAACATCCGGCGCAAGGCAATTTCCGATCCAGGTGCGTACCAATTGATTACACCGTCGCCAATGCCGTTGAAGCCGTTCATCTGTTGGGTAGGGCATGGATCCGTCGAGAAAACCCTCTTTGCCTTTGGTAATGAGGGCTCGATGGAAATCGCGAGCCCAGGTGCTATAGTTGTCGGGGCCGGTGAGTTGTAGCTGGATGAGTTTCAGGTCTGGTCCATCCGTCGATGAAGTGAAGAGAGGGTCACCGGCTTCGAGTCGATTGCTGCTGCTGTTGGGAAACAAGTACGGTACATAACCGGGTCCAAAAAACGGGTAGGGATTTGATCCTTGACCCGTAGACCCATTTCCTTGGTTCAGATCCTTACGATCCGGTTCCTGACTTGGGTCAGTTTCATTTTTGTTGGAGCTCGAATCTTGCGCATACGAACCATGTTGAGCCCACCCCTGTCTTGGACCTGCGCCCCATTGGCCTTGAACAGGGTACCATGGAAACGCAGGCCACTGCATCGGACCAGGAGCAGAAGGAAAACGGGACCGAGAAGGAAAAAAAGTGGTGCTCGAAGGATCCTCTCGGTTTTGGGTGAATGCATCCTCCTGTTCATTCGGATTGATATGAATCGATGAAGCTGAGGTTTGATCTTGAGGCATTTCCTCCAAAGGTAAATCCTGAGTATTCCCTTTTCTTGCCATGGTACGTAAGATTGAATTCCAACTCGGCTTTTTGGTTTGGTTTGCAGATTGAAGAATCGCAACAACAATAACTCAAGAAAGAAACGAGGGCAATTCTGAGAACGCGGAAGCTAGGTTTAGGACCGAGGCTCTGATACCATGACAGAAATTGAGGTGGAGTGGAGAGGAAAATGATTTACGTATTTTCTGTATATTCCTTGTACATGTATGATCCTCCACTTATAATGTTAGTGAGAGGAAGTAAGATGGGAAAGAAAGAAAAAGGAAATATACATTGATTACATAATGATTCTATGTACTAATTTACCAAGCTAATCACCAATAAACCGAGTCAATCACTGATGCTCGGATTGATACTCGGAATCGGTATCTTCATATTTCCAACAGATTACACCACACATCGGGACGTGATTTTTCTTGGAGCTGTTCTCTAATTTCTCTTTGTGTAGATGCTGTCATTAGTGACAGAAAGCAATCGCCGATTGTCCTTGAGAATTAGAGAAAGTCCATCGAGGTCTTCGTTTGACCGAATCCAGTCACTGCCCGGCAATCCCAGCGATTTTCCGAGTAATACTTGTCCTTCGGCATCACTAGCAACTCCTTGACCGTGCACACCACATCGCTGAGCACCACAATATCGCATCGCGGTAGCCGTTTGAGGTTTGGAATTCGAAGCCGATATTCGAATTATGTGAAAATCTTATCTATTTTGATTTATGAAAATTCCGTTTCTTTATTTGAAATATTTATTGATGCATGATTGAAATCCCCAATGCACCGCCTAATTCGCAACCGCACACGAATTTTTTATTCCATCTATAAGGCTTTAGATGGAATAATTAATCACGCAAAAATAAAATTGATATCTTGATCTTTAAGACCTAAGGTCAATTTATCGATTTTATTAGCGAAATAATCAGGTTTGATTAGATATCGTTTCCATATTCGAATGATGGATAATATCTTTGATGACCGTGAATGATTTGGTGCTTATCTTTTAATTGCTTTATTTATCCTAAAAATACAAAAAATTGCATTTGCATATCATGTAGATTATGGTTGATTTCCTAGATAAAATTGCATGATAGAATAATTAGTTTTAAAAAAAATGCATGTTCAGATGGCATCTAGGTTAGATAATATCTTTTGAATTAAATTGCATGATGAGATAAATTTCTACGTTAAGATAGGATTCAAATTAGTCTATTCCTAAGTTAAAATAGATAATATCTCATTTTACCATCCCCTTCTTATCCATCCGCAACCACACGACGATTGCTGACGTTGGTAGAAGTCTGTCTCAGTGTTTTCATAGCAGAAGAAAGGACGAAAAGGAAGAAAGAACGTGTCTCGGGTACCGATAGTCACATTTGACTAATCTATGGTTAAATTAAAGGTTCAGAACAGTTCCATCATAAAGAAGACATCCACATGAACTGTGGCCCCGGGCAGTGCCTCCATTCACTTTCACTTCTCAGAAGTGACAATTTTATTTTGTCCTCTCTTTGATTTTTGATTTTTTATTTGCTTGCAACTTGCACTAAATTGGCTGTGATTTTTTTGTCCCCTCTTTAATAACATCGTTGACAGAACCTGCTCAAGTTCCGAGCCTCTTGCAACAAGAAAAACTCCAAGAAAGGTTCTTCCCGGTCAGTCACGCCAACCTTAAAAAGAAAGTGAGCTCTCGCATTTAAAAATATGTGTTGACCATTTGAATAGGTGTTTAACAGTCAACCCACACTGCACATGGACTGAACCAATAACAGGCTGTCATCCAACCATAAGTCTCATATCAAATCAAACTAAATACAACATGTACACAAGGACACCGGATGAAGAAACAAGAAGAGAAATGGAGATGAGGCACACGCTACTCTGCAATAAGAATGTAAAAAATTAATCTGCATCCGCTCCATGGAAATCCTCTGATGATACATGAATGGATTTATATTAGATTAACACAACAAAATTCCCAGCAAAGAAAATGGTGGGAAAAATGAACTACCCTATATTATAGACCGGAGAGATCGAGCAATCCCCAAAAGAGGTGGTATGCAATCTCACAAGGGTCAGAACAAACTAACTCCTCCTCCAACATCAATATCGAAAACCCCAAAGCACGATGTGCCCCAAACCCCGCACTCAAAGAACTCAAGTCCCAAAATGACTAGAATGACTCCATCCACAAGGTTTCAAGAACATGCAAGTTCTTCAAATGCCTTGATAGAGAATGACGCATAAGGTTTAGTAGGTGCATTAGATGCTGGAATTAAATGTCCAAGATCGTAATCGACAGTCTTCCCAGGGAGCTGTTTTCTCGTGGCCAAAGCATCTTCACCTTCCAAACATGCCGATATAAGCCACCTTACTCAGCCACTCTCTCTCTTGCAGTTCCCTGGCAGCAAATATTTGTGTTTCTCTGCATTGTTTAACAAATAGGCAGGAAGATGAACAGCTGAGTGAGAATGAGGGATGGGCCCCAACTTCCCGATTATCTCTTTAAACGTGTGTTCTTCAGGAAACATGTCAAATAAATCAGCCCCTTTGCAGATGATATCCTGAATCCTTGTCGGGTCTAAATAATGAGAAAATCGGACCCGGTCGCTGTGGCCGTAAGCTTTCATCTTGAATATGAACTCACTTATGCGGCGAAAGCAGAAGCTACAATGCCAACCTGAATCGGACAACAAGTCGTCACTCTGTCTAAAATGTGCATATCTCGTACTATGGGATCGATACCTGTGGACCGATGTTCTCCAGCTTTTGTTATCTACAAAGAACTCAAAAGAGTACAAATAATTCCTCAGCTGCAAATGAAGTTTAGGTGGGATGTCATCACACCACCTGAGAAGATTGATCGTGTGTGCACTAGGTATCTCGTCCAAGTCTGACATAATCAACAAGTCATCATCCTCAATGCCAGCACGCCTCAGAAGCTGCTCTAGAGCGACTCTCTGATAAGCCTCTTCAACAAATGGATTCTCTCCTTTCTTAAACCTTCCTCCAATCATACCATAAGTCAGCCGAGGCTCAACGAACTTGAACTTGTCTCGATTTTCCTTAAAAATCAGCCTCTTGTGTAGTCCAGTAAATGTTGAGTTTGACTCGAGGAGTACAAACTGTGTCACGTAAGGATACAATTCCATCCACCGAATTGTCAGCATGTCAACCTCATTGTTGAACAGAATCGCATCATAGACCCGCCTCGGGAATTCACGAATTCGCCATCCATGAAGTTTGCAAAGAGTTTCCATCGACACGTTCTCATTATAATAATGCGGAATTACACGAAAAGGCTTTGGAGGGGATTGCCATAGGGGTCTAAAGAAATAGGAAATCTTCTGTCCATGCAAGTACAGGCCGAAAATTCCTACTGGGATGACAACAAACAGGAATAGGTGTTTCTTCATATCTATCTGTCGAAGAACACGGCGAAGTCTCGACATACCCATAGCTGCACGAGTTGCCTGCTGCATATCAGAGGACAAAACTTTCTAAGATATCAAGTCAAAATGCAGGGGCAGAAATACAAACTGAGACACGAATCTTCCAGTCGAAAGAGAAATCGCGATCCAAGGCATCTAATCCGAATATCCAAGTATCAAAGGCTAACAACAAGAGCATCAAATTTTGAAAATCAAGCAAAACCGTGAATGGTTCAGTAGACCTCGAAGCTATGTAGCACCGACACGGACACGCGACACGGACACAAAAAATAGAGAATTTTTGACACGTTCGAAAATAAATAAATAATAATAAAAAGAACATAGAATTAATTTATACTAAAAATATTAATCTAATATTTGTTAATATCATTTATTGTTTTAATTTGATAGAGAGTGACTGAGAAATTCCAAAATTGCAAACACAAAAGAGTACATTTGAAGGCACATGTCCTATTTTGTTACATTTGTTGGAAATTAATAAGATTTCTTATAGTCTCGAACCGAGTTCGGAGTTCATGATATAGATTGGCTTGAGCTCTTCTGCAAAACAAGGTTTAAGAAAAATGAAAATCCAAGACAAGAACTCTCAAAGTATGACCAAAAGAAAATGAAATAACTAAATTCGCCATGAAAAATGTGACCAAAAGAGATAACTCGCAAGCGACACCTATGAGAGGTGGAAAGAAGCAAAAAGAAAATCACAACTTTAACTCTGCAGGGTCGGCAAGAAGAGGGGCATTCCATCGTTACTCGCGGGAAGGTCAAAACTTATAAGTGAAAAGCTTGAGAGTGAAAATTTTCTTTTTTCCCCTTTATTTTTGTTAATTTCATTATTTTTTCATATATTTATATTTTGACCCCTCAAGTATTGAAATTTTTTAAAATTGACCCGTGCGTGTCGGAGTCGCGTGTCGGAGTGTGTCAAACATGTGTCGGAGTGTTGAACACGACACGAAAACTTCCGAAGAGTGTCGGTGCTTCTTAGCCTTGAAGACATCGAAACGTTCTAAAAGTTGGCTATTCAGGAGATAATCATGTGATTCAAAGAGCAACTTCTCTAATATTTAAATTGATCAAGCCATGAATTCCAGAATCCCAAAAAAAGAAAAAAAACCTTTTACAATCTAGATTTTGAACAGAAGATTATGCCCGATTTTAAGGGCCAAAAGAACGAGAAAATGGATTATCTTCCCCGACATTGTCACCTGACGCCAGAAGGGCAAAATCTCACCTTTCTTTCTGCTTGAAAAGGGGAATTCATTGTCTCCCCCAGCACGAAGCAAGAAAACATTTTTTTTTTTCACGAAAAGAAAACATACGCAAAGGCGAAACGACATCAATCGACAATACTATTTCTAGGGCTCAATAAATTTCATCTTTTTGATAGAAAAACAAAACTGGTAAGTCATACGCATGAACAACACATGGCACAGTCCCTAAATTTCTCCATACTTGCAAAGATAAATAACAAGAAATAGGACTTTCCATCACCCCGAACTCAGAAAAACAACAACGAAGAGGTAGGAAAGATTTTCCCTGAAATTTCGAGAGAATCAATCCCGATGATGGAAATAATAACAACCCACTTCTTTGTTCTTCTTCTTCTCTCGCAAGGACGTGGAAAAAGAGAAAGGGAAAGAAAAAGGAGAGAGAGAGATGAAGAAGAAGAATTACCCGGCCACAAAAATCTTCGTAGATATCGTCAGTCTAGAATGCGAAGCGGAATAAAAATCTGAGAGTGAGCGTTCGAATATGAATAAAGTAGAACTGACAAAAAAAAAAAATGTGAAGCAGAGCAAGGCGACTCGTCAGAGGGGGTTGTTACCTTCTCTCTCTCGCTCTGTCTTTCTGTATTCGTCTGCCGGGGATTGGGATTTGGGGGAAAGAATGGAATTTGTTTCGTCAATTATAGCCGTTTGGTGGTTTCCCTTCCCTCTTCTGAATCATGCACGGTGATACCCGGACGTACATATAGCGGAGGGAGAGCCTGAAAAAGCAACCAAAAGAAAAAAAAACCATTTTTTCCTTCTTTTTTTTTTTTTTTTTGTTGTGTACCAAAAGGAAAATGAGGAGTGATTTCCAATGAATCCGACCGGTGGATTTGATTCACGTCCTGAAAAGATAAAAAGCTGGCTGATTTGACGAGTACAATGGTCAAATTTGATGGGCTCGGACGACTGCTAACGTGGTCGCTAATATGACCCTTCAGTCTAATTTTCACTTATAGCTCAAGGTGTTCATTTATTTTATTTTATTCGAATCATTTTTCATTCATTTGACCAAGCAATACCCATGTCAACATCTAAAATTATCTCCATCTTTATTTGTGCATTTTTGCATATTTTTGTCGCAAAATAAGTGATTCATGTCGAATTTGCTCGATATTATTATTTTTTGTTCTTTGCAGTTGACTTTTGGTCAATGTCGAAATGCATCTATTGCCGGTAGATATAGATGCAACATATTTTTCTTAACCTTTGATTTATTTCTTGATTAGACCTTTTCTTTAAAGCTTCCAAAACACAAGTATGACACTGTTGCAAAAAAAGAAGAAGAAGGAGAAGAAATAACATAATTCATAGCATAGCAATAATAATATCAAGAAAATGGAAAGCAAAATACCTTTTTTCTATTTTTGTGCTCAGACTCATAAAAATATCTATAAAGGCAAGTTGAATTCAAAATGAAAATGAAATGACGTGTGATTTTAATGATTGATAGCTCTGTTTTGTCAAGAAATGAAATGTTCAAATACAGTCATTGTCTGCTATATAATCAAAACAAGACAAATGTGAATTTTAATGCTTGCGTGTTAAGAAAAATGAGTTTTTAATATATCACAGTTGAGGTAGAATTATTTTCAGTTACATAATAATATAAACTTTATATGATTAAACAACAATCGTTTTTAGTTTTATGGCACAAGAGTGAATGGCTTTAACCTAAAACGCTTTTTTCTTTTTCTTTTTTATACTGTGGGTTGATTGAATTAGAGGGACTATTTTATTGGCACTTGAAAATTTGTCTCTCGACGGGCTCGACGTCTTCATTCGAAGAAGCTTGCTCACATAGGATTCACATGATCCTACAGCTCAAAATCATTGGGTCATGCGAGCCCGGATGCATGCGAAGGTATTTGCTGGGACCTTTACTTCATCATCCATTCGATAAGCGGAAAGCTCTAAAGGTTTGGGCGGGGAACCGATCTGACGGTCAAGGAGATCCCCGCGAGGTCGCTTGCACCGTAGAATCGCACCACCAGATTTAAAAAAAAAAAACAAAAAACAGAAAATGTTGTAGTGAAGGACCACGTGCATCCTTGGACGGTTGCCCAAAAAAAAAAAAAAAAAAATCATTAACGAAGAAGCCGTTTCTTCGGTTTCGCTGCCTCCCGCGGCCAACCTCGGACGCCTCGACATTACGATCGGGCCCTCCCCTCCGGGATTTCCCCCGGATCGGGTGCTCCCTCGTTCGGTCCCAGTTCCACAAGCTACGTAGAAAAGAAGAGTTTCTTTCTTTTTTTTTTTTTTGTTGGAAAAGAAGAGTTTCTTTTTTGCTCTTTCTATAAATCATAAAATAAAATAAAAATTAGAATTTGTTTTATAAAGTCGTGAACTTTGCGATGTCGCCTTTTCGGACTCCTCCCTCTTTTTCGTGGCATGAAAAAAGGGGCAAAAGAAATGAAAAATTAAATTAAAAGTAGGGAAAAAGAAAAGCTCCCCCGCAAAAAGTCGCTTTTTCGAGTTGGTATTATTAAACAAAAACATCCTTTTGGTCGCGCAGTTATATATATAGTCATGGAGCGTTATTATTTTCTTAATTAAGGAAAAAGGGACAACTTCATGTTGATTATTAAATGCTCTCAAGAGTTATCATCCCCCTTCGCACTCTCATTGATCAAGTCATTGCCAGACAGTTTGTCTAAAACTGAGCATGACAAACGCCTCGAGAAGCTTGAGGAGAGACTGAAACAATTAAAAGACCTCCAAGATCCTATTATGACGGAAATTTCCATTTATTCAAAAGTCAAAATGCCAAAAAAAAAATTCAAAATACCCGAATTTGAAAAGTACAGGCACAACTTGCCCAATGGCTCATTTACAAATGTACTTAATTCGGATGGCCCAGCATGTCAATAATACACCCTTGATAATCCAGTTGTTTCAATCAAGTCTAGTAGGTCATGCTTAGATGTGGTACATTACGAAGAACATGAACATCCTCGAAACATGGAACAAAGTGAGTGAGGCATTCCTCAAACAGTACAAGTTCATAAGAGACATTACCCATTCTTGTGAAGATCTTGAATGCATGTCGAGAAGAAAAAGTATGAATCATTCAAAGAATATGCCATTAGATAGAGAAATCTAGCTGCCCAAATTAGCCCCGAACCAACCGATTTCGAGCTGAGAAAGATGTTTATCAAAACCCCCCCTTACGAGTACCGCAATCAAATGGTAACCACGATCACTGAATCATTTAATCAACTCATTCCAGTAGGGGATCAAATCGAGATAGGGTTGAGGGATGGTTGGTTCAAAAAATTAAAAGAAATTCTACATCACAAAAAAACTTGTGCGTTGTACTAAATGTATTCCTATTCTTTATTTTTATTTTAAGAATAGAAATTTTGTGTAGTTATCAAGCGTGTTGTTTTACTCAAAAATTGTTTCAATGAGTGGAAATAAAAAATAACTATTTCTGAAAAAAATTATTTCCCAATAGTAGAAATGTTACCAAAAATTAAAGGCCCTCAGCTAAATGGAAATACCATTTGGCAAAATTTATGGAGAACTTTGGGAAGATACAATTGCATTTCCAAATGTCTTTAAAGACCTTTATCCTAGGCAACTCTAGAAGTGCTTTGGAATGTTGCATTTTCTGAATGTAAGTCTTGGATTTAATAATTCTTTTTTATCCACTCTTGCAATATTCATCTTTCCCACGATTTGCATAGAGAAGCTGCACAAAAGTCGGCAATTGCTGTCAGTGAATTGCGTGACCCTAAGTGATGCAGCCTGAGGTCCTATGGTCACCTAGGTTGCTTGAAAGGTTTGACATTTGTTTTTTTTTTTTTTTAAGAAGAAGCAAAATTGTAGTTTTTTTTTTTTCCAAACGGCATTTCCATCAAAATTATTTATCAATATGTTTTTAAATTACACTTTACAAAACAGTATTTGTACTTTGGTAAATTCATTTTACTTAAAGTCCTTTGCATTTTATCAAAGACTTTCTCCTAAAGTCGAATCAAATACACCCCTAATATAGTGAAGCCTCGAATGTTTCATTTGTTCTACACATTCAAAATGGAGCAAGATGTCATGTTTTTGTTTTGTTTGGATTTTTCGCAATGTAGAACTCATCCATTATTATGTACTTCACAAGATAATGACAATGTCCTCTCACTCAATTATGATCTCGATTCAATCAATGACATAATTCCATAATTTTTTTATTTTTTTTATTTTTTTTTTTTGCTTTAGCCAAAGAAATCGTGAAAAACTAAAAGAACGTTTCCCTTTCACGTGGATGATAGAAGCCAAAGCCAAAGTCGAGTCAATATAAGTGGGACGTTGCTAAAAGGCATGTGTGTCTCCCACCAAAGCAAGTGGCGACAGGTTTTCTTACCTTTTTCCCCCTTTATATAAAGATTTGTAAGAGAATCTGGAAAAGATCCATAGGATCACATTAGAGGAAAAATGTCTCATTAATGATGATGCAACTTTGGGCGGGTTGATGCTTTATTATCAAATCGGTCCTATCTCAATTCTAATTGTATATGCATATGTAACAATGAAAATTTAGTATCCATGATAAATTTAGTGAAATCGAACAGCATTCTTGATATTATTGACATATAAATTATTTTCTAACAAGTCATGTGAATGTGCTTATATAGGAAGAGTGGGTTGTCCTCCATTTCAAGAAAATAAAATAATCTTATATCAACTTAAGATTGAGAACTTAACAGGCCAAATTTATACTTATATATGGGCTACATTCCATTGAGGTAATCGCGCCTAAACTTTTGTTGAAAGACTTGATGAATAAGATGCTTCTTTTATAATCATGAATAGAGTACTCAAACTTTTGAGATTGAAAGACTTGATGAATAAGATGCTTCAAATTTTATAATCATGAATAACCTTAGGACCGTGCTCACCATTTTATAGGTGGAGTCCTATACAATGCTAGAGCTGGCATAATATTACCTCATCTTGACTCCAATTCTATCCCTAACAAAGAGAAAAATTAAATTTTGTTAATGCTCAATTTGTTTTACAGAAAATGAATGATTTGAAAAAGATTTTCCGAAAAATAATCATTCGTATAGCTTTAAATAATTAGTTAATAGAATTTTTTTCATTAGTGACAACAATTCATGTCTAAATATTTTTGTAGATGATGAAAATATTTTTCGTTTATTTATTTGTGTAAGCAATATAAGTGATTTTTTTAGGGAAATATTTTTTAAATCATTCATTTTTCATGAAAAAAACAAAGCCATTACTTTTCTTTTAGGTTATCTATGCTCAAAATTTAGAGAATAGAAAAAAAGTATCCATGTGGTTATTTAGGCTTCGCTGGTCAGGCGTGTCTTGCATTAACTTTAGTTTCTGAACTTTTTCTATGATGAACTTATTGATAATTATCAATTAGTCGACACTTTCTTGATAAAAATTTCGATAAGTTAATATTTGTAGCTTTTTTTTATACAACTGAAATAATATCATCATATATTAAACGGTCAATGTAAAGAAAATATTACACAAACGGTCTTTCCCACTCTCAATCTAAGGGAAAAATATTCCAAAGACTCAATCTATGCAGACAAAATTGTCCGAGGCTCATAGCAATCAAAGCACGGGACTCACGTTTTGGTAAAGCATAGATAAAGTTTATCGATTAACTTTTCTGAGTTGGAGGTGTTTACCATTAACTCTATCATTAACCATTAACTCAAGGGTGACTAAAATTGCTTGTGTAAAGTTACTTTTACGGTGAGCTGTCGATTTTTTCGGCCTAAAAAATGACTTGCTATTGACTTTTGGTGGGACATCTAGGAGTTACAGTTGAAAAATGACATCTGCAACCTATCGATTTTTTCGGACTAAAGAATGACTTGCTACCGACTTTAGGAATTTCAGTGCCCACGTCATTTTGCAGAATCCTTAAAGCAAGAGCTGATGTCAGCTTTCATCTCAATGCGTGATGCACACAGGGGACAAGATTGTTGGCTGGAACATGTGACGGGAGAGGAGAAAAATAAAATATGAAAGGGGGACTTCATATTTTGTTCATAAAATTATAAACGCAATTGAATGTATTGAACAAGTAATATAATTATGAGAAAGAGTATCGTCCCACAGAGATCGATAATTAATAAACTAATTAAATACTAAAATATATTAATTCTAAAATTTATCTAACACATCAAAATATAATTGCGAATAAATTAAAAACAAAATTTGTAGATTAACTTAGTCGAAGAAGTCAAGAGCTCTACAAAATATCATGTTTCATATCCAGAATTAACAAGTCTAGCGAATTGCTTGAATCAGTACAAGTTTGGTTAAAATACAATGGTGACATATTCGGAGCTCAGTGTTTCTCACTTGGAATAACCTTAGGACCGTTCTCACCATTTTACAGGTGGAGTCTTATACAATGCTAGATCTAGCATAATATTACCTCATCTTGACTCCAATTCTATCCTAACAAAGAGAAAAATTAAATTTTGTTAATGCTCAATTTGTTTTGTGGAAAAGAATGATTTGAAAAATATTTTCAGAAAAATAATCATTCATATAGATTTAAATAATTAGTCAATAGAAATTTTTTTCATTATTGACAACAATTTATGTCTAAATATTTTTTTGGATGATGAAAATATTTTTCGTTTATTTTTTTTTGTAAGCAATACAAGTGATTGTTTTTAGGGAATCAAATCATTCATTTTTCATGAAACAAATAAAGCCATTACTTTTCTTCCAGGTTGTTTATGCTCAAAATTTAGAGAATAGAAAAAAAGTATCCATGTGGTTTTTTAGGCTTCGGTGGTCAAGAGTGTCTTGCATTAACTTTAGTTTTTGAACTTTTTCTACGATGAACTTATTGATAAATATGATAGTCGACCATTTCTTGATAAGAATTTCAATAAGTTAATATTTGTAGTTTTTTTATAAAAACTGAAATAATATCATCATATATTAAACGGTCCATGTAAAGAAAATATTACACAAACGGTCTTTCCCACTCTCAATCTAAAGGAAAAATATTCGAAAGACTCAATCTATGCAGACCAAAATTGTTCGAGGCTCATAGCAATCAAAGCACGGGACTCACGTTTTGGTAAAGCATAGATAAAGTTCATCAATTAATCTGAGTTGGAGGTGTTGACCATTAACTCTATCATTAACCATTAACTCAAGGGTGACTAAAATTGCTTGTGTAAAGTTACTTTTACGGTGAGCTGTCGATTTTTTCGGCCTAAAAAATGACTTGCTATTGACTTTTGGTGGGACATCTAGGAGTTACATTTGAAAATGACATCTGCAACCTATCGATTTTTTCGGACTAAAGAATGACTTACTATTGACTTTAGGAATTTCAGTGCCCACGTCACTTTGCAGAATCCTTAAAGCAAGAGCTGATGTCAGCTTTCATCTCAATGCGTGATGCACACGGGACAAGATTGTTGGCTGGAACATGTGACGGGAGAGGAGAAAAATAAAATATGAAAGGAGGACTTCATATTTTTATCGGAAGTCATAATTTTTTCTTTCTTTTGTGTGAGGGTTCATTATCCCTTCCTCCTTTTGATATTTTAATGCTCTTTTGAGAGTCCGATTCATAATTAAGTTTGAGGCCTGAGTTCGATGCTTATCGATCTCTTTTTCTATTAGCACGAGGAGTTCAAGCTTTTAACTTGATTAGTCCTTTACAAATTATTGACCCTGTCTTGTATGGGGATTTTGAAACCTCTTTATGGTATGAACAATAGGAGTATTTTTTTTTTTTACCGAGGATCCGCCTGAGATATGGACAATAGGAGTTACTCGGTGTTAAAACCAAACAAGTTTGGAGTTCCAGATTCGGAGAGACTTTTCACCAGGGCTGAAGCTCGTTTTGAGATGAAATAAATGATATTTTCACGTCTGGATCATCATGATCCGGGTTGCCTAACCAAAGTCCATTCGGACATTGGTGGGGCTCGGCCTTCGTGAAGGATACTTCTGGCAAAAGACTGCTTCAAACATGAAAATATCATATGAAAAATCGAACATTTCACCACTCACTCAAGTCCCTCCTAGATAGACTTGATCTTTTTCACTTTTTCACACGTGGTCGGTCGATCTATTGTTCTTCGGGTCATTATAGTCATTGTCTTCCTTGTTCGTCCCTAATTGGCCCTATAGCTGTTTGAAGAGAAAACCACAAAATGGGAAAAAAATGTATAATAATGGGATAAGTGTTAGGATCTGGTATATTGAATTCAATTTTTTTTTTTTTTTTTGGTGTGACACTTGAATACTAAAGTCCGTCTTCGTAAAGTAAAAGCAATTTCGCAACCCCTTTTTATTGGTCGGGGAAAAAGAAATGGGGTTTAGGGGTATTACCTAAAAAGGCAAGCCAATGGCTTATGACCAAGTGCATATTTTCTCAAGCTAACATCTCGCGCGATGCTGAATTTCGATTTAAGTTCGATTTAACCTAGAAGGTTCTATCTGAGATGGTGGGGGGGAGAGAAACGAGGAGAGAGAGAAGAATTATAAAAAAAAATGGGGATGTCACATTAATGGTATCTAAGCAAATACCTTTATCTTTTTAGTTTTAGTGTTATTTACCTTTTTTCCGATCAGTTTGTATTTTTTTTTTCATAAGTTAAGATATATAATTAGGCAATGATATATTTTGCAACATATATAATTACTTCCTAGTGACCTTTAAATATATTGCATGATTCCAATTTATTTTTCTGTGGAATAATTAATCTTTTCTTATCTAATTAATGTAAAATAAAAAGGTTTTTCAAGTAATGTGAAGGGGAGAGAAGGGAATACGCTCAACAATAAACCTTACTGTATTCAAATTAATAAGATTTTTAATCTAACTAATGTAAAAGATAATGTATTCTATGTAATGTGAAGTGAAGTGGAAGGGAATAGAGCTTTGTGATGATGCGGCTCAAACACAAATGTCCATTCTGCTCAACTTTCTGATGCATTAAAATACCTACGTACACAATGGTTTGGTAATCTAAACGATATTCTGGTTCTGATCTACTATAGCTTTTGCGGCGGCACCAACCAAGCTCCAACGGGTTCATCCTTATTTACGACTCCATTAAGTGTCCGATGATTGATTACAGGACTATGGCCCCTGTGAAACCCTGATAAATGACGAAGGTAATTTGAAGTTTTATGACTTGACAGAGAAAGATGAAGATGACTCAAGGTCAAGGACCCAAAGACGAGCAAAACTTATACGACTAAACCAATTGCTGCTCTCCTGGTTTTAATGTGCATGCAGGCTTAGTTCCATCTTGTGATTCAATGTCTGCTTCCTTCTCTGGCTCAATTTCACCAGCTTTTGTCTGCTCATTTGCCACTATCCCCTCTCTTGAACCCCCGTGGGTCGATCCATTATTAGTTGCCATCTTCCTTTCATTCCACTTGTCACTCTGGTTCCAAATGAAAGTCACAATCTTCATTGACTTCTGTTTTTTCGGTCGATTCTTCAGTCTCATCTTTATAGTTTCATCAAGGCACAAACAAAAGAAATATTGCACCATCAATCCCATATTTGAACTCAATTAAAGAGAACAAATAGGTGACTCGTACATATGCCAGTAATAGATGTAGTGACTAAACTTATTTACCTGTTTTTTTATGATGGCATATAGTGGCAGTGTTCTATAGCTGCACATGATCTGGACAAACACTCTAAACAACACGATTAGACCGATTAGCGATTATAGCACTTGATTGTCGATCTTATATGACGTACAGGTTGAAGATATAAGTATCATTCTTACCCTATGACAAGTCTCGGGATGACATAGTCCACCTTTCCTATAATGCATGAGTGAAAATCATATTGGAACTGTAAGAAAAGACGCGGGCATTAGTCCTATTTTCTACCCTTTACTCAAGTACCCATGGAGGTATGGTATGTTAGGAACCAATTTCCTCACAACCAAGATAAACAAAAGTTTGGGAAATCAATGCTCACCAATATAAAGAAGAAAAAAGCAAGTTCGAAAGAGTTTTGGAAGAGTATGATGTGAATCAAGTCGAGGACAAGGCGAGGCTTTTGGAACCAGAAATCTTCATTTGAAAATTCAATATCGGTAGCTTTTAATTTCGAGGCCCCTGCACTTGAATGATACGCCGCGATGATCTTGTCAGTCCGCTGTTTTACTATATGCTCCAGTTTTGTGCCGACAGCCAGCAGAAGCTGCGAAAAGGCAAGACAGAAACATATTTTTTCCACCAAGTAAGACTCAACATGATCTTGTATGCATTCCTCTACGAGCAAAATTCGTTCTTTGGGTGCAAGCAAGAGGTTACACGGTTTAATTCCTATGTATGTCTTGAACATAATTTGTGATTAGGGCAAGCCCGTGCCAATCCTCCTCTTGCTAATTAGTAGCTATCCTTTTATCAACTTTGTTCTTGATCCAAAAGCCAATGAAATTGCATTTACTGCACGTTCGGCCATAGTTTGAACATCCCAAGATATGGTAAAAATTGAATAGTCAGATGGATGACTTTACTACTGGAAAATGCAACAACTCAAAAAGGACGACTATACATCACTACACTTACAGTCAATGGAAGGAAAGATATCCAAAAGTAGGCATTCCATCCTGCAAAGAAATATTATCCAAGACAGATTCGTATGATGTCTTTCTTTGAAATAAATTATGGTAACTTCAAAAGCAAAAAGGAGAGAAATGCTAATGCTAAGTAATCACTAAGGCTGGTTTACAAAATTGTTCTACTAAGTGATGTGGCAGATTGTTACTAGTGTTGAAAGTGACCCACTTATTTAAATGCTACACTTGCAGTCTGAAAAATTCATTTTGTAGATCGGTCTTAAGACACATAACATTGCTTGAAAAGAAAGAGAGGTACTTGAACTTCGTGCAACACTTCTGATCTTGGAAAACTTGAACTTTAATAGCAGAACGCAATGCAGAATGTAACGTATTTCGTGCCCAAATCACTCACCAGCAACATTCAGGAGCAAGAAAAGCACCACGAACAACCACAGATACCAACTACATTGATAAGAACAAGACAATCAGTATACCTGAAGAAATCGCTGAATATTTTTTGGAGATATTCTTTGTAATGAAGAGGCTAATAGTTCCTCATGATGATAAACATTTTTCCTATGAAAAGACACAAAGCAGTATTTTTCACCTGATTCCAACGACTTTGTCAAAATCCTTTTGCACACCGCGGATTACGTACTTCTCAAAATGATCTTTGGGCTTTTCCAAATTACGGGCCTGTGGAGAAGCAAGCCCATAATTTCTTGCCTTGACGCAGTGCACACGGATCGCAATGTACTCCGCCTTAGTCAAGGACGGAAAAATGTGCTTGCCAATCATATGCTGCAGGAGAGGAAGAACTGTTCAGAGACAATGTCATCATTCTTCTAAAAAGCTTCATTCCACGGAAATGAGTTTTCGGTATTGCTTTCTACACTGACTAGGGTATTGGGGAAGATGGAACACGTTTGAGTGTGCTATATATACTAAACAGAATATGGAAATGAAATCTAGTGACACCCATTAGGTCTGATGGCTCCAATGTATTTGAGCACATTCAACACACAAACAAAATATTTTCTGCATATTGAGTTTCAGAAATTGCATGTGCTTTCATGTATGCGGATATCAGCCTGTCATCTATGAGGTCTTATTTGCCAAACTTAACTGGTGAAATGTTGGGAAAAAGGATGCTCGGAATGCTATAACTTATAAACAATACTCATTTTGATATCAAAACTTTTTGTCAGATCAGTTAAATGTCAAATTAATAAAAAAGTATCATTTAGGTGTCTCTGGTGACAAATTTCGGTAATTCGTCTCCTACGTTTTTTCTTTTTTAGTTATGAAATTTTAATACCTATGTGACTTCCCTATAAAAAATGAAGTCCAAGGTGGATGATGACCTGGCATAACTCTCTCTCTATGTAATCCAAGAACAGAGATCGCTTGGCTTGAAGCTCAAGCCCTCAAGAAGTAAGGATAATAACCCACTGCAAATCGACCCTAAAATTTGTTTTTACAGCTCCAACTCCACCTTCTATAGCAAGCGCAACCCATTCCCCTCTCCCCCAACCTCCACCAACTTCATCTCCTCCTATTTGCACTGTGGCTTTCGCAAGCTCTGGCGCTCCTTCAACTCCCTCACCTCCCGCCTTACTGCCATGGGCATCCGCAATGGCCATGTCATCCTCCTCTTCTCCCCCAACTCCACTCCTTCCTCCAAATTCCACGGTAAACATTGGAATTCCGGTGAGACAAAATCATACAAATGAAGTAGCAGACATCTATTGCAAGTTTCAGTTACTAGTTTTGTCCCAAATCCATGATTGTGAGGTTAGGATTTGAGATGAGGCTGAATTTTTCCCCAAGTCATCTATTGCAAGATTAGGGTTTGAAGAAAGGTCAAGTTTAGGGCAGTCATGTGTTCAACTGTTGATAATGTGAGTCCCATAGAGGTCCAAAATAATTAATAGTTGAGATGATATCGTTCTAATGATTTACAAATTATGCAATAACTTCTCCTTTAAAAGACACACAAGACTTATCAACCAGCCAATTACTGCTGTTCTTTTGCCTTGGTTAGAAAAACGACCATCTTTTTCAGCAAGCTGGGTGAGCTTGCGGCGAAGATCTGCAGCTCTCCAATAAAGATACCTCATTAGTCAAAAGATCAATCTATAAAATTGGTATACAATTATGAAACAGCTTCTTGTAAATGGGTATACAAGTGAGGCACATTCGAAGCGTTCGATTCTAATTTACCAGGTCACTTATCAATTTAGTTTGTGGATCAGTTTCTGTGCCCACGACAGATTACTCAGGGGCAAGGAAAAGGATTTAGCAAGAAAGAATCACGTACCCTCTTCGTTAATATAACGCTCGTTTTCCTTGTTCTCTATAATGCATTGCTCCCACTTCCACCAATGGTGTAACTATAATCAACAGCATGGCAGGAAAATCTACAGAGTTAATTCAAGATATGTATATACAAAATAGAAAATTTTGTGGGTCACCTGGAGTCATATACCCTTGCTTTTCCGCATAGAATAATGACCACGCAGACGATCATGTGAAAGATAGCTAGAACAAATATGAAGATGTGCAGATGGTGAAGTGCTGTAAAAGATAACAACGGCACCTTCCCCTGAAGCAATACACAACAGAGATTATATGTTTTGCGAACTCATTGGAGTATTAACTTAAGCATGTTGTAGATTCATCATTTGCTTAAACACCCAATGGCTATCTGTTTGCCAATACTAAAATGTTGGGGAGAGAGAGAGAGAGATAGAGAGTAAACTCACCTTTTGGCTGCAGTAATCAGGGGTGCCGTCCGGGATTGGGTGTTTGTGATATCCATCGGAAGCGATCGTATTAGTCAAGAAGTCAGCAGTGGTGGTGGAAGAAGAGGGAGCAGGCTGGTGGCAGGGAAGCCAGGCGTAGGCAAGTCTCTTCGGTATGCAAATCTTCCCGATTCTCGTCTGGAACACCGATAGCAGCAAGGATATGAACCCCAACACCATCAACTCTGCCAAATTTCCAAAAACAAAAACGTCAGGTAAAGTTATGAAAACATTTTGATTTCTTATAAATTTGTCCGAGGACAGTTACGACGGCCAAAACCAATGCACATCAATTCCAGTGTATGACATAATTAAAGCACATAAAACCCGTCTCGTTCTCTAACAATTTTAAGTGCGCTCACCTTCTTTAATCTTCTGTAAGGCATCGAAGAGATGCTTTCGCCTGTGCCTGCGAAGACCCTGGCAATTCTTCTTCGGCCTTCTCAAAAGCTGCGCTCAACAAGAGTCGGTCACACGACCATCACGAGACGAGTATCTCAGCAGGTGATGAAATCAAAGTCGAAGCAAAGAAACCAAGAGCGGACCTGCCCCACACATTTAAGAAACCTGTGAACAAGGATAGAAATCAGCACTATCACACTACAAACCACGGCCACCACCCACGTCGACGTGAACTCTAAAGTCAGATTCGCTTCTCCGACCTCCCCCATTCTCTCTCTCTCTCTCTCTCTCTAATGTTAGTACCTTGCCTTAATGTCTACACAGTACAGATGCACCTGCATAATATATAGGGAAAAAACCACAAAAAACCATCAAAAGTCAATAGCAAGTCACTTTTTAGGCCGAAAAAAATCAACATCTAGTACTTTTATCTAGTAACTTTAGCATACACCATCAATGTAAAGATAATTTACACAAGCGATTTTAGTCACCTTTGAGTTGATGGTTAGTGATAGAGCTGAATAGTTGACACGTTCCAATTGGAAATGTTAATTGATAAATCGATCTATGCTTACCAAAATGTGGGTTGCGCACTTTTGATGGCTAGAGCCTATGATGATTTTGGTCTACATAGATTGAGTCTTTGTAATTTTTTTTTTTTCTAATCGAGAGTGGACAAGACCGTTTGTGTAATGTTTTCTTTACACTAACCATTTGTACTCTAATTTATGAATTTATTTTGGTTGTATCAAAGAAAGCTACAAAAATTGACTTATTGAAATTCTTATCAAAAAATGGTCAAGTAATTAATATTTGTCTATAAGTACACCGTTGAAAAGTTCAGAAACTAAAGTTAATGCAAGACACTCCTGACCATGGAAGCCTAAATAACCATATGGATACTTTTACTATTCTCTAAATTTTGCACCAATTAAGTTTTACAGTGCTATGTCTTAACATCAGCTGACAAGTTGTTTCCCTCGCCTTAACATGATACTAGCTGATTTGACCAATTTGAAGACCAAATTCCACTGCTCAATTTGTTGCCATACTTAAATCGGTCTACTCGTCTTGATCAAAACAGTTGTGAGGCGTTCATATATGTACTTCTTTCATTAAAAATAAAATAAAATTAGAAACATATATCAACATGTGTGAATGTAAAGATATTTATTAATCTACATATATTTGGGAAGAAACCACCAAAAATCCCAAACTATATCCATGTTGACATATTTACCCTAAACTTAATTTTGTGATATCAAAAACCCAATAGTATGCCCACTCTAACCATTTAACCTAAACTTTTTCTTATGACATAAAAAACCCCAAACTTGTATATATGTGATACACTTACTATCCGTCAAATTTTTGTAAGAATTTTCAATTAAAATAATGTCATTTTATTTCACTTAAGCCACGTGAATATTAGGCCTCAGTTTGCTTTCTGACCTCAGGCTATGTTACTTGGGGTTGTGTGACCTATGCAATGTCTGAGGTCTTAGGACCTTAGGTGCCTTGCTTGGGGTAATGAGACCTTAGGCTAGGCTGTCAACAGCTTGAGCATCGTTAGAAATGTTTGAGATTTTTATTTTTTATTTTTAAAGAAAAACTAGCAAAAGTTTAAAAAGTGTAGTCTTCTCAAAACGATATTTCAGTTAAAGTTGCTTCCAATGTGTTTTTAAATTACACTTTACCAAATATTATTTGTATTTTGGAAATTTTCTTTCACTTAAAATCTTTTGCATTTTCTCAAAGACTTTCCTCCAAAATCGGACCACACCTTTACTATAACGAAGTCTTGAATGTTTCATTTGTTCCACGCATCCGAAATGAAGCCAAATGCTATGTTTTTGTTTTGTTTGACTTTTTTGCTCCTCTATAATATGAATGTCGAACTCATCCATCAATATGTACTTCGCAAGATAATGATAATGTCGTTTCATTCAATTGTGATCTTGATTCAACCCATGACGTAATTCCATAAAAAAAAGTTTGCATTACCAAAGAAATTGTTGAAAACTGAAAAAACCTTTCCCTTTCACGTGGATGATAGAAGCCAAAGCCAAAGTGGAGTTGCTTTAAGTGGGACGTTGCTAAAAGGCATGTCTGTCTCCCACCAAAGCAAGTGGCGACGGATTTTCTCAGCCTTTTCCCTCTTTATATAAAGAATTGGAGAGAACTTATAGAAAAGACTTACAAAATTCCATTAGAGGAAAGATTTCTCTTTCATGATGATGCAACTTTGGGTCGGGTTGATGCTTCATTATCAACTTGGTCCTATCTCAATTCTACTTTTGTATGCATACGTAACTATGAAAATTTAGTATCCATGATAAAATAAGTGAAATCGAACAACACACTCAATATTATTGATATAAAAGATATCAAGTCATGTGAATGTGCTTGTATAGGGTAAGTAGATTATTCCTATATCAAGAAAATAGAATCATCTTATACCAACTTAAAGTTGAGAGCTTGACAGGCTAAATTTATACTTATGCATGGCTCTGTTCCATTGAGGTAACTGCACTAGTTGTCTCTCCTCAAACTTTTGAGGTTGAAAAACTTGATGAATAAGATGCTTCAAACCATAATAGAGTACTCTTTTTGATATATATTTTATATCAATCCAAGACAGATTAACCTGGCTGAAGAAGTCAAGAGTTTTGCAAAATATTATATAAACATTAAATCTAAAACTCACAATTTAGCAAATTGGCTGAATCGGTACAAGTCTAATTAAAATAAATTAGTCATATTCGGAGCTCAGTATTTCTCGCCTAAAACTTAGGACTGTGCTCACCATTTTACTGGTGGAGTATTATACAAAGCCAGATGTGGCATGGTATTAACTCATCTTGAGTCCAATGTTGTCTCTAACAAGAGAAAAATTAAATTTTGTTAAAATTCCGTTTGTTTTGGGAAAAATAAATGATTTGAAAAATAATTTATTAAAAATAATTATTTGTACAGTTTAAAATAATTAATTAATGAAAATGTTTTTATTATTAACAACAATTTGTGTCTAAACATTTTTGTGAACAATTAAATTATTTTCCATTTATTCATTTTTATAAAGGATATAAGTGATTGTTTTCAAGCAAATATTTTCCAAATCATTCATTTTTTTGTGAAACAAACAAAGCCACTACTTTTCTACCACGTTATCTATGCTCAAAATTTAGTGAATAGAAAACGTATCCATGTGGTTATTTAGGCTTTGGTGGTCAGGAGTGTCTTGCATTAACTTTTGTTTCTGACTTTTTCTATGGTGAACTTTATAGATCAATTTCAATCAGTCGACCATTTCTTGATAAGAATTTTGAAAGTCAATTTTCTTAGCTTTTTTATATACAAACAAAATAATATAGTAAACCTTACAAAAAAAGAACAAAATAATATAGTAAATTAGAGTATAAACAATCAGTGTAAAGAAAACATTACATAAACAGTCTTTCTTACTCTCAATTAGAGGGGAAAATATTCCAAAGACTCAATCTATGTAATCCAAAATCATCATAGGTTCTTAGCTATCGAAAATGCAGGACTTACGTTTTGGTAAGCATAGATCAAGTATCAATTAACTTTTCTATTTTGAATGTGTTAACCATTCACTTTATCATTAACCAAAATCGCTTGTGTAAAGTTACTTTTACATTGTTTTTGCACGCTAGTATTACTAAAAAAAAAAAATACTAGCCGTCGATATTTTCAGCCTAAAATATGACTTGCTGTTGACTTTTGGTAGGACATCTAGGAGATACAATTGAAAAAAGATATTTGCAAGCTATTGATTTTTTCGGCCTAAAAAATTGACTTGCTTTTGACTTTTGGAATTTATGTGCCCACGTCATTTTTCAGAATCTTTAAAGCACGAGCCGATGTCAGCTTTTATCTCAATGCATGATGAACCCAGGGACCCGGATTGTCAGCTGGAACACGTTAACGTGATAGAAGGAAACAAAAATCTGAAAGGAGTACTTCACCAAAAAAAAAAAAAAATCTGAAAGGAGTACTTCATCTTTTTATGAACCAATCGGAAGTCATAACTTTTTCTTTCTTTTGTGTGAGAGGTCATTGTACCGTCCTCCTTTTGAGATTATAAAGCTCTTCTTTCGGGATAGTCTGATTCATGATCAAGTTTGGGACCCGAGTTTGATGCTTATCAATTTCTTTTTCTATTGGCACGAGAAGTTCAAACTTTTGACTCGATTAGCCCTTAATGAATTATTGACACTGTCTTATATGAGGATTCTAAACCTCTTTCTGGTATGGACTAGAGTTGCTCATGTTATCTTACTAGTCAATCCATATTTTAGTGATCTATTTAAGGAAAGAGAACCAGATAGTTTTTATAGTGTTAAAGTTAAACAAGATCGGAGTTCTAGATTTTGAGACACTTTCCATCCAGGCTGAAGCCAGCTTTGAGATGAAAGAAAATATATTTTCACGTCTGGACCATCATGATCCGGGTTGCCTAACTAGAAGTCCATTCGGACATTGGTGGTGGGGTGCAGCCTTTGTGAAGGATACTTTTGGCAAAAGACGTGCTTCGAACCTGAAAATATCATAAGGAAAATCCAACATTTGACCACTAGCTCAAAGATAATTGATGCATTTCACTTTTTCTCACTGAGTCGAAGTTGTTAAATCAAAACTGGTTGATCGCCTAATGAAGAAAAGCTGGTAAATCACATAAGCAAATGTTGATAAATTCTTATATAGGTTGATAATTTAAGACATTTGTAAGAAAGACAAATAAAAGTAAATAAAAATTGATAAATTGAAAAAAAAAAAATCTAATTATCATTGATAAACACAAATGGAAGTTGCTAATAAAGAAAAAAATCAATTGGTAATTTAATACGAAAAAGTTGGTAAGTTGCTAAAATAAAGATTGGTAAATTCATATAAGAGTTGGTAAATGTGAAGCATTAGAAAGGAAGGCAAAATGAAATATGATAAACGATAAGAAAAGTTAATACTTTACAAACTGTCAAAAAGGCCGATTCTTCTGTCCCTCATTCCAACCCAAAAGTAAGCGTCCCTCCCAACCGAAGGACACACTCCCATAATTCACACCCAAAAGAATCGACCCAAGGAAGAAGAAAATGAAATATCCTATATCGCTTGTATCACGGTCCATAATTCTTCTATAACTTGAACTCTTATAAATGGAGCTTAGGGTTGTCAGGTGAAAAGTGAGTGGTACAAAAGGGATAAATATAACTGGTCTTTGGGAGTGGCTCCGGATGGTTGGTGTTAGGAATTTTAGGATATAGTAAATATATATCTATGGAGCTCTAAAAGGCGAAGTTGGCCTCCTGTGTACAAATTGGTCCTGATACCGCTCATTTGATGAGGTCATGGCGGGTTGAAATCAATTATTGAGCTACAGAGTTTCGGTCGGCTGAGGGAGGGAGAGAGTGAGTGACGTGTGGAGAGAGAGAGGCATGTGAGAGACGTGAGAGAGAGGGGAAGACCGAACAAGGGAAGGGGGGAATTAAATAAAAACATCCTATAATTATCTATTCTTGGTCCCACAAACTTCCATTCAATCCAATTTGATCCTCAAAAATCCCTATGCTAAAATGCTTGATCCTCACTTGCTTTCTTGCACCATAATTCTCCTAAATAATGAGTCTTGGGCAGCAATAATGACCATTTCCCTTAATTCCGAATTCCATTTCCTTTTCCTTGAAATCCGATTTCTTAACAAGTCTCTCCGATTGATGTCCAATTTTGTTGAATAAAAAACCCACACAATTTCCTTTCACCAAGTGGCTCACACCGGAGGCCAAAAATCCCTTCAAATTGGCCCATCTAAATTTCTGTTCGTTTTCTGAATCGTCTGAATCGATTTTCCGTAAATTCCCGAACTTGCTGAAAATTCCTCGAAAGGTGAGTCGACGTTCCTAAATTAGCTTGTGATATAACAGAACTTTCAATTTCTGAAATTGAGTTTAAATTCGCGATTAAGTCCAATCGGATGCGATTTTAGCGTGACCTAACCTATCAAGTAGCTTTTAGGAATTTTTGGTGCAATTGGCCCGTGGTCAATTTTCTTCGAGCCACACTTACCTCTTCGACACATTGGCGACTCTCGATTATCGTGAAAATCTCAAGGTTTCAAATACGGACACAGGGCGCCAAAACGACAGAAAAATCAGTCTAGTGCCGATCGACGAGAATTTTGCAAATTAGTGGAATCACCCATATTTAGCCACACATCTCAGTCTAACCGATCTATCTCTGATTTCTAATTGATTTTTAACTGTGTCGTAATGACCCTTGTAGACTAGCACAGTCGAGCAGTTGATTCTTGGTCGAATTCCCAAGTCTATTGCGTTTATATTCCTTAACGGCTTCACTTGATAGGCTAGTTATCTCGTGAGTGGCCATCTCAGAGAAGAGCACTATAGTCATGTCGATGAAAGGTCCGACTCATTCAATTGAAAACATAATTGAATTTTCAGGATGTCACATGTCTGGTGATGGATTCCAGGACTATGGCCCCCTGTGAAACCCTAATAAATGACGAGGGTAATTCAAAGTTTGATGACTTGACAGAAGAAGATGAAGATGACTCAAGTCTCATCATTGGCCAAGTACTACGCAAGGACCCAAAGACAAGTAAAACTTATACAACTAAAACAATTGCTGTTCTCCTGGTTTTAATGTACGTGCAGGATTGGTTCCATCTTGTAATTCAATGTCTGTTTCCTTCTCTGGCTCAATTTCACCAACCTTTGTCTGCTCATTTGCCACTATCTCCTCTCGTGAGCCCCCTCGGGTTGATCCATTATTAGTAGCCATCTTCCTTTCATTCCACTTGTCAATGTTGTCCCAAATGAAAGTCACAATCTTCATTAACTTCTTTTTTTTCGGTCGATTCTTTGGTCTCATCTTTATAGTTTCATCAAGGCACAAACAAAAGAAATATTGCACCTTCAGTCCCATCTTTGAACTCAATTAAAGAGAACAAGTAGGTGAATCATGCATATGTCTGTAATAGACGTAGTAACTTAACTTAATTACCTGTGATTTCATAATGGCATATAGGGGCAGTGTTCTATAGCTGCAGATAAGCTGGACACACACTCTAAATGACCCAATCAGACCAGTTAGCGATTATAGGACTGGATTGTCGATCTTATATGACATATAGGTTAAAGATATAAGTATCATTCTTACCCTATGACAAGTCTTGGGATGACGTAGCCAACCTCTCCCATAATGCATGAGCTTAAATGATATTGGTACTGTAAGAAAAGACCCAAGCATTAGTCCTATTTCCTACACTTTACCCAGGTACCCTCTAGGAACCAATTTTCTCACAATTAATATAAACAGAAGTTTGTGAAATCAATGCTCACCAATACAAAGAAGAAAAAAGCAAGTTGGAAAGAGTTTTGGAAGAGTATGATGTGAATCAGGTCAAGGACAAGGTGAGGCTTATGGAACCAGAAATCTTCTTCCGAAAATTCAATAGCGGTAACTGTCGATTCTGAGGCCCCTGCACTTAATTCAGACTCCTTGGTGATCTTTTCGGTCCACTGTTTTACTATGTGCTCCAGTTTCGTGCCGACAGCAAGCAGAAGCTGCAAAAAGGCAAGAAAGAATCATATTGTTTCCACCAAGTAAACCTCGACAAGATCTTGAACGGATTCCTCAACTAGCAAAATGCCATCTTTGAGTGCAAGCAAGTGGGTTACATGGTTTAATTCCTATGTACGCCTCGAATATAATTTGTTATTAGGACAAGCCCGTGCTAATCCTCCTCCTCCTACTAATTAGGAGCTATCCTTTTATCAATTTTTGTTCTTGACCGAAAAGCCAATGAAATTGCATTTAGTGCATGTTCCGCCATAGTTTGAGCGTCCCAGGATAGGGTAGAGATTATATAGTGGACGACTTTACTTCTGAAAATGCAGCTAAAAAAGGACGACTTTTCTTCACTACACTTACAGTCAATGGAAGGAAAGATATCCAAAAGTAGGCATTCCATCCTGCAAAGAAATATTATCCAAGACAGATTCATATGATGTCTTGCTTTGAAATAATAATATAGTACTCCCTTTAAAGGCGAAAAAAGGAGAGAAATGTTAATGTTACGTAATTGCTAAGGCTGATTTACATAATTGTCTACTAAGTGATGTGGCAGATTGTTTTTAGTATTGAAAGTGACCCACTTATTTAAATGTCCACTTAAAATCTATGAAGTTTCTTAAAATAATCAATTTTGTAGATCAGTCTTAATATACATGACATCACTTGAAAAGAAAGAGAGGTACTTGAACTTCATGAAACACTCTACTGATTTTGGAAGTCTCGAACTTTAATAGCAGCAACACAATGCAGAATGTAACACATTTCATGCATAAAATCACTCACCAGCAATATTCAGGAGCAAGAAAAGCACCGCGAGTAACCACAAATACCAACTGCGTTGATAAGAACAAAGAAATCAGTATGCCTGAAGAACCTGCTGAATGTGTTTTTCTAGACGATCTTTGTATTATAACAACGCCAATTGTTGAATATGCTAATTGTTCTTCATGAAGGTAACTATTGTTTATCTAAAAAGATCCAAAGCAGTACTGTTCACCTTATTCCAACAACTTTGTCGAAATCCTTTTGCACACTGCCAATGATGTACTTCTGAAAATCGTCC
Source organism: Eucalyptus marginata (assembly GCA_014182565.1). Taxonomy (NCBI): domain Eukaryota; kingdom Viridiplantae; phylum Streptophyta; class Magnoliopsida; order Myrtales; family Myrtaceae; genus Eucalyptus; species Eucalyptus marginata. The sequence goes on from CM024585.1 coordinate 5,571,553, forward strand.
TCGGGATTTTTCAAATCTTGCGCCTGTAAAGATGGTGGAAAAGATGAGCCAATTAATTTTAAGAAGAAATAGAGAACCACAACCAAAATTACATTTCTGAAGGATTTCTTACCTTGATGCAGTTTACACGGATCGCAATGTACTCTAACTTAGTCAAGGAAGAAAAAATGTGCTTGAAAAATATATGCTGCAGAAGAGGAAGAATTGTCAGGATACAATCTCATCATGGTTTCTAAAGATCTTCATTTCAGAGAACGGAGCTTTAAATATTGGTTTCTACACTATCCGGGGTCTTGCGTAACACGGGGGAATTTTGAGTGGGCTCTATGCACTAATATCTGTATGGGAATGAAATATAGTGACATCTATCTTGTTGTGAGCTATAAATTGTTGAATAAGTGGCCATATAACATTTTATAATTATTTATTGTTTGATTTTTTATGATCAATAATAATTTGTTATTCTCACAATAGAAAAAAGATTGTCATGCAATCATCTCTATGTCATAATCAATGTTGAGAAAACTCACAGATTTGAGAAACAAAGATGATGTGCATATAAAATAAGTAACGTGGGACTGAAGCGATGTGGGACTAAGTCGCTGCCCAGAGGCCTCTAAATCTAATTAGTGACTTAATACAAAAGAATTTATGACTGCACAAAAAAGGAGACCTAACACCAAAAGTCATCCCGTCAATTCTCCATTTGGTCGTTCGTCGTGCAATTCGTTAGAAAGATTGATTTCTAAAACTGATTGGGGGCTAATTAAAAGAATTGCTTCAAGACAAATTGCTAGTACTTAGCAGAATTCGTTTAGCATAAAGAACACTCATGGTGGTGCAACAATAATGAGTGATGGAAAAAAGAAGACTACAAATTTGACCAAGTAATTAGTAATTGGCAAAGAAGGATATCAAAGGGGAAATCGGGAAAATTATCCAAAAAGTTCTAAATCTATTGCACTTTTATCAATTCAATTATAAACTTTTCAACTTTCCCAATTGAATCTTAAACATTTTTATATTTTGCCAATTAAGTCTATCGGGCCAATTTTGACCAAAAATCGATGACGTGGACGATGATCATTCTACATGGCACGACTATCATTCACGTGGACAATTTTAATAATATTTTAATATTTTGTTCAAATTTTTCATTAATTCTTTTCCTTCTTTCTTTTCTTCTCTTTTCTTTTTCTTCTTTCTTTTTCCCTTTTTCCCTCCACCAACCACTATTGGGCCTCATCAATGCCCAGCAAAGGTCGCCAACTCCTAGGGATGGTCACCCTCACCTGGGAGGGTGAGGCCAACCCTCACCATCGCTTGATCTGGCCCTTTGCTAGATCAGGCCAATTCTTATGAAGGGCCGACCTCGCCAGCTTAGGCCCAAGCATCCCTCACCCAAGGCCAACAAGGGCGACCCTCGCCTAAGGCCGATGACCTTTGCCAACCATTGACAAGGCTTAGCAATGGCTGACAAAGGCAAAAAGGAAAAGGAAAAAAAAAAAAGGAGAAAAGGGAAAAAGGAAAAAAGAAAAGAAGGAAAAGAAAAAATAAAAAAGGAAAAAAATAAAAATTCAAAAATATTGAAATATTATTAAAAGTTGTTCATATTAGCATTTGCTGTATCACAGCCTTCTATATCACATAATATGGCCGGTTTCCACATTAGTAATTTCCAACCAAAATTGAATGGACTCAATTGACAAAATGTGAATTCAATTGGCAAATTTGAAAATTTTATGACTGAATTGGTAAAAGTGTAATAGATTTATGACTTTTTGGACTTTTCGGACTTTTTAAAGGACTTTTGTTGGTTTACTAATTACTGGGAAGTATTATTTGTAGACTTGTGGAGATAGATACTACAAGAAGTAAATTTGAGTGTCCATTTTCTCAGTGTAAATCTACCTTAGGAAAGGAAATTTTATTGACGGAGGTTAGGTACTTTAAGCATAATCTCCATTAGTCTGCCAGATATAATTCAACCATGATTGTGATTTCATCTGGGTACCCATTGATCCTATGGTTATCTTCTCTTCTCAGGGAATAGGATTATTTGACTAACGAAAAGGGAATAGCTGAAGAGTGAAAAATATTATTTAATTTAGAGACCACGTAAATTAAGTTCATATCAACCGTTGATCATGTGTATCCCACCATAGGACCCAAATAATTAATGTTCCATGATTTATTGACAATGCAATAACTTCTCCTTAAGAGACACACAAGACTTACCAACCAGCCAATTACTGGACATCTTTTGCCTCCGTTACTATCTTTTTTGGGAAGGGTCAGCAAGCTGCGAAGATCTGCATCTCTCCAGTATAAACACCTCATATTAGTGAAAAGATCGATCTATAAAATTGGTATACAATTATGAAACAACTTCCTGTAAATGGGTACATAAGTGAGGTACATTCACAGCATTCGATGATAGTTTACCACGTTGCTCGTCGATTCAGTTCGTGAAGTAGGTTCTGTGCCCTCGGGATTACTCGGGGAAAAGGAAAAGATTCAATAGAAAGAATTGCGTACCCTCTTCTTTGATGTAATGACCGTTCTTTATGATGGATTTGTCCCACTGCCTCCAATGGTGTAACTATAACCAACAGCATGGTAGGAAAATCTTCAGAATTAATCCAATATATGTATATACAAAATAGAAAATTTTTTCAATTTTGTGAGTCACCTGGAGTCATACCTTTGCTTCTCCACATAGAATAATGATCACACAGACGATCACGTGAAAGGTTGCTAGCATAAATATGAAGATGTGTAGATGGTGAAGTGCTGTGAGTGAGAACAGAGGCACCATCCCCTGAAACATTACGCAACAAAGATCATATATTTTGCACACTCATAGGAGTATAAAGTTAAGCATGCGATAGATTCATCTTTTGCTAATGCACCAATGGTTCTCTGTTTGCCAATATTTAAATATGAGAGAGAGAGAGAGAGAGAGAGAGAGAGAGAGAAAAGAGAGAGAGTAAACTCACCTTTCGACCGCAGTAATCTGTGGCGCCACTGAGGAGTCGGCGTCCTTGATGTCCATGAGAAGCGATGGAATTAGCCGAGAAGTGGGCAGTGGTGGTGGAAGAAGAGTCGGTAGGCTTGTGGCAGGGAAGCCAGACGTTGGCATGTCTCTCCAATATGCAAATCTTCCCGATTCTTGTCTGGGACACCGATAGCAGCAAGGATGTGAACCCCAAAAGCATCAATTCTGCCAAATTTCCAAAAACAAAACCATCACATAAAGTTATAAACACATTTTGATTTCTTATAAATTTGTCATAGGACAGTTACGGCCGCCAAAACCAATGCACATCAATTCCAAGTGTATGATATGGCATAAAAAGACACAAACCCGTCTGTTTCTCTTAACGGTTTTAAGTGCCCTCACCGTCTTTGATCTTCTGTAAGGCATCAAAGAGATGCTTTCGCCTGCCCTTGCCGGTTTCGGGCCTTTCGTGTACGGCCTGGTTAAAAGCTGCGTTGAACGATACTCAGTCACATGCTTACCACAGACCATGAGATGAATATCTGAGGAGGGGATGAAATCTTTGTAGAAGGAAGAAACTAAGAGCGGACCTGCCCGACGCATTGAAGAAACCTGTGAACGAGGAAGGAAATCAGCACCAGCACGCAACAAACCACGGCCACCACCCAGGTCGACGTGAACTCTAACGTCCTCCCCTCCGCTCCCGCCTCCGACATTCTCCCTCTCTCAAGCGGCCTTCTCTCTCTCTCTCTCTCTCTCTCTCTCTCTCTCTCTCTCTCTCTCCCCAGTGATTGTCCCTTGCCTAATGTCCACGCAAAACAGACCCATCTGCATAAATAGATTGATAAAAAAAAAACCTCTATAAATTTGGTCTTTGGTCAAATGAAACAGGATTAGGTTAAACTCACCTGGTGAGGGTGAGGGAAACTACTTGTTACTTGATGTTAAGATATAAATATCGTAAACCCTAAATGGTGCAAAATTTAGAAAGCGCAATAAAATTTTGATAAAACTTAGGCTATGTATGTTTCATGAAAAATTAATAATTTAAAGAACATTTTCCTAAATAAGGCTGATTGTACAGCTTGAACTAATTAGTCAATGGAAATTATTTTCATTATTGACAATAATTTATGTTTAAACATCTTCGTGAACGATAAAAATATTTTTCATTCACTCATTTTCGTAAGCGATACAATTGATTGTTTTTTTTTTAAAAATATTTTCTGAATCATTTATTTTTCACAGAACAAATAGAGCCAGTAGTTTTTTCCCACATAATCTTTCCCAAAATGTCAATACTAGAAAATGTATCCATGTGGTTAATTAGGTTTCGGTGGTTAGAAGTTTGTTGCATTAACTTTGGGGTCCGTTTGCTTTGCAAAAAGTTCACATTTTGAAAAATAATTTTCTAAAAATGATTAGTTATATTGCTTAGAAAATTTTGCTAGCAAAAATGTATGCATTATCGACAATAATTAATACCCACGTATTTTCATGGATGATAAAAAAAATAAAATTTCATTCATTCATTATAAGCAATATAAACGATCATTTTTAGGAAATTTTTTTCTAAAACGTGGATTTTCTGAGAAACATATAGACCTTTAGTTTCTGAACTTTTCCTATGGTGAACTTATAGGTAACTATCAATTAGATGACCATTTTTTTTATAAGAATTTTAATAAGTCAACTTTTGAAGCTTCTTTTTATACAACCAAAAAAATATGAAAAACCAGAGTATACACTGTAACTGTAAAGAAAACATTACCCAAATAGCCTTATATACTCTCCTCAATCTAAGGACGAGATATTACAAAGACTCACTCTATATAGACCAAAATCGTCATAGCCATCGAAAGTGCGGGATCCACGTTTTGGTCTACCTAGATCGAATCTATCTAATAATTTTCTTATTAGCCATCAACTCAAGGGTGACTAAAATCGCTTGTGTAAAGTTATCTTCACATTGATAGCGTCAGCTAGAATTGCTCCCAAAAAAATAAAATAAAAATTACTAGCTGTCCATTTTTACGGCCGAAAGAATGACTTGCTATCGACTTCTGGAATCTCTCTGCCCACGTAGTTTTTCAGAATGGAAGAGCTGAGGTCAGCTTTCGTCTCAAAGCAGGATGCACACAGGGGACAAGCTTGTTATAGCTGGAACACGAGAACGGTGAGAGAAGGAAAAACAAAATCTCAAAGGAGGACTCCATCTCTTAATGAACGAATCGGAAACCATTGCTTTTCCTTTCCCTTGGGTCATTATCCCTTCCTCCTTTTGAGATTCGGTGGTCTTCTTTCGGGAGAGTTCGATTCATAATTAGAGTTTGAGCCCCGCTTATCAATTTCTTTTTCTATTAGTACGAGGAATCCAAGCTCCTGACGCAACTAGTCCTAAATAAATTATTGAAACTATCTCGTATGAGGATGCTGAAACCTCTTTCTAGCATGGACGGTAGGAGTTGTTCATAGTCCCTTAAGAATCCAGGGTCTTCCATCCATATTTTAGTGATCGATTTAAGAAGAGAGAGCCAGATAATTCATATGGTGTTAAAAACTAAAGGGTTCTGTTCTTATGGGTTGGGCCGTCAATGTTGGGCTAACCCAGCCCTTGACCCGTTATACAATTATTTGTGGATAAGGCAGTTGGTTGCGGTTATATAAATAAATAAATCAATAGCTCTCGGTAGGAAATTTGGCATACTGAACCAGATATCGTTGTGTGAAAGTTCAACAACCAACTCATTTGCATTATTTTCGATGGACTCATTTTCGTTCTGTGTTTGCTTTTTGGCAGCTTCTTTTGCGAGTTGCATTATCATAAACTCCAATTTCACGTGGATAACGTACAAAAGCTGCACAAAATTAGCTAGAATGCCTAATTAGATACAAAAATATAATCATCTTTTTTGTTTTCATCAAGATTCATTTGGAATATGCAAGACATAATGACTCAAAGGAGAGTTTTTTTTATCACTACTTACAGTAAATGGAATGAAAGATATCCAAAGGTACACATGCCATCCTACAAGAAATGTACCAAGAAATGGATTTCAACAATGAAGTCTTTCTTGTCAAAGGCAAGGAAAGAAAGAGAGATACAATCGAGCTTAATCAGGATTTTTAGTGATTTTAGTCGGTAAGTTGAACTTTGATTACGGAAAAACGTCCTGCTTTTCTGCTGGCACTCAGACGAAACCAGTTTGACATGCATATTTCTGGTTTCGAATGGGAGACTCGCTGAAGAATCTGTTCATATGACTTCTAATGCAGTAACATTAAGATCAAAAACAATATTGTCAGTGTCACAGATAATGATTTGATCATCCTTAATGGCAATTTTTCTTGTAAAAGAAAGACAGTTTTTTTTTTTTTTGGTCTATTAGAAAAATATTATTTCACGAAATTCATTTTCCCTTTTCCTAAATGATATATCACAAAAAGTATTAGGCTTATTCTAGGTGCAGTAACAATGGATCATTTTTGTACTAGATTGTTTATTGACCAAAGTCTCTGTAGATGGAAAGTTGGTATGAAGGATTGCAGATCTGAAAATCCTACAAATTGCAGCTAGAATAGCACTGGGAAAAATCTAAAAAAGTCTTAAACATATTATAATAATGCCAATTCAATCTTAAACAATTTTTTTTGGCCAATTGAGTCCTAAATCTTTTGTATTTGTACCAAAATTCAGTCATTTCAGCCAATTTTGGCCAACTAACGCAAATGAGGATGTTGTTTGTCTTATGTGGCGTGTTAACACTTAATGTTAACAATTTTTAATAATATTTTAATAATTTTATTTATTGTTATTATTTTTGGTGACCCGGGAAGCGTTGTATAGCCGGCAGCCGGCTGCGTAAACCCGGGGCGATCCGCAGGGACCCACCTCCCATGGGCCGCAGGTAAGTCGCTTTTTGATTTATTTTTCTCTGCCATCTTTATTATTTTTTATCTCCTTTAGATTTGTTTTAATTGAAAAGTTTTAATTAGACAACCAAAAAGAAGAAGAAGAAGAAGAAGTTAGAGCGAGGCCACCTTAGGATGAAACCGATTCAATTACTCATGAGCAACCCTAGCCTCGCTTCGTGATTACCTGGCTCAAGCTAACACTACTAAACATGATTAAGTTCAAACTTAGCTAAACTTGAGCTCAAGTTCATGTACCACTTAATTGTGACTAAGCTGAATCCGCAAATTACTTGAGTATCTCAATTTACATTCTAGCTTGAGTAGGACATTTAATAGTCGATGTGTTCGAGTCAAGTTTTGTCGTCAGTGTCCAAGACTCGAACAAAAAACTGTCTTCTTTCTAAACAAAACTCTCCCTTTCTGCCCGGACGAAGCAGTAAAGCTAAAAGTGCATACATTAAGAAAAAAGGATAGTGTGTAGAAATTTTTTATTATAAGTGAAATGTTTCTCTTTTCCCTTTTCACAATCTTTCTATTTTGATTTCAGGAGCGGAGAAAACCACGTAAGATCTAATGAATTTTCTGCAATCGAGTCATTTGATCTTATTTAAATTTTTAAGAGATAATCCCAAACTATTTCCTCATAGCTATTTTCTTTGTCATCACACTAATGGTTGAATGAGCTAGGAAGCATTAACATTCTTCGGGAGCTTTCGTGTGTCGGACACCCATCGGACACTTTCCAATCTCGGTCAACACATATCCAAAAAACTGACACTTGGTCAACTTTTCCAACACTCGAGTCAAAATTCCGACATGCGAGTTTCCGGCACGTGATTTTGATATGCGAGATCAATCTTAAAATTTTTCAATAAATAATGGGTCAAAATACATATTTATGAAAAAAATGATAAAAATAATAAATGGAGAAAAAATACAAAAGTAATCTTCTCTTCTCTTCGACTCTCACTTTTCATGATACATAATTTACTCCAAGTTTTTTCTCTTCTCTTCTGACACATTTGATAGGCAAATCCATAGTGTGAATTGCTTGTTTTTTTTCCTCCAAGTTTTATGGATTATTGGAATGGAGCTGAATTTGTTAAATTGAAACAATGAGTGATATTAATGAATGGTGGATTAATGATTTTATGTAAATTCATCCTAGGCTTTTTTTATTATTTATTTATTTAAATTTGAATCAAATTAATTTGATTGATAAAAAATAATAATTTATTATTTATAACAACATACATTTAATATACAATAGCTATTTTTTGAAAAATTGTTTCTTTGTCATTAGACTGATGGTTTAATGAGCATGAATGAAGGTATCTACAGTTTTGATTGGCCAATTTTAGACACCGGATCATCGTTTAGTCTCTTAAATGGTCCCTGGTGTCAATCTGTCCATACATATAAATTTCAATTGAAAAGAAAGACAGGTTGGTTTTAATGGTGAAATTGATCGAGCAATGCAATTAATAAAAAAAAATTAAGTGTTTTTTGTTCCTCCAGTGTCAGCATACCTGACTTATCATTTGATATGAGAGTTCCTTGTTGACTTGTGATTTTGTAGAAGATGAAACGATTTGAAAAGAGAAACATACACTCATGAATAAATCAATTCATGAACTCATTTATTTGGATTGTTGGTGCAGGCTTGGTTGTGCGTCAATGTCTTGTATTGTATTCACTTCACCAGCTTCCATTATCTCAACTCCGGAACTTCCCAAGACTAAACGATTTAATCCCAAATTCTTTGTGGCGGAACCTTCTCAGCTTTTAGAGAAAAACCATGCTAAATTTTTGCGAAAATTTGAAACAATTTGTTTCATCAAAGCGGTGAAACCTCGAGACACTTTCTTCTGCGAGTCTGAGACGTTACTCCTGACAGATCCTTCCCTCGAATCCGTCCAAGCCAGTTCAATATTTGTGGACTCCTCCGGTGAGTTCGGCTCCTTTCTATTATCAATCAACTCCAAAATCGAGGTCAAGATCTCCATTTCTTCCTCTTCATTCCTTTCTTCTTCAACGGTATCTTAATTTCATCAAGATCATCAAGACACATTTCCATATGTTTGTTTGACAGGTACTCCTCCAAATGCATCTTAATCTTCCTTATTTTTTTCCGCTTGTCTGATTGCTCCTCCTTCAATTGCATCTTAATTTCATCGAGACAAATATAAAGAATAAGGCATCTTCAATTCCATGATTTGAACTCAAAGAGAGAAAAAGAAAACTGCCAAATCTTGAGTGCATAATAGGTAGTAAGTTCAACTAACCTGTGATTGTATAATCGCGTGCAATGGTAATATTCTGGTGCTGCACAGAGTCTGGATGATCACTCTGAGGGCCAAAAAATACCACAGAAGAAGCCAAATTGATGGTTAGGCCTCAATACACAGATTATAGAGCAATGATATAATTGACATGAGCAATAAGCCATACCCCATTACTATTCGGGGGACAACAAAACCAACCTTCCCCATAATGCAGGAGTGAAAACCATACTGGAACTGCATAAAGATGCGATAGCGCATTAGTTGGCATATTCCCGATATGCAACAGACATTGCTTAACATTATAAATGATGATGATGATATGAGTTATTTGTGCTCACCATTATAAAGCATAAGAAAGCAAGCTCCAAAGAGTTCACAAATAGCAGGAAGTGAAGCAGGTTGCCGACCACTTTTAGCCCAGCAAACCAGAAATCGTCTTCTGAAAATTCAAAAGCCAAGTCCCTTCACTATTTTCACAACACTCGTCTTTGTCTTGTTCATGCTTTTTGGCAACTTCTTTTGCGAGTTGCATTATCATTCTCTCCAATTTGATGCCAATAATGACCATAAGCTGCGCAAAAATAGCGAGCACACCTAATTATATACAAAAATAGGCTCATCTTCTTCTTCTTCTTCTTCGTATTCTTCTTCTTCTTTCCCATCACGATTCACTTGGAATTATAAGACATAATGACTCAAAGGAGATTTTATCACTACTTACAGTAAATGGAATGAAAGATATCCAAAAGTGCGCATTCCATCCTGCAAGAAATGCACAAAGAAATGGATTGCTACAATGAAGTCTTTCTTGTCAAAGGCAAATAAAGAAAGAGATATACAATCGAGCTTAATCAAAATTAATAGGGATTTTATTCTGTAAGTTGAACTTTGACTGCGGAAAAACGTCACTGCTTTTCTGCTAACACTCAGACGAAACCAGTTTGACATGCATATTTCTGGTTTCCAATAGGAAGACTCGCTGTCCAATGTGTTCATATGATTTATAATACAGTAACATTATGATCCAAAACAATATTTTCAGTGTCACTAACAATGACTTGCTAATCCTTAATGGCAATTTTCCTTGTATTAGAAAAACACTGTTTTACGCACTTCATTTTATTATTTTTTAATTCCTCCTTTAATTCCTCAATGATATATCACAATGCGTATTGGGCTAATTTTAGGCATAGTAAGAATCAACCATTCTAGTACCAAAATGTTTATTTACCAAAGTCAAAGCTATTCTTGAGAAGACCACTTGATCCGCTTTAATGGCACTCAAACCTGTTAGGGTGTTGTTCGTACTCCCCATTGACAAGAAAGCATGGGGGTCTTGCTCCCTAGTGAGCACATGGGGGTCCGGGAGGCTGCCCTAGCATGGTTGCGGGCAGCAGTGCCCTCAAATTGTTAGAAGGTTTTTGTAGTAGTTTGGGCTCATAGTTTATTGTTAGTTTGGGCTTGAGCCCATGAATAGCTACTGAGTGGCCTAAGGCTTTCTCAACCCCTAGGGTTTTTCATGTGCTTTTGTAATTGAGAGTTGAAACAAAGAGGTGGGAGGTGTTAATTGTAGTGAAATCCTTTACTAGATGTAGCCTAGTTTAAGGATGAATTAGGATAAATCTTGTACCTCGATTTCTCTTTCTCACCTTTACTCTCTATTTCATTGTGTTTGTGTGCCTCATCTTATCATCCGGTATTAAAGCAAGGTTTGAGGTTAGGATTTCTTGGTGAAGAGAGATCTAAAAAATCGAATCTTCGAAAGATGTCAATTGGTCAATCACAAATTGAAGTAGAGAAGTTTAAAGTTATGGAAATTGAAGATAGAGGCCTTACTCATGAACAGAGATTCGTGGCATGTGATAAAAGATAATCAACCCGAGGAGAATCCCAAGCAGAAGTCGAAAGAGTCTATGTTCACTTAATTGAAGGAGCGAATCAGTAGTACTTGGAAGGCACGAAACATAATCTGGCTATGTCTTGCTAATAACATCATGGTGAGCATGACCTTTAAGAGGACGTCAAAGGATCTCTAGACAAAGCTTGGAAGCCTTTATTAGAGCAAGTTGCTCATGAAGAGGCTATTTCTGCCGAACCAAGTATATAACCTTTGGATGAGTGAAGGTGATTCTTTTTTTGCACACTTACATGAGTTTAATACTATTTGTGGGCAACTTGAATCAATTGGTGTTAATTTGGATGAGGAAGATAAAGCACGTACCGTACTGCGTTCACTTGCGAATTCATGGCAGCATATAATTGTTTCGATTGGCACTAGTGTTAGTGAACTATCTTATGAGAGTGTTGAAGTTGCTTTATTGTACGAGTAAAATGGGAGTTTTGATAGTGCAATGAATGAGGCTTTTTTGTAAGAGGAAGGAATAGTGAACAATCCAAACCTCTATTAGGTAATAGGATTAAGTCTAAAGGAAGATCTAAAAGCTGAGATCGATAAGAAATAAAGTGTTAAAAGTGCAAAAAGGCTAGACACTTAAAGAAAGATTGGCAAAAGTTTAGGTTAGAGAAGCAAGATGAGCCACCATCCTCTAGTACAACGAAGGATAATGACAATGGCACAGCATACATGTATCTCATTTGCAACTCATCTTAGGGTGATCGGTATGCATGGACAACCGATACTAAAGCATTTTTCTACATGACGCCTCATAGAGATTAGTTCTATTGTAATGAGACACATAAGAGAGGTACAATGCGAGTGGGAGATGACATGACACTTGATATTATTGGTCGCGGTTTGGTGTGTTAGAGAAAACTTCCTATTTTGTTTTGAAGTTGACAAAATGTTTCCATCAATCTAGTCTGAAGACTTGAAAACTCTATTGACAAAGTCTGAAGATCTCCAGACTTAAGATTCAAAGGCTACCTTCATTGACAGTTTCCAGACCAATGAAGTTAAAGTTCTATTCGGTTGAAGTAAAGCATATCCTTATGGATTTGATTCGTTTGGTTAAGGAATATCTCATTGCTGGAGTTAGCACTTCAAGATCTGTTATTCGTATTCAAGTAATCTAGATCCTATTGATCCGCGAATTACACTTGGAATGTTCTATTTATGGAAACCTAGATCCTGATTGTATGGGCGAGTAGGATTGGTGGGCTATCGTCATTTTCCTTGAATAGCTCGAGATCTCTCTAATTGATTCTGTCCAATGGGTTGATTGAAAGAACTCCTTTGGAAGGTGCCAACGGTATTGAAGGCATAAAGGAGTATATAAGGGAGACGTTCAAGTTGTTCAAGAGTGTCCGATAGAAAAATTTCAAAGTCTGAATCTCCTTTTTATTTTGCGATCTTATTCGTCGAGCTATACTTGTACTCAAAAGAGAGATTGAATATCTGTGAGACCTTGAGGAAGTGTAGTAGAGTCTCTACAGTATAGAATCAAGGACGTGAGACTGTAAATTCTCTTTTGATTCTTAGTGAAATCTAGCCGGTGGGCTGTCAGTGCGGGAGAGTGGACGTAGGCTTGGTCTAAGCCGAACCACTATAAACTTGGAGTCTTGATTCTCTATCCCTTATCTCTTTACTTTACATCACATCTTTATACGTCTATCTTTGTCTTCGCTCTTCTTATCTATTAAATGTTAAAAACTAATCTATCCAGTTACGATTAGGAAAAATTCTCTTTGATCACTTATTCACCCCCCTCTAGATGCTCGTACTAGTTCTATCATGGTGAAGCTAAAGATGGAATATGGGAACAATAAAAACTCTTATGGGTGTGATGCATGTTCTTGGTCATACTAGAAACCTTATTTTTGTGGGAACTATGGTAGATGTTGACATTACTTTCATCAACGACAAGTATTCATGTAAGTCATGGATCTATAGTGATTGCTAGAAGCAAATAGTATGGAAAATTGTGGAAGCTATTAAGAAGCACAGTGATCAATTGTGAGAGTTACATCTTAGAGCAGATGGAAGAAGATCCTTCAATAATATAGCTCAAGAGATTGCGCCAAATAGATGAGAAAGGACTAGTGACACTTACCTCAAAGAAGATGATGGATAGAATCTCAAACTATTCTATCGATTTCGGATTTTGTTGACATTGTCCATATAGGAAATTGAAACGTGTATCTTTTAAATCGATAGGAGGGAGAGCGAAAGGGATTTTAGATTTGACACATATTGACATCTTTGGTTCTACAATTGTAGCATTGACTGGAAAATCAATATATTATGCTTCTTTTACTAGTGATTTTTCTAGATATATGTAGATATACATCCTGCAAAGGGAAGATCATGGAGGAAAAGACATTTGGAGTGCCAAAACTTGGCACGGAGGGATACTTAAGTGCCAAAAGTTTGGAAAGGTACACTTAAGTGACAAAATCGAAGCAAAATGGATCACTTAAGTACCACGCCATTTTGCACGTTGACATAGCGAGAAAATGCAAACACGACGTCGTTTTGTCTCTAATGTGGTAAATAATTAATATAAAAAATAATTAACTTAAATTTAAAACTAAATTTATTTATATATTCTAAAAAAAAAAACTTTAACAAAAAAAGGGTGGGGTAGGCCACCGCCTCCTCACCGCCACCGGGAAGGGCGGCAACGGAGGGGGGGAGGGTCGGCCGGGGTCACCGGCCCCGGCCGGCCGGGCAACGAGGGCCGCGACCCTCACCCAAATCGCCGGCCCTTGGCCAACTGCGGCGAGGGCCCGCAAGCCCTCACCGAATGCTGGGCGAGGGTTAGCGACCCTCGCCCGGCCGAGCCAAGGGCCGCTGCCCTCACCGGATCTAGGCAAGGGCCGCGACCCTCGCCCTAGATCTAGGCGAGGGCTTGCGAGCCCTCGCCACCGGGTCGGCCAACGTCGTCGACCCCCGCCGAGGCTTGGCGACCCCATCGACGCTCCCCCACCATCACCGGCCCTTCCCGGCGACAACGAGGAGGCGGCGAGGGCTGCGAGCCCTCGCCGCCCGATCGACCGGGGGCCGGCGACCCGAGCCGACCCTCCCCCTCCGTCGCCGGCCCTTCCCGGTGGCGTAGCAAGAGCTCAACCCTCGGCCGCCTCCCTTCGCCCCCCCCCTTTTTTAATTTTAAGTTTTTCAATTTTTAGTATATTTTAAATAAATTTAGTTTTAAATTAAATTAAATTAAATTAATTTTTATACTAATTATTTACCACATCGAGACAAAACGACGTCGTTTTTGTATTTTCTCACCACGTCGGCGTGCAAAACAACGCCGTTTTGCACTCACCTCGCCGGGAAATTGCCACGTTAGCAATTTGGCCGGATTTTGGCCGGAGTGGCACTTAAGTGATCCATTTTGCTTCGATTTTGGCATTTAAGTGTACATTTCCAAAGTTTTGGCACTTAAGTATCCCTCCGTGCCAAATTTTGGCACTTGGGATGTACTTCTGCCGAAGATGATGTGTTTGAAAAGTTTCATGAGTTCAAAACTATAGTAGAAAATCAATTTGATAAGAAAATCAAAGTTTTGCAAATTAACAAGGGAGGATAATTTTGTTAAGTGAATTTTGATCAATTATGTGTGATTAGTGACATTGCAAGGCAAAAGTCAAGACCCTATTCACCTCAGCAAAATAGGGGTGGCAAAAGGCTTAACTAGTCTCTTATGAAGAAGGCATGGATTATGTTAAGTGGTGCAGGACTACTAGTTGAATTTTGAGGAGAAGTTGTGGCTACCATGTGTTATATGAAGAACAGGTCTCCCACATCAGCTTTGAAGAGTCAAACACCATATGAGACATTGTTTCGGAGAAGGCTAGACGTATCCCATTTTAGAGTGCTTAGCTATGAAGTGTATGTACACATGTCAAAGGAAAAGACTAAGAAGCTTGAGAGCAAGCTAGAGAAGTGCATCTTCATTGGATACAAGGACGGTGTTGATGGGTATAAGTTGTAGAATTCTAATGCTAAAAATATCATCTACAGCAAGAATGTAGTGCTCAGACAATCAAGCTTCTTAAAAATCACAAATGGTTGAGTTAGATGTTGTTTTGAAGAACGAGGCAAAGGCTACACAAGCTAAATCAAAAATTCAACTTATGAAACTAGTGAGCCTGACAAGGTATACTATAGATTATAAAATTAAGTTTGAAGTTGAAGCACCACTTGAACTAATCTTAAGAAGGTCCACAAAGCTAAAAAGACCACTTGAGAGGTATACTCTATTTAGCAGCAATGAGACTTATGCTTAGACTGTTGCAAGTAATGATCTAGCTACTTTCAAGGAAGCAAGAAGCGCAAAGATGCTAAATAGTGGGAAAAAAGCCATGAAATACTAGATAGACTTATTGGATAAAAACGTAATAGTGGAGTTTGGTAAAACTACCTATAGACTAAAAGGCAATTGGTTCCAAGTGGGTGTTAAAAAAGAAGATGTCTAAAGATGGAGAGATAGAACAATAAAAAGCTCATTTAGTTGTGAAGGGATACGCGAGGGCTGGGGGGGTTGATTATGGCGAGGCTTTTTCTCCCGTTATTAAATTAAATTTCATAAGACTAGTATTATCTGTAGTGCCTGTATATAATCTAGAGGTAGAGCAACTTGATGTGAAGACACTTTTCCTCCATAGTTATATGAAACAACCAACAAGGTTTGTGGTCATAGGAAAAGAAGATTTTGTTTGCAAACTGAACAAGTCTTTATTTGGCTTGAAGCAGTCTCCAAGAATGTGGCACTAGAAGCTTGACTCGTATGTCCTAAAGTTGGCTTTATTCATTGTGATGCTGATCGTGTGTCTATGTGAAGAGTTTAAATGATGGTTTTGTTATCTTTAACTTATATATTGATGATATGCTGCTAGTTGGGAACATTTTGAGAATGATTAGTATCGTGAAAGAACTGTTGATAAAATAGTTCGAGATTAAAGATCTTGGCCCAACAGACTTTATCTTGAGCATGTAGATAAAAAAGAAACATGAATTGGGAATTTGTGTCTGTGTCAAAAGAAATATATTAGAAGTCTATTACAAAAGTTCAACATGGTAGATAATAAACCGGTGAAGACCCCCATGTCCACAAGTTCCAATTTATCAATGCTTCAGTATCTCAAGACTGTAGTTTAAGGTAAAGAGATGGCAATAGTCCAATATGCAAGCACAATCAGGAGCTTGATGTATGCTATGGTATGTTCTCGTCCAAATATCACTCAAGCAGTAAGAGTATTGAGCAAATGTATGTCAAATCTAGGGAAAGAGCATTAGATTGGAGGAAAGTGAGTGCTTTGTTATATGCATGATATATATAACTTTGAGCTATGTTATGAAAGCATGAAAAGATAAAATAGACAGCAAGCATTGGAACTAAAGAGCTTTGTGGATGCTGATTCGGAATGTGACATTGATAACAAGAGGGCAACCAACGACTACATGGTTTCCATTCAGCGAAGTTGTGAGTTAAAATAGCAAGAGGCAAAGTGCAATTACTTTATCTATTACTGAAGCAAAGTATATGCCCATCACTCATGCTGCTAAGGAAGTGATTTGTCTGTGTAGATTGTGTAAAGAGCTTGGTTTTGCACAAGGAGTGAAGATTGGGTGTGATAGCCACTATGCTATATTCTTGGCTAAGAATCGTGGATTTCATGCAAGAACAAAGCACATTAGCATAAAATATCACTTCAATGAGAGAAAGTGGAACAAAAGGTTATAGTGTTGGAGAAAGTTGACACACTAATGAATAGTGCATATTTTTTTACCAAGATAGTGAGTGCATAAAAGTTTAAATGGTCACTCTTATGAAATATTGTGGGCGCTAACAGATTTTGTAGTCCGTGTTTAATAAGAGAGGAAGAAATTAGTAAAGAAATCAACAAGAAACACTAGAATATCTAACCCACAGGGAGAGTTGATCGCAAAGAAATTCACTATGAATCCAAAAAGTATAGAGTTTACAATCGCTCAACTAATCAAGCATTTCTTAACTCTAGTTACATCTAAAGCAAAACCCATAAGCGTGATCTCACAATTACTTTTGGAGAACTCATCATAAAACTTATAGAGAGAAGAACCGTAACACTCGACTTGTTCACTAAAGTGGGTACTAAGAAATTCGTTTTATATGTTATTATGTGACTTGCCCACTCAAATTAGAAAATTAACTCAAACTACGAATTCACTTCAATGTGAAAAGTATTTCAATAGTTTCTTGCTTGTTTGGACATCACACTACAAGTCCAATTTGGATTTGTAAATACTATTTAGATCATCTTTTCTTTATGCGCTCAAACACGATACGTAATTTAAGAGTAACAGATCTTGAAACAGTAACAAAGCAGAATAAGTATGCATATATGTGCTTACCGGCTACATTCACGAACAAATAAATCACGGGGAATAACCACAGGTACAATCTGCGATAATGATAAAACTGCAAATCAATATGCTTGAAGAAATGCTAAATATTCTCTGATATTGTAAGTATTATTTCCGTGAAAAAGTCATATTGTATTGTCTTTTCATGAATTTAATACTGTCAAAGAATGATTGGTTGATCCAATAACATTTTCAGCCAAAAATGAGGCAAATTAATTAACATATATGATAGCGCCTTTAGATTAGGATGAGTAATTTGACATGTTCGAATGAAATTGTTATTTCTTGTGAAGGGAAAATGAAGATCTTCCTTTCTCTTAGCTTTCCTTTTCTTTCCCACTTATTGCACACCAAGCTACTCAAATAGCTTTATATGAAGAGGTATCGTGTTACCTGATACCCATCATTTTCTCAAAATCCTTTTCCAAAGCCCTCATTATGTAATTCTGAAAATCTTTTACTGGATTCTCGGGATGAAGTGCCTGTGGACACGACAAATGGCAAGTAAATTAACCATTTCAAGCAGATTATATTACAACGAAGACCCAAACAAAATTTCAGCATAAGAATGTCCTCCACGTACCTCGATGAAGTTCAAACGAAGAGCAAAGAACTCATGCTCGGTCAAAGAAGTATACGATTTCTGCAGAGTCGACACGAGCTGAAGAGGAAAATGCAAGACAATGTCGGGCCTCTCGTGAAACAATTCTTCCTTCCAGGTGAATCATAAATATCGCATTCCATAACAATTGTAGAAAATATATTACTCATTCCACGTTTACTAGTACCATTTGTAAGAATAATTATGACCCACAATATATTATTAATTAATAATTTAATAATATTTAAGTGCTAAAAACTTATTGGCTGCGAGAATGTGTAACTCTTATAAAAAGATGTGATTTTCATGAAGATAAATTTTGCTTTGATGGAATACACCTATTAATAACCTATATAAAAAGTCTGGTCCTCTCTATGCCCAACACAATAAATTGTATTCTACCCTTCATCAGATAAAATACTTTAAGACTAAAGTGGATTAAGAGAGAGAAATCGAATTTCTTCATTTCTCGTATTTCTACAACAATCATTTTTTTTTCAAAGTTAGTATTATGGATAAAGGTATATCTTCATCTCTCATGTCGTGAATAAATAATGAGGATTTTGAAGATTATTTAATTTAGAATTTCCGCAAAAAATTATATATATATATATATTTGGTAAAAAGAATTATATTATTGCTTACACCTTAACTTGATATATTTAAACATACTATATCCGTGAACAAAGATGATAGTTAAAATATTCGAAAAGAGAAAATGATAAAAATCCATATGGCTAACGTTGAAGTTTAGTATGATCCAATGAAATTATAATGCGGAACATTTTGAAGATTGCATGATATGGTTAAAGTCGTAAGGATATGCTCGATTTCCAAGAAACTCCAACCCCTCTTGTTTTGCAGTTGTGGGGAGCTTCAAGAGACTCAATGACTTACCACATATTTGAGCGAGGCAAGTGGGTTATTATCACGTTTCAAAATCTCTGTGAGTACTGTAGATATAAACAGAATATAAATACCTCAATCAAATTAGGAAATTCTTTTGGAGACTGTACGAGAATTTTGAGCAGAGCGAGATCACTTATCTTCTCCTCCCTTTTATTACATTGCCTGAGGAGGATGAATTCGACGACCTTACCTTCTCGCTCTCGCTGTCTACTTCTGATCCCGTTATCATATATCTCCAAACACCTCCATTGGTTTAACTAACATAATGCAGACAAAAATAATGTTACCAAATTGATCCAAGAGAAGCCCTAATTTTTTACTGATTTTTCTAGTTCGGACGAGTTTTTACTTTTCACTCATGACTTTTCGTAAAAATTGGAATACTCGCTAACAAGAAGTACTCAAGGCACTTGAAAATTTTTGAAATATCAACCCATGTACACGTGCAATCACATACAAAGATGTTCGTGTTTTTTCGAAACTTCAGCACAGTACAGTACTTTTTTTGGGGTTTGGTTGGGGGGGGGCGGGGCAATATTGGAGGGATTGTCGTAAGAGAGAGTAACAGAAAGATATAATTGAAGTGACACTGATGTCTATAATTGAAGTGACAAGGATGTCGTGGCACACCATAGACAGTACTTTCAGCACACAGAGGACCACGTGAAAGGTAGCTAGCACAAAGATGAAAACGTCCAGCTGATGGATTGCTTCAACAGACAACAATGCCACCTTCCCCTGTAAAGAGAAAAGGAAAAGGAAGCAATTGTACCAAATATTCGTTTCGTAGCTCTTCGCTGTAGTCTTCAGATCTCTCTTAACACTGGAGAGGTGCAAAGACTTGTATAGATAAATAGTGTAATAAATGATGTGGTCGACTCTTAATCAGTTACAAAACACTATTGAACTAATATAATTCCCGTTTGCAGTTTCATATAATTTTGTATATCAATCTTTTAAACTTACCTTTGTATTTTTAAGAGAAGAAGAAGAAGAAGAAGAAGAAGAAGAAGAAGAAGAAACTCTGGTAAAGTTACTTTTTTACTGCAGTAATCTGTAGTATCATAAGCCACAGCGAGGAGGCGGCGTCCTCGTGTTGCACTGGAGGCGAAGGAACTAGTATTGAAATTGGCGACGGCAGAAGAAGAGTTGGGCTTCTTGCAAGGAAGCAAGACGTTGTCGAGTCGGTCTGATATGCAAATCTTCCCTATACTAGTTTGGAACACCGTCAAGAGAAGCGATATGAGACCCAATAGCATCAACTCTGCCATTGTCATCGTAACCCGGAAAACCAAAAAAAATAAAGAAAGAAAGAAAGAAGAGAGAATTCATGCGCATGCACATTAGTATTATGAAATAGTCCAAAAAATAAAAATAAAAAGAAAAAACCAAAGAGAGGTCACCATCCTTGATCTTCCGTGAGCCGCCAACAAGCGGCCACCATTCCCTCTTCTTCTTCTTCAAACACTGCATTCGACAAGGAAACTTGAGTTAAGAATTGGCGGCATCGCAATTGACATGCCAGACTCGGACCTTAGGAAACAAGAGTAACCACCTGGCCGGCGAGACGAAAAGATCTCTCAACAAAGACAGAGATGAACACTATGCTGAAGCACACTACAGCCACCACCCACGTCGGCGTGTACTCCAACGAATTCTCGTCTACTTCCGTGACGGCCATTCTCTCTCTCTCTCTCTCTCTCTCTTCCCCGTGTATGCGTGTGCTTACTATGCCTCTCCTTCGAATTCTCATCGCACATATATATATATATATAGAATGATGCATCAACGAAAATGTTCACACACATGATGTTCACCCACACGTGGACAATTTCCTTGTTGTTCAACTAGACAAGACACAAGCGAACCCACGAGGAACATGACTTGCTTTGCCGATGCCTAAAAAGAACTATAATTCTCAGATAAACATCCGGTGGAGTGAGTTTTGCCTTGCTAAACGCCAATAGTCAATATTACTTTAGGAATGTGAGGACCTAGTTTAAACTTCATAGTGGAAACTAATGCCTATGCCACCAATTACACATATTGATATTTAACTGTGATTGTCCGAGGAGGAGAGAATACAGTAAATGGAAAATGAAAACTTGGCCTATTAAATTGAAGCTACTCAAGTTGAGCAATATCGGGTTTCCAAAAGAAGGGCGAGAACAAAAATTAGCGCTACACTTGAGGAATGAGCATTATGATGTTTAGCACTATATTGGAATTTGTGGGGGCAATTGAATAATATTGAGTTTCTATGTCCGTAATTTCCGGCAGCAATTAGCCAAAAGGACTATATTGGAATTTCCTGTAAAAGCATTAAACTACATTGGCAAAATTAAAGTGTTTAGATTTTAATTGACATCCATAAATAAGTTTAGGACTGATTAGGTAATAATCCTATATATGTTCATATTGAAATGATCCCTTGCTTGTTTATCAAAAGAAAGTATTTATTCCAAAAGCCAAAAAACAAAAACGAAAACGAAAACGAAAACAATTGTGAATCGATTTTCCGCTAACAAACACAATTAAGGTATCTCATACATTGAATGGCAGAAGAAAAGTATCTCATGCATGGATGATGCTTATTGCTTTGTGTCGAGTTAATGTTTTACTGTCAAATCAATGAAGAAATTGTTTTCCAAATCATTTGTTTTTCACAAAACAAACCGAGCTTGTAGTTTTTTCCCATATAATCCTTGCTCAAAATATCGATAATAGAAAATGTATCCATGTGGTTAATTAGGCTTCAGTGGCCAAGAGTGTGTTGCATTAACTTTAGGGTCCGTTTGTTTTGTAGAAAATTCACATTTTGAAAATTATTTTCTTAAAAGTGATTAGTTATATTGCTTGGAAAAATTTGCTGACAAACAATGTATGCATTATCAACAATAATTAATACCTACATACTTTAGTGGGCAATAAAAATATTTATCATTCATTCATTATGAGTAATATAAACGATCATTTCTAGAAAAATGTTTTCCAAAACCTGAACTTTCTACGAAACGAATAGAGCTTTAGTTTCTAAACTTTTCCTATGGTGAAATTATAGGTAAATATCAACCGGTTGACCATTTTTTTATAAGAATTTCAATAAGTCAACTTTTGTAGCTTTTTTTTATACAACCAAAAAAATATGAAAAACTAGAGTATACACTGTCATTGTAAAGAAAACATTACCCAAATATCTTGATATACTCTACTCAATATAAGGAACAGATATTACAAAGATTCGCTCTATGTAGACCAAAATCGTCATAGCCATCAAAAGTGCAGGTTCCACGTTTTGGTCTACCTAGATCGAATCTATCAAATAATTTTCTCACTAGCCATCAACTCAAGGGTGACTAAAATCGCTTGTGTAAAGTTATCTTCGCATTAATAGCGTCTGCTAGAATCACTCCCAAAAAAAAAAAAAAAATTACTAGCTGTCCATTTTTACGGCCTAAAGAATGACTTGCTATCGACTTCTGGAATCTCCGCCCGCGTCGTTTTTCAGAATGCAAGAGCTGATGTGAGCTTTCGTCTCGATGCAATGTGCACGCAGAGGGCAAGCTTGTTAGCTGGAACACGAGAACGGTGAGAGAAAGTAAAACAAAATCTCACAGGAGGACTTCATCTCTTTATGAACGAATCGGAAGCCATTGCCTTTCCTTTCCCTTGTGTGTGGGGTCATTATCCCTTCCTCCTTTTGAGATTCGAAGCTCTTCTTTCGGGAGAGTTTGATTCATAATTAAAGTTTGAGCCCCGACTTCGATGCTTATCAATTTCTTTTTCTATTCGTACGAGGAATTCAAGCTTTTGACTCGACTAGTCCTTAAATTATTGAAAATGTCTCGTATGAAGCTGTCGATAAGCTTCACCTTATATTTTCTTGCAGATTGTGAACCACTTGTCTATAATGATGTGGCCAAAGAACAAAAACGGAGAAAAGTCATGAATGAAGAAATTGAAGCCATCAAGAAGAATCAAACATGGGAGCTAGCTGATCTCCGAAGGATAAGAAATCGATTGGATTCAAATGGGTGTACAAGGCCAAGAAGAATGAGAAAAGAGAAGTGACAAATACATGGCTAGATTAGTTGTGAAGGGATACAAGCAAAAAGTCGGAATCGACTATAATGAAGTTTTTGCCCTTGTCATAAGCATGGAAATGATTAGATTGATCATTTCTATCACTACTCAAAATGATTGACGAATTTATCAAATGGATGTCAAATTAGCATTTTTAAATGCATCCTCAATGAAGAGATTTATGTTGAACAACTTGAGGGATTTGTGTGACATCCTAATTTTAGGTTCTGATTTCGATTGAATAAGTTGGGCATTTCATCGACGCGCTTGTAGTGCTTTTCTCTAAGATAGCCACTCATGAGATAACTAGTCTATCAGGTTAAGCCGTTAAGGGATTTTAAATGCAATAGACTTGAGAATTCGACTAAGAATCGACTGCTCGACCGTGCTAGTCCGCAATGGTCATTACGGCATAGTTAAAAATTAATTAGAGATCAGAGATAGGTCAGTTCGACTGAGATGTGTGGCTAAATATGGGTGATTCCACTATTTTGTAAAATTCTCGTCGATCGGCACTAGACTAATTTTTCTGTCGTTTTGGCATCCTGTGTCCATATTTAAAATCTAGAGGTTTTCACGACAACCGAGAGCCATCAATGTGTCAAATGGGTTCATTGTGTTTCGAAGAAAATTGACTACGAGTCATTTGCACTAAAAATTTCTGAAAGCTACCCGATAGCCTGGGTCACGCTAAAATTGCGCCGGATTGAAATTAACTGCGAATTTGAATCCAATTTCAAAAATTGAAAGTCCTGTTATGTTACAAGTGATTTTAGGAACGTCGACTCACCTTTCGAGGAATTTTCAGAGAGTTTGAGATTTTTACGGAAAATCGTTTCGGACGATTCGGAAAATGAACGGAAATTCAAATTAGCCAATTTGAAGGGACTTTTGGCATCTGGTGTAAGTGAATTAGTGAAAGGAAATTTTTATGGGATTTTTCCTCAACAAATTGGACCTCAATTGGTGAATTTTGTTCGAAAAATCGGATTCCGAGAAAAATGAAATAGAATTCGGAATTGAAGAAAATTGCCGTTTTTTGTTGCCCGAGACTTGTTGTTTAGGGGAAATTTGGTGCGACAAAGCAAGTGAAGATCAAGTACTTTAGCGTGGGGATTTTTGGGGATCAAATCAGACTAAACAAGAGTAAGTGAGACCAAGATTTTTGAGTAATAGGATTTCCTCTTTAATTTTCTATTTCTATTTCCCCCCGCGACTTCTTCAACAACTGCTTGAAGCCACAAGTCCAACCCTTCTCTCCGCGAAATCAGCCGCTCAATCAGTCCATTAGCCGAGGAACCCGAGCAGAAAATTGGAAGCTTTGCAGGCAATTGTGTGATCTGTTTATTTAATTAAGCTCTAATTTGTGTTGATTGTGCATGATTTGTATTTTTGAAATTTATTCTTAAATTCATTTAATTTCAGTAATTGATTGGAAAAAAAACCGAACGTCGGTTTACAACGCCAAAAATATTTTAGTGGACCATATAAATTGGTGGAATTTTCAAGTGGCAGAAAATTGTATTTTGGCTATGCCCGACCGTGTACCCACACACGATATTTTATCGAGTATGATAAAAATGGAAAAAAAAAAAAAAAGGAATCTTAGAATAGCGGATTAGTGGATCTGGCAGCTTCTGGTGAGCATATTATTATATCAGATTAGTGAATCTAGCAGCTTCTGGTGAGCATATATAGAATAGCATATTAGTGGATTTGGCAGCTTCTGGTGAGCATATATAAAATGCAAATCCGTGGATCTGGCAGCTTCTGGTGAGCATATATAGAATAGCATATCGGTGGATTTGGCAGTTTCTGGTGAGTATATATAGAATAGCAGATCAGTGGATCTAGTAGCTTCTGGCGAGCATATATAATATACTATATCAGAAATTGAAGTAGCTTCTAGCGAGCATATATATATAGTATATTATCTTAGTATTTGAGGCAGCTTCTGGCAAGCTATACTATCTATTATTGGCTTAGAGTGAGCAGTCCTAGACTATGGTCGGACTCATAGATAGTATTGATTGAGATGACCAGGGAATGGTCATGTTGACATGTAATCGACTGAGTCAATTGATCGATGATTCGATTTGGCTAGATAAATTGATTGTGAAGTGATTGGTTGCGATATGAACTGTACTGACTTGCAGGAAGGGACTGAGGTTAAGGTAAGTCCCCTAACTCGTGATTGTGCTTAGGTAGCCATTTGGGCGTATTTTCTTCCTAATCGAGTCTTAGGGAGTCGAACTTGTTGAGACGTCGTCTCTCCCCGTTGTGAGATAACATTTTCAGGTCCTTAGATAGCAGTTGAGGAGGACCCGAAGCTCCGAAGTTTGATGAGGAAGAGATCGAAGAATCGGCGAAAGTATTTGACTAGTGGGTCATAGGACAGTTCCCATTTTGTTGAGTCAATCTTTTGTAAACAGCCTAGCATTGTGTATAAACCTGAAGTGTTTATAAAAGGCTTGTTTGTTAGTGATTTGTTGTCATACTTTTCTATCCCATCTTATTGTTGTCTGGAGATTAATTGTTACTTCCACATGCATATTAAAATGAATAGGTCGGCGATGCGTCCTGTGACGTCGCAATTGAATCGACCAAGGAGGGATGGACACGTGCTTAGAGGATCGGGGCGTGACAATTTGTTGGGAAGGTCATGAAGACAAAGTGCTGAGGTTGAAGAAAGCTCTATATGGGCTTAAACAAGCACTGAGAGCATGGAATTCCAAAATTGATACATATTTCAAGACAAATGGATTCTCTCAATGTCCATACGAGCATGCACTCTATTAAAACAAGAAAAATGTAATGTTCTACTTGCCTATTTATATGTCGATGACCTTTTTTTTTCAAGAAACAATCCGACAATGATTGATGCTTTTAAGGCATCGATGGTGAAAGAATTTAAGATGACCGATAATGGTCTCATGAATGATTTCCTTGGCATCAAAGTGAAGCAAAATGCCAATAGGATTTTTATTTCCCAAAAAGGATATGTAGAAAATATCCTTGAAAAATTCAACATGAAGAATTGTACACCGGTCAATACACCAACGGAGTGCGGAACTAAGCTTTTGAAGTTTGATGATGGTGTCAATATTGATTCAAGATATTATAAAAGCTTGATTGGGAGTTTGAGATATTTTATTGGCACAAGATTGGATATGATGTGTAGTGTTGGGATTGTGAGTCGATACATGGAGAAACCGAAGTCAACTCATCATAAAGCGGCAAAAAGGATACTTCACTACATTAAAGGTACAATTTGTTGTGGCCTACACTACTATTGATCTGAATCCTTTCAACTTAGAGCATATTTAGATAGTGATTATGATGGAGACATCGATGATCGGAAAAGCACCACAGGATTTGTATTTTTCGTGTGACACTATTTTCACATGGTCATCAAAGAAACAATCAAGTGTTACTCTAAGCTGAGTATGTAGCTACATCCTCTTGTGTTTGTCATGTAATATGGTTGAGAAGGCTACTTAAAGATATTAATGTAGAGTAGAAGAAAGCAATGGAGGTTTTTGTCGATAATGTTTCTACTATTACTTTGGCTAAAAATCCAATCTTTCATGAATGAAGCAAACATATCAATGTTCAATATCACTTCATTCAAGAATGGGTAAGAGAGAAGGAAATTGAAGTGTTGTATGTGAAGACAGGAGATCAAGCAAGATCGACACTTTTCGAAAGTTTAAGAGTTTGCTTGGAATAATCTATGGAATAGAATTTGGTTTAGGGGCGAGTGTTAGAAATTAGATCAAATTCATAATGTTGTTATTGTCGACACTACCGATGAATCATTGAGTTACCGTTGTCAATCGGTTACTACGTTGCCAATATTCTAGAATTGATACCGGAAAATATTCGGTGCACACATTGAAGAAGTCATTATTATAGCGTTTCTTTTGAGAAGTCTGTTCATATTTTTATGTCGTGATTATTCGTGTTTCAAGGTGTAATCAATGTTTTGTAAGTTCGTAGGATTTATCTCCTCAGAATGCTACTAACTCATTTAATAGGGAGAGTAAAAGTTATGTAACAAGTCTATAAATAAGAGAGTTTTGTGATCGTTCTTGTAAAAGTGAAATAAACGAAAGTCTATTTATCTCATTCTCTTCTTTGTGTGAGTTGCGACTATTTCACCTTCATTTTCTCCCATTAGTCTCCTTTCTGATTTCAAATAGGGAGACTCGCTGTCAAATCCATTCATATGATTTTCCAATGCAGTAACATTAAGATCCAAAACAATATCTTCAGTGTCACTAATAATGATTTGTTCATCCTTAATGGCAATTTTTCTTGTATTAGAAAAACAGTTTTTTTTTTTTTAAAGAAAAACATTGTGAAAACATTGTTTCAAGAAATTCAATTTTCCTTTTCCTCAATGCTAATTCTAGGCGTAGATGGAATGTTGGTATGAAGGATTGCAAATCTGAAAGTCCTATAAATTGCAGGTAAAATAGCACGTATCATCAAATTATTTTGGCAGGAGAACTATAGTCAAATGAAAAAGTTGTCTTCCTTGACTTTTCTCCGATCATATCCTTTAGATTTGTTTTAATATAAAAGTTTATGAGCCAACAAGAATAAAGAATAAGAAGTAAGAGCAAGGCTACCTTAGGATGAAACCGATTCAAATTATTCACGAGTATCTCTAGCTTGGCTTTGTGATACTCTTAATTTTTTTTTTTTTGGTCAATCCTACTTTAATCCTATTCTAACACTCACTCTCGACTTTTGCCCCGCTCCTTTGTAGGGTGTGGGAGTCGAAACCCACTCCCGAAATAAAATTGTCCCCACCCCAATCCCCTCTCGAGAAGATAAGGATTTGAACCCCATCTCCCGCTTCCAAGTTGGAAGGGTGGCCACCGAGGCGAACCCTCGGTGGTTTTGTGATACTCTTAATTAACTCACTCGGTTTCAAGCTCGAGCTCGAGTTAACAGTACTAAACATGATTAAGTTCAAATTCAACTAAACTCAAGCTCAAGTTCATGTACCACTTTATTGTGACTAAGTTGAATATGTAAATTACTTGAGTATCTTGTCGCGACCTCCCTTTAGGCAGCCCTTACGTGCGGGTGTGTGCAGAGCCTAATGGTTAGCTAAGCGTTAAGTTTTGCACGGGCTCTCCCAAACCCACCAATTCACCACTTATTATTCGAATTTTTAACCCACAAGTCAATTTCATTTATGAGGCGTCACTAATTGATTTGAGGTAAATCGATTAGGAACTCAAGTAAAATATTAAAATATTGGTAGAAATGTTTTACTCTTGTGCAACTAAAGAAATTAGAATCGGTAACTTGATTATACTAGTTAATGAAATAATGCATTTTTGGTACCTAATCTTGTTTAAATCCTAAGATTTTATTTTTTTGGATTCTTCATGTATTAAAAAAGATACTAAAAGAAACATTTTAGGCCTTTCCCTAATTTCAGAAATTTTCAAAGGATTTTTCAATCATTTTTAAGATAGAAATGCGCAAAATCAATTTTAGGCCTTTCCTTGAAAAAGAGATTTTTTTTTTTCGATTTTTTAATTAGAAATATCTAAAAATAACAATATACTAAACTGACCCGGGTCGGCCAAACCCGAGTGCCGGCCCGATTTGGGTTTGGCCCGACTGATCCGGTCTCGCACGAGCCCCCTTTGTTTTAAACATTTCTCCCCTCTCTTTCTGCCCACGGATGCGAACGAAGGTCCACAAACATGTCAAATGATCAACAAGCGCTCGGAACCAAACCAAAATCACGGGAAATCCATACAAGCTTGGTTCGGGCATTTTAGCGAACACATGGAGGGGCGTCGGCTAAAGGGAAGCTTTAGACTTGCGTCGGCATTGAATTCGGACCAAAATCAACAACGACGGACCAGCAAAACTTGACTTCAACACCGGGACGATTCGTTTTACGTCCAATATAAATATGAGAGTCAGTAAGCTTCGGCCACAAGCGAAGGACACAAACGGACGCCTAACTCGAGCATTTCAGCAAACAATTAATATTCGCAAACCAAGGAGTGGAAAACGGGGACCACCGAGCCCGAGCTCTAACATGCTAAGCCCCGAGACCACAGTACGTACACAAATAAAGCAGGAAACTCGCACGAACCGGACAACGGCTGCCCGGTCCGGCGAGCCCAAAACAGAGCATGGCCGTGAAGAAAAAGGGCGGTCGGCCGAGAGTGCCTACCCAGCTCGCGGCGTCGGACGGCGGACGAGCTCAATAGATCGGGCTACGTCCGTTCGCCTCGCTCGCCCAGGAGCCGGGATCCTCGGGAAGCCGACCCCGAATCGGAAAAACCAAGACCGCCCGAGCGGGGACCTACCGTGGCTTCAAAGCGGACAAGGAGCGGCGGCGGATCGTCGGTTTTGGTTCGGAAGTGGCAGCCAACGGCGGCCCTCTCAGTTGCGTTCTCTCTTTCACAGCGGGATCTCTCTCAGATCTCGCTTACCCTCTCGGCCTCTCTCACCAGATCTCGATTTCTCTCCCCTCTGCCTCGCTCACAGATCTCTCTCTCTCTTCCTTTGCCTCCTTCCGCTCACTCAGATCTCTCTCGGGCTTCTTGGATGTCTCTCCGAAGAAAACCCCTCAGATCTCTCTCTTCCTAAGTGTTTCTCCTTGGCTCGCCAGATCTTGTGCTGCTCCATTTGGCGGCATTAATGACGCCTGCTAAGCCGCCCCCTCCATCGCCGGCTACTCTACTTTGCTCTGGTAGATCGTCCTCGCACGCGTGAGGTGCAGACTGCAGAGGAGGGAAGAGGAAGGAGGGAAGAAGGAGGGGAAGAGAGACCGAGCCTGGCCGGGCCGGGCCGAAAGGGGGAAGCTGGGCCAACTTGGGCCTGGGCCCTCGGGGGTGGAAGGAGAGGAAGAAGAGGGGCTGGGCGAAAAGGCCCAGCCCCCCTGGGCCCCCTTTTCTTTATGAATTTTTCATATATATTTATCCGAAATGCAGTAATATAAAAAAAATAAAATTTAGTTGATGCAAATAATATTAATGCCTATGTGATGTGATGGAAATATTCTTGGGTAAGGCCAAATTTGGTCCCTAATTTTCTATGCACTTAAATCCTAGATAT
This sequence comes from Eucalyptus marginata, assembly GCA_014182565.1. Classification (NCBI taxonomy): domain Eukaryota; kingdom Viridiplantae; phylum Streptophyta; class Magnoliopsida; order Myrtales; family Myrtaceae; genus Eucalyptus; species Eucalyptus marginata. Next base: position 5,601,756 of record CM024585.1, read on the forward strand.
TTAGTCAAAATTTAAGTGTCAACATATCTCAACTTATATTCTAGCTTGAGTAGGAAATTTAATAGTCGATGTGCCGCTCGAGTCAAGTTTTGTCGTCAGTGCTCAAGACTCGAAGAAAAAACTATTTTCTTTCCAAACAAAACTCTCCCTTTCTGCCTGGATGAAGCAATAAAGCTAAAGAGTGTATACGCTAAGAAAAGGAAAGTATGTAGAAAATCTTTATTATAAACGAAATGTTTCCCTTTTCCCTTTTCACAATCTTCTTATTTTAATTGCAAGAGTGGAGAAAACCACGTAAGATCTAATGTAATCTTCGGCAATCGAGTCATTTGTTCTTATTTACATTTTTAAGAGATAATCCCAAAACTATTACCTCATAGCTATGATTGTTTCTTTGTCATTATACTGATGGTTTAATGAGCATGAACGAAGGTATTAATAGTTTTGATTGGCCAATTTCAGACACCGGATCATCGTTTAGTCTCTTAAATGGTCCGTGGTGTCAATCTGTCCATACATATATATTTCAATTGAAAAGAAAGATAGGTTGGTTTTAATTGTGAAATTGATCGAGCAATCCAATTAATAAAAAAAAAAAAAATTAAGTGTTTTTTCCCTCCAATGTCAGCTTTCTGTACTCTCGGAACATACCTGACTTATCATTTCATATGAGAGTTCCTTGTTGACATATGATTTTGTAGAAGATGAAACGATTTGAAAAGAGAAACATACACTCATGGATAAATCAATTCATGAACTCATTATCTGGATTGTTGGTGCAGGCTTGGTTGTGCTTCAATGTCTTCTATTGTAGTCACTTCACCAGCTTCCAATATCTCAACTCCGGAACTCCCAAGACCAAACGATTCAATCCCAAACTCTTTCTGGCGGAACTTTCTTAGCTTTTAGAGAAAAACCAGGCTTAATTTTTGCGAAATTTTGAAACAATTCGTTTCATCAAAGCGATGAAACCTCGAGATACTTTCTTCTGCAAGTCTGAGACCTTACTCCAGACAGATCCTTCACTCGAATCCGTCCGGGTTGTGGACTCCTCCGGTGAGTTCGGCTCCTTTCTATCATCAATCATCACCGAAATCGAGGTCACGATCTCTTTTTCTTCCTCTTCGTCCGATGCGTACTTCTCCAAATGCCTCCTAATCTTACGTATTTTGTTCTGCTTGTCCGATTGCTTCTTCTCCAAATGCATCTTAATTTCATCGAGACAAATATAGAGAATAGGGCATCTTCAATTTCGTGATTTGAACTCAGAGAGAAAAGGAAAACTGCCAAATCTTGAGTGCATAATAGGTAGTAAGTTCAACTAACCTGTGATTGTATAATCGCGTGCAGTGGTAATATTCTGGAGCTGCACACAATCTGGACGATCACTCTGAGAGCGCAATAAATACCACAGAAGCCAAATTGATGGTTAGGCCTCAACGCACGGATTATAGAGCAATGATATAATAGACATGAGCAATAGGCCATACCCCATTACTATTCGGGGGACAACAAAACCAATTTTTCCCACAATGCAGGAGTGAAAACCATACTCGAACTGCATAGAGATGCGGTAGCGTGTTAGTTGGCATCTTCCCGATATGCAAGAGACATTGCTTAACATTATAAATGATGATGACGATATGAGATATTTGCGCTCACCATTATAAAGAAGAAGAAAGCAAGCTCCAAAGAGTTCACAAACAGCACGATGTGAAGCAGCCTGCCGACCATTTTTAGCCCAGCGAACCAGAAATCGTCTTCTGAAAATTTAAAAACCAAGTCCTCTGCACTATTTTCGCTAGACTTGTCTTTGTCGTGTTTATGCTTTTTGGCAACTTCTTTTGCGAGTTGCATTATCATTCTCTCCAATTTGATGCCGATAATGACCATAAGCTGCGCAGAATTAGCGAGCACGCCTAATTAGATACAAAAAAAGGCTCATCTTTTTTCCCCCCATCAAGATTCACTTGGAATTGCAAGACATAATGACTCAAAGGAGAGTTTTTATCACTACTTACAGTAAATGGAATGAAAGATATCCAAAAGTGCGCATTCCATCCTGCAAGAAATGCATAAAGAAATGGATTGCCACAATGAAGTCTTTCTTGTCAAGGGCAAATAAAGAAAGAGATATACAATTGAGCTTAATCAGGATTAATAGGGATTTTATTCGGTAAATTGAACTTTGATTGCGGAAAAACGTCACTGCTTTTCTGCTAACACTCGACGAAACCAGTTTGATATGCATATTTCTGGTTTCCAGTAGGAAGACTCGCTGTCGATTGTGTTCATATTATTTATAATACACTAATATTAAGATCCAAAGCAATATTTTCAATTTCACTAATAATGATTTGCTCATCTTTAATGGCAATTTTCCTTGCATAAGATAAACACTGTTTCACGCAGTTCACTTTTCGTGCACCTAATCCTAATAAACCATAGTTGTTTTACCAAACATTTGCTCTATAATAGTTGCTCTTATGAAATGATGTCGAAGCTAATGGATCTTGCGGTCTGTGTTTAATGAGAGAGGAAGAAACTAGCAAAGAAATCAACAAAAAACACTAGAATATCTAACCCATGGGGAGAGTTAATTGCAAAGAAATCCACTATGAATCTGAAAAGTATGGAGTTTAAAATCACTCAACTAATCAAGTGTTTCCTAACTCTAGTTACATCTAAAGTAAAACCCATAAGTAGACCTATCAAACAGGTGGGTCGGGTCATAAATGGTCCGACCCAAATCGACCATTTAACCCGTTTATAATCCATTTATTGCAATGCAAAATTTTTTACCCATACCCAATCCGATCTATACTCGACTCATTTAACTAAATTTAAGAAAATTTATTTCTTATATATATATATATAAAATGGTATTGCTAAAATAGTTTTATACAAAACAAATTTAATTGAACAATTTTATAATTTTTAAAATAATTACTTTAAAAAATCGAATGTTAAATTATTTTTATTTTTTAAAAATATAATTTTTAATTTTTTTTTCTTTTTATTTTTCTTTTCTATAATTTTTTTTAATTTTTTTTTTTTTTTTTTTTCTTTTTCTTCTTCTTCTTCTTTGGTTGGCCGCCGGCCCACGACGATAGTCGGCGTCAGCCACGGGCGAGCCTCGAGCTCACTCGACTTGCCGATGTCGGCAAGCTCAAGGCTCACTAGATCCGGTGAGCTCGAGCTTGTCAAGGCTCACTAGATTCGGCGAGCTCGAGCTCGCCGAATCTAGCGAGCCTCGAGCTCACCCCTCGTTGGATCTAGCGAGCCTCGAGCCTCGCCCGATGCGTCGACGAGTTCGAGTCTCGCTAGAGCTCGAGCCTCACCCGACGCCAACGAGCTCAAGGGTCACCCGGCCGGTCACCGACCATCGCCATGCCATCCACTAGAGGAGGAAGAAGAAAAAAAGAAAAATAAAATAAAATTATAAATTAATTTTTATAAAAAAAATATTTTTTTTTTTTGAAAAGTTAAAGAGGGAAGAGAGAGATTGTGAGGTTTTTGTTGAAAATGAGTTCTAAATCCAACTCATTTAAGACCCACTTAAGACCCACCTAAGACCCACATATCTTAAGTCTTTAATTGTTAAACCCATTTAACTACTTTTTGTCAAAAAATAAGTGACCAATATATGACCAATTTATGATTCAAATGGGTCATATATGGATCTAAGACCCATTTTGCCACCTCTACCCATACGTGTGATCTCATAATTACTCATTGAGAACTCATTAGAAAACTTATGGAGAGAAAAACCCTAACACTCAACTTGTTTGTTAAAGTGGGTAATAAGAATTTCGTTTTATATGTTCTTACATGACTTGTTCACTCAAACTAGAAAACCAATTCAAAGTACGACTTCAACTCCAACGTGGAAAGTAATTTCTGTAATTTCTCACTTATTTGAATATCATACCACAAGTCCAATTTGGATGTGTAAATACTATTTGGATTATGTTTCCTTCATGGACTCGAACGTGAAACATAATTTAAGAGTAACAAATTTAGAAATAGTTATAAAGAATAATAAGTATGCATATATGTGCTTACCAGCTACATTCACGAGTAAATAAATCACGGCGCATAGCCACAAGTACCATCTGCGATAATGATAAAAGTGCAAATCAGTATGCCTAAAGAAGTGCTAAATATTCTCTCATATTTTAAGTATTATTTCCATGAAAAAGTCATATTGTATAGTTTTTTCATGAATTTAATACTGTCAGAGAACGATTGGTTGATCCGATAACATTTTCGGCCAAAAATAGGGCGAATTAATTAACATATGCAATAGGACCTTTAGATGAGGATGAGTAATTTGACATGTTCGAGTGAAATAGTTCTTTCTTGTAAAGGAAAAAGGAAAATCTTCCTTTATCTTAGCTCATCCTTTTCTTTTCCATTTATTGCTCATCAAGCCTACTTAAATAGCTTCGTATGAAGGGGTATCGTTTTACCTGATTCCCATCATTTTCTCAAAATCCTTTTGCAAAGTCCTCATTATGTACTTCTGAAAATCTTTCCCTGGTTCCTTGGGATTTCGTGCCTGTGGACACGACAGAATTGACAAGTAAATTAACCATTTCAAGGCAAATTATATTACAACGAGGACCAAAACTAAATTTCAGCCGAAGGATGTCCTCTACGTACCGCGATGAAGTTCTGACGAAGAGCGATGTACTCATGCTCGTTCAAAGAAGTGAACGTCTTCTGCAGAATCGACACGAGCTGAAGAGGAAAATGCAAGACAATGTCGGGCCTCTCGTCAAACATCTCTTCCTTCCAGGTAAATCATAAATATCACATTCCATAACAATTGTAGAAAATGTATTGCTCATTCCACATTTCTAAACACCCTTCATAAGAATAATTGTAACCCACATGATATTATTAATTAATAATTTAATAATTATTAAAATGCTAAAAACTTAGTAGTCACCAGAATGTGCAACTCTTACGAAAAGGTACAACTCTTATGAAAAGATGCTACTTGTATGAAGATAGAATGTACTTTGATGAAGTACACTTATTGATAGCCTATATTAAAAGTATGGTCCTCTCTCCACCCTACATGACAGGAGGTTGTATTCTATCCATAGTGAATTAAAGGAGAGAAATTGAATTTCTTTATTTATCCTATTTTTGCAATAATCATTTTTTTCAAAGTTATCATTATGGATAAAGGTACATCTCCATCCCTCTTGTTGTGAATAAATCATAAAGATCAAAAATTATTAAATTTAGAATTTCCACATAAAGAATTACATTATTGCTTACAACTTAACTTGATATATTTAAACATATTGTGTTCGTGAACAAAGATAAATAGTTAAAATATTCAAAAAGAGAAAATCATAACAATCCATATAACTAACATTGAAGTGTAGTATGATCCAATGAAATTATAATGCGGAACATTTTGAAAATTGTACGATAGTTAAGGTCGCAAAGATATGCTCGATTTCACAAGAGCCTCCAAACTCTCCCATTTTGCAGTCAAGGGGAGCTTCAAGAGACTCAATGACTTACCACATATCTGAACGAGCCAAGTGGGTTTTTATAACGTTCCAAAATTTCTGTGAGTACTGCGGATATAAACAGAATAGAAACACCTCAATCAAATTAGGAACTTCATTTGGAGACTGTACAAGAATTTTGAGGAGTGAGATCACTCATCTTCTCCTCCCTTTTACCATATTTGCTGGAGGAGGATGAATTCAACAATGTTACCATTTTGGATGTCATCTTTTTTGCTCCATTCGTCGTATATCTCCAGCATGCTCCATTGAATTATCTAACAGCATGGAAGGACGAAAATAACTAACGTTAAAAAATTGATCCAAGAGAAATCTCTTTTTTTTTTTTTTTTTGGTGATTTTTCTAATCTGGACAAATTTTACTTTTCAATTATTACTTTTTGTAAATATTGGAAAACTCACAAAAAGAAATACTCAAACACTCGAAGCCTTTTGAAATATCAACCAATGTACAATTGGAATCACATACAAATTCCTTCTTGTTCTTTCGAAACTTAAATCCGATATATGTTTCTATGATATTGGAGGGAAAGTCGCAAGCATAAATCATAGAAAGTAACAGATAGATGGAGTTGAAGTGATAAGGATGTCGTAGCACACCATAGATAGTACTTTGAGCACACAGAGGATCACGTGAAAGGTAGCTAGCACAAAGATGAAAACGTCCAGCTGGTGGACTGCTTCAACAGACAGCAATGCCACCATCCCCTGAAAAGAAAACAAAAGAAAACAGTCGCGCCTAATATTCGCTTCGTACCAATTCGCTGTAGTCAAGCAGCAGCAGATATAGCTCTGGTAAAGTTACTTTTTGGCTACAGTAATCTGTGGTATCAGAAGCCACGGCGAGGAGGTGGCGTCCTCGTGTTGCACTGGAAGCGGAGGAACTAGTAATGAAATTGGCGACGGCAGAAGAAGAGTCGGGCTTCTTGCAAGGCAGCAAGACGTTGTCGAGTCGCTCCGATATGCAAATCTTCACTATTCTAGTTTGGAACACCGTCAAGAGAAGCGATATGACACCCAATAGCATCAATTCTTCCATTTTCATCGTAACCCAAACAGGCAAAAAAAAGAAGAAGAAGAAGAAGAAGAAGAAGAAGAAGAAGAAGAAGAGAGAATTTATGTGCATGTGCATTAGTATTGTGAAATAGTCACAAAAAGAAAAAAGAAAAAAAAAACACCAAAGAGAGAGATCCCTCACCATCTTTGATCTTCCTTGAGCCGCCGACAAGCGGCCACCATTTGCTTTCCTCCAAATACTGCATTCGACAAGGGAACTCGAGTTAAAAGAATTGCCGGCATCGTAATTGCCATGCCCGAGATAGACTTCGGAGAGGTCCGTACTGTCGGACCTTAGGAAGCAAGAGTAATCACCTGGCCGGCGCAGCGAATGAATCTATCAACAACGATAGAAATGAACAATATGCTGAAGCACACTAGAGCCACCACCCACGTCGGCGTGTACTCCAACGAATTCTCGTCTACTCCGGCAAGCGCCATTCTCTCTCTCTCTCTCTCTCTCGTGTACGCGCGTGTTTATTATGCCTCTCCTTTGAATTCTCATATGGTATGTTTTCGTGCACAGTGCACACGTATATATAGAAAGATGCGCCGACGGCAATGTTCACACACACGGCGACGATTTCTTTTTGTTTTATTAGACTAGACGCAAGCTGCTCAAGTTGAGCAATCTCGAGTTTCCAAAAGATGGAGCAGAACAAAAATTCACGCAGCACTTGAGGAATGAGCATTATGATGTTTAGGACTATATTAGAATTTGCGGCAGCAATGGAATAATATCGAGTCTCCACGTCTATAATTTCCGATTGCAATTAGTCGAAAGGACGAAATCAAACATTCCCGCAAAAGCATAAAACTACATTCGCATAATTAAAGTATTCAGGACTTAATTGGCATCCAAGAATGTTTGGGTAATCATCCTATATATGTTCATATTGAAATGATCCCTTGCTTGTTTATCAAAAAGTTTTATTCCAAAAGCCAAGAAAGCAAAAGGAAGAACCAATTATTCTATGAACGAAGACAACTAAGGTATCTTATGCATTGAAAGATAAAAGAAAAGTATCTCATGCATGGATGATGCTTATTGCTTTGTGTCGGGTTAATATTTTATCGTCAAATTGATACTATCTTAAGTCTGTTTGCACATCCATCTATGAAACTTTAGTATGCTGAAATGTTTGGTGATACCACAGTTTACAAGGCACTTGATGTTATCGATGAATATGATATTATCTAGCAAGTCAAATTAGCGTGCTTGTATAGGATAAGTAGGTTATCCTCCATATCTAGAAAAGTCATTTTTTAGAAAACTTAAATTGAGAACCCCAATTAAGCCAAATTTGTAATTATGTATGGGTTACATCCATACGAAGGAGGTAATCACGCTAGTTGCGTCTCCTCACCCTATCAAGCATTAAAAAAATTAACTAATTAATGGTTCGAATTTATAATTATATATGGGTTACTCTCTTTATATATCCAATGAATTCACGTCAATCCAAGATAGATCAACCTAGTCAAAGAGTTCAATAGTTCTGCAAAATGCCAATTAAATATTTAAGTTGAGAATTAACAAAATCATTCAATACTTGACAAATTTGCTTAATAGTTACTTTTGTAACGATACAACGGAATCATATCCAAACCCGAGTGTTTCTCACTTGGAATAATCTAAGGACTGTGCTCGCCATTTTATAGGAGGACTCTTATACGATGCTATATAATTAATACACACGAATAGGGTAGTTTGCACGCATTCATAATAGTATATTGATCCGAAAAATAAAAAATCCATGTTATCTAAAAAAAATTATATGTTTGCTAAAGAGTGGGCCAGAATTGTCTAATCAGATTAGTCATAATTTATTATATAAGGATTAATTCCTTGCTTGCAAAACCATATAAAAAAAATTGATCCAAATCATAGAACACAAGGATTAATTTGACCAATATTAAATTTAAGACCAAATTGAACATTGATTAAGAGGTACAGAACTAAATGTTGGTATTGTCTCTTCTTTTTATTAATAATAGAAATTTAAAACTAGTTTTTTAAACCGAGCTATGAACAATGTGATACATCTTTATTGAATATTTAAACATTACTCACTTATTCAAGTAGCTAATCAAAGTTTGTTGCATCATTTCTCCTATAAATCAGTGTGTCATTTTGTTGTTCAATTTTGTAAAGCGAGCATTACATTGATATTAGACTGAGTCCTTTTCTTCTGGGTGTCGCGACCTACCCCTTGGGGAAGGGAATAGGTTTAGGGGTATTACCTAAAAGATATGCCCACGACCCATGATCAGGCACAAAGTCTTCCAAGCCTATACTTCACGCAACATTGGAATATTCATAAGAATTTTATAATAAGGAGTCACCATTATTCTATCGGGATTGGCTAAAAACCAAAGAAGGTATGGAAGTATATCTCACTTCTACGCAACTAAAGAATTCAGGATCGGGGACTTGATTACATTAATTAACTAATTAGTGCTATTTTGGTACCTAATTTTGTTCATTTTAGAAAGAAATTTTGTCAAGCAGTTTGAATTAATTTTATACTAATCCACTAACACATAAGGTGATCATGCAAGTACGCAATAATTAAAATAACGGTTAGCGACCAAGGAAATCGTTTAAATAAATTGCATGGGAAAGCAAATATTTAACATTAAGAAAAAGATAAATACTAATCTTAACTAGACTAAAGGGATCAAAACAACAAAAACATGCAAACAAGAGTAATTGTTTTTGAAGACAATTGAAACCCTAAGGTAGAGCCCTAAAGGCTTACTCAATATTTTTAGCACACTTTAGAGTTAAGAAACTTCCATTTTTAAGAAAATAGCTCGGAAAGTTTGTTTTTAAAATTTTTCAAATGAAATTTTGAATTTTCTAACTTTTTTAATTTTTTTAATTTTTTAATTTTTTAATTATTATTTTTGAAAAAAAAAATTTTTCAATATTTTCTAAAATTTTTTGAATTTTTATTTTCCCTGAAAGTTCTTTAATTTTCGGAAATTTTTTTGAATTTTTATTATTTTTCGAAAATTTTTATTATTTTTTTTGAAAAAAATAATTTTTGAAATTTTTAAATATATATTTAATAATTAATATTATATTCGGAAAAAGGGGGTCCAGACTGAAAAAAAATAATTTTAATTTTATTAAATTTTTTAATGATTTTCGTAATTTTTTTTATTCTCCACCATTTTGTCTTCTTCCCTATTTTGTCTTTTCCACTGCACCTTTTCTCCGCACTCCTCCTTCCCGAAGCAAATTTTCGCTTTCTTTTTCCATATTTTGTTTTACTTTTTACTTCTTCTGTACTTTTCTTTTTCTTTTATTTTTTATTTGTCTCTTTGCCTGTGGTCTTCTTCCCCACGTATTTCTTCTCTCCGTGCGTCTTCTTCTCCCTGACGCCTTCTTGCACGTCTTCCCCCGGAACTTCACCCAGACAGCAACCCCGGCATAGCAACCAGCGACCCTTCCATCGCCGAACCACCACTGTCTATCGGTTGCCCACTCCGGCCGGCGACGACCACCGTTGGCCACGAACTCTGGCGGCCAAACCATTTTCGGGCACAAAAATCCCCCCGGCTCAAGAACACACGATTACTCCACGAAAATCGCATGAAATCGCAATGGAAACATAAAAGACAGGCATGGTCCGACGTATATAAGAGCAAGCACGAATCAAACCGAGTTTCAACCCGGGTTGCTTCTCGGTTCTCTCTGGGACATTTTGTCAAACACATGAGATGTGCTACTATAACGAGGTGTTTTTGGCTCAACCGAAGCTCGAACCATAACGGGATCTTCGACACACGACACACGACAAACAAGACATCGGAAATAAAAAGTAAGGCGATGCAGACTGGAGCTCGCGCGAACCGGACGGCCACGAGCTTCGGCCTGGTGTACCCGAGAAAGAGGGCACACACAAAGGCCGAGGGGACTTACCTCGTTCCGGTGGGGCGCTGTGGCGGATGGCTACTAGCGGGCTGGCCTCCGGCAACGCTGAGCGATTCAGGAAACGACCAGCAACGAAGAGCAGCAACATCACTTGTGTAGTAACGAAGAGCAGCCAGAATCGTTGCTAATGGAATTCATCACTTGTGCTTCCCATGGCCAGCGGTGGTGATAGGCTAACAGCACCAAGACAAGAGGAGCGTTGACTCGTGGGTCGTGATCTCCTTGGTCTCTCTCTTAGCGTCACTCTCTAAATCGAGCCCACGCACGATTGAGGCGTCGGCTGAAGCCCTCCCGCTTTCCCTCAGTCGCTCTCCGCTCTCCCCAGCTCTCTCTCTCTCTCTCTCTCTCTCTCTCTCTCTCTCTCTCGCTCCCAAAAACTCTCTCGAGCTCACTCACCCCCACTTTTCTCTCGCTCATCTTCTTCCTCTTTTGAGGGCCACCGGCCAGCGCGCATGGCTTCTGCCATCGCCAGCTTGCTGGCTGGCCTAGCCCCGGCTCCCAAAAACTCTCTCGAGCTCACTCACCCCCACTTTTCTCTCGCTCATCTTCTTCCTCTTTTGAGGGCCACCGGCCAGCGCGCATGGCTTCTGCCATCGCCAGCTTGCTGGCTGGCCTAGCCCTGACCCGCAGATCACGCCGCCATCTCGCTAGCGATCCTCTGCCCCTCTGGTTTGTACGTTTCTTTTCCGTTATTTAGGATTTGGGCTTGGATTTTCGTTATTTCAGGAACGCAAGGAAAATTGACATGAAAGTACAAAGTGGCCTTCCAAGGTTTACTTAACTAGGTGTTTAGTATATTCTGAGAAAATATTGTGTGTGTTTAACCCTCCACGTAGGCGTAGGGTAACACCATTAAGAATTCGACACGTGGCTCCACGTGTAAATGGCGTCAGAGAGATTCAAAATCTGCGCGCGCCGCTCCCGGCCCACCACCGACACTCTCTCTCCTCTGCGACGCCTGCGACCTGTCGACTCCTCTCTCTCTCTCCCCGTTCTCCGTTCCGTTCCGTTGCGGGGGGAGAACAAAAACGAACCTTCGTTCTCGCCCACGCTCTCTCTCTCTCTCCCAACACACGACTCCTCTCTCTCTCCCCGCTCTCTCTCCTCGTTCTCGCCGACGCTCCTCCGCACGACGCCGACGCCCCTCCGCCGGTTGCCTCCGTCGCCCCCGACTCCGACGCCGACGCCGACGCCAACGCCGACGCCAACGCCAACGCCGACGTAGCCTCCGCCCCGAACCCTAGTCGGGCCGTCGACGCGAGCCTCCGCCTTCGCCTCCGCCCCGCCCCGAACCCTAGTCGACGCCGACGCCCCTCCGCCGGTTGCCTCCGTCGCCCCCGACTCCGACGCCGACGCCGACGCCGACGCCGACGCAGCCTCCGCCCCGAACCCTAGTCGGGCGTCGACGCAGCCTCCGCCTCCGCCTCCGCCCCCGCCCTTGAACCCTAGTCGAGCGCCGACGCCGACGCCCCTCCGCCTCCGCCCCCGACGCCGTCGCCGACGCCCTTTCGCCTCCCTCTCGCGACCGAAGGCTCCGCTCTCTCCCTCTTTCCTCTGCGGAGCGCCCTGCCGCGAACCCGACGCCGACGAACCCCGCTCGCGTTTTGGCCTCCCTCTCCGCGAACGAAGGTCGCTCTCTCTCTCTTTCCTCCGCGAAGCGCCCCACATGCTCTTGAACACGGACGCCGCGAGCGCCGTCGCCTCTGCGAAGCGCCCCACTCCCGAACAAGGTCGCTCTCTTTCCTCCGCGAAGCGCCCCACTCGAACGCGGACGCCGCGACGCCGTCGCCTCTGCGAGCGCCCCACTCCCGAACAAAGGTCGCTCTCTCTCTCTATCTATCGAGTTCTTTCTCTTCTTAGTTCTCATTTCATGTTTTCTCCCATTTCCCCTCTTGAATCTAATTGAATCATTTGTTTATGCATAGCCTTGATCATTGACATTAACAAGAAGCACTCTCATACGAAGGCGTATACTAGTACGACTCTTGGATGGGGATGGCATACGAGAATCATGACACCAAAAATTTGAAGTTGGTGTCGGTGTTGGGTTAGTAGCATTAGTCACTCTTCTTTTCGGTGCTAAATTTCTACTTTCTGTTTTTCGGGTACTTTGATCTTGTGACACATCGCTCTGTAGAGCATCTTCAACAAGCGGGCAAGCATTTTCATATTGTCGGTTCCGAAGAAATTACTTTGCGAGGCGGACAATTGTTATTATCTATGGTTCGATCGAGAGGTTGATCATAGTTGCATCTATTTTAATAACTAGGAAACAGCTTACGATTTAAAAATGTACGTTTGACCCTACCAATATGTTGCTTGCTTCTCTTTTGGTTTTGTGGTGTGTTGTCCCTGCGTGTGCCATATATTATAATTGTTTGTTATCAATAAGTAAGAGGTGTCCTCGGGTTTACCTCTACATGTTCTTGAGAGCATTTTCTTTGCGGTAACAATGATGTGGTCCGGGAGGGTGAGGAAGTACCGTTATGATTGATACCCCTAAATATTTCTAAGATTTTGTATGGATTATATGGCCTTGATTATTTTTAGATAACCACCACTTTGTTTTTCATTTCTAGATGCTGATAGTTGGTTGAAATGTTCAACACGTCATTGAGTGCTCTTTACCGGGGGTGGGCTAAAACTGGATTGTATTACGAGACCGTGAAAGCAATCTTCAAAGTACTGTTATGATTGATACCCCTAAATATTTCTAAGACTTTGCAGAGGCAGACAATTGTTATTATCTATGGTTCGATCGAGGTTGATCATAGTTGCATCTATTTTAATAACTAGGAAACAGCTTACGATTTAAAAATGTACCTTTGACTCTAGCAATATGTTGCTTGCTTCTCTTTTTGTTTTGTGGTGTGTTGTGCCCTGCGTATGCCATATATTATAATTGTCATAGGAGTACTTTCGCTCGCTAGAACCAAACTCTCCCTTAGGATATTAGATTGACGTTTTAAGTATGGAGGTTTCTATGCTTTTCTTTCTATACTTCTATTCTTCAATCATGAGATCATGCAATTTAAGTAGGTCCCCATGCCAGGACTTTTTTTTTTTTTGAATATAAATATGAGGGGGCCTACTTCTTTCATTTGCATCTGAGTTAGTTTTTTAACATGTAAGCATATTACTCTCTGTCCTATGAATGTACTGAATGGTGCTATCAATTTGCAGGTGGATGACAGCGACGCTAATTGACTTCTACATCAACGTTGTTGCTCTTTCTTTCTGTTTTGTATTTTATTAGAAGGGAACTCCTGAAGAATTATTTCTATTTTGAAGACATCACCTCAGTTAATTTGCACGTGTAAAGTTATCGAATGGCTGAATCGAGAGGTAATTCTTTACTCATACAATGTGAAATATATTTTGTTTTCCTTTGATGTTTTTTTTTTATTGATTATTTATTGTTCATTTCATTGCAGCATGAAACTTCCCATCTTGCACATGTAATGCGTGATATGGAAAATGATTTTGAGTTTGCCATCGGGATGGTTTTTTCTAATGAAGTTGAAGCATATCATAAGTATGTGGCTTATGCAATTGGCAAAGGATTTGGAGTGAGGAAGGGTCATACGGTTAAAAATAGAAAAGGAGAAATAACCCGACGAACATTTTTGTGCAATTGTGAGGGCCATTCTGTCACCTCATCTGATCAAGAAAAGAAATTTGAGAGGCTTGAAGTTAGATGTGGGTGTCCTGCTCATATCAAATTTAAGGTTGATAATGGTGTCTATGAGGTTATAGAGTATGTTTCTAACCATAATCATGCATTTGTATCGGAAAATCAAAAGCATTTGATTAGATGTGGAAGGATGATATCCGATACTTGCAAAGGTGTTTTAGGTGACATGGTTAAAGCAGGCATTGGTGGGACTACGGCATATAAGTTCTTAGCAAATGAAGCAGGTGGAAGTAGAAACTTGGGTTTCATTTTACGTGATTGCCAAAATTTTTTACAGACAGAAAACAATAAGATTATAGAAGGGGGAGATTGTCAAAATCTTTTGAATCATTTCCATCGCATGCAAATGCAAAACCCAATGTTTTTCTACGCTGTACAAGTAGATCAAGATGGTAGATTGACAAATTTATTTTGGAGAGATAGTTTGTCCAAATTCGATTACGATTGTTTTGGTGATGTGCTAGTGTTTGATTCCACGTATCGAACTAATAGATATAGTTTGATTTGTGCACCTTTTGTTGGGGTTAATCACCATTGGAAAAATACTCTGTTTGGTTGTGCATTTATGTTGGACGAGACGGCGGATTCATTCATTTGGTTATTTAATGTGTTTTTGGAGTCTATGGGAAATAAGGCTCCTAAAACCATATTCACCGATCAAGATCAAGCCATGGCAAAAGCCATTAGAATGGTGTTTCCGAATACACAGCATCGTTTATGCACTTGGCACATCATACAAAATGCCATTAAAAACATTCCACAGCTTTATCATAAGCCGGATTTTAGAGATAAGTATTTTTTGAGGCTTATGTATAGATGCAAATCGGAGGACGAATTTGAATCTACTTGGATGGAAATGGAAGAGGAGTGGGATACTCGGAAACAACAATTGGCTTCGGAGATTATACGGCCTTAGACATAAATGGAGTTCAGCTTTTGGTCGTGATATTTTTCATGTGGTATAAGGTCAAGTCAAAGAAGTGAGAGTACTAATAATGTCTTCCACCAATTTTCGAAGAAGACGGCATCCCTTATAGAATTTGTCCACTATTATGAAGAGCAACTGAAGCACATGAGAGAAATTGAAATTCAAGATGATTACTATTCTCGTGGGAAGCCCAAATTGGACGCTTCGTCTAATGTGATTTTGAAACATGCTGCTTCGGTTTATACCCGTACTATTTTTCATAAGTTTAGTAAAGAACTTATGGAATGTCTCTCTGAAGATCTTGCGGGTACTACATTTGATGGATCGGTTTATTCATATACCATAAGGTGTGGACATGAATACCTTGTCGAGATTTAACCCTATAGAGTTATCAATTTCTTGTGAATGCAAATTATTTGAATCAAAAGGGTGGTTGTGTCGCCATGCATTGTTCGTGTTGAATTGGAATAAATCGATAGTTAAGAGCATTCCATCTCCCTATATTTTGAAAAGATGGACTAAGAGTGCCAAAGAAGGGATTGTGAATGAAGAATCTTTGCCACCGGTCCGTCTACGCTTAATCGATTTTCCACATTAATGCGAGAATCTTTTGAGCTGATGAGTTTGGGAGCCAAAGATGCAAACACTATGCAGATAGTGAGGGAGCATATGAAAATAGCGAAGGGTCAAATTTCATCATACAATTCAAGTATGGCCGTCACTGATGATGCTGATGCTGGTGATGATGGCTCCAATGAGGCTTCTTTGTGCGATATCTCGATATTAGACCCCCTTCGAAGGAAAGGAAAGGGAATAAGTTATGGAAGACTAAAAAGTTCAACTGAAAAAAAGAAGAAAAAATCTGTCAAAGGAACGCCCCCAATGCAAATAGACAATCGAGGTAACATATTATTTTGGTTAATATGATCAATTAAATTTTCCATTTATGTTGCATGATGCTAATTAACATTTTGTTGCTTTCTAATGTAGAGTTGGTTGTTCAAGCAACACATAGTGAAACTCATTTTCCAAATTATTTGAGTAATCAAAATCGGTTTCAAAGTATCCTTTATCCTAGCAACATTGGTGGTCCTTCCAGAAATTTTCATAATCGGGTATGTTGCTCTTAGCTTTCCATTTTTATTTACATTTTACTAATTTGGTAAAAATTTTGTATAGATGCAGCAACCACCATACATCATGCCATCGGGGATTTCATTTTGCCCATTTCCTAATCATGTATTGAATAGCTATGTATAAAGACTTTAATTGGTGATCAATCAGTTTGTATATTTTTCAAGTTACTATGCCTCTTTATAATGGCAGAAAACGCTTTCTCAAAAGTTACAATCATTATGATAATTTAATTGCATTATGGTAATGGGGTCATTTTTTTTAATGTAGATGCAATCATCATATATCATGCCGCCAAGCAATTTGAGTGGATTTTCTCCATTCACTACTCGGTATTTATTATGAATCATTTTATTTGTTAGTATCATTTCAACTTTTTTTGTTACAATTGTAATATTTACTATTAGTAGTTTATTTTTGGATAGATGTTGGAGTACAATAATAGATCTCATGGAACCATTCTGAGTCAGGTACAATTTACTTTTTATTGATATGGGATTATTTGAGACATTTATGTAAGCATATTATTTAGATAAATATTAATATATGTCATTTTCTTGTACAGGGGTCATCAAACTCTTTTCAAAATCTTGGGATGAATGAATCCGGAGGCCCCTGTGAAAGCACAGATAATGCACGGTCGCAACATAAATAGCCTAGATGGTAAAGAAGCACTCCGCACCCCAGTCACGGACAAGAGCAAGCTCGATGCGCACGATGGTAAAGAAGCACTCCGCATTTGTAATTCTATGGTAGCTTAATGACTGGGGTGCTGCTAGCACCAGTGGATCCACAAGGGATTGCATTATTCTGGCGGCCTGTGAAGCACATGAGACCCTCCCTCAGAGTGCTGAATTTCCTGCTGATGTCTTTACATCTTGCCTCACCACACCCATTAAGATGGCTTTAAGATGGTGAAACCTAGTTCCTTAAATATTACTGTTTTGAATTTGATCTCACTCATTTTTGTGCTTTTAACAGTTTATGTCATTAGCCTTCAAATATGTGCTGTGTCTGGGTATTTTCATGTGATGGCGCGCTTCGTTGGTTTATTTTAACCTAGCAGCGAATAGTTGTTTTCAACAATGGCTTGAAATAGGTGGTATATTGCATTTTCTAGAACCCCGGGACATGCTCCAGTTTATATGTGCTGGGTTTTCCATAGGTACTTCAGTAAATAGAATGATCTTTGGGCAAGTGATGCATGTGCATGCTCTGCTCTTCTTTGCTGTGATGTGGAGGTTCTTATGCTTAAGTTTATATGAGTGATATAGCTTTCTCGAAAATAATTTGTAGTTAGAGATGTTCTGCTTAGCTTCCTCTATTACTTATTATGAGAAATATGTAGATGAAGCTTGGCTATATGATCCATCTAAAATTTGTTAATTTGACATTTATTCTGAGAATACTCCTGTTCTCAAATTTTGGCCGTCAGGTTCTGTACTAGATCACTATTACGGGAGTCCCTTGATTATTCTCTGATTGATAAAATTCCTGGTCGACCAAACGATCGCAAGACGCCTCTGGGAGAACTGAATTGGATTTTTACTGCAGTGACCGACACTATTGCTTGGAATGTCCTCCCTCATGGTAGCACACTATTTATTTTTTGTACTTAATTTGTGCAGCTTTTTAATTTTCTTATTTTAATCAATTGCGTTTTCATCTGTGACTAGTCAATATTTGATTGTTGTGCTGCAGATCTGTTTCAAAGATTGTTCAGACAAGACCTTTTGGTAGCCAGCCTGTTTCGAAATTTTTTACTTGCTGAAAGAATTATGCGTTCAGCAAACTGTTCACCAATATCTCACCCAGCTCTGCCACCGACACATCAGCATCATATGTGGTACTGCAATTTCTTTCATCATCAAGTGGTTTCACGTAAAGATTTATTACTGATTTTCTTCTTGTTGGTATGTAGGGATGCATGGGACATGGCTGCCGAAATCTGTCTATCGCAGCTTCCATCTTTGGTGGACGATTCTGGTGCAGAATTCCAGGTTCAAACTTTTACTTTTTTTCCTTTCAAATTGCTTGATCTCACTCATGGTTTGTCCTCAAGTAACACTGTTCGGCATTCTTTCAGCCAAGCCCTTTTTCACCGAACAGCTAACAGCATTTGAGGTATGGCTTGATCATGGGTCTGAAAGTAAAAAACCACCAGAGCAGCTGCCTATTGTTCTTCAGGTATGATATGGCTTGTCATAGTTATCTGTCATCTTTTGACCATGTCGCAGTTATAGTTCTCTTGCTCCACCATTCTTCACTTTTTCTTGTTTACTTTTAAGCAGTTAAAATGGTTAAATATAACACGATGCTTATCAAGTTTAAGCTTGGTTGTTCAAGTTGTGCTGTGAGTCCATCAGTTTGTGTAATTGAGGAATCTATGCATATTCTTAGGTTCTGCTCAGCCAGAGTCATCGATTTCGGGCACTTGTTCTCCTTGGAAGGTTCCTTGACATGGGACCTTGGGCTGTGGATCTGGTAATAATGGTGCTTTTGATTTTGTGTTCTACGTTCGACATACATCCTGCTAATTTAACTGTACTTTTCAAAAAAACTTCCTCATAGGCCTTGTCAGTTGGAATATTTCCATATGTCCTACAGCTGTTGCAGACCACAACTCCAGAACTGCGGCAGATTCTTGTATTTATTTGGACAAAAATTCTTGCCCTTGACAAGGTAATGATGATAGCATATGTTGTTGAACTGCATAACATTAGACATGTTTGGCTGGCATTGCTATAAATTGATCTTGTTGCACGTGTTTAAAGTGTTGGAGTGCACTGCTTGATCCCTCGCATTCTTTTGTGGAGATTGGATGGTATTGGGAGGGTGTTTGGGGCCGCAGCAATGTCCAATTTTTTAGATGAATCTCAATTTGACAATTGTGTCTCTGGTTGTCCAGATTCAAAAGAGTATTTTTTCTCATAGATGTGCATAACTTAATTTATTGAGAATGTTTTCATCCTAAGAGGAAATAATGATGCTTTTTATCTTAGTTCATTATATACATCAATTGAATTGCCATAGTGGAAGTTGAGTGTGATCCGTGAAGTAAATCTTTTGGAACCATGTTTCATTAAGCACTAAATAGTGATGGTACAAAATGTGGACATATGGTCCTTTGGAGAGAGAGATTTTGTTTAGGGGAAAGGGACCATATATGGAGTAAAAAAAAAAAAAAAATTGGTTCTAGTTCATTGACTATTTGAGTATAAGCAAAAGAAGAATATGGGTCTAATTCAATGACTATTTGAGAGTATGTTGCTTTCATTAGGAATTCCTCTATGATTTAGTGGTGTGTTATTCTGAATGGCCTTTATGTTTTTGCTTGTGCAATGATAGTCATGTCAGGTGGATTTAGTAAAAGATGGAGGGCACGCATACTTTATCAGGTTTCTTGACAGTATGGAAGCGTATCCTGAGCAGCGTGCAATGGCTGCCTTTGTTTTGGCTGTCATTGTGGATGGCCATCGAAGGGGTCAGGAAGCATGTATTGAAGCAGGTCTTATCCATGTCTGCTTGAAGCACCTACAGGGTCCAAATCCAAATGACACGCAGACTGATCCGTTGTTCCTTCAGTGGCTCTCTCTTTGTCTGGGAAAGGTTTGGGAGGATTTTACCGAGGCCCAAATGATTGGGTTGGAGGCAAATGCCCCTGCTATATTTGATCCTCTATTGTCTGAGCCCCAACCTGAGGTCTATAATTTAGCTTTATCATTTAAATCTTGTCAAAATAATTCCTGCTTGTTGTATGATGTTAAGGAAATTAGCTTTCTCAATTCTCTATTTTAAACTTCAGGTCAGGGCTTCTGCTGTTTTTGCACTGGGCACCTTGCTTGATGTTGGGTTTGACTCAAATACAGATAGTGTTATTGGAGACGAAGAGTATGATGATGATGAAAAGACTAGGACTGAGATTAGCATTGTCAAAAGCCTCTTGAGTGTTGTTTCAGATGGCAGCCCACTGGTGAGGGCAGAGGTCGCTGTAGGTTTGTGATCTGCCTTTTATGTTTTATGCGGTTTGTTCCTTTCTTTTGTGTTCTAAGATTCTATTTAAGACAGCATAAGATGATACACTGTATTCAACCAATCTCTTGGTACAGTCTGGGATAAGTTGGTCATAGAACTTCTAAATCAATTCATGTTACAATCAGATTGATCATATTCTGCTTCTGAGCTTTAGATATGTGTCTCCTGAGAACTTTCATTTTTACAAAACTCTATTTTTTCCATAAAGTTTGACAATCTCGTGCAAACATATTGTTATACAGTTTCTATTAAACAAACTCATATAAAAAGATATTGTTCCATTATAGTCGGATGTCATTAATAGCTGTTCATATATGCTATCATTTGGGAAAAGTGTTATGCCTCATGCTTGAATTGCTCTTGCTGCTTTCTCTTTCAACACCGTTCTCCTTATGACTTTAGAAGGCACTCTAGCTTTAAGATTCCGTTCGTTTCACGGAAAATGAATGATTTGAAGAGCATCTTTTTAAAATTGATGGATTGTATTGCTTGAAATAATTAGTCAATGAAAATATTTTCATATCGATAATAATTTATGTCTGAATATTTTCGTGAATGATAAAATTATTTATCTATTTATTTATTTTTGTAAACGATACAATCCATCGTTTTTAGGAAAATGTTTTCCAAATTATTCATTTTCTGCGAAATAAATAGAGCCTAGTTCTTCTTGAGTTACCAGTCGTTGTCATTGGCTGCGCCTTTGGTAATATTAAATGTTATGTTTCTTCACGCATGCTTGGTACCATCTTGTTTGATCAGTTGGGAGAAACTATGCTTTAACAAGTGTTTGTTTCTGGTCTTTCAATCGGTCGAACTTTAAGTTGTATGTCATGGGCATTAGTTGGGTATACGTATCCAGGCTATGTTGTTACTGTTGGGAGTGCAACTTTTTAGTCATTATCTTGCTCATGTTAATGCTGAAATGCATGTAATAAGATGCATACTAAAGCATTTGGAAGCATTATGGTGTTTTGCTTATGTGTCAAGTATGCTGTAGCATCTATAAGCTTTCTCAAAATCTTCAATTACTTTAACTGATCCATCTGAATTATTCTGTTACCAACTTCTAGTTTATCAAGCTAAAATTATGTCCATTTTGGTTACTTCATGATCTGCTATTACTTTCTATTTGGCAACCTGACAGAAGTTGATGGGAAGACAACTGTTCAAAGTGATCTGCCATGATGCTTTTACCCTAGGACTACCAACTCATGCTCGTGCTCCATTGTTTTCTGGGTTGTAGCTAACAAATGACACGTGTTAAGGAAGTTCAAAGGATATTGTGTTTTATATGTTCCATAAATCATACTTTTCCCTTTTAACCACCCTTTTCTCTTCCAGCTATGCTCCGAAATGGGAGGTCTACAGTTTAGATAAAATTGGTTTTAATGGGGACTTTCCTGTATTTCTGTGGATTATATTTCTTTACCGGACTGTATCTGAATTGTTTAATTTTACAGCCCTGGGACGGTTTGCTTTTGGTCACAACAAGCACCTTAAGGCGATTGCTGCCGCGAGCAATGCCGTCGTTTCCCTCCAACAAAAGGTCGATTATCATTGAAGTTTAGCACCTGTTCGACTTTTCCTTTGAAAACAACGTTTTTGGCTCATACTCATGTTCGTTAATTTATCAAATGCATTGTCTGAGCATTACCTCATTGTTATACTCCACAATATATACGAATTACAAAATCTCGTTATATTTTGACACAATAGCAATATTTGATGATCGTCGACTCTGCAATAGTCGATGATTTTTCCTTCTTTTTATTAATGCCAAATAGTTACAGTTTCAATTGTGTGGTTGATCAGATTTTGACTGCTCATCGGAGATGGCAAGCATACAGCGGTGATAGCTCGTGCTCCGACGACCTAATATTCATGGCCAAGAAGTCGTCGCTAATGCGAATTCATGGGACGGAGATAGATGTGTTCCTAGCAGCCAACACCAAAGAAGAAGCTTGCGACTTTAAGGTCAATGGGAACTGGTTGGAACGATCATGCACCATATACGCCGGAAATGGCACCACAGTCATTGCTCAAGTAAGCTTGGAGTTGAATGGGGGTGTTTTCTTTCTCCTCTGTTCTTTTTTCAGTTAACAAATTTGTAATGTCGTGTGATGTCCGAAGAATACGCGGCGCTTGCTAACTGTTTTTGTGTTTCCGTAGATGCATAAGGATCACAAGGCGCAAAACGTTGCACTCGGAAAGGACATGTTCAGCATAACGGTGTATCCGAATGTAGATTATGCTCTCATTGTTGCCCTTGTGGTGATCCTTGAAGAGATTAATGAAGACACGTTTGCTGGAAAGCACTCCTTTTCTTGTACTCGCCCTTAGCCTTTTTCCATCTTCATTTTATCGACCGGGTGCAATTTGCATTTCCTCAATGATAGAACTCTTTCCACAAGCTTTAAACACTTAGAAGCTATGTTGCAAAGCCAAACACAGCGTCGGTCATGCAAGTGGCGCGTCAAACGCTTTTCTCTTGTGTATTGGTGCATCAACGATATTAGATGCCTGGACGTTCATAAGATATGCAGATATAACAAGACAGACCGAGGGGCAGAAGCTGAACCTTAAGCCAAGAGGAGACTCAATATAGCATGGAGTTGCAACAGCCTAAAACCATCTATTTACCCCACTTACACAAGCGTTGCCATTGCCAGAGTAACTTCAAAATACAAGACTTCCGACCATTTGAAGCAATGGTTTTTTCCTGGATGCCAGCATTTTTTAGCATCACGTCCTAACATCAGTCGCATTTTTGTATTTGTGGTTGAAAACATCAGTCACACATCACACATGCACAAAAAAGAACCGGGACGATCAGATAAGTTGAACATGACTTGCCCATCTAACTTACAAGCGCAATTAATACTGATTCATAGAAAAAAAATCGGATTCTTATGAATTATATCAAGATGCTAACCAGCAGATGTACACCACCCCCATACTAATAGAGAAATCCAAGCCGAAGCAGGAGTAGCAAAAGGTCAAACAGAATAAATTCTTCGATCTTTTACCAGGCGGAGACCGTGTCATCACATATCGAGCTTAGACAATGAGAATGACAAACAGGAGGAAGATGAGCGAGTTAAAGCCCCAAATTGATAGGAGCAAACCACCCATTTCATTTTGCAGCAACTAAATTAGAATCATCACATTTCACTGCTTTTACAGATTAAAGAGAAGAAGATTAATAAGAGGAAAAAATGGACACACAAGGAGGAGAAGATGAAAAAGAAGAGAGGAATATTTACAGGGATTTACTGGTATAACAGATTATTTGCCAAAGCCCCCATCATATGCAGGACGCTGACCATCTTTGACACTCCATGAGGCTAAAGAATACGTAGCATGCGAATCCACACCCGACGAGTCTACGTGAGAACCGAGATAAGTCGGGATTTTCCAAGTGAACCTCCGGGAGACTCTCTGTACAGAGATGTGACTGATCATCAATTCGCACCGAAAGAGCAGCAGCATCAGTGACGCATCCACCAAACTCAAGCACCTGCAGTGCCACGCAAAAAGAGAGAATGTGCATTTATCTTCCTTGTGCATTTTCATCGGCATATATTGATACGCAAGCATCAGCAGCTCCAGCAGCAAGTAGCACTTGGTAGGGATGGAAAGTCAGGCAGCTAACTGAACCAATTTTCTGGGCCATGAAAGTTGGGTAGTAACGAATAGTGCCAAGGGGTTGACCATCAAGGCTAAAGACTTTAATGCGCTGTTCAGCTGAGCCACAGCAATGATTGGAGCATGCCTATGGACAGCTAAGGCAGTAAGACATCCTCTGTGAGCATTTATAGTTAGGTAGGGTTCCACATTGTATCTGACATCAAGGAACTGAATCTCTCCAGCCTGTGAGGCACTGACAATCTGAAAAAAAAAAATTAAATTAGACCATTCATATAGCAATGCTTCTTTTAAATATAGCCACAATCACATGACACACCACCATCCATCCAATCACCAATGGACAAAAGAGAAGGGAGAAGAGCATTAAGAGAGCAAAACATCCGAATTCATGCGAGCACGAGTCTTTTTCTTATCCGTGCAATCACAGTATGGCTATCCTTCCATTGCTGCAGAAAGACCAAAAATAACCTAAGGGTCTTGAATCGCCTTTATTCTAATATTTAAATAACTCCTCACATTCCAAATAGCAACAACTTATGCTTCAAGAAAGGAAAAGGGTTAAGAGAAGGGGAAAAAAGAAAAAAAACGCATACATAAGGCTGGCAGAAAGATATTGATGGATAATCCAGTTACCTTCGTTGAGTCAAGTCCCGGTTGAAAGCCAACTCCCACAACCCTTTCTACTTCCTTAGTGTGCGGTCGCATAGCAGAAACGAGCCTAAAAACCAAGCAGATTATGCCGGGTAATCAAAAGCCCCTAAAAATGCATGATACTCAACATCTAAAGAAAGAGGTAGTAAGAAGATGGTAATGCTGGACACAACCAGTTATGAAATGAGGGAAAAAACGAATTCCAGAGAGAAAACACAAATATGATAAGACCTGCTTGACATGCTAGCTGTATATGTTGACACAAATTGACACAAATTAAAATTTAGCATGTAGAATCTAATTTAACATATTTTGGACCAACGTGCATTGACAAGAATTACACGCACGATTATGACATGCTAACATGAATTGCCAGCCCTAAAATGAATATGACCACACTAGTCAAAGACAGGTGAGTTTATCAAGTGAAGCACATCAATACACATACATCTTAAGGAAGATTAACACTCAGAAAGCAGTATGGCAAAATTGAGATAAATGTTTGCATTATGCTACAACAATCATACATACATTTCAGGTGCCCGTACATCATAAAGTCTGACTGATCCGTCCACAAATCCTGCAGCATGAAGATCCCCACGCACTTGGGAGGCAGACTATATTTGTAACAGAGTATACATATATCAAGTCAGAGAAAATAAATAAGAAGAGACCATGCAAGCGAAACAATGCACAAAAGGAGGGTAAGACAGGCAGATTCTTATGTAAACACAACCATACTAAGTAACAACATCAGCAAAACAAATTTTCAAGGATTAGTAGCTAAGTGTAAAGAACTCGATGCAAAGATGGCATCACAGACAACATGCCCCAATGAATAGGAATGTCAACAATGAGAGACTGCAGACAAGACCATATTACATCTATCCACCTCAAATCTTTCCTCTCTCAATAGCAGAATGTTTCCAATGCATTGAAGAACACAGACTACAACGCAAGGACAGAAAAGCAGTCCACTATCAGTCTTAGTATCCATTGAGAAACCTACAGTGACATATCCATACATAGCCACAAGTTTCAAGAGACAAACATAGAGATTACCAGCACAAACGGTTTTTCAGGAGAGACTAAAGTATGCAGGAACTTCAGATAGCATGCTCAATCAATTGAGAAGAAAATAAAAAGTGAGGCAATAAATTAAAAGCACCATAAGTAACATGTTCGAATTTAACCATTTCCACTCTATTGATGAGTCTCAATGGTGAATGTTTAGTCACATTACTACCAAAACTGAAGAGTACAGTTTCTGAAAGTTGAAGAGAACAGCAAATCTGGCAAGTACATAGATCCAAACATCTTTTACTTCAACAATTTAGACAGATTTTGGACAAGGGAGAACTCACCAGTGCCGAGACACTACATTCTGAAGCAGTTGCAATAGAATTGACAAGCTGCTCCTTATCAAGATCCCAGACCATGATGGAGGATATCTCACCTGAAGCATACTGGTCATACAGACAAAAAATTGTTACAAATAATGTCTAGCATTGGGTAACATAAAATCAGAAAATCCACCAAGAAAATACTACTATGGACATCCTAAGCAAGTACCAGATATCCAGACTGCTGTTGCCAGTCCACCACTGCATTCAAACTCCGAACACCTGGTTTATGTCCTTGAATAGAAGAGAATGCTGTGACAAGCCTTTGCTTGCCTTTCAAAGCATAATCTCTCCATATTCGAATATTTCCATCACCTACACAAGATGAAATTTTCCTCTCGATTACAATGTAAAATGTAAACTCTTTCCAGCCATCATGACCAACTAAAAAAGAATAATTACATGAAGCGACAAGGAGCAAACTGTCATCGAGCTCATTCAGAAGGCACAGCTTAGATATGCCCTTATCCGGGAAGTCGTGATTATCAAAGCTGTTTAGAAGCGCAGCATCCTCATAATTCCATATCCTGGAAAATAAATTATCAGGAAAACGCATTCTTTAGGCATAAATACCTAAACTGTCCACATGAAGCAGAGTTGGCTGACTTTAATGATCATTTTCAGATAGAATATTAAAAAATTAAAAATATATGATGCCTAGAATTGCATTTGAAGAGCTCTTAGAGAATCTGCATAGAAATTCCACATCTGACAGAATCTTCAAACTGGCTTGCTGAGCTCAAAAAATACTTTGGAAATGGTATAGCTACTGCAAACCCTGATGAGTGAAATCATTATACAGAACATGGTATACCTAATGCGTTCATTCTCATCTGCAACAATCACAACAGGAGAAAATGGTTGCAACAAGGCTGCTTTCGTCCCCGTCTCAAATCTGGTGTCCCAGCTGGCAATTTGGTTATTGAGCTTACAGACAGCTGAAAGTCGAGAGCAAATGAGAAGACACTAAAAAAAGGCAAGGGACTCAAATTTTATGACACAGAAGAATATAAGAAAAATGTTGAAGACTCACAAGAGTGTTGGCATTTAGTGATGTGCTCAAGTGCCAATTTCTCCCTCTCCTCCCTTCTAGCTGATATTTCTTCACAATCATCAGCTGCAGTAAGAATTGGCTTGGAGAAGTGGCCACAACTCCAATTATAGATAGTTGATTGCGGAAGGAAACTGCGTTCTGGAGCCCTAGTAGTTCCTCAGAAGCTAAAACAGCATCAGCTAAGCCAGATTCCGGAGAACTCATCAAATATGGCCTGAATTCCAAAGAGTAAACTCTTCGCATTCCTGCTAAATAACTTGGCCGAGGAGGACTAACAGGAGGAGTTCTGAATGTTAATGGCAACTGACCTGCAGATGATAGCTTAATATCAAGGAAGGTATAGCAGATTTAAAGAAAGGAAGATAAACTATCAAATTTGCAACTATAGAAAATAAATGCAGCCACACAACAAAAAGCGGGGTCCATTACAAGTAATCAAAAAAGAACAGGAGCACTTCATTTCTCTTTTGAGACTTGGAGCTAAGTATAAATAACCTGTCGTGTGCATGTCGAACCATGAGGAGGACCGCGCAAGACCAGCAAGACTAGGGGCTCCTGCTATAGTTTCACCAGGCCGCACACTATTGCCAGAGGGTTTTAAAGATTTTGCTACCACTTGCTCAATACCAATAATAGAAAGCACTCGCATGGAGGTGTAGAAAATCTAATGCAAATGTGCTCCATCCTTATCCAACTATAAACCTTAACATGAATTCTACTAAGTGGAATCCAAAAAAAAAAAAAAAAAAAAAAAACAGCGAACCTTGGGACGTACGGGAGTCATCAATGGGGTGCCTATCGGTGGGGCTTGGGAAGGCGACGGCGAGAGGCGACGGCGTCGGCAGCGTCCGGGTTTAGGAGCGGGGCGCTTCGCGGAGGAAAGAGAGAGGGAGAGAGCGAGCAGAGCGACCTTCGTTCACGGAGAGGGAGGCCAAAACGCAAGCAGGGGTTCGTCGGCGTCGGGGTTGCCAGCAAGGGCGCTCCGCGAGAGGAAAGAGGGAGAGAGCAGAGCGAGAGGTCGCGAGAGGGAGGCGAAGGGGCATCGGCGACGGCGAGGCGAAGAGTCGGGGCGAAGGCGGAGGCGGAGGGCGTCGGCGTCGGCGTCGCGGGCAACCAGCGGAGGAGAGAGAGCATTGGCGTTGGCGTCGGCGTCGCGGGCAACCAGCAGAGGAGAGAGAGCAGAGGCGTCGGCGGAGGTGGAAAGGGCGTGTGCGTCGGCGTCGCGGGCAACCGGTGGAGGAGAGAGAGCAGAGGCGTCGGCGGAGGTGGAAAGGGCGTCGGCGTCGGCGTCGCAGGCAACCAGCGGAGGAGAGAGCAGAGGAGGGGGAAGAGCATTCGGAGAGAAGCACCTGCGACTTTTGTTCTCCGCAAAACGGAACGGAGAACGGGGAGAACGGGGAAAGAGAGAGAGAGAGAGAGAGAGACAGGGCCGAGTCGACAGGTCGCAGAGGAGAGCAGAGGAGAGAGAGCGTCGAGTGGTGGGCCCCGGGCGGCGCGCGCAAATTTTAAACCTCGACGCCGTCGCCTACGTGGAGCCACGTGTCGATCGCTGAATGGTCTTACCCTACGCCTACGTGGAGGGTAAGACCCAGCCAATATTTTCTCGTATATTCTAATGTAGATGTGTATAATTGGTTAATGGGT
Organism: Eucalyptus marginata; assembly: GCA_014182565.1. Taxonomy (NCBI): domain Eukaryota; kingdom Viridiplantae; phylum Streptophyta; class Magnoliopsida; order Myrtales; family Myrtaceae; genus Eucalyptus; species Eucalyptus marginata. The sequence continues at coordinate 5,630,501 of CM024585.1, forward strand.
AAAAGAAAATGTGTGATTTTCATGTTCATCCATTTTTTTCAACTTGGACAGTAGATAATGCTCCTCTTTCATGTTGTCTTCTTACCAAGACCTCATGAAATGTTCTTAACTTGCACATGACTCGTGAGTTACTTTTTTCTTCTTTCAAATTTTGCTACAATTTGTAAGTCACGTTGGAGCGACACTTGTATAAATTGAGTGCACGTGAGCCTAGTCAATCTCAGCTGTAGAATCACATGGGCCTCATTTGAATCCATAGGCTCATAAACACTCAAATCATCTAAAAACTTTTCATCACGTCAATGTGCTAAATTATATGTTGACAGCTAAATTTTTGCTAGTAAACTATTATTGCATTTCGTAAGAAAATTGGGAATTGGATTTGTGGATATGATATAATTTGACCCTAAATATATATATAGACATGGCATAATCTTCCATTCACATTCTTTATTGCATTTTCGGCATTTAGACATTAGGCACATCTTTCTATTACGTGACTTGACCTGGAGTTTTTCATGAATTTAAACAAGAGTTTTTATGAAGGTTTTGGATAATGGCCTAACATCTGGGCGAAGCCTAAGCCCATTCGGTCACTTTAGGTTGATCCCACAAGCCCGATCTCCTTCTCCGTCTCTCCGAATTCATCCTTACCATTCCCTCCTCGTTGATCGAAATGGCCCCTGGTTAAGGCCACTTTCTGCAGTACAATCGTGAAAGAGAAACTGAGGGAGATAAAAACAAAGTGGGAACGTTCAGTCGGTGCTGGCAAGAACAGAGAAAAACGAAGAGTATTCGGTACTTGTGCAGGTGAGGATAAGCCAATAGAAGAAAAAGAAAACAGAGAAAGATAGCAGGGCATAGGCGCTGAACAGAGGAGAGAGGTAGAGCCTTGGTGCAAAAAGAAGCAGAGATAGAGAAAGAGAAGAAAGCGGTGCGGTTCGGAGATACAAAGGAGAGATGACAATCGGCCAAGGGGAATGAGATATCCTCGGTCACAGGAGGCTACCGAAAATAAAAGAGCAAAAGCAGAGAGGACGAGCTCCGGGGGCAGAGCATGCGCACATGCATAGCAGAGAACTCATGGCACAGACAGCAACCTCTCGCACAGAATTCTTGAGCAAACTACGAGAGAATTCTGGGCACACTGGGCAGTACATGCGAGCCAGAAGATAGAAAAGCCGAAGGGGAATTGAGACTTTGCGAGGAAAAAGGGATTGGTGCATTTGATTCGAGGAGGATTTGGAATTTTTTAGCAGCCACTCTAGAGCAGCAACCGGCTTTCCAGATTTTATCTTCGAACTAATTGCTTGTGCTAGGTAAAATATCGTTTCGGTCCTTCAAATCATTGGTTCAAAGCGTCACTCGTCCTTTCATCTTATGTAGATCGAACACTATCTCTTGTTGATGAGTTTTCGCACGAGAAGATCGAAAACTTCCTTCAAATGACGGCTATTACAGCACTGAGCAACCACTAAACAGGGGCTGGTCTGCGACCGAGACGCAGCTTGGTCCGTGGTTTTTTTTTTTTTTTTTTTTGGGTCAGGTCCGTGGTTGAGACGTGCCCTGGTCTGCCTTCTAGTACGCCCTGGTTTACCGCTAGGATTGCGTGATCGAGACTGAAAACGGGTCGGGCCTCGGGTCGGGTTGGGTCGCCGGCCGGCCAACCGCCGCCAGTAGTGACATCATCGATGACATCATCCGGCGGTTACCGACCGTTGGATGACGTCATCCGTGACGTTAGCATGCGTCGGTTCGCCGACGCGCACGTGACGCTCACGCGCTGGCTTTCCCAGCGCTTTGAGCGCACGTGGGCGCGTCCGGCCTCATTCGGCAGCGCTCGACCCACCGTTGGACTCATCTTGGCGAGTACTTTCACCCTGTATATTTAAAAATTGATTTTGGCTGAAAAATATTTCGAAAATTAGCCAAAAACGTACAGGTATACGCAACCCCAAACCCGTTCTTCGCTTCGGTTCTTTTTCGACGATTCAGATAGCAATTTCGACCAATAGACATCCAAACAGTGTAGATTTCATAGTCTTGATCTCGATATCAAATGGTAAACAAGAAAATTCAATAAAAAACAAGGTAGAAATCATAATCGGGCTCTGATACCAATGTTGGAATTCAAGTAGGCAGAAGACAACTTACCTTTTATCCAATGCGCAAACAACAATTAACCCCAGAACGAACATTGAATTGCGGATGAATCACGAATAAAATTACCTCACGTTGGTCTGAATACAATCACAAGGAAAGCACCCAATTTCCATAGCGTAAATGCCGATTGTTCTTGTAAAGGAGAAGTGTAACGCTTCCTTTTCTTTTGATGGAAAGGGGACAAGACAATGAGAGAATTCTGAACGTATGTTCTGCCAACCGTTGTCTTCTGGAGTCTTTTTATATGACTCCATCACACCCCTTCAAATGGTGTCTTTCCATCATAGCGTATGAAAGTGAAATGGTGCGTTCTCATCGCACCCCATCATAGACGTACTAATTCAGTACAACAGTACGAGTACTCCGTCGTTTGGGAAAAAATTGGAGGCTTGCCGGCAGAGTTTGCTCCCTCGATGCACGGTTTGGTGTCAACATACGAAGTAGAAACAACATGCTATGAGCACTTCATGAAGACCACTGAGTCTCCGAAAGAAAGAAAGTAGGGACTAATTCCACTTAAGTTGAAGTCTGCCAATGAGTAACGGGGGAGGGATGGGCAATTACCCTCTTGCAGACCATCATCAACTATTGTTATGTCACCTCTAAAGCTAACTTTGTCGCCATAAAAATTGTAATAGATTGACTTCACATAATATCTACCGGCATGTACATAGAAAATAGTGCGGTTATTTTCACAAGTAAGCTCATGTTCAGAATGGCCGCAGTTTTGGGATCGCCTTTCAACCAAGAAGGATAACTTATATTACAAATCTCGCCGTAAGAGGAAGTGGCACATAAGTAATTCTTCTTCGTACCACAACTTGTCCCTAATAGTAGAACGTGCAAGATGAACAGAAACACATGATACAAATATATGGAGCCGAGAGAATTAATCATTTCTCCACTGCTCGATGCAAGAATGGAGGTTTTAGCTTTGGTAATTGTGGTGAAGGCTCCCCTCTGACGGACTGTATATGATCAAAAGATCAGTTGCGGGTCATCTGTCATTGAAATTTCCAAGTCAACAAGACAAGTCAAGTCAAGAAAAGTAACTTGTAGGGACCAATCAAAGGTTCCATCAGCGGAAATTACGCGGAGATCATTGTACACGCAACCAGGCTCACATAACACGGTGGTGAATTAATTTATGGATAGCTTTCACATTGATTAGGAAGGAAGCAAAAATCAACAAGATGCACCACATGAACTTCTGGATCCTTCCTCGTGACTTCACTCATGAAATCTTGGCTGATAGATTTTGATTTATTCAAAGTCGTAGTAACAACTTCATTGCCACTTCTAAGTATTTTTCTATATACAGAGTCATTTCTTCTTCACCTAACTTGTGCTTGAAATTTTTTATGATTATTTGAATATCTAAGTAAGAGTATGTTATAGGCAAAAGGTTGTTATGAGCTTATAGAAATTCTTTGATGTTGCCGTCCATTGCTAGGTGTCTTCTCATGCATTTATTGATTAAAATTATGAACACGCATGGAGCTTAGAGTATGAATGTTGTTGCGCTACAACGAGCTGCAAAGAGTATTCCAAATAGATTAGCATATATGAAACATCTGTTTGTGTCGCTCGTATTGCAATAAAAAGTACTGCATATCATTTGCTATCCATTCAATCCGATGTTAGACATGACTGTAATTGCAGTGAAGAACTGCATACAATCTGCTATCCATTTACGAATATATTGCACTTTGACTTACTAGCAAGTAGCATATAAATGTCCTTCAAACTGAATTCGACCAAGTGCAATCTTAACTTGGTATGACATTAGTAAATTGGCAAGATTACGATTAAAGTGATTAATCGAAAGTGATATGAACATCATAGCGTCAAGTGAATAAAATTAAAGTTCAGTGAGAACGGCCGACAGTCTCAATTGTCTGTTTTGTCGCATGTTTCCCATCCTGTAGAAACTCGTAAAGAAAGCAAGATAGTGATTTCGTTAAAATGTGATTTATTGGATTAGTTAGAATTTTCATAGAGTGAACCCAGGGAATACGTTCTCCAAACACCAAACATAGTAAGAAAGGACTAAACAATTCAATTGTGCAAAAGAAAGAAAGACAGGTTTATGAGTGGAGGGAGTGTACAACAAAAGCCCAATATCTTCATAGGAAGATTGTCGAGAGGTAGCCAAGTCTAAGTCTATTAATATATTCAATTAAACCTACATTCATTTAAAAACTTAATTCTAGTATCTTGCTTATTTTCGGAGTTCAAAAGTTAAACTATTCCGTATTGATCATGTCTAACCTTGTTATTTACTCATCATTTTCCTCTATCAACAAGCATCTTAATAATTTAATACACAATTATTGTAAACTAGTCATAAAAAAATATAGTGTTAGTAATGGTAACCTTTATTCCCCATTCAAATCCCTTATCATGATGATCTCTACTTTTGGTGGCTAATTCCAACTTGCCTTCTATAATTTCATGGTTGTCTCAGTCATTCCCTTGTTAGTTCTTTGCTCAGTCAACACCGCATGCTTAGGTATCTTGTCTTTATCCGATCCAAGTTCCACCTGTGCAAAATGGGACGTGCGTGACATTACATGCTTAATTTTAATTAAACCCGCAATTAATTAAAACATAGTGATCAAGGAAAGGAGTCGCTCTTCTTCTTCATATGTGACATGCGGCTCATCATCAACTGCCATTTAACCATCTTTGTAGGAGTTTGTTTAATAAGAGATCATAAGAGATCGATTTCACATAATATTAATCAGCATATAGATGTAAGACAGATTTGTTGCAAGCGAAAAAAGGTAGTATATGTGGCCGGCGAAAGTTTTATTATATTAGAGGGAATTATGCAGAAATTGCTGTACTTGCAGTCAAGCTAACATAACGTGATGGCAGATTAGCTTATGTATTGCTTTCACATTAATTGGGAAAGAAACTTCTATGCTGTTTCTAGATTTGACGTATTATGGTAATTATACCCAAAATTGAATAAAAGTCCTTTTGAGTGATGGCATCTGATGTTCTATTTTATTTCAAGTCCAATATTTCATAAGCATCTCTTCGTTAAATTGTAAAAACGAAAAGGAAAAAGATATTACTATTGATGATACTAACATTTTGTTCATAAAGTTTTACATAATGATTTTTTTTTAACCCATCCCTTCCCTGCATCGAGATGTCCGGCAAAGCTGGTATGAAGGTCAAACATGTCATCATCACCAAAACTAGTCGCAATCCAAAATTTGGCATTTCTCTTTGTTCGTAATATCTTGTTCGATACCCGTTCATTTTTTTTCACATGTTATTCATCTTGTACATCAACTATTCAAAAGCCTCGTCTAACCTTGTCCCTTTTACTTATCATTTTTCTCCGTGGATAACCATCTCGACAACTCAATATACCAATATTGCATAGTGGTCGTGCAATACCTACCTTAGCTAATTGTTAAAATGTCGCCGTATTCAAATAAATCACCTATCCTGATCAACACTACTGGGCTCATTCCACTCGGGCCCCTATAATCTCATGATTATCTTAGTCAACCCCTAAAAATTTAAATTGTCTTACTCAACATCCTCCACTTCTGATCACACAAAATGCTCATTCCATTCATCGAAAGGAAGAATAGTGGGCCTATTATGTTTTTCCTCTAAGACATGTTCGAAGTTGTAGATTGCTTGAGGAGGTGGCTGTTGGCGAGGTGGGTGATCAGGCGGGGATCAAAGGGTCGGGGTGAGAGGTTTGGGTGGGAAGGAGACGGACTCACTGCTCAATGCAAACTTTAACGCGAAGAAAAACGTACTATGTTATACCATGAAGATTCACATCAAACGAAAATAGAATCAATGCCATACGACACTTTAATGTCATTCAAAATATGGTCATGGGGAGTCTACTAGAAAACACTAGTACTATATAAAAATCATGTAACGACTTCATAAATTACATAGTAAATTGTGATATATGTTAACAGTACTATTTTTTATCTTGCATCTAGTTTTTGCAAGAGGGGAACGATCAAACAATACCTGACTTTATAAACCCACTGTCATGCTGAAACTGATAGTTGTTAGAAATTATTGGAGTACTTGATGAAGATGAGACTGTTTCAAGTTCTATCTCATCATCAACATCATCAATCGGCGTCTCCATCGGATACAAAAGCGGTTTTGGAGGCAATTGTAATTTGTCCATATCTCCTTCAAGCATATCTAGGACTCTCTTCATCGATGGCCTATCGTTAGGGCTCAATTGTATACACCATAGAGCAACGATTATCATCTTCCTTGTTGTTTCTCTTTCCTCTTCCAACACACCTATCGTTCCAACCTCATTTTCTTTGCCAAGTTGATCATAAACCCACAAAGGGAAGTAAACTTGACTTGAATGTTCTGCATGTGCATTTATGTTTCTCCTTCTACCGGCCATTTCCATCAACATCATCCCAAAACTATAGACATCAGCTTTATAAGAAATGCCACCAATATCCTTATAGAATAGCTCGGGTGCCATATACCCTAAGGTTCCTCTTGCTGCAGTCAATGATACTATACTATGATCGGTGGGATAAAGTCTTGCAAGTCCAAAGTCAGAAACTTTCGGAGTGAAACTTTGGTCTAAGAGAATGTTGTGAGGCTTGATGTCAAAGTGTAAAATTTGCATGTCACATCCCCGATGAAGATACTCTATTCCTCTAGCTATGCCAAGAGAGATCTCATACATTTTCTTATAATCAAGAGAATTATCACCATCCTTATAGGAAATGTGTTTATCCAAAGATCCATTTGGCATGAAATCATAGACAATAGCTTGTTTGGAGTGATTGAAACAAAAACCAACAAGTTGCACCACATTAATGTGGTGGATCCTTCCAATCGTGGCCACTTCGCTTATAAAATCTTGGCCGTCAGATTTGGATTTGTTCAAAATCTTAATCGCAACTTCATTGCCACTTCTAAGTATTCCTCTGTACACGGAACCATATCCCCCTTCACCTAGCTTGTGTTTGAAATTTTTTGTGATCTTCTTAATATCTGAGTAAGAATACCTTATGGGCAAAAAATTGTTGTGAGCTCGTAAGAATTCTTCGATGTTTGGGTCGATCGCTTGATGCCTTCTGATCCACCTATAGATTAGAAGTATCAACACACACGGAGCTCCAAATATGAATTTTACTACCAAGAGGTGGCCTGCACAAAAATTTGGCCGTTTATTAGCGTAGTGTAATAAAACTCAACACATACAATTTTTTGCTGCTTGATATCTTCATAAGTGTGAGGAGAAAAGGATTAGTCATACCCAAGACAAAGGCAAAATTTGAAGCTGCACTTCGCGCAACATTAACCATGATACTCCATGTAGGACTGGCTGTAAAAAGCAAGAGAATTCGTTTGAGATTACTGTTAATGATTAATTAGTATTAACAATAATCAATGAAGAAGTAAATCTATCATTACTAGTAACAAGGGAAAAGTACCAAAAAAGTCATAAACATATTGCATTGATACATATTCAGTCTTAAACCTTTAATTGGACCGATTTAGTCCTAAACATTTTCAAGTTTCACCAATTGAGTCCATCTGGTAAATTTAGATAAAAAAATTTTAACATGGAAATCAACCATCCTACGTGACATGATTGGTATAACGTTGACATTTTTTAATAATTTTTTTAAATTTTTTAAATTTCTTTCTTTCTTTTTTTTTCTTTTTCTTTCTTTCTTTTTTCTTCCATGGCTTGTGGAAAAGAAAGAAAACAAAAGAAAGGAAAAAATCATAAAAATTATAAAAAATTATAAAAAAATTCACAGCAATGCTGACAGTGTTATGTAGGATAGCTAATGTCCATGTCAGCAATTTCCGGCATAAAATAGTCGGATAAACTCAATTGACAAATTATGAAAAAAATTTAAAACTCAATTTGTCTAATTTAATGATTTAAAACTGAATAGGTATAAATGCAATAGGCTTAGGGCCTTTTTGGTATTTTTTCCACAATAATAATTCACTTTAAGCCATATCCCAAGTCAAAGATAAATTCATACAACGACTTTTATTCATTTAAAGTTGCAAGTGAAGAATTCTAGAGTAGAAGAAGGGTGAATAAGTTTCACTTTAGTAGATAGCACTCCGTGTCAACTTTGTTTTATTCACTCATGGAACCCTAGATGTATCACATTATTCATGAATTCATAACTCACTCACGCGCAGTACCAATTTACAAACATCACCCAATATGTGGGCAACTAATTCATCCACGCAATAGTAACCGCCGGGCAAGGGATACGAGTTACTATCAAATCAGACATTTTCCCCCAAAAAAATGTAATGGAATAGAGTCCAGAAAGGCTCGATGGTTGTAAAATAAAAAGAAGCAATACACAACAATCTACTAAAAAATCTCACCACTTTACTTAAGTGACGTGGCAATTGTTCTATTCACGAAATACAATATCCAATTGAAACATGTCACATCTGTCAGTAAATTTTGACAACATCCCTTAGTAGCGAGGATGATGAAGAAGTAAGAAAGGAAAGCTTAAGGGAAAGTCAGCTTACGGGAGAAATCGTAATGGGGACTGCACCACTCCCGTCCGATTCTTCGGTATCTCAAACCTAGGAAGCAAAATAGATATCTTCTTCCTTGATATTCTGGAGAATAGGATAGATTGAATCCTTGGGCCATCATGTTGTGGAGGTCCTTGTATGGTAAGCTCACACGATTATACCGATCCCCTTCGCTCCCCCAGGTATCACTTGATGCTAATGCCGTCATGGTTATGGTGCAAGAGTCCATGATGTCCGTTACATGAAGTAGTTTTACAGCATATGAGTACACCTTCATTTGGGAAATATTAGGAGACGTGTCGGCAGAGTATGATCCCTCGATGCATGGTTTCATCTCAACATACGAAGTAGAATCAACAGATTGTGGGCACTTCAAAAAGGCTACTACCGGGGATATAGAACTCAATATGTATACATCATAATAAAAACTGAAGTTGGAGGGCGCCAGTGAGTAACGAGGAAGGGACGAGCAATTACCCTTTTGCAATCCATCATCAACTACCATGATGTTACCGAAGAAGGAATCTTTGTCATCATAACGATCATAAGAGATCGACTTCACATAATATCGGCCGGCATACAGATATAGAACGGTGCGATTATTTTCACAAACTAGCTCATACTTAGAGAGGCCGCAACCTATCGGATCGCCTTTTAAACGAAATGGATAGCTTATGTTACGAACCTCGCCGCAAGATGAAGCAGCACACAACTGATTCTTCTTTGCACCGCAACTCGTCCCTAGAAGTAAAACATGCAATAAGAGCATAAATACACAGTACATCAATACAGAGCCGAGAGAATTACTCATCTCTCCACTGTTTAACGCAGGAATGGAAGTTTTAGCTTGGTAATCGTGGTGGAGGCTCAATAAAGGAATGGTTCTTATAATAGAATAGATCAGTTGGGGGTCATCTGTCAATGTAATGTCCAAGGCAACCAGTAACACAAAGTCAAGTCAAGAAAAGCAACTTGTGTGGACCACGCATTAGTTAGGAAGGAAACAACGCATTAGTTAGGAAGGAAACATCTCTGCGGTTTCTAGTGAAAATGAAGCATCCGCGTAGGAGTCGTCCTTTGAGAAGCCCAAGTCAAGCAATGACAAGAGCCATTCAAAGTGAAGAAAGTGGAGCTTTCGTTGTCATGGAACGTCTGTGGCCCAAGGGAGAAATAATTGCTTGCACGATACGGCAAGTGAATTAATACCATATCAACTGTTAATTATGCGAATTTCATTATGAGGTCCATATCCTGGTCTTCATCCATATGGCCTGCAGATTATATAATATCTTTTTTTTGTTCGATTTGATCTTGCAATTAAGTGAGTTTTTGGTATTTTAAGAGTAATTATAAGGGCCGTGTTTTCCTCTCACTATCTTTCTAATTGGTGGATTTCGAATATGGATATCACTCACGTGCTAGTGATGTCCATAATTTATAACGTACAATTTAGAAAGGTGAAAGGAGGAGGCTTGCTTTGGAAGAAAATATAAATCTAATCATAATCATAAATGTATGCCAAATATTGAAATACACATAAAAATCAAAATAGACGGCTGAAATTAGAGTACTAGAAAATTTTTTATGAAGTATGCAATTTTTTTTTTTTTCGAAAAGCCCCAGCAACGTCACAGCTAGAGAAGATGGATATTTGTTCCTTGTATGACACATGCATTTCCCGTTTCAAGGAAATTCTCATTAGAGAAATTGAGTTCTCTTCTTTCCCTAGGTAACACGCGGTCAATATCGTATACAGAGTAAAGTCTCATCGTTGCTATGTGATGGGAATGTTTTTTGTTTATCTTCTATTTCGTCGATCCTCCAAATTTCATTTACGAATAAACATGAGAAATGGCCTTGTTACCGACAAAAGCATGATTAGTGGGTGTTCTCGATTTGCTTAAAGTACAATTAAGATATAAAATTTACAAAAATCACAATTAAATTCTAAAAAATTTCAAATTAGTGTGATTGACGACTTATGTTAGCTCCATCAAATTTGGGTGGCAGAAAATATTGGCGAGGTATTTCTTTTAAATTTCGAGGACACCTGGTGTGACATAAAAAAAAAACCAAAACTTAAAAAGAAACAAAAAAGCCAATACTTAATGGGAAAAAAAGAGAGAATGTCCTTAGGATGAAGCGATGCATGCCGATTTTCTTTTTTTGTTTTTTTTTTTATCTGAACATGCCGATTACTCAGCATGGCATTGCTAGTTATCGCTTCCAATAGAACAAGAATGAGTGGCAACACTTGGATGCATATTCAAGGAGCTGAGAGCATTGATCAGGTCTTTTTTTTTTTTTTTTTTTTTTTTTTTTTTTTTTTTGTCTTTGGCACAGAGAAACTGGTAAAGAATTGCTGAGTATGTGTGGAGGATGCACAATATAAAAAGATTTTAAGAAAATAAAGATTTGATGGTCCCTTTTTGATTGGAGACTTGGGAGCCGCCTATAGAAATGACCAAGTCAATCAACGCAACAAAGGTGCGGAAGGCAAGAAATTAAGGGAGGTGGACCCGAACTGAAGTTCCATTATTAGGAGAGTCGTGTCCCGACTCTAAGGGTCTGCATGGTAACGTTTATTTCTCCCAATTTCTATTCTTTTGTTCCCCCAACAAAAAAAAGAATAAAACCCGTTTGGTAATGCTTTAAGTTGTTTTTTTATTCCAGGGAATAGAAAGTTTGCCCATAAATAAATTTGAAACAGAAATGAGAACAAAAAAAAAAAAATTGCTTCTGTTCCCGGAACAATTTCTAGAAATAAGTCAATTTTTTTTTTCTTTTATTCTTCTCTCTTTGCTGCGGCCACCTTCAACCACCCGGAGCCACCACCGACCGGCCGCCGCTACCGCCGTAGGTCGCCGATCGCGGCCGCCAACCGCCGCCACTCGCCGCCGCCACTCGTCACCGCCGCCCGCCGCCGCACGACCATCGGCCGCCACCGCCAATGGGCGGCGGTGGCCGGCCGCGGTCGACGCGGTGATCCGTGAGCAAGAATAAAAACAAATAAATACAAAAAGAAATTGTTGCGTTATCAAACGCATTTCTATTTTTTTTTTCTATTCCAAGAGTAGAAATTTTGTGTAGTTACCAAACGGGTTCTTTTACTCAGAAATTCTTCCCTGGAATAGAAATAGAAAATAACTATTTCTGAAAAAAAAAAAAACTCTTCCCCAACTAAGAAGCGTTACCATGCGCACCCTAATTAAGAAAACTCAAAAGATCCCAATTCACATATGATCTTTCTTTGACCTGTTACATCCACATTTCTTCCGCCCTCTCCACGGGATTGTTGGGTACACATTCCATCAACGGACGAATCCAACTCTCTCCCTCTCTCCACATTACTTCCTTCTTCACCCCACGAATCTTCCTTCTTATTTTCTTCTTCATTTTTTTTTTCCATCTCCCTTCGTTCTTCTCCGTCTTCTTTCTTCACAGCGCGAGTCATGATGATCATATGCAAACCACCACCACCAAGCCGCGTGCATCCGTCATGCCTAGCGTCGCTGCTGTCTAATGCAAAAGGTATAAAATATCAGAAAATCAACGACAAACAATTTAAAAAAAAAAAAAAATCAGGGACTCACATGTTTTAGTCCAAATGTCAAAACCAACTCCGCAAGAATAGCTGGGCGCCAAAAAACCCATTATGAATCTAGACAACACATAATTTATAATCGTTAAGTCGCTCAAGTGTTTGACGGTTCTAAGCAAAACACACAATTTTATCTCATAAGCTCTAACTCAGAATACTCACGGAGAAAACTCTAACACTCCTCTGGTTTTCTCTAGTGTGAAAATTTGTATATTCTTATGTAACTTGCCAACTCAAACTGTGAAACCTTACTTTCTTCCTCTTTTTTTTTATGTCTTTAATCCAAGATCAGCCATCACCAAAAGTTGGGGCTCCACTAAATTTGCTTAGAGATAAGATCCTAGTCATATAGAATACGACCTACGCTACTGAAATTTATACAAGCTCAAATTCGAGACATTATTGAATAATTCTTTGCTTAGTTCAACTTTGTAGCCATGCCATAGTACTCATCATTCAAGATGACTCTCCCAACAACCCAACGGGCGCTCAACTATCATAGATGTCTATCAAGTTCAAGCTGAACTCATACTTGTTTAGAGGAATAACTCGGTCCACATGTCCGATTCACCTTGGCAAAAGCTTCTTCACAGTCACAACTTCTCTTGACATTTTATTTTTTACGCAGCAATGTCGATCCCCAATGTGCTCAATTCTATAATGATATCTTCAACTTCCACAAAACACCACACACCCTGATGTCCCATGCCAACATCATCGACCAAATCATTAGACCATATCGCCTCTTCAGCTCCTTTCATTGTCAGCGTATTTTTTGCCTCAATCATGGGCGAAATTGTTGTATCTCTTAATGACATCTTCCAATAAACAAAGGCATAATTACTTAGAAATCGACCATTTTTCAATCCATACGCAATTCAGGTACGCAAACCCAGTTATTCTGAATTGCATGCTCTGAAACATACCCCAACGTCTGTCTTCTCCGACAAAACTAAGAGGATGCACTTGACAGCATCATGATGTATACCTAAATTAATCGTATTTATTCTCCTGACTACACGTGATAGATCAAGCTTAGTATTATCCATAATAAAACTTAGACAACCAATAATACTAGCATTTGAAGCATAGTACAATGCTCCACCTCCATCCAAGTACATAGCGACAATGTAGACAATTTATGTAATGCAACAAGTAGGGTCTCAATTGCATGTTAAGTGCCTCAATGCTTTCCTAACGTAACTCCTTCGAGTCATGCACAACATTATGATTGTCTTCGCTCTCTGCATCTCCATATCTGAAGTTGTCTGTATTACATCAAATTATCTATTTTAATATATGCACATGAGCCTAATCAATCTCAGCCATTGAATCATGTGAGCCTCATTTGGGGTCCAAATAACTCATCAACGAATGCAATAGGCTCATAAACACCCGAATTATCCAAAAACTTTTTGTCACGTTGATGTGTTATATTGTGCGTTAGCAGCTAAATTTTTTCTAGTAAACTATTCATGCATTTCATAAGAAAATTGGGAATTGAATTTGTCAATATGATATAATTTGACCCTAAAAAAAATATCGACATTGCATAATCTTGCATTCACATTCTTTATTGCATTTTCGGCATTTAGAGATTAGGCACATTTTTCTAGAATGGCATCTCCGTATCGAACATGGACTTATGGCGAGATCGCGAATATCTTGTGAACAGGCCTATTAGGTGACCTGACCTGGAGTTTTTCATGAATTTAAACAAGAGTTTTTATGAAGGTTTTGGATAAGGCCCTAACATCCGGGCGAAGCCTAAGCCCATTTGGTCACTTTAGGTCGATCCCACAAGCCCGACCTCCTTGTCCATCTCTCAGAATTCATCCTTACCATTCCCTCCCCGTTGATCGAAATGGCCCTAGTTTAGGCCACTTTCAGCAAGACAATCGTGAAAGAAAAACTGAGGGAGATAATAACAAAGTGGGAACGTTCAGTCGGTGCTGGCAAGAACAGGGAAAAACGAAGAGTATTCGGAATTTGCACAGGTGAGGATAAGCCAATAGAAAAAAAAAAAGAAAACAGAGAAAGAGCAGAAGGTTGAGAGAAGCAAAGAGATAGCAGGGCATGGGCGCTGAACGGAGGAGGTAAGTAGAGCCTTGGTGTAGAAAGAGGCGGAGATAGAGAGAAAGAGAAGAAAGCGGTGCAGTTCGGAGATACAAAGGAGAGATGACAATCGGGCAAGGGGAGAGAGTTATCCTCGGTCACAGGAAGCTACCGAAAATAAAAGAGCAAAAACAGAAAGGACGAGCTCCGGAGGCAGAGTACACGCACATGCATAGCAGATAACTCATGGCACAGACATCAACCTCTCGCACAGGATTCCTGAGCAAACTACAAGAGAATTCTGGGCACACTGAGCAGTATATGCGAGCCAGAAGATAGAAAAGCCGAAGGGGAATAAAGATATTGAGAGGAAAAAAGGATTGGTGCATCCGATTCGAGGAGGATTCGGAATTCTTTAGCAACCGCTCTAGAGCAGCAACCGGCTTTCCAGATTTTATCTTCAAACTAATTGCTTGTGCTAGGTAAAATATCGTGTCCTTCCATCTTATGTAGATCGAACACTATCTCTTGTTGATGAGTTTTCGCACGAGAAGATCGAAAACTTCCTTCAAATGACGGCTATCACAGTACTGAGCGACGACTAAACGGGGGCTGGTTTGCGACCGAGACGCGGCTTGGTCCGTGATTGAGACGTGCCCCGGTCCGCCTTCTAGTACGCCCTGGTTTGCCGCTAGGATTGTGGGATCGAGACTAAAAATGGACCAGAAGACAGAATCTCGGCACTATTTGTTGTAAACATTATGACTATCACTAAAATGCTGTGTAATATGCACTTAAGTCGCCCACTTTCATTGTTCTGGCCATAATACGGACTTTTTCTAGTATCGAGTAACTGGTGACTTTATTTTCCAGGTTAACAAAATTATCAACATTTTTATAGTTTGCACATTACAATCTTTAAATCGACTTACCTATCTCTATTTGCATAGTTGAAATTACCAACATAAATTGAAGTGATTCACCAATTCTTTTAAATTAAATTATTAACTATTTTTGGGTTATAAACTTCATTTAAGGTACTAACCCTGACGTTTTAGTTTTTATTTTTATTTTAATTTACCAACTTTGTTATATGGTCAACAAGCCTTATTTGCGTTTGTTTTTAACACCGTACATTTACGAACTCTCACCAACTTTTCTCCAAAATTACCATATAGGATGGCAGTTATCAGGTCTCATTGAGTTACTTGTTGACAGTAATTTGTTTTTTCCTTTGCTTTGCCAGCTTTCTTGTCGTTTACAAACTTTTATTTGCAATTCTTCACAACAACTTAAATTTACTGACTATTTTTAGATATAACCAACATCATTTAGAGTGACTTATTAAGTTTTCTGTGATTAAGTTATCAACTTAATTTAGATACCGACTCTAAATTGAATTACTTATCAAAGTTATTTTTTGTAGTACCAAGTTTCTTCTTTTACCAACTTTTCTTATCGCTTACCGACTTTTGTTTATCTTTCTTAATTGCACCTTAAATTTGAATAACTCTTACACGAAATTACTAATCTAATTTTAAGTGATTTACCAATTTTCTCAAATTAAGCTGTCAATAAGTTTTGGGTTACCACATATTTAGTTTAGTTTCCATTTTTTTTTTTGGTTGTTTCTAATTAACCAATTTTTCCATTGATTTATTTGGCCAGGAAAAAAAATTGTAAATCACTTGAAAAAATTACTCAAATGTACGAATGCAAATTTAGTCCTAAGCTATTCAATTTTGCCAATATAATCTTAAATTATTATGCAAAAATCCAATGTAGTCTTTCAAGTAATTTTTTCCTAAAGATCGCTTATGTGGCAGTTAGGTCATCATTAGTCATTCTACATGGCACAATATCAGCGATTTACGGAAAAATTTGATTGGAACAAATATATTTGAATCTTGTGTAGAGATTCAGGATTAGATTAAAAGTAGTGCAGTAGGGTTTAAGACTAATTTAACAATTTTTCTCTCAAATTAAAGGTTGATAATGCATTGGTAAGAAAAGTGTATAAAAGGTGGTTTAAGAAAAATAGAATTTTTTATATTTTTTTTGTCAAAACTAAGAAAATAAGTTGGAAAAAATACAATAAAATGTTAGTAACTAACTCAAATAAGAGTTACAAACCCAAAAGAAAAAAACTAAATAAGAGTTGGTAACACAAGACTAATTAGCAACTTAATCCTTAAAAAAGGTTAGTAAGCAAGCTAAAAGTGACATCTCAATAGTAAAATTTTAAAAAATAAAAAAATAAACCTATTGGTAAGAAACTCAAATGAGAGTAGATAAACCAAAACCAATTGTCAACTTAATCGGAGAAAAATTGTAATAACACAAAAAGGGTTGGTGATTTCCTAATAGGTGGGAAATTTACAATGTTAATAAGAATGATCGAGACTCCTATTCGGAATCACCGGAAAACCCATCTCCTTTTAGTGAAACTGAGATCCAATATTGGCAAAAGATATGTTGCCAATTGGGACACTTTCCAGGTGTTGTGTCTTGTCATTTGGGAGAAAGAGCACTAATATAGGCATGAGATTGAGGCTTTCTCAGAATCATACTATCGTAATTTAGATCGCAAGAATATATTAATCCATCCATGCTAGGAAATTAAGATATCCCTCTCTTCTATTCACATGTGACCGAAATTTTTATGATATATAACCTTATTACTTCCCAAATTGACCAAAGGATGAACTTCCTAGTTTGGAGCACCCATAACACATGGGGATTTTCGGCCATTATAGGGATTATGGCCTTGACCGAATTTCTACTTCATGTGGGCTAAGTCCTGGAAAATAAATTAAGTTTGGGGCTTCCCTTTTTACACCCATGCAGCACTCAAGGCTAAATCCAACGCAATTTATGACTGGACCGACTTAAATACAATCTATGAGGACCTATAATTATTAAATGAAAATGAAAACCATAAATGATATTTTTGTTTAGGGTCAAGGTCGACTCCTACTTTTCTCGTGCGGTAAATAATTAAATTATGACAACCAAAATTTAGGGGGTCAACAACTTTTATTTGTACTCTTCTGACAAAGTTTTACTATTGGATACTTGAATATATGCAACTATATATTATTGGTAGTTTTGCTTGTATTTTGAAGTTTGATTTTTATAAAAGTTTTCATGATTGCCATGTCTATGTGTATGCATCAAATGTACATCAATGTGAAAATAGTTGATATGGTGTACATAAATAGATAAGAAAGTGAAACCGTAGTATCATAATGAAAGGAAACACTTTGATCTCTAGCGAAACTCTACATGTTGTGGTCGATCCTCTAGCAACCCAAGGCATGCAAATTGGCTACTGGCCAATAGGCATGCGGCTCTGCTGGTAAAGGGATTGCAAGGGTGGGGCCGGAGAGTACTAGGTTCATGATTTGATCCCCGTGAGCACTGTACACAAACGTACATAGAAGAGAGGAGTGGGACAAAAAAAAAATTGACTATTGTTGTTAAATTAAAGTAATTGTTTTTTTTTTTTCTGTTTAAATCCAATTTTTTAGTGAGAAATCACATTTTAACCTCCACCGTCATCAATCAAATCGTCCAAATCAGAGTAGCCTCAAAGATGATGACCAAAACAGTTAAGCAGTATAAATTGAGATAAAAAAAAAAAAAAAAGGATGATTGTCCGAAGAGACTTGCTCTCGTCATGTGTACATATAGCGTAATGCCAACGGAAAAAAATAGACGGAAACATGTTTGGACTAAATCCATTTCAGCTCTCAATTGTTTTTCGTCTCTGGTGTACATTCTTGGATTTTTGGCGCTTCGATGTCTGCTTTGGTCTCTAATCCCACTTCACGCGAGTGGTTCTTGCCCGGATGATTCTCAGCTTCATCTCGACACTGAACCAAAGAAAGGGTTTGCATATTGAGTCCAATCATTAGTATACAGACTTATACTCTGGCTTATCACAACTCATGAGCATGTCGTAGGTTTATCATACCTGCGATTTCATAATTGCATATAGGGGTAGCGTTCTGTAGATGCACATGCACTGGACAAAGGCTCTGTGCAAAACATGCCACAAAAGTCAATTTGATTGACATAGGCATTCATATAATCGATCTAATATGGCACACATGGATAATCGAAGGATGAGGATATGAGCAATCAGTAGCCTTACCCGATTGCTACTCTTGTGATAGCAAAACCAGCCTTTCCCATGATGCAGGAGTGAAAATCATATTGGAACTGCATAGAGGTACGAGAAAGCATTATATAGTTGGAATTGCCCCAGTATGGCAAGAAACTTAGATTAATACCAATGATAATAATCTGAGGTATATTGATGCTTACCAATACAAAAAAGAAGAAGATAAGCTCTAGGGAGTTCTGAAATAGCACGATGTGAATCAAGTGGAGGACGAATTGATGCCTACGGAACCAGAAATAATGACTTGGAAATTTGACAACCAACTCCTTTTCGCTTTTTTCACTACAAGAACCGTCTTCTAGTGAATGCTTTTTGGCGACCTTTTCTGCAAGTCGTGTTATCATGTGCTCTAGTATGGTGCCGGCAATGAGCAAAAGCTGCACAGATGCTAGAAACCTAGTTAGATGTGGAGTCTTTTTTATTTCTGTTAGAGAAATAAACATATCTTTTTGGAAATTTACAGTATGACACGTCTTGTTGTTTAGATTGAAATGTTTCTTAGGGACACTCAGTTTCTCGAATGAATTCCAGGATGAGCAAAATGCCACATCTTCAAGGGCCAGAAAACATAATCACCCATAATTTATCACTACTTACAGTCAACGGAATGAAAGATATCCAAAAGTACGCATGACATCCTGCAAAAGTATGAAAAAACTTGTCAAGACATAAATTGAAATATGATATGAGAGCTTCATGAAGGAATCTTTGCTCACCAAGATCTGCTACTGGAAAATCTTTAGTTAATAGACATTTGGAACAAAATGTGTTGACCTTCATCATCCTTCTTATGATGAATTATTTTCAGATGTCACTTTTTATTTAGAGATGGTTGTAGTGTCTAATCAATTTCATTTGTTACCGGACCATTAAATTTCATACGCAATCTCTCTGGTCAATCGATTGGCAGTTTGTCCTCATGCTAACAAGTTCGCCAGGTTCTATGCGCTACATGATAGTAAGGGAATATCATTTCATGGACCAGAAAGTATCAATTTCAGCGTTATTCGATAAGTGAATATTATAACTATCATCAACAATATAATGCTGCGTAACATGTGCCTGAGTCACTCACCGGCCACATTCACCAGCAAAAAGATCACTGCGAATATCCACAGGTACCAACTGCAATGACCAAAAACAGAAACCAACAAGCCAAGAGCTCAGCACTTTCTGTTTCTTGTGATAAGCCATAGTGTACTTTCTGTTTACTACTGCTTTAATTCTTTTCACTCTCTTTAATTGAACAAATGGTGCTTAATTACGAGAAGAGTTTGGAGATTAGAAGTGACAATTTTTTCCACCGCATTCCAGAGGACAAGC
This sequence comes from Eucalyptus marginata, assembly GCA_014182565.1. NCBI lineage: Eukaryota > Viridiplantae > Streptophyta > Magnoliopsida > Myrtales > Myrtaceae > Eucalyptus > Eucalyptus marginata. The sequence goes on from CM024585.1 coordinate 5,650,381, forward strand.
AAACTAAAATAGCAGCTTTCTATTGTTCCGTGCCAAAGTTACCGGTATTTTTTTTTTTTACCATACCACTAAATTTCACTAAATGTTGGTTGGTGTCAATAAACTATTGGTAATAAAAAAAATAATGACCGCTGACTTTCGTTTTAGGTAACTTCTTAGTAATTTACCAACATTTCTTATAGTTTAGAATTTATCAATCCTTGTACAAATTTACCTACTTTTATCGGTATATCTTACGGATGTTTCAAATATACTAACTCCCATATGATTACCACCCCAAATTAAAGTGAATTACTCACACACATTTAATTATTTTTTCATTTACTAGCTTTTCTATTGAGCCATCCACTATTGCGTTGGTTTGCTACCCATATATTTATTAACTTTTGCTAGAAATTACCGATGTAAATTTATGTAACTGACCAACTTTTTTCTAATTAAGTTGACACATAGTATTGGCTTGCCAACTCTTAATAAGTTACTTGCCGAGTCTATTTTTCTTTTGATTACCAATATTTCTAATATTTTACCATCTTTTATTTACCTTTCTTAACTACAACTTGGACTTATCAATTCTTATATGAATTTACTGACTTAACTTTTAGTGTTCACTAATTTTCTCAATCTAGGTTATCAACTAGGTTGGGGTTCCCATGAATTTGAGTAAGTTTTTAATATTTGTTTGGCTCTTTTTTTCTTTACTAACTTTTTCAATTAGGTTATTTAACTGGGGAAAAGAATTGATAAATAACTCAAATGAAATGTTGATAATTTCATATAATAGTTGAATTTATAGGCATTTTTAAGAAAGGTAAAGTTGATTGAAAGATAAAATATTTTTCTTTTTCATAAATAAGATAAGTTAATAAGTTGAAAATTTTTTTGGTAACGCAAGACTAACAGCTAACCTAGTCATTAGAAAAAAAAAAACTGTTGTTAAGCAGTATAACTGAAATTGATAACTCAATGGTAAAGTTTGTAAAATTTGGGAAAAAAAAATTCTTTTGGTCGAAAAAGAAAAAAAAAAGAATCAGCATGTTGGTAAGTAACTCAAATAAAAGTTGATAAACCAAAATTAATTGGCAACTCATAATAGCGGATAATCACACAAAAACGGTTCATTGTTTGTTATAATAGATGGTAAATCTAAGACGTTAATAAATAAAGTAAATAAAAGTTGGTAATTAGAGAAAACAATAAACTATCCTCAATATTGTCACTATCATAGTAACTTAATCAAAGAAAATTTGTTAATCACTTTGATTAAGGTTGGTAGTTTCTAAAAGTATTTGGTAAATTTTAAAATAAGCAAGGCCAATAAATGTAACAACTCAATAGAAAAGCTGATAACTTAATAACATAAAATAAATAAACGTTGGTAAGAAACCTATATGGAGTCGGCAACCCAAAATTATTCGGCACTTAATCGTAGAAAAGTTGGTAAGTGACCCAAATAAAAATTGGTAATGTCACATAGTAGTTGGTATTTAAGCCATTGGAAAGAAAGGTAAATCACTAAAAGTTGGTACACCCTAGAAGAAGTTTTTGTTTGGTTGGAGATGAAAGAAGTTAGTTGTTTGATTTAAACTAAATAAACATCGGTAACTAATCCAAGCAAGAGTTCACAAAACCGTAGTTTTTAAATTAATGAAAAAATTTGGTAAGCGCTCTAATTAGGATTGGTAATTTCTGAAAATAATAGTAAATTGAAAGAATCGGTAAGCAAGATGATTAAAAGTTGGTAATCGGTACAATTAAGATTTGTATTTCAATAGTTGGTAAATGTAACTGGTTTGTAACTAAGGCTAATAACAGGTAGCAACTCAATAGAGAAGTTGCTAAATTAAAGAAAATAAATAATTGCAAGATTGTAAGCAACTCAAATGAGAGAGATGGTAAATCAAAAATAGTTGGTAGGCTAATAAAAAAAAAAATCACATTGGTAAATTCATATAAGAGTTGATAATTCAAGAAGTTTGTAAGAAAGATGAAAAAGTTGGTAAAAATTTTTAAATCAAAAAATTCAAATAAACGTTGGTAAGTAACTCGAAACTAGTTGATAATTTAATCAAAAAAGAATTGGTAAGTTACCAAAAAATGTTAATAAATTCATAATAGAGTTGGCAAATTTGAAACATTAACAAGAAAGGCAAAATTAAAGACTGTAAAAGATAAAAAAGTTGGTAATTTGTAAACTATTAAAATGAGTTAATAATTTCATAAAAGTATCAGTGAATTACCAACAAGTTACCCAAAAATTAGGAAATAGTATTTCTTTTTTTACCAAAAGATTTTTTTAAACTTATCAACTCTTTCATAAATCCATTGACACGAAGAAATAAATACGCTTTTCGGGACCAGATTAGAAAGAGAATAGCAAAAGTGTTAGATTTCCTGCTTGTCAATATAGTTAGATGCCTCCTTTCTCCTTTTCCATCATTTTTAACTCCATTATTTGCTCGTCTAGTTATATTTTCCAAAATCAAAAGAATGCTTAGATTGCTAGAGAAGGGAACTAACCAGTAATTACCTGATTCCAACAATTTTCACAAAATCCGTTCTCACGACATCGATTATGTAGTTGTGAAAATCTTCCCTCGGCTGAGGCGAATCGTGTTCCTGTGGAGAAGACTGAGAAGTCTTATCGACATCTTGTGGCTGTAGAGAAGACGTAAGTTTTGGGGCCGTTTCGAAAATAGGGCATGAGACGAGTTACACGTTTGCAGAAGAATGGCATACCATGAAATTCAAATGAAGCGCGAGATACTCGAACTTGGTCACAGAAGGATAAAATTGCTTGAGAAACGAACACTGCAACATATCAAAACGTATAAAGAGAGATCTATAGCTCAACATGAACTTCTCTAATGAAGAGTGTTGTCGCATTATATATCCAGAGACTCATGGAGACTATTACCATCCAGCCAAGCTCCTCCGGCTTATTTTCTAGGTTAGCGAGACAACCTCCGTCTTTCGGCATATTTCGTAATTCTGCAGCTCCAAACGATATGGATATGACCACTTCAATCAGATTCGCAAGAAACGCAGACGCTTCATACCAGAAATTCGAGAAGCAAATAAGTCTAGTGTGAGGGTCTTCACTTACTGTGTTGCAGGTTGTGATAATGGTTGCTCCCGACATCTTCATCGGCCGATTTGTTCCCGACATCTTGATCTTCATTGGCCGATTTGTTCCTGACATCTTGATCTTGATCGGCCGATTTGTTCCATTGAAGTATCTAATGAACATGGCAACTTGAAGGTGAGCGTCACAGAATTGGTCTGAGATACGTTTGGAGTGCCATACCTTTTCGTATCCAAGCAGTATCTTGACCACACATAAAATCACGTGGCAGGTAGCTAGCACAAATATGAAGATGTGCAGGTGATGGAGTGCTTCAGCAGTCAGCAATGGTACCTTCCCCTGGAAAAGTAAAAGTTGCACTAAAATGTTCTTTTTGAGACCTCGTATATTTTTCTCATATTATTCTCTCTCTCTCTCTCTCTCTCTCTCTCCCTCTCTCTCTCTCGTGACATTATAGATGTGCAGAGACTAAGTTGTGTTGATTTATTAAAGAATGTGTTGGATTATTGACGGATGTTTGGAATAACGCATGATCCGATTATTTGACATGTTCACGAGGCAGCGCGTCATGCTATTGTATAAACAGATTAATAAACTGGCATACATATCCTTGAAACTTAATATCATCTCCGTTGTTACGGGAAGGATAATACACAAAAATCAGAATGAAGACAAAGAGCCCTGAGGGGCGGGACTGGACAATAGAATCACCTTTTCACTACAGAAATCGGTCGAAGCAGAAGCTTCATTGAGGAGGCTGCGTCCTCGTGTTCTACCGGTGGTGGAAGAAGGGCCGGGCTTCTTGCAAGGAAGCCACACGTTGGCAAGCCTCTCCGGTATGCAAATCTTCCCTATTATCGTTTGGAACACCGCCAGGAGCAGTGATATGAACCCTAGCAGCATCAACTCTGCGCCACCACCAATGACGTCAATGTCAAATTCATATGCGCATCAGTAAGAATTCGGCGTTTTCTAAGGAGGGGAGCAAAAATAGATCCTTCACCTTCTCTGATCTTTTGAAAGGCACCGACAAGCATCTTCCATCTGGACTTCTGTAAAAGCTGCGTTAATTCGACGGTAAACTCAAAGTTAAGTTACGCATTCTTTCATATCAAGAGGAGTATTGGAGCTGTCTTTAGGAGAGTGATGCAAGCGAAAAAAGATGGTCACCTGGCCGACACAAAGTAGGAATTTATCGACAGCAAGAGAAATCAGGACTATACTGAAGCAAACTAGAGCTACCACCCACGACGGCGTGAACTCTAACGTCTTACCCTCCACTCCGCTGTCCGCCATTCTCTCTCTCTCTCTCTCTCTCTCTCTCTCTCTGCGTGTTTTTGATGTACCCGCCTTCATGTCCACACGTACCCGTATATATAGGATGACATAGATGCGCAAACACGTAAGCAAGTGCGATTCTTTATGACGAAGATGGACTTAATCAAATAGAAACATGGCAATAAAAACATCAAAATTGCTCTTCCATTATCTCGAATAAAACTATGTATCATATTGAGACAAATCTCATCTGGTGAAAAGAGATCTTTTTTTTCCTTCTTTTTTTATTGATTTATTTATTTTTCTGCTTGGAATGGGAAAAGGCGATGTATTTCAGTCGACAATGACCGTCAAGAAATAGTAATACCTCTCGTTGATTCCAGCTAGTCACTAACAAGCGGGAGAGACACTAGCGTTGGTACTTGTAGGGAGAGAGAATTCACAAACGTAGCCGCCGATGCTAGCAACACTCTTTGCCTCAATTATTCTCGTGTGACCGAAACAGAGGATTAACATAAAATGACCTAGATAAAAAAAAATTAAGAAATGTACGATAATACATCAACAAATACAGACATAAAAATATACAAGTAGTTACAACTAGAGGTGAGCATTTTCATGTTCTGTATAGATTCCACCAATAACTTAAAACGTATCCGTTGAAATAGATTCCTCATTTTTTGGAACCTAGAAGCTACCATGTATACTTTAAAACTTGGAATCTACTTCGTCATAGGTTTTAGGGTTGATTCTAGTATCTACATAAGTTCCACATGTATTCTTAATTAAGTGACTAAGCAATTGTAGTGAATCATCATATTTAATGGCCATCGCTTGCTATTGTAATCCACTGATCATAACTTACATTTAAACACACAAAAGATATGAAATAGTAACAAAATAAAAGTCTTAGTCATAAAATGGAAACACAAACTAGTGATTCCAAATTATACACTCATCATCAAATGCTATGAAATACCACAGGATTGCATAAAGACAAATCAAGAAAAACACAAAAACTAGTTCCAAATTCCAAGTCCTATCTACCTAGAATCCGAAATTCGAAACCTATTAGGCATATTCTGGAACTTGGAATTAGACAGATTTCTACTGGTCTGGTTCTCTAATTTCAACTTAAACTCCAGAACATGCTCACCCTAGTTATAGCTATATCAAAGAATAAGATATGAGTATATTAGACATTGGACAACTGTTTTCAATGTATGTGTAACCTATAAATAATTATCATGTAACCACGACAACAAATAGTTCGAGAATGATGACTCCTAATAAGATATCACTCCCCGAGAAGCACTTAGAGATTATTTGGTACAACTTCTGTGTGTTTCGACATTTTTAGGTTATTTGGCATACAAGAGACAGTTTTAACATCCGCATGGTATTACTATTCTCGATAACTTTTAAGAAGTCTCACTCGATTCAAGGGATTGTACGTTTGAAACGGACATAGTATGAACCCTGACCAATATATCAAACGGACAGCTAATCAATTGCATGATTATGGTTTGGGACGTATGAAGTTTGTCACTGGGGTGCGTGGGGTTCGACCTCATTGAATTGGGACCACTCTTAAATAGCGAATTGATGTTTAGCTGTGATTGTACGAAGAGGGGGGAATTGACTTGACTAAGTGGATGAAGAGATATGTGGCGTGATTAAAGTTTCGTTAAAAATAAATTATTTGAAAAATATTTATTTAAAAATGATTATTTATGTAGCTTATAATAAAAAGCCAAATATTTTTATATTTAACAAAAATTTATATCTGAATATTTTCGTGAATAATGAATTTGTTTACATTCATTCACTTTTGTAAGCATTACTAATTATCAATTTTTAGGAAAATATTTTCTAAATCATTCATTTTTTACGAAACAAATGGAGCTTAGCTAAAGCTACTCAAGTTGAGCAACATCGTGTTACACACATTGGATGGTGTAGTTGGTATCATAACTATTATTGCATGCATTTTCTAATTTATCCTTACCTTCTAAATAATTTCCCTAATCACAAGATACAACATTTCAAATCAGTTTTGTAACTTTTCGCTCATTATATTATTGTACTTCTGTCGTTATAAGTTAATGTATTTTTTGCTAGAGTTATAATAAGTTAATGTGCTTCAAAATCAATTGATAAAGTCCTTTCGTGGAGAGTTCGTCCATTAGTGCGATAGTATGCCCCATTCGAGAGTTGTATATTTTAAAAGACATGACAATTCGCACAAAAAATGTGTGCTGAACACATCTATTTTTTTACCATAAAAAAAAAAAAAAATCTTTTTTAACAAACAGTTACGAGAAGTTTGTTCATATTCAAGTTAGTCTTTATTCATCTATTTGTACTTGTTTATTATACTGACATTACAAAACAATCACATCACTTTAAATTTTCCTACCATTTAAGAAATTACCACTACGTTACCTTTCATTCCTGCGATTTAAGTACTCTTTCACATTTAAATTTATATTAAATTAAGGCCACCATTTCGCGCTTACCTCATTCCATATATTGATTTTCAATTTTCAATGCTTTTTTGAGTAAATAATCTATTCATTATTCAAACACTAAGAGAGTTTGAGTGATTCGGATATAATTATAATCTCTGTTGGATTATTTGACCTATAGTAAAATCTTTTGCTACTCTGTTCATGGACGTTGGTCACTTTGACTAAACCACATTAATCTAGTATCCGATCTATTTCCTTGTTCATTTATTACATTGTATTGATTGGTTTCTTCAGCAACAGTTCTAATGCATTTAAGATGAATAATATGATAATCTCGAATAATGATAAGATGTCACTCCTCGAAGAGTATTTAGAAATAACTATTGGGGTTTACCCCAGTGGCCACCCTTCCAACTTGGAAGGGGGAGGTGGGGGGTTTAAATCGGGTGAGACTTCTCATGAAGTCGCAACGCCCCTATGGTGCAGTACCCTCGACAATTTCTAACATTTGGCAAACATGTGATGGTGCAGTACCCTCAACAACTTCTAAGAAGCGGCCACACTCGATTTTGAGGCGTTGTGCCTTTAAAATATACATCATCAAACACAAATATCATTGCACGCATCGTAACTTACAACACATCGCAAGTGCAAAACATTAAAAGGACTGCTAATCTATCGCACCTGTGGACGACTCCTTAAATTGCCGATTTAACCGTTCAATTGACAAAAATCAATGTTTTTATGGATTTATAGTCGAAAGGAATTGAGAGCGACCAATTATAAGAATTGATATTTAGCTGTGATTGTACGAGAAGAAGGGAGTTGACTTGACTAAATGGATGATGACAAACGTGGCCTCATTAATTGAGCAATATCGTGTTTCAGACATTGGACGTTGTCGTTGGTATCATGATACAATATTTCAAACTCTATATATTAGTGTATTTTTTATTATAATAAACTAATGTGCTTCACCGACCAAAAAAAAAAACTAATGTGCTTCAAGATTTATTCGTAAAGCTGTGTCATTTCATAGAGAATTGTGTCAAGTAGTATGCTCATTCAAGAATTGCGCTTTTAAAAAGCATGATATAACAATCCATCCAAAACACGTGTCTTTCAATTTATTTTTGAACAAATAGTTATGCGAAATTCTCTCACGTTCGAATAAGTAATTATTCATTTATTTATACTTGTTTATAATACTAACATCATGAAACGACCACATCACTTCAAATTTTCTAGGAGAAGTATACTATTAGTGCCATAAGTTGTGTACAACGCTCACTTTGATGCCAAAAGTTTCCGTCGGATCACTTAAGTGCCAAATTGGAGGAAAAACGATCACTTTGGTGTCACCGGCAATAAATTTCGACCAAAATGATTACGTGGCTTTTGTATTTAAAAAAAAAAAAATCGACAATGCCTTTAAACAACGTCGTTTTCCGTCCTCCTTAAGAAAACAACGTCGTTTTGCCATCCTAAGTGGATGGCCTTGAGAAAATGACGTCGCACAACTCAATTGGGGTTTTTTTTTTTTTTTTCATTTGGGGATTGAAATTAGGGTTTTTTTGTCCGATCCTTGCTCAATGCCGACCTCCATTGCTCAGATGCCGTCGCTCGGCCTTCGTCGTAGTAGCATCATGTCCCAATCTCGGTAACAGTTCACTAGCTTCAACATCCTCAAATTCTTCTAGTCGAGACCGCGTCTAGCAACTTCGAGTGGGCGTGGAGGGCGAGCCTCTGGCGGCTTTGGCCTTAGATCGCGAGCTAGCGGCCGCACACGAGGGAGCATTGGCTCGGTCGCCGGAGCTCAGGTATTGGAAGACGTAGGCTAGGCACTTGTCAGGGAGATCAGAGATGGAGAGGGAGAGATTGGGGGCGGCACACTTGTCGGCGGCCTCCCTGAGCATCGGCCAGATCACGGCCTTCGACTTGGCCGCCGAGTGGCCATCGTTAGGGTCGGGGTCGGAGTCGCGACCACCGAGCGTGGGGGCCATTGAGGACGACAACTGGCCCATCGCCGGTGGCTTATCTTCTCTCTCTCTCTCTCTCTCTCTCTCAATTTGGGGATTTTGCGTTTTGAATTGGGGGAGAGATACCAAACGACGTCGTTTTGTTGTTTAAATGATGATTGTACTCTCCGGCAAGCCACATCAGCTTAAAAAATTAATAAAAAAAGTGTCACGTCGGATTTCCGGCCAACTAGATCGGAGTTGGCACCAAAGTGAGCGTTTGGCACTTAAGTGATCCGACAGAAACTTTTGGCATTAAAGTGAGCCTCGTACACATCTTATACTTATCCCAAATTTTCCCACCGTTTAAGAAATTTTCCACCACGTGACCTTTCATTCCTATGATTTAAGGTATTTGTTTACATTTAAATTATATTAAATTAAAGTCACCATTTCGCGTTTACCTCCTTTCAATTTTCATTTTTAACATATAATCTATTTATTATTCAACTAGATAACTCCCTCTCTCTACCGACCAAAAATAAATAAATCTCTCTCTCTCTCTCTCTCTCTCTCTCTCTCTCTCTCTCTCTCTCTCTCTCTCTCTCTCATGCCTTTATTTCATGCTTTCTTTTATATATATATATATATATATGCATATATATATGTATGTATATATAAATGACCTATTTCCTTGACGGAATTGTCTTTATTTGATGGTGCAGAGTAACCATCTATTATTCATAAATAAGTTTTTATCTTTCTTCATATTTTAAGCCCTTCCCGCAAAATATTGGATAATATGATCAATCAACGTAATCATCTCACATACAATTGTATGTACACACAAGGAATACTATTTTATATTCTTATAGAACCCTAAGTCAGCAATGACGACTGGCGGTCCACCAAAAGCTACTAAATGCATATAGATTTTACATATTGACACGAACAATAAATGCTCGTATCAATCATATTTCATTGTTGATGTAGTGGATAAAAGCAATGACAATATAAAAGATAAATACATATAGACATGTCTCACATGATTGTACAATGATAGAATCATCCAAACTGAGTTTTCAGAGAGAGAGAAAGGGGCCATTGGATCTTCCAATCAAGAGGGAGCGGAATTAAAAGGTGGCAGGTGAGATTAAGAAGTGGAATGAAACTTCTGCTCCCCTCACTAATTAAATGAATTCTCCAATTCACATTGACTCTTTGGTCACTATGCAACACAGCAAAGCCCAGAGGGACAGAGAGACAACAGGGACATCCAACAAAGGATGGAGGAGGAGAGGAATAACGAAAGAGCACAAATTTGTCGATGGCAGTGCCTTCTTGTGTAGACCCCTGAGAGATACTCTTTCCCTATAAATTGTAATTTAACATTTTTCCCATATGGAAAAAAATTGGAAAACTTCTCAGGAAATGAGATTTTTAAAAAGCTGGGAGTAATTGGTTCTTCGCCAACCTGTTGGTAAGTGCCTCAAATGAAAGTTGATAAGCTAGAACTATTTCATCGGAAAAAAGGTTAATAATCACTCAAACTAGTTTTGGTAATTTAATATAAGAGTTGATATCGTGTTTCAGACATTGGACGTTGTCGAACTTCAAACTCCATATATTAGTGTATTTGTTATTATAATAAACTAATGTGCTTCAAGATTTATTTGTAAAGCTGTATCATTTCATAGAGAATTGTGTCCATTAGTGAAGTAGTATGCTCATTCAAGAATTGCGCTTTTAAAAAGCATGATATGTCAATTCATCCAAAACACATGTCTTTCAATTTATTTTTGAACAAATAGTTATGCGAAATTCTCTCACGTTCGAATAAGTAATTATTCATTTATTTATACTCGTTTATAATACTAACATCATGAAACAACCACATCACTTCAAATTTTCCCACCGTTTAAGAAATTTTCCACCACATGACCTTTCATTCCTACGATTTAAGGTATTTTTTACATTTAAACTATATTAAATTAAAGCTACCATTTCGCGTTTACCTCCTTTCATATATTGTTTTTCAATTTTCATTTTTTAACATATAATCTATTTATTATTCAACTAGATAACTCCCTTCAGACCAAAAAAAAAAAAAAAAAAAAAAAACTAGATAACTCCCTCTATCTACCGACCAAAAAAAATAAATCTCTCTCTCCCTCTCTCTCTCTCTCTCTCTCTCATGCCTTTATTTCATGCTTTCTTTTATATAATATATATGTATATATATTCACAATATAAAAGATAAATACATATAGACATGTCTCACATGATTGTACAGTGACAGAATCATCCAAACTGAGTTTTCAGAGAGAGAGAGAAAGGGGCCATTGGATCTTCCAATCAAGAGGGAGCGGAATTAAAAGGTGGCAGGTGAGATTAAGAAGTGGAATGAAACTTCTGCTCCCCTCACTAATTAAATGAATTCTCCAATTCACATTGACTCTTTGGTCACTATGCAACACAGCAAAGTCCAGAGGGACAGAGAGACAAAAGGGACATCCAACAAAGGATGGAGGAGAAGAGGAATAACGAGAGAGCACAAATTTGTCAATGGCAGTGCCTTCTTGTGCAGACCCCTGAGAGATAATCTTTCCCTATAAATGTAATTTAACATTTTTCCCATAAGGAAAAAAATTGGAAAAACTTCTCAGGAAATGAGATTTTTGAAAAGCTGGCAGTAATTGGTATTTTGCCAACCTGTTGGTAAGTGACCTAAATGAAAGTTGATAAGCTAGAACTATTTCATTGGAAAAAAGGTTAATAATCACTCAAACTAGTTTTGGTAATTTAATATAAGAGTTGATAACTTCAACACTTTCCTAAGCTTCGCTGATAAAAGTTAATAATTTATTGACACCGTTGGTAATTTATAAACAATTAAATAAATGTTGGTAATTTAATATAAGAGTTGGTAACTTACTATAACAAACAAACAATAAGGAATTTACCAGCAACATCTTTTCTTGAAAAAAAATATGAAACTTACCACGGTTTTCACAAATTTACATAAGACTGGGAATTTTTGTCGTTTTCGTTTGCAAATGGAACGAGAGAATCATCCCACCCAGTTATATTCTATGTTTCTCCAATCTAACTACCCACGTTTTGTCTGCCAAAGCCATCGCTCTTCTAATGGTTAGATAAGTAGAGAGCTTTAAAAGGAGAGGTAGGATATTGCATAGACAAATTTACATGTCGTCAATGTTGAATTAAAGTTTCTAATATTTAAGCGAGAAGTCCTGGACATATTACAGATGCCGAGCTCATTAATGTATCTCCTTTCGACGAGATATGACTATGCTTGTATGCTTTGTCCGCTTGCAATAGTACTAGAGTGTTTTAGCTTTTTCTATGTTTTATTTCAAGAATAGTGTCAAAAAAGTTCTAGATCTTTCATATTGGTGACAATTCAGTTGCAAATATTTTATTAGTGCCAATTTAGTCTCAAACATTTTGATCTTGTGCTAATTCAATATGTCCGATTAATTTTGGCCAGATTTTGCTGACGTGGACACCAATTGGCTAACGTGGCACGACCAGAGCAAACGTTGACAACTTTTACTAATATTTTAATATTTTTTCAATTTTTTATTTTTGATTTAATTTCTTTTATCTTATCTTTTCTTCTTTCCTTCCTTCTCCTCCCCCTTACTCTAACCGGTCGTTGGACCTCAACGACCGACTAGAGGCGTTGGCTGGCAAGCCTCGCCAAAGGTCCTGAGGTTGTGCCTACAAGGGCTTGAGCCCTCGCCAATGGATGGATAAGGCTCGCCAAATTTGGCCTTGGGCTTGCAAGCCCATTGCTATGCTGCCCTCACGGCCTGGGCCGCCACAAGCCCTCACCAAATCTAGCAAGATCAAGCCTCACCATGGCGAGTGAGGGCAAGCCTCACTGCTTAGCGCTAGGCCACCCTCGCGACCTCTAACAAGGACTCAAGCCTTGCCAGTGGCCGGCAAGGTCGAGCTTACTAGCAGTCACCTCTAGCTAGTTGCAGAGGTCCGATGACTGGCTGGAGTAAGGGGGAGGAGAAGGAAAAAATAAAAATAAAAGGAAACATAAAATATTAAAAAATATTAAAAATTAGAAAAAATATTAAAATATTATTAAAAATTGCTTATGTCGCGCCCGTTATGCCACATCAGTCGACAAGCATCCATGTAAGCAAAAACCGGCCAAAATTAGCCGGAATGCCTGAATTGGTACCAAGTTAAAAGGTTTAAGGCTAAATTTATACCAAGTTAAAATATTTATGACTAAATTGGCACTAATGCAAATGGTTTAGGACTTTTTTGACGCTTTTCCTATTTTATTTCACCTTGGAATATGCCTGTTTGTGAGACACCTGTTTACCAATGAATTTCCTTTTTCAATCGAAGGACACGAACGGTTAGTTTAAATTTGTCGGATGAAACTGACCCAATAAAGAGAAGGAAAAATATGGAAATTCTTTTTCAGTTGAAGCATATGGATACAAGTTCGTTGAAACACACAACAAGTTCGAGAAAAATGTCCAAAAATTCCTAAACATATTGTAATCCAATCGTAAATCTTTCAATTTTGCCAATCAAATCCTAAATCTTTTGACTTTTTGCTAATTGAGCCAAACTAGTCTATTTTGGCCATAGATCGTTGACATGAGTATTAGCCATGGCACATAAGATAGTCCGTGCTGATAGGGATAGTTTTTAATAATATTTTTTTTAGTTTTATTTATATTTTATTAAAAAATTTTGTTCCCCTATACAAAGTGGAGTATTTGTTCTCATGGACTTTGAGTCAGATTTTGATTCGGTCAACATATTTTATATCTTCATATATCAATTTTAAGTCAAGGAAAGAATAATAAGAAATAAAAGATACCGAAATCTTTCCTCACAAAGTGTCAAGATTCGGTATACAATTACAAGAAAATCGATAACACATCAACAAATACAGACATAAAAATATACAAATAGTTACAACTAGAGGTGAGTGTTTTCATGTTCTGTATAAATTCCACCAATACCTTGAAACGTATCCGTTGAAATAAATTCCTTATTTTTCGGAACCTAGAAGCTATCATGTATACTTTAAAACTTGGAATCTACTTTGTCATAGGTTCTAGGGTTGATTCTAGTATCTACATAAGTTCCACATGTATTATTAATTAAGCGATTGTAGTGAATTATCATAATTAATGACCACCGCTTGCTATTGTAATCCACTGCACAACTTATATTTAGACACACAAAAGATATGAAATAGTAACAAAATAAAAGTCTTAGTCAAAAAATGGAAACACAAACTAGTGATTTCAAATTATATACTCATTATCGAATGCCATGAAATACCACAGGATTGCACAAAGACAAACCAAGAAAAACACAAAAACTAGTTCCAAATTCCAGGTCCTATCTACCTAGAATTTGAAATTCGAAACCTATTATGCGTATTCTGGAATTTGGAATCAGACAGATTTCTACTGGTCCAGTTCTCTAGTTCCAAGTTAAACTCCGGAACATGCTCACCCCTAGTTATAGCTATATCAAAGAATAAGATATGAGTATATTAGACCTTGGACAACTATTTTTGATCTATGTGTAACCTAGAAATAATTATCATGTAACCACACCAACAAATAGTTCGAGAATGATGACTCCAAATAAGATATCACTCCCCGAGAAGCATTTAGAGATTATTTGGTACAACTTGTGTGTTTCGACATTTTTAGGTTATTTGGCATACAAGAGACAGTTTCAACATCCGCATGATATTACTATTCTCAATAACTTTTAAGAAGTCTCACTCGATTCAAGGGATTGTACGTTTGAAACGGACATAGTAAGAACCCTCACCAATATATCAAACAGACAGCTAATCAATTGCATGATCATGGTTTGGGACGTATGAAGTTTGTCACTGGGGTGCGTGGGGTTCGACCTCATTGAATTGGGGACCACTCTTAAATAGCGAATTGATATTTAGCTGTGATTGTACGGAGATGGGGTAATTGACTTGACTAAGTGGATGAAGAGATATGTGGCGTGATTAAAGTTCCGTCTATTTTACGAAAAATAAATGATTTTAAAAATATTGATCTAAAAATGATTATTTGTATAGTTTATAATAAAAAGCCAATGAAAATTTTTCATAATTGACAAAATTTATATCTGAATATTTTTGTGAACAATGAATTTTTTTTTACATTCATTCGCTTTTGTAAGCATTTCTAATAATCAATTTTTAGGAAAATATTTTCAAATCATTCATTTTTTATGAAACAAATGGAGCTTAGCTGAAGCTACTCAAGTTGAGCAACATCTTGTTACACACATTGGACGGTGTAGTTGGTATCATAACCTTGCATTTTCTAATTTATCCTTACCTTCTAGATAATTTCCTTAATCACAAGATACAACATTTCAAATCAGTTTTATGACTTTTCGCTCAATATATTATTGTACTTTTGTTTTTATAAGTTAATGTATTTTTTGCTAGAGTTATTATACGTTAACGTGCTTCAAAATAAATTGATAAAGTCCTTTCGTGGAGAGTTCGTCCATTAGTGAGATACTATGCCCCATTCGAGAGTTGTATATTTTAAAAGACATGACAATTTGCTCAAAAAATGTGTGTTTCAACACATCTATTTTTAACCACTGGGGGTTCGCCCCAGTGGCCACCCTTCCATCTTGGAAGGGGGAGGTTGGGAGTTCAAATCCCCACCTTCTCAGGGGGGATTGGGGGTGGGGAAGATTTCATTTCAGGAGTGGGTTTCGACTCCCACGCCCTACAAGGAGGCAGGGCAAAAGTCTGCGAATGAGTGTTAGAGTAGGATTAGCGTAGGACTGACCAAAAAAAAAAAAAAAAAAAACACATCTATTTTTTACCATTAAAAAAAATCTTTTTTAAGAAACAGTTACGAGAAGTTCGTTCATATTCAAGTTAGTCTTTATTCATCTATTTGTACTTGTTTATAATACTAACATTAGGAAACAATCGCATCACTTTAAATTTTCCTACCATTTAAGAAATTACCACTACGTTACCTTTCATTCCTACGATTTATGTATTCTTTCACATTTAAATTTATATTAAATTGAAGCCACCATTTCGCGCTTACCTCCTTCCATATATTGATTTTCAATTTTCAATACTTTTTTGGGCAAATAATCTATTCATTATTCAAACACTAAGAGAGTTTGAGTGACTCGGATATAGTTATAATCTTTGTTGGATGATTTGACCTATAATAAAATCTTTTGCTTCTCTACCCGTGGACGTTGGTCACTTCATATTTGCCAAAATCGAAAGAAACAACTTCTCCGCTTGCCACTCGACACTCGCCTCGCTCGCTTTGGGTTGCTTGTGCCACTCGCCGCTTGATGCTTGTTTGGCTTATTGCTCCCCGTTCGACATTCGATGCTCATTCTGTTCAACGCTCACCCCACTTGACCCTCACCGCTTGCCTTTCTTAGTTGACCTCGCTCATCATTGAATTCATTAGGTCGGTAAGGTCATCGGTTGCCCTTTCAAGGAGTACAAAAAATGAAATAAAAAATTATTGGTTGGTCTTGGGTTGACCTTGAAACCAGACCAAATCCATTGGGTCAATCTGGTTCTCAATCGCTTTTTCTAAGGAGTATAAAAAATGAAATAAAAAATTATCGGTTTGTCCTGGGTTGACTCTAGAACCGGATCGAACCCATTGGGTTGGTCTGGTCCTTGGTCCCAAGCTTAATATGGTCGGTTTTTTATCTCAAAAATTAAGGACCAGCATTGTGTTGGTTAGTCCTAGGATTAGGGGGAGGACTGACCTAACCCAGACCATTCTCACCACTAGCCTCATTAATTGAGCAATATCGTGTTTCAAACATTGGACGTTGTCGTTGGTATCATGATACAATATTTCAAACTCTATATATTAGTGTATGTTTTATTATAATAAACTAATGTGCTTCAAGATTTATTCGTAAAGCTGTGTCATTTCATATAGAATTGTGTCCATTAGTGAAGGAGCATGCTCATTCAAGAGTTGCACTTTCAAAAAGCATGATATGACAGTCCATCCAAAACACGTGTCTTTCAATTTATTTTTGAACAAATAGTTATGGGAAATTATCTCACGTTCGAATAAGTAATTATTCATTTATTTATACTCGTTTATAATACTAACATCATGAAACAACCACATCACTTCAAATTTTCCTACCGTTTAAGAAATTTTCCACCACGTGACTTTTCATTCCTACGATTTAAGGTATTTTTTTTTACATTTAAATTATATTAAATTAAAGCCACCATTTCGCGTTTACCTCCTTTCATACATTGTTTTGCAATTTTCAATTCTTAACATATAATCTATTTATTATTCAACTAGACAACTCCCCCTCTCTACCGAGCAAAAAAAAATAAAACTCTCTCTCTCTCTCTCATGCCTTTATTTCATGCTTTCTTTTATATAATATATACATATACATTTATATATGTACATGTACATGTACATGTACATGTGTACATGTCATGTACATGTACATGTACATATATATATGTAAATGTATATGTGTATGTGTATGTGTGTATATATATATATATATATAAGCTTTTATCTTTCTTCATATTTTAAGCCCTTCCAATAAATCATTGGATAATATGATCAATCAAGGTAATCATCTCACATACAATTGTATGTACACACAAGGAATATAATTTTATATTCCTATAAACCCCTAAGTCAGCAATGACGACTAGCGGTCCACCAAAAGCTACTAATTGCACATAGATTTTACATATTCACACAAACAATAAATGCTCATATCAGTCGTATTTCATTATTGATGTGGTGGACAAAAGCAATCATAATATATAATATAAAAGATAAATACAGATAGACATGTCTCACGTGATTGTGACAGAATCATCCAAACTGAATTTTTAGAGAGAGAGAGAGAGAGAGGGGCCATTGGGTCTTCCAATCAAAAGGGAGCGGAATTAAAAGTTGGCAGGTAAGATTAAGAAGTGGCATGAGAGAGAGAGAGAGAGCGAGAGAGAGAGAGGGGGAGGCGGGGGGGCATTGGGTCTTCCAATCAAGAGGGAGCGGAATTAAAAGTTGGCAGGTAAGATTAAGAAGTGGCATGAAAGTTCTGCGAGAGAGAGAGAGAGGGGCCATTGGGTCTTCCAATCAAGAGGGAGCGGAATTAAAAGTTGGTAGGTAAGATTAAGAAGTGGCATGAAAATTCTGCTCCCCTCACTAATTAAATGAATTCTCCAATTCACATTGACTCTTAGGTCACTAAGCGACACGGCAAAGCCCAGAGGGACAGAGAGATAACAGGGACATCCAACAAAGGATGGAGGAGGAGAGGAATAACGAGAGAGCACAAATTTGTCAATGGCAGTGCCTTCTTGTGCAAACCCCCGAGAGATAATTTTTCCCTATAACTTGTAATTTAACATTTTCCCATATGGACAAAATTGGAAAAACTTCTCAGTAAATGAGACTTTTGAAAAGCTGGGAGTAATTGGGACTCCGCCAATCTATTGGTAAGTGACTCAAATGAAAGTTGATAAGCTAAAAATATTTCATCACAAAAAAAGGTTAATAATCACTCAAACTAATTTTGGTAATCTAATATAAGAGTTGATAACTTCTTTCCTAAGATTCGCTGATAAAAGTTAATAATTTATTGAAACCACTGGTAATTTATAAACAATTAAATAAACATTGGTAATTTAATATAAGAGTTGGTAACTTACTATAACAATTAAACAATAAGCAATTTACCAACAACATTTTTTCTTTAAAAAAACAAGAAACTTACCACGGTTTTCACAAATTTACATAAGACTGGGAATTTTTGTCCTTTTCGTTTGCAAATGGAACGAGAGAATCGTCCCACCCAATTATATTATATGTTTCTCCTGTTATAGATGAAACCAAATATTTTTTAGGGGCTTTTTTGTCTTTTCTATCAATTGCTTTTAGGTTAAAAGTGATACATTTATATTAGCAATGGCAAGACACTAGCCGTCAAGACGCTGAAAAAGAAAATAGAGAGGCAAGAAAAAGAGAGAAGAAAAAAGTGAGTTTTTTCTTTACGAGGGTTCTCAATCTCTTTGTGCCCTGATCTTGAGAGAAGATAATCGTTGTATTTCAACTTTTTTTGAAGTTAAGTGGATTCGCAGAATGCCTCTGTGCGGAGACGTAGCCCATGTTTGGGTGAACTTCGTTAACAAATTTTCTAGCGTGTTCTTCTGATTCTGTTATTTTATTATTATATTATGCCTGGTGAATTGTTTGCAAGCGTTATTTTTCTGAAATTGACATGCGATTTCGTAGCAATTGGTATCAGAGCCTGGGTTGGCTAATTGAGAACATCGAGGGTTTTTCGGTGACGTTCAATTGAAAGCAAATAGTATGGCAGAAGATAAAATCAGAATCGATAAGTTTGATGGGCAGGATTTCGGATGGTGGAAACTACAAATCAAGGATTATCTTTATCAAAAAGATCTCTATGCACCACTTGAGGGTTGGAAACCCGAGATGGCGGAAGTGGATCAGACAGCAGAAACCGGATGGAAAATTCTTGATCGAAAGGCATTAGGTGCAATTCATCTAGGGTTGACGAAAAAGACAGGGTACCACATCGCGAAAGCAAAAACTGCAAAAGAAGCCATGGATATTCTAACGAATATTTATGAGAAGTCGTTCACATCAAATCAGGTATTTTTGCTGAAGAAACTGGTTAATAAGAAGTTATTCGATAGAGGTTCTGTGGCAAAGCATATTAATAGTTTTACGTAGGTCATGGGTCAATTGGAATCCGCAAGCATAAATTTAGATATGAAGCTTCAAGCTTTATTGTTTTTATGTTCTCTTCTAGAAAGCTACAATACTACAGTGCAGGGAATTTCGAGCACCATGAAGGATGATT
Source organism: Eucalyptus marginata (assembly GCA_014182565.1). Lineage (NCBI taxonomy): Eukaryota > Viridiplantae > Streptophyta > Magnoliopsida > Myrtales > Myrtaceae > Eucalyptus > Eucalyptus marginata. Next base: position 5,670,102 of record CM024585.1, read on the forward strand.
TAACTCTTGATGATGCTGTGAGTAGTATCATGGATGAAGAGATGCGAAGGAAAGTCTCAAGTCGAGATAATTTTTCTGCATTTACATCTTCAATGGCACTCGCAGTGGAGAATCGTGGAAGAAGTAAAAGTAGAGGAAAATTTAGCGGGCGTGGTAGATCACAATCAAGGGGTAAGAGACAGGTTGCAAAAGATGAGTGTTGGTTTTGTCACAAAACCGGACACCGGAGGTTTCGGTATGAAGCCTACAAAAAGAAGCAGCAAGATGAGAATCAAGGAGCTAATGTGGTTAGCGATAAATCTTTGCTAGATAACTTGTGTTTGTTTGCAGGATTTGACTTGACAACAGATAAATGGTTTATTGATTCTGGTGCTTCTTTTCATTGCACCACACAAAGAGACATATCTGATGATTATGCCAGTGGAGATTTTGGACAAGTGGTTGTGAGAAACGGCCACATGTGTCCCATTGTTGGGAAATAAACCGTGACTGTGAACATCTCAGGTGGAGGACGTCTAGTTTTGCGTGAAACTAGGCATATTCCGGAATTAAAGAAAAATCTGATTTCAACCAGTAAACTTGACCAAGAAGGTTTAGTAATAACCTTTGGATGCGGAGAGTGGAAGATAACCTCAGGGGCAAGAGTAGTAGCAAAGGGAAAGCGTACATGTACACTTTACCTTCTCCAATGAGACAATATCAGTGAGATGGTTGCAACTACAATGGCTATAAGTAATTTGTCTATTCTTTGGCATTATCGTTTGGGACATCTTGGTGAAAAGGGTGTAAAGCAATTACACTCGAGAAAATTACTTCCAGGTTTGCAAAAAGTTGAGTTAGATTTTTGTGAGAGTTGCATTTATGGAAAATAAAAGGTTGTTAGTTTTCAATTAAATGGGCGACAAAATAAAGGCTAGAAGCTAGAGTTGGTTCATACCAATGTATGGGGACCTGCTCAGGAACTCTCTTATGGTGGTAAGAGATATTTTGTCACCTTCATTGATGATGCGATGAGGAAGACTTGGGTCTATGCTCTTAGAGAAAAGTCAGAAGTTTTCAAGATGTTCAGAATGTGGAAGACCATGGTAGAAAAAGAGACAGGTTATCAGATTAAAGCTCTGAAGTTTAATAATGGTGGTGAATACACGAGTAAGGAATTTGCTGAATATTTGAGTTGAGAAGGCATACACGAGTTAAAAACTGTTTCTAGAACTCCTCAAGAGAACGGTGTAGCTGAAAGGATGAACATGACTATTTTAGAACGTGCGAGATGCATGAGGCTACACGCGGGTCTCTCGCTACACTTATGGGCTGCCATAATTGATGTAGCTGTTTATCTTATCAACAGAAGTCCATCTAGTGCGTTGGATGGAGAAATACCATAAGAACAGTGGTCAGGTAAAAAGTTTAATTATTCACATCTAAAGGTGTTTGGTTGTATTACATATGCTTTGATTGATAGGGAGGATAGGAAAAAGTTTGATGCTAAGTCCCAGAAGTGCGTCTTTATTGGATACGGTGGCAACGAGTATGGCTATAGGTTTTGAGATTATGAGAATAACAAAGTCATCCGCAGTCGGAATGTGGTATTCCATGAAGAAAAGATGTACAAGGATCGTCAGATAGAGCATGAGAAGGTAGTAGAACTAGAATACGTTGAATTAGACACAAGGCTCGTGAAGATGTTTTCAGTAGATCAAAGTGCACTTGAAAGAGAGGTTCAAGATGAGCCTATTATCAGTGAGGAGGAAGTTCAAGAGGAACGCAGTGATTCGGAGCAAACTAATGACCCTGAAGTACCTGTCTTTAGAAGGTTTACACATGTGAGAAAGCCAAAGGTAATTTTTGATCCAGCAGCTAATACTGTTCTAAGCCATGTCTTATATACAAATTTAGGGGAACCGGAGACTTACGATGAGGCAAAGTTAGACACGTCTCACTTGCAATGGGAGTGTGCTATGAAAGACGAGATGAGCTCGTTACTCCAGAACAAAACTTGGGAGTTGACCAAGTTGCCCACAGGTAAAAAAGCTTTATTAAACAAATGGGTGTACAAGATTAAGAATGAAGCAGATGGCAGTATTAGATATAAGGTGAGACTTATAGTCAAGGGATTTTCTAAAAAAGAATGGATCGACTACTCCGAGATATTTTCACTTGTAGTAAAAATGACATCAATTAGAGTTCTGCTGAGTATAGTTGTAGTGGAGGATCTTTATCTTGAGTAGTTAGACGTAAAAACAACATTTTTACACGGTGACTTAGATGAAGAACTATACATGGCACAACCTAAGGGTTTTGAAGTCAAAGGTAAAGAGCACGTGGTATGTCGTTTGAAGAAAAACTTGTATGGCTTGAAATAAGCTCCGCGGCAATGGTACCTAAAATTTGATGGTTTCATGAAAGAAAAAGGATTTGCACACTGTGAGTTTGATCACTGTGTTTATTTTCGCAAGTATGATGATGGTGACATTGTGTATCTCTCTTTATATGTGGATGACATGCTGGTGGCTAGTTCCAATATGAAGAGAATCGTAGAAGTGAATAAGATGTTATCATCACAGTTTGCTATGAAAGATTTGGGAGAGGCCAAGAATATTTTAGGCATGAAAATCATCAGGGACAGGAAAAATAAAAAATTATGGTTGTCGCAGGAAGACTATGTGAACAAGGTGTTAAAGAGATTTAACATGGATATGGCAAAACCAGTAGCAACTCCTCTAACAAGTCACTTCAAACTTTCCAAGGATATGTGTCCGAGCACTCAGGCTTTGAAAGATGAGATGGCAATAGTTCCATCTGCATCATTAGTGGGGAGTTTGATGTATGCCATGGTGAGCACGGGACTAGACATTGCACAGGCAGTGGGAGTTGTGAGTTGATATATGTAGAACCTAGGCAAAGAGCATTGGAATGCAGTAAAATGGATATTTAGATATCTAGCAAGTACTTCCAATTACTCACTTTGTTATGGTGGTACATCTCTAGAGTTGTAGGGTTATGTAGATGCAGATCATTCGGGTGATCGAGATAGTGGTAAGAGTACCATTGGATATGTCTTTACAATTGCAGGTACAACAGTGAGTTGGGTATCTCAACTACAAAAAGTAGTGGCTTTATCGACGACAGAGACAGAATACGTGGTGATCACAGAAACCTCCAAGGAAATCATATGGTTACAAGATTACATGGAGGAACTACATCGAAAACAGCCAGTCAGTATACTGTGGAGTGATAGTCAAAGTGCAATGCACTTAGCAAAGAATGCAGCTTATCACTCAAGGATTAGACATATCAAGAAGCGTTATCACTTTATCAAATCAGCATTGAAAGATAATGAGTTAAAGCTACAAAAGATTGATGGCTCGAAGAATCCAGCTGACATGTTGACCAAGGTAATAGACAGAGAAAAGCATATTTTATGTACTACTACAATTGGTATTACTCCATGTTGATTGATGAGGAGTATCGCAGAGGCACAAGTTTTTCAAATACTATTTTTTGAAGAAGATAGATGCAAAGTTGCTTGGTGCTTAGGTATATTTGTCTTCAAGTGGGAGATTGTTATAGATGAAGCCAAATATTTTTTAGGGGTTTTTTTATCTTTTCTATCATATTTGCTTTTAGGTTAAAAGTGATACATTTATATTAGCGATGGCAAGACGCTAGCTGTCAAGACGCTGAAAAAGAAAATAGAGAGGTAAGAAAAAGTGAGTTTTTTCTTTACGAGGGTTCTCAATCTCTTTATGCCCTGATCTTAAGAGAAGATCATCGTTGTATTCCAACTTTTTTCGAAGTCTAGTGGATTCGTAGAGTGCCTTTGTGCGGAGACGTAGCCCAAGTTTGGGTGAACTTCGTTAACAAATTTTCTGGCGTGTTCTTCTGATTCTGTTATTTTATTAATATATTCTGCCTAGTGAATTGTTTGTGAGCGTTATTTTTCTAGAATCAACGTGCGATTTCGTAACATCTCCAATCTAACTACCCACATTTTGTCTGCCAAAGCCATTGCTCTTCTAATGGTTAGATAAGTAGAGAGCTTTAAAAGGAGAGGTAGGATATTGCATAGATAAATTTACATGTTGTCAATGTTGAATTACAGTTTTGAATATTTAAGCGAGAAGTCCTGGACATATTACAGATACCGAGCTCATGAATGTATCTCCTTTCGACGAGATATGACTATGCTTGTATGCTTTGTTCGCTTGCAATAGTACTAGAGTGCTTTAGCTTTTTCTATGTTTTATTTCAAGAATAGTGTCAAAAAAGTTCTAAATCTTTCATATTGGTGACAATTCAGTCCCAAATCTTTTATTGGTGACAATTTAGTCTCAAACATTTTGATTTTGTGCCAATTCTGTCCGTCCGATTAATTTTGGCCAGATTTTGTTGACGTGGATACCAATTGGCTAACGTGGGACGACTAGAGCAAACGTTGACAACTTTTACTAATATTTTAATATTTTTTCAATATTTTATTTTTTATTTAATTTCTTTTATCTTTTCTTTTCTTCTTTCCTTCTCCTCCCCCTTACTCCAACCGGTCGTCGAACCTCGACGACCGGCTAGAGGTGATGGCTGGCGAGCCTCGCCAAAGGTCCTGAGGTTGCGCCTACAAGGCCTACAAGGGCTTGAGCCCTCGCCAATAGATGGATAAGGCTTGACCTTGCCAAATTTGGCAAGGTTGGGCTTGCAAGCCCATTGCAACGTTGCCCTCACGGCCTAGGCCGCCACAAGCTAGCCTCACCAAATCTAGTAAGATCAAGCCTCACCATGGCAAGTGAGGGCAAGCCTCGCTGCCTAGTGCAAGGCCACCCTCGCGGCCTCTAATGAGGACTCGAGCCTTGCCAGTGACCGGCGAGGTCGAGATTACCGGCAGTCACCTCTAGCCAGTTGCCGAGGTCTGATGACTAGCTGGAGTAAGGGGGAGGAGAAAGAAAAAAAGAAAAGGAAAAGGAAAAATAAAATAAAGTAAAATAATAAAAAATTAGAAAAATATTAAAATATTGTGAAAAATTGCTTATGTCAGCGCTCGTTATGCCACATCAGCCGACACGCATCCATGTAAGCAAAAACCGGCCAAAATTAGCCGGAATGCTTGAATTGGTGCCAAGTTAAAAGGTTTAAGGCTAAATTCATACCAAGTAAAAATGTTTATGACTAAATTGTCACTAATGCAAATGGTTTAGGACTTTTTTGACACTTTTCCTATTTTATTTCACCTTGGAATACGCCTGTTTGTGACACACTTGTTTACCAATGAATTTCCTTTTTCAACTGAAGGACACCAACGGTTAGTTTAAACTTGTCGGATGAAACTGACCCCAATAAAGAGTAAAGGAAAAATATGGAAATTCTTATTTAGTTGAAGCATATGGATACAAGTTCGTTGAAACACACAACAAGTTCGAGAAAAATGTCCAAAAATTCCTAAACATATGTTGACACCTAAATTTTGGCGACCCGTTTAGTCGTTATCGCATTAAAAAATTAGGGGTTAATTTTATCCTTAAAAAAAAATTAATTGCATAGCATGTAAATCTAGGTGCATTTATTTTTAGTTTGCATTTGTTGCATTTATTTATTGGACTAGTGGCAGATTGGTTCGAATTAGTGATTTTGAGCTTTAAATTGACAGGCCAGACTAAGCCCACGAAGCGAGCAAATTAGCCTAAGCTTGTATCCTCGGGGAGATTTTACTGATTTATCTCTGCGAGATTTCAAATTTGAGAAGAATCTTCTTGCAATCCTGAATCGTACCAAAAACAAATATTGCGTTTGGAAAAGAAATTTTTGTGGATACGGATTTAGAAAAAGTTAAAATCATAATCCTTGGCCTATAAATAAGTTGTTCGCGTAAGCTTTAGAGGGGACCACAAGATAGAAATACACGGCCACATTGAGGTTTTTATGGGATCACGTTGAGGGGGGCTTTTTCTCTCGGTTGTGAGCTAAAAAAAGTTAGGCACAAAAGGAAAAGCTTTTCTTTTGGTCATGGGTTCTTTTCTTCGATTTTTGGGTTCAAAATCAACAAAGAGAAAAATTCTCTTCGTTGCTTTTTGGGGAAGAAGTCCACAGCAAGGGTTTCTGCAAAAAGGAACAGAGAGAAGACAGAGGGAGGGGACGTGAGAGTGACGGGAGAGAGAAAAAAAAAAAAAAAAAAAAAAAAAGGGCTACAGTCCGTCTTCTCCGCAAAGCCGTCGGTGCTCACTGTTGCCCACCGCGCTTGCGCTACCTGCGCCGCCGCGATTGCACCACCGCGCCCCAGCCACCGCCGCACCTGCCGTCTACCTCGCTTGTAGCTTCGCCGGCGTCCGTCCGCTCTTCGCGCCTCTGCTCACTCACGAGCACCGCCCCGTCGTTGCTGCTCCCGCTCCGTGATCCACCCGAGCCACCGCACGCCCAAGCGACGCCCCTGCCATCGTCCCCGACACCAGCAGGCCCGCAACCGCCAGCCACCGCCCTTGCACGCCGCTCTAGCTTCCCCACCGAGCGACGCCCGTGCCTGCAACCCCCCTGTTTTGCTGCTGCCCTTGCTCGAGCCTGCCTTCGCCGGACCTCGCCGAAGCTCCGACCACTAGGACCTTTGACTGACGGTGACCAGCAACACCACAGTCGCTACCCTTGCACCGTCCCTAGCCATGCCGAGCTTCCATCGTGATCCACCTCACAATTTTAAAAAAAAAAAAAAAAAGCAATTTAGGTAGAGATTTATTTTATTTTATTAGGTAGATTTGTTTTATTTTATTTTAGTTTTAAATTTTTTATCTTTTTGTTTGAAATGTTTTCCAATGCATGATTGAAATTCCTTGATGTAGGATCCAATTCGCAACTGCATGAATTTTTATTCTATCTATAAGGCTTTAGATGGAATAATTATTCACGCGGGAGTAAAATTGATATCTTGATCTTTGAGGCTTAAGATCAATTTATTGATCTTATTAGCGGAATAATCAAGTTTGAATTTCAATTCAAACGGTGGATAATTTTTTTGATGACCATGGATGGTTTGATGTTTATCTTTTAATTGTTCTATTTATCCTGAAATACCAAAAAAAAAAAAAAAATTGCATTTGCATTCCATGTAGATTAGAATTGATTGCATAATAGGTTAGTTAGATTTTTTTTTTAAATGTATATTTAGAAGGTATTTAAAATAGATAATATCTCACTTAAGATTTTTAGTGATTTTAATTAGGAATTTTCATAAAAAATACAAAAAAATCATGTGCACGTCATATAGAATTAGGTTCATGAAATGCACGTCATTTAGTGATTGTTGCTAGGTTCATTTAATTAGAAATTGCCCGTCATTAGGATTATGTCATTTTGGTTAATTTAGATTGCATATTTAATTATTGCATTACTTTGAAAATTATTTTACTCATGTCATATAGTTTAGGTCATATTGCCATGCCATACCATTTTATGTTTTGCATTGCATATAGATTAGATTCTCATTAAATAAAGTGAAAAAAAAAAGAAGAAATTGCATATTAATTAGAAATCATATTTAGGATTGTCCATGTGAATTCTGATCTAACATGCAAATGCTTTCGTTGCTACAAGGTAAGTCCCGTAATTTATTCATTGCTTTATTGGATGTTAAATTGATGGTTTGCGCACCCGCATGATCACCTCATATGTCAGGGAAATAGATTTAAAATTAATCCAAACTGCTTGCAAAAATATATATTTTTTAAATAAAAAAAATGGTACCGAAAGGGTATTAGAGAAGTCTAGTGTAACCAAGTTTCCGTACCCAAAATCTCTGCTTCGTAGGAGTAAAATAATTCTTCTATTATTTTACTTAGGTATCTAATTGACCTGGCATAAACTAATTAGTGGCGACTCCTAGTTAAAAATCAATTGCATGTTAAAAACTTGAACCTAAGTCATGAATTGGTATGGGCTTGAGAGAGCCTGAGTTAAGTTTAGGCTTAATAATCCATTAGCCAAACCCTAGGTGATGCATCCGAAAATTTAGTCGCGACAACATATTGTAATCCAATCGTAAATCTTTCAATTTTGCCAATCGAATCCTAAATCTTTTGACTTTTTGCTAATTGAGCCAAACCAGTTGATTTTGGCCATAGATCGCTGACATAAGTATTAGCCATGGCACATAAGATAGTCCGCGTTGATAGGGATAGCTTTTAATAATATATATATATATATTTATATTTATATTTTATTTATATTTTATTAAATTTTTTTGTTCCCCTATACAAAGTGGAGTATTTGTTCGCAAACCATGGACCTTGAGTCAGACTTTGACTCGGTGAACATATTTTGTATCTTCATATATCAATTTGAGTCAAGGAAAGAATAAGAAGAAATAAAAGATACCGAAATCTTTCCTTGCAAAGTGTCAAGATTCAGTATACATTTACAAGAAAATCGATAATAAAAGTAATAAAGAGAATTTGAACCACAAGATTTTATCCTGGTTCATCTTTGAATTAGGGCTATATTTAGCAAAAGATTCCACTATAATTAGCACATCACACATCTCGGTTACATCCCTTAATTTCAAGAGAATGAGATTATATATACCCAGTAGCTATTCATGAGCCTAAGCCTAAATTACCAATAAGATATGATCTCAAACTATTAAAACTCTCTACCGACTCAAGGGCGCTACGTCGACTCCCGCAAGATCGGAATTCTCATGCTGTCTTGTCGATGAGGAATATAAACCACACCCTAACACAATGTCAATTTGGGTTATTTGTGTTTTATATCTTTATATACTAATTTAATTGAGGGGATGTTCTTTTGTATTCTTGGATTGGTGCGGCTATGAAGAAGGTTGTTTGGTGTGCAATCCAAGGCAGAGCTTGTTCGACAAATTACATCTAGGAGAAACTAAAGAGTGTTTTAGAAAATCTTGCGGTAAATTTTCGTGTAAATCCTGTATGAGATTGAGATATTATCTCGTGAGAAATTGTTGGGCTAAACATTGCATGATTTATCAAATATAATTGGAGACAAGGAACTATTGAGAGCATTTGAGTGACTAAAGTGTAGATGCAACCTCCATGTATTACTTCATCTAGGGTGAAATGTTTTACTACTCTCCCCAATAATGTAAGTCGCTCCAAATAAACCACATTAATTTTGTGTCTGATCTGTTTCCCTGCTTCTTCTATTACATTTCATTGCTTGGTTTTGGCAACAGTTCTATTGCATTTAAGATCAATAATATGAGAATCACGATTAATGATAAGATGCCGCTCCTCGAAGAGTTTTTAGAGATTATGGGCACACCTTTTTTATGGTCGTTGCAGTCATGAAAGAAATGGTGTTTCGGCTTTGATTTGCAAGCATGTGATGGTCGCAACACCCGCATGGTGCGGTACCCTCAACGACTTCTAAGAAGTGGCCACACTCGATTTTTAGGGTTGTACCTTTAAAATATACATCACCAAACATAAATATCATTGCACGCATCATAACATAGTTACGACACATCGCAATTGCAAAATATTAAATGGACGGCCCCTTAAATAGCCGATTTAACCGTTCAATTGACAAAAGTCAATGTTTTTTATGGATTTATAGTGGAAAGGAATGCCTAAGAGCGACCAATTATAAGAATTGATATTTTGCTGTGATTGTGCGAGGGAGTTGACTTGCCGAAATGGATGATGACAAACGTAGACTCATTAATCGAGCAATATCGTGTTTCACGCATTGGACGTTGTCGCACCATGATACAATTTTTCAAAATCTATATATTATTGTATTTTTGGTTATAATAAAGTAATGTGCTTCAAAATTATTGGTAAAGCTGTGTCTTTTCATAGAGAATTGCGTCTATTGGTGAAGTAGTATGCTCATTCAAGGGTTGCGCCTTCAAAATGCATGACATCACAATCCGTTCAAAACACGTGTCTTTCAAATTATTCTTGAACAGATAATTACGGAAATTCTCTCACGTCCGAATAAGTAATTATTCATTTATTTATACATGTTTATAATAAGACCATATCACTTCAAATTTTCCTACCGTTCAAGAAATTGCCATCGCGTGACCTTTCATTCCTATTATTTAAGGTATTTTTTTTTACATTTAAATTATATTAAATTAAAGCCACCATTTCCCGTTTACCTCCTTTCATATATTGTTTTTCAATTTTCATTGCTTTTTTGAACATATAATCTATTTAATATTCAACTTGATAACTCTCTCTCTCTCTCTCCTTTATTTCATGCTAAGCCCTTCTATTAAATCATTGGATAATATGATCATTCGATGTAACCATCTCACATACGATTGTAGGTGCACACAAGGAATACAATTTTACTTTCTTGGAGACCCCTAGGTCAGCAATGACAACTAGTGGTCCACCAAAAGTTACTAAATACGCATTGATTTTTTATATTGACATGAAGAGTAGATGCTCAAATTAGTCATGGTTCATTATTGATGTAGTGGATAAAACCAATCATCCAAACCGAGTTTTCTGTATAGTCCTTGGACGCATGGTAAACGCGTTTAAGTTCACGCATATCACTCTTTGCCTGACGTCTAAATAGGGTAATCTAAATCCTAGAAAAGTGCTTTTTCCTTTTTTCTCTCAAAATGCAGAGCTCCACCCTACCGGTAATGGTAGTTTACCTTCGCTTTTAAACCCTAACCTTCTACTCTGAACTCCTCTCTTCCTGCCATGGCAGTAATACGCACCAAGTTTACTCTCCCCAAGCCTCATTGACTCCGTTGGTCATGGAATTCGAGCATCCCCATCGCTCGATTCTTTGCTCCGCCTCCGTGAAATCCTTCTCTAGCTTCCCCATCTTTTCTTCCGATAATTGCACTGAGCAATGGGTACCTTCATGCTAATTTTCCAATAACATCTTCCCCTTTGCCATAGCTCTCATCGTCAACTTGCTTGTGTGTTTCTTCTTTACTTGCAACTCTGCACGCTACCTGTTCGACAATTGTTCTCAGTTGCATCTTGCACTTTACTGATTCCTTCCCTAAATTCCCTTTACCCACTCTTTCATCTTCTCGACCCCCCCCCTCTTTCACTTCCTCTCTTTTGGGCTTCTCAGTTTTCCCTCTGAATTGCGTGCGCACACCTTCTCGTTCATACACTATGCTTTTCCGCCAATTCCTGCTGAGGCACTCACAGGCGCGCTCCAGCACTCCGGCCCAGTGCATTTGAGGTGTTGCATGTCCCTGATTCTCTTGTGCCAGTGTTGGTTGTCCTTCGTCTGTCCTCAACGTGGTAAATTCCTGTTTCTCCTTCCTGTTTTCCTCTGATTATGCGCTGCCATGATTGCACGAGTCCACAGACTAGTTTTTATCCACTAGTTTAAGCTGGTAGAGGTTGGATAACGATAATGGACTCAGTCCCTGCTGATGAAACTTCAAGATTAGCTACCCTGTGCCAGCGACTTGGTCGCTTATGCTCTGAAAAGGAAATAGAGATATGGGAGGAAGCACCTCCTCCGGAACGCCTGCACGAGTGCCGCCTCACTCTAGTTGGCACTATCTATTCCAATCCTTCAGTCAATTTACTGGCTTTTCAATCTACTATGCGGTGAGCCTAGAGAACAGAAAGAGTGGATATATCACAGCGGGATGATGGCCTCTATATTGCAACATTTCAGCTGGAAAATGAGAAGAAACGAATTGCAGATGGCAGCCCCTGGTTATTCTCAGGCCATTTCGTCATATTCAAACAATGGATCCCTAATACGCCTCTGCACCTGTATGACTTTACCTGTTGTGCGTTCTGGGTCCATGTGTTTGGCCTGCCATTAGAATGGAGCTCGGAACACCTCCTTAGAAGGGCTGTGCAGCAAATAGGAGCTGTTGTTGATGTTGATCCACCTACAGCAGAGGGTACTACCATCAGAAATGGCAGAATCCGAATTGAGATAGAGCTGGACAAACCTCTCAAAACTGGCAAGCTTATCAGAATTGAGGGGAAAACTCTATGGCTTGACTTCCGATACGAACGCTTGCCGCATTTCTGTTACTCCTGGGGGAAGATAGGCCATTATGCGACACATTGCCAAGATTTTCCGTATGATGATGCACTCATAGAAGGTAAAAACAAGATGGCCTATGGACAGTGGTTACGTGCTAAGGTGCGAGAACATAGCCCGTACTGGAAGGCTTTCTATCATCCTCCGGATCTACCTCAACAACTGGATGAGATAGTACCTGAAACTCCTCCGACTAGACAGCCACTTCCGTTATTGCTGCCGCCTGCACCTACACCTACGGGGGCCAAAAACCTGCCTCAACAGATCCCTCCTCCGGTTGTAGCTGCACAGACATCCCGCCACACCACGGATCAGGTCCCTGCATCATCAAAACTCAAGGCGGTTACTCTCAATCAAATGGATTCTGCCATTCAGTTTCACAGGAAATCCCCAAGGACGCCTAGCACGGGGGGTACTTCTAAAAAACAGAGGCGGTATTCCTTTTATGAACCACGACATTCAGCCTTTCCTGAAGTGGAGGAACATCAGCTGATGGAGACACCTATTTTTGCTGCAGAAGACATGGCGCAATGGGCAATGGTGGCTGGCCCTCAACAGCCACCCGCCCCCAAATGAAGCTCCTTTGTTGGAACTGTTAGGGCTTGGGCAGTCCCCTGACAGTTCAATCACTAAAGGCCTTAGTGGCCAAAGACAAGCCCGATCTGGTCTTTCTCATGGAGACCAAGCATCCTGCACCAGTTCTTATAAACTTGCAACGGCGATTATGCTTTCACCATGTTTTTGTATGTGACCCTATTGGTTTGAACGGGGGATTGGCGCTCCTGTGGCGGGACACGTTATCTATTGATATGCTTCACACTACTGAGGATCATATGGATCTGCTGTGTAAGGATTTGACTGAGGATCGTACAATGCGACTTACATGTGTCCATGCCCCCTGTTCCTATCACAAGAGACAATTGCTATGGCAAGCTCTCCGGGCGATCAGCGCCTCCAACGCTTATCCATGGGTGTGTGCAGGTGATTTCAATGAAATTCTCTACCCGTGGGAAAAGGTAGGTCAGCGACCAGCAACTCCATTTCAACTCTCATCTTTTCGGTCTCTCATCAATGATTGTTCCCTAATGGAAGTGGTGAGTAAAGGTTGTCGTTTTACTTGGTCGAATAATCGAACAGGGGATGCACTCATAAAAGAACGTCTTGATCGACTCCTGTGCACTTCTGACTGGCGTATATTCTATCCGAATGCTGAAGTTGTTGCGTTGCCGGCTATGGGATCTGATCACAGGCCATTATTACTAAACACAAACCCATCTTTTAGAAAGGGCAGCAAGCATTTTGTTTTTGAAGCTTATTGGAACCAGGATCTTGAATGCCATGACGTGATCTATAGAACCTGGAACTCTTCATACCGGGGACAACCACTTATAGTGTCCAAGCTCCAAGCTGTTGCTAAAGCTTTACGGGACTGGAGTACTTCAAAATACAAGAATGGTCATCTTAGAATCAACTCACTGCATCAGCAATTGACCGATATCACCAACACCTCGCACCTCAACAGCAATGACATTCCTGATGCATCTACTATACGTGACGAAATCAAGCTGATTTGGCAAAGAGAGGAGCAATTCTGGGCCATGCGATCAAGAATTAACTGGCTGCACTGGGGGGATAAGAACACGAAATTCTTTCATGCCTCAACTATTCAACGACGTCAAAGAAACAGGATAACAGTGATCCGGAATGAAACTCATGAATGGGTGCGAGATCCTGATACTTTGAAGGAGATGACGAGTTCCTATTTCTCGCACTTATATACTTCAGTGGGGCCACGTGCCTATGGTCCGGTGTTGGATCGATGCCCTCAGATTGTCACTCCAAATATGAATTCCCAGCTCACTGCCCTAGTCACTCTGGAAGAGGTGCGTCAGGCGACTTTTCAATTGGGGATATCTAAAGCTCCCGGCCCGGACGGCTTAAGTGGACTGTTCTATCAAGTGCACTGGGAAATTATCAAGGACAATCTTTATCGGTTAGTGGCTGACTTTTTTCAATCAGGTAACTTACCTAGCCATCTTAATCGTACTATCATTGCTCTGATCCCTAAGACTCCCCACCCTGAAACACTTGATCAATATTGGCCCATTAGTCTTTGTAACTATGTATATAAGATCATTTCGAAAGTCCTTGCAAATAGACTGAAACCTTGGCTACCTCAGCTTATAGCCAAAGAACAGGCAGCTTTTGTAAGTGGGCGACAGATCCAAGACAATATTATGCTTGTCCAGGAAGTCATGCACCAATTTAAAGCACGAAAATGGAGGCGGAGGTATAAAATCTTATTGAAAACTGACATGCATAAAGCTTATGATAGGGTGGAATGGGATTTCTTAAGAGACTATTTGATTAAGCTCGGCTTTCATCATCAATGGGTTCGCTGGATCATGGAATGTATCACTACCCCAACCTTCAGTGTGCGATTTAATGGTGAGCTGCTACCCTATATCAAGCCTACGCGAGGACTCGCGCCAAGGTGATCCGCTTTCTCCTTATCTCTTTGTGTTGGTGGCTGATGTCTTATCTACCTTAATTGCCCAAGCCGTTGCAAGTGGCCATCTGAGAGGTATCAAACTTGCCAGATCCTGTCCGACCCTCACCCACTTACTTTTTGCTGATGACTCAGTCTTTTTTCTGGACGGTACTATATCTGAGTGTCAGAATATGGCTGATCTGTTAAATCAATATTCTTTGGCAACTAGTCAGACCATCAACAGGAATAAATCAGGCTTGATCTGCAGCAAATACTGTCCGACACTTTTGCAGGAAAATCTAGCGAGAGAACTCCGGGTTCCTCTTTTACAAAGGTATGGAAAGTATCTGGGTATTCCGTCGGACTAGGGATGATCGAGAAGAGAAATGTTCTCTTGGATATTGGCAAGGGCAAGGCAAAAATGGAAGGGTGGAAAGAACGCCTCTTATCAAAAGGGGGGAAAGAGGTCCTTATTAAATATGTGGTGCAGGCTATTCCACAATATGCAATGTCAGTCTTTAAACTGCCGCTCTCTCTTTGTAGGGATCTTGAACGGCGCTTATCTAGCTTCTGGTGGAAGACTGATGTTAGTAGACGAGGGGTCTACTGGCAGAAGTGGGCAGATTTAAAATCAAGCAAGCATAGTGGAGGTTTGGGTTTTAGAGATCTTATGGCATTCAATGATGCACTACTGGGTAAGCAAGCCTGGAGATTAATACAAAGTCCGGATTCCTTATGGGGCCAAGTGTTTAAAGGAATCTATTTCCCAAATACATCTTTTTTAAATGATGTACCTGGCTGTCGCCCCTCTTGGGGATGGCGCAGTCTCCTTACAGGCCGAGAAGCCATTCGCCCGAACTTATGCTGGTCGGTGGGTGATGGTCGCATATTCATATCCGTAGGGATCGCGGTTATCTATTGGCCCTTTGACGGGACCCCCTGCACGGACTGAACCAGAATTGGTGGCTAATCTTATTGATCATGCTCACCAATGTTGGAACATCCCCCTCATACAACAGCATTTTGAAGAACATATTGCAGATCAGATCCTTAACATTCCTATAAGGCCAGCACATACTTCAGACAAGCTCATATGGACAGCAACGAAGAGTGGCACACATTCGGTCAAAAGCAATTATCACATCCTGCTCACTAACACATCACACAGCAGCAATCACACATTCGGTCAGCACAGAAAGCTATGGACACGAGTTTGGACGATGCGCACGGAGCCAAAAATCAGACACTTCTTCTGGTCAATGTATCATAACTCCCTAGCAACTAAAGACAACCTATTCAAGCGACATATTATTCCAGATTCTATCTACCCTCTCTGTGCTCAACACTCCTGCGAAACAATTGAACATATGTTTTTTCACTGTCCTTGGACAACGGCGATTTGGCAGCATTCAGATCTGCGCGGCCTTGGAATTGCGACTCCAGTAACTAACATCACCACATGGATCACTGATCAGGTCAGGCGCAGGAATAATGTACCTGGGCTTGAGCTTCTTGCGCATGTATTGTGGCATATCTGGAGAGGCCGCAATAATTTTGTTTTCCGACATCAGCGGCCGCAGGCCAACCTTGTTGTTGCAGATGCGTTGGTACAAACGAAAAGCCTGCTCAGTTCCTCTCCCACTGGACTGCGACGGAACTCCCCTGTCATTCGGACTGATTTCCTATGGCGCCCCCCTGATCGCGGAACCTTGAAGTGTAATATAGATGGGGCTTATTAGGTTGGCAGTAGAACGGGATCAATGGCGTGCATTACCAGGGACTTCAGAGGCCGACTTACTGATGTGTACACGGAGGGTTTTCCGGCGAAATCCGCGCTGCAATATGAGGTGCAGGCTCTCAGCATTGCTATCCAGCGTCTTGTGACGCAGGGGCTTCAGTCCAAATGCTTGGCGATCGAATCGGACTGCTGGAATATGGTCGACATCTTGAACCATGATACGCCACCGCCATGGGAGGAACGGCCACTCTTTGCTGAAGCGAGGTTGCTGCTCTCTACTAACCCTACCTTTCGACTCACCTTCTGCAGGAGAGAAGCTAACGCAGTGGCTGACTGGGCCGCTAAAGCCCATGGCCGAATGGATCAAGCCCGCAACTGGAACATTTTCCCCCCTTTCTTCCTTCTAGATATTGTAAATGCGGACGCAGTTGCAAGTGGGTGTAACCTTTTACCCGTTTAATTAACTAGTTACCTTTCGACCAAAAAAAAAAAATCGAGTTTTCTGTCAGAAGAATATTTCTCATGAGAGAGAGAGATCATTGGATCTTCCAATCAAGAGCGAGCGGACTTAAAAGTTGGTAGGTGAGATTAAGAAGTGGCATGAAAGTTCTGCTCCCCTCAATAATTAAATGAATTCTCCAATTCACGTCGACCCTTTGGTCACCATGCAACACGGCAAAGCCCAGAGGGACAGAGACAATGGGGACATCCAACAACGGATGGAGGATGAGAGGAAGAACGAGAGAGCACAAATTTGTCGATGGCAGTGCCTTCATGTGCAGACCCCTGAGAGATAATTTTTCCTTGTAAATTGTAAATCAATATTTTCCCATATGGACAAAATTGGAAAAACTTCTCAGGAAATGAGACTTTTGAGCTGAAAGCAATTGGGACTTCGCCAACCTGTTGATAAGTGACTTGAATGAAAGTTGATAACCTAAAACTAATTGACAATTTTATTGGGGAAAAAGCTAATAATCACTCATTAATTTTGGTAATATAATATAAGAGTTGATAACTTCAATACTTTCTTAAGTTTCACTGATAAAAGTTAATAATTTATTGGAACTGTTGGTGATTTGTAGACAATTAAATAAACGTTGGTAATTTAATATAACAAATTAACAATGAGCAATTTACCATTAGAAAATTTAGATGTCAACAACATTAATTTTTATTGTTTGAAAATGTTTTGCTGTTTGACACTTGAATATATGCAACTATATATTGTTCCGTGCATATCTTATCTTTGGTAGTTTTGCTCGTATTTTGAAAGTGATTTTTATAAAAGTTTTCATGATCACTATGCCTATTTATACATGAAAAAAAAAATTGTGCCTTTATTCAGTTGACCCTAGTGAATTTATTCTGACTCCGTCACTGATATTCAGGTCATGTGTACGCATCAAATGTACATCAATGTGAAAATTGTTGATATAATGTACGTAAATATAAAAGAAACTGAAGCCGTTTTATCGTTATGAAAGGAAACACTTTGGTCTCTAGCAAAACTATGCATTTTGTGGTTGATCCTCTAGAAACTTGAGGCAGGTAAACTGGCTATTGTTGTTAAATTTAACGTAATTGTCGTTTTTTTTTCTGTTTGTTTAGTGAGAAATCACTTTTTACTCCACTGTCCACCGTCATCAATCAGATCATCCAGAATTAGAGGAGCCCCAAAGATGATGGCGGAAATAGTTAAGCAGTACCAATTGAAATAAAAAAGAATGATTGTCCAAACTAGATAATGCCAACGGAAAAATAGACGAATCATGTTTTGACTAAATCAATTTCAGCTCTAATTGTTTCTTATGTCTGCTGTACAAATTATCTGGTTTCGGTCGCTTCGATGTCTACTTTGGTCTAATTCCACTTCACCAACTTTCGTCTGCTCGGTTGTTCCTGCAGACCTATGTCTGGAACCATTTTCGGCGGATTCATTTGTGGCCACCCTCTTTGATTTCCTTCTCTCATTCCAGTTCCTCATCTGGGTCAAAAGCCACATATCTTCCTCTTCGCCCGAGCTGTTCCTGCCCGGATGAATCTTAGTTTCATCTCGACACTGAACCCAAAAAAGGGTTTGCATATCGAGTCCGATCTTTAGTATACAAGCTTAAACTCTGGCCAATTGCAACTCATGAGCATGTCGTGGGTTTGCCGTACCTGCGATTTCATAATCGCATTTAGGGGTAGCATCCTGTAGATGCACATTAACTGGACGAACACTATGCGCAAAACATGCCACAAAAGTCAGTTTGATTGATATAGGCATTTGTATAATCGATCTAATATGGCACACAGGGAAAACCGAAGGATGAGGATATGAGCAATCAGTAGCCTTACCCGATCACTATTCTTGGGACAACAAAACCAACCTTTCCCATAATGCAAGAGGGAAATTGGTATTCGAACTGCGTAGAGATATGAAGTAACACTCTACAGTTGGAACTTCACCAATACGACCAGAAACATTGCTTAATACAAATAAAAAAGACAATTTGAGCTATATGATTGCTCACCAATATAAACAAGAATAAAGCAAGCTCTAGGGAGTTTCCAAACAGCACGATGAATCAAGTGGAGGACGAATTGAGGCCTACGGAACTAGAAATAGTATGTGAGAGTTTGAGGAATATGCCAAGAAAGTGAGAATGACTTGTAATTTCTATATATTCAATCGTATCTTTTTACATTGTCCAAACTCTTATTTATAGTACAATGAATGTTGAATTGAGGAAAAAATAAATGTAGATACATTAAATCAAATCCAATCACGGATTGATATAATCTATCAATTACAATCGTCTACAATCTTGGATCGATATCAATCACAATTTTCAGTCCAATTACAATCTTTGGTCCAATCCTAGCATATCTCCAACATTCCCCCTCAAGCCGGTGGCTAATATATATCCAAGACGCTAAGCTTGCTTAGCAGATATGCGTGCTGTCTTTGACATAATGGTTTAGTAAAGATGTCTACAGGCTGTTCTGTGGTTTCAATTCCATTTGTCTTGATTACTCCTTCTTGGATCTCATCTCGAGTGTAGTGACAATCTACTTCAATGTGTTTCGTTCTCTCATGAGATATGGGAATCATCGCAAGTTTGAGTGCTGCATCATTGTCATAGAATAAGTTCATTGGCCCTTTGACTCGTATCCCAAGGTTTGAAAACAAGCCTTGTATCCAAATTATTTCACAAACGGTTTTGGCCATGGCTCGATATTCAGCTTCAATGAATGATAGTGATATGGTTGACTTCTTCTTCGTCTTCCATGAAAGTAACAACTTTCCCAATTTAATACAAGAACCGATAATTGATCTTCGACTCATAAGACATGTGGCATAGTCTGTATCATAATAAGTATTCATTTCCAAATTGCAATCTTGAGAGAGGGGTATTCCAAGTCTTCGACATCTTTTTAAATACTTTATAACCTTCAAGGCTGCATTCATGTGAGATCCCTACGAGTTATGCATAAGTTGATTGAGATTCAACACTGCATAATATATATCTAGCCTAGTCATAGTGAGTTATATAAGTTTACCTACAAGCCTTTGATAGTGGGATGAATCTTCGAGTAATGGGTCATCAATCTCAGAAGATGATCCAATGTCATAATCAACGGTAGTTAACTTGATGTTCTAATCAATAGGAACGGTAGTTGGTTTACATTATGATAAGCCAGCTTCAGATATAATTTCTAACATAAGTTTCCATTGGCTGAGAGAGATTCCTAGGTCTAAGCGAGTAATCTCAATACCAAAGAAATACTTAGGAGATCCCAAGTCCTTAATATGAATAGTTAATATAGATATTCTTTGAGACTCTTGATGACCAATCCATCGTTCCCTATAATAAATTTATCATCAACATATGTCATCAAGTAGATTGACGACGTACCTTTTATCCAAGTGAAGAGGGCATAGTTGTGCTTAGATTGCTTGAAACCAATGGCTGTAAGAGCTATAGTAAACTTTACATACCACTATCGAGAAGCTTGCTTGAACCCAAAAAGGAACTTATGGAGAGGACACACTCCAAGTTCCCTCTATCACTGTAATCTCGATGGAAGGTCCATATATATTTCTTCATCGAGATCACCATGAAGGAAGGCATTCTAAACATCCATTTGATGTAATCCCAATCTCAAAAAGTAGCAATGGAAAGAAAGGAGTGAATAGTGATGTCCTTCGCAATTAGAGAGAATGTCTCGTGATAATTGAAATCCTCAAGTTGTGTAAAGCTTTTGGCCACTAAGCGGGCCTTATACCATTCAACATATCCATCAGCCTCGTACTTGATCTTATATACCCATTTGCAATCAATGGGTTTCCAATGAGCAGGCAATGGAATTAGGGGTGTGCATGGTCCGGGCGGGCGGTTCCCGACCTAGAACCGGGAACCGCCCACTAAGGACCGGTTCCGAAAAATTGGAACCGGGATCCACCCGTTTGTTGCATGGATCCACTTGGGAATCGGACCGCCGGTTCGGTCCGGTTCCCGGGTGGATCCATGGCGGTCCGATTCCCAAGTGGATCCATGGAACCGATCTTGACGCGAAACAATTTTGGTTTTCAACATAAAACGACTACGTGACATCAAAGCAAGCCAAAAAAAAGAAAAACCAAATTTAAGTACGTGGAGATGCGGACGGCGGGAGAAGTAAACCGAGGAAGAGACAGAGAGAGAGAGAACCGAAGACGAAGGAAGTGAGATGAGATTTAGGGTTTCTCTTAGTAATTTTTTTTTTTTTTTAATATTAAAAAGGTTCCGGTCTGGTCCAGGTGGGCGGCCGGGCGAATCCGCCCATGGAACTGGGAACCGGACCGGTTCCCTCAAGAACCGCCGGTTCCGGGTGGTTCCAGTCCGGTTCCGGGCGGTCCGAGCGGTTCCCGGGTATTTTGCATACCCCTAAATGGAATTATATCCCATGTGTGGTTATCTATTACCGCATGCAACTCTGCTTCAATGGCCTTCTGCCACCATGGATGTGACATCCTTAAAATCCGACCCTATTTGGGATATAATAAAGGGTTTAATTTTATCAATGCGCAATTAATAGAATTAGACTTTGAATTGATTTGTGAACTATTCAAGAGGTCAAACCTATTGGGAAAAGTAATTTAGGATAATGATGTGCACGACCAGAGAACTCAACTACAGATTGACAAATCAACCATAAGGATCGATTGGGAACAATCTTAAGTCGTTTCAAACCGATCCAAGAATGATTATAGATTGATTCGACAATAGTATATAATCGGGTTGCGGATGATTCCACACGATTACTATATTAATTATGAATGATATTAAACCAATTCTGAATGATTGTGTACTTCAAAAGGAGCAATTAACTCCTCACGATTACACGAAAACCGAGGATCATCCATAAATTGAAAAGGCCTAAACGCGGATTGATATGAACTCAACCAAGAGTCAAACTTACAAAACCCCTAAAGGCCACATGTTGGTTTTAATTATGCTAAAGCCACATTTGATCGATTTCAACTACAAATTCTAATCCGATTAAGGGTATCAGACGTTGGAGGATTAAAAGACAATTATTGTACATTGATTTATCAAATTCTTTATATATTGATAAATCTCGAATTTTAGGATAAGTGAAATTTGGGCCGGAAATTGGAAACCCAATGAGGCCCACAAATTTGGAGAGGCCCAATGAGCCTTACACCCAAGCATGGGCGGCCCAAGAAAGTCCATGGGCCATTCAAGCCCATTTTGGTCTTTGTAAGTTGGCACAATTATGACTCCAGATGCGTGAATAGTAAAGTGGCTTTGTAATTACCATTCTATCCTCTTCTAGAAGCCTTAAACAAATAAAACAAAGGAAGATGGGCATTAAGAAGAGATGGACGCCCAAGCTAAAGAGGAGACAGAGAGTGACATCACCACCTAGCCTAGCCTACTCCCTATTCTCACATGTGGATATTCCAAGCATCAATTGCCTTGGATTTGCAATCTTCAAGAGCCATTCTTGGCCAAGTAATAGCATGAGCATGAGGATTTTAGAGATTTTAGTACAAAGCCCATTTAATGTATATCTCCCATTCTCTCTCTTTCTTCTCATTTCTTCTAGCTCATTCAGCCCTTCTCTCTCCTTCATTTCTCTCACTTTCTCTCATTCTCTCATTTCCCTCACTCTCTCTCCCTTTTCCCTTGCTGGTGAAAACCTCTTACCCCCATTTTCTCCCTCATCTCATGCCCATTTCTCTATCATTTTCCCTCTTGGATCTCACCTTGCCGTCCAACGTCCACCGTCCGTTGTTCAAGCTCGCCATTCGTGTGCCACCGTCCTCACTGCTATGCTGAGTTTTGGTCTTAAGTTGTGCACATCCAGCACCCTCGCGCCATCCTCCCTCTCTCTTTTTCCTTTGGTTGGAGCTACCGTGAGCCACCAGAGGCTGCACGTCCCCTTGTTGTTGCCATTCACCACCCGTGCCACCATCCACGACTCTTGCCGTGGGTTATCTAGTGACCGTCCAGCCACCGCCGTGGGCCATCACCACCGTCAGCCCTTTGCCACCATTGCCATCACTTCCCGAGCCTAGATTCAAATGTAAGTGGCTTTCTAACCCTTGTTTAGGGTTATAATTGCACTTAGAACTATGATTAGATAAATAGTAATTAGTTTAAGTGATAAGTAGATTAAAGTGATAGGTTATCATGTTAAGTGATAAGTTGTAATGATATGTTATCATGATAAGTGATAAGTAGTAGCGATAGGTTATTATGATAAATGATAGTTAGACGTAATAAGTTATCATGATAAGCTATGCTTAGTTGCAATAAGTTATCATGATAGGCTCTTATAGGATGCGACAAACCATCGTGATAGGCTATCATAGGATGTAATAAGCATCGTAATAGACTATTATAGGATGTAATAAGTTATCGTGATAGGTTAATATAAGATGCAATAAGTTATCGTGATAAATTATATTTAAACGCAACAAATTATCGTAATAAGTTATGATATGTTATGATAAGCTATAATTTTAAGTTATCTTTTGATGCAATAACTTATCTTGATTTTGATAAGTTTTCTTTATGTTATAAATTCCTAAGTGTTTACTGCATAGCTATGTAGCACGGACACTCTCCGGAAGCCTTCGTGTCGTGTCCGACATTCCGACACGCTCTGACACGTCCCGACACGCTCCGACACATGGTCAACGAGTGTCAAAAAATCCGACACGTGGTCCACTCTCTTCGACACGCTCCGACACGTGAGTCTAGAATTTCGACATGCGATTCCGACACGCACGGGGTCAATTTTAAAAATTTCTAATACTTGTGGGGTCAAAATATAAATATACACGAAAGAAGTAATAAAAGAAGTAATAAAAGAAGCAATAAAAGAAGCAATAAAAATGCTATACATATACACACACGGGGTCAATTTTTTTTTTTTTCAGTTTTGTTTTTTTAGAATTGTTTTAGTTTTTTAAAAAGTCTTTTACTACAAAAGAAGTAATAAAAAATGCTATATATGATAAATAAATAAATTTAAAAATATCATTTCAGCATTTTTCTTTAAACAATGTTTTTTTCCTCTAAGTTTTATGTATTATTGTAACAAATTAAAATAATGAATGATATTATTTAAAATTTTTTGTGTAAATTAATTCTAGGCTATTTTTATTATTATTTATTTATGTATTTATATATAAAAATATATTTAATATATAACGTGTCGAACGTGTCAAAATTCTCTATTTTTAAGAAATGACATGTCAGCATGTCGTGTCGTGTCGTGTCGTGTCGCGTGTCGCGTGTCCATGTCAGTGCTACATAGGTGCTTAGTGAATGTTAATTTTAAATATGGCATGTCTTTATGTAATCCCTAAAATTGAAAAATAGTAAGTATACATAGTAGTCAAAGATTATAATTAAAACCCAACCGTGGGTAGCTGCGCTGGATTAGAGTCTCTCCCTCATCGCCGAGGTCGAGGGTTCGAAACTTGCAGTTGCTGAAGCGTTGTGAGTGGGGGGCCATGGTGTTAGGGTTCTATGCTAGTCTCCCCCGAGGTATAGTCGTTTGGTACTAGGTGTTCCATGTGCTGTAGGGCCGTGGGACTCCAAGCGTAAGCACAGGGGCCTGGTGGATCCTCGATTACCAAAAAATATATATATAATTAATGAGTTATGGAAGGTTACTTTATAAGATTAATCGTTGAAGTGTTTAAGTAAAATTGTGGTGCGATACATTATGAGAGGGATGCATAATTACTTTGATGAATAGTTAATTGGGATGTGATCACGTGGCGACATGAATGCGTATGATTAATGCTATTGCATATGGTATGAGCATTACATATTCTTGCATTGGCTAATAAAGAAGATAAAAAAATGACTTACCAAAAAAAATGATAAAAAAATGGGTTTGAGTGGTGGAATGCTCGTGTGATCACATAATGGCCCTAGTGCGTATGATTATGTGGGGTAATAGTTCCGTCCTAATGCATATAATTATGTGGGACGATGCTTAATGAATTTCGGATGCCCCCACATCAATAGGATGTCGTTCGTGGATAAATTTCGGAACGAAACTCCTTAACTAGAATGTCGTCCTAAGGCGTATGCATGTGCAAGACGATGCCGTGTCTAATGGGGTAGGATGATGCTTGGTCATGCCAAAAAACCGCTGACCTTCAAGTTGGTCATGGCTGAGAGTAGTTGTAATAATCTTAAAGCGTGATCTCGATGGTAGCATGGTAGTATGAAATGCCATGTGATCTTCGAAACGCCACGTGTGCAAAGTACATGAGTGCCGAGTGTATATTATGAGAGTGATGTATAACTTGTACATGTATAGCATGGATATATATATGCATTGCATAAGACATGTGCATCAAGGAAATGTTATATTAGTAACTTATGTGGCACGTGCATACTTTTAATTAACCTTATTTATGATTGATAAATATGATTATCATATGTTTATCAGAATGGTGTGGTCACATTGGGAATTGATTATGCAATGATTGGGCATCTTGGTAAGGTATCATATGGTGAGTTGTCTATGTGCAATGTGCAATGTGCATGAGAATGATATTTGATTATTTCTGGATTATTAAATGACATTTGTCCATGGTTACGAGACATTGCACATTCTTGTTATGCCTCTTGAATATGTGGATTATTGTGAGAACTGCCTATGTGATTATGTGCTGAGAACATTGATAGGATGAGTTATCTATTTCTTGTTAATACATAAGGCAAAGCAAAATTGTTGCTATTGATCTACCATTGATAAATAAATTGCATGTTTAGGGCAATTTCGAGATGAATTACCCCCCTGCATGATGATTAGGGAGCTTACTTACTGAGTTTTATCTCACTGCTACTATTCAAATGTTTTTAGGCCTAAGAATGTCTGAGCCGTTCCGCTACGTTCATTTGGGGCTGCCTATGGATCAGGATACCGAGGTAACCTTCTATCCAATTAAGGGTACAAACATTAGATATGAGAAGCGTGTGACCACCATTTAGGTGGATGAGGGACTACTTAACCCGGTGCCCCATAGATTTGCGGTCCGGTACGTTTAGTTTAGAGAGGAGCGCCGAGAGCCCTCTTTAGGGATTTGATGGACCACAAAGCAAGGGATCTAAGGGTAATGTTTGGGACCCAATGGTTATGGATACCCCCAATGGCGAGGTCGCTGATCTGGATGTGGACCCAGATCCGGAGTCGAACCCCCAACTTGAGACGTGGTAGTATACAATAGATGCATACTAGAGGCATATGGGATATCACTTTTGAGGTTATCCTTGTAGTACTAGAAGTGTCGGGTGTACCACCAAACCCTTTTTTGGATGTGTGTACAGCCGAGCTTTTTGGATTTTATAAAAAAAGTGGCATGTAATGACTAATGCATATGTAGATATGAAGGTGTCCTTTGTTATATATGTTTGTTACTATCACTATTGTTTGTGAATGGTTTTGTGGTTTTATTTCTACTTCTGCTTGCATTTAATTAAACAATAAAAATAATGGGTCGGGGATGCCTCTTGAAACGTCACCATCAAATGACCGAAGTGATTGAGGAATACCGTGCATGCGAGGGTCTAGGCATGATAGTGGATCACGAATTGCTTTGTCATAGGATGATGACTCTATCTCTTCAGAAATATGACTAATGCAGTACATATGTTTTGTAGACAAGCGATCAAACGAAACATAATAGGAGATAGGATATGAGGTGCCTGATGAGTTGAGAGGGAGGCATAGACATAGTATTCGTCCATGTAGGAGAACGAGTAATCCATCCTGAACATCATAGGGGAATATGATAATGTGCAGAAAATGATAACTTTCAAGCAGACTATGAGGATAATTAGTCTAAATCAAAACTTGCCTCGATGTACACTATAGATTCTACAGCTGAATAATCTTGGGTAGATGGAAAATCCATAATGGTCTTGGTCACTAGAGAAGAAGTCGGAGCATCCAAAGATGGGACATGTATATAGTGAGAAATAGGAGATAAATCTTCTTCAAATAGAAAATGTCCATTCTGATGATTTGAGCTAGAAGGCTCATTTGAAGATGCTTCATCCCAAAAAGGCAAAATGTCTTAATGAAAAATGACATCCCTACTTATAAAGAAGTTCATTGTCGATGGCTCAAAAACACGGTATCCCCTCTGAAGAGTTGGATATCCCCATGAAGACGCATCATTTGGCTTGAGGACTCATCTTGTCACGAGGACCCAGGATAGTGACATGGCATAGGCAACCAAAAACCTTTAAGTGATTAATATCATGTTTTTTACCAAATAACACTTCAAAAGGAGTGCATCAGTTGAGAACCCGAGTCGACATGTAATTGATCAGGTAAGCTATCGTGACTACACAATCTTCCCAAAAAGTCTCAAGAATGGGTGCTTGGAATTTAAGAGCACGTGTGACTTTTAAAAGATGACGGTGTTTACACTCAACAATCCCATTTTGTTGAGGCATGTAAGTGCACATGCTTTCATGCAGAATTCCATGAGAAGAAAAAATAATTAGCAATCATGACTAGAAAATTCTATTCTATTATATATTCGAATATGTTGAATAGATTTCCCAAATTGATTTTTCGACATGGTTAAAAAATTCTTTAGGCGAGAAATAGCTTGACTCTTTAACTACTTAAGGAAAACCCATGTAGGATGAGAATGATTGTCTACAATGGTGAGAAAGAAAAGAGACCCATCACAATGTGGGGTGTGATAACAACCCCAAATGTCTACATGAATTAAAGACAAATTATCTGTAACTCAAGATTTACTTGTTGGAGGGTCACGTGATTGCTTAGCAAGATGACAAATTTTGCCTTAAGAATGCAGAAGGAAAAAAAAAAAAAAAAGCACTATGGCCCAAATGTTGATGGGAAAATATCACTTTGTCATTGGCAGCAACATTAACACAGAGATTTTTTATTCATGGAAAAATGCAATAAATCAAAACTTTTGGGAAAACTTGTCCGAAAATATAATCATTGCAAAAGACTACCCAAGCCCATCAATTTACCAATCAAAAGGGCCTGAAAAAGATAAACATTAGAATTAAAGAGAATACAATAGGAATTATCCTTACAAGCCTTTGATACTAAGATAAGATTGAATTGAAGTTGAGGAAGATAAAGGATATTCAAAGGATAATTGAAGGATTAAGATTTATCATCCCTATCTTTGTGACATATATGGTATTTCCATTTAGAAGCTTCACAGTTATAAGGAAATGATATTTATGGGTATGAGAAAAAAGAATTTCATCATAGATAATATGGTCACTGACACCTTAATCAATTATCCATGCATCATGAGAAGTGGAGTTAAGGCAATATGAAGTACCTGAGAATCTTGCTCCTTTATCAGAAGTTTCCATATATCTTAGTGCCTTCATGATTTGTTGATACTGATTTTGGATAATCGGCTGATTGTGCTCAGTGACTTGATTAGTTGATGATTCCTTCTTTCCTTTCTCCCCCGGTTTACCGGGCAATATCCCACAGGTTTCTACCATGTAATATGGCCGCTTGCAATAATCAAATATAATTTCCCTTTTCCTTTAATATTTCCTTTCAAGGATGATGTGGCACTATGAAAGCCATGAGATGCTTTAAAAATAGGTGTCATCGTAGCTTGTTGAGAGCCGTTGGATTGGGCTGAAGCCATGGCTAAATAATAGCCGTTGGATCTTTAGAGCAAATCATAGCCATCCATCCCAAAAAGATTAGGGCTCCCTTCTCCTCCTTCGACTACAACAGCAGATCGACGGCCTCCTTCTCCATGGAAATCAAGAGGCTTCTCAAGCGAACCAAGAACAGATGGAAGGCCACTAGTCGATGGTGGCCCAAATCCAAAACCAACGAGCCCCTATGAAAAGCCACCAGTCGAAGATGGTCCAGATCCGAAGGTAGTAAGGGCGATCACTTCTCCAGTTCATGTGTGTTCGGTCGTGGCTATCCGTTAGCTCTCCTCTTGGATGGCCAATTGGTAGATCTACCCAAACAACGATGCTTGCTCCATCGCAAGGATTTGGGACTTGCAATATGAGTAGCTTTCATTCAATATTTGTAAAAAAATAGGTTGCTTTCTCCCTTTCTCATATCACTTGATATTGTCGAAGCATTTCGTCCAGCCCCTGAAGCTGCTCTTCAACCACCTCGAGTTTGTTCCATAGGGCCAAGAGTCCGTTGGTGCATATTTTCACCGACTGATTTCCTTGCATTAGCTTCGACACGGCTTGGGTGAGGGAGAAGATTTTGGCCCAGTCGAGCTTTCTGTACATCTTGCAAATGTTATCCTAAATCATCTTCAAATCTTCAATTGGTGGAAGCCCGGTGGCCACCTTGAGAGCCAAGCAATTACTGATCCGCATTCTCACGAGCTAGTTATCTTTGCTAGTACCATTATGAGCGCTTGTAAGATGGAAAAGGAACGATTCTGTTGAGGAACCTATTTTTATCTTTCGTGACCAACGCCTGCCAAGGATCTCGAGCCCAGGTACTATAGTTTTCAAGCCCACTAAGCTGTAAGGAGATGAGTCTTAATTTGGGGCCGTCACCCAATGACATATAGAATAGGTCACCAGGCTCCGACCGGGTGCTCCTAGTTGGGATGGCATACAACAGCAAGTCGTGCCCCAGGGTCAGGTAAGGATTTGCTCCCTAACTGTGTGATCTGGGCTCGGGTCCTAAGCTCGGGCCCCCCAGTCCATCCCATCGTTGAAGGGTGTTTGTCCTCCTTTAGTGGGCTAAGCTCTAGGGTTCGGGAGTCCTTCTCCAAGTATGTTGTACGAAGCCTAAGGTTGACTTGGTCCAGCTACCCACGGGCCCTAAAATAGAAACTACTAGACTGGTGGCCACTGGATTGGGCCAGAAACATTTACTGGAGCTAGGGCCAAATCTAAAGTGATTTGAGTCATGGATCACACATCCTTAGGCATATCAACCTGACTAGGATTTTGAGGTGAATTCAGCTTCTCCTCTACTGAAGTATTTCCTCGAGTATTCTTGACCATGATATGTGTAGAGTTAAATTTCCTACTGTGCACTGATTTGCTTTGCAGGCTTTGAGTTGCAATAGCAAAATAGAAGGAAGCAGAGGCAATTTGTGGACTTTACAGAAGCTAGGTTGAAAAAAACGGCTATGATATCATGTCAGCGTTTGAGGAATAGGCCAAGAAAGTGAGAACAACTTGTAATTTCTGTGTGTTCAGTCATATCTTTTTACATTGTACAAGCTCCTATTTATACTACAACGAATGTCTAAGTACAATGAATGTCTAACTGAGGAAAAAATAGATGAAGATGCATTAAATCAAATCCAATCACGAATTGATATAATCTATCAATTATAACCGCTTACAATCTTGCATTGATATCAATCACAATCTTTAGTCCAATCACAATCTTTGGTTCGATCCTTGCATATCTCCAACATAGTATGGTGAAAATTCGACAACTGAGTCCTCTTTGCTTTTTTGGCCATGAATGCGGTCTGCACTTGCTGAATGCTTTTGGACGATCGCTCCTGCGAGTCGTATTATCATACTCTCTAGTATAGTGCTAGCAATGAGCTGAAGCTGCACGGAAGTGACAAACCTAGTTTGATGTGGAGACTTCTTAATTCCGACAGGGAAATAAACATAATATATTTTTTGAAATTTACAGTATGACACGTCTTGTCATTTAGATTAAACTGTTTCTTACAAGCACTCATCTCTGGAGTAAATTCCGGGACGAGCAAAATGCCATATCATCAAGGGCAAGCAAACATAAGGACCCGGAAAGTTCAACACTACTTGCAATTAACGGAATGAAAGATATCCAAAAGACTGCATGCCATCCCGCAAAAGAAAAATAAAAAATCCAAGAGATAAATTTAATTGACATGAATTCATTTTCTGATATATTATTAGAGCCTTACTTATTTTAAACAAGAAAAAAACCAAAACCAGAAATATGATGTGAGAGCTTCATGAAGGAATCGTTTTTCCCATAGTAAGATCTCCTCTAGCATAATAGGTAGTTGATAGACATTTGGAAAAAAATGTTGAACTTCATCATCCTTCTGACAGTGAATTATTTTCAGAAGTCATCCCATATTTACAGATGGTTGGAATGTCTAATCTTTTTCATTTATTATGAGAAAATGGACCAGAAAATAGAGTCTCAACTCTATTCGTTGCGCTGGATTAGAATCTCTCATTCATTGCCGAGGTTGATGGTTCGAAACTCGCAATTGCTAGCATTGTAAGTGGGGGGTCATGGTGTTGGGGGTCCTGTGCTAGTCTCCCTCGAGATATAATCGTCAAGTCTCAGGTGTTGCTCGGGTGCTGTAGGGGCCATGAGACCCCGAATAGCGTAAGCGAAAGGGGGCTCGACTAATCCTCGGTTACCAAAAAAAAACAAAAAACATTATAACTATCACTAAGAATACAAAGCTGTGTAATACGTGCTTAAGTCACTCATCGCCACATTCACGAGCAAAAAATTCACTACACATAGCCAGAAGTACCAACTGCAACCACGAAAAACAGAAAATAACAAGCCAAGAGCTCACTATTAGGTCCGTTTTTCTTTAATTCAAGTATCCTTTTGTACCAACATATCTTAACTTAAACCTCCATCAATCCCTGCCTTCATCCCTAGCCTCTTTATCCAAACCTAACACCATGCTCACACCTAAAGGAGAGATTGTTGATACACATCTAGATTGTGTTGAAAAAGCCCCATATCATATAACTTGCATGGTGTGGAGTAATAAGTATATTCTAGTTGACCTATAATTCATCGGTATAAGTTTTTTGGCAAATGTTGATTCGATTGGCTATATTAATGAGCAAAGACTTAAGCTCCCTCCTTTGTTAATACCTAAAATTTGCTTGTTCTTCAGGGTTCTTTTTTTTTTTTTTTTGGTGCTGGAGGAACCGCCTCGGCCGGTAGAGCGTAAACCCCCAGGTGCTACGTAAGTGGGAGGACCCACCACCCTTGGTAGCACACTTAAGTCGCCAAGTAACTCCCCCAGAGCCCCCAACGGGGGTTTCGAACTCCTCACCTTCCTCACAAAGGTTCACCGGCCTGCCGGACGGAGCCCACCACTACTCGGTGGTTTTCAGAGGTTTAATTTGCATAGAAATGTAGGAATTAATTTTCAATCCTTAAACAAAAATAATTTTCATTAAATTGCATAATATATAGCCATTAGAAGCATTTTGCATTAATAGTAATAAAATTTATTTTTTAAAAAAGAAAAAGTATTAATTTATTATTATTAAAGAGAGAGAAAGAGAAACTCGGGGCGGGGCCTTCCTCTTTTTGTTTTTCCTCCCCCTGCCTGGGCCTGGCCCATTTTCTCTTCTTCCCCCGGCCCGGCCTCTCCTTTCCTCCTCCTCTCCCACCTTCACGCTCGCGATAGACGAAGCAGCGAAGGACGGGAGAGGGCAGATCCGCGACAGAGGGCAGAGGGACCGGTCCGACCGGAGTCGGTGGTCGGGGCCAGGCCAGCAATGGCAGCTTGCAATGGCCGGCAATAGCTACCGCGCCTGGATCTCGGCCGCCGGCCCTCGCCGACGCGTGCCTCTCCCCACGGTAGGTCTCGGTGCGTTTCTTTTTGATTTGTTTAGAATTGTGTCGATTCCTCGAGGATCCCGGTTCGGAGGCGTGCGAGGCGACCGGACGTGGTCCGACCTGTCGAGCTCGCCCACCCTTCGCCGCCCTCGAGCCGGGTAGGGAACCTTGACTGACCCCTCTTTTGTGCCCTGTTTGGCCCGGTTTCGGGCTTCGCCGTTGTCCGGATCGTGCGAGCTCCGGCCTCGACCGTCGGTGCTGTACTGGTTTTGAGCCTCTTTTTGGTCGATTGTTGTGAATCCGGGTATGGCTATGATCGCGTCAATTCTTTTCCTTTTGAAGGCATCAAACAAAAATTATTTTCTAGGTATAACAATCTGTTTTCCTTTTCTACCCGGATTACGTAGTAAAGCTGAGACAAACATATATTGAAAAAAGGGAGGTGTGGGAGAAAATAGACATTGCAAGGTACATTAAAAATCAAATAAAAATCTCCAAGTAAGGATTAATATCGCCAAAAAAGACGCATTATGGTGTGAATATATATTATAAAAAAAAAAATCAAATGTACAAAATCATCTTGGGTTCTGCTGAGGCTCCTTTGTCTCTTGATAGGATATATGTGTTCTGATTTTGGCTTTGGGAATGCGTCTATGTCTCTTATTTAAGCATGTTGGTGTTTGATGGCGGCTTCCAGTCTGAATCATTTCTCATAATGTTTTAGTTTAATTGCAGAAGTGGAGAAAAATCATGTTAAGATCTAATGAATCTTCAGCAATCGAGTCATTGGTCTTATATACCTTTTTAAGTGATATTCCTGAAACATTTCCTCCTAAATATGATTGTCTCTCTGTCATCATGGTCTTATTTACCTTTTTAATGAGCATAAATGAAGGTATTTACAGTGTTGGATTGACCAATTTGAGAAGCTGGATCATCGTTTAGTCTCATAACCGGTCCCTTTTGCCTGTCTCTTTCATTCTAGAAAGCGACATGTATTCATAATAGTAGTTTGCCAAAGAATGGACTGGTATTGTTTGACCAGATTATTCATAAAACATTATATAAGGAATATTTCCTCGTTTGCAAAACCATAATAATAATAAAAAAAAATGATTCAAATCAAAGAACACATCGATTTATTTGACCAAATTGAACATTGACCCCCGTTTGGTTTGGCTTTTCCAAGGGTCTTTGGGTCCCCAAAGCCCCTAATTTAACCTTAAAAGAAAATATTGACATGGCATAATCTTGCATTCACATTCTTTATTGCATTTTCAGCACTTAAAATTAGGCACATCTTTCTAGAATGGCATCTCCATATCGAACATCGATTTATGGTGAGATTGCGAACATCTTGTGAACAGGTCTAGTACGTGACCTGACTCAGAGTTTTTCATGAATTTAAACGGGAGTTTTTATGAAGGTTTTGGATAAGGCTCTAACATCCATGCGAAGCCTAAGCCCATCCGGTCACTTAAGGTCGATCCCGCAAGCCTGACCTCCTTCTCCGTCTCTCCGAATTCATCCTTACCATTCCCTCCTTGTTGATCGAAATGGCCCCGGTTAAGGCCACTTCCTGCAATACAATCGTGAAAGAAAAACTGAGGGAGATAAAAACAAAGTGGGAACGTTCAGTCGATGCTGGCAAGAACAGAGAAAAACGAAGAGTATTCGGTATTTGTGCAGGTGAGGATAAGCCAATAGAAGAAAAAGAAAACAAAGAAAGAGCAGAAGGTTGAGAGAAGCAAAGAGATAGCAGGGATAGGCGCTGAACTGAGGAAAGAGGTAGAGCCTTGATGCAGAAAGAGGCAGAGATAGAGAAAGAGAAGAAAGCGGTGCAGTTCGGAGATACAAAGGAGAGATGACAATCGGGCAAGGGGAATGGGATATCCTCGGTCACAGGAAGCTACCGAAAATAAAAGAGCAAAAGCAGAGAGGACGAGCTCCGGGGGCAGAGCATGCGCGCACGCTTAGCAGAGAACTCATGGCACAAATAGCAACCTCTCCGAATTATTGAGCAAACTACGAGAGAACTGGGCAGTACATGCGAGCCAGAAGATAGAAAAGCCGAAGGGGAATTGAGACTTTGAGAGGAAAAAGGGATTGGTGCATTCGATTCGAGGAGGATTTGGAATTTTTTAGCAACCACTCTAGAGCAGCAACCGGCTTTCCAAATTTTATCTTCGAGCTAATTGCTTGTGCTAGGTAAAATATCGGTTCGTTCCTTCAAATCATTGTTTCAAAGCGTCACTCGTCCTTCCATCTTATGTAGATCGAACACTATCTCTTGTTGATGAGTTTTCGCACGAGGAGATCGAAAACTTCCTTCAAATGACGGCTATTACAGTACTGAGCGACCACTAAACAGGGGCTGGTCTGCGACCGAGACGCAGCTTGGTCCGTGAGTGAGACGTGCCCTGGTCTGCCTTCTAGTATGCCCTGGTTTGCCGCTAGGATTGTGTGATCGAGACTGAAAACGGGTCGGGCCTCAGGTCGCTGGCCGGCCAACCGCCGCCAGCAGTGACATCATTGATGACATCATCCGGCGGTTACCGACCGTTGGATGACGTCATCCGTGATGTTAGCACGTGTCGGTTCGCCGACGTGCACGTGACGCTCACGCGATGGCTTTCCCAGTGCTTTGAGCGCACGTGGGTGCGTCCGGCCTCATTCGGCGGCGCTCGACCCACCGTTGGACTCGTCTTGACAAGTACTTTCACCCTATATATTTAAAAATTGATTTTGGCTGAAAAAATATTTCGAAAATTAGCCAAAAACGTACGGGTATACGCAACCCCTAACCTGTTCTTCGCTTCGGTTCTTTTTCGACGATTCAGATAGCAATTTCGACCAATAGACATCCAAACAATGTAGATTTCATAGTCTTGATCTCGATATCAAATGGTAAATAAGAAAATTCAATAAAAAACAAGGTAGAAATCAGAATCGGGCTCTGATACCAATGTTGGAATTCAAGTAGGCGGAAAACTAATTACCTTTTATCCAATGCGCAAACAACAATTAACCTCGGAACGAACGTTGAATTGCGGATGAATCACGAATAAAATTACCTCACGTTGGTCTGAATGCAATCACGAGGAAAGCACCCAATTTCCATAGCGTAAATGCCGATTGTTCTTGTAAAGGAGAAGTGTAACGCTTCCTTTTCTTTTGATGGAAAGGGGACAAGACAATGAGAGAATTCTGAGCGTACGTTCTGCCAACCGTTGTCTTCTGGAGTCTTTTTATATAACTCCATCACACCCCTTCAAATGATGTCTTTCCATCGTAGCATAGGAAGGTGAAGTGGTGCGTTCTCATCGCACCCCATCATGGACGTACTAATTCAGTACAACAGTACGTGTACTCCGTCGTTTGGGAAAAAATTGGAGGCTTGCCGGCAGAGTTTGCTCCCTCGATGCACAGTTTGGTATCAACATACGTGTTGGGCTTTCATGAATCATGTATACGTAAAAATAACAAAAAAAAGAACGTAGCGGAAACAAGAAGATATATTTTACATGATTCTCCGAAGGCGTTGTTCGTGCGTTTTAATCAAAAATCTGAATGTAAAAAGAGAGTTACACGAATTACCTCTCGAAGCGTGCTTTAAACAAATTGGTTCGGATGTTCTACAGTTCGAGCCCCACAAACGTCGGACCTCTAATTCAGACACACCAACAATTGAAGTCGAACAAAAGAGAGAACTTTCGGATATTCACCACTTTGATCGTGCTAGCAATCTCGTGGAGATGATCCGCCGTATCCTTGATGTATTATAGTCACGGCCCGAACGAGAGGAATTCCTTTTCGTTTTCGTGTCTATCAAACACAAAACACACGCACACAGATTTTCTCTCTTTTCGGCGACGAGCACTTATGCACTTTCGATATGTTATCTTTTGCGGCAATTCATTTTTTTTTATTTTAAAGCTTCAACGAATCAGCAACGGTTGCCGATCGTGGGATTAGCAACCGTTGCTGATCCTCATCTTTTATGCACGATCGAGACGATCGTGCATGAACGGACCGGTCAGCAACCGCTGACCGTTCAAGCACGATTTCGTGCATGATGGTCGGCTGTTGCGGACCATCCATGCGCCAACAAATGCGTGCATGATGGTCAGCAACCGCCGACCATCATGCACGAATTCGTGCGTGCATGTGCACGAATTCGTGTGAAATGGTCAGCAAAAATTGCTGACCATTTCCACTTTAATTAATCAATCAATTAATTAATTAATTAATTAAATGAATAAATAAATTATTAATCAATCCCCTTAAAAAATAAAAACATAATCTTTATATGTACAAATGGAATACATTAACATGTATCCATTTTGGGCATATGTGTGCATCATCTGCAAGTAGGCTCGTGACTATAATACAAATTAAATTAAATCTCATTTAATTTAATTTCAAATCGACTCAATTGACAGCAGTAATTGCAAACACATTTGCAATTATATTTCTCTCTTGTTCCATGTTATCCTAATTGTTTATGGTGTGTGACATCCCTAGGTTCATCACTAAGCTGGTAGTAAGACTTGTACTAACACATTAGTACTCCCAAAAGAATTAATTGTCCTGATTAATCTTTGGGTCCTACAAGCCATGATTGACATCTAGCAATATGTCATGGCTACCCAGATAGTGTGAATGCTTTAAGAACGTAATGAACCTGTCAGCTTTGGCTACAGTGTAATTCAATCCCTCGTCTTACTATGTCCCGATCAAACAAAGACCATGGAATATTTGTCAAGTCATTAATTCGATCATATGCACAAATCTAATTGACATGCATTTTATTCGAGACATAAACAATTTATTCTCGGTTACAACCCCGGCCGAGGATTTCAATGCAGTGTCACAATTAGATCGCATAGGACATCATTATCATACCTTGCATATAACAAGGAGACAGATTTCATATTGCGCACACGTGTAACTTCGTATATGAACAAAATATGACCATCAGGTACAAAGACGAATCAACGACCCAGCAATATGTGCACCTGTGAACCATAGTTGTTTGACACACAAGTTAACATTGTGCCTCAGGTCTAAGGATTATTTACACAAGACCAAAGCATGAACAATTAGACATTGACAACGCTAAAAGCTTCCATGTCGCTAACTGTTCCATATGCGTCACGTTTAGTGAACTTGTTTAATACAAACACCTGTGTTCTAACTCGGGCATCATAATACCCAATGACATGTAACTCATCATTCCCTTAAGTATCCAATACTTAATGGTGAAGTTAAGAACACACCGGTCTCAACAGGATTATTAATATCCACTCAATAATCCATCGACCGGGAACAATTTAAAGATTCAGTCTAACTATGAACCCGTCACATATATTCTTGATGTCTCAAGAATAGGTCTAGTTGCAACTGATCTTATGGAATCATTCATAAATATAAAATAATTGGACAAATGAATGAATACATCATTGCCATTAATATTAATAATGAAAGTACAACTGAAATCCCTAATATGTAACTATTACATAGTAGCTTTAGGGCATACATCCAACAATACGAAGTAGAAACAACATGCTATGAGCACTTCATGAAGACCACTGAGTCTCCGAAAGAAAGAAAGAAAGTAGGGACTAATTCCACTTAAGTTGAAGTCTGCCAATGAGTAACGGGGGAGGGATGGGCAATTACCCTCTTGCAGACCATCATCAACTATTGTTATGTCACCTCTAAAGCTAACTTTGTCGCCATAAAAATTGTAATAGATTGACTTCACATAATATCTACCGGCATGTACATAGAAAATAGTACGGTTATTTTCACAAGTAAGCTCATATTCAGAATGGCCGCAGTTTTGGGATCGCCTTTCAACCGAGAAGGATAACTTATATTACAAATCTCGCCATAAGAGGAAGTGGCACATAAGTAATTCTTCTTCGTACCACAACTTGTCCCTAATAGTAGAACGTGCAAGATGAACAGAAACACATGATACAAATATATGGAACCAAGAGAATTAATCATTTCTCCACTGCTTGATGCAAGAATGGAGGTTTTAGCTTTAGTAATTGTGGTGAAGGCTCCCCTCTGATGGACTGTATATGATCAAAAGATCAGTTGCGGGTCATCTGTCATTGAAATTTCCAAGTCAACAAGACAAAGTCAAGTCAAGAAAAGTAACTTGTAGGGACCAATCAAAGGTTCCATCAACGGAAATTACGCGGAGATCATTGTACACGCAACCAAGCTCACATAACACGGTGGTGAATTAATTTATGGATAGCTTTCACATTGATTAGGAAGGAAGCAAAAATCAACAAGATGCACCACATGAACTTCTGGATCCTTCCTCGTGACTTCACTCATGAAATCTTGGCTGATAGATTTTGATTTATTCAAAGTCGTAGTAACAACTTCATTGCCACTTCTAAGTATTTTTCTATATACAGAGTCATTTCTTCTTCACCTAACTTGTGCTTGAAATTTTTTATGATTATTTGAATATCTAAGTAAGAGTATGTCATAGGCAAAAGGTTGTTATGAGCTTATAGAAATTCTTTGATGTTGCCGTCCATTGCTAGGTGTCTTCTCATGCATTTATTGATTAAAATTATGAACACGCATGGAGCTTAGAGTATGAATGTTGTTGCGCTACAACGAGCTGCAAAGAGTATTCCAAATAAATTAGCATATATGAAACATCTGTTTGTGTCGCTCGTATTGCAATAAAAAGTACTGCATATCATTTGCTATCCATTCAATCCGATGTTAGACATGACTGTAATTGCAATGAAGAACTGCATATAATCTGCTATCCATTTTCAAATATATTGCACTTTGACTTACTAGCAAGTAGCATATAAATGTCCTTCAAACTGAATTCGACCAAGTGCAATCTTAACTTGGTATGACATTAGTAAATTGGCGAGATTACGATTAAAGTGATTAATCGAAAGTGATATGAACATCATAGCGTCAAGTGAATAAAATTAAAGTTCAGTGAGAACGGCCGACAGTCTCAATTGTCTGTTTTGTCGCATGTTTCCCATCCTGTAGAAACTCGTAAAGAAAGCAAGATAGTGATTTCGTTAAAATGTGATTTATTGGATTAGTTAGAATTTTCATAGAGTGAACCCAGGGAATACGTTCTCCAAACACCAAACATAGTAAGAAAGGACTAAACAATTCAATTGTGCAAAAGGAAGAAAGACAGGTTTATGAGTGGAGGGAGTGTACAACAAAAGCCCAATATCTTCATAGGAAGATTGTCGAGAGGTAGCCAAGTCTAAGTCTATTAATATATTCAATTAAACCTACATTCATTTAAAAACTTAATTCTAGTATCTTGCTTATTTTCGGAGTTCAAAAGTTAAACTATTCCGTATTGATCATGTCTAACCTTGTTATTTACTCATCATTTTCCTCTATCAACAAGCACCTTAATAATTTAATACACAATTATTATAAACTAGTCATAAAAAAATATAGTGTTAGTAATGGTAACCTTTATTCCAACTTGCCTTCTATAATTTTGGTGGCTAATTCCAACTTGCCTTCTATAATTTCATGGTTGTCTCAGTCATTCCCTTGTTAGTTCTTTGCTCAGTCAACACCGCATGCTTAGGTATCTTGTCTTTATCCGATCCAAGTTCCACC
Source organism: Eucalyptus marginata (assembly GCA_014182565.1). Classification (NCBI taxonomy): domain Eukaryota; kingdom Viridiplantae; phylum Streptophyta; class Magnoliopsida; order Myrtales; family Myrtaceae; genus Eucalyptus; species Eucalyptus marginata. Next base: position 5,710,067 of record CM024585.1, read on the forward strand.
TATGCAAAATGCGACATGTGTGACATTACATGCCTAATTTTAATTAAACCCGCAATTAATTAAAACATAGTGATCAAGGAAAGGAGTCGCTCTTCTTCTTCATATGTGACATGCGGCTCATCATCGACTGTCATTTAACCATCTTTGTAGGAGTTTATTTTATAAGAGATCATAAGAGATCGATTTCACATAATATTAATCAGCATATAGATGTAAGACAGATTTGTTGCAAGCGAAAAAAGGTAGTATATGTGGCTGGCTAAAGTTTTATTATATTAGAGGGAATTATGTAGAAATTGTTGTACTTGCAGTCAAGCTAACATAACGTGATGGCAGATTAGCTTATGGATTGCTTTCACATTAATTGGGAAAGAAACTTCTATGCTGTTTCTAGATTTGACTTATTATGGTAATTATACCCAAAATTGAATAAAAGTCCTTTTGAGTGATGGCATATGATGTTCTATTTTATTTCAAGTCCAATATTTCATAAGTATCTGTTCGTTAAATTGTAAAAACGAAAAGGAAAAAGATATTAATATTGATGATACTAACATTTTGTTCATAAAGTTTTACATAATGATTTTTTTTAACCCATCCCTTCCCTGCATCGAGATGTCCGGCAAAGCTGGTATGAAGGTCAAACATGTCATCATCACCAAAACTAGTCGCAATCCAAAATTTGGCATTTCTCTTTGTTCGTAATATCTTGTTCGATACCCGTTCATTTTTTTTCACATGTTATTCATCTTGTACATCAACTATTCAAAAGCCTCGTCTAACCTTGTCCCTTTTTACTTATCATTTTTCTCCATGGATAACCATCTCGACAACTCAATATACCAATATTGCATAGTGGTCGTGCAATACCTGTAAGAGTTTTCTTAATTGTGGACTACATTAATTGATATTGTAATTTACCGTTTAACGTTTACCGTTTTACGGGGATTGGTCTAAGGTGAGATAGAAGGTTTCTTAATTAGTCTAATATGGGCTGGCTAGTGTGGGCCGAGTTGAGCCTGGCCCATAATGAGGGGGCCTGGCTGGAAACTCTATAAATAGTGCTAAAATCTCTCCTCTAACCCGAATTCTCACATGTATCCTCACCTAAGGGGCGTTTACCTAACGCTAAACGTGAGGGGCCGCCTCATTGAGCCAGTGATACAGAGGGCAATAGAGGAGAAGGACTTTATGCGTGGATCCCCTTGATATGTGGGAAATCCCTTTTCTGCTTCCGCTTTATGTTTGATGGATCCCAAAACAGGTGCGTTAATCTTTCTACTTAATTATGCATGTTCTTGTTCTGGTTATGGAGATCTTGGGGTTGCGCAATTTGCGTCTAACATGTGGTATCAGAGCCTCCATAACCCTAGAACTCGAATACATAAAATTTTGCCATAATTTGTGATTTTTGAGATTTTTTGTTCAATAAAAATAAAATAAAATCACAAATTCGGACTGGGCTCGTTGACACGAACAGATCCCGCACACGCCCCCACGTGCCGCCAAATCATTATTTTTTCATGTGGATTTTTTGCTCGATTGATCCTGAAACCATGGGGTTTTTGTTCTACATGTCGAGATCTTTCCAACCATATATGATTTGTATAATTTTGTTGAGAATTGAGTGAGAATTTTAAATTTGAAATTCTAGGGTTTATACATAGAAAAAGTTCTAGAATTTTAAATTACATTCTAGCGTTACCTTCGTTTTTCTTTTCCACTCTTTGCGTCACATCGTGTCGTTTGAATAATGAACTGTTGGTCATCGTGCGCACTCTTTTGCTCGTCCATCTTTGATTTTGAAATCGACTTTCTGCTCTCGGCGGTTTTGTTCTATTGCCGTGGCGAGTTTGCCCACAGTTACTAGTCAATGTCGAATTTGTTTGAGATGAGGATAATGGGGTTTGTGAAGATTTGTATTCGTTTGAGATGAGGATAATGGGGTTTGTGAAGATTTGTATTCGTTTGAGACGAGGATAATGAGCTTGGACTCGTATCTTCATCCTCTATCTTTTGGTAATTTTATGGATGTGAAAATACATACGGAACCCTAAATACGTGTATTTTTAGTGTATTTTTTTTTTTGCGTATTTTTCTTATATTTTCTGTGATTTTGGAAATATAAGTGTTGGGTTACAGGTATGTTATCACATAAACATTATAACGGTGTGATTCATTAATAAAAAAATTAAACTTTATTGTGAACTGAAGTTGGCTTAATGAGATACAACCATTATGGGATAGTAATTGAGCTATGTATTGATTATAAAATTTTTGTTGTTTAAGCATACTCCTTTACACACTGGTAATTTTTGAATGATAGACGTCTTAAGAACTCGTGACCAAACTGATTGTATTGATTAACACATCTCGCTGAATGTGGGTAATGCATATCAATTAAGTTACTGCATATTATACATGAACTCATCTGGTCACTTGTTAATGTCTATCAAGTTGAATATTTTTTATAGTTAAGGAGTATGACAACATTTACGCAGAGCAATAGTATCTACTGTTAAATTTTAGATATTTGGTTCTCTGGTTTGACTCAATTAATAGGCTATTGGTTGATAACAATGATAATTTTGTTACTTAAAAAATTAGCTAATATATTAGCCGTTGGCCTTGGAGTCATGTTTTGCCTTATGAAATTCATGAGCAATAGTGGATTAGCTATCAGGCTTGTCGATCTAGGGTATCCTATATTGCTATTGATGTTAACTTATGAAAGATCTCCTAGATCAACATTCTTTTTATGTTGATTCTGGTAATCTGTAATCGGGGTACACAAGAGATGATTGCTTTTATGTTATGAGAATTTTCTTGTGATGCTGTGATCGTTGATCTCATTGGAATCTGTCTTTCAAGTTCGCTATAGATATATTTATATGTATATATAAATATATATATGTATAATAAAGATTTTATTAATGAACAAAGTAATGTAATTAGCGTAATATGTGATTTTGGTGATATGCTGCCCCTATCACTAAAGTTAAAATCACATGTATATGGTGTATGTGAGGAGTAAATTTTATATCCCTGATATGAGAGAATTTCAAGGATTCAATTGAGTAGTGACCGCCAAAGTGGCACGCTTGATTGGGTTTGAGAAATTTCGGTCTCATATGATGATTGGGATGTCTCCTGGTCTAATGCATAGTCATACTCCCAAAGGAGGTGATTGTGTATTAGTTCATGGAGGGATACATGATAGTGTGGTGGAGGAGTGACTGATTCTAGTGATTCATATGCCCAAAGGTGATGAATTCACGAAGAATTGGAATATATTCTCATAATCGCTATCATGTGGGGAGTGTACAACTACATGTCATGTATTCTGCCCAAAGGTGATTATATGATTATGCATGTAACTCTCTGGATGTGTACTTGTACGTCAAGTTACACGGTGCTCACATGATGCTAATTATATACATTGCTTGTTTTTCAGTCACCTTTTCTGTAATTAATAACTCCACTGTTATTGAGGTTTTTACTGCTTCAAATTTTAAGTTGTGGACATATGATTTGTTGCTTGAGAATGCAATAAAATTTGCTTACTGTCCATGAAGCGTTCCATTCTGGAACACTTGAAAAGAGGACTGCACTGCTATAATATGATGGAAGCCTTAGTTGCTTGAAATTATGTTTTGTATAATATTGAAATTAGGACATATCTGCAAAGATTATGTTTAAGTCCTAATGACATATACATCTCGTATATGGTTAAAAGGTTGTTTCCAAAAGTTTTTTTATTTAAGGAAAATGACCGAGATAAAGAATAAACTGGTTAAAATTAGTCTTGAAGGTTATCAGGCCTAATTGCAGCGGTAAGTATTTTGGCAAGTATAACAATATTGAATTGCTTAAAGGGTCATTTGTCAAATACTTGGTAAATTATGGAGTGGTAATTTAATTACTATGCTTGAAATTCCTGACAAAAAGATTTGCCAAAAGGCATAATTGCACCATAATTAACATGGTGATGAGTAAGACTAATTTATCGGTCTACTGTGGGTTGATATTTTGAAAGTAATTTTTTCACATACAAAACGTATTTCTTATCAAAGTTGTTTCATAAACTTCTTTTGAGTTATGGACTGGACATAAATTGATTGAATCATATTAAATTTAGAGGTGTCATGTAGGAGTGTGGTTATCTAATCTAATATTAAGTACGTTGGAATTTAGATCCACTCGATATTATTTTGTATCTTATCCAGATTGTTAAAGGGGTATTGATCTTATGACCCTAAAGAAGATACAAGAATTATGGAATCACATACTCTAAAATTTCTTAAGATCGACGTAATTGTAGAGGATAGTCTGCTCTCATATTATTAAAGATAATAGTATGATGGGGGTTACTGTGTTTTTTGTCTTTACCTATACAGATAATTATGGAATCTCCTGTACCATAGACTAAACTTGTTGAGGTTTAAGGTACTATTCTTGATATAGTTTATAATGAAATTTCTTAAACCTCTCAAGTGCAGAATGAAGTGGTTGCAGCTTTATTAAGGAGATTTGTTAGGGAAAAATGATCAGTTATACCATCAGAATATATAGTCTATTTGTGAGAGCATGATTACAATATCCATTACATGGTTGTTTTAGCAACTTATATAAATGTCGTTTCTTGTTCTTAATTAAGTATGTGATTAGATGCCATAAAAAAAAAGATAAAAAAAAAAAAAAAGATAATAATATTTTTACTCGAAAGAGGGGTGGATAGTTAGTGAAGAAATAATTATTTCTTTATAGATTCTTTCAGAGTGAACATGGCATTGATAGTTTATTTTTTATATGGAGTTATGTCAAAGAGATACAAAATCTATATAAGTGCAACTGGAGAATTTTTGCAGCAGATTTAAGTAAACTTGTGTATAGACTGAAAAGTCTTAATTCATGGTCTTAAGCAAGTTTCCAGACAATATTATTAAAGTTTCATAGTGTTGTTATTTTGTTCAATTAAGAACAAAGTAATTGAATATATTGCAAGGTCAGTGGGAGGAAATTTATTTTTCTCATACACTATGTACATGATATTTTGTTTACAAGTAATGACCTTGAGGCATCTTTTATCCTTTGTACTAAGGTATGTAAGGATTGTTTTTTCCCATATTATATTAGATTTTCTCGGAGGATATTTGCTAATTGTATATTGGAAATATTCAATATACATCATTGCAAGCCAGGAATTGCTCCTGTTGTTAAGGGTGATGGACTGAATCTATCACATTGTCCTTATTTAGATATTGAGAAAATCTAATTAAAAGATGTACCTTGTGTCAGTGCACTTAAAAGTATAATGTATACTCGAATTTGCACTAGACTAAATATCGTCTTTGTAACGGGACTTCTAGGCAGGCATCAATCAAATTCAGACGCGATCATTGCGTTGCTGCCAAGAAGGTTTTAAGGTACTTAAAGAGGACAAGTTTTTGGCGGCGGATTGGTTCCTTTTTGCCTTTTCTTCTTTTTTTTTTTACTTTTTTTCTCTCCTGATCTAACTCTCTGCAGAAGCTTTTGCTTCTGATCTTTTCTAGAAGAGAGACCAATGACTTTTCTATTCCTTCCTTTCCATGAAAACGCTCCCTCACAACAGAATTTTTTCAATTTCTTTTGAATTCACCCCCTCCCTCTTTTTGTACCCCTTTTATAGTGCAAGGACTTCCATTTAATAGTGGAAAGTCGGGACCGTGCTCCCTTTCAATTAATATAGTGTCCAAGTGGGAGCTAGTCAAATCCCATTAATTCCTCTCATTGATTTCGTTTTTTTCCTTTTTTTTTAAAAAATTTTGAAAAAGAATGTGTTCAACAATAAAAATGCTTCATCATTCAAAATTTGTTTTTTCGAAATCTCCCTCCACAAACCCAAATGATTTTATTTATTACCTAAAATAAAAAAAAATTTTGGTCCTAAATTAGGTGTCATCACGCTTTGAAGGGAAGCTCGTAGAGGTTTCCTTCAAAGATATATGGCACCTAAAATTAATGATGTAATGAAATATGAAATGCATATGCAAATGTTAATGACTTGACTTTTTTTTTTTTTTTGAAATAAATGGACTCAAGTAAATTTAAACCCTAAAGAATGCCATGTAAATGCAATGATTCGGTCAGAACATAGATCTCTATGTGTCTATGACCAATGGAATGCAAATGCAAAGAAGAGCACGTAACTGCATATACCTGTTTGGGGATTTAGGTGTGAAATGATTCCGATGAGACCTGTCAATCATCCTGGAACTCCCTTCGATAATTGAAAGGCTCAAAGTCTTTTTAGGGATCTGGAATTCTCATCGATTCTAAGCACTGGAAATTGCATCAAGTACTTGAAACTTCAAAATCTGATTCTTATGTCGGACATTTGAAAACATTTACTAAACGATAAAAATCACATCGGTTTAGAAAGACAAACACTTGGAAATCACATCAAGCATTTGTTAAGGGTGATGGACTGAATCTATCACATTGTCCTTATTTAGATATTGAGAAAATCTAATTAAAAGATGTACCTTGTGTCAGTGCACTTAAAAGTATAATGTATACTCGAATTTGCACTAGACTAAATATCGTCTTTGTAACGGGACTTCTAGGCAGGCATCAATCAAATTCAGGACGCGATCATTGCGTTGCTGCCAAGAAGGTTTTAAGGTACTTAAAGAGGACAAGTTTTTGTGACGCTTAAGGTAAGAGAATGGTGACTGACAAATGAGATCTCTCTATGAGAGATGTTATCCATTTGACACACTACCATATTGGATCCATATCAATAGAGTTGAGAACACTCGTGATCATGGAAGGTTACGTGTGTATACATGCGGTTACCGCCATGATTCGGTGTTTGAGACTTTATGGGATAGGATTGACTATTAAGAATATCTCTAGACCAATGTGCGCACATACGATGCGATTTCAATTAATATAGTCCAAGTGGGAGAATGTAAGAGTTTTCTTAATTGTGGACTACATTAATTGATATTGTAATTTACCGTTTAACGTTTACCGTTTTACGGGGATTGGTCTAAGGTGAGATAGAAGGTTTCTTAATTAGTCTAATATGGGGCTAGTGTGGGCCGAGTTGAGCTGGCCCATAATGAGGGGGCTGGAAACTCTATAAATAGTGCTAAAATCTCTCCTCTAACCCGAATTCTCACATGTATCCTCACCTAAGGGCGTTTACCTAACGCTAAACGTGAGGGCCGCCTCATTGAGCCGGTGATACGAGAGGGCAATAGGGAGAAGGACTTTATGCGTGGATCCCCTTGATATGTGGGAAATCCCTTTTACGCTTCCGCTTTATGTTTGATGGATCCCAAAACAGGTGCGTTAATCTTTCTACTTAATTATGCATGTTCTTGTTCTGGTTATGGAGATCTTGGGGTTGCGCAATTTGCGTCTAACAATACCTACCTTAGCTAATTGTTCAAATGTCGCCGTATTCAAATAAATCACCTATCCTGATCAACACTACTGGGCTCATTCCACTCGGGCCCCTATAATCTCATGATTATCTTAGTCAACCCCTAAAAATTTAAATTGTCTTACTCAACATCCTCCACTTCTGATCACACAAAATGCTCATTCCATTCATCGAAAGGAAGAATAGTCGGCCTATTATGTTTTCCTCTAAGACATGTTCGAAGTTGTAGATTGCTTAAGGAGGTGGCTGTTGGCGAGGTGGGTGATCGGGCGGGGATCAAGGGTCGGGGTGAGAGGTTTGGGTGGGAAGGAGACGGACTCACTGCTCAATGCAAACTTTAACGCGAAGAAAACGTACTATGTTATACCGGAAGATTCACATCAAACGAAAATAGAATCAATGCCATACGACACTTTAATGTCATTCAAAATATGGTCATGGGGAGTCTACTAGAAAACACTAGTACTATATAAAAATCATGTAACGACTTCATAAATTACATAGTAAATTGTGATATATGTTAACAGTACTATTTTTGTCTTGCATCTAGTTTTGGCAAGAGGGGAACAATCAAACAATACCTGACTTTATAAACTCACTGTCATGTTGAAACTGATAGTTGTTAGAAATTATTGGAGTACTTGACAAAGATGAGACTGTTTCAAGTTCTATCTCATCATCAACATCATCAATCGGCGTCTCCATCGGATACAAAAGCGGTTTTGGAGGCAATTGTAATTTGTCCAGATCTCCTTCAAGCATATCTAGGACTCTCTTCATCGATGGCCTATCGTTAGGGCTCAATTGTATACACCATAGAGCAACGATTATCATCTTCCTTGTTGTTTCTCTTTCCTCTTCCAACACACCTACCGTTCCAACCTCATTTTCTTTGCCAAGTTGATCATAAACCCACAAAGGGAAGTAAACTTGACTTGAATGTTCTGCATGTGCATTTATGTTTCTCCTTCTACCGGCCATTTCCATCAACATCATCCCAAAACTATAAACATCAGCTTTATAAGAAATGCCACCAATATCCTTATAGAATAGCTTAGGTGTCATATACCCTAAGGTTCCTCTTGCTGCAGTCAATGATACTATACTGTGATCAGTGGGATAAAGTCTTGCAAGTCCAAAGTCAGAAACTTTCGGAGTGAAACTTTGGTCTAAGAGAATGATGTGAGGCTTGATGTCAAAGTGTAAAATTTGCATGTCACATCCCCGATGAAGATACTCTATTCCTCTAGCTATGCCAAGAGAGATCTCATACATTTTCTTATAATCAAGAGAATTATCACCATCCTTATAGGAAATGTGTTTATCCAAAGATCCATTTGGCATGAAATCATAGACAAGAGCTTGTTTGGAGTGATTGAAACAAAAACCAACAAGTTGCACCACATTAATGTGGTGGATCCTTCCAATTGTGGCCACTTCGCTTATAAAATCTTGGCCGTCAGATTTGGATTTGTTCAAAATCTTAATCGCAACTTCATTGCCACTTCTAAGTATTCCTCTGTACACGGAACCATATCCCCCTACACCTATCTTGTGTTTGAAATTTTTTGTGATCTTCTTAATATCAGAGTAAGAATACCTTATGGGCAAAAAATTGTTGTGAGCTCGTAAGAATTCTTCGATGTTTGGGTTGATCGCTTGATGCCTTCTCATCCACCTATAGATTAGAAGTATCAACACACACGGAGCTCCAAATATGAATTTTACTGCCAAGAGGTGGCCTGCACAAAAAATTGGCCATTTATTAGCGTAGTGTAATAAAACTTTAACACATACAATTTTTTGATGCTTGATATCTTCATAAGTGTGAGGAGAAAAGGATTAGTCATACCCAAGACAAAGGCGAAATTTGAAGCTGCATTTCGCGCAACATTAACCATGATACTCCATGTAGGACTGGCTGTAAAAAGCAAGAGAATTCGTTTGAGATTACTGTTAATGATTAATTAGTATTAAAAATAATCAATGAAGAAGTAAATCTATCATTACTAGTAACAAGGGAAAAGTACCAAAAAAGTCATAAACCTATTGCATTGATACATATTCAGTCTTAAACTTTTAATTGGACCGATTTAGTCCTAAACATTTTCAAGTTTCACCAATTGAGTCCATCTGGTAAATTTAGATAAAAAAAATTTAACATGGAAATCGACCATCCTACGTGACATGATTGGTATAACGTTGACATTTTTAATAATTTTTTAAATTTTTTTTAATTTCTTTCTTTCTTTTTTCTTTTTCTTTCTTTCTTTTTCTTCCATGGCTTGTGGAAAAAGAAAGAAAACAAAAGAAAGGAAAAATTCAAAAAAATTATAAAAAAATTCATAGCAATGCCGACAGTGTTATGTAGGATAGCCGACGTCCACGTCAGCAATTTCCGGCATAAAATAGTCGGATAAACTCAATTGACAAATTATGAAAAAAATTTAAAACTCAATTTGTCTAATTTAATGATTTAAAACTGAATAGGTATAAATGCAATAGGCTTAGGGCCTTTTGGTATTTTTTCCACAATAATAATTCACTTTAAGCCATATCCCAAGTCAAAGATAAATTCATACAACGACTTTTATTCATTTAAAGTTGCAAGTGAAGAATTCTAGAGTAGAAGAAGGGTGAATAAGTTTCACTTTAGTAGATAGCACTCCGTGTCAACTTTGTTTTATTCACTCATGGAACCCTAGATGTGTCACATTATTCATGAATTCATAACTCACGCGCAGTACCAATTTACAAACATCACCCAATATGTGGGCAACTAATTCATCCACGCAATAGTAACCGCCGGGCAAGGGATACGAGTTACTATCAAATCAGACATTTTCCCCCAAACAAATGTAATGGAATAGAATCCAGAAAAGCTCGATGGTTGTAAAATAAAAAGGAGCAATACTCAACAATCTACTAAAAAATCTCACCACTTTACTTAAGTGACGTGGCAATTGTTCTATTCACGAAATACAATATCCAATTGAAACATGTCACATCTGTCAGTAAATTTTGACAACATCCCTTAGTAGAGAGGATGATGAAGAAGAAAGAAAGGAAAGCTTCAGGGAAAGTAAGCTTACGGGAGAAATCGTAATAGGGACTGCACCACTCCCTTCCGATTCTTCGGTATCTCAAACCTAGGAAGCAAAATAGATATCTTCTTCCTTGATTAAATTCTGGATGATAGGATAGATTGACTCCTTGGGCCATCATGTTGTGGAGGTCCTTGTATGGTAAGCTCACACGATTATACCGATCCCCTTCCCTCCCCCAGGCATCCCTTGATGCTAATGCCGTCATGGTTATGGTGCAAGAGTCCTTGATGTCCGTTACATGAGGTAGTTTTACAGCATATGAGTACACCTTCATCTGGGAAATATTAGGAGACGTGTCGGCAGAATATGATCCCTCGATGCATGGTTTCGTCTCGACGTACGAAGTAGAATTAACAGATTGTGGGCACTTCAAAAAGGCTATTGCCGGGGAAATAAAACTATTTCTGTATATATCATATATATCATGTGTAGCATATACATCATAAAAACTGAAGTTGGAGGGCGCCAATGAGTAATGAGGAAAGGATGAGCAATTACCCTTTTGCAATCCATCATCAACTACCGTGATGTTACCGAAGAAGGAATCTTTGTCATCATAACGATCATAAGAGATCGACTTCACATAATATCGGCCGGCATACAGATATAGAACGGTGCGATTATTTTCACAAACTAGCTCATACTTAGAGAGGCCGCAACCTATCGGATCGCCTTTTAAACGAAATGGATAGCTTATGTTACGAACCTCGCCGCAAGATGAAGCAGCACACAACTGATTCTTCTTTGCACCGCAACTCGTCCCTAGAAGTAAAACATGCAATATGAGCATAAATACACGGTTCATCAATACGGAGCCGAGAGAATTACTCATCTCTCTACTGTTTAACGCAGGAATGGAAGTTTTAGCTTGGTAATCGTGGTGGAGGCTCGATAAAGGAATGGTTCTTATAATAGAATAGATCAGTTGGGGGTCATCTGTCAATGTAATGTCCAAGCCAACCAGTAACACAAAGTCAAGTCAAGAAAAGCAACTTGTGTGGACCACGCATTAGTTAGGAAGGAAACATCTCTGCGGTTTCTAGTGAAAATGAAGCATCCGCGTAGGAGTCGTCCTTTGACAAGAGCCATTCAAAGTGAAGAAAGTGGAGCTTTCGTTGTCATGGAACGTCTGTGGCCCAAGGGAGAAATAATTGCTTGCACGATGCGGCAAGTGAATTAATACCATATCAACTGTTAATTATGTGAATTTCATTATGAGGTCCATATCCTGGTCTTCATCCATATGGCCTGCAGATTATATAATATCTTTTTTTTGTTCGATTTGATCTTGCAATTAAGTGAGTTTTTGGTATTTTAAGAGTAATTACAAGGGCCGGGATTTCCTCTCACTATCTTTCTAATTGGTGGGTTTCAAATATGGATATCACTCACGTGCTAGTGATGTCCATAATTTATAACGTACAATTTAGAAAGGTGAAAGGAGGAGGCTTGATTTGGAAGAAAATATAAATCTAATTATAATCATAAATGTATGCCGAATATTGAAATACACATAAAAATCAAAATAGACGGCTGAAATTAGAGTACTAGAAATTTTATTTATGAAGTATGCAATTTTTTTTTTTTTCGAAAGCCCCAGCAACGTCACAGCTAGAGGAGATGGATATTTGTTCCTTGTATGACACATGCATTTCCCGTTTCAAGGAAATTCTCATTAGAGAAATTGAGTTCTCTTCTTTCCCTAGGTAACATGCGGTCAATATCGTATACAGAGTAAAGTCTCATCGTTGCTATGTGATGGGAATGTTTTGTTTATAAGAAATTTCATTTACGAATAAACATGAGAAATGGCCTTGTTCCTGACAAAAGCATGATTAGTGGGTGTTCTCGATTTGCTTAAAGTACAATTAAGATATAAAATTTACAAAAATCACAATTAAATTCTAAAAAATTTCAAATTAGTGTGATTGACGACTTATGTTAGCTCCATCAAATTTGGGTGGCAGAAAATATTGGCGAGGTATTTCTTTTTAAATTTCGAGGACACCTGGGTGTGACATAAAAAAATAAACCAAAACTTAAAAAGAAACAAAAAAGCCAAAACTTAATGGGAAAAAAAGAGAGAATGTCCTTAGGATGAAGCGATGTATGCCGATTTTTTTTTTTTTAATTTTATCTGAACATATGCCGATTACTCAGCATGGCATTGCTAGTTATCGCTTTCAATAGAACAAGAATGAGTGGCAACACATGGATGCATATTCATGGAGCTGAGAGCATTGATAAGGTCTTTTTTTTTTTTGTCTTTGGCATAGAGAAACTGGTAAAGAATTGCTGAGTATGTGTGGAGGATGCACAATATAAAAAGATTTTAAGAAAATAAAGATTTGATGGTCCCTTTTTGATTGGAGACTTGGGAGCCGCCTTGTCCTGTATAGAAATGACCAAGTCAGTCAACGCAACAAAGGTGCGGAAGGCAAGAAATTAAGGGAGGTGGACCCGAACTAAAGTTCCATTATTAGGAGAGTCGTGTCCCGACTCTAAGGGTCTGTATGATAACGTTTATATTTCTCCCAATTTCTGTTCTTTTGTTTCCTAACATCTTTTATTCCAAGCTCAGAAATAAATTTGAAACAAAAATGAGAAAAAAAAAATTGCTTTTGTTCCTGAAACAATTTCTAAAATAAGTCAAATTTTTTTTTTATTCTTCTCTCTTTGTTGCGGCCACCTTCAACCACCCGGGCCACCGCCGACCAGCCGCCGCCGCCGCCGTAGGTCGCCGACCGCCAACCACCGCCGCCCACCACCGCTCGCTCGTTGCCCGCCACCCGCCACCGCACAGCCCATTGGCCATCGACGACCGCCGGCCACCGCCCGATGGGCGGCGGTGGCCGGCCGCGGTCGACGGTTGGTGATCCGTGAGCAAGAATAAAAAACGAATAAATACAAAAAAGAAACTGTTGCGTTACCAAACGCATTTATATTCTTTTTCTATTCCAAGAGTAGAAATTTTGTGTAGTTACAAACGGGTTCTTTTACTTTCGAAATTCTTCCTCGGAATAGAAATATAAAGAAACTATTTCTGAAAAAAAAAAAAAAAAAAACACTTTCCCAACTAAGAAGCGTTACCATACGCACCTAATTGAGAAAACTCAAAAGATCCCAATTCACATATGATCTTTCTTTGACCTGTTACATCCACATTTCTTCCGCCCTCTCCACGGGATTGTTGGGTACACATTCCATCAACGGACAAATCCAACTCTCTCCCTCTCTCCCTCTCTCCACATCACTCCCTTCTTCACCCCACGAATCTTCCTTCTTATTTTCTTCTTCATGTTATTTTCCTTCTCCCTTCGTTCTTCTCCGTCTTCTTTCTTCACAGCGCGAGTCATGATGATCATATGCAAACCACCACCACCAAGCCGCGTGCATCCGTCATGCCTAGCGTCGCTGCTGTCTAATGCAAAAGGTATAAAATATCAGAAAATCAACGACAAACAATTTTTTTTAAAAAAAAATCAGGGACTCACATGTTTTAGTCCAAATGTCAAAACCAACTCCGCGAGAATAGCCCGGCGCCAAAAAACCCACTATGAATCTAGACAACACATAATTTATAATCGTTAAGTCGCTCAAGTGTTTCACGATTCTAAGCAAAACACACAATTTTATCTCATAAGCTTTAACTCAGAATACTCATGGAGAAAACTCTAACACTCCTCTGGTTTTCTCTAGTGTGAAAATTTGTATATTCTTATGTAACTTGCCAACTCAAACTGTGAAACCTTACTTTCTTCCTTTTTTTTTTTTTTTATGTCTTTAATCCAAGATCAGCCATCACCAAAAGTTGGGGCTCCACTCTATTTGCTTAGAGATAAGATCCTAGTCATATAGAATACGACCTACGCTACTGAAATTTATACAAGCTCAAATTTGAGACATTATTGAATAATTCTTTGCTTAGTTCAACTTTGTAGCCATGTCATAGTACTCATCATTCAAGGTGACTCTCCCAACAACTCAACGGGCGCTCAACTATCATAGATGTCTATCAAGTTCAAGCTGAACTCATACTTGTTTAGAGGAATAACTCGGTCCACATGTCCGATTTACCTTGGTAAAAGCTTCTTCACAGTCACAACTTCTCTTGACATTTTATTTTTTACGCAGCAATGTCGATCCCCAATGTGCTCAATTCTATAATGATATCTTCAACTTCCACAAAACACCACACACCCTGATGTCCCATGCCAACATCATCGACCAAATCATTAGACCATATCGCCTCTTCAGCTCCTTTCATTGTCAGCGTATTTTTTGCCTCAATCATAGGCGAAATTGTTGTATCTCTTAATGACATCTTCCAATAAACAAAGGCATAATTACTTAGAAATCGACCATTGTTCAATCCATACGCAATTCAGGTACGCAACCCAGTTATTCTGAATTGCATGCTCTGAAACATACCCCAACGTCTGTCTTCTCCGACAAAACTAAGAGGATGCACTTGACAGCATCATGATGTATACCTAAATTAATCGTATTTATTCTCCTGACTACACGTGATAGATCGAGCTTATCCATAATAAAACTTAGACAACCAATAATACTAGCATTTGAAGCATAGTACAATGCTCCACCTCCATCTAAGTACATAGTGACAATGTAGATAATTTATGTAATGCAACAAGTAGGGTCTCAATTGCATGTTAAGTGCCTCAATGCTTTCCTAACGTAACTCCTTCGATTCATGCACAACATTATGATTGTCTTCGCTCTCTGCATCTCCATATATGAAGTTGTCTGTATTACATCAAATTATCTATTTTAATATATGCACATGAGCCTAGTCAATCTCAGCCATTGAATCATGTGAGCCTCATTTGGGGTCCAAATAACTCATCAACAAATGCAATAGGCTCATAAACACCCGAATTATCCAAAAACTTTTTGTCACGTTGATGTGTTATATTGTGCGTTAGCAACTAAATTTTTTCTAGCAAACTATTCATGCATTTCATAAGAAAATTGGGAATTGAATTTGTCAATATGATATAATTTGACCCTAAAAAAAATATCAACATTGCATAATCTTGCATTCGCATTCTTTATTGCATTTTCGGCATTTAGAGATTAGGCACATTTTTCTAGAATGGCATCTCCATATCGAACATGGACTTATGGTGAGATCGCGAATATCTTGTGAACAGGCCTATTAGGTGACCTGACCCGGAGTTTTTCATGAATTTAAACAAGAGTTTTTATGAAGGTTTTGGATAAGGCCCTAACATCCGGGCGAAGCCTAAGCCCATTCGGTCACTTTAGGTCGATCCCACAAGCCCGACCTCCTTGTCCATCTCTCAGAATTCATCCTTACCATTCCCTCCCCGTTGATCGAAATGGCCCTAGTTTAGGCCACTTTCAGCAAGACAATCGCGAAAGAAAAACTGAGGGAGATAATAACAAAGTGGGAACGTTCAGTCGGTGCTGGCAAGAACAGGCAAAAACGAAGAGTATTCGGAATTTGTACAGGTGAGGATAAGCCAATAGAAAAAAAAAAAAAAAAAAAAAGAAACAGAGAAAGAGCAGAAGGTTGAGAGAAGCAAAGAGATAGCAGGGCATGGGCGCTGAACGGAGGAGGTAAGTAGAGCCTTGGTGTAGAAAGAGGCAGAGATAGAGAGAAAGAGAAGAAAGCGGTGCAGTTCGGAGATACAAAGGAGAGATGACAATCGGGCAAGGGAAGAGAGATATCCTCGGTCACAGGAAGCTACCGAAAATAAAAGAGCAAAAACAGAAAGGACGAGCTCCGGAGGCAGAGTACACGCACATGCATAGCAGATAACTCATGGCACAGACATCAACCTCTCGCACAGGATTCCTGAGCGAACTACAAGAGAATTCTGGGCACACTGAGCAGTATATGCGAGCCAGAAGATAGAAAAGCCGAAGGGGAATAAAGACATTGAGAGGAAAAAAGGATTGGTGCATCCGATTCGAGGAGGATTCGGAATTCTTTAGCAATCGCTCTAGAGCAGCAACCGGCTTTCCAGATTTTATCTTCAAACTAATTGCTCGTGCTAGGTAAAATATCGTTTCAGTCCTTGAAATTATTGGTTCAAAGCGTCGCTCGTGTCCTTCCATCTTATGTAGATCGAACACTATCTCTTGTTGATGAGTTTTCGCACGAGAAGATCGAAAACTTCCTTCAAATGACGGCTATCACAGTACTGAGCGACGACTAAACGGGGGCTGGTTTGCGACCGAGACGCGGCTTGGTCCGTGATTGAGACATGCCCCAGTCCGCCTTCTAGTACGCCCTGGTTTGCCGCTAGGATTGCGTGATCGAGACTGAAAATGGACCAGAAGACAGAATCTCAGCACTATTCGTTGTAAACATTATGACTATCACTAAAATGCTGTGTAATATGCGCTTAAGTCGCCCACTTTTATTGTTCTGGCCATAATACGGACTTTTTCTAGTATCGAGTAACTGGTGACTTTATTTTCCAGGTTAACAAAATTATCAACATTTTTATAGTTTGCACGTTAACAATCTTTAAATCGACTTGCCTATCTCTATTTGCATAGTTGAAATTACCAACATAAACTGAAGTGATTCACCAATTTTTTAAAATTAAATTATTAACTATTTTTGGTTATAAACTTCATTTAACGTACTAACCCCGACGTTTAAATTTTTATTTTTATTTTAATTTACCAACTTTTTTATAGGATCAACAAGCCTTATTTGCGTTTGTTTTTAACCCCGTACATTTACGAACTCTCACCAACTTTTCTCCAAAATTACCATATAATATGCAGTAATCAAGTCTCATTGAGTTACTAGTTGACACTAATTTGTTTTTTCCTTTGCTTTGCCAACTTTCTTGTCGTTTACAAACTTTTATTTGCAATTGTTCACCACACCTTAAATTTACTGACTATTTTTAAATATAACCAACATCATTTAGAATGACTTATTAAGTTTTCTGTGATTAAGTTACCAAGATACCGATTCTAAATTAAAATAAATAATCAAAGTTATTTTTTGCAGTACCAAGTTTTCTTCTTTTACCAACTTTTCTTATCGCTTACCGACTTTTGTTTACCTTTCTTAATTGCACCTTAAATTTTAATAATTCTTACACGAAATTACTAATCTAATTTTAAGTGATTTACCAATTTTCTCAAATTAAGCTGTCAATAAGTTTTGGGTTACCACATATTTAGTTTAGTTTCCATTTTTTTTTTTTTTTGGTTGTTTCTAATTTACCAATTTTTCCATTGATATATTTGACCAGGAAAAAAAAAATTGTAAATCACTGGAAAAATTACTCAAATGTATGAATGCAAATTTAGTCCTAAGCTATTCAATTTTGCCAATATAGTCTTAAATTATTATGCAAAAATCCAATGTAGTCTTTCGGATTTTTTTTTTTTTCCTAAAAATCGCTTATGTGGCAGTTAGGTCATCACTAGTCATTCTACATGGCACAATATCAGCGATTTATGGAAAAATTGATTGGAACAACTATATTGTTATGTAGAGATTCAGGATTAGATTAATAGTAGTGCAGTAGGGTTTAAGACTAATTTAACAAATTTTCTCTCAAATTAAAGGTTGATAATGCATTGGTAAGACAAGAATATAAAAGGTGGTAAAAGAAAAATAGAATTTTTTATATTTTTTTTTTCAAAACTAAGAAAATAAGTTGGGAAAAAAAAAGTAAAATGTTGGTAACTAAGTCAAATAAGAGTTACAGACCAAAAGACAAAAACCCAACTAAGAATTGGTAACGAAAGACTATTTAGCAACTTAATCCTAAAAAAGGGTTAGTAAGCAAGCTAAAAGTGACATCTCAATAGTAGAGTTTGTAAAATTTTAAAAAAGAAAACAATAAACCTATTGGTAAGAAACTCAAACGGGAGTAAATAAACCAAAACCAGTTGTCAACTTAATCAGAGAAAAATTGGTAATAACACAAAAAGGGTTTGTGATTTCCTAATAGGTGGTAAATTTACAGTGTTTATAAGAATGATCGAGAATCCTATTCAGAATCACCGCAAAACCCATCTTCTTTTAGTGAAACTGAGATCCAAGATTGGTAAAGATATTTTGTCAATTGGGACACTTTCCAGCGAAACGATGTCGTATGTGCCGTGTCTTGTCATTTGGGAGAAAGAGCGCTAATAGGCATGAGACTGAGGCTTTCTCGGAATCATACTTTCATAATTTAGATCGCGAGAATATATTAATCCATCCATGCTAGGAATTTAAGATATCCCTCTCTTCTATTCACATGTGACCGAAATTTCTATGATATATAACCTTTATTCTTCCCAAATTGACCAAAGGATAAACTTCCTAGTTTGGAGCACCCATAATACATGGGGATTTTCGGCCACTGCAGGGATTATGGCCTTGACCGAATTTTACGTCATGTGTACCAAGTCCTGGAAAATCAATTAAGTTTGGGGCTTCCCTTTTTAAACCCTTGCAGCACTCAAGGCTAAATCCAACGCAATTTATGACTGGACCGACTTAAATACAATTTATGTGGACCTATAAGTATTAAATGAAAATGTGAACGATTTTCATGATACATTTGTTTAGGGGTCAAGGTCGACTCCTACTTTTCTCATGCGGTAAATAATTAAATTATGATAACCAAAATTTAGAGGTCAACAACTTTTATTTGTACTCTTCTGACAAAGTTTTACTATCGGATACTTGAATATACGCAACTATATATTATTCCGTGTATATCTTATCTTTGGTAGTTTTGCTTGTATTTTGAAGTTTGATTTTTTATAAAAGTTTTCATTATTGTCGTGTCTATGTGTACGCATCAAATGTACATCAATGTGAAAATAGTTGATATGGTGTACATAAATAGATAAGAAAGTGAAACCGTAGTATCATTATTAAAGGAAACACTTTGATCTCCAGCGAAACTATACATGTTGTGGTTGATCCTCTAGCAACCCAAGGCATGCAAATTGGCTACTGGCCAATAGGCATGCGGCTCTGCTGGTAAAGGGATTGCAAGGGTGGGGCCAGAGAATACTAGGTTTAGGATTTGATCGCCGTGAGCACCGCACACATATGTCTATAGAAGAGAGGAGTGGGACAAAAAAAAAAAAAATTGACTATTGCTGTTAAATTAACGTAATTGTTTTTTTTTTCTCTGTTTAAATCCAATTTTTTAGTGAGAAATCACATTTTAACCTCCACCGTCATCAATCAAATCGTCCAAATCAGAGTAGCCTCAAAGATGATGACCAAAACAGTTAAGCAGTATCAATTGAGATAAAAAAAAAAAAAAAAAAAAAAAAAAAGGATGATTGTCCGAAGAGACTTGCTCTCGTCATGTGTACATATAGCGTAATGCCAACGGAAAAAATAGACGGAAACATGTTTGGACTAAATCCATTTGAGCTCTCAATTGTTTTTCGTCTCTGGTGTACATTCTTGGATTTTTGGCGCTTCGATGTCTGCTTTGGTCTCTAATTCCCCTTCACTGCCTTTCATCTGCTCGGTTGTTCCTGCAGACCTATGTCTGGAACCATTTTCGGCGGATTTATTTGTGGCCACCCTCATTCTCTCATACCAGTTCCAAATCAGGGTCACAAGCCACATGTCTTCCTCTTCACCCGAGTGGTTCTTGCCCGGATGATTCTCAACTTCATCTCGACAGTGAACCAAAGAAAGGGTTTGCATATCGAGTCCAATCATTAGCAGACAGACTTATACTCTGGCTTATCACAACTCATGAGCATGTCGTAGGTTTGTCATACCTGCGATTTCATAATTGCATATAGGGGTAGCGTTCTGTAGATGCACATGCACCTGGACAAGGGCTCTTTGCAAAACATGCCACAAAAGTCGATTTGATTGACATAGGCATTCATATAATCGATCTAATATGGCACACAGGGATAATCGAAGGATGAGGATATGAGCAATCAGTAGCCTTACCCGATTGCTACTCTTGTGATAGCAAAACCAGCCTTTCCCATGATGCAAGAGTGAAAATCATATTGGAACTGCATAGAGGTACGAGAAAGCATTATATAGTTGGGATTGCCCCAGTATGGCAAGAAACTTAGATTAATACCAATGATAATAATCTGAGGTATATTGATGCTTACCAATACAAAAAAGAAGAAGATAAGCTCTAGGGAGTTCTGAAATAGCACGATGTGAATCAAGTGGAGGACGAATTGATGCCTACGGAACCAGAAATAATTACTTGGAAATTTGACAACCAACTCCTTTTCACTTTTTTCACTATGAGAACCGTCTTCTGGTGAATGCTTTTTGGCGACCTTTTCTGCAAGTCGTGTTATCATGTGCTCCAGTATGGTGCCGGCAATGAGCAAAAGCTGCACAGATGCTAGAAACCTAGTTAGATGTGGAGTCTTTTTTATTTCCGTTAGAGAAATAAACATATCTTTTTGGAAATTTACAATATGACACGTCTTGTTGTTTAGATTGAAATGTTTCTTAGGGACACTCAGTCTCTGGAGTAAATTCCAGGATGGTGCAAAATGCAATATCTTCGAGGGCCAGCAAACATAATGACACGTAATTTATCACTACTTACAGTCAACGGAATGAAAGATATCCAAAAGTACGCATGCCATCCTGCAAAAGTATAAAAAAAACTTGTCAAGACATAATGGAAATATGATATGAGAGCTTCATGAAGGAATTTTTGCTCACCAAGATCTGCTACCGGAAAATCTTTGGTTAATAGACATTTGGAACAAAATGTGTTGACCTTCATCATCCTTCTTATTTTCAGATGTCACTTTTTATTTAGAGATGGTTGTAGTGTCTAATCAATTTCATTTGTTAGCGGACCATTAAATTTCATATGCAATCTCTCTGGTCAATCGATTGGCAGTTTGTCCTCATGCTAACAAGTTCGCCAGGTTCTATGCGCTACATGATAGTGAGGGAATATCACTTCATGGACCAGAAAATATCAATTTCAGCGTAATTCGATAAGTGAATATTATAACTATCATCAACAATATAACGCTGTGTAACATGTGCCTGAGTCACTCACCGGCCACATTCACCAGCAAAAAGATCACCGCGAATATCCACAAGTACAACCTGCAATGACCAAAAACAGAAACCAACAAGCCAAGAGCTCAGCACTTTCTGTTTCTTGTGATAAGCCATAGTGCACTTTCTGTTTACTACTGCTTTTATTCTTTTCACTCTCTTTAATTGAACAAATGGTGCGTAATTTCAATAAATGTTGGCTAGTGCAATAAATATTGATAATAAAAAAATGACCCCTGACTTTTGTTTTAAGTAACTTGCTAATAATTTACCAACATTTCTTATAGTTGAGAATTTACCAATCCTTGTACTAATTTACCTACTTTTATCGGTATATCTTACGGATGTTTCAAATATACTAACTCTCATATGATTACCGCCCCAAATTAAAGTGAATTACTCACACACATTTAATTATTTTTTCATTTACTAGCTTTTCTATGGAGCCATCCACTATTGCGTTGGTTTGCTACCCATATATTTATTAACTTTTGCTAGAAATTACCGATGTAAATTTATGTAACTGACCAACTTTTTTCTAATTAAGTTGACACATAGTATTGGCTTGCCAAATCTTAATAAGTTACTTGCCGAGTCTATTTTTCTTTTGATTACCAATATTTCTAATATTTTACCATCTTTTATTTACCTTTCTTAACTACAACTTGGACTTATCAATTCTTATATGAATTTACTGACTTAACTTTTAGTGTTCACTAATTTTCTCAATCTAGGTTATCAACTAGGTTGGGGTTCCTATGAATTTGAGTAAGTTTTTAATATTTATTTGGTTCTTTTTAATTTACTAACTTTTCAATTGGGTTATTTAACTGGGGAAAAGAATTGATAAATAACTCAAATGAAATGTTGATAATTTCATATAATAGTTGAATTTATAGGCATTTTTAAGAAAGGTAAAGTTAATTGAAAGATAAAATATTTTTCCTTTTCATAAATAAGATAAGTTAATAAGTTGAAAAAAAAATTGGTAACGCAAGACTAACAGCTAACCTAGTCATTAGAAAAAAATTGTTGTTAAGCAGTATAACTGAAATTGATAACTCAATGGTAAAGTTTGTAAAATTTGGAAAAAAGAAAATTCTTTTGGTCGAAGAAGAAAAAAAAAGAATCAGCATGTTGGTAAGTAACTCAAATAAGAGTTGATAAACCAAAATTAATTGGCAACTCATAATAGCTGATAATCACACAAAAACGGTTCATTGTTTGTTATAACAGATGGTAAATCTAAGACGTTAATAAATAAAGTAAATAAAAGTTGGTAATTAGAAAAAAGAAAAAACTATCCTCAATATTGTCACTATCATATAACTTAATCAAAGAAAAGTTGTTAATCACTTTGATTAAGGTTGGTAGTTTCTAAAAGTATTTGATAAATTTTAAAATAAGCAAGGCCAATAAATGTAACAACTCAATAGAAAAGCTGATAACTTAATAACATAAACAAATAAACGTTGGTAAGAAACCTATATGGAGTCGGCGACCCAAAATTATTCGGCGCTTAATCGTTGAAAAGTTGGTAAGTGACCCAAATAAAAATTGGTAATGTCACATGGTAGATGGTATTTAAGCCATTGGAAAGAAAGGTAAATCACTAATTAGGATTGGTAATTTCTGAAAATAATAGTAAATTGAAAGAATCGGTAAGCAAGATGATTAAAAGTTGGTAATCGCACAATTAAGATTCGTATTTCAATAGTTGGTAAATGTAACTGGATTGTAACTAAGGCTATTAACAGGTAGCAACTCAATAGAGAAGTTGCTAAATTAAAGAAAATAAATAATTGCAAGATCGTAAGCAACTCGGTGAGAGATGGTAATCAAAAATAGTTGGTAGGCTAATAAAAAAAATTGGTAAATTCATATAAGAGCTGATAATTCAAGAAGTTTGTAAGAAAGATGAAAAAAGTTGGTAAAAGATTTTTAAATCAAAAAGTCAAATAAACGTTGGTAAGTAACTCGAAACTAGTTGATAATTTAATCAAAAAAGAATTGGTAAGTTACCAAAAAATGTTAATAAATTCATAATAGAGTTGGCAAATTTGAAACATTAACAAGAAAGGCAAAACTAAAGACTGTAAAAGATAAGAAAAGTTGGTAATTTGTAAACTATTAAAATGAGTTAATAATTTCATAAAAGTATCAGTGAATTACCAACAAGTTACCCAAAAATTAGGAAATAGTATTTCTTTTTACCAAAAGATTTTTTACACTTATCAACTCTTTCATAATCCGTGGACACGAAGAAAAAAATCCGTTTTTCGGGACCAGATTAGAAAGAGAATAGCAAAAGTGTCCAATGAAATAGATTTCTTTCTTGTCAATATAGTTAGATACCTCCTTTCTCCTTTTCCATCATTTTCTATTCCATTATTTGCTCATCGAATTATATTTTCCAAAATCAAAGGAACGCTTAGATAGCTAGAGAGGGGAACTAATCAGTAATTACCTGATTCCAACAATTTTCTCAAAATCCTTTCTCGCGACATCGATTATGTAGTTGTGAAATTCTTCCTTCGGCCGATGCAAATCGCGTGCCTGTGGAGAAGACTGAGAATCTTCCCTCGTCTTATCGACATCTTGTGCCTGTAGAGAAGACGTAAGTTTTGCGTAAGCCGTTTCGTAGAAATAGGGCATGAGACGAGTTACACGTTTGCAGAAGAATGGCATACCATGAAATTCAAACAAAGCGCGAGATACTCGAACTTGGTCACAGATGGATAAAACTGCTTGAAAAACGAACACTGCAACATACCAAAATGTATAAAGAGAAATCTATAGCTCGACATGAACTTCTTCAATGAAGAGTATTTGTCGCATTATATATCAAGAGACTCGTAGAGACTATTACCATCCAGCCAAGCCCTTTTGATTCTTTTCCTAGGTTAGCAAGACAACCTCGGTCTTTCTGCTCCTCTAGTAATTCTGCAGCTCCAAACGATATAGATATGACCACTTCAATCTGATTCGCAAGAAACGCAGACGCTTCATACTAGAAATTCGCGAAGTAAATAAGTCTAGTGTGAGGGTCTTCGCTTACCTTGTTGCAGTTTCTGATAGTCATCATGATTGATCAATGTGTTCCATTGATGTATCTAATGAACACAGCAACGTGGAAGGCGAGCGTCACAAAATTGGTCCAATAAACATAAGTAGAGATTTGGAATTGTTAGAACTAGTAAGAGCACCTAGAGGGAGGTGAATAGGTGACTAAGACGATTTTTATAAAATTAACAGAATGTATAGACAATTTATTTGATGAAAGATTAAGGATTTGAAAACAATAATTGCTGCAAGTGAAAGCAATGTAAAGTAAAAGGATTATGGATAGAGAATCAAAACTCCAGGATTTATAGTGGTTCGAAAACTTAGACCAAGCCTCACGTCCACTCTCCCGCACCTGACAGCCCCTCTAGCTGGATTTCACTAAGAATCAAAAAGAGAATTTACGCCTCTCGCGCCCTTGATTCCACAAAGTGTAGAGTCTCTACTACACTTCCTCAAGGTCTCACCACACTTTAGTCTCTCTCTTGATTACAAGTATAGCTCGAAAAATAAGATCACAAAATAACAAGGAGATTCAGACTTTGGAATTTTTCTATCTGGCATCCTTCAACAACTTGAGTGTCTCCCTTAAATACTTCTTCATGCCTTCATTGACACCTAAATTTTGGCGGCCCATTTAGTCATTAGGAATTAATTTTAAATATTATAATTCATTTGCCTAGCATTAATTTTAGGTGCATTTATTTTTAATTTACATGTTTTGCATTTTTTATTTTTAGGACGGCGGATGGGTCGAATTAATTGTTTTTGAGTTTAAATTAATAGGCCGGACTAAACCCATAAAACGAAACGAGCAAAATTGGCCCGAGCCCGTTTTCTTTTAATGACAAAAATTACCTAAATCGAGATTTGATATGATATTGCGGTGGTTTTCGAATTTAAGAGAATCGGGTTGCAAATCTTATCTTTAGTCTTTAGGTGATAAAATCATTGAAAATATTAAAGAGATAAGGAAAATAAAAAATATTTTTGTGATCAAAAGGTTATCGGCAATCAAGAGGTTATCGGCAATCTTTTCGACATATAAGATATTTGCAAAAAAAGATTTCATTTGGTTTTTGCTTATAAAAGGAGTGTGCGAAGTTCTTGTCTTGGGGGGGGCTTCTTTGTTCGGATTATTAGGTCTCTCTCTCTCCGTTCAAAAAAGAAAAGAAAAAGAAAAAAACACAAAAGAGAAGAAGCAGGGATCCGGGTGGGGAGAAGAAGAAAGCAAAGAGAAGAAAAGTCATAACCAAAAAGTGAAAGAGGGAAAAAGCAAAGAACCATCCGTGCGTAGGAGAAGGCAAAAAAGCAAAAGCAAAAGTGAAAAGTAGGGGTTGATTTGACCCCTACTGTTCATCTTCTCCAAGGGGAAGGTTTTTTTGCTGTAACTTTGGCTCCACCGGGCACATCTCCGCCCATCGCCGCCGCGCCTCAGCTCCGCCCACCACCGATCTCCCTCGCGACGAGCCACCCCTCTCCGGCGCATCTCCGCCCGAGCCGCGCCACCACGCCGGACCACCCGACACCGCTCCAGCCCGCACCGATCCACGGCGCGACAGCCGTGACTTCCGCCTCGCGCCGCTCCGCCGTGCCGCCCAGAAATCCAACCGCCGTGCCTCCGCCCGTCCGACGCCTGGAGCCCCAAGCGGCGCCCAGCTCCGCCTCGCGCCGCTCCGCCTCAGCCATCGCACGGACCTTTCGCCCAGCCGCGACCCGCTTCCGATCCGCCTCAGCCACCGCGACTACTCCGCACCGCCCGACGCCCGAGTCGTCCTCCACCCGAACCTGCGACGACCCAAGCAGCCACCCAGCGCCGTACCGCCAGAGCTCCGCCGCCTCACTGCAATGCACACCTCCGCCCAGATCCGCCCGAGCTCACCTTGCGACGCCACTGCTCCTGCGCCCTTGATCCGCTCAGATCTGCTCGAGCACCAGCAATCGCCGATCAACTCCTCGTGACTGCCCGAGCGCCGCGACCGCAGCAAATCACTGTCACCAGTGACGCCACAGCCGAGCCTCCGCGTGCCAATTTGAGTTCCGGTGCCCCTGCTCGCTTCCTCCTGACGCCAAGAGACCCACTCCAGCCGGTGCTCGTCGCCCAACAACCGGACCCGCGCCGAATCGCCGCACGAAGCCGACCCCAACTCCCCTGCCAGACCTCCGACCAGCGGTCCATTTGAGATCCACGAGCCTGCGTGGGAAAGAGAAAGAGAAAAACCAAAAAAAGAAAAAAAGAAAATCAATTTAGGTAGTTTATTTCCTTTTTCTTTTTTTTTTTCTTTTTCATTTATTTTATTTTATGTTATCTATTCTTTTAAGTTTAGTTATTTAAATTGGAATCTCGATGTCAATATTTAGGCATTAGCTATAGGGATTTTGCCTAAAAGTATTGTAATTATTAATTTGATCCGTAAGACGTCGGATCATTTTTTTTAATTATATTGATTTTTGGGCACTTTGTTGATAGCATATTAATTGTTAAATTAATTTAATTATTAATTTGATTCGTAAGATTTCGAATCAGATTTTTAATTATGTTGATTTCTTGTCGATGTTCGGGGTTAAAAGTAATCGTTAATTTGACCAAATGAGATAATGGGTTATTTTTCGTTTATTTTAATCCTTTATTTGTTGAATATCTTGTTTGTTTAGATTTAATGTTTGTTTTAGAAAATCACTAAGGAAAAATCAAAAAGATGTTTGAATTAGGATTTCAATTGGTTTTAGAATATTTCTTGTTATTTTGCATATCTAGAATATAGATTTTATTTTAGATTTAAAAAAATATAAAACAAAAAAAAATGCATTCATTTAGGATCATAGTTTTTGTTTAATTTAAGTTGCATGTTTAATTACGTGGCATTTTTAAATTTCGAACATTGTTAAAAAATAAAAAATATCATGCATATGTCATGTAGAATTAGGGCATGCTTCACACGTCATTGCATATTAAATATGATTGCATGTTAGGTTAAGATAATGTCTCAATTTAAATTAGGATTTAATATGACCTAATCCTTATTTTAAATTAGATAGAATTTCAATCTAGTTAGATCATTTTTGCATTCGAATTTCATGAAAGAAAATACAAAATTTGTCTTTGCATAAGTTAATTTCAATTTTTAGGATAGATTGCATTTTTAAAAGTAGAAACATTCAAATGCACGTCATTTAGTTTATTTAAGTTCATTTAATTAGAACTTTCTTGTCATTAGACTAAGTTATTTAATAAATGTCACGTGACATATAGCTTGCATATTAAATTGCATGAGGCATGTCATTTAGTTTAAATAATTTTGTATGTCATTGCATCGCATTGCATATCATTATAATTAGATCATTTGAATTGCATTTAATTATTGCATTTCTTCATGTCATATAGTTTAAGTTATGTCGTCATGTCATTTTAGATTATTTGCATAAGTCATGATTTTCATTAAAGAAAGTGAAAACAAAAAAATTGAAATTGCGTGTTAATTAGGAATCATATCTAGGATTATTGATGTGAATTCTGATTTAACATTGCGAGATCTTTCGTTGCTTTAAGGTATGTTTTTGTATTATTTAATTGTTTTCTTGATGTGTTAAATTGGTGGTATGCGCACATGTATGATCACCTCACATGTTAGGAAGCTTAATTAAAATCAATCCAATTGCCAAACATTTTCTTAAAATTAAAAGAAGTGGTACCGAAAGGGCACTAGGATAGTCTAGTGTAACCAAGTCCCCGTACCCAAAATCTGCTGGTTCGTAGTAAGTAAGATAATCCTCCCATTATTTTACTTACGTGTCTAATCGACCTACCCTAAACCGATTAGTGGCGACTCCTATATAATAAGCTTTTGCATGTTAAAACCCTAAGTCGTGATTTGGTATGGGCTTGGGAGAGTCCGAGCTAAGCTTAAAGGCTTAGTAGTCCATCAACTTAGTTTTAGGTGGCAAACCCGAAAAATTGGGTCGCGACACCTTCATTATCGTTGGCACCTTCCAAAAAAATTCTTCCAATCAACCCGTTGGACAGAATCAATTTAGAGAGATCTCGAGCTCTTTAAGGCAAGTGTTGATAGCCCATCAATCCTGCTCGCCCATACAATCAGGATCTTGGTTTCCATAAGTAGAACCTTCCAAATATAAGTTGCGAATCTAGAGAATCTAGATTATTCGAATACGAATATAAGATCTTGTAGTGCTAATTCCAGTCGAGAGATATTCCTTAACCGTTTGAGTCAAAACCATACTAGATAAAATCAGAATAGAAGTTTTAACTTTGTCGGTCTGGAAACTATCCATGAGAGTAGACTTTGAATCTTGAGTCTGGAGGTCTTCAGACTTTTGATCTTCAGACTTTGTCAGTAGAGTCTGCAAGTCTTCAGACTAGACTGATGGAAATGTTTTGTCGACTTCAAAATACTTTAAGAGGATTTTTCTCATAGGAATGTAGTATGCAAGCCATACCTTTTCGTATCCAAGCACTATCTTGGTCACACATGAAAACACGTGGAAGGTACCTAGCACAAATATGAAGATGTCCAGTTGATGGAGAGCTTCAGCCGTCAGCAATGGCACCTTCCCCTGGAAAAGTAGAAGTTGCACCAGAAATATCCCTCATAAGATATTTATTATATCTGTTTCTCGTATAATCTTCGGAACAGTCTCTCATAAGCCCGGAGATGTGCAGAGACTTGATTATGTCGATTTATTTAAAGATACGTTGGACTATTGATGGATGTTCGAAATACATGATCCGATTATTTAGTATGTTCAATTTACAGTGCAATACCCTATTTCATAAACAGATCAGTAAACTGGCATTTATGTCTCCAGCATTACTTAATATCATCTCCATCGTCAGGGGAAGGACAATACACAAAAAAGAGCGTTTATGAAGATAGAGCTTCGAGGGGGCGGGGCAGGAACATAAAATCACCTTTTCAGCGCAGAAATCAGTTGAAGGAGAAGTCTCGGCGAGGAGGTGGCATCCTCGCATTTCACTGGACCGAAAGAAATTAGTGAAAAGGGCTGTGGTGGAAGAAGAGTCGTGCTTCTTGCAAGGAAGCCACCCGTTGGCCAGGCTCTCCGGTATGCAAATCTTCTCTATTCTAGTTTGGAACATCGCCAGGAGCAGCGATATGAACCCCAGCAGCATCAACTCTGTTCCCCCACCAACAACGTTAATGTCAAATTCATATGCACATCCGTAAGAATTCGGCATTGTCAAAGGAAGGGGACAAAAATGGATCCTTCACCTTCTTTGATCTTTCAAAAGGCACCAATAAGCGTCTTCCATTCGGACTTGTTTAAAAGTTGCATCAATTTGACGGTAAACTCAAAGTTAAGTTACGCAAGCATTCTTTGATATCAAGAGGAGTATTGGAGCTTAGTCTTCAAGAAGGTGATACGAGCGAAAAAAGACGGTCACCTGGCCAACACACTGTAGGAATTTATTGACAGCAAGGGAAAACAGGACTATACTGAAGCAAACTAGAGCCACCACCCACGACGGCCTGAACTCCAGCGTCTTCCCCTCTACTCCACTATACGCCATTCTCTCTCTTTCTTACTGAAAGGTAATGCAAAACAATGGAGAAAATACTTTCTGTGTATTTCTGTATGTCAAAGTATACAAGAAGTGTCGGTATTTGTAATACAAGAGAGAAGAATCAAAAAGAAATATATGCACAATATTACAATATCCTAAAATATTCTATGTCTCTAATATACTATATCAATTTGTAATCTCAAAGGATAGAATCAAATTCTCCTTCCAACACTCCCCCTCAAGCTGGCGGCCTATAAATGTCAAGGGCGCCAAGCTTGCTTAACAAATATCCATGTTGTCTTTGACATAGCGGCTTAGTGAAGATGTCTGCTGGCTGTTCTACAGTTCCAATTCCTCGAGTTATGACGATACCTTCTTGAATCTTTTCTCGAGTAAAATGACAATCAACCTCAATATGCTTTGTTCTCTCGTGGAAAACTGGGTTTGCTGCTAATTTTAGCGCAGCGTCGTTGTCACAAAACAATTCACTTGCTCCACTGACTTGTACTCCAAGATCTGAAAGTAATCCTCGTATCCAAACTATCTCACAAACAGTCTTTGCCATGGCTCGATATTCGATTACACGCTGATGACAATGAGACTGTTGGATCGTTTCTTTGTTTTCCATGAAATCAAAGATTTTCCTATCTTGATGCAAAAACCAGTAATGGATCTTCTTGTCATAGGACAAGTAGCATAATCTGTGTCACAATATGCTGTCATCTTCATGTTGCAATCACGAGATAGTAGAATTCCAAGCCCTGGACATCCCTTCAAGTACTTTACAACCTTCGCCTGCATTCATATGTGATTGCTTTGGGTTGTGCATAAATTGACTAAGTATTTATACTGCATAACATATATCAGGCCTGGTCATGGTGAGATAGATTAATTTGCCAACAAGTCGTTGATATGCCGATGGATCCTTGAGCAGTGGATCTTCACTTGGAGAAGAAGAACTTACATCATACTCATGTGTTGTCAACTTGACATTCTACTCAATAGGTATAACAGACAGTTTGCACCCTGATAATCCAACGTCTGATATGATTTCCAGGACGAATTTTCGCTGACTGAGACAAATTCCCTCATTGGATCGAGCTATTTTGATACCAAGAAAATACTTTGGAGAACCCAAATCTTTAATATGGAAAGTCGAATGCAAGTATTCTTTGAACTTTTGGATCGCCACATTATCATTTCCCATGATAAGTATATCATCAACATAAATCAATAGGTAGATTGATGAAGTACCTTTGGTCCATGTGAACAATGCATAATCATGCTTCGAGTGTTGAAAACCTGCATTTGTAAGTGCCTCAGTGAATTTCGCATACCACTGTCGAGAAGCTTGTTTAAGCCCATACAGGGATTTGCGTAGACGACACACTCGAGACTCCCCTTGTCTACGTAATCCCTGTGGAACCTCCATGTAAATTTCTTCATCAAGGTCTCCATGAAGAAAAGCATTGTTGACATCCATTTGATGTAAATCCCAATTACGGAATGCAGCAATTGCCAGAAAAGAGCGAACGGTTACCTCTTTAGCAACCGGTGAAAAGTCTCATGATAGTCAAATCCTTCACGCTGCGTAAATCCCTTTGCGACAAGTCGAGCTTTGTAGCGCTCAATTGAACCATCCGCCATATATTTTATTTTATAAACCCATTTGCAACCAATGGGCCTTCTGTGAGGAGGCAAAGGAACGATATCCCAAGTGTGATTCCCTTGGAGGGCAGCAATCTCTGCTTTCATGGCCCTTTGCCAACGGATATCACGCGCTGCTTCCTCATAAGAAGATGGTTCTTGTTCTTCGGATATCCGACTGACGCAACACATATGTTCCTGTGATAGACGACCGAAAGAAACATAGGAGGATACCGGGTATTGCGTACCTGAAGTTTTCAAGGTAGAACAGATATAATCCTTTGTCCGTCGGAGGACGAACTTCTCGTCCCGAGCGTCTAGGCCTGTCGACTGTTGGGGATGATGGTGCAATGTGTTGTTGCTGTGTCAAAGGAAAACTATGACATGTTGCTGGAGGGTCAATACTAGTTTGTCTTGTTGGAGAATCAGAAGAACCAGCAACAAGAGCAGGAGATCCAGGACATGTCGTCGTAGAACATGGGTTAGAAAACGACTGATCTGGTCCGATCAAGATGCACTGTGGCTGTACAGAAATATCCTCCACCGATAGAAATTGTCGATGGCTTGATTCTGTCATGGACGCCTCATGTGGAGATTCCATTTCTTTAAAAGGGAATATATCCTCGTGAAATATGACATCACGACTAACAAAGAAACGACCTGTAGATATCTCCATAACTCGATAACCCTTTTGCAGGGTAGCATATCCCATAAAAACACATCGAAGAGCACGAGGGTCCAATTTGTGTCGATACCGAACATTCGTCATGTAGCAAAGACAACCAAACACTCGGAGATGACTAATGTCTGGTTTCTTACCAAAGAGCATTTCAAAAGGGGTGCAACCTTTTAATATTCTAGTTGGCATACGATTAATTAAATAGGCCGCCGTGATCACACAATCTCCCCAAAAAGATTCAAGAATGGAGGCTTGATATTTCAGTGCACGAGCAACTTCTAGGAGATGTCGATGTTTACGTTCGACAATTCCATTTTGTTGCAGAGTGTAAGCACAAGAACTCTCATGAAGAATTCCTTGTGATGACAGAAAGGATTTATACTCAGTGGAAAAGAATTCACTTCCATTGTCTGTGCGAATCCTCCCAAATGTGTATCAAACTGATTTTTTACCATAGTTAAGAATTTCGATAGACATGAGAAAGCCTGACTTTTGAACTGCATGAGAAATACCCAAGTGGCGCGCGAATAATCATCCACGATAGTAAGAAAGAATCGCAATCCATCACGATGAGATATATGATAAGGACCCCAAATATCCATATGTACTAATGAGAAAATACTAGTGGCTTGAGATACACTAGTTGGGAATGGATTTCGTGTTTGTTTTGCCAAGGGGCATACTTTGCAATCAGAACAAGGAAAAGTAGCACTATGACCCAGATGCTGATGAGAAAGTGAATTTTTATTTGCAGCAATAGCATTACAAGAAATGCCTTTATTCAAAAAAGAAAGATCAATGTCTCTAGGGAGATCGATCCAAAAGTATAGCCCTTGTTCCATTTTACCCAAGCCCATCAGTTTCCCAGTCGAAAGGTCCTGAAATGAACAATTTTCGAAGTTGAAATTGACTCGACAATTATTGTCCTCACAGATTTTGGAAACAGCTATGAGATTGAATTCAAATTATGGGATATAAAGAACATTCTTAAGGATAATGTTTGGGCTAAGGTGAACAAAGTGCCAATTTTTCTGACATCAGTAATATTTCCATTTGGAAGTCTAACATATATGGAATCAGGCTTTGTAGAGACACTAGAAAACAAATTTTCATGGCAAATTATGTGATCACTGGCACCTGAATCAATAATCCATGCATCAACTGAAATATTATTAGTCTTGTTGGATGAAGTACCTGAGAAATTTGCACTTTTGTCAACTGTCTGTAGTTGATTTAGTGCCTTCATGATGTTCTGATATTGATCCTGGGAAATAGGTTGATGAGCTTTGTCATATCCTTGTGCTGACACACTGGTAAGCGAGAAAATTCTTTTCCTTTCTTTTCTTTGTCGTGGGTTTGCCATGTAATTTCCAGCATGTCTCAATGGTATGATGAGGACGCCGACAATATTCACAATATTTACCTTTAAATTTGTAATTTTGGCTTCCTCCCTCGTGATGACGTGGCATAATAGCGACCACCGGATTCGGTCCCATGTGAGAGAAATTGAGAGCCGTCAGATCCGCGGCCTCGCATCTGATCTACACCGTCCGATCGGATGGAATTTGGGCCGTCAGATCCGCGGCCTCGCATTTGATCCATGCCGTCCGATCGGATGAAGCTTGGACCGTC
The DNA here is from genome assembly GCA_014182565.1 of Eucalyptus marginata. NCBI lineage: Eukaryota > Viridiplantae > Streptophyta > Magnoliopsida > Myrtales > Myrtaceae > Eucalyptus > Eucalyptus marginata. The sequence continues at coordinate 5,744,210 of CM024585.1, forward strand.
AGATTCGCGCCCCTGTCTATCTCTACCGTCGGTTCGTCCGGAAAGATAGGGGCCGTCGGATCCAACTTTCTGATCCTGGCCGTCCATTCTGTTAACCCTAAAATTAGGGTTCCTTTCATCACCTTCATTGTCCCCGAAAAATCGAGGAGGCCCTCCCGAAGTGAGATCTCGCTGCGGCGCGCGAAGGCCATCGTGAAATCGGCCGGAGAACCTTGCCGGCGCAGCAAGGGCCATGCTCTCTACTCCTTTGTCGATTCCCGGCGGCAGCCATGCGCGATTCTCCTCCCCGAACAGCGAGCTGGAAGATGCGGCCGAGCGGTGGGACTGTCTCCATAGCGAGGATCTGCGAACGGAAAGGTATGTAGCTCTCATTTAGGGCTAAGAGGAACCAAGTTACCTTCTCTCGGTCTTTGATTTCTCTGTATTGCTGGAGTGTCGAGTCTGGTCCTTGAAGCTGTTCTCGGCAGCCTCAAGCTCGTTCCAGAGCGCTGAGAGCCGGTTGAAACAGGTGGTAACCGATAGGTTCCCCTGTTTTAGTTCGGCGAGGGCTTGAGTGAGCGAAAAACTTTCACCCTATCGAGCTTCCCGTACATTTCCTTTATATTATTCCACATTAATCTCGCATCTTCGCCGGAGGAAGCCTGCCGCGCGACCTCTCGGCAACACACAATTGCCAATCCATGTACGTACTAATTGATTACATTTGCGCCAATGGCGTTGCAGGCGTTCATCGATTGGGAAGGGGACGGATCCATCAAGGAATCCGTCCTTATCCTTGGTAACAAGAGCTCGCTGAAAATCCCTCGCCCATACTAAGTAATGATCCGGTCCGGTGAGCTGAAATGTGATGAGTCGCAGCTCCGGGCCATCGGATGATGACGTGTAGATTGCATCTACGGGTTCTGGACGCCCGGCGATGGACGAAAAGACCAGCGGCGCAAACCCGGGTGGTAAATTCGGGTAAGGATTTGTTCCCGACCCACCCGGATTAGATTCGGGTCTATCGCCCGGATTTGGTCCAGTGGTCCATGGTCCTTGACCTGGAAACCAAGGTACATATGGCCATGAAGTTGGAGTAGGGAGTTGTCCGGTGGTTGGATTGAAAGCATATTGGCCGGACGATTCCTTCGTTGTATTTCTGGGTTGATCTAGGTCTTGGATTTCTGAATTGTTGGGGTTCTGCATATTGAATTCCTCTTCTCAATGTGCTGCCTTTGTTCTGCAGGTAATGAGTTGCAGCAACAAAGAAAGAAACGATTGAAGGCAATTCGAAGAAAAAGTTGCGGAAGGTGAATCAGAAAAGTAGCTCTGATACCATGAAAGGTAATGCAAAACAATGGAGAAAATACTTTCTGTGTATTTCTGTATGTCAAAGTATACAAGAAGTGTCGGTATTTGTAATACAAGAGAGAAGAATCAAAAAGAAATATATGCACAATATTACAATATCCTAAAATATTCTATGTCTCTAATATACTATATCAATTTGTAATCTCAAAGGATAGAATCAAATTCTCCTTCCAACACTTACTCTCTCTCTCTGCGCGCGCTTTTGATGTGCCCCCCTCCCTGCCCTCACACGCCCATATATAGGATGACATTGACGTGTAAATGTGCACACATGTGCTACTCTCATTTGTTAAATAGAATACCAGTGGACAAGAACATGGCAATAAAGAACTTGAAAATCGCTCTTCCAATGCCCCACACAACACCTCCTTCCGTTGACTCTGGTTGATCACTAGAAAGCGGGGAAATTTTGTAATGCATACTTTACTGGGACGGAGACGAGGCAGCTCATGCAAAATTGATTTAACCTTGGCCTTTGACATGAGAATGTGCAACTTAAGCTCGCATTCATAGTAATCTATGCAGCTGTCGCAACCTCTTTTTTTTCGGTGCCCGATCGGGGCGGGTGCCAGTGGAGCCTAATGGTTCAGCTATGTCTATTAGACTTAACCCGCACTCTTCCAAGTCCATCAATTCACGACTTAATAATCCAAGTTTTTAACCTGCAAGTTAATTTTAAAAGGAGTCGCCACTAATCAATTTAGAGTGGATCGATTAGAAACCCAAGCTATCCGCTCCTGCGCAATCAGAGAAATTAGGATTGAGGACTTGATTACACTAGTTAATCACCGATGCCCTTTTGATACCTCATCTTGTCTAAACCTTAAGGCTTTTTGGATTTTTGAGGGATTTTCCATGCATTTGTGGAGGAAAAGCATTTTTTTGAACCTTTTTCTATTTTTTGAACATAAAATGGATTTTTGGATTTTTTGGAAAATATAAATTATTTTTGGCTTTTTTGGGAAAATATGGGATATTTTTGGTTTTTTATTTTTATTAAAATATTATTACTATTATTATATAATGTCGGATCCCGGGTTGGGTCCGACTCAGTTTGTTAAAACCCGGGGTCCGAGTCTAGACCGGATCGGGTCTGATGACCTAAGCCGGTACGACCCGAGCCCGAACCGGCTTGGGTTGTGCAATTCGGTCCGGTGAACGCCAACCGGGCTTGCGGGCCCGGTCCGGTCTCTTTTTATTTCAAGGAGCCCAAAGAGCCCATCTTTTGGAATCGACCCGGCCCACGTTCGATCAGCCCACTTCGTCTAAAAACCCTACCCGGTTCGTGATCCATGCCCGACCCGACGACCCGTTTTCGGCCACCTCTAAATCGCGAAACCCTACTCGGCCCTGACCTGCACTCGACTCGGATGGTGACCCGGTGTCGTGTTCGCGACTCCGCCTGACCCTCATGCCTCTCTGTCTCCCTGCGGCGCGGAGGAAGATGACTATGATTAGGGGTGAGCGGTTCTCAGTTCCTTACAGTTCCGCTTGGAACTTGGAACCTACCCATCGAACTAAGAACTTGGAACCTACCATGTCACAGGTTCCGAGGTCGGTTCCAGGTTCCAACCGGTTTTTTTTTTCTTTTTAGTTAAAAAAAAATGGAAATGAATGCAGAAATAATAAACAAACTTGTCATTCATCAAATAGAACATGATACGAACACAATCTATAATACTCATAAGTGTTTAATATTCTAGAATGTGAACTATTTCTCTTTTGCAAAGTCGAGCGGTTCACTTCACAAAGTCCAGCCTTACCTCAAGAACAACCCCGCACCAAAATAAAGCCATATCCCTCATTGTTTTACAGCTTCCAATGACTTCAGCAACTTTAGCAACAAAGCTTTTGGTGGAGCTACATGAATATCTCTCGGCAATGTTGCAGCGTGGTTTCGAACCGACTGATCTTTCTTCGAGAAACTTTCCCTCTCGCAAATTTCTTGCAGATATTACAACAGAAGTGAAAGATCACCATAGGATAATTTTAAAAAAGAACCGATAATTTTTCTTTTATAATGGATGAGTATTATTTCATGGACTAGTAAATTTGATAATCTGATTAATAGAGTGTGTAACAATCACCATCCTACAAGTATCTCGCTTGCAAATATATCTCAACGATTTCACTTGATAACAATTTGCCAATCCATGTGATCTTCCATTAAGCACGGGCAGAAATTCATACGATGACAATCTGCTCAACAAGTTATATTCTGCCTCAATTATGCGGAACTTTTCTCCAAATAAGACTTCAAGAAATGTACCGATGCCGATATCTCTCTCGATAGATTATTTGAGGGCGTTGCAAGATTGACTTGCTTGAATGCAGCTCATTGTAAAGCTCCTACAACAAGAAGGTTGACTCGAGTTACTCCATACGCATTGAAACAATCATAACGAAATAACTAAAAAAATCTTAGATGTTGAAATGAGAAAATAATTGATATAATAGTAAAGGAAGTAACTAAAACAATCAATTTAGTAAACATAAACCTGAATTTCCTCATCATGAGCTTTTGCCTTGGCGGTTTCACTAGCAAGATCAACAGGGTCATGTGCCTTCTGACAAATAGCATATTATCAACATTCAGGGTTTGAGCAACTTCATAACAAAACAAGCAATTCATTGCATGAACGGATCATCACCTGATTAAGATGCCGGCAAGCAACAAGGCACAAATCATCCTTCAAATTGCAATAGAATTGAACAAGATTTTCAAGTTTTAATTCAATGCCAAAACTTTGAAGTGAATCCATAGGACTAGTTATGGAGACTTCTACAGATTTGGTCCCATGGTAGACATCCTTATGCTCCCAAGAAATATCCTCTAAGACGTTTAGGTTATTTCCTAATCTAGACACTGGCATAGTGCGGCTTGAATTCGACCCATCAATACTGAGCCATGGAGTGCTTCTACCAAAGCTCTGAGGTTCATCTCCTCTTGGTGTATAGGCACCCTAAGAATCCCATTCATCAAAGTCATCCTCTTTGAATGCTGAATCTGGTTCCGAATTTGTCCAGGTGGTATTCAGTGCACCCTCACTCAGCTTCTTAATGTCGGCTGCGGGAGTACTCGGCATGGATTCACTATACATACTTGATATGAGATCGGTGATGGATGTTCCTGAAGTTAGTCTAGTTCTATCTCTTGTATTAGGTGTAGGTTCTTTGATGAAACTGTCACCTTGAACTATTGTATCTTCTTTCCCCAAATCTTCATCACCAAAAAGAGACAATGGCAAGGCTTCCTTTTTCCCATTCCCTTGATGTTTCTCATTTCTATAGAAAGTAAATAATGAAAAGTCAACCAACAGAAGTGTCATATGAAAGAATCTAAATTTAAATCTGCAAAACAATATTCCCCAGTGACAACTAATACCAAAATTAAGGATTTAACATCCATTGAAGTGCATTATTTCTGCCAAAGCAGAAATTCGTGAGAAATTGCTGGCCATTTGGTTTGTATGTGTACATTTCAATTTTTAGCTTCGTGCTGTATAATAGATCGTAACTTCTAATCTCAGACAAAAAACAAGAGGAACAACTAAAGCATGATATCTACTGCAGAACCTAGGACTTCACTGTCGGCTAGAAGTGTTAGAGACAGTCAACAATTGAGCATTTAGATTGGAACAATGACATCGACATACATTATAAGGACCATAATAGAAATACGTACAATAGGGAAAACCAGTTAGTAAATTCAACAGACTTTTATTCTCCTTATAGGCATTTATTAAATGTAAGCGAATATCTTGAGACATGATTCTTCGAGTCATGATAACACACCATTGACAAGGCATAATCTGAAATGCAAAAAAAAAAAAAATAATAATAAAGGAGTAAAAAAAATATAATACGACTTTGGCGACAGCTCATGCTTCAATAAATCAATTTAGTTCCTTAAAATGCATGATTAAGTGCTAAATAATGAAAATTACACTAGGCAATTTCATCACCCACACGTTTCTATCAAATGATGTCGTGGGAAAAATTGTGCATTCCCTGCTATCCTACTAACTTTATGCATGTGGCATACTTGGGAAAACTTGTTTAAATCAGCAAAAGACTCATAGCTCATGCTTTGATGCAGCTTCTGATAAAACGTCTTCAAGTTCCCAAAGATTTTCGCCAAATTCAGCACTCCTCTCCATTGTACTTGTCTTTGCGCCATTATCAGCAAGCTTCAGATCATCCTAGCATAAAAAATTCATAAAACAGAGATTTTAGCCTCTGAAGGAGCAATATGTGAACTTACTTGCCAATGTAATTTCATTCATACCACAACCTTAGATTTCCACAAATTCTAGACAAAGTTTAGCACTTGGTTTGATTTTGTAAATTCTAATCCCTAGAATTGTTAACTGTCATTCTACTAGCTTTCTGAAAATAATATTTCATGGGATCATTTTTCTTTCATAGAAAACCATGATACCAACATTAAATAAAGTATACTATGGAGTTTCTACCTTTCGAGTTATGCAGTAGCGGCTGATCCCTTCTCCCTCGCGGGTCGCTCGCTCAAATTTTTTCTTGACAGTTTGAGTATTTCTATCCCGGTTTCTTCCTTAACTCGGGATTGCTTCTCCTGGTAGTTTGATCCTTCTAGTTCTTTTTCTGTTGCTTCTGCTTGGAATACCTTTAGAACTAAAAAGGACCGTGTGCCTTGGGCTTCTTTTGTTTGGAATAATGCAATTGGCCCTCGGTTTCAATTTAATTTGTGGTTGATCACCAAAAATCGGCTTGCTACTCAGACGCTCCTGCTCTCTCATGGAAGGATCGACTACTCAGTTTGTGCTTTCTGCAATACCGTCCCGGATTCTATTGACCATTTATTTTTTGATTGTGAAACCTCGGCGACGCTTGCCTTCTTCTGGGCGTCCAAGTGCAACCTTCCTTGGAGGAATATATCTTGGAAGGACAATCTCTCATGGGCGTTGAAGTTCTTAATGGGTAAGGATTTCTTCCATAGTATTGCGCAATTTTCATTTGGCGCCATGTGCCACCTCATTTGGAAGAAGAGGAATAGCATCATATTTTGTGGTGAAACCTTGGTGGTCTCGGCCTTGAAGGACCACCTCATCAAGGTTGTCAAAGACAAAGCTATCACTTTCAAGAATGTCTCGAGTAATCCTAGAAACAAGAGACTTCAGAGGAACTGGGGTTTCGGCCCTTTGGTCTTTCAACAGCCGTCCTCTCCTCCTTAAGTGGTGTGTGTTTTTTGTATCGTTCCGCTTTTGCCTGTCACTACTTACTCTCTTCGTTCTTCGTCTTTCTTATTGCTAGTCAAGGTTTGTTGAGTTGTTCGTAGTGTTGCTTGTTCGCCGGCCTTGGGCTTTGCTGCTGTGTTTGTTGTTTCCTTTGGCTTTTTCTTCAGCTCCCTTACACTCTTCCTGTTGTTGCAGCTAGAGTGTAAGTTTTGGCGTCGGTTATTGTATATTTGTCCAAAGCTCAATATATTCTTACCTCTTACCAAAAAAAAAAAAAAAAAAACATTAAATAAAGTAGTTATTAATTCGACTTAGATTCAACTGATTCTAATGAAAATTCACTTATTCATAACTAATTTTGATTTTCAATCATGCATTTTGCAGTGGCAAGTGGAATAAATAAAGAAAGCCACCAAAGATTTCATGAATTCCACAATCATTCGACTCATACAAGTGATGCAGTACTTGAGCAGTTGAACCAATTTCTGAAGACGCACACCTAAAGTCCCAATCGTTTTCCTCAATTTCAGCAACTCCATTAGCTTGATTGAAATTAGCTTCATGATTGGAGCCTTTCAGGTCAATCTTGGGTTTTGGGTTCAAGTCATACACAGAATTTGACGTCACAAATTTATCAACAATCCACTTTGACAAGGTAAACAAATCGGATTGTCCATGAGCAAACTGATCATTTCTGAGTTGATATAATAACTGAAATTCATCATACTGCTGTATTTATTGCTGGAAATGTTTTCCCACCTAGGTTGGCCAAGATTAATAGAAGATCAATGTCAGGGTTGCGCGCTGCAACAGCCAATGCAAGGCATCCTCCCAATGATAAACTCTATTTACCGACGATAATCTCTGCATTAAGACCATCCATATCTATAAAAAAAGAAGAAGAAGAAGAAGAAGAAGAAGAAGAAGAAGAGATTAAATAAAATATTCACTTGTAGATATACAAAAAGAATTACAATATATAAAGATATAAATAATGTCACTTAGCCAACTCAAATTTTTCTGCATTCTCGATGCACTCCTCAACATCAATCAGTACACGAACGTCTCTCAACCAATCTTGAGTGCAAATCAAAACTTCAATTACTTTGGGAGTTAAAGAACTTCGAAAGCCATCAAGCACACGACCCAATGTACTAAAAGTTGACTCAGAAGAAACGGTAGTTACGGGAATGGACAAAATATCTCGAGCCATCAAAGAAATGATCTTATATTTTGAGCCATTATTCTTCCACCACATCAAAAGGTCAAGATCAAGATCCTTTTCATTTTTTTTCTTGAAGATACTCATCAAGCTCGGACTTGTTGTCATCGCACTCTTGTTCATTCGAGTATAAAAACATTTTCTTCCAAGCTTGGGCGTCATACTTCTTTATTCCTTCACTACCGCCCACATCGGGCATTGGAAGCATTACTATTTGCACCCAAACTATAGCCACCAAAATTTCGATCACTTGAAATAAGAGAAGATTGCTCATAAAATTCATACAAACGCTCCAATGTATCCTTTACCTTGTAATGCATCTCTTTAACTTTCGATTCATAATCATAAATTTGTCCATACAAGAAAGTCACATAATTCAACTTGGCTCTAGTTTCTAACATAACTGCAATCAACACAATCATATTCACTTTATTCAAGCTTCCATAATTTTTATCAAATTTTTCTTTCATTTTCACACTCATAGCTTGAAGCTTAGGATCCGAAGCATAGACCGCATCTTTCAAATATCTATACAAAAGAGCTATCCCTTCAAAATAATCATTTGAAGTAACATATGAACTCTCCGGCATCTGATTGGTGGCATCATAGAATACTTTTAGAAATTCCGAAAGAATAATAGCATTTTTCCAATCATCATCACTAGGAATTTCATGATTAAGCTCACTTGCAAAAGATAAATCATCGTCTTCCATTCTTTGGAAAGCTTTTTTGAACTTTATGGCGATGTCTAACACAAGATAAGTGGAGTTTCATCTAGTGGCAATATCAAGAACTACCGAACCCTTATAAGTGATTTGTTCACTCTTAATGCAAGACTGAAATGCTTTGGCTCTCGTGGGAGAACTCCTTTCATACCTAACCACATTTCAGATTCATGCAATGAAGTCACATACCGTAGTCAAGCCATCTCTTACAATCAAATTTAATATATGAGTTGTGCACCTCATAGGCAAAACACTACCATCCAATATCAACGACCTTTCTTTCGAAAAATTTTCCCTCAAATAGCCAATTGCAACATCATTCGAGCTAGCATTATCCACAGTGATTGTGGACACCTTTTTTTTCTATTCCCCACTCCTGAATGCATTTCTCCACCATTTTCCCAATCTCCCTACCCCTGTGACTATTCATCACCACAAAGTTGATGATTCTTTTATGCAACTTCCAATTTTCATCAATAAAATGTGCAGTGAGACACAAATAATTCAGATTTTGAATGGAACTCCATGTATCAGTCGTGAGTGCAATCCTAGAATTAATCTTTCCAAAATAATTCTTCAAAGAAGTTCTTTCATCTAAATACAACTTCATGCAATCTTTTGCCATTGTGAAACGTGATAAATGTTTGAAGAGAGGTTATAACTCATTGACAAATTCACGAAATCTAACACACTCAACCAAGGAAAAATGTTGTTCATCAATGATGATGAACCGAGCTAGCATTTGCCTACAATGTTCTTGAATAAACGACTATGTCGATAAGACACTACCAGTACTAGAATCCCCTCCTGCCTTGCCAACCATGTCTATATTACGTGGTGCAAAGAATTTCTGCCTCTTATCTACATTACGGGGAAACCTCTTGCATGTGGTCAAGTACTTCCTCATCGCAGAAATACCATTAGCAACACGATACTTAAGCATGGTCCCATAATGAAAGCACTTCACTTGATTTTTTTTTCCATCCTTATCATTGATTCTCGTATAATGATTCTAGCATTCAGATGTATATTTCTTATCATGAGGAAGATGAGAACCAGGTACCTTACTTGTGGCACTCATGGTAAGGGGTGCCTCTTCTTCATTTTCATTGCCAGAAAACTCCAATTCCATGATCGGAGTCATCTCCTCATGTCCCTCCACCTCCATTGATGTGTTATCTTGATACATTAACTTCGCACTACACAACAATAATAGAATATAATTAGAAATTTCAAATTTTAGTTGATAACAATGTTAACACAGTATAATACAGCATACCAATGCTGTATAGAAACATAATACAACACTTTTATACATAAGCTAAGTCTATTATGTTGAAATACAACCAACATAATAGACTTAGCTTATGTATAAAAGTGCAGACTTCGAGAAACTACAATTACTTCAAAGTCTAGATTGGTGTCCCTCTTCAAGTGTGATAGATATTACACAATATCCGAACCTCATTTATAGAAACTTGCAGTTTTAGAGGTGAATTTAAGCCATCAAATTATTTAAGAAGAAAATGTTAGGCATGTGCTACTATTTTCACAAGAAAATGTTTCAAGAAAACACCAAGTATTTCTCAGCAAGCGAATCTTGACTAGCTAACGAATCTTCAGCATTAAGAACCCCAAAGGCAGTCAAATCAATATCACCATCAAGAAGATAAGTCTTTAAAGGAATTGAACCAAATGGAAATACTTGTAAGAAGCACAAGTTTTATCTCAACAAAACCAAAAGAAAGAACGGAAGATGGTCACGTACTTACAAATGTGAAAAATTATCATCAAGCTCACCGCACCTTGGTAAAGTGCATTTTACATGCACAAGATCGTCTGATCGAAACCAAATAGTACTCTTACTACCGAAAAAGAACATGCAAATGCACGAACCATGGGAAAGTAGACCAATTACGGTCTGTTCATTTCATCACCTACCTTTGAACCAGAAAGATTGCAAAGCTATCTCACTAAAATCTGCAAGTGATGTTGAAAATTGCAAGTTCAGTATGCATCGTATAATTCCTTATTTACAAAACCAATTTCACATAACCGCCAAAAGAAATTACTAACTTTACTTAATTGAACACAGCAGGCATTCAATATACTCTAAGATGAGAGGTTCTAGCCAATCCAAACATCCATCACACCTCACTAACATAGCTACTGCAGGAGCTTAAATGAAAAATTCTTTGGACAAGAGGAATCAGAGTTCTTCACACCTAAAATGAGCGATCTTAACTTTGACGAGCTCAATAAGCAACATTCAGCACGCAATTCATCTTTCCGATTTCATCTCACGAACTTTAAATGCATGAACTCTAAGAAAGCAAAATCATCGCGAGCGATCATCCTACACAACAACATTCGATTTGCCGAATGGAGCCAATGCAAGAACCAAAACGAAACCGCATACACACAAACACCCGCCGCAAGGCCGCGTTATAATGAGCACGAGTGCCGCCCTAGCCAACGGGGGGAAAGACTAAGGGCATTCGATTAGCTCAATCAGAAGGAAAGACGGAGAGAGAATAGTCACAAGAAGAGGTCAACGTAGCGTTGAGTAGAGGTCAGCGGTGGCTCGCTGAGCAGAGGTCAGCGGTGGCGTCGAGGGCGAGCGGTGGTGGCGTCGAGCAAAGGGGCGAGCGGTGGCATCAAGGGCAAGCGAAGGTGGCGTCGAGGGCAAGCGGTGAGCTAGAGGTCAATGGCGGTGCCATCGAGGGCGAGCGGAGGTGGCCTCGCGCAGAGGTCAGCGGGCATCGAGCAGAGGTCAATGAGCCAGAGGTCAGCGACGGTGGCATTTAGCGGAGGTCAGCAAGCCAAAGGTTAGCAGTGGTGGCGTTGAGGGCGAGCGGCGGTGGCGTTGAGGGTGAGTGGCGGTGGCGTTGAGCGTAACGAGCAAAGAGAGAACTGCGAATCGAAAGTGAAAGTCAATTTTTGATTTGGGGCTTTTTTTAGCCCCAACCGGACCCGTTTGGTTCCCAGAAAAGGGGCACTGGGAACCGAAACCGGCCCTTTTAGAACTGGGAACCGGACCAGAACCTACCGGGGACCACGATCACCCCTAGCTATGACGAACGGCGCCGGTGGCCGTTAGAGAGGACGTCGCGGGTCGGCCACCGATTAAGAACCTCGGAGGTGGGCTATGGCTGGGGATGATGTCTCGCAATGGCTAGGGTTCCGAGCTACTCGGCCGGTTGGAAATGGAATGCATAGGACGGTGGAGGCTAGGGTTTTGAGGGGGAGGTGACGGCGACGACGCGGTGAGTGCGGCCGTTACCTGTCCGCAATGAGGGCATGGCACGGCGGCTACAGGGATGTCTTCGTTGGGCGGTGAGCAGTGGCGGCGAGGAAGCAGCAGCTTGGTGTAGCAATGGCGTCGAGGGGGGTGGGACAAATGGCATAGCGTTGGGTGGCGGTGGCGATTCTGTGAGGGGAGGAACGATGTCGAAACGGTGGCATAGCTCGGCTCGGCGTCGTATTGCGCGGAGGGGGGGGGGAGCTCGATCAACCTCCAAATCTAACCAAGCATGGTCAAATCTGGCCCTTGGTCGACCGCTCGGCCCTGGCCTCGCCCATGAGCTCCTCCGGTCTTCCTTCGATCTCAACCGTCCTCGGATCTCGGCCTAATCGTCATCGGGCCTCCCTTGAAGTCTCTCGGGAGAGGTTCGAAGCTTGCAGCCCTCGATCCTTCGAGGCATCTCCTCTGGCCGATCTTCCTCCACCCGCGAGCTTTCAGATCTTGGCTTGCGGGCGTTCGGACCTCCCCCGAAGTCTCTCGGGGGGAGGATTTCGAAGCTCGTAGGCTTTAGATCTTACTCGCATTCTTGGGTGTCGCTTCTCTTCCTCTCCGGTGCCCTATTTGTAGGCACGGAGGCCAGTCGATGGAGGCCTTGGCCAGCGGTCTTTGGTGCGCCGACTGGCCTCTCTCACGGCCGAATCGGCGTCTCATATCAACATTAAAGGCGTGCATTGAAGGCGCCTACGAGTCGTCCTCTCCTTTGGCGGCCTACCTTTGTTCCTCTCTGCAGTAGGCTATCCTTGAGCGCATTGCCGACCACCACACATGAGATGTAGAGGCGAATGAGGAAGTAAAAGACAGGAGGAAGAAGAAGAGAGGGGGGGTCGGGCCAAAGTTGAAGAAAAAGAGGGCTGGGCCCCGGGGCCCACGTGGAAAAGAAGAAGATGGGGTGGGCACGAAGGCCCAGCCTCGATGGGCTGCTTCTTTTTTGTTTTCTTGTTTTTATTTATTTTTTGTTGTTTTTATTATTTATTATTTATTATCCAAAAAAAAAAAAAATAAATAAAAAGGGAAACTAAGGCCTAATTAAAAACTAATCAAAATTTAGGTGTTAATATCGATGTCGATCGGATCTGTAATTCTACTTTACCAACTTTCTTCTGCTTAGCTGTTCCTGCAAACTCAATGACCATAGGCAAACGCTCCCAAGGGGCTATACCAAAATTTTTGGAGACTTTTACCCGCAGATAATGCCTGTCGTTAAATGGTTTTTTTGTTTTTGTTTTTTTTTTTTTTTGTCACGGAATCACTCAACAAAATATCGATAAATTTGTACAAGAGTTGGTAAATTTAAAGGGATGATAAGAAAATAATCTAAAGGGTGTAAGTAAGAGATAATTAAAAAAAGAAAGAAAAGGGTCGGTGATTTGCTAACTATTAAAAAGTGGGGAATTTCATGATGGTCTCAAAAAAAAAATTTAATAAGCTACGGGGGAATCAGGTGGCCAGTAATTTTGTTACAACTCTCGAACGCTTTGAAAATTTATCAACACGGAACAAAGTCCCTCGTAATGGCACGATATAGTCATCCATTTATCTTTATATTACTGCTGCACGTAAAATAATCTTCATATAAACAGGATAGAGATCTATGTGAAGTCTTTAGCCACTTTGTTCAATCAAAAATCTTTTCTTTGCTTACATCGACCAGTCGACGCACGAATTTAATATTATTGTTATTATTATTATTCGCAACTCTAGCACATGCTCATCAATCGGTTCCGGATACAAGAAGCAGCACCAATGAAGACAATAGAATTATCGTGCAGCAAGACTGGAGCTCTCACAATGTGTTTGTATTATGAAAAGGAAAAGGAAACAACAATTCATGAATAAATAGATATATGATCTCATTTGCATTGGATTTTGGTGCAGGCTTGGTCATCTTTCCTGTGCTTCAAAGTCGGATTCTGTTTTCTCAACTCCAGCGGATGCCCTTCTCGAACCCGTTTGGGTCGATTCATTTTTTGCAACCACCCTTAGTGATCTTGTCTCCTTTCTTTGGTTCTTAACTTCATCGATCCACTTTGAAATTCTCTCGATCCACTTTGAAGTCCAGGTCACGATCGCCATTTCTCCCTCTTCTTCCATTTCATTCTCTTTCAATTGTATCTTAATTTCATCAAGATCGTTAAGACATTCTTCCAATCGGTTCTCTTTCAGATGCTTCTCGATTCTCTCGAGAGCAGGACAACTTTCGTTCTGTTCGTCCAATTGCTTCTCCTTCGGAGGGATCTTAATTCCATTGAGACAAATAAGAACTTTGCATCTTCAGTTCCGTGATTTATACTCAAAGAGGAATAAAACAAAAACTACCAAATCTTGAGTGTATAATAGGTTGTAAGTTCAACTCACCTGCGATTTCACAATTGCATATAATGGTAATGTTCTGTAGATGCACATGAACTGCACGAACACTCTGAGAGCACGACAAATGCCACATAAGTGAAATCGATTGTTAGGCCTCAATTATTAACCCTTTACAACTCACGGAGTATAATGGTCATACCCTATTGCTATTCTTGGGACGACAAAACCAATTTTTCCCATAATGCAGGAGTGAAAATCATATTGGAACTGCAAAGAGATACGAGAAAGCATTATACAGTTGGAATTTCCCCAATATGGCAAGACCATTTTGCTTAATTGAAATAAGGATAATTTGAGGGGTAGTAGTGCTCACCAATATAAAAAAGAAGAAAGAAAGCTCCAAAGAGTTCTCGAATAGCACGAAGTGAATCAAGTTGAGGACGAACTGAGAGTTCCGGAACCAGAAATAGCAACTTTGAAATTTGACAAACAAGTCCTCGTCGCTTCTAGTGCAAAAAGGGCGGTCTGCACTTGCAGAATGCTTTTTGGCAACATCTTCTGCGAGTCGTGTTATCATATGCTCCAATATGGCGCCGGCAACGAGCAAAAGCTGCACGCAGAAGTGAGAAGCCTAGTTACATGTGGAGTCTCCTTAATTCTGTCGGAGAAATAAGCATCTTCTATTTTTAGAAATTTAGGCTGCATTTGGTAACGATTCTGTTTTAGGGAATAATTTTTAATAAAAAAAATGATTTTTTTCTAATTCTGTTCTCGAGAACAATTTCTAAGCAAAAAAAAAACGCGTTTGGTAGAATTTTTAAATTTTTTTGTTTCTTTTAATTTTTAATAATTTTATTAGATTTTTTTTTTTTTTTCTTTTTTTCTTTTTCTTTTTCTCTTATCCTTCCTCCTCCTTTGTGGCCGACGACCGGCTAGGTGAGGTTCGGTGAGCTCACTAGAATCTCGCCAAGTTAGGGCAATGTCCAACAAGCTTGCCAGGCCACCGACGAGCCTTGACCTCACCTAGGCGACGCGAGGTCGGCCTCACCCTGGCCTAGTGAGTCCTAGCCTTGTGCCGGCTGAGGAGGCCGAGCCTCGCCTTGGCTCGATGTCATTAGGAGCTAACAACGCTTCGACAAGGTCATCGGCTCTTGTCCGGCTGGTCGCCGACCATGGCTGAGGCCAACGACTGGCCAAAAGGAAGAAGAAGAAAAGAGTAGACGAGAGGAGAAAGAAAAAAAAATAGATTTTAGGAATTGGTCCTAAGAACAAAAAGCTACTTTTTCCTACTTCTTGATTCCGTTCCAAATTTATTCTCGAAAGTAAAAAATTTACCAAATGGATTTCTATTCTTTTTTTGTTCCCGAGAACAAAAGAACAGAATCTGTTGTTATTGGGAGTGAAAACAAATAGGCCCTTATAATACGATGAAGTCTTGTTCTTTAGATGAAAACGTTTCTTAGAGACATCCAATCTCTGGAGTAAATTCCAGGATGAGCAAAATGCCATATCTTCAAGGGCAAGCAAGCAAAATGACCTAGTAAAGTTACCGCTACTTACAGTCAAGGGGATGAAAGATATCCAAAAATACGCATGCCATCCTGCAAATGGAGAGAAAATAAGTAGTCGATGGACGTGATAACCATCATCAACAAAACAATGCTGCGGAATATGTGCTCAAGTCACTCACCGGCCACATTCACGAGCAAAAAGATCACTGCGAATATCCACAAGTACCACCTACAATGGCCAAAAACAGAAACCAACAAGCCAAGAGCTCAGCACTTTCTGTTTACTATATATATTCTTGTGAGAATCACGAGGTACTGTCTTCCATGAAAAGTCCGTCATTACTGTTATAGTTATTCAGTACTTTGTCTCCGATTTCTAAACTTCCGTCTAGAGCTTAAATTCTATCCATTTTGTTTAGTTGATAATAACTGGAGCTTACTTACCAGAAGAGTTTAGGAGTGACGACTAGACCCAACCCAAAGGACACTGGCATTACCACTTTTCAAATGGCAAGCAAACTAAAATGTCAGATTTCTATGTTTTTTCGGTCGGTAAAGTATCAGCAGAAGTACAGTCCAAGTGCCAAAACTTTGCACGAAGGGACACTTAAGTGCCAAAATTTTGAAAATGTACACTTAAATGCCACAATCTTTGAAAAGTGGGACACTTAAGTGCCACATCCGGCGAATCTTGCCGGAAATCCTACGTGGCAATATTTTATTATTTTTTCTTGCCAACGTGGCTCGCCGGAGAGCTAACTCTGCTCAAACTCACCCGAAACGACGTCGTCCGCAAAATAAAAATTAAACTAGTAGCTAAAATATTCTAAAAAATAAAAATGTGTAAATAATTAATATAAAATTTAATTTAATTTAATTTAAAACTAAATTTATTTAAAATATTTCAAAAAAATAAAAAAACTTAAAATTTTAAAAAATTTAAAATTTTAAAAATTTAAAAAATTTAAAAAAATTTAAAATTTTAAAAATTTAAAAAAATTTAAAAAAATTGAAAAAATGTTTAGAAAAAAAGGGGGGCTGAATCCGCCGACCCTCCCCCTCCATCACCGGCCCTTCCCGGCAGCGGTGGGGAGGTGACGGCGGCGAGGGCTCACCCTCACCCGCCCCCTTCGGCCCCTTTTTTTTAATTTTTTTAAATTTTTAATTTTTAAATTTTTAAAATTTTTAATTTTTTTAAATTTTCTAAATTTTTAAAATTTATTATTTTTTTAAAATATTTTAATTTTTATTAAAATTTTAAGTTTTTAAATTTTTTAGAATATTTTAAATAAATTTATTTTAAATTTAATTTAATTAATTTTTATATTAATTATTTACACATCATAGCCAAAACGACATCGTTTTTGAATTTTCTCGCCACATCGGCCGTGCAAAACGACGCTGTTTTGCACCCAACTCGCCAGAAAATTACCACGTCAGCAATTTGGCCGGATTTTGGCCGGAGTGGCACTTAAGTGATCCACTTTACTCCGATTTTAACACTTAAGTGTACATTTTCAAAGTTTTGGCACTTAAATGTCCTTTTGTTAAAGTTTTGGCACTCAAGGTGTCCGTACCTCATAAAGTATCAAATTTCTATTATTTAGTGCAAAAAATGTGGAATTTTTTCCATCAAATGAGCTTCCATAAAAATTGGTAAGTGCAAAACAAAAAAAAAAAAAAAAAAAAAAAAAAAAGGAAATCATTCCATGGAAAGTTGATAATTTCACATGATAGTTGGTAAATTTAAGGCATTGGCAAAAATGTAAATAAAAGTTTGGTAAAAAATAAGAGAAATATTTTTGTAAGCAATAATTAAAAGTTGGTACACCATAAGATAAGTTTTTGGTTTGTCAAAGATAAGAGAAGTTGGCAATTTAAAGGAAAAACATATAAACACAGGTAGCTAACTCAAATAAGAATTGGTAACACACAACTAATGGGTAACTTAATGGAGGATATGTTGATAATCATTTTAATTGAGGTCAATAATTTCTAAAGTAGTTGGTAAATTGGACAGGTTGGTAAGCAAGACAAATAAAAATGGAAAATCAATGTAAAAAGTTGATAATCACTCTAATTAAGATTTGTTATTTCCAAAAAATAAATAGCTGGTACATTTAAGGGCAGTAAGTACGGCAAAAAACAGTTGATAACTCAATAGAGATATTGCAAGGTTTCAAAAAATAAATAATTGCAAGTTGGTAAGCAATTTATGTGAGAGTTGATAAATCAAAACCGATTGGTAACCTAATAAAGAAAAGCTGGTAAATCACATAAACAAATATTGACAAATTCATATAAAAAGTTGATTATTTAAGAAGTTTGCAAGAAAGACAAATAAAAGTTGGTAAAAAATATCAATTAATTAATAAAAAAGATAAATGTTGGTAAAAAGCACAAATGAAAGTTGATAATTCAAAACTAATTGGTAATTTAGTCGGAAAATAAGTTAATAAGTATAGTTACTAAAATAAAGATTGGTAAATTCATATAAGAGTTAGTTAATGTGAAGCATTAATAAGAAAGATAAAAAAAAAAATGATAGAAGATAAGAAAATTTGATAGTTTGCAAACCATCAAAACGAGTTAATAATCTCACCGAAAAATCAAGTAACTGGTTTTCCATTTTTTATCAAACATTTACCAATTCTTTCATAAATCTATCAACATAGAGAAAGACTCTATTTTTCCAAAAACAAAATACAAATGGTGTAGTTGAAGCGTCCAACAAAATATATTTCCTTCTTGTCAATAAAGTTAGATACCTATTCTCTCCTCTTCCATCATTTTCAATTCAATTGCTTGCTTGCCAAGTTTAAATTTCCGAAAAACAGAATGCTTCAATAGCTACAAAGGTGTACTAATTAGTAATTACCTGATTCGAACAATTTTCTCATAATCCTTTTTCATGGCACCAGTTATGAACGTGTGAAAATCTTCACCCCGCTTATCCAAATGCCGTGCCTGTAAAGAAGACGGAAAAATTATTGGATAAAGCATTTCTTGGAAATCGTGCATTTCTAGACTGCCATGGAAAATTAATTCTACTCTTCCGGAAGAATGGCATACCATAAAATTCAAATGAAGCGCCTGATACTCGAACTCGGTTACAGAAGGATGAAACTGCTTGAAAAAAGAACACTGCAGAACATGAAAATACGTAAGGAGAAGTCTACAGCTTTCTTCATTGAAGAGTACTGTTGCCTTATATATCAAGAGACTCATAGAGACTATTACCATCCAGCCAAGCAGTTTCGATTTATTGTCTAAAGCAAGACAACCTCCGTTTTTTAGTTCCTTCTTTCGTAATTCTGCAGCTCCAAACCATATAGATATGACCACCTTAGTCAGATTCATGAAAAATGGAGATGCTTCATACCGGAAATTTGAGAACCAAATAACTGTAGTGCAACTGTCTTCGATTACCGAGTTGCACTTCGTGATAATGTTTGTCCCCAACGTCAGGGTCCGCCAATTTTTCCCATTGATGTACCTAATGAACATGGCAATGAGCAAGGTAAGTGTCATCGAAGTGGTCCAAGATTACTTTTGGAGAGATTTAGAATGGAGTATATATGCCATACCTTCCAATATCCAAGCACTATCTTGAACACACACAGGATCACGTGGAAGGTAGCTAGCACAAATATGAAGATGTCCAGGTGATGGATTGCTTCAGCAGTCAGCAATGGCACCTTCCCCTGGAAAATTAAAAGTTGTACCAAAATGTCCTTTGTGAGACCTTGTATATTTTTCTCATATTATCTTCGCCTGATCTCTCTCTCTTGTAACGTAATGCATGATCCCTTAATTTAATATGTTCACTTGACAGTGCGTCACACTTTTTCGTATAAACCGATTAATATACTGGCGTACATATCCTTAACATTACTTAATATCATCTCCTCGTTAGGGAAGGACAATACACAAAATGGGAGTTAATGAAGATAGAGCTTCGAGGGGCAGGGCAGGGACATAAAATCACATTTTTAGCGCAGAAATCAGTTGAAGCAGAAGCCTCAGCAAGGAGACGGCGTCCTTGTGTTTCACTGGACCGAACGAAATTAGTGAAAACGGCTGTGGTGGAAGAAGAGTCGTGCTTCTTGCAAGGAAGCCACACATTGGCAAGCCTCTCCGGTATGCAAATCTTCTCTATTCTCGTTTGGAACACTGCCAGGACCAGCGATATGAACCCTAGCAACATCAACTCTGCGCCAACACCAAGGACGTTAATTTAAAATTCACATGCACATCCATAAGAGTTCGGCATTGCCAAAGGAGGAGGGCAAAAATAGATCCTTCACCTTCTTTGATCTTTCGAAAGGCACCGGCAAGCGTCTTCCATTTGGACCTCTTTAAAAGCTGCATTAATTCGACGGTAAACTTAAACTTAAATTACACAAGCATTCTTTAATATCAAGAGGAGTATTGGAGCTTAGTCTTTAGGAAGGTGATACGAGCGAAAAAGGATGGTCACCTGGCCGACACAATGTAGGAATTGGTCAACAGCAAGAGAAATCAGGACTATACTGAAGCAAACAAGAGCCACCACCCACGACGGCGTGAACTCCAGCGTCTTCCCCTTTACTCCGCTATCCGCCATTCTCTCTCTCTCTCTCTCTCTCTCTCTCTCTCTCTCTCTGCGAGTTTTTGCTGTACCCGCCTTCCTGTCCTCACATACCTATATATAGGATGACATTGACGTGTGAATGTGTACGCATGTGCTACTCTCATTTGTTAAATAGAATACCAGCGGACAAGAACATGGCGATAAAGAACTCGAAGATCGCTCTTCCAATGCCCCAAATAACACCTCCTCCCGTTGACTCCAGTTAATCACTAAAAAGCGGGGGAAATTTGTTATCCATACTTCAATGGGACGGAGACGAGGCAGCTCATGCAAAATTGATCTAACCTAGGCCTCTGACACGAGAATGTACAAGTTCGAGCTCGCATTCATAGTAATCTATGCAGCCTTGTTCTTGTTTTTCTATCGTTGTGATCATCAGATTTTGGTATTCTAGGTGTAATTTGGAGTTCTTGTTCCTATTTGAAACGGACGTAGCTGTTGAAGACTTTATGGAACGCAGTCCTAAAGGCAGGCTCGAATTGAAAATTTGCGCAATTTTCGATGAGCTCAGTTGTAATGTTCGATCTAGAAAGAGTCATGAGGCCTGCAATACCAAATGGAAATGTTGGTTCAGAATGCAATGTTTCGGCCAAATCAAGACATACATTTGAGGTCGTTTTTTGCCTCAAAATCCATCTTTTGACATGATTCGGGTGAATTTCTAATTTTATAGTGTTTAATCGCATATTATCCTGCCTTTTGCTATAACAAATAGATTCTTTAAGATTTCCTAAGTAATTGTGCAAACTTGCGTGTTATCTGTTTTCACTGGCTCACTATTCCTAGCTAATCAACGAGGTTTGTGGTGATTTTTTTAGCTAACAATTTACCATAATCTTTTCAGGATTCTAGATTGCTTATAACCTTTTTTTTTTTTTTTTTTATAACTAAAAAATAATCAGCCAGCTACGAGGATTAACAATCATCTTTTCTTCTTTCCCCTGCACTGCTTACAATTTTATTGACTCCATGTTTAAACTAGGTCCTCACATTCCTAAAGTAATATTGACTATTGGCGTTTAGCAAGGCAAAACTCACTCCACCGGATGTTTATCTAAGAACTATAGTTTTTTTTAGGCATCGGCAAAGCAATATCGAGTTTCCAAAAGATGGGCGAGAGCAAAAATTCGCACTGCACGTGAGGAATGAGCAATATGATGTCAAGCACATACTGGAATTTGCAGGGGCAATTGAATAATATAGAGTTTCTAAGTCTGTAATTTCTAGCGGCAATTGGCTAAAATGACTATATTGGAATTTCCCGCAAAGGCATTAAACTACCTTTGGCAAAATTAAAGTGTTTAGAACTTAATTAACATCCATAAATAAGTTTAGGACTGATTGGGTGAAATCCTATATATGTTCCTATTGAAATGATCCCTTGCTTTTTTATCACAAGAAAGTATTTATTCCAAACAGCCAAAATAGTAAAAGAATTGTGAATCGATTATTCTGCTAACAAACACAATTAAGGTATCTCATGTATTAAATAACAGAAGAAAAGTATCTCATGCATGAATGATGCTTATTGTTTTGAATCGAGTTAATTTTTTATTGTCAAATCGGTACTATCTTAATTGTGTTTGTACATCCATCTATGAAACTTTAGTATCCCCAATTAATTTAGTGAAATGTTTGGTGATACCACATCGTACAAGGCACTTGATATTATTGATGAATATGATATTATCTAGCAAGTCAAATTAGTGTACTTGTATAGGATAAGTAGGTTATCCTCCATATTTAGAAAAACCAGTCTTAAAAACACTTAAAATTGAGAATCCCGTATAAGCCAAATTGGTAATTCTGTATGGGTTACGTCCATACAAAGGAGGTAATTACGCTAGTTGCGTCTCCTCACCCTATCAACTATTAAAAATTTGACTAATAAATGGTTCAAATCTATAATTATATATATAGGTTACTTTATTTATAT
Organism: Eucalyptus marginata; assembly: GCA_014182565.1. Classification (NCBI taxonomy): domain Eukaryota; kingdom Viridiplantae; phylum Streptophyta; class Magnoliopsida; order Myrtales; family Myrtaceae; genus Eucalyptus; species Eucalyptus marginata. Next base: position 5,766,417 of record CM024585.1, read on the forward strand.
ATCTAGTGATTTTACATCAATCCAAGATAGATCAACCTAGTCAAAGAATTCAATAGTTCTACAAAATGCCAAATAAATATTCAAGTTGAGAATTAACAAAATTATTCACCACAAATTGGCTTAATAGTTACTTTTGTAAAGGTACGACAGTCATATCCAAACCCAAGTGTTTCTCACTTGGAGTAATCTAAGAACTGTGCTCACAATTTTATAGGTGGAGTCTCATACGATGCTATATAATTAATTCACATGAATAGGGTAGTTTGCATGCATTTATAATACTATATTGATCCGAAGAGTCAAAAATCCATGTTATCTAACAAAATTATATATTTGCTAAAGAATGGACTGTTACTCACTTGTTCAAGTAGCTAATCAAAGTTTGTTGCGTCATTTCTTCTATAAATCAGTCTATCATTTTGTTGCTCAATTTTGTAAAGCGGGGATTACATTGAAATTAGACTGAGTCCTTTTCTTCTAGGGAAAATACCAAAGACATATCTTACTATTTATTTAATGACTGCTTACAACTTCTCTTTACGCAAATACCATTCACACACCTTTAAGCAAAACCCTACATTAGAAATACTAAATTTCCCTTCCTTGCAAACTCGTTTTAGCATATTCTAAGGATTTGGGTAGTTTGGGTTTTAGTTGGTTTTGAATATTTTGGATGAGTGTGATTATTTAGGATTTGAGCTTGGATTTTTTTTTTTTTTTTTTTTTTTTTTTTTTTTTGTGCGGAGAAAATTACATTTTTGTAAATAGGAACACAAGAAAAATTGACTTGGAAGTACAAAGTGGTCTTCCGTAAAACTCAGCTAGGTGTTCAGTATATTCTAATGTGGATGTATATAAGAGGTCAATGGGTAAAAGAAGAGGTGTAATTTCCATATTTTTCCCTTTTTGTTTCAACTTGGGCCGTACGTAATGTTCCTCTTTTCTCTCGTTTGTTTATAAAACCCCAGCAGATGTTCTTAACTCGCACGACTTGTGAGTGCTTTATTCTTCTTTCAGTTTGTGGGTTACGGTGGAGTGATGCTTGCATAAGTTGACTGCACCTGAGCCTAGTCAGCCGTTGAATCATGTGGGCCTCATTCTTGCACATGACTTGTGAGTGACTTATTCTTCATTCAGTTTGTCGGTCACGTTGGAGCGATGCTTGCATAAATGGAGTGCACATGAGCCTAGTCATGTTGATGTGCTATATTGTGCGTTCACAGCTAAATTTTTGCTAGTAAACTATTCGTGCATTTCGTAAGAAAATTGGGAATTGAATTTGTCGATACAATTTAATTTGACCTTAAAAAAAAAATTTGACATGGCATAATCTTTCATTCGCATTCTTTATTGCATTTTCGGCATTTAGAAATTAGGCACATCTTTCTAGAATGGCATCTCCGCATCGAGCATCGGCTTATGGCGAGATCGCGAATATCTTGTGAACAGGTCTAGTACATGACCTGACCCGGAGTTTTTCATGAATTTAAACAAGAGTTTCTATGAAGGTTTTGGATAAGGCCCTAAGGCCCCTCACATCCATGCGAAGCCTAAGCTCATTGGGTCACTTATGGTCGATCTCACAAGCCCGACCTCCTTTCTCCGTCTCTCCGAATTTATCCTTACCATTCGAAATGGCCCTGGTTAAAGCTACTTTCTGCAATACAATCGTGAAAGAAAAATTGAGGGAGATAATAACAAAGTGGGAACGTTCAGTCGGTGCTCGCAAGAACAGAGAAAACGAAGAGTATTCGATATTTGTGCAGGTGAGGTTGAAGAAAAAGAAAACAGAAGCAAAGAGATAGCAGGGCATAGGCGCTGAACAGAGGAGAGAGGTAGAGCCACGGTGCAGAAAGAGGCAGAGATAGAGAGAGAGAAGAAAGCGGTGCAGTGCGGAGATACAAAGGAGAGATGACAATCGGCCAAGGGGAATGAGATATCCTCGGTCACAGGAGGCTACCGAAAAAAAAAAAGAGAGCAAAAGCAGAGAGGACGAGCTCCGGGGGCAGAGCAAGCGCACACGCATAGCAGAGAACTCATGGCACAGATAGCAACCTCTCGCATAGAATTCTTGAGCAAACTACGAGAGAATTCTGGACACACTGGGCAGTACATGCGAGCCAGAAGATAGAAAAGCCGAAGGGGAATTGAGACTTTGCGAGGAAAAAGGGATTGGTGCATTTGATTCGAGGAGGATTCGGAATTTTTTAGCAGCCACTCTAGAGCAGCAACCGGCTTTCCAGATTTTATCTTCGAACTAATTGCTTGTGCTAGGTAAAATGTCGTTTCGTTCCTTCAAATCATTGGTTCAAAGCGTCACTCGTCCTTCCATCTTATGTAGATCGAACCCTATCTCTTGTTGATGAGTTTTTGCACGAGAAGATCGAAAACTTCCTTCGAATGACGGCTATCACAGTACTGAGCGACGACTAAACAGGGGCCGGTTTGCGACCGAGACGCAGCTTGGTCCGTGATTGAGACATGCCCTGGTCCGCCTTCTAGTACGCCCTGGTTTGCCGCTAGGATTGCGTGATTGAGACTGAAAATGGACCAGAAGACAGAATCTCAGCACTATTCGTTGTAAACATTATAACTATCACTAAAATGCTGTGTAATATACGCTTAAGTCGCCCACTTTCATTGTTCTGGCCATAATACGGACTTTTTCTAGTATCGAGTAACTGGTGACTTTATTTTCCAGGTTAACAAAATTATCAACATTTTTATAGTTTCCACATTACAATCTTTAAATCGAGTTACCTATCTCTATTTGCATACTTGAAATCACCAACATAAATTGAAGTGATTCACCAATTTTTTTAAATTAAATTATTAACTATTTTTGGGTTATAAACTTCATTTAAGGTACTAACCCTGACATTTTTAGTTTTTATTTTTATTTTAATTTACCAACTTTTTTATATGGTCAACAAGCCTTATTTGCGTTTGTTTTTAACACCGTACATTTACGAACTCTCACCAACTTTTCTCCAAAATTACCATATAGGATGGCAGTTATCAAGTCTCATTGAGTTACTTGTTGACAGTAATTTGTTTTTTCCTTTGCTTTGCCAGCTTTCTTGTCGTTTACAAACTTTTATTTGCAATTCTTCACAACAACTTAAATTTACTGACTATTTTTTAGATATAACCAACATCATTTAGAGTGACTTATTAAGTTTTATGTGATTAAGTTACCAACTTAATTTAGATACCGACTCTAAATTGAATTACTTATCAAAGTTATTTTTTGTAGTACCAAGTTTCTTCTTTTACCAACTTTTCTTATCGCTTACCGACTTTTGTTTACCTTTCTTAATTGCACCTTAAATTTGAATAACTCTTACACGAAATTACTAATCTAATTTTAAGTGATTTACCAATTTTCTCAAATTAAGCTGTCAATAAGTTTTGGGTTACCACATATTTAGTTCAGTTTCCATTTTTTTTTTTTTTTTGGTTGTTTCTAATTAACCAATTTTTCCATTGATTTATTTGGCCAGGAAAAAAAAATTGTAAATCACTTGAAAAAATTACTCAAATGTACGAATGCAAATTTAGTCCTAAGCTATTCAATTTTGCCAATATAATCTTAAATTATTATGCAAAAATCCAATGTAGTCTTTCAAGTAATTTTTTCCTAAAGATCGCTTATGTGGCAGTTAGGTCATCATTAGTCATTCTACATGGCACAATATCATCGATTTATGGAAAAATTTGATTGGAACAACTATATTTGAATCTTGTGTAGAGATTCAGGATTAGATTAAAAGTAGTGCAGTAGGGTTTAAGACTAATTTAACAATTTTTCTCTCAAATTAAAGGTTGATAATGCATTGGTAAGAAAAGTGTATAAAAGGTGGTTTAAGAAAAATAGAATTTTTTATATTTTTTTGTCAAAACTAAGAAAATAAGTTGGGGAAAAAAAAGTTAAATGTTGGTAACTAACTCAAATAAGAGTTACAAACCAAAAAACAAAAACCCAACTAAGAATTGGTAACGAAAGACTATTTAGCAACTTAATCCTAAAAAAGGGTTAGTAAGCAAGCTAAAAGTGACATCTCAATAGTAAAATTTTAAAAAATAAAAAAAAAAAATAAACCTATTGGTAAGAAACTCAAATGAGAGTAGATAAACCAAAACCAATTGTCAACTTAATCGGAGAAAAATTGTAATAACACAAAAAGGGTCGGTGATTTCCTAATAGGTGGGAAATTTACAATGTTAATAAGAATGATCGAGACTCCTATTCGGAATCACCAGAAAACCCATCTCCTTTTAGTGAAACTGAGATCCAATATTGGCAAAAATATGTTGCCAATTGGGACACTTTCCAGGTATTGTGTCTTGTCATTTGGGAGAAAGAGCACTAATATAGGCATGAGATTGAGGCTTTCTCAGAATCATACTATCGTAATTTAGATCGCAAGAATATATTAATCCATCCATGCTAGGAAATTAAGATATCCCTCTCTTCTATTCACATGTGACCGAAATTTTTATGATATATAACCTTATTACTTCCCAAATTGACCAAAGGATGAACTTCCTAGTTTGGAGCACCCATAACACATGGGAATTTTCGGCCATTATAGGGATTATGGCCTTGACCGAATTTCTACTTCATGTGGGCTAAGTCCTGGAAAATAAATTAAGTTTGGGGCTTCCTTTTTTACACCCATGCAGCACTCAAGGCTAAATCCAACGCAATTTATGACTGGACCGACTTAAATACAATCTATGAGGACCTATAATTATTAAATGAAAATGTAAACCATAAATATATTTTTGTTTAGGGGTCAAGGTCGACTCCTACTTTTCTCGTGCAATAAATAATTAAATTATGATAACCAAAATTTAGGGGGTCAACAACTTTTATTTGTACTCTTCTAACAAAGTTTTACTATTGGATACTTGAATATATGCAACTATATATTATTGGTAGTTTTTGCTTGTATTTTGAAGTTTGATTTTTATAAAAGTTTTCATGATTGCCATGTCTATGTGTATGCATCAAATGTACATCAATGTGAAAATAGTTGATATGGTGTACATAAATAGATAAGAAAGTGAAACCGTAGTATCATTATGAAAGGAAACACTTTGATCTCTAGCGAAACTATACATGTTGTGGTTGATCCTCTGGCAACCCAAGGCATGCAAATTGGCTACTGGCCAATAGGCATGCGGCTCTGCTGGTAAAGGGATTGCAAGGGTGGGGCCGGAGAGTACTAGGTTCAGGATTTGATCCCCGTGAGCACTGTACACAAACGTACATAGAAGAGAGGAGTGGGACAAAAAAAAATTGACTATTGTTGTTAAATTAACGTGATTGTTTTTTTTTTCAGTTTAAATCCAATTTTTTAGTGAGAAATCACATTTTAACCTCCACCGCCATCAATCAAATCGTCCAAATCAGAGTAGCCTCAAAGATGATGACCAAAACAGTTAAGCAGTATCAATTGAGATTAAAAAAAAAAAAAAGGATGATTGTCCGAAGAGACTTGCTCTCGTCATGTGTACATATAGCGTAATGCCAACGGAAAAAATAGACGGAAACATGTTTGGACTAAATCCATTTCAGCTCTCAATTGTTTTTCGTCTCTGGTGTACATTCTTGTATTTTTGGCGCTTCGATGTCTTCTTTGGTCTCTAATTTCACTTCACCGCCTTTCATCTGCTCGGTTGTTCCTGCAGACCTATGTGTGGAACCATTTTCGGCGGATTTATTTGTGGCCACCCTCATTCTCTTCCAAATCAGGGTCACAAGCCACATGTCTTCCTCTTCACCCAAGTGGTTCTTGTCCGGATGATTCTCAGCTTCATCTCGACACTGAACCAAAGAAAGGGTTTGCATATGGAGTCCAATCATTAGTATACAGACTTATACTCTGGCTTATCACAACTCATGAGCAAATCGTAGGTTTGTCATTCCTGCGATTTCATAATTGCATATAGGGGTAGCGTTCTGTAGATGCACATGCACTGGACAAAGCTCTGTTCAAAACATGCCACAAAAGTCAATTTGATTGACATAGGCATTCATATAATCGATCTAATATGGCACACAGGGATAATCGAAGGATGAGGATATGAGCAATCAGTAGCCTTACCCGATTGCTACTCTTGTGACAGCAAAACCAGCCTTTCCCATGATGCAGGAGTGAAAATCATATTGGAACTGCATAGAGGTACGAGAAAGCATTATATAGTTGAAATTGCCCCAGTATGGCAAGAAACTTAGATTAATACCAATGATAATAATCTGAGGTATATTGATGCTTACCAATACAAAAAGAAGAATATGAGCTCTAGGGAGTTCTGAAATAGCACGATGTGAATCAAGTGGAGGACGAATTGATGCCTACGGAACCAGAAATAATTACTTGGAAATTTGACAACCAACTCCTTTTCACTTTTTTCACTATGAGAACCGTCTTTGGTGAATGCTTTTTGGCGACCTCTTCTGCAAGTCGTGTTATCATATGCTCCAGTATGGTGCCAGTAATGAGCAAAAGCTGCGCAGAAGCGAGAAACCTAGTTAGATTTGGAGTCTTTTTATTTCCATTAGGGAAATAAACATATCTTTTCAGAAATTTAGAATATGACACGTCTTGTTATTTAGATTAAAATGTTTCTTAGAGACATTCAGTCTCTGGAATGAATTCCAGGATGAGCAAAATGTCATATCTTCAAGGGCCAGCAAACATAATCACCCGTAATTTGTCACTACTTACAGTCAACGGAATGAAAGATATATAAAAGTATAATAAACTTGTCAAGACATAAATTGAAATATAATATGAGAGCTTCATGAAGGAATTTTTGCTCACCAAGATCTGCTACTGCAAAATCTTTGGTTAACAGACATTTGGAACAAAATGTGTTGACCTTCATCATCCTTCTTATGATGAATTATTTTCAGATGTCACTTTTTATTTAGAGATGGTTGTAGTGTCTAATCAATTTCATTTGTTACCGGACCATTAAATATCATATGCAATCTCTCTAATCAATCGATTGGCAGTTTGTCCTCATGCTAACAAGTTCGCCAGGTTCTATGCGCTACATGATAGTAAGGGAATATCATTTCATGGACCAAAATATATCAAGTTCAGCGTTATTCGATAAGTGAATATTATAACTATCATCAACAATATAATGCTGCGTAACATGTGCCTGAGTCACTCACCGGCCACATTCACCAGCAAAAAGATCACTGCGAATATCCACAAGTACAACCTGCAATGACCAAAAACAGAAACCAACAAGCCAAGAGCTCAGCACTTTCTGTTTCTTGTGATAAGCCATAGTGCACTTTCTGTTTACTACTGCTTTTATTCTTTTCACTCTCTTTAATTGAACAAATGGTGCGTAATTACGAGAAGAGTTTGGAGATTAGAAGTGACAATTTTTTCCACCGCGTTCCAAAGGGCAAGCAAACTAAAATAGCAGATTTCTATTGTTCCGTGCCAAAGATACCGGTGTTTTGTTTTTTTTTTTTTTTTTTTTTTTTTCCATACCAGTAAATTTCAATAAATGTTGGTTAGTGTCAACAAACTATTGATAATAAAAGAAAAATGACCGCTGACTTTTGTTTCAAGTAACTTGCTAGTAATTTACCAACATTTCTTATAGTTTAGAATTTACCAATCCTTGTACTAATTTACCTACTTTTATCAGTATATCTTACGGATGTTTCAAATATACTAACTCTCATATGAAATTACCACCCCAAATTAAAGTGAATTACTCACACGCATTTAATTATTTTTTCATTTACTAGCTTTTCTATTGAGTCATCCACTGTTGCGTTGGTTTGCAACCCATACATTTTATTAACTTTGCTAGAAATTACCGATGTAAATTTATGTAACTCACCAACTTTTTTCTAATTAAGTTAACACATAGTATTGGCTTGCCAACTCTCAATAAGTTACTTGCCAAGTCTATTTTTCTTTTGATTACCAATATTTATAATATTTTACCATCTTTTATTTACCTTTCTTAACTACAACTTGGACTTATCAATTCTTATATGAATTTACTGACTTAACTTTTAGTGTTCACTAATTTTCTCAATCTAGGTTATCAACTAGGTTGGGGTTCCTATGAATTTGAGTAAGTTTTTAATATTTATTTGGTTCTTTTTAATTTACTAACTTTTCAATTGGGTTATTTAACTGGGGAAAAGAATTGATAAATAACTCAAATGAAATGTTGATAATTTCATATAATAGTTGAATTTATAGGCATTTTTAAGAAAGGTAAAGTTAATTGAAAGATAAAATATTTTTCTTTTTCATAAATAAGATAAGTTAATAAGTTGAAAAAAAAAATTGGTAACGCAAGACTAACAGCTAACCTAGTCATTAGAAAAAAATTGTTGTTAAGCAGTATAACTAAAATTGATAACTCAATGGTAAAGTTTGTAAAATTTGGAAAAAAAAAATTCTTTTGGTCAAAGAAGAAAAAAAAAAGAATCAGCATGTTGGTAAGTAACTCAAATAAGAGTTGATAAACCAAAATTAATTGGCAACTCATAATAGCTGAAAATCACACAAAAACGGTTCATTGTTTGTTATAATAGATGGTAAATCTAAGACGTTAATAAATAAAGTAAATAAAAGTTGGTAATTAGAAAAAAGAATAAACTATCCTCAATATTGTCACTATCATATAACTTAATCAAAGAAAAGTTGTTAATCACTTTGATTAAGGTTGGTAGTTTCTAAAAGTATTTGATAAATTTTAAAATAAGCAAGGCCAATAAATGTAACAACTCAATAGAAAAGCTGATAACTTAATAACATAAACAAATAAACGTTGGTAAGAAACCTATATGGAGTCGGTGACCCAAAATTATTCAGCACTTAATCGTAGAAAAGTTGGTAAGTGACCCAAATAAAAATTGGTAATGTCACATAGTAGTTGGTATTTAAGCCATTGGAAAGAAAGGTAAATCACTAATCAGGATTGGTAATTTCTGAAAATAATAGTAAATTGAAAGAATCGGTAAGCAAGATGATTAAAAGTTGGTAATCAGTACAATTAAGATTCGTATTTCAATAGTTGGTAAATGTAACTGGATTGTAACTAAGGCTAATAACAGGTAGCAACTCAATAGAGAAGTTGCTAAATTAAAGAAAATAAATAATTGCAAGATCGTAAGCAACTCAGGTGAGAGATGGTAAATCAAAAATAGTTGGTAGGCTAATAAAAAAAAATTGGTAAATTCATATAAGAGCTGATAATTCAAGAAGTTTGTAAGAAAGATGAAAAAAGTTGGTAAAAAGATTTTTAAATCAAAAAAGTCAAATAAACGTTGGTAAGTAACTCGAAACTAGTTGATAATTTAATCAAAAAAGAATTGGTAAGTTACCAAAAAATGTTAATAAATTCATAATAGAGTTGGCAAATTTGAAACATTAACAAGAAAGGCAAAACTAAAGACTGTAAAAGATAAGAAAAGTTGGTAATTTGTAAACTATTAAAATGAGTTAATAATTTCATAAAAGTATCAGTGAATTACCAACAAGTTACCCAAAAATTAGGAAATAGTATTTCTTTTTTACCAAAAGATTTTTTACACTTATCAACTCTTTCATAATCCATGGACACGAAGAAAAAAATCCGTTTTTCGGGACCAGATTAGAAAGAGAATAGCAAAAGTGTCCAATGAAATAGATTTCTTTCTTGTCAATATAGCTAGATACCTCCTTTCTCCTTTTCCATCATTTTCTATTCCATTATTTGCTCGTCGAGTTATATTTTCCAAAATCAAAAGAACGCTTAGATAGCTAGAGAGGGGAACTAATTAGTACTTACCTGATTCCTACAATTTTCTCAAAATCCTTTCTCGCGACATCGATTATGTAGTTGTGAAATTCTTCCAAATCGCGTTCCTGTGGAGAAGACTGAGAATCTTCCCTCGTCTTATCGACATCTTGTGCCTGTAGAGAAGACGTAAGTTTTGCGTAAGCCGTTTCGTAGAAATAGGGCATGGGACGAGTTACACGTTTGCAGAAGAATGGCATACCATGAAATTCAAACAAAGCGCGAGATACTCGAACTTGGTCACAGAAGGATAAAACTGCTTGAAAAACGAACACTGCAACATACCAAAATGTATAAAGAGAAATCTATAGCTCGACATGAACTTCTTCAATGAAGAGTATTGTCGCATTATATATCAAGAGACTCGTAGAGACTATTACCATCCAGCCAAGCCCATTCGATTTTTTTCCTCGGTTAGCAAGACAACCTCGGTCTTTCTGCTCCTCTAGATATAGATATGACCACTTCAATCAGATTCGCAAGAAACGCAGATGCTTCATACCAGAAATTTGCGAAGTAAATAAGTCTAGTGTGAGGGTCTTCGCTTACCTTGTTGCAGTTTATGATAGTCATCATCATTGATCAATGTGTTCCATTGATGTATCTAATGAACACAGCAACGTGGAAGGCGAGCGTCACAGAATTGGTCCAATAAACATAAGTAGAGATTTGGAATGTAGTATGCAAGCCATACCTTTTCGTATCCAAGCACTATCTTGGTCACACATAGAATCACGTGGAAGGTACCTAGCACAAATATGAAGATGTCAAGTTGATGGAGAGCTTCAGCCGTCAGCAATGGCACCTTCCCCTGGAAAAGTAGAAGTTGCACCAGAAATATCCATCATAAGATATTTATATTATCTGTTTCTCGTATAATCTTCGGAACAGTCTCTTATAAGCCCGGAGATGTGCAGAGACTTGATTATGTCGATTTATTTAAAGATACGTCGGACTATTGATGGATGTTTGAAATACATGATCCGATTATTTAGTATGTTCAATTTACAGTGCAATACCCTATTTCATAAACAGATCAGTAAACTGGCATTTATATCTCCAGCATTACTTAATATCATCTCCATCGTCAGGGGAAGGACAATACAAAGACAGAGCTTCAAGGGGGCGGGGCAGGAACATAAAATCACCTTTTCAGCACAGAAATCAGTTGAAGGAGAAGTCTCGGCGAGGAGGTGGTGTCCTCGCATCTGTGGTGGAAGAAGAGTCGTGCTTCTTGCAAGGAAGCCACCCGTTGGCCAGCCTCTCCGGTATGCAAATCTTCTCTATTCTAGTTTGGAACACCGCCAGGAGCAGCGATATGAACCCCAGCAGCATCAACTCTGTTCCCCCACCAACAACGTTAATGTCAAATTCATATGCACATCCGTAAGAATTCGGCGTTGTCAAAGGAAGGGGACAAAAATGGATCCTTCACCTTCTTTGATCTTTCAAAAGGCACCAACAAGCGTCTTCCATTCGGACTTGTTTAAAAGCTGCATCAATTCGACGGTAAACTCAAAGTTAAGTTAAGCAAGCATTCTTTGATATCGAGAGGAGTATTGGAGCTTAGTCTTCAAGAAGGTGATACGAGCGAAAAAAGACGGTCACCTGGCCAACACACTGTAGGAATTTATCGACGGCAAGAGAAATCAGGACCATACTGAAGCAAACTAGAGCCACCACCCACGACGGCCTGAACTCCAGCGTCTTCCCCTCTACTCCACTATACGCCATTCTCTCTCTTTCTCACTCTCTCTCTCTGCGCGCGCTTTTGATGTGCCCCCCTCCCTCTCTCACACGCCCATATATAGGATGACATTGACGTGTAAATGTGCACGCATGTGCTACTCTCATTTGTTAAATAGAATACCAGTGGACAAGAACATGGCAATAAAGAACTTGAAAATCGCTCTTCCAATGCCCCAAACAACACCTCCTCCCGTTGACTTTGGTTGATCACTAGAAAGCGGGGAAATTTTGTAATGCATACTTTACTGGGACGGAGACGAGGCAGCTCATGCAAAATTGAGTTAACCTAGGCCTCTGACACGAGAATGTGCAACTTAAGATCGCATTCATAGTAATCTATGCAGCTGTTGCGACCTCTTTTTTTTCGGTGCCCGATCGGGGCGGGTGCCGGTGGAGCCTAATGGTTCAGCTATGTCTATTAGACTTAACCCGCACTCTTCCAAGTCTATCAATTCACGACTTAATAATCCAAGTTTTTAACCTGTAAGTTAATTTTAAAAGGAGTCGCCACTAATCAATTTAGAGTGGATCGATTAGAAACCCAAGCTATCCGCTCCTGCGCAATCAGAGAAATTAGGATTGAGGACTTGATTACACTAGTTAATCACTAATGCCCTTTTGATACCTCATCTTGTCTAAACCTTAAGGCTTTTTGGATTTTTGAGGGATTTTCCATGCATTTGTGGAGGAAAAACATTTTTGAACTTTTTTTCTATTTTTGAACATAAAATGGATTTTTGGATTTTTTGGAAAATATAAATTATTTTTGGCTTTTTCTAACTTTTTTTTTTTGGCTCTTTTGGGAAAATATGGGATTTTTTTGGGTTTTTTTTTTTATTTTTTGGAATATAATTTTTTTATTAAAATATTATTACTATTATTATATAATGTCGGATCCCGGGTTGGGTCCGACCCGATTCATTAAAACCCGGGGTTCGAGTCTAGATTAGATCGAGTCTGATGACTTAAGCCGGTACGACCTGAGCTCGGATCGGCTTGGGTTGTGCGATTCGGTCCAGTGAAAGCCAGCCGGGCTTGCAGGCCTAGTCCAGTCTCTTTTTATTTCAAGGAGCCCAGCAGCCCATCTTTTGGAATCGACCTGGCCCACGTTCGATCAGCCCAATTCGTCTAAAAACCCTACCCGGTTCGCGATCCATGCCTGACCTGACGACCCAATTTTCGGCCACCTCTAAATCGCGAAACCCTACCCGACCGTGACCTGCACTCGACCCGGATGGTGACCCGGCGTCGTGTTCGCGACTCCGCCTGACCCTCATGCCTCTCTGTCTCCCTGCGGCGCGGAGGAAGATGGCTATGAATGAGCGGTTCTCAGTTCCTTACAAGTTCTGCTTGGAACCTGGAACCTACCCATCAGAACTAAGAACCTGGAACCTACCATGTCACAGGTTTCGGGGTCGGTTCCAGGTTCCAACAGGTTTTTTTTTTTTTTTTTTTTTAGTTAAAAAAATGGAAATGAATGCAGCAATAATAAACAAACTTGTCATTCATCAAAGAGAATATAATACGAACACAATCTATAATACTCATAAGCGTTTAATATTCTAGAATGTGAACTATTTCTCTTTTGCAAAGTCGAGCGGTTCACTTCACAAAGTCTAGCCTTACCTCAGCAACAACCCTACACCAAAATAAAGCCATATCCCTAATTGTTTTACAGCTTCCAATGACTTCAGCAACTTTAGCAACAAAGCTTTTTGGTGGAGCTACATGAATATCTCTCGGCAATGTTGCAGCAGTGGTTTCTGAACCAGAACTGATCTTTCTTCTGAGAAACTTTCCCTTTGCAAATATCTTGCTGATATTACAATAGAAGTGAAAGATCATCATAGGATAATTTTAAAAAAGAACCGATAAATTTTTTTATAATGGATGAGTATTATTTCATGGACTAGTAAATTTGATAATTTGATTATTGATTTACCTGCATCAAACATCAAACTAATCAAAGAATAGAGCTTCACGTCATCTACAAACTCGGATATGTTATCTTCCTTTTCACGAAGCACAAGCGACCTCACAGCAGAGAGACTTAGTCCTGCCCTTTCATGATTCATGAATCTTGATAGATGGCAATTCAGGAGGATGATGGCTGATCAAATTTGCCCATGGATTAGCAAGTTTGAGAAAATACTTCTCCTTGTCCAAGAAAATCATCTTCATACCTGGCTCAACAACATAAAACAGCATTTTAGAAGCAAAATTAAGGTTCCAAGCAAAAGGTTCAACGTATATAGCCAGCCAAAGATGCCATGTTGCCACAAAAGAGAATAAAAAGAGACAACCTAAGACTAGGGAAAATACTTGGGAATCCCATTTGAGAACTTTTATTTTTAAAACAGCCTTCAAATGGAATAGATAACCTTGGCAGATCGAGTACTTGCATGACTAAAGTTACAACTCTGTGATAACGGTGATCTTGTACCAGAACGAACCCCCTGATGGATAAAAAACAGATTGATGTTTAGTATTAACATACCTGGCACAGTTCCTGGATTCAACAAAGACAAACGACAAACAGGTTCTTCACAAGAAAAAATAGCCTTCTAGAGTACACCTGCATTGAGAGTGTAAACATGCTCGATAGACTCCAATAAAGCCTTGACGCTGTCCTCATATTGGAACTCCAGCGGATCAGATGTGTTTTGAAGAGCTTCTTCAAGGCTTGAACTGGACCATATAGTAGTACATTCATCTAAAAGAGCAGATGCGGCAAAGAAATCTCTATAATTAAGAAGAATCCATGGTTTGTATAACATGGTTGAGGCCCCAAGAACTCCAACTGCTCTGTAAACTTCTCCCGGGGCAAGTACATACTGCTTGCCTAAATGATGTGAAAACAACAACACATCAAATTCGAGGCCCAAAGAAACTCTAGTCATCACTATTTTTATCGTTCTTGGTAACTGTAACATACCTTCTTTTTCAGATAATATTTGATTGGAAACATTCTTCTCTAGAGCTTGCTTCCATATTGAGGCTCCATGCTTTAGCTCTTGAGCACAAGCAGAGATCATTTTGGACCATGTGGAAACATAATTAGATTGTGCCTCAACTGATCCTAATTTTAAAATTTTCAGTACCAAGGCTACGTGTCTCAAGAGTTCAGTCAATGACTTTGAATCTCTCTCTACCTGTAGACAAGCAAGGTACTGCTGCTGTTAAGTTCAGGAGCCAAACAACTGCCCAGTTGGACGTCAACTTTTCATATTAGAACCAACTTAAGATATATTGATTTTTGACTCTAAAATTAAGCGGACTGTTTAGACAGACAAATAAACAAAGAAAAAAGGGAGAAGTTTATCCATTTTTAACCACTACATTTGCAAAACAATTGCATCAGCAGCCTTGTCCACAAATCTCATACCAGGGACTCTATCTTGGATTACTCGCAAGGCAACAAAATGTTCAGGCAAGACTGATCCAAAGGAAAGATAGATAATAGAGTGTGTAACAATCACCATCCTACAAGTATCTCAGTTGCAAATATATCTCAACAATTTCACTTGATAACAATTTGCCAATCCATGTGATCTTCCATTAAGCACAGACGAGAAATTCATACTGATGACAATCTGCTCAACAAGTTATATTCTGCCTCAATTATGCGGAACTTTTCTCCAAATAAGACTTCAAGAAATGTACCGATGCTGATATCTCTCTCAAATAGATTATTTGAGGGCAGTTGCAAGATTGACTTGCTTGAATGCAGCTCATTGTAAAGCTCCTACAACAAGAAGGTTGACTCAGAGTTACTCCATACGCATTGAAACAATCATAACGAAATAACTAAAAAAATCTTAGATGTTGAAATGAGAAAAGAATTGATATAATAGTAAAGGAAGTAACTAAAACGATCAATTTAGTAAACATAAACCTGAATTTCCTCATCATGAGCTTTTGCCTTGGCAGTTTCACCAGCAAGATCAACAGGGTCATATGCCTTCTGACAAATAGCATATTATCAACATTCAGGGTTTGAGCAACTTCATAACAAAACAAACAATTCATTGCGTGAACGGATCTTCACCTGATTAAGATGCCGGCAAGCAACAAGGCACAAATCATCCTTCAAATTGCAATAGAATTGAACAAGATCTTCAAGTTTTAATTCAATGCCAAAACTTTGAAGCGAATCCACAGGACTGGTTATAGAGACTTCTGCAGATTTGGTCCCATGGTAGACATCCTTATGCTCCCAAGAAATATCCTCTAAGACGTGTAGGTTATTTCCTAATCTAGACACTGGCACAATGCAGCTTGAATTCGACCCATCAATATCGAGCCATGGAGTGCTTCTACCAAAGCTCTGAGGTTCATCTCCTCTCGGTGTATAGGCACCCTGAGAATCCCATTCATCAAAGTCATCCTCTTTGAATGCTGAATCTGGTTCCGAATTTGTCCAGGTGGTATTCAGTGCACCCTCACTCAGCTTCTTAATGTCGGCTGCGGGAGTACTCGGCATGGATTCACTGTACATACTTGATATGAGATCAGTGATGGATGTTCTTGAAGTTAGTTTAGTTCTATCTCTTGTATCAGGTGTAGGTTCTTTGATGAAACTGTCACCTTGAACTATTGTATCTTCTTTCCCCAAATCTTCATCACCAAAAAGAGACAATGGCAAGGCTTCCTTTTTCCCATTCCCTTGATGTTTCTCATTTCTATAGAAAGTAAATAATGAAAAGTCAACCAATAGAAGTGTCACATGAAAGAATCTAGATTTAAATCTACAAAACAATATTCCCTAGTGACAACTAATACCAAAATTAAGGATTTAACATCCATTGAAGTGCATTATTTCTGCCAAAGCATAAATTCGTGAGAAAATGCTGGCCATTTGGTTTGTATGTGTACATTTCAATTTTTAGCTTCGTGCCGTATAATAGATCGTAGCTTCTAATCTCAGACAAAAAACAAGAGGAACAACTAAAGCATGATATCTACTGCAGAACCTAGGACTTCACTATCAGCTGGAAGTGTTAGAGACAGGTCAACAATTGAGCATTTAGATTGGAACAATGAGATCGACATACATTATAAGGACCAGAATAGAAATACGTACAATAGGGAAAACCAGTTAGTAAATTCAACAGACTTTTATTCTCCTTATAGGCATTTATTAAATGTAAGCGAATATCTTGAGACATGATTCTTCGAGTCATGATAACACACCATTGACAAGGCATAATCTGAAATGCAAAAAAAAAGAAAAAAGAGTAAAAAAAATATAATACGACTTTGGTGACAGCTCATGCTTCAATAAATCAATTTAGTTCCTTAAAATGCATGATTAAGTGCTAAATAATGAAAATTACACTAGGCAATTTCATCACTCGCACGTTTCTATCAAATGATGTAGTGGGAAAAATTGTGCATTCCCTGTTATCCTACTAACTTTATGAAGGTGGCATACCTGGGAAAACTTGTTTAAATCAGCAAAAAACTCATAGCTCATGCTTTGATGCAGCTTCTGATAAAACGTCTTCAAGTTCCCAAAGATTTTTGCCAAATTCATCCTGGCATAAAAAATTCAGAAAACAAAGATTTCATGGGATCGTTTTTCTTTCATAGAAAACCATGATACCAACATTAAATAAAGTATACTAGGGAGTTCTACCTTTCGAGTTATGCAGTAGCGGCTGATCTCTTCTCCCCCGCGGGTCGCTCGCTCAAATTGTTTCTTGACAGTTTGAGTATTTCTATCCCGGTTTCTTCCTTAACTCGAGATCGCTTCTCCTAGTGGTTTGATCATTCTAGTTCTTTTTATGTTGCTTCTGCTTGGAATACCTTTAGAACTAAAAAGGACCATGTGCCTTGGGCTTCTTTTGTTTGGAATAATGCAATTGGCCCTCGGTTTCAATTTAATCTGTGGTTGATCACCAAAAATCGGCTTGCTACTCAAACGCTCCTGCTCTCTCATGGAAGGATTGACTACTCAGTTTGTGCTTTCTGCAATACCGTCCCGGATTCTATTGACCATTTATTTTTTGATTGTGAAACCTCGGCGACACTTGCCTTCTTCTGGATGTCCAAGTGCAACCTTCCTTGGAGGAATAGATCTTGGAAGGACAATCTCTCATGGGTGTTGAAGTTCTTAATGGGTAAGGATTTCTTCCATAGTATTGCGCAGTTTTCATTTGGTGCCATGTGCCACCTCATTTGGAAGAAGAGGAATAGCATCATATTTCGTGGTGAAACCTTGGTGGTCTCGGCCTTGAAGAACCACCTCATCAAGGTTGCCAAAGACAAAGCTATCACTTTCAAGAATGTCTCGAGTAATCCTAGAAACAAGAGACTTCAGAGGAACTGGGGTTTCAGCCCTTTGGTCTTTCAACAGCCGTCCTCTCCTCCTTAAGTGGTGTGTGTTTTTTGTATTGTCCCGCTTTTGCCTGTCACTACTTACTCTCTTCGTTCTTCGTCTTTCTTATTGCTAGTCGAGGTTTGTTGAGTTGTTCGTAGTGTTGCTTGTTCGCCGGCCTTGGGCTGTGCTGCTGTGTTTGTTGTTTCCTTTGGCTTTTCTTCGGCTCCCTTACACTCTTCCTATTGTTGCAGCTAGAGTGTAAGTTTTGGCGCCGGTTATTGTATATTTGTCCAAAGCTCAATATATTCTTACCTCTTACAATAAAAAAAAAAAAAAAAACATTAAATAAAGTAGTTATTAATTCTGACTCAGATTCAACTGATTCTAATGAAAATTCACTTATTCATAACTAATTTTGATTTTCAAACATGCATTTTGCAGTGGCAAGTGGAATAAATAAAGAAAGCTACCAAAGATTTCATGAATTCCACAATCATTCGACTCATACAAGTGATGCAGTACTTGAGCAGTCGAACCAATTTCTGAAGACGCACACCTAAAGTCCCAATCGTTTTCCTCAATTTCAGCAACTCCATCAGCTTGATTGAAATTAGCTTCATGATTGGAGCCTTTCAGGTCAATCTTGGGTTTTGGGTTCAAGTCATACACAGAATTTGACGTCACAAATTTATCAGCAATCCACTTTGACGAGGCAAACAAATCGGATTGTCCATGAGTTAGAAAACTGATCATTTCTGAGTTGATATAATAACTCAAATTCATCATACTGCTGTATTTATTGCTGGAAATGTTTTCCCACCTAGGTTGGCCAAGATTAATAGAAGATCAATGTTAGGGTTGCGCGCTGCAATAGCTAATGCAAGGCATCCTCCCAATGATAAACTCTATTTACCGACAATAATCTCTGCATTAAGACCATCCATATCTATAAAAAAGAAGAAGAAGAAGAAGAAGAAGACGAGATTAAATAAAATATTCACTTGTAGATATACAAAAAGAATTACAATATATAAAGATATAAACAATGTCACTTACCCAACTCAAATTTTTCTACATTCTCGATGCACTCCTCAACATCAATCAGTACACGAACGACTCTCAACCAAACTTGAGTGCAAATCAAAACTTCCATTCCTTTGGGAGTTAAAGAACTTCGAAAGCCATCAAGCACACGACCCGATGTACTAAAAGTTGACTTAGAAGCAACGGTAGTTACGGGAATGGACAAAATATCTCAAGCCATCAAAGAAATGATCTTATATTTTGAGCCATTATTCTTCCACCACATCAAAAGGTCAAGATCAAGATCCTCTTCATTTTTTTCTTGAAGATACTCATCAAGCTCGGACTTGTTGTCATCGCACTCTTGTTCATTCGAGTATAAAAACATTTTCTTCCAAGCTTGAGCGTCATATTTCTTTATTTCTTCACTACTGCCCGCATCAGCATTGGAAGCATTACTACTTGCACCCAAACTATAGCCACCAAAATTTCGATCACTTGAAATAAGAGAAGATTGCTCATAAAATTCATACAAACGCTCCAATGTATCATTTACCTTGTAATGCATCTTTTTAACTTTCGATTCATCATCATAAATTTGTCCATACAAGAAAGTCACATAATTCAACTTGGCTCTAGTTTCTAACATAACCGCAATCAACACCATCATATTCACTTTATTCAAGCTTCCATAATTTTTATCAAATTTTTCTTTCATTTTCACACTCATAGCTTGAAGCTTAGGATCCGAAACATCGACCGCATCTTTCAAATATCTATACAAAAGAGCTATCCCTTCAAAATAATCATTTGAAGTAATATATGAACTCCCCGACATTCGATTGGTGGCATCATAGAATACTTTTAGAAATTCCGAAAGAATAATAGCATTTTTCCAATCATCATCACTAGGAATTTCATGATTAAGCTCACTTGTAAAAGATAAATCATCGTCTTCCATTCTTTGGAAAGCTTTTTTGAACTTTATGGCAATGTCTAACACGAGATAAGTGGAGTTTCATCTAGTGGCAACGTCAAAAACTATCGAACCCTTATAAGTGATCTGTTCACTCTTAATGCAAGACTGAAATACTTTGGCTCTCGTGGGAGAACTCCTTACATACCTAACCACATTTCGGATTCGTGCAATGAAGTCACGTACTGTAGTCAAGCCATCTCTTACAATCAAATTTAATATATGAGCTGTGCACCTCATGTGCAAAACACTACCATCCAATATCAACGACCTTTCTTTCGAAAAATTTTCCCTCAAATAGCCAATTGCAACATCATTCGAGCTAACATTATCCACAGTGATTGTGGACACCTTTTTTTCTATTCCCCACTCCTGAATGCATTTCTCCACCATTTTCTCAATCTCCCTACCCCTGTGACTATGCATCACCACAAAGTTGATGATTCTTTTATGCAACTTCCAATTTTCATCAATAAAATGTGTAGTGAGACACAAATAATTCAGATTTTGAATGGAACTCCATGTATCAGTCGTGAGTGCAATCCTAGAATTAATCTTTCCAAAATAATTCTTCAAAGAAGTTCTTTCATCTAAATACAACTTCATGCAATATTTTGCCATTGTGAAACGTGATAAATGTTTGAAGAGAGGTTATAACTCATTGACAAATTCACAAAATCCAACACACTCAACCAATGAAAAATGTTGTTCATCAAGGATGATGAACCGAGCTAGCATAAACGACCATGTCGATAAGACACTACCAGTACTAGAATCCCCTCCTGCCTTGCCAACCATGTCTATATTACGTGGTGCAAAGAATTTCTGCCTCTTATCTACATTACAGGGAAACCTCTTGTATGTGGTCAAGTACTTCATCATCGCAGAAATACCATTAGCAACACGATACTTAAGCATGGTCCCATTATGAATGCACTTCACTTGATTTTTTTTTTCCATCCTTATCATTGATTCTCGTATAATGATTCTAGCATTCGGATGTATATTTCTTATCATGAGGAAGATGAGAACCATGTACCTTACTTGTGGCACTCATGGTAGGGGTGCCTCTTCTTCATTTTCATTGCCCGAGAAAACTCCAATTCCATGATCGGAGTCATCTCCTCATGTCCCTCCACCTCCATTGATGTGTTATCTTGATACATTAACTTCGCACTACACAACAATAATAGAATATAATTAGAAATTTCAAAATTTAGTTGATAACAATGTTAACATAGTATACTATAGCATACCAATGCTGTATAGAAACATAATACAACACTTTTATACATAAGCGAAGTCTATGATACTAAAATACAACCAACATAATAGATTTAGCTTATGTATAAAAGTGTAGACTTCGAGAAACTACAATTACTTCAAAGTCTAGATTGGTGTCCCTCTTCAAGTGTGATAGATATTACACAATATCCGAACCTCATGTATAGAAACTTGCAGTTTTAGAGGCGAATTTAAGCCATCAAATTATTTAAGAAGAAAATGTTAGGCATGTGCTACTATTTTCACAAGAAAATGTTTCAAGAAAACACCAAGTATTTCTCAGCAAACGAATCTTGACTAGCTAACGAATCTTCAGCATTAAGAACCCCAAAGGCAGTCAAATCAATATCACCATCAAGAAGATAAGTCTTTAAAGGAATTGAACCAAATGGAAATACTTGTAAGAAGCACAATTTTTATCTCAACAAAACCAAAAGAAAGAACGGAAGATGGTCACATACTTACAAATGTGAAAAATGATCATCAAGCTCACCACACCTTGGTAAAGTGCATTTTACATGCACAAGATCGTCTGATCGAAACCAAACAGTACTCTTACTACCGAAAAAGAACATGCAAATGCACGAACAATGGGAAAGTAGACCAATTACAGTATGTTCATTTCATCACCTACCTTTGAACCAGAAAGATTGCAAAGCTATCTCACTAAAATCTACAGGTGATGTTGAAAATTGCAAGTTCAGTATGCATCGTATAATTCCTTATTTACAAAATCAATTTCGCATAACCACCAAAAGAAACGATTAACTTTACTTAATTGAACACAGCAGGCATTCAATATACTCTAAGATGAGAGATTCTAGCCAATCCAAACATCCATCGCACCTCACTAACATAACTACTGCAGGAGCTTAAATGAAAAATCCTTTGGACAAGAGGAATAAGAGTTCTTCACACCTAAAATGAGCGATCTTAACTTTGACGAGCTCAATAAGCAACATTCAGCACGCAATTCATCTTTCCGATTTCATCTCGCGAACTTTAAATGCATGAACTCTAAGAAAGCAAAATCATTGCGAGCGATCATCCTACACAACAGCATTCGATTTGCCAAACGGAGCCAATGCAAGAACTAGAACGAAACTGCATAAACACAAACACCCGCTGCAAGGCCGCGTTATAATGAGCATGAGTGCCGCCCTAGCCAACGGGGGGAAAGACTAAGGGCATTCGACTAGCTCAATCGGAAGGAAAGACAGAGAGAGAATAGTCACAAGAAGAGGTCAGCGTAACGTCGAGTAGAGGTTAGCGGTGGCTCGCCGAGCAGAGGTCAGCGGTGGCGTCGAGGGTGAGCGGTGGCGGCATTGAGCAGAGGGGCGAGCGGTGGCATTAAGGGCAAGCGAAGGTGGTGTCGAGGGCAAGCGGCGAGCCAGAGGTCAACGGTGGTGCCGTCAAGGGCGAGCGGAGGTGGCCTCGCGCAGAGGTCAGCGAGCATCGAGTAGAGGTCAATGAGCTAGAGGTCAGCGGTGGTGGCATTAAGCGGAGGTCAGCAAGCCAAAGGTCAGCAGTGGTGGCGTTGAGGGCGAGCGGCGGTGGCGTTGAGCAGAACGAGCAAAGAGAGAACTGCGAATCGGAAAGTGGAAGTCAATTTTTGATTTGGGGCTTTTTTTAGCCCTAACCGGACCCGTTTCGATTCCCAGAAAAGGGGCACCGGGAACTGAAACCGGTCTCTTTAGAACTGGGAACCGGACTAGAACCTACCGGGGACCGCAATCACCCCTAGCTACGACGAACGGCGCCAGTGGCCGTTAGAGAGGACGTCGTGGGTTGGCCACCGATTGAGAACCTCGGAGGTGGGCTATGGCTGGGGACGATGTCTGCAGTGGCTAGGGTTTCGAGCTACTCGGTCGGTTGGAAATGGAATGTAGAGGACGGTGGAAGCTAGGGTTTTGAGGGGGAGGCGACAGTGACGACGCGGTGAGCGCGGCCATTACTCCGTCCGCAATGAGGGCATGGCACGGCGGCTACGGGGGTCGGGCGGTGAGTAGTGGCGGCGAGGAAGCAGCGGCTTGGTGTAGCAATGGCGTCGGGGACAACGGCACGGCGTTGGGTGGTGGCGGCAATAGCGGCGGGGAGGAGGAACGACGTCAAAACAGTGGCACAGCTCGGCTCGGCATCAGTATTGTGAGGAGGGGGAGGGGGGAGCTCGATCAACCCCCAGATCTAACCAAGCATGGTCAGATCTGGCCCTTGGTCGACCGCTTGGCCCTGGCTCTGCCCATGAGCTCCTCCGATCTTCCTTCGATCTCAGATGTCCTCGGATCTCGGCCTAATCGTCATCGGGCCTCCCCTGAAGTCTCTTGGGAGAGGTTCGAAGCTTGCAGCCCTCGATCCTTCGCGGCATCTCCTCTGGCCGATCTTCCTCCACCCGCGAGCTTTCAGATCTTGGCTTGCGGGCGTTTGGACCTCCCCCAAAGTCTCTCAGGGGGAGGATTTTGAAGCTCAAAGGCTTTAGATCTTACTCGCATTCTCGAGTGTCGCTTCTCTTCCTCTCTGGTGCCCTATTTGTAGGCACGGAGGCCAGTCGATGGAGGCCTTGGCCAGCGGTCTTTGGTGCGTCGACCGGCCTCTCTCTCGGCCGAACCGGCGTCTCATACCAACATTAAAGGCGTGCATTGAAGGCACCTGCGAGTCATCCTCTCCTTTGGCGGCCTACCTTTGTTCCTCTCTACAGTAGGCTGTCCTTGAGCGCATTGCCGGCCACCACACATGAGATGTAGAGGCGAATGAGGAAGAAAAAGACAGGAGGAAGAAGAAGAGAGGGGGGCCGGGCCAAAGCTGAAGAAAAAGAGGGCTGGGCCCTGGGCCCACATGGAAAAGAAGAAGAGGGGGCTGGGCACGAAGGCCCGGCCTCGATGGGCTGCTTCTTTTTGTTTTCTTGTTTTTATTTATTTTTTTGTTGTTTTTATTATTTATTATTTATTATCCGAAAAAATGAAAAATAAATAAAAAGGGAAACTAAGGCCTAATTAAAAAACTAATCAAAATTTAGGAGTTAACATCGATGTCAGATCGGATATGTAATTCTACTTTACCAACTTTCTTCTGCTTAGCTGTTCCTGCAAACTCAATGACCACCGGCAAAGGCTCCCAAGGGCTATACCAAAATTTTTGGAGACTTTTACCCGCAGATAATGTCTGTCGTTAAATGGTTTTTTTTTTTTTTTTTTTTTTTGTCACGGAATCACTCAACAAAATATCGATAAATTTGTACAAGAGTTGGTAAATTTAAAGGGATGGTAAGAAAACAATCTAAAGGGTGTAAGTAAGAGATAATTAAAAAAAGAAAGAAAAGGGTCGGTGATTTGCTAACTATTAAAAAGTGGGGAATTTCATGATGGTCTCAAAAAAAATTTAATAAGCTACGGGGGAATCAGGTGGCCAGTAATTTTGTTACAACTCTCGAACTCTTTGAAAATTTATCAACACGGAACAAAGTCCCTCGTAATGGCACGATATAGTCATCCGTTTATCTTTATATTACTGCTGCACGTAAAATAATCTTCATATAAACAGGATAGAGTTATATGTGAAGTCTTTAGCCACTTTGTTCAATCAAAAATCTTTTCTTTGCTTACATCGACCAGTCGACGCACAAATTTAATATTATTGTTATTATTATTATTCGCAACTCTAGCACATGCTCATCAATCGGTTCCGGATACAAGAAGCAGCACCAATGAAGACAATAGAATTATCGTGCAGCAAGACTGGAGCTCTCACAATGTGTTTGTATTATGAAAAGGAAAAGGAAACAACAATTCATGAATAAATAGATATATGATCTCATTTGCATTGGATTTTGGTGCAGGCTTGGTCATCTTTCCTGTGCTTCAAAGTCGGATTCTGTTTTCTCAACTCCAACGGATGTCCTTCTCGAATCCGTTTGGGTCGATTCATTTTTTGCAACCACCCTTAGTGATCTTGTCTCCTTTCTTTGGTTCTTAACTTCATCGATCCACTTTGAAATTCTCTCGATCCACTTTGAAGTCCAGGTCACGATCGCCATTTCTTCCTCTTCTTCCATTTCATTCTCTTTCAATTGTATCTTAATTTCATCAAGATCGTTAAGACATTCTTCCAATCGGTTCTCTTTCAGATGCTTCTCGATTCTCAAGAGAGCAGGACAACTTTCGTTCTGTTCGTCCAATTGCTTCTCCTTCGGAGGGATCTTAATTTCATTGAGACAAATAAGAACTTTGCATCTTCAGTTCCGTGATTTATACTCAAAGAGGAATAAAACAAAAACTACCAAATCTTGAGTGTATAATAGGTTGTAAGTTCAACTCACCTGCGATTTCACAATTGCATATAATGGTAATGTTCTGTAGATGCACATGAACTGCACGAACACTCTGAGAGCACGACAAATGCCACATAAGTGAAATCGATTGTTAGGCCTCAATTATTAACCCTTTACAACTCGCGGAGTATAATGGTCATACCCTATTACTATTCTTGGGACGACAAAACCAACTTTTCCCATAAAGCAGGAGTGAAAATCATATTGGAACTGCAAAGAGATACGAGAAAGCATTATACAGTTGGAATTTCCCCAATATGGCAAGACCATTTTGCTTAATTGAAATAAGGATAATTTGAGGGGTAGTAGTGCTCACCAATATAAAAAAGAAGAAAGAAAGCTCCAAAGAGTTCTCGAATAGCACGAAGTGAATCAAGTTGAGGACGAACTGAGAGTTCCGGAACCAGAAATAGCAACTTTGAAATTTGACAAACAAGTCCTCGTCGCTTCTAGTGCAATAAGGGCGGTCTGCACTTGCAGAATGCTTTTCGGCAACATCTTCTGCGAGTCGTGTTATCATATGCTCCAATATGGCGCCGGCAACGAGCAAAAGCTGCACGCAGAAGTGAGAAGCCTAGTTACATGTGGAGTCTCCTTAATTCTGTCGGAGAAATAAGCATCTTCTATTTTTAGAAATTTAGGCTGCCTTTGGTAACGATTCTGTTTTAGGGAACAATTTTTGATAAAAAAAAAATGACTTTTTCTAATTCTGTTCTCGAGAACAATTTCTAAGCAAAAGAACGAGTTTGGTAGAATTCTTAAATTTTTTTGTTTCTTTTAATTTTTTAATAATTTTATTAGATTTTTTTTTCTTTTTTTTTTCCTTTTTCTCTTCTCCTTCCTCCTCCTTTGTGGCCGACGACTGGCTGTGTACCAGCTTCAGGGTAATGCAAATATCTAGTGGAGAGCCGCCAAGGATACAATGTTCCCAGAAGGTGTGGTCCAGGCATGGGACACTTTCCTCAGAGCCTTTAATGACCAGTATTTTTCGAGTACTGCTCGGGAACAAAAGATAGAGGAGTTCCATCGTCTCGCCGAGGGGGAGTATGACAGTTGACCAATATGGAGTCAAGTTTGCAGAGCTGTCCCAGTATGCTCCTAAATCAATAGAAGACCCTGAAGGGAAAGCCCGGAAATTCAGAAGTGGTCTTCGTACTGAGTTGAAGCAACCCCTACTACCATTGGATTTGACAACCTATCGAGAAGTCTATCGTCGAGCTCAGATGATAGAGCGAGGATTGAATGAACAAGCTGCCTTATCAGGGTCAAGGTTTGGTGTTAACCGGGGAGCGATTAAGCAAGGGAAAAGGCCTATGTCAGGGAACAGATTTCAAGGCCCGCCTAGCAAGAAGGGTGGATTCAATAGGTCAGGGCCTAATAGATTTGAACCATGCCGCTTTTGTGGGAAAAGACATGGGTCAGCACCGTGCCCAGCTAGGACGGGGGTGTGTTTTGAATGTGGCCAACCGGGCCACAAAGCCAGATATTGTCCAAGGAAACGAAGAGAGCAACCTCAGCTACCGTCGCCACCACCGAGAGGACAGATAAGAGGGTATGCCCCTCAGACCGCACCACAAGGAGGACAGCAGAGACCTCCAGTTCAAGGCACTGTGTATGCAATTACCCAAGGTCAGGCAGAAGCTGCGCCTGATGTGATAACAGGTATGGTTTCGCTCAACGACCAACCTGCTTATGCTTTGTTTGATCCGGGAGCAACCCACTCATTTATTGCCGAGTAGTATGTTAAGTTGATAGGAGTTAGTCCGATTTTATTGGAATCGACAATGTGCATATCTACACCCTTGAAAGATAAAGTTATTGCTGCTTTGGGTTGTCCGGGGTGCAAGTTAGTGATTGGTGAGCGAGTGGGGAAGATAGATCTTTTAGTCCTAGTCATGTATGACTTCGATTTAATAATTGGCATGGACTGGCTCACCAAACAAAGAGCAAAGATGGACTGTTATCGTAAAGCGATTCAGTTTGACCCGTTAGAGGGTGAGAGCTTCGAGTTTATCGGGAATCGAGGAGGACCCTCGATTGACCTGATCTCGTCGCAAGAGACATCTCGTTTGTTAGACGAGGGTTGTCAAGGGTACCTGGCAACTGTCGTGGACACGACAGTTGAGGAACTGAAAATGGAAGACATTTTAGTGGTACAGGAATTTCCAGATGTCTTTCCAAAAGAATTGCCAGGATTACCGCCAGAAAGGGAGATTGAGTTTGTAATTGAATTAGCACCAGGAACAGAGCCGATCTCGAAAGCACCGTACAGGATGGCATTATCAAAATTGAAAGAACTAAAGGTGCAGATGCAAGAATTACTAGACAAAGGATTTATTCGTCCTAGTGCATCACCTTGGGGAGCACCGATTTTGTTTGTAAAGAAGAAAGATGGATCGTTACGTCTGTGCATCGACTACCGACAGCTCAACCAGGTAATCATTAAGAACAAGTATCCCCTCCCAAGGATAGATGATCTGTTTGATCAGTTGCAAGGAGCGTCTATATTCTCGAAGATTGACTTAAGGACGGGATATCATTAGTTGAGAATTAAGAAAGAGGATATTCCAAAGTCAGCATTTCGTACTCGGTATGGTCACTATGAGTTCACAGTAATGCCATTCGGGTTGACGAATGCTCCATTTTTTATGGATATGATGAACCGGATATTCAAGGAATATTTAGACCAATTTGTGATCGTGTTCATTGATGATATCTTGGTCTATTCGAGAAGTGATGAAGATCATGAGAATCACTTGAGATTAGTGCTCCAGACTTTAAGGACACATAAGTTATATGCTAAGTTTAGCAAATGCGAGTTTTGGTTGACTCGTGTTGCGTTCTTAGGTCATGTGATTTCCGAAGAAGGAATCTCCGTCGACCCGAGCAAGATAGAAGCCATGATCAATTGGAAGAGACCGACTACAGTGACAGAGATCAGAAGTTTTCTAGGATTGGCAGGTTATTACAGACGGTTTGTGGAAGGCTTCTCAGCATTAGCATCGCCTCTAACTAAGCTCATGAAGAAAGAAGAGAAATTTGTATGGTCAGACAAGTGCGAGCGTAGTTTTCAAGAGCTGAAGGAAAAGCTGACTACCGCACCTGTGCTGACAATTCCATCTGGTCCTGGAGGATTCGAGATCTACAGTGATGCGTCATTTAGAGGGTTGGGTTGTGTGTTGATGCAACATGGTAGGGTTGTTGCATACGCCTCCCGTCAGTTGAGACCGCATGAATTGAATTATCCAACGCATGACTTAGAGCTCGCAGCTATTATCTTTGCCCTGAAGATTTGGAGACATTATTTGTGTGGTGAGAAATTTCAGATCTTCACAAACCATCAGAGTCTCAAGTACTTGTTTTCTCATAAGGAGTTGAACATGAGACAGCGCCGATGGATGGAATTATTGAAAGACTATGATTGTGATATCCTATATCACCCGGGAAAGGCGAACAAGGTCGCCGATGCTTTGAGTTGAAAGTCTTCAGTAGCACAGATCTTAATTACAGAATGGAATTTAATCGAGAGAGCTCGGGATTCAGAATTCAAATTTGAGGTAGGCCACCTTTCAAGTTTTATGGCCACCCTCGGGAATTGAACCGGATGTCCAGTCGAATCAAACAACTCCAACCGACAGATCCAGATGTGCAGAAAATTCTTCAAGAGGACACAGAGAAAAGAAAGGCTGATTTTCAGATTTCTGATGACAGAATTTTAAGGTTCCAAGGACGTTTGGTTGTACCTAACGATGTAGAGCTTAGAGAAGATATTTTATCTCGAAGCACATCGTAGCGATTCTGACGTTCATCCCGGAAGCACTAAAATGTATCAAAATCTACGTCAACACTATTGGTGGTCAGGTATGAAGGCGGATGTCGCCAAGCATGTCGCCAAGTGTCTGACGTGTCAGCAAGTAAAAGCTCAGCATTGTAAGCCGGGAGGACTTCTGCAACCTCTTTCGATTCCAGAATGGAAATGGGAGCATATCACGATGGACTTCGTGACTGGACTACCAAGGAGTCAGAGAGGAAGTGATTCAATTTGGGTGGTTGTCGACAGACTGACAAAGTCGACTCACTTCATTGCAGTTCGAAAAGACCTCAGTCTTGATAGGCACGCAGACCTGTACGTGCGTCAGGTAGTTCGAATGCATGGAGTGCCAATTACGATAACCTCAGATAGAGACCCGAGGTTTACTGCAGCCTTTTGGAAAAGCTTGCAGAGTGCTCTTGGTACAAAGCTTCGATGCATACAGCTTATCATCCTCGACGGATGGCCGCCCGAGAGGACAATTCAGACCCTCGAGGACATGTTGAGAGCTTGTGTAATAGACTTCAAGGGAAGTTGGGAAGATCGCTTCACCTGGTAGAATTCGCCTACAACAACATCGGCGAGCATTCGGATGGCTCCATTCGAAGCGTTGTATGGCGAGCATGCAGGACACCAGTGTGTTGGAATGAAGTTGGGGAAAGGAAGATCACAGGTCCAGAGTTAGTTCAGCAGTCAATGGATGCCGTGGCAGTGATCAGAAACAGATTAAAGACCGCGCGGAAGCGGAGCGAAAAAGTTACGCAGACAAGCGCCGAAGATCTTTGGAATTCCAAGTTGGTGATCACGTTTTCCTAAAGGTGTCACCAATGAGAGGAACTTCGCGCTTTGGCAAGAAAGGCAAACTGAGTCCGAGATACGTGGGTCCATTTGAGATTCTTGAGAGAATCGGGACCTTAGCGTATCGTCTTGCATTGCCGCCAAGGTTGGCACAAGTGCATGACGTCTTCCACGTGTCGATGTTGAGGAAGTATGAGCGACCCGACACACGTGCTCAATTTTGAAGAATTGGACGTGGATGACGAGTGTCATACGTGGAGAGACCGGTCCGTTGTAGACGAAAAAGGAGCAAGTGCTGCGTACAAAGACCATTCCGTTGGTCAAAGTGGTGCAGCAACACCACGGTACGAAGGAGCAACTTGGGAGACGAAGAGTCAATGAGAGAATTGTACCCCCACCTATTTGCTTAAGTTGTAAGGTTTAAATTTCGAGGACGAAATTTTTATAAGAAGGGAAGAGTTGTGACATCCCGAATTTTCGGTTCTGTTTTCTTCTGATTGAATCGGGCGTTTCATTGACGTGTTTTTAGGGCTATTCTCAGAACTGATCATTCTTGAGATAACTAGACTATTTGGGGAAATTATTAGGAATTTTAAGGCAATAGACTTGAGAATTCGACCAGGAATCGGCTTCTTGACCGTGTCCATCTTTAGAGGCCATTGCGGCACAGTTAAAAATCGATTTGAAAACAGAGATAGACTGGATCGACAATGATGTGTGGCTAATCGTGGGTGACACCACTAAATTAGAAAATTCATGTCGACCAGCACTAAACTGATTTTCTTATTGTTTTTGTACCCTGTGTTCGTATTTGGATCCTCGAGATTTTCACGACAACCGAGAGTCGCCAATGAGTCGAGTGGGTTCATAGTGGCTCGAAGAAAATCGACCACGAGTCAATTGCATTTAAAAATATCTGAAAGTTACCCTGTAGCCTAGGTCACGCTAAAAACGCGTCAAATAGAAGTTAACCGCCAATTCGAGTCCGATTTCAGAAATTGAAGTTTCGGTCATGTCACAATTAATTTTAGGAGTGTCGACTCAGTCTCAGAAGATTTTCGGAGATTCCGAGACTTTTACGGAAAATCGTTGCGGACGCCGCGGAAAATCAACGGAAATTCGAATAGGCCAAATTAAAAGAAATTTTGACTTTCAAGCTGAACCTTTGAGTGTTGGGGACTGACAGAGATTGGTCTGGGATTTTTTCTTCAGAGAAGTTGGACCTCAAATTGGAGAGATTGGAATTGAAATTGAGACGCAAGATGGGTAATTAGATGAGGAAGATATTCAATTGAAACATTGATACATCACTTGAATTTGGTAGGGCCAATTGTGACTCAATTGAGTGAGTGTGAGAGTCCAATTGGAAGAGATGGCCTACAAATTCGTAAAACCCCCATGCCTAACTAGACGGGCCATTTGCAGTCATTTGGGGTGTGGGTGTGTGGCTAACGGGGCCCAATGGATAATCTTGGCTAGAAGTGAATGTGAGAGATATTTTGTGGAAAGATCAAGCCTTGGTGGAGCCCTCACTCATCTCTCCCTTATCCTCTCTAGCTGCCGTCCAAGACTTGCTGTCCATTTCCCTTTGTGCGACAACTTCAGTCGTCAGCTTCACTTTCAATTGGTTTTGTTCAGCTTCTGTTTTAGTTCCTTCGGTCGAATTCCAGTCTGCTTCTGCCTCTGACCTTGCCCTGCATGAAGCACCGAAACAGCCCACCAGTCAACTAGCGAAGCTAAGAGTGGACTGGCCAGCTGCCGTTCCACCGATCAAGCAATCTCCTCGTGTCACCACCGCTTCGGTCTTCTTGCCGCACGTCTCTCCAGTCGTGGGTTTGCATCGGTCAACTCCAACAAACCGTTGAAGACCATCAGCAATCGGAAGAAGACCACCGAAGTGGAGCCGCACGAATCCACCGAAATCTCCTTGCCATCCACGCGTCCAAGTCCCTCCCGCTCAGCCATCTTCACGCGTCCACCTCTTCGGTCAGCGGAACTCCATTTCTTGTTGATTGACGGTCAACGAAGCGGCTTCTTCGACGTTGCTGTTCCTCGTGTGCGTCCAAGCCCAACCGCCCACGAAGACTGCTCCTCCTCTTTGCCGCGTCAGTTGAAGCCAACGAGGCCTGCAGCAATTCAGTCGAGTGAAGAAGTCTCTTCTCTTCTTTCGCGTGCCTTCGATCAATTGAAAATCCATGCGCTCAAATTCAACGCACGAAGCCTAGCGAAGAAGTCTCGGCCCAACAGTCCAGCGAAGTCTCGTCATGAATCAGCCCAATTCAAGTCGTGGGCTTCAGCATCCGCAGCCACGAATGTTTCTTGTTTGACCCAGCAGCCCAAGGAAAGTTTAGTCCACCAGATTTTGGCTCATCTCAGCCCAAGAATTTCAGCAGGCCCAAGCCCAAGAGTGGGCCCAGTCCGAAGCATGAACAAATCTCAGGTGGGCTGAGATTTGTTGGGCCCAAGCCTAAGGCCCAGCCCAAGTCCGCCGGTGTCGCCGAAAATCCGATTTCGGCCGCCGTCGCGTCGCCGTCGCGGTGATTCGGTCTCCGCTTTTGTCAAGTGAGTTTTACTCACTAATGCTTTCTTAGTCTGCTAATTATACTTAGGGTTGGTTAGATTTAATTAAATGCAATTAGGTGGTTAGATTAATTTAGATAAATTAAATTAGAGACTTAATGATGCATGTTAGGTGGTTAAAAATAGACATTAGCAAGTAAGCATGCCATATTATTTATTGAACGGGTCTCGGTAATTTTCCGGGCTCGTTTTGGCTTTCCAATCAGGCATTATGGGCCTAAATTGGATTTTTAGTATTTATTTATTAATTTTCGAAATTAATTATTTAATTAATTATTTTTCCGGAAATTCAACGGGATGGCCGGTGACCGGAATTTCGTGCGATTGTCGTGGTGCGATCTGTTTATTTAATTGAGCTTCAATTTATATGGAATTGATTTAAATTGTGAATTTTAGGACATGTTCCTAATTGGTTGATTTCAATTATGTGATGGGAAATGATTGGGTACCGATGGTCAGTATTGACGGTGGAGTAGTGAATCGGTGTGGCATCTAAAAGGGCACGTGGGCCGGTGACTTGATGCATCACTTTGGTGAACGAGTGCGCTTAGAGAATGCACGTGGCCTGCATCGTAAAAAAGGGCACGTGGGCCGGTGAATTGATGCATCACTTTGGTGAACTAGTGCCTTAAAGAATGCACGTGGGCCTATGGAATTAAGTGAGGCATCTTGGAAGAGACACGTGGGCTCGGTGCTTTGATGCATCACTTTGGTGAACTAGTGCCTTAGAGAATGCACGTGTGCTCTATGACATGTAATCGACTGGTTCGATTTGTTATGAGTAATTGGGTGCCTATTATAAATTGTATTGATTTGCAGGTGGAGTCTGAGGCCAAGGTAAGTCCTCTGACCTATGCATATTTAGGCAGCCCATAGTGTATTGGCTTACTAATCGAGTCTTAGGGGGTAGAACTCGCTGAGACGTTGTCTCATTGGTTATTGAATAACCATTTCAGGACCCTGAGGAGGAGCTGAGGAGGAGGATCCTGAGGAGGAGAGAGATTTTTGAAGAAGAAGATGATCCAGAGAGGGATCTTGAGTACAACCCGGATGTGGATTGAGATCCCATTCCTTTTGTGAACCCTGTCTTAGTGTAGATAGGTGTGAGACTTTTATGCTGTAAATAAAAGTGTGGTTGTGAATTTCAATATGAAAAATATGGCATGCTTTTCTATCCCATTGTTTTATTGTCTGGGATTCTTAATCTGCTTCCGCATGCGCATAATAAATTGAAAGGGTCGGCGATACATAGTCCTGGGATATCGCACTTTAAAATCGACCAAGGTAAGGGATGGGCGCGTGCCCGAGGATCGGGGCGTGACATGACACGTCCCATTCCATGCCATACAATTTAGTCCCATAACCAGACCACACTCACACTTAATATAATCATTAGTTTTAATCATTCAAACGGTTTTATCCCCCCCAGAGGACCATCGTTTACATCCTTCTGGGATTCCGCACCCATCCCCGGTGTCGCGGAAGCCTCCGGGCATCCAAAGGGCATCGACTCATTTGAACCTATGGGCATCTCGCACCCCACCTGGCATCACGAGGAATCGCAGGGGCATCATCTAACGAAGCCAGCTGGTGAACGTGGCAGGTGGAGGAAACGTGTCCATCTACTCTGGCCGCATGGGCCTTGACGGCTGCCCCTTCGTGCAGCTGTCCTCGCTTGAATTCCCCGCTGGCATGAGGTCTCGGTTGCGTGGCTTTTGCTGGCCGACCCATCTCCATGCAGTGAACGTGGCAAGGAAGTCAACCTCTCCAAGTTTATTGACTCTTGAAGGAATAACGTGCATGGAGCATTGTCGATCCCATGGTCTTCGTGGTCCAGCCATTTTCCTTTCATTCAATCCATCAAATGTACTCGTTCATGACTAAAATTCTTGCATAGGGGAAGAAGCCGACAAGACTGTATGGTGATTCAAATTCATCTCTTCACTTGCCGATTCACAAAATGGAGAGGCATGCAGGGTCCTCGTGCACGATTCAACTTCTCCAAAATTAAATTCTTAATTTCAGTAAGTGCGTGGGCTGAAATATATTTACTTACGTGACTATACGGGGCAGCGGCAATGTACATAGGAGGTTCGGTTCGTAGGGTACGAATGTAGTTGGAAGAGGGTCTTAGTCGTGATGTTACATAGGGATAATTTTTGACGGTTAGACCATTACCGAAAGTAGCGTATCGGTCCAACAATAATACAAATCAATATCCGTAAATGGCACCAATAACATAGTCCGAATGATACCTCCATCACTTAGCTAATGACCATCGCGCATCTATAAGGGTCAACAAAATTTTTCGGATGCCACAAGGAATCTCACATTGGAGCTACCGTTAGAAGGAGTGGGAGCAATCCAATCTTATCTTATCTTCGAGGTTCTTGACTTGTAAACCTAAAAAAGATAATAATGAAAATTCTTTTCTTGGCCTCAAAGCAACTAACCCTTTGTGTAAGCCCATGACCAAACCTACATTACAGTCCCATCTAAAGACCTTTTTGATCAATCAAATTGTATTCATTGCAAATGTTCCGAAAGCCAATGACATAGGTAACGTGAGATATTCCAAATAGATAAAGCAAGATTCCCACATCAACGGATGGGAACAAAATCCTTTTGAGAGCCAATGAAAGAAGACCTTTTCGATTAGGATACTTCAACTTGGCATGTTTAATAAACTCTTCGAAGTTTTACCTTTATCAAAGTTTCTTCCCTAAGGAATTTGATGATTGATGACATTTGTCAAAAATGCTTGAATGACGATCAAGGTGTGAAATAGACGAGAACAGAAACAGAGAAGAAGAAGATGACAGAGATGACTTTAACAGAAATGAAGAATCGGAAACGAAGTATTGAGCTTCTGTATTCAATCAATTTGAGAGAGAGTTTTTCACAAAGAGCATCACACACCAATCTTCTTTACAAGTCAGTATTTATCTCGTTCAACTTACGACGAGAACAACAAACTTGTTAACTGAACTAACTGCAAGCAAAAATAACAGAAAAGGAAGTATTCAGTTACAACTCAAAAGTTAATATCTATTCTTTAATGAGCACGTGTTGTTGATGTAAGTCATGTCATCTTCGTTTAGCTTATCTCTATCCACAAATGTGGAGTTAAGCTTGTTGCTTCCAGCTTTGATTGAATCATCAGTAATATCAAGTATTACTTTATTTCCCAAATCAGCAGATTGCCTTACTTCACTTCCCCTGTTTTCACTAGAACTAATCTTTCGAACATCAACATTCAGCTTCGGATTCAGCTTGAACTTCTTCACTTCACTTCCCTTCTTTTCACCAGAACTGCACTCTTGATCAGCAGCATTTAGCTTCGGCTTTCGCTTATATCCTTTAACACAAGGTCCTGGTGTCATGGATTAAACCAAGGACTCGATAACATAGTTTTGCGCAATCTTAGAATCTTTTTCCCGAAAATTAACTTTCCTTAGTGGAACAATTTGTCTACATTCCGTTTGATTTGCTCATACAGACTCAGAGTTCTTTTCAAAACCTATCCCATGTAGATTCTTTCAATATAAAACAATTTATGCCTAGTATGCCAAGGGCTTCCAGTGCAATCCCCTTTCATCCATTTCATTGATTAGCTTTACACAATCACAAAATTCTTTCAAAGCCCATTTCATCGACTCGCCATACGTAGTCACGGAATTCTATCAAATCCCTTATGTTTGTTCACCATACGTAACTACGGAATTCTATCAAATCCCTTTCGGTTGGTTCACCATACGTAACCGCAAAACTCATTCAAAACTTTTCCATCTGATGTGCTATACGCAGTCACGAAACCCATTTTCCAAAATGGTTACATCTAGATTATTCTCATAGGTGTTTTAAAGCAAATTATGAGTTCGTAGCATCGGAGTGTCACCCTCCATGAAGAACCGTGTCTCGTAGCTTTAGAACATGGTGATTTCAAATATGGTATCTTAAAGCAAATTACAAGTTCATAGCATTGGAGCTTCACCCACCGCGAGGGACTGCGATTTGTGGCTTTAGGTATGGTGAATTCAAATTTTAATATGCTTTCCAAAATCCATGAGCTCGAGAGCTTCACCCTCCGCGAGGTATCGCGAGTTATGGCTATTGCAAAATGATAAGTTTGAATAGTTTGTCTCTCACCTTCCAAGAGGTATATAGCCTTCAACTTTCCAATTCGTTTATCACAGGTAAGTATCCCTTACCCTTACTTTCTTTACTTTATTTACTAAAAATTGTAGGTATCAATTTGTCTTTGACCGGAACCTCTTCAAACTCTCACTCAAAGAGGGGTAGCTGTTGACATTTAATTTTTAGTCATCGCGTTATTAAAAGGTAAAAAATCGAGAATTGGGTTTCTATTGGTGTCAAGTCAGCAATCCGACCGGTCTAAAGTTGATCTTTGTTGCTCAAATCTAGTTTGTGGAAGCTTGATCAAAGTTCTGGCAAAATTTCGATCGATTGTGATTAAAAAAAAAAAAAAAAACGCATCAAAAGGAATACTCAATCTGGAACCCCATGAAACGAGACTAGATTAACCGGTCAGGGCTAGGGTTCAATTTTAGGATAATATACTATGTTTAGATGTTAGATTGAAGGATTTGGATGTTGATTTACTATGCTTGATTGTTCTTGAATGATATGGATGATTGAACTTGATTTGGCCTTAGTCTGCATTTTCGCAGTTCTATAATAGACTTACTATTGTGGCCAAAACAAGATCCAAAATAACCTTATTTTAGTTTGAGTGCTTCTAGACTTTGATAATACATCTCACGACGTTCGAATCGATAGGTCGCATACCTCGATTGAGCATTGTTTGACCTTTGAAAAACACCTCCAAAACTAAGCAATTTTGCATCAGTTTAGGTTAGTTTTCAATTATATTCCTATTCCGCCTTCTGTTTTTTTTTTTTTTTCTTCTTTTGAGCTACTTTTTGATTTCTTGTGAATGTTCTATATTTTTTTGGAATATATGGACATGATTAGCTAGGTTAAGACCACTCAGCTCTAAGCCTAGGTCAGTCTACTCTAGGTTGATTTTTGACTTTGTCATTTTTGTACTGATTTCTATGTTGATTCTAGAGAAACTTTCCTTCATGAAAGTTGCTTGTAATTGTATAGAGAATATCTTGTAACTTTTTTTCGAAATTTTTTGAATGTGTTTAACTAGGTCAAAATTACCTAGATTTGAGCTTAGAACAATTTGCCCTACATTCATGCGAATTGCACTTTGGTAAAATTGAGTCTGTAAATGAGTTTGTTTGATCTCAAATCCTTCATGGAGGATGAAATACATGTTGTATGTGTTCAATTGATGAATGATTTGCAAATTTTTGATGTTGTCTACTGTGTCGATTGCATGAGTTGATGTGAAAAGGAGTTGTTCCAACATATAACTTATATATGCATGTTTGTCTTGACATTTTTGCCATGATTCATGTGATTTCAGCTAGGTCTTGGACTCTAACCGAAAAATATTCCTCATATGTGAGATTTTTCGTTAGATTTTTGCAAGTCTTTGGATAGTAGAAATCATACTCGCTCTGCGATGTTGAGATTAGAATGGAACCTTACCATATATGCACATTGCCATGCTTGTTTGAGTCATCTAAAGACCAAAACTTGCTATTATGCCTCTTCATAATTGAACCCCATGTTATAAGGTTTGTATTCATGTTTAATTCATATCATTTAAGGTTAGATGATTACCCAAGTTGTTCGCCACATCCGATTCTAAGTCTTATGTAATTTCTTCATGCTATTTATGTTTTGATTTTTTGGTTACTAACATGCGCAACTTTAGAAATCTTGATCTTAGAGTACAAAATTGACCTAGTTTGGACTCGAGCCCCTCTACGAAGTCGTAAGGCACACTTAGAGGTTTCCAATGCAATTAATTTCATGCAGATCACTCATGGTTATGGGTACTTTCCATTTGTTCAAAACTAAACTAGAATTTCAACTTGGGATTAAATTCGAACCCGTGTTCTGACCTTTGTTTGGATAGGTCTTTGATATTTTTGTTCCATTTTCTCTGTAAGGATTTTACACTTGGCCTTTTAAAGAATCTTGTTTATCATCATCTTGGTCATTTCAAATTTGTTTTGATAGGACAAATCCTTGCGATATTGGCTGAGTATTTATGTTGTTTCAACAATTTTCTAACGAGTTGTTGCTTGTTGTCTAATTTTTATAAAATCATGTGTAGCTCATTTAGGAAATTTTTCTTCACAAAAGTTGTTTGTTATTATGTTATACATGTTATGGAATGTTTTCGTTACCAAAGTATCACTAGGCATTACCCAATTTTGTAGTCTTTACATGTTTGTTCTGAAATTTCCTAACATGAACTTGATTGTGATTGTTTAGGTTAACTTCCTAGGTTAGTTTGTGCATGAACCTATGTCATTTCCTTTTCACGAAAGTTGGTTTAAACATTTCAATATTCATTGTTAAATGATTTTCAACAAGTCTTCTTTCCAACTAAATTTAAAAATGCTTTGGGACATGTGATGTTTTTGAAAATCATTTATTAAGAAATTTGTTCAAAACTAAACTAGAATTTCAACTTGGGATTAAATTCGAACCCCTGTTCTGACCTTTGTTTGGATAGGTCTTTGATATTTTTGTTCCATTTTCTCTATAAGGATTTTACACTTGGCCTTTTAAAGAATCTTGTTTATCATCATCTTGGTCATTTCAGATTTGTTTTGATAGGACAAATCCTTGCGATATTGGCTGAGTATTTATGTTGTTTCAACAATTTTCTAACAAGTTGTTGCTTGTTGTCTAATTTTTATAAAATCATGTGTAGCTCATTTAGGAAATTTTTCTTCACAAAAGTTGTTTGTTATTATGTTATACATGTTATGGAATTTTTTCGTTACCAAAGTATCACTAGGCATTACCCAATTTTGTAGTCTTTACATGTTTGTTCTGAAATTTCCTAACATGAACTTGATTGTGATTGTTTAGGTTAACTTCCTAGGTTAGTTTGTGCATGAACCTATGTCATTTCCTTTTCACGAAAGTTGGTTTAAACATTTCAATATTCATTGTTAAATGATTTTCAACAAGTCTTCTTTCCAACTAAATTTAAAAATGCTTTGGGACATGTGATGTTTTTGAAAATCATTTATTAAGAAATTTTTCTCCAAAGCTTGATTTGAATTAAGGAAGAGTTGTGATTTGGACTATATTCAAAATGCCTTCAACACTTGTGAGTGCATTTATGCGAGCCCCGAGCTAGCTTGGCAATTGAATATGTTACATAGCCTATATATTCTTTAATCCAAAACATTTTCAAAATTTTTCTTAAATCCTGGTTTGACATTGTGAAAGTCACGGTTTGAATCATATTCAAAATTCCCGCGACACTTGTGAATTCATTTATGCGAGCCCCAGGCTAGCATTGACAATTGAATGTCTTTCATAGCTGAGACACCATTTTGTCTAAAAACCTTTTGTGGATGATTTCAAAAGATGTCTTTGAAA
Source organism: Eucalyptus marginata (assembly GCA_014182565.1). Lineage (NCBI taxonomy): Eukaryota > Viridiplantae > Streptophyta > Magnoliopsida > Myrtales > Myrtaceae > Eucalyptus > Eucalyptus marginata. Next base: position 5,806,624 of record CM024585.1, read on the forward strand.
CATCATATGCATCCTCATGCATATAATCATGCCATTTATTAGAAACGTCTGTGTTTGTGATTGGCGCATGCCCTTGGATGTGACATCTTGAAATTTGACCTCGTCCCGATTTTATGAAATGGGCATTTCATCGACGCGCCGATGGTCGTTTTACTCTAAGTTGGCACTCACGAGTAACTAATCTATCAGGTGAGACCGTTAAGGGATATAAACACGGCAGACTTGAGAATTCAATCAGAAATCGATCGCTCGACTGTAATAATCGACAAGGGTCAATACGACACTGCTATAATCGATTAGTGATCGAATATTGGTCGATTCCGCGGGATTGCGAAATTCGCATCGAGCGGCACTAACCCAATTTTCTATCGGTAGTGCACTTGATACCCGTAATTGAAACCCTGTGATTTTTACGATAACCGAGAGTCGCCAACGAGTCGAAGATGCACAAACGTGGATTGAAATTATCAACCACGGGTCAAATGCGCTAAAATCCCTAAAAGCTACTCGATAGGTTAGGTTGTACTAAAATCGCGTTTGGTCAATTTTAATCACGAAATGAAATTCGGTCTCGAGAATCGGACGTTCAAGTGTGTCCCGATTCATTTATAGGATGTCGTCTCATCTTTCGGAGATATTCCGTCGAGCCCGAAATTTTACGGAAAAATCGAATTTCTGACAAATCGGAAATTAAAAGTGAAAATTCGGATCAAGAGGAAAAATAGGATTTTGCGGCCCAAAAATGGTTAGGAAATGTGATTCTAAATTAGGATTGGGTGGTCCCTTGACTTATTGGCATGAAGACTTTGAGGGATTGCAATCATTATTTTGATATTTTTCGTTGACTTCTTGGCCTCCCCCTCTCTCTCTCCTTTCCTCTCTATTTTCTTGCGTGCGTCGCCCTTCAGCCGACTCCCCCCTACTGCCCATTCCCCTTTCTTCTTTCCTTTCTCACATTTCCTTCATCCTCATCTTCTCATTTTCTCCGCCGCACCAACGTCCCCATCCACTACCAGCATCCATCCTCATCTCATGCATCCAACATCATCATCCCATCTTCCACAGCACTTCACGCCAGCAACTCCTTTCTCACCAGCCAGCTCACCACCTCCACGGCCCCGCAACTTCAGCGCCACCAAAGTCCATCTTCACCGAGCACCTTCCGAAAAGCAGCCACACCGCCGAACAACCACCACCTCACCGCCAACAGCCCTGCCAGCTCCAGCTGCTTCTCCACCGAACAATCTAGTAGCCGTCAACCCGCCAGCAGCCGCCTCACCGAGCCATCTTTGTCACCGATCAGCCCAAGCTAGCCAAGACCAGCTCAACCACAGAAATTCCAGCTTAGCCGTGAGCTTTATTTGGCTTTTTCAGCCTCATTCGGGCCTCCGTTGGAGATGCCGTAGGCTCGAGTCTTGGTCACCTTTGCGTCGTTGTCGCCATGGACCTGTTTGCTCGCTAATCCGGTGAGTTAACTCTCTAATCCTTGATTATGTTATTAATTGCAGTTAGGGGTTAGATTAGTGTTAATTATTTTAGTTAGATTAGTGCTAAGAAGGATTAATGTTAAGCAAGTTGAATTAGTGACATTCGAGTCAATTTACCGAACACTCGCTATTTGCCATTTTTCTAGGGAAACATGTGCTACGATTTTGAAGTTTCTTCCTTCATGAAAAATGTTCTAAACATATTCAACAATGACATATATTTTACTCAAGATTTTTAGATATTTAACATAATGATATTTCAGCTTCGTCCTTTCAAAACTGAATCTCGGATAGTGCTGGAATCTGTGACCTTTTGGGATTGCAAGGATTTTTATCAACTCTTAGGGTTTAATTTTCAAAAGAGTTTCTTAACGAAAGTTTTTTTTATCACATCTTTTAGTTTAACGTAATCAAATTTGAATCAAATGGACACGTTTCGGACCTCGAACCAAATTGATTTTGGAAAACATACTTTTTGGAAATTGACCCAGTTTTTGTACTGGATTGAGTGATTTACTTGGCTTAATCTAGAAATATCTGGGTTAAGGTGTCTGCATAAAAAAAAAAAATGTTTGTTCAGGTGTCTTTTACAACATATTCAAATTTAAGAATTTTCTGAGCTTGTTTGGGTAGGTTTCTGGAATTAAACTTGGAGACGCGCGAGTGCCCGGTTTCTGCCAATTAGGATTAGTTGAGATTTTATTGTTGTGCTTGGTGTTTTGCTTGCTGGAAAATTTTTATTTTGTGACTTGGGTAATTTTTGGCATGCTGAGAACTGATGTGAGAGATCATGAGGTGGATTGATGTTTGTTGGTTGTTTATTGTATTGAAAAAGGTGACCCTTTGGACTTTTAAATAGAAAATAAATGAGGTGTCGGGTCCGAACACCGAAACTTATTTGCCTAATAAAAGAATGAGGTTTAAAACTAGGTGCGTGCAAAGTTTGACGGATTAATTTTGAGTACGTGAGCACCTACGAATTTATTTCTAAAGGCTTGAACAAAAAAAAAAAAAAAAGAGGGGTTACTAAAGTTTAGCTCCAAAAAGGGGTGTTTGGAAAAGAAAATAGAAAATAAATGAGGTGTCGGATTAGGACGCCAAGTTTTATGTGCTCAATAAAACGAGGAGGTTTTATACTAGGTGCGTGGAAAGTTTAGCGGGTTAATTTCAAGTACGTGACCTCGCACGAATTTATTTTGGAAAGTTTGAACAAAAAGAAAAAAAAAAAAAAAAAAGAGGGAGTTACTAAGGTTATTTTAAAAGGGGATTTTGTTGTTTTGGTTATATGTTGGAAGCTAAGAGTTAGCTTGGTTGATGAGGCACCTACATGGTTGGGTTAATTAAGTAGTTCAATTTAATTAATAGCAATTTATTTATTTATTTATTTACATTTATTTATTTATTTATTTTGTAATTTATGTAATTATTTATTATTTTCCGAAAATTATACCAGGATAGCCGGTTGTTAGAATTTCGTGGTGATTGTCGTGGCTCTATTAGTTTGTGCATTTGATGGTTAATTTATGCATATATTGTGATGTGGTTAGTTTCGGAAGAAGTTATGCGTGATCAGACGCGAATGGTTGTGCCATGATTGTAGTTTATTGTTATTGCTTTGTGTAGCAACTATTGAAAGAGACTAAGTGTGTTGAGAAAATCGATTGGTTGTCAGTAGGTAAAGACTAAGTGTGCACGATAGCAAAGCATCGTATGAGCCACCTCTAGTACCTTGTACCATTGCTTATGATAGTTAAGAATTAAGTGCTACACAACAGCTTGACTTCGTGGGAGCCACCTCTAGTAACTTGGGCGATTGTTTATTATAATCAAGAACTAAGTGCTACACGATAGCTTGACCATAAAAAATGAAATTTCCGAACTTCAATGCAATGAATAGGTCTTCTTGCATCCCTGAGAGCATGAATCCACACAAGCTCCAACTTTCTTCACATCCACTCCAACTTTCTTGGTGTCTACATGAGTTCAAATATGAAACAAGGGATTAAAGAAGTCACTAACAACAAAATTGAAATATATTGTTTTAACAAAAACATATATATCGAAGTCCAAGAAAGTGAAATGATTTAGTAAGCAGCCATCCTTTCAAAATTAAATCATATCAATGAAACACTTATTTAAAAGAAACAAGACTATACAATAACTTTCTTGGTTTTATGGATCTCACTAGAAGCTATGTTATATATTTTATCTCAATGTGAAAAGTATTACCTGGATGGTAATTAAGGCAAGTAGACAAGAAACAACCGACATCGCAGTGCTCCGATGCTATGGACATCGCGGACTCACTATTGGGATTGTTGACGCAATCTTCAATGCATCCAACTGGGTCATCAGAATTCACGACACAAGAAAATGCACAAGTCAACCTGAATGCGTCGACATCGATGGATGACCATAGTATTAGAACCAGAACAAGCATCATCGACCCCATTCTCTTGGATGCTATCACCTCCATGGCTAATCCCACCTAAGTTGTTCTTAGCCCCTCTCTTTCTTCACGACCTCCAATGAACAACCATTTATTATGGATGATGAATCTCATTCTAGAAGCCATCTTCAAGCAGCGCTTAAATCAATGATCATTATTAATTAAGCGCTTAAATGGATGATCATTATTAATTAAGCACTTAATGGATGCCAGCATCACGGACAACGGTAAATCAATTGCCCTTCCCGTGTAACGTATGTGCAAGCAACCATTACTGGTATAACTGAAATATTGAAAGTTGGACTAAAGAGGTTTCTGTAGATGCAAAAATCTAAATTGGATAATGTTGGACAGAAAAGTTATGTGCAATCAAAATTTAGTTTTTTTATTCTTTTTCTTGTTGAAATAAAGAAAGGAGGTGTTTCTCCAGTTTGGATTCTCTCCCCCAAAGCCCCCTGCTTTGGAATTTGCTGCAAGAGTGTCCGTGGAGCTCGCTGGGCGCACTAGTCAAAATCCAGAGAGAGGTGCTCCCCTCTTTTGACTTCTCTTCCGCCAATGACTACTCCCCTCCTCACGTTCCTCCCTCTTCACCTCTAGATTGATATTGGCCTCTTTTCTCTCGATGTGGCTGTGAACCCCTGGAAGGAGGAGAAAACAAATTATTGAGGTAGATATATTAATGAAGAATCGGTCTGAGTGTCTACGGCGGCCGAAAAAATCCTTCGAAGACTTCCTTGATGATGTCTCTTTTTTGTCTTCTTCTCCAAATTGTGGTCGCATGTCTGTCTTGCCTCAAGACCTTTTTTCCTCCCTTTCACAAGAGTTGCCGTGAGTGATCTATGGAGCTCCTGGGAGTCGTTCATATTGATTGAGGCGTGCCACATCTGCAGGAGAATGCCCGAATTATAGGGACTTGCTGGAAGACTGTAATGCAGCAAACGTCGGGTCAAGTAGCTCGCCGAGACTGCAACGTGTGTGCTTTTGGTCTTTGGCGACAAGCACCAGTACTGCTAGGCTGCTGTGCTGGTTGTCAGAGGGGCTGGGCTCGCCGGAACCTGCAGAGATTCGCTTGGAATCGCTGGAAACTGCCCAGGATCACATATCGTCTGGTCGTTTGCCGACTTTTGCTGCATATGGTGTCTCGATCGGAGGCTTACGGACAATCACGGAGATATGGCTGAGATTGTGGGACTCGAATAACTGGCAAGAAAAAGAAGAAACTTCTCTCTTTAGCTTCTTTCATGAAAAGCGAGGCCATGAATCCTTCTCTCAAATTATGCAGCCTCGTGTCCCCATTGCGCCCGCCCTCTCCCTCGCCAACTCTTTTTCTTGTATTGCTATGCCTTTCTAGTGCCAGGAAATCAAATTTTGGGACAAGGAAAAAAAAATTCTTTGATTTCTTCTCAATCAAAAGAAATTGGTTTTTATTTCCTCTCCTTTTTGCTATATTGCCAAAATCATGTGAATATGACAAGAGAACCATGCAACCCCTATACCAATTCATTCCTCATTAATGGTGGTCAGTTGCCTTCGTGCACATTCCATAATCTTGACTGAATTTTCCAAAAGCCATGTACGCACATATACGCCAAAGATTATTGCCGAGTATTAACTATGTGACCAAATCTTGGCAATAGTATGAAAATTCTAAACTGGCAAACATAATTTTCGGTCAGCTGAAGGGCAATGTGGGGTTGACCAGGTCTTTGTTCATACGGGGTTAAATCCAAGACCATCCACTTAAGTCCGTCCACTCCCAATCCGATGAATATACAAGTGTATGGGGTTGATTAATTACTAATGAAATGCTCCTCAAATCTATATGCAGTTTTAATTGCATATTTTTGCTTGGGGTTGGGGTCAATCCCTAGTTTTTATATGCAATAAATAACTAATCATGTTGCCAAAATTTGGATATCAACATAACTTATCTCTTTTGTAGTTCTTTGCCCAATTTGCGTATATGTGTCTTGCATACATTCTATACTCAGCACATGACATCAAACCATCTAATGAAAGAAACAAATCCCTACAAAGATTCAAACAAACAAATACAAGTCCGAGAAAAAAATATATTTGGTTACCTTTTATTAATTGCTCATGAATGCAATCCTCCCCCATTGGTTATCTCAAGTTCATTTATTAATTTTTTTAAGGACTTAGGACTAAGTGTCATTGTTCTCTATTTTGAAAACTGCCCAAGCTACCAAAAATACTTGGTTACTGGCATCTCTCCCCACTGTAGTCAACAACTCTCCTTTACATAAACCCTTCAAAATAACATCCAACCAATTCTACAACTCTTTTATAACTAGCCAAAAATTCTTATTTGCGTGCATTAAATCAAACATAAAATCTATCAAAATTAGGCCCAAAGTCAGGTAATGGCCTCTCTACTGTTGGAGAACCATATCTAAGTGATTTTGATAATTTCCAAACTATCTTGAGTATAATACTGTGACATCCTCAATCTGACCCCAACTAATAGAATGAGATTATGGCAATGATCAATCTACAGAGGCGGATTACAACAGAGATTGATAGATGACGGAAAAGCTAAGAAAGCCACTTTGGGATGAAAATGTGGCACCCCTCGACGGCCCCCAAACTGTTAGGGTCACCACAAGTACCTTTCACTTTACCTTGAAAGTTCATTACTCTGATACCAAAGAATTTCATTGAAATTCATAACTCCTGGGGTTCATCCCTACTAAATATAGCGGAAGCACATTCAACCAAAGAATTTTCTTAAAAATAGAGAATTTCGACACGTTCCGACACGTTATATATTAAATATATTTTTATATATAAATACATAAATAAATAATACTAAAAACAGCCTAGAATTAATTTACTATTAAATAATATCATTCATTATTTTAATTTGTTACAATAATACATAAAACTTAGAGGAAAAAAAACATTGTTTAAAGAAAAATGCTGAAATGATATTTTTAAATTTATTTATTTATCATATATAGCATTTTTTATTACTTCTTTCATAGTAAAAGACTTTTTAAAAAACTAAAACAATTCTAAAAAAACAAAAAATGAAAAAAAAAAATTGACCCCATGCGTGTATATGTATAGCATTTTTATTACTTCTTTTATTACTTCTTTTGTGTATATTTATATTTTGACCCCACAAGTATTAGAAATTTTTAAAATTGACCCCGTGCGTGTCGGAATCGCGTGTCGGAATTTTGGACTCGCATGTCGAAGCGTGTCGGAAGCACATTTTTCGACACTCGTTGACAACGTGTCGGACACGTGTCGGAGTGTCGGAGACCCAACCCAAAGGACAACCCCAACCCAAAGGACACCGGCATACCACTTTTCAAATGGCAAGCAAACTAAAATGTCAGATTTCTATGTTTTTTCGGTCAGTAAAGTATCGGCAAAAGTACAGCCCAAGTGCCAAAACTTGGCACGAAGGGATATTTAAGTGCCAAAATTTTGAAAATGTACACTTAAGTGCCACTTTCTTTGAAAAGTGGAACACTTAAGTGTCACCTCCGACGAACCTCCGAAAATCCTACGTGGCAATATTTTATTATTTTTTCTTGCCAACGTGGCTCGCCGGAGAGCTAACTCGGCTCAAACTCACCCGAAACAACATCGTCTGCAAAATAAAAATTAAACTAGTAGCTAAAATATTCTAAAAAATAAAAATGTGTAAATAATTAATATAAAATTTAATTTAATTTAATTTAAAACTAAATTTATTTAAAATATTTAAAAAAACTTAAAATTTAGAAAAATTTAAAAAAATTTATAGAAAAAAAGGGGGCCGAACCCGGCCGACCCTCCCCCTCCGTCGTCGCCCTTCCCGGCGGCGGCGGGGAGGGCGACGGCGGCGAGGGCTTAGCCCTCGCCGCCCCCTTCACCCCCATAATTTTTTTAAATTTTTTTTTTTAAATTTTTTAATTTTTTTAAATTTTTTAAATTTTTTTTTAATTTTCTAAAATTTTTAAATTTTTTATTATTTTTTAATATTTTAATTTTTATTAAAATTTTAAGTTTTTAAATTTTTAGAATATTTTAAATAAATTTAGTTTTAAATTAAATTTAATTAATTTTTATATTAATTATTTACACATCATAGCCAAAACGACGTCGTTTTTGCATTTTCTCGCCACATCGATGTGCAAAACGACGTTTTGCACCCAACTTGCCGGAAAATTGCCACGTTAGCAATTTGGTCGATTTTGACTGGAGTGGCACTTAAGTGATCCACTTTACTCCGATTTTAGCACTTAAGTGTACCTTTTCAAAGTTTTGGCACTTAAGTGTCCCTTCATGCCAAGTTTTGGCACTCCAGGTGTCCGTACCTTGTAAAGTATCAAATTTCTATTATTTAGTGCAAAAAATGTGGAATTTTTTCCATCAAATGAGCTTCCATAAAAATTGGTAAGTGCAAAACAAAAAAAAAAAAAGGGAAATCATTCCATGGAAAGTTGATAATTTCACATGATAGTTGGTAAATTTAAGGCATTGGCAAAAATGTAAATAAAAGTTTAGTAAAAAATAAGAGGAATATTTTTGTAAGCAATAATTAAAAGTTGGTACACCATAAGATAAGCTTTTGGTTTGTCAGAGATAAGAGAAGTTGGCAATTTAAAGGAAAAACATATAAACACAGGTAGCTAACTCAAATAAGAATTGGTAACAAACAACTAATGGGTAACTTAATGGAGGATATGTTGATAATCATTTTAATTGAGGTCAATAATTTATAAAGTAGTTGGTAAATTGGACAGGTTGGTAAGCAAGACAAATAAAAATGGCAAATCAATGTAAAAAAGTTGATAATCACTCTAATTAAGATTTGTTATTTCCAAAAAATAAATAGCTGGTACATTTAAGGGCAGTAAGTACGGAAAAAAACAGTTGATAACTCAATAGAGATATTGCAAGGTTTCAAAAAATAAATAATTGCAAGTTGGTAAGCAATTTATGTGAGAGTTGATAAATCAAAACCGATTGGTAACCTAATAAAGAAAAGCTGGTAAATCACATAAACAAATATTGACAAATTCATATAAAAAGTTGATTATTTAAGAAGTTTGCAAGAAAGACAAATAAAAGTTGGTAAAAAATATCAATTAATTAATAAAAAAAGATAAATGTTGGTAAAAAGCACAAATGAAAGTTGATAATTCAAAACTAATTGGTAATTTAGTCGGAAAATAAGTTAATAAGTACAGTTACTAAAATAAAGATTGGTAAATTCATATAAGAGTTAGTTAATGTGAAGCATTAATAAGAAAGATAAAAAAAATAATGATAGAAGATAAGAAAACTTGATAGTTTGCAAACCATCAAAACGAGTTAATAATCTCACCGAAAAATCAAGTAACTGGTTTTCCATTTTTTATCAAACATTTACCAATTCTTTCATAAATCTATCAACATAGAGAAAGACTCTATTTTTCCAAAAACAAAATACAAATGGTGTAGTTGAAGCGTCCAACAAAATATATTTCCTTCTTGTCAATAAAGTTAGATACCTATCCATCATTTTCAATTCAATTGCTTGCTTGCCAAGTTTAAATTTCCGAAAAACAGAATGCTTCAATAGCTACAAAGGTGTACTAATTAGTAATTACCTGATTCGAACAATTTTCTCATAATCCTTTTTCATGGCACCAGTTATGAACGTGTGAAAATCTTCACCCCGCTTATCCAAATGCCGTGCCTGTAAAGAAGACGGAAAAATTATTGGATAAAGCATTTCTTGGAAATCGTGCATTTCTAGACTGCGATGGAAAATTAATTCTACTCTTCCGGAAGAATGGCATACCATAAAATTCAAATGAAGCGCCTGATACTCGAACTCGGTTACAGAAGGATGAAACTGCTTGAAAAAAGAACACTGCAGAACATGAAAATACGTAAGGAGAAGTCTATAGCTTTCTTCATTGAAGAGTACTGTTGCCTTATATATCAAGAGACTCATAGAGACTATTACCATCCAACCAAGCAGTTTCGATTTATTGTCTAAAGCAAAACAACCTCCGTTTTTTAGTTCCTTCTGTCGTAGATCTGCAGTTCCAAACCATATAGATATGACCACCTTAGTCAGATTCATGAAAAATGGAGATGCTTCATACCGGAAATTTGAGAACCAAATAACTGTAGTGCAACTGTCTTCAATTACCGAGTTGCACTTCGTGATAATGTTTGTCCCCAACGTCAGGGTCCGCCAATTTTTCCCATTGATGTACCTAATGAACATGGCAATGAGCAAGGTGAGTGTCATCGAAGTGGTCCAAGATTACTTTTGGAGAGATTTAGAATGGAGTATATATGCCATACCTTCCAATATCCAAGCACTATCTTGAACACACACAGGATCACGTGGAAGGTAGCTAGCACAAATATGAAGATGTCCAGGTGATGGATTGCTTCAGCAGTCAGCAATGGCACCTTCCCCTGGAAAATTAAAAGTTGCACCAAAATGTCCTTTGTGAGACCTTGTATATTTTTCTCATATTATCTTCGCCTGATCTCTCTCTCTTGTAACGTAATGCATGATCCCTTAATTTAATATGTTCACTTGACAGTGCGTCACACTTTTTCGTATAAACAGATTAATATACTGGCATACATATCCTTAACATTACTTAATATCATCTCCTCGTTAGGGGAAGGACAATACACAAAAATGGGAGTTAATGAAGATAGAGCTTCGAGGGGCAGGGCAGGGACATAAAATCACATTTTTAGCGCAGAAATCAGTTGAAGCAGAAGCCTCAGCAAGGAGACGGCGTCCTTGTGTTTCACTGGACCGAACGAAATTAGTGAAAACGGCTGTGGTGGAAGAAGAGTCGTGCTTCTTGCAAGGAAGCCACACATTGGCAAGCCTCTCCGGTATGCAAATCTTCTCTATTCTCGTTTGGAACACTGCCAGGACCAGCGATATGAACCCTAGCAACATCAACTCTGCGCCAACACCAAGGACGTTAATTTAAAATTCACATGCACATCCATAAGAGTTCGGCATTGCCAAAGGAGAAGGGCAAACATAGATCCTTCACCTTCTTTGATCTTTCGAAAGGCACCGACAAGCGTCTTCCATTTGGACCTCTTTAAAAGCTGCATTAATTCGACGGTAAACTTAAACTTAAGTTACACAAGCATTCTTTAATATCGAGAGGAGTATTGGAGCTTAGTCTTTAGGAAGGTGATACGAGCGAAAAAGGATGGTCACCTGGCCGACACAATGTAGGAATTGGTCGACAGCAAGAGAAATCAGGACTATACTGAAGCAAACAAGAGCCACCACCCACGACGGCGTGAACTCCAGCGTCTTCCCCTCTACTCCGCTATCCGCCATTCTCTCTCTCTCTCTCTCTCTCTCTCTCTCTCTCTGCGAGTTTTTGATGTACCCGCCTTCCTGTCCTCACATACCTATATATAGGATGACATTGACGTGTGAATGTGTACGCATGTGCTACTCTCATTTGTTAAATAGAATACCAGCGGACAAGAACATGGCGATAAAGAACTCGAAGATCGCTCTTCCAATGCCCCAAATAACACCTCCTCCCGTTGACTCCAGTTAATCACTAAAAAGCGGGGGAAATTTGTTATCCATACTTCAATGGGACGGAGACGAGGCAGCTCATGCAAAATTGATCTAACCTAGGCCTCTGACACGAGAATGTACAAGTTCGAGCTCGCATTCGTAGTAATCTATGCAGCCTTGTTCTTGTTTTTCTATCGTTGTGATCATCAGATTTTGGTATTCTAGGTGTAATTTGGAGTTCTTGTTCCTATTTGAAACGGACGTAGCTGTTGAAGACTTTATGGAACGCAGTCCTAAAGGCAGGCTCGAATTGAAAATTTGCGCAATTTTCGATGAGCTCAGTTGTAATGTTCGATCTAGAAAGAGTCATGAGGCAATACCAAATGGAAATGTTGGTTCAGAATGCAATGTTTCGGCCAAATCAAGACATACATTTGAGGTCGTTTTTTGCCTCAAAATCCATCTTTTTGACATGATTCGGGTGAATTTCTAATTTTATAGTGTTTAATCGCATATTATCCTGCCTTTTGCTATAACAAATAGATTCTTTAAGATTTCCTAAGTAATTGTGCAAACTTGCGTGTTATCTGTTTTCACTGGCTCACTATTCCTAGCTAATCAACGAGTTTTGTGGTGATTTTTTTAGCTAACAATTTACCATAATCTTTTCAGGATTCTAGATTGCTTATAACCTTTTTTTTTTTTTTTATAACTAAAAAAATAATCAGCCAGCTACGAGGATTAACAATCATCTTTTCTTCTTTCCCCTGCACTGCTTACAATTTTATTGACTCCATGTTTAAACTAGGTCCTCACATTCCTAAAGTAATATTGACTATTGGCGTTTAGCAAGGCAAAACTCACTCCACCGGATGTTTATCTAAGAACTATAGTTTTTTTTAGGCATCGGCAAAGCAATATCGAGTTTCCAAAAGAGTGGGCGAGAGCAAAAATTCGCACCGCACGTGAGGAATGAGCAATATGATGTCAAGCACATACTGGAATTTGCGGGGGCAATTGAATAATATAGAGTTTCTAAGTCTGTAATTTCTAGCGGCAATTGGCTAAAATTACTATATTGGAATTTCCCGCAAAGGCATTAAACTACCTTGGCAAAATTAAAGTGTTTAGAACTTAATTAACATCCATAAATAAGTTTAGGACTGATTGGGTGAAATCCTATATATGTTCCTATTGAAATGATCCCTTGCTTTTTTATCACAAGAAAGTATTTATTCCAAACAGCCAAAATGGTAAAAGAATTGTGAATCGATTATTCTGCTAACAAACACAATTAAGGTATCTCATGTATTGAATAACAGAAGAAAAGTATCTCACGCATGAATGATGCTTATTGTTTTGAATCGAGTTAATGTTTTATTGTCAAATCGGTACTATCTTAATTGTGTTTGTACATCCATCTATGAAACTTTAGTATCCCCAATTAATTTAGTGAAATGTTTGGTGATACCACATCGTACAAGGCACTTGATATTATTGATGAATATGATATTATCTAGCAAGTCAAATTAGTGTACTTGTATAGGATAAGTAGGTTATCCTCCATATTTAGAAAAGCCAGTCTTAAAAACACTTAAAATTGAGAATCCTGTATAAGCCAAATTGGTAATTATGTATGGGTGACGTCCATACAAAGGAGGTAATTACGCTAGTTGCGTCTCCTCACCCTATCAACTATTAAAAATTTGACTAATAAATGGTTCAAATCTATAATTATATATAGGTTACTTTATTTATATATCTAGTGATTTTACATCAATCCAAGATAGATCAACCTAGTCAAAGAATTCAATAGTTCTACAAAATGCCAAATAAATATTCAAGTTGAGAATTAACAAAATTATTCACCACAAATTGGCTTAATAGTTACTTTTGTAAAGGTACGACATTCGTATCCAGACCCAAGTGTTTCTCACTTGGAGTAATCTAAGAACTGTGCCCACAATTTTATAGGTGGAGTCTCATACGATGCTATATAATTAATACACATGAATAGGGTAGTTTGCATGCATTTATAATACTATATTGATCCGAAGAGTCGAAAATCCATGTTATCTAACAAAATTATATATTTGCTAAAGAATGGACTGTTACTCACTTGTTCAAGTAGCTAATCAAAGTTTGTTGCGTCATTTCTTCTATAAATCAGTCTATCATTTTGTTGCTCAATTTTGTAAAGCGGGGATTACATTGAAATTAGACTGAGTCCTTTTCTTCTGGGGAAAATACCAAAGACATATCTTACTATTTATTTAATGACTGCTTACAACTTCTCTTTACGCAAATACCATTCACACACCTTTAAGCAAAACCCTATATTAGAAATACTAAATTGCCCTTCCTTGCAAACTCGTTTTAGCATATTCTAAGGATTTGGGTAGTTTGGTTTTTAGTTGGTTTTGAATATTTTGGATGAGTGTGATTATTTAGGATTTGAGCTTGGATTTTTATTTTTTTATTTTTTTGTGCGGAGAAAATGACATTTTTGTAAATAGGAACACAAGAAAAATTGACTTGGAAGTACAAAGTGGTCTTCAAAGGTAAAACTCAGCTAGGTGTTCAGTATATTCTAATGTGGATGTATATAAGAGGTCAATGGGTAAAAGAAGAGGTGTAATTTCCATATTTTTCCCTTTTTTTTTCAACTTGGGCCGTACGTAATGTTCCTCTTTTCTCTCGTTTGTTTATAAAACCCCAGGAGATGTTCTTAACTTGCACGACTTGTGAGTGCTTTATTCTTCTTTCAGTTTGTGGGTTACGGTGGAGTGATGCTTGCATAAGTTGACTGCACCTGAGCCTAGTCAGCCGTTGAATCATGTGGGCCTCATTCTTGCACATGACTTGTGAGTGACTTATTCTTCTTTCAGTTTGTCGGTCACGTTGGAGCGATGCTCGCATAAATGGAGCGCACATGAGCCTAGTCATGTTGATGTGCTATATTGTGCATTCACAGCTAAATTTTTGCTAGTAAATTATTCGTGCATTTCGTAAGAAAATTGGGAATTGAATTTGTTGATACAATATAATTTGACATTAAAAAAAAAAAAAATTGACATGGCATGATCTTTCATTCGCATTCTTTATTGCATTTTCGGCATTTAGAAATTAGGCACATCTTTCTAGAATGGCATCTCCGCATCGAACATCGGCTTATGGCGAGATCGCGAATATCTTGTGAACAGGTCTAGTACATGACCTGACCCGGAGCTTTTCATGAATTTAAACAAGAGTTTCTATGAAGGTTTTGGATAAGGCCCTAAGGCCCCTAACATCCATGCGAAGCCTAAGCTCATTCGGTCACTTATGGTCGATCTCACAAGCCCGACCTCCTTCTCCGTCTCTCCGAATTCATCCTTACCATTCCCTCCTTGTTGATCGAAATGGCCCTGGTTAAAGCTACTTTCTGCAATACAATCGTGAAAGAAAAATTGAGGGAGATAATAACAAAGTGGGAACGTTCAGTCGGTGCTCGCAAGAACAGAGAAAAACGAAGAGTATTCGGTATTTGTGCAGGCGAGGTTGAGTGAAGCAAAGAGATAGCAGGGCATAGGCGCTGAACAGAGGAGAGAGGTAGAGCCTTGGTGCAGAAAGAGGCAGAGATAAAGAGAGAGAAGAAAGCGGTGCAGTTCGGAGATACAAAGGAGAGATGACAATCGGCCAAGGGGAATGAGATATCCTCGGTCACAGGAGGCTACCGAAAAAAACAAGAGAGCAAAAGCAGAGAGGACGAGCTCCGGGGGCAGAGCAAGCGCACACGCATAGCAGAGAACTCATGGCACAGACAGCAACCTCTCGCACAGAATTCTTGAGCAAACTACGAGAGAATTCTGGGCACCCTAGGCAGTACATGCGAGCCAGAAGATGGAAAAGCCGGAGGGAATTAAGACTTTGAGAGGAAAAAGGGAATTAAGATTCGAAAACTTCCTTCAAATGATGGCTATCACAGTACTGAGCGACGGCTAAACAGGGGCCGGTTTGCAACCGAGACGCAGCTTGGTCCGTGATTGAGACGTGCCCCGGTCCGCCTTCTAGTACGCCCTGGTTTGCCGCTAGGATTGTGTGATCGAGACTGAAAATGGACCAGAAGACAGAATCTCAGCACTATTCGTTGTAAACATTATGACTATAAAATGCTGTGTAATATGCGCCTAAGTCGCCCACTTTTATTGTTCTGGCCATAATACCGACTTTTTCTAGTATCGAGTAACTGGTGACTTTATTTTCCAGGTTAACAAAATTATCAACATTTTTATAGCTTGCACATTACAATCTTTAAATCGAGTTACCTATCTCTATTTGCATACTTGAAATCACCAACATAAATTGAAGTGATTCACCAATTTTTTAAAATTAAATTATTAACTATTTTTGGGTTATAAACTTCATTTAAGGTACTAACCCTGACATTTTAGTTTTTATTTTTATTTTAATTTACCAACTTTTTTATATGGTCAACAAGCCTTATTTGCGTTTGTTTTTAACACCGTACATTTACGAACTCTCACCAACTTTTCTCCAAAATTACCATATAGGATGGCAGTTATCAAGTCTCATTGAGTTACTTGTTGACAGTAATTTGTTTTTTCCTTTGCTTTGCCAGCTTTCTTGTCATTTGCAAACTTTTATTTGCAATTCTTCACAACACCTGAAATTTAATAACTATTTTTAGATATAACCAACATCATTTAGAGTGACTTATTAAGTTTTCTGTGATTAAGTTACCAACTTAATTTAGATACCGACTCTAAATTGAATTACTTATCAAAGTTATTTTTTGTAGTACCAAGTTTCTTCTTTTACCAACTTTTCTTATCGCTTACCGACTTTTGTTTATCTTTCTTAATTGCACCTTAAATTTGAATAACTCTTACACGAAATTACTAATCTAATTTTAAGTGATTTACCAATTTTCTCAAATTAAGCTGTCAATAAGTTTTGGGTTACCACATATTTAGTTCAGTTTCCATTTTTTTTTTTTTGGTTGTTTCTAATTAACCAATTTTTCCATTGATTTATTTGGCCGGGGAAAAAAAAAAATTGTAAATCACTTGAAAAATTACTCAAATGTACGAATGCAAATTTAGTCCTAAGCTATTCAATTTTGCCAATATAATCTTAAATTATTATGCAAAAAATCCAATGTAGTCTTTCAAGTAATTTTTTTCCTAAAGATCGCTTATGTGGCGTTAGGTCATCATTAGTCATTCTACATGGCACAATATCAGCGATTTACGGAAAAATTTGATTGGAACAACTATATTTGAATCTTGTGTAGAGATTCAGGATTAGATTAAAAGTAGTGCAGTAGGGTTTAAGACTAATTTAACAATTTTTCTCTTAAATTAAAGGTTGATAATGCATTGGTAAGAAAAGTGTATAAAAGGTGGTTTAAGAAAAATAGAATTTTTTATATTTTTTTGTCAAAACTAAGAAAATAAGTTGGGGAAAAAAAAGTTAAATGTTGGTAACTAACTCAAATAAGAGTTACAAACCAAAAACAAAAACCCAACTAAGAATTGGTAACGAAAGACTATTTAGCAACTTAATCCTAAAAAAGGGTTAGTAAGCAAGCTAAAAGTGACATCTCAATAGTAAAATTTTAAAAAATAAAAAAATAAACCTATTGGTAAGAAACTCAAATGAGAGTAGATAAACCAAAACCAATTGTCAACTTAATCGGAGAAAAATTGTAATAACACAAAAAGGGTTGGTGATTTCCTAATAGGTGGGAAATTTACAATGTTAATAAGAATGATCGAGACTCCTATTCGGAATCACCGGAAAACCCATCTCCTTTTAGTGAAACTGAGATCCAATATTGGCAAAAGATATGTTGCCAATTGGGACACTTTCCAGGTGTTGTGTCTTGTCATTTGGGAGAAAGAGCACTAATATAGGCATGAGATTGAGGCTTTCTCAGAATCATACTATCGTAATTTAGATCGCAAGAATATATTAATCCATCCATGCTAGGAAATTAAGATATCCCTCTCTTCTATTCACATGTGACCGAAATTTTTATGATATATAACCTTATTACTTCCCAAATTGACCAAAGGATGAACTTCCTAGTTTGGAGCACCCATAACACATGGGGATTTTCGGCCATTATAGGGATTATGGCCTTAACCGAATTTCTACTTCATGTGGGCTAAGTCCTGGAAAATAAATTAAGTTTGGGGCTTCCCTTTTTACACCCATGCAGCACTCAAGGCTAAATCCAACGCAATTTATGACTGGACCGACTTAAATACAATCTATGAGGACCTATAATTATTAAATGAAAATGAAAACCATAAATGATATTTTTGTTTAGGGTCAAGGTTGACTCCTACTTTTCTCGTGCGGTAAATAATTAAATTATGACAACCAAAATTTAGGGGGTCAACAACTTTTATTTGTACTCTTCTGACAAAGTTTTCTATTGGATACTTGAATATATGCAACTATATATTATTGGTAGTTTTGCTTGTATTTTGAAGTTTGATTTTTATAAAAGTTTTCATGATTGCCATGTCTATGTGTATGCATCAAATGTACATCAATGTGAAAATAGTTGATATGGTGTACATAAATAGATAAGAAAGTGAAACCGTAGTATCATTATGAAAGGAAACACTTTGATCTCTAGCGAAACTATACATGTTGTGGTTGATCCTCTGGCAACCCAAGGCATGCAAATTGGCTACTGGCCAATAGGCATGCGGCTCTGCTGGTAAAGGGATTGCAAGGGTGGGGCCGGAGAGTACTAGGTTCGGGATTTGATCCCCGTGAGCACTGTACACAAACGTACATAGAAGAGAGGAGTGGGACAAAAAAAAATTGACTATTGTTGTTAAATTAACGTAATTGTTGTTTTTTTTTCTGTTTAAATCCAATTTTTTAGTGAGAAATCACATTTTAACCTCCACCGTCATCAATCAAATCGTCCAAATCAGAGTAGCCTCAAAGATGATGACCAAAACAGTTAAGCAGTATCAATTGAGATTAAAAAAAAAAAAAAAAAAAAAAAAAGATGATTGTC
This sequence comes from Eucalyptus marginata, assembly GCA_014182565.1. NCBI lineage: Eukaryota > Viridiplantae > Streptophyta > Magnoliopsida > Myrtales > Myrtaceae > Eucalyptus > Eucalyptus marginata. Next base: position 5,825,136 of record CM024585.1, read on the forward strand.
CGAAGAGACTTGCTCTCGTCATGTGTACATATAGCGTAATGCCAACGGAAAAAATAGACGGAAACATGTTTGGACTAAATCCATTTCAGCTCTCAATTGTTTTTCGTCTCTGGTGTACATTCTTGGATTTTTGGCGCTTCGATGTCTTCTTTGGTCTCTAATTTCACTTCACCGCCTTTCATCTGCTCGGTTGTTCCTGCAGACCTATGTGTGGAACCATTTTCGGCGGATTCATTTGTGGCCACCCTCATTCTCTTCCAAATCAGGGTCACAAGCCACATGTCTTCCTCTTCACCCGAGTGGTTCTTGCCCGGATCATTCTCAGCTTCATCTCGACACTGAACCAAAGAAAGGGTTTGCATATCGATACCAATCATTAGTATACAGACTTATACTCTGGCTTATCACAACTCATGAGCATGTCGTAGGTTTGTCATGCCTGTGATTTCATAATTGCATATAGGGGTAGCGTTCTGTAGATGCACATGCACTGGACAAAGGCTCTGTTCAAAACATGCCACAAAAGTCAATTTGACTGACATAGGCATTCATATAATCGATCTAATATGGCACACAGGGATAATCGAAGGATGAGGATATGAGCAATCAGTAGCCTTACCCGATTGCTACTCTTGTGACAGCAAAACCAGCCTTTCCCATGATGCAGGAGTGAAAATCATATTGGAACTGCATAGAGGTACGAGAAAGCATTATATAGTTGAAATTGCCCCAGTATGGCAAGAAACTTAGATTAATACCAATGATAATAATCTGAGGTATATTGATGCTTACCAATACAAAAAAGAAGAAGATGAGCTCTAGGGAGTTCTGAAATAGCACGATGTGAATCAAGTGGAGGACGAATTGATGCTTACAGAACCAGAAATAATTACTTGGAAATTTGACAACCAACTCCTTTTCACTTTTTTCACTATGAGAACCGTCTTCTGGTGAATGCTTTTTGGCGACCTTTTCTGCAAGTCGTGTTATCATGTGCTCCAGTATGGTGCCGGCAATGAGCAAAAGCTGCACAGATGCTAGAAACCTAGTTAGATGTGGAGTCTTTTTTATTTCCGTTAGAGAAATAAACATATCTTTTTGGAAATTTACAGTATGACACGTCTTGTTGTTTAAATTGAAATGTTTCTTAGGGACACTCAGTTTCTGGAATGAATTCCAGGATGAGCAAAATGCCATATCTTCAAGGGCCAGCAAACATAATCACCCGTAATTTATCACTACTTACAGTCAACGGAATGAAAGATATCCAAAAGTAAGCATGCCATCCTGCAAAAGTATAATAAACTTGTCAAGACATAAATTGAAATATGATATGAGAGCTTCATGAAGGAATCTTTGCTCACCAAGATCTGCTACTGGAAAACCTTTGGTTAATAGACATTTGGAACAAAATGTGTTGACCTTCATCATCCTTCTTATGATGAATTATTTTCAGATGTCACTTTTTATTTAGAGATGGTTGTAGTGTCTAATCAATTTCATTTGTTACCGGACCATTAAATATCATATGCAATCTCTCTGGTCAATCGATTGGCTGTTTGTCTTCATGCTAACAAGTTCGCCAGGTTCTATGCGCTACATGATAGTAAGGGAATATCATTTCATGGACCAGAAAGTATCAATTTCAGCGTTATTCGATCAGTGAATATTATAACTATCATCAACAATATAATGCTGTGTAACATGTGCCTGAGTCACTCACCGGCCACATTCACCAGCAAAAAGATCACCGCGAATATCCACAAGTACAACCTGCAATGACCAAAAACAGAAACCAACAAGCCAAGAGCTCAGCACTTTCTGTTTCTTGTGATAAGCCATAGTGCACTTTCTGTTTACTACTGCTTTAATTCTTTTCACTCTCTTTAATTGAACAAATGGTGCGTAATTACGAGAAGAGTTTGGAGATTAGAAGTGACAAACTTCCAAAGGGCAAGCAAACTAAAATAGCAGATTTCTATTGTCCCGTGCCAAAGATACCGGTGTTTGTTTTATTTCCCATTGTCAATAAACTATTGATTAAAAAAAAAAATGACCGCTGACTTTTGTTTTAAGTAACTTGCTAGTAATTTACCAACATTTCTTATAGTTTAGAATTTACCAATCCTTGTACTAATTTACCTACTTTTATCAGTATATCTTATGGATGTTTCAAATATACTAACTCTCATATGAAATTACCACCCCAAATTAAAGTGAATTACTCAAACACATTTAATTATTTTTTCATTTACTAGCTTTTCTATTGAGTCATCCACTGTTGCGTTGGTTTGCAACCCATATATTTATTAACTTTTGCTAGAAATTACTGATGTAAATTTATGTAACTCACCAACTTTTTTTCTAATTAAGTTAACACATAGTATTGGCTTGCCAACTCTCAATAAGTTACTTGCCAAGTCTATTTTTCTTTTGATTACCAATATTTCTAATGTTTTACCATCTTTTATTTACCTTTCTTAACTACAACTTGGACTTATCAATTCTGAAATGAATTTACTGACTTAACTTTTAGTGTTCACTAATTTTCTCAATCTAGGTTTTCAACTAGGTTGGGGTTCCCAGGAATTTGAGTACTTTTTTAATATTTATTTGGTTCTTTTTAATTTACTAACTTTTCAATTGGGTTATTTAACTGGGGAAAAGAATTGATAAATAACTCAAATAAAAATGTTGATATTTTCATATAATAGTTGAATTTATAGACATTTTTAAGAAAGGTATAGTTGTTCGAAAGATAAAATATTTTTCTTTTTCATAAATAAGAGAAGTTAATAAGTTGAAAAAAAATTTGGTAACGCAAGACTAACAGCCAACCTAGTCATTAGAAAAAAAAAATGTTGTTAAGCAGTATAACTGAAATTGATAACTCAATGGTAAAGTTTGAAAAATTTGGAAAAAAAAAAAACAAATTTCTTTTGGTCAGGAAAAAAAAAAAAAGAATCATCATGTTGGTAGGTAACTCAAATAAGAGTTGATAAACCAAAATTAATTGGCAACTCATAATAGTTGATAATCACACAAAAACAGTTCACTGTTTGTTATAATAGATGGTAAATCTAAGACGTTCATAAGAAAAGTAAATAAAAGTTGGTAACTAGAAAAAAGAATAAACTATCCTCAATATTGTCACTATCATAATAACTTAATCAGAGAAAAGTTGTTAGTCACTTTGATTAAGGTTGGTAGTTTCTAAAAGGATTTGGTAAATTTTAAAATGAGCAAGGTCAATAAATGTAACAACTCAATAGAAAAGCTGATAACTTAATAACGAAAACAAATAAACGTTGGTAAGAAACCTAAATGGAGTCGGCAACCCAAAATTATTCGGGACTTAATCTTAGAAAAGTTGGTAAGTGACACAAATAAAAATTGGTAAATGTCACATAGTAGTTGGTATTTAAGCCATTGGAAGAAAAGGTAAATCACTAAAAGTTGGTACACCCTAGAAAAAGTTTTTGTTTGGTTGGAACTTGGAGATGAAAGAATTTAGTTGTTTGATTTAAACTAAATAAACATCAGTAACTAATCCAAGCAAGAGTTCACAAAACCATAGTTTGTAAATTAATGAAAAAAATTGGTAATGACTCTAATAAAGATTGGTAATTTCTGAAAATAATAGTAAATTTAAAGAATCAGTAAGCAAGATAATCGAAAGTTGGTAATCAACAATTTAGATTCGTATTTCAATAGTTGGTAAGTTTAACTGGGTTGTAACTAAGGCTAATAACAGGTAGCAACTCAATAGAGAAGTTGCTAAATTAAAGAAAATAAATAATTGCAAGATCGTAAGCAACTCAGGTGAGAGATGGTAAATCAAAAATAGTTGGTAGGCTAATAAAAAAAAATTGGTAAATTCATATAAGAGCTGATAATTCAAGAAGTTTGTAAGAAAGATGAAAAAAGTTGGTAAAAAGATTTTTAAATCAAAAAAGTCAAATAAACGTTGGTAAGTAACTCGAAACTAGTTGATAATTTAATCAAAAAAGAATTGGTAAGTTACCAAAAATGTTAATAAATTCATAATAGAGTTGGCAAATTTGAAACATTAACAAGAAAGGCAAAACTAAAGACTGTAAAAGATAAGAAAAGTTGGTAATTTGTAAACTATTAAAATGAGTTAATAATTTCATAAAAGTATCAGTGAATTGCCAACAAGTTACCCAAAAATTAGGAAATAGTATTTCTTATTTTCCAAAAGATTTTTTACACTTATCAACTCTTTCATAATCCATGGACACGAAGAAAAAAATCCGTTTTTCGGGGCCAGATTAGAAAGAGAATAGCAAAAGTGTCCAATGAAATAGATTTCTTTCTTGTCAATATAGTTAGATACCTCCTTTCTCCTTTTCCATCATTTTCTATTCCATTATTTGCTCGTCGAGTTATATTTTCCAAAATCAAAGGAACGCTTAGATAGCTAGAGAGGGGAACTAATCAGTAATTACCTGATTCCAACAATTTTCTCAAAATCCTTTCTCGCGACATCGATTATGTAGTTGTGAAATTCTTCCTTCGGCCGATGCAAATCGCGTGCCTGTGGAGAAGACTGAGAATCTTCCCTCGTCTTATCGACATCTTGTGCCTGTAGAGAAGACGTAAGTTTTGCGTAAGCCGTTTCGTAGAAATAGGGCATGAGACGAGTTACACGTTTGCAGAAGAATGGCATACCATGAAATTCAAACAAAGCGCGAGATACTCGAACTTGGTCACAGAAGGATAAAACTGCTTGAAAAACGAACACTGCAACATACCAAAATGTATAAAGAGAAATCTATAGCTCGACATGAACTTCTTCAATGAAGAGTATTGTCGCATTATATATCAAGAGACTCGTAGAGACTATTACCATCCAGCCAAGCCCTTTTGATTTTTTTCCTAGGTTAGCAAGACAACCTCGGTCTTTCTGCTCCTTTAGTAATTCTGCAGCTCCAAACGATATAGATATGACCACTTCAATCAGATTCGCAAGAAACGCAGACGCTTCATACCAGAAATTCGCAAAGTAAATAAGTCTAGTGTGAGGGTCTTCGCTTACCTCGTTGCAGTTTATGATAGTCATCATCATTGATCAATGTGTTCCATTGATGTATCTAATGAACACAGCAACGTGGAAGGCGAGCGTCACAGAATTGGTCCAATAAATAAGTAGAGATTTGGAATGTAGTATGCAAGCCATACCTTTTCGTATCCAAGCACTATCTTGGTCACACATGAAAACACGTGGAAGGTACCTAGCACAAATATGAAGATGTCCAGTTGATGGAGAGCTTCAGCCGTCAGCAATGGCACCTTCCCCTGGACAAGTAGAAGTTGCACCAGAAATATCCATCATAAGATATTTATTATATCTGTTTCTCGTATAATCTTCGGAACAGTCTCTCATAAGCCCGGAGATGTGCAGAGACTTGATTATGTTGATTTATTTAAAGATACGTCGGACTATTGATGGATGTTTGAAATACATGATCCGATTATTTAGTATGTTCAATTTACAGTGCAATACCCTATTTCATAAACAGATCAGTAAACTGGCATTTATATCTCCAGCATTACTTAATATCATCTCCATCGTCAGGGGAAGGACAATACACAAAAAAGAGCGTTAATGAAGACAGAGCTTCGAGGAGGTGGGGCAGGAACATAAAATCACCTTTTCAGCGCAGAAATCAGTTGAAGGAGAAGTCTCGGCGAGGAGGTGGCGTCCTCGCATTTCACTGGACCGAAAGAAATTAGTGAAAAGGGCTGTGGTGGAAGAAGAGTCGTGCTTCTTGCAAGGAAGCCACCCGTTGGCAAGCCTCTCCGGTATGCAAATCTTCTCTATTCTAGTTTGGAACACCGCCAGGAGCAGCGATATGAACCCCAGCAGCATCAACTCTGTTGCCCCACCAACAACGTTAATGTCAAATTCATATGCACATCCGTAAGAATTCGGCGTTGTCAAAGGAAGGGGACAAAAATAGATCCTTCACCTTCTTTGATCTTTCGAAAGGCACCGACAAGCGTCTTCCATTTGGACTTGTTTAAAAGCTGCATCAATTCGACCGTAAACTCAAAGTTAAGTTACGCAAGCATTCTTTGATATCAAGAGGAGTACTGGAGCTTAGTCTTCAAGAAGGTGATGCGAGCGAAAAAAGACGGTCACCTGGCCAACACACTGTAGGAATTTATCGACAGCAAGAGAAATCAGGACTATACTGAAGCAAACCAGAGCGACCACCCACGACGGCGTGAACTCCAGCGTATTCCCCTCTACTCCGCTAGACGCCATTCTCTCTCTCTCTCTCTCTCTCTCTCTCTCTCTCTCTCTCTCTCCGCGTTTTTGATGTGCCCGCCTTCCTGTCCTCACACACCCATATATAGGATGACATTGGCGTGTAAATGTGTACGCATGTGCTACTCTCATTTGTTAAATAGAGTACCAGCGGACAAGAACATGGCAATAAAGAACTTGAAAATCGATCTTCCGATGCCCCAAATGACACCTCCTCCCGTTGACTCCGGTTGATCACTAAAAAGCGGGGAAATTTTGTAATGCATACTTTACTGGGACGGAGACGAGGCAGCTCATGCAAAATTGATTTAACCTAGGCCTCTGGCACGAGAATGTGCAATTTGAGCTCGCATTCGAAGTAATCTATGCAGCCTTGTTCTTGTTCCTCCATCGTTGCGATCATCAGATTTTGGAATTCTAGGTGTAATTTGGAGTTCTTGTTCCTATTTGACACGGATGTAACTGTTGAAGACTTTATGGAACGCGGTCCAAAAGCTGGGCTCGAATTGAAAAATCAATTCGACAATATTTCGATGAGCTGAGTTGTAACGTTCAATCTAGATGGAGTCATGGGGCATGCAATACCAAATGGAAATGTTTGGCTCAGAATGCAATGTTTCGGCCAAATCAAGACATACATTTGAGGTCGTTCTTGGCCTCAAAATCCATCTTTTTGACATGATTCGGGTGGTTTTCTAATTTTATAGTGTTTAATTGCATGTTATCCTGCCTTTTGCTATGACAAACAGGATTTCTTTAGGATTTCCTAAGTAATTGTGCCAACTTGCGTGTTATCTATTTTCACTGGCTCACTATTCCAGGATTCCTAGCCTAAGAAGCGTAGACACATTTTAGGAGCTTCCGTGTTGTGTTGGACACCTCGACATGTGTCTAATACGCTCCGACATGCTTGGACAAGTTTCCACACGCAGCCAACATGTGTCGGATTTTCCGACACGTGGTCAACTCTTCCCGATACGCGTGTCTGGAATTGCGAGAGGCATGGGTTTTCAAGGCGAGTCTGCAAGTGCGAAGGTCGTTGAAGAAGGCGATGGAGTGGAGGTGAGGGTGAGGGAGTGGTGGTGAGGTCGTGAGCGACGGCGGGGTTACTACTGGAAGGGAGGGCTAGAAGAAGAGTAGAAACTAAGGCGACTCAGAGAGCCACGACTACAATGTCGACATGGAGGGTAGGAGGCAAGGCTATGGATGCAACTACAAAGGAGGGAGGGCCGGAGGCGAGCGATTGCGATGAGGCAACTAAGAGAGAGCAAAGATCGAGAGGTAGAGGTCGTGGGAGGAGGAGGAGGCGGTAGCTGCTAGGGTTTTTAAGGCCCCATTTGGTTTGGTATTTGCGATGGGCTTTGGGACTTTAAAGTCTCTTGGCCAAATGCAAACACATTTGGTTCATGTTTTTGCTCAAATTTTGGAAAATACAATTGCATCTCCAAAGCTCTTTAAGGGCCCTTAATCCAAAGCAGATCTCGAGATATTTTGGGAAGTTGCATTTTCAAAATGCAAGTATTAGTATCGGTTACTATTCATCTTCTCCAAAGACAACCGTATGGAAAGCCGATTGGAGGCCGACAACCGCCGACCAAGCGGTCGCGTGCCCTGGTGACCGCCATGAGGGTTGCTTGACCCCAAAACCATCGCCCGACCTCAGGCAACACTTGGGTCGTGTGACCCAAGCGACTGATGGCCCGAATCACGCAACCCAAACAGCCGCCTGAGGTCGCACTATCTCAGGCAACCCCAAGCGATCGACGCCTAGGGTCGCATAACCTCAGGTGAGACCATTTGGCAATCCGGCGACCAAATCTAGCCGGTCAACCACTGGACTTCAAAAAAACAAATTACAATATTTTAAAAACAAATTACAATTAAAAAAAACAAATTAGTAAAAATCCTTTACAAATATAATTTTTACCAAATGGCATTTTAGCCAAAATTGTTTTGCAATACACTTTAAAATTACAATTAACCAAACGCTATTTGCATTTCGAAAAATTCTCTTAATCCAAAGATATTTGTATTTTTTTTAAAGGCATTTTCCAAGACTCAGAACCAAATAGAGCCTAAGTTTGCTTGCCTTTTAGTTTAGGGTTTTAGCAAGAAAGAAAAGTAGCAAAAAGAAATTAAAAGTGGGGATTTTGTTGGGACTTGGCGTGAGTGGAGGTGGGCGGAGGACTATGATTTCAATTCTCAAGGAATGAACTGACACGAGGGAGAGGAAGGCGGCACGGAGGGAGTGAAATAAATGGGTGGGGAACTTTTTGCGTCAGAAAATAAAAGCATTGAAATAAATTGTTTTTGGGGGAGGGTGAGGAGTTGGTCAAAAAAATAAATAAATGAGGGGGGGTGGGGGTTGGTCAAAAAAATAAATAAATAAACTAAAAAGTGATTTTAAAAAATAAAAGCATAAAAATAATAATTTTTGATTATTGTAAAAGATCATAAATTTATTTAAATAAGTCTTTTCTAATCTCTTATTAGTTATTAGTTTCATCAATATTTTTGTTAAATTAGCTTTTTGAATTTGAATCAAATTAATTAAAAATAAAAATATCTATTTAATGTATAACGTGTCCTAACATGTCGAAATTCTTTATTTTTTAGAAATGACATATCGGCGTATCATATCGTGTCGTGTGTCGGTGTTATTTAGTTACGCGGTTTATGGTGATTTTTTTAGCTAACAATTTACCATAATCTTTTCAGTATTCTAGATTGCTTATAACCTTTTTTTTATAACTACAAAAAATAAAATAAAAAAATCAGCCACCTGCGAGGATTCAAAATTATCTTTTCTTGTTTCCCCTGCACTGCTTACAATTTTTATTGCCTCCATGTTTTTCGTGCTCTCACCTAAACAGAGGATTAAAAAAAGACCCGGCTGGAAAGACTTAAGACACTGCTTACAATTTGTATTGCCTCCATGTTTTTCGTCCTATCACCTAAACAGAGGATTAAAAAAAGACCCGGATGGAGAGACTCAAGACATATACAAGTTATAATTGAACCCTCAACCAGGTATGTTCATCATTTAAAAGTTATCTTATTATTTATTTTCTTTAGAAAAAAATGTTTGACTATGTCAATTTCACGCTTAGGTCACTCATTTGAACTCTTTGCTCATATGTATTAAATGATGATTGGCGGGGCATTGATGAATTCGTAGTTTATCAATATGAGCTGAAGGGTTTCATGTAATAATTAAAAGTTATTAGATTGTGACCTATAAACAAAAATGAAAAAAAAAAAAAGGACTTCAGCTTCAAATAACGTTAGTTGGGGAATATTTTTATGGATTGCCAACTTTATCGGTCAATATTAAGGGGGAAAAAAAAGACAGTTGGTCCATGTCAATTAGTCAATTTTTATTGTTAATCCAACTGTCCAGTGAAACAAGAAACAAAAGTTCATGAATCAATCAACTTATGATCACATTTGTTTTGAATTGTTGGTGGAGGCTTGGTTGTGCGTTTTGTCTTCAGTGTCTCCTATTGAATTCACCTCGCCAGATTCTGTCGTCTCAACTCCAACAGATCCCTCTCTCGAACCCGTTCGGGTCGATTCAATATTTGTGGCCGCCTCTTTTGAGTTCTTTCTTTTATCGATCCACCTCGAAATCCAGGTCACGATCCACATGTCTTCCTCTTCATCCGCCCCTCTCTCCTTCGACCGTATCTTAATTTCATCGAGATCATGAAGACACTTTTTTATACAATCGCCGGATTGGTTCCCCTCCAACCGTGTCTTAATTTCATCGATATCATCAAGAGACTTTTTATACGTCCGTGCGGTAGGTTCTCCTTCAGATGTGATGGTTTTATTTATTTATGGTGATGGGCCTAAGTTGGCCCGTCCGCCCATGTTGGGCCTAAAAGCCTGGCCGGCAAGATGAGGGCCCATGGATGAATGGTTGCGATGTGAAAGGCTATGTTGTTTAGATACGAGGGGTTGCGTCTTTTGGAAGTTGTTACTTTGAAGAGTTACGTCTTTTGGATAAAACGTTTTTAAGGGAAGAAAAGAAAAAAATACACGTACCTTTTGGAAGTACGTACGCTGTTTTTCCTCTCCCAAAGAACATAAGAACACCTCCTCCAAAAACGTCTTTTTCTTCCCCCTAATAGCGACAACATCATCGGATAGAATGGGATTAGTTTTTCTTCCTCAAATCAACATCGGTGTTTAGTCTGTGGAATCAAGGTACGTTCGATAATGTGACGTGCCTTAAGATCGGTGATTCATGTTTGTTTTTGGGCTCATCTTCCGCATTTGTTTTAGGGGTTCGATTTAGTGTCGAATCTGTTTTAGGGAATCCGATATTCCCGACAAGATGCATCTCAGTTTTCTCAAGATCAAGAGACATTCCGCCCTGTTCGTCCCCTTGCTTCCTTGAATGCATCTTAACTTCAATGAGACAAATACAAGGAATTTTTCATCTTCAGTCCCATGATTTAAACTCGCAGAGAAGAAAAAACAACCAAAATCTTGATTGTATAATAGGTTGTAAGTTCAACTCACCTGTGATTTCATAATTGCGTATAGTGGTAATGTTCTGTAGATGCGCATGAACTGGACGAACACTCTGAGAGCGCAACAAAGCCGCATAAGTCAAATTCATTGTTAGGCCTCAATCATAAATCACAGTACAGATTATAGAACAGTGATATAATTAATAATGAGCAATAGGCCTTACTTACCCTATTGCTATTCTTGGGACAACAAAACCAATATTTCCCATAACGCAGGAGTGAAAATCATATTGGAACTGCATAGACACAGGATAGCGTGTTAGTTATGGACTTCCACCATATGCTACAAACTTTGCTTAACATTCTTGTTGATAATGACAATTTGAGTTATTTATGCCCACCAATATAAAGAAGAAGAAAGCAATCTCCAAAGAGTTCTCGAACAGCACAATGTGAATCAGGATGCGGATGAGATGAGGCCGACCAAACCAGCGAGTGTCATCTGAAAATTCAACAACCAGATCCACTCTTCCTTTGCTAGGAGTCCTTTCTAATTTGTGTACGCTTTTCAGCAACCGCTTTTGCTAGTTGTGTCATCTTATGCTCCGAAATAGTGCCGACAATGAGCAAAAGCTGTGCAGAATGAAAGACCACCTAAATTAGATACAAAAATAGACTGATCTTCTTTTTTCATCAAGATTCATTTGAAATTCACAAGGGATGATGACTAAAAAGAGGAGTTTTTATCACTACTTACAGTCAACGGAATGAAAGATATCCAAAAATACACATGCCATCCTGCATGAATTGTACCAAGAAATGGATTGGAATGATGATATCTTTCTTCTAAATAATAGAGCCTTATTACAAATCTCAAAGGCAAAAAGAGAGAACAATACAATCGACCTTCATTCAGGATTATTAATGATTTAATTCGGAAAGTCCAACTTTAACTGCAGAAAAATGTCGCATGATTTCTGCTAACACACGATGAAAGCAGTTTGACATGCATATTTCAGGTTTCAAATAGGAAGACTCACTGTCATGATCTCTAATGCAATTTGACTTGTATTAGGGAATCGGTGTCTCACGGAACTCATTTTTCCTGCATTCCTCAATGATACATCACAATGCAGATTACGCTAATTCTAGGTGTAGTAAGAATTGATCATTTTAGTACCGGAATGTTCATGTGCTTAAGTCACCACCATTCTTGACTAAGACTGTGTGATCCGGGTATTGGTTGCCCTTTACTAGCACTCGACTTGAGTTATTTTATGGGATAAGTGCTGTAGAAGTCCTAAAACTTGTCACGAAAATGTAATTGAGTCCTAAAACTTGCAAAAAGTGCAATCAACTCGTGACAAGTTTTAGGACTTCTACAGTACTTATCCCATGTTTTATTAAACATCGTCGGTTCTATGATATAGTCAGAAACTTTATAGTTCCTGCTAATGTTTCCATGCAGAATAATTATGCATTTGTGTGATTAAGTCACTCACCGGCTACATTCACAAGCAAAAATATCACTGCGCATGTCCACAGGTACCAGCTGCGATATTGATAAAAATGCAAATCAATATGCCTGAAGAAGAGCTAAATATTCTCTAAAATTTTCAGTATTATTTTGGTGCCAAAGTCATATTTCATTGTTTTTCATTAATTTAATAATGTCGGAGAAAGATTGGTTGATTCAATAACATTCTCCCATTAATAAATTAAAGCCTGATGCCACACTTTTTTCTCAGCTGTTGCAAATTAATTTATATATATATATATAGAGACACACACACATATATAAAGCAAAGCCATTAATTTAAGATGAGTAATTTGGCATGTTGTAATGGAGATCCATCCTGTTTTGTGCAAAGTGGGATGAGCAAAATCCGCAACTCATTATTCAATAACTTTATCCTCGTATTTATGTTCCATTTGTTGCTCACCAAGCTTAATTTTCGTCATGGAAATACGGCCTCACCCAATAGATTAGTTAACTCGTGAGTGATCAATTCAAAGTAAAATAACCATAAGTATATCGATGAAATAACCATATCATATATCATATATTTGGAAATAGGGGCCAAATTTTGAAATATCACAACTCTTCTTCTCTTACAAAAATTTCATTCTCGAAATTTGAACTATTACAACTCTTCAACAAAAAGATGAAAGTGCTGACCCCTCACTGACTCTTGGCTTTCTCACATGACTCCCTCCATTCTGTGGTGTTACTAGATCACTTTGACTAATGGAATCGTCTTGTTGCATAGTACTTGCTCCTTTCGATCTACTATCCAAATAGGTCTCTCAACGTACGACATCCTGTCGTCCACGTCTATTTCCTCAAAATTTAGCACGTGAGTCGGATTAGGTTCATATTTTCTCAACATCGACACGTGAAAGACGTCATGCACTTGAGCAAGTCTCGGTGGCAACGAGAGATGATAGGCCAAAGTCTCGATCCACTCCAAAATCTCGAAGGGGTCAACGTACCTTGGACTCAACTTCCATTTCTTGCCAAAGCGTGAAGTGCCCCACATTGGTGACACTTTGAGGAAGATGTGCTCACCCACCTAAAACTCCAAAGGCCGATGCTATTTATTTGCATAGCTCTTTTGACGGCTCTAAGCGGTCTTAATCCTTTCTCGGAAGATTCTAACGATGTCCACTAACTGTTGAACCAACTCAAGACCCGTAATCTTACAATCACCAACTTCGTCCCAACAGATAGGAGTTCTGCAAGTCCTACCAAATAACGCTTCAAATGGCACCATCTTGATGGTTTTCTAATAGCTGTTGTTATAGGCGAACTCAACCAAATAAAGCTGCTCCTCCCAGCTTCCCTTGAAATCCAACACGCAAGCTCGTAGCATATCCTCCAGCGAATAGTCCATTTAGACTAGCCATCTGTCTACGGATGATAGGCCGTGATGTACTACAGATTCGTTCCCAAAATAGTTTGTAAACTTTTCCAAAAGGCTGCGGTAATCTTTAAATCTTGATCTAACGTGATTGTCACTGGTACTCCATGAAAACAAACTATCTATCGCACGTACAATTCAGCATATCTATCCAATGCAAAGTACTTTCGTTTAATGATGAAGTGCGAGACTTCGTTAACCTATCAACCACAACCTAGATAAAAACGTTACCCCACTAACTCCTCGACAATCTCATCATGAAATCCATCGCAATATGTTCCCATTTCTACTTGGAAATCTCGAGAGGTTGCAAAAGTCCACTAGGCTTGCAATGTTGTGACTTATTGGCACGTCAAACACTTAGCAAAATGCTTGGCGATATCTGCCTTCATGCCATTCCACCAATAGTACTAGGGCAGATTCTAATACATCTTGGTGTTGTCTGAATGAATATTGTAATTGGTACGATGGGCTTCTGACAAAGTTTCTTCACTTAAGCTTTACGTCGTTGGGTACGTAGAATCGTCCTCGAAACTTCAATAGTCCATCCTCAGTGACTTGGAAATCAACTTTCCTCTTTTCTACATCCTCTTGTAGAACTTTCTGGATTTCAAGGTCTGTCGACTACAACGTTTTAATCTTCAATTGTACTTCTGGTTCAATTTTAAGGGTAGTCTTGAGACTTGAAAGGTAGCTTACCTCAAATTTGAAATCCGAATTTCGAATTCTTTCGAGCAAAATACATTCTTGAACCATCATTTGCGCAATTGACGACTTCCGACTCAGCACATCTGCGACCCTATTGGCTTTCCTAGGATGATACAAGATGTCACAGTTGTAATCCTTTAGAAGTTCTATCTAACGACTTTGTCTTATGTTCAAATCCTTTTGAAAGAACAAATATTTGAGACTTTGATGGTTCATAAAAATCTGAAACTTTCTCCGCACAGATAATGTCTTTAAATCTTCAGGACAAAGATAATCACTGCCAGCTTGAAATCACGCGTCGGATAATTCAACTCATGAGGCCTCAGCTGATGGGATGCACGCGCCACTCCTCTCTCATGTTGCATCAAGACGCAACCCAATTCTTTATACGATGCATCTTTGTAAATCTCATATCCTCTAGTACCGAACAGAATCGTCAATACGAGTGTGGTAGTTGGCTTATGCTTAAACTCTTAAAAACTATGCTCGCACTTATCCGTCCATTCAAACCCTTCATCATTCTTCAGCAATTGCGTCAGAGACATGGCTATCGCAAAGAATCTTTCCACAAACTACCTATAATAACCGACCAATCCTAAGAAATTTCAAATCTCAGTCACTATCTTTGGTCTCGACCAGTTCATAACAATTTCAAATTTAGTCGAGTTTATGGAAGTCCTTTAACCTGAAATCACGTGACCCGGGAAGGCTACACGAGTTAGTCAAAACTCGCACTTATTGAACTTGGTGTACAGCTCTTGTTCTCGCAAGGTCTGAAGTAAAGTCATCAAGTGTTGCTCATGCTTCTCTGGACTCTTCGAATATACCAAGATATCGTTGATGAATACGATCACGAATTGGTCTAGGTACTCTTTGAACACTTGGTTCATCATATCCATGAAAGTAGATGGGACATTGGTTAAAATCAAACAGCATTGCGGTGAACTCATAGTGACCATAACGTGTACGAAATGCCGTCTTTAGTATATCCTCATTATTAATCCTCAGTTGATGGTAACATGTCCTTAGGTCGATCTTGGAAAATACCGAAGCTCCCTGCAGCTGATCAAATAAGTCATCGACCTCTCCAACCGTCACCTCTGGCCGATCACTGAGGTCCGACAACCGACTGGAGGAAGGAGGAGGAGAAAGGAAAAATAAAAATAAAAATAAAAATAAAAATAAAAATAAAAGGAAAAAATATATTAAAATAAAATATTAAAATATTATTAAAAGTTGTCCACATCAACGCTAATCGTGCTATGTTAGCTAGAAAGGATTGAATTAGCACCAAATAAAAAGGTTTATGACTAAATTGACACAAAGTGAAAAGATTTAGGACTAAATTGGCAATAACAAAAGATTTAGGATTAGATTGGCACAAATGCAAAATGTTTAGGATTTTTTTGATACTTTTCCATAACTTGAGCCACCCAAAGGTGTTGTCACGCCCCGATCCTTGGGCACACACCCATCCCTTACCTAGTCGATATAAAAGCGACGTCACAGGATGCATCGCCGACCCATTCATTTTTAATATGCATGCAAAAGCATATAAATAATCCCTAGACAATAAAATAATGTGATAGGAAAGTAGGGCCGCAAATTTCGACATTAACATAATCCTTTTTATAAACAAACAGGTATATATACACTGTCAGGTTGTTTACAAAAATATCGGCTTAACAAAAGGAAACTGTCCTATGATCCTCTAGTCAAACATGTTCGCCGATTCTTCGATCTCCACTTGGGCTTCCGGTCCTCCACCAAAACCATCTAAGGACTTGAAAATGGTTATACAATAACCAGTGAGACAATGTCTCAGCGAGTTCTACTCCCTAAGACCCGATTAGTAAGCCAATATGCCATAAGGGCTGCCTATGCACATCACAGGTCAGAGGACTTACCCTGACCTCATATTCCACCTGCAATTCAACATAGTTCAAATAGGCACTCAATCAATCACCACAGATCAAAACATCGATCAATCGACCTAGTCGATTACATGTCACCACGACCCCTTCTTGGTCGGCTCATTTCATACTATCTATAAAGTTCGCTTATATCAGGACTGCTCACTGCTAAGCTGATAAATAAATAGTATAGCTCGCTTTTGAGATAATCGGATATATGGCTCTCTATCTAAGCTGCCATATCGCCCTTAGGCTGATATCGTATACCAACATTGCTCAATCTAAGCTGATAAGGTATACTGCTCTCTGCTAAGCGGCATATCGCCCGTAGGCTGATAAAATATACCGACATACTCAATCAAAACTGATAAGGTATAATGCTCTCTGCTAAGCTAACATATCGCCCATAGGCTGATATAGTATACCGACATACTCAATCAAAACCGATAAGGTATATTGCTTTCTGCTAAGCTGATATATTGTCCGTAGGCTAATATAGTATACCGGTATACTGCTCTCTACTAAGCTGACATATCGCTCGTGGGCTGATATAGTATACCATTCCAAACATACATCCAATTTCACACCTTTTACCATTCCCGATAAAATAGCCGTGTGTGGGTACACGTTTGGTTTTAGCCAAAATATCATATTTTTGCTTTAAAACATCCCACCAATTTCAACAGCCCATAAACATATTTTTGGTGCTGTAAACCGACGCCCGGTAATTTTCCAATTAATTACCAAAATTAATTAATTTAGGAATAAATCATAAAATCGCAATTAAATCAATTTAGCACAAATTAAAGCTCGAATAAATAAACATAGTGCACCACGATAATCAGCATAAAATTCTGGTCACCAACTATCCCGGTCTAATTTCCGGAAAATAATTAATTAATTAAATAATTACGAAAAATATTAAATAAATGCCAAAAATCCAACTTAGGCCCGTAATGCTTAATTGGACGCCGAAACGGACCCAAAAAATTTTCGAATCACTCTAGTTAAATACTAGAGCTCGTCTATGCCCTAATTGCACTATCTATTCACTTAACATGCATTGGTAAGGCACTAATTTAATTACTTTAATCTAATCTATCCACATAATCACACTTAATTAAATCTAATCAACTCCTAAGCATCATTAGTCTACTAAGCGGGATTAGTGAGTTAAACTCATTTGTTCAACGAGCCAGTCGGTTCAAATCGACGGGGACGCAATAGGACTCGACTTTCCTCAAAGTGGGCCAAGTTTTTGGGGCCCAGAACGACCTCAAAACAAGTCAAGACTCTTGCTGGAAACCCACTGCTTTGCTCTCTGTTTTGGGCTACAAAAGAAGAAAACAAAGGCTGGTTCGGCTTCTGCTTCTGCTTGCTTGACAGAGGAGAACCAACTGCTGAACGGCGAGGAATCAAGCTAATCGGAGCTCCGACTAGCAAGTGGTCGCAACCGGTGGCTCCCGGAGGTCAAGGGGGACTTGCTAGTGGTTGGTATGGGTGGAGGTAGGGTCGAAATGGGGAGAAAACGGCTGAAAGTCGTGAAACAGGCGAAACAGTGCAGGCGAGTGGCTTCCAGACGGTCCGGCGACCGGTTTCTTCTCACCGGTGTACAAGACGACCGGCGGCTCCGTTCGGCACAAGGTCGGGCTCCTTTGAACGGTTTGGATGTGCTGAGAACAACGGTGGGTGGAACGAAGGCTAATTCGTCCGAGAAGACCACTTTTAACTCGATCTTTGGCAAAAGGTCAGCTGGAGTAGAAACTGGCAAAAGGAGAAAATAGGGAGGAAAAAGGTCCGGCAGGCAAGGGGGATGGGCTAGTTGCTCCGGCGGTCTCTCTCTGGTTTACTGAGCTTGAAAAAGGCACAATGAAGAAGGAAATGGAGGCTACCCACCGTAGATGAGGGAGAGAGGAAAGAGATGGGGAGATAAGGGGGCCACAAGGTCACATTTTTCTCTTCAATTGTCTCCCTTGACCATCCTCCACCACCAGCTGCTTCCTAGGCCCAAGTTCAGCCACCCATGCTCCCATCTAGAAGCTTGAATTGGTCCATAAGTCATGGTGGTGAGGGGCATACGAATTTCAAGCATTTTCCCTCCAATTGGACACCATTTCTTTCTTAAATCAACACGAACTGGCCTCCATAAATTCAATCAACCCACCATCAATCATCTTGGCATTTTTCCTCACCCCTACAGCTCACTTGCTTCCCAAATTTGTGATAAAAAACGATCCCCGACATTTTCCGAACAAAACGGCCCTACCTTGACTTTTTCCCAAGAAGTCTTGATTTGCAGAAAAATCATCTGACACTGAGTCGATACTCCTAAAATTACTTGTGACATGACAGAACTTTCAATTTTTGAAATCGGATTAAAATTTGCGGTTAATTTCACTCTAGCACGTTTTTAACGTGACTTAGGCTACCGAGTTGGTTTCAGAAATTTTTAGTGCAAATGACCCGTGATCGATTTTCTTCGAGCCACAATGAACCCATTCGACACATTGGCGACTCTCGGTTGTCGTGAAAATCTCGAAAATTCAAATACGAACACAGGGTACAAAAACGATAGAAAAATCAGTCTAGTGCCGGCTGACGAGAATTTTCCAATTTAGTGGAGTCACCCATGTTTAGCCACACATTTCAGTCAAACCGACCTATCTCTGATCTCTAATCAATTTACGTCTGTGCCGTAATGATCTCGGCAGATGAACACGGTCGAGCAGCCAATTCTTGGTCGAATCCTCAAGTCTATTTGCCTTAAAATCCTTAATGGCTTCCATAGATAGTCTAGTTATCTCACGAGTGATCGGCTTTGAAAATAACACTATAGGCGCGTCGATGAAATGCCCAATTTATTCAATTGAAAGCATAATCGAAAATCTAGGATGTCACAGGTGCACATGACTCGATCCTTGTTATACTGAAGCAGGTTCATATGGAAGGTTTTCAACGTGCTTGACTATTATCATCTCTATCCCAAGTTCCAGGAGAAGGTTTTCACATCAAATCAAAGAGCGAAGGATTAATTATGTGGAAGATATCACCCAAGGGCTTGAACGGTCCCGAAACTCTAGATAGGGCCGTTTTCCTGTTGCAATCTCAAGAAAGAGGTGGTCGTGGTTTCTTGTGAATAAGTCGCTTGTTGAAAACGCCTTTATTTGATGATGTTGAGCTACTTTCTACTCTTAATATTTGAAGCCCTTCCATTAAATTACCGGATACTATGCTCAATGGACATAACCATTCACATGCATTGTATGTGTACACATAGGAATACAATCTCTACTTTCGTCCATTTATTATTTTTCTATTTAATGTAAAGTTCAATACTTACTTCTTTATTAGGAAGTCTTTATTTGATAACACTGACTATACATCTACCTAATTATGTTAATAGTAGCATTTATCTTTCTTAAAATTTGAAGTCTTCCCGTGGAATCATTGGATAAGGGTTTATCAACATAAGTACATCAATCACCGGCCGTGGTGGCTCCGCTGGTAAGACTTCAGTGATCCTTCATCACCAGGGGGTTTACGGTGCGGCTGTCGGCTGTAAGCTGGTTCCTCCTGTCTCAAAAAAAAAAAAAAAACATAAGTACATCACATTTATCATACTTCAAATCACGGTTGTAATTTGTAAACAATCAAATAAAAGTTGTTGATTTATTAAGAGTTTCATAACTTACCATCAAATTAATAGACATGAAAATTTACCGGTAACTATTTTTCATCAACAATTTTATCTACTTGCGAAAGTATTCACAAATTTACCTAGGATCGGAATATTTTTTTTCCTTGTTTTTTTCCCAAAATGAAACGATAGGATCACCCCATCTATCTATTTTCGAAGTTTTCCACAACCTAAATTTCCTCCAATCTTACTACCCACGTTTTTTTTTTTTTTTTTTTTTTTTTTTTTTGCCAAAGCCATTTCTTTTAATGGTTAGAGAGGCGGGAAAAGAACACCAAGACTTTGCCATAGAGATCTCTAAAAGGAGAGGGAGGATATTGCTCGGAACAAATTTACATGTTGTCAATGTGAATTTCAGATTTCGGAGATTTAACAAGAAGTCCGAGACGTATTACCAGATACCAAGCTCATTCGTACATCTCCTTGCGACCAAATATGCCTAAGCTTGTTATTGATGTGTAATATTGGCTCTATAAGCCCAACCCGTGTTCTTTTAAAGTTAAACTCGGCTCATCTTCATTTTTCTTCTCCACATATCTCACGTAAAGTCAATGCAGTGGACAGAACAAGGAAAAGAAGAAAAACGAGAAGCTTGACCGTGAAGAAAGAAAGAGGGAAAGACGAGAGGAGAGAAATTGGCACATGTAGCCAATCCGGACACTCCAATTAGCCAAATCAATTACGAGTCAATTATCGTCTAATCGGAGTAATTTTGCAAGTTATGGCACAAATTTGGAGTTATGTGAATTTTAAACTATGAGATTTGATTGGGGAATTCTTTGAGCTGTGATTTTTGTGGAATGGCAGCCTAGGGCATTGTGGAGTGGTGACATTTGACGAAAATCAATTTCGAAGTATGGTTTGTTTGGAATGAAATTCGGTAGTTTTGTGCGCAAATTATGCTTAGCAGATGATATGCGTAAAGGAAAAGATGGATGTTTGCTATAAACAATTTTTTTCATTAGCGCTTAGGAGTCAATTCGTTAATGGTTGAACGCAAGTTTAGTTGAGTCATTCACTGGAGTAGTGTTTTACTTGGATTTTAATATCATTTTTTGATTAATTATTAGGAATTTGAGTGCGTTGACTAGAGTAACCACCGCAGGTTGGTTTTCAGCTTTTCCATGTGAGCAGCACTGTCCTTTCTAAGAATTTATACTCATGTCTCCAAAATGATAAAGATTTGACATTTTATGAATTATGAATAAGTATGTCTGCTTCATAAAATTTGGATCAGGCAATTACTATGTTTTGGTATTTGTGAAAGGTGCAAGAACTATTTGGTAGAAATATATATATATTCTGTTTGATTAACGAAGTTGAAAAATATTATATATTTTGGGTTGGTAAAACCATTTTACAAAAAGCTCTTGTATTTATATATATATATATATATATATATATATATATATATATATGGCGTTTGATTTAATTCGGTTTATAAAACTGGTTTATGAAATGAATTCTAAAATGATTCGGGAAATGTTTTACGTTTTTTGGTGGATGAAATGATTTATTGTATTATGATGTATGAGATAGTTTTTAGATTGGATTTTTTGTATTGGAGGATAATAGTCGGATATTTGGACTGAAAAGTTATGTGAAGAGATTTATGAAATGTATTATGATGTATGAGATAGTTTTTAGATTGGATTTTTTGTATTGGAGGATAATAGTCGGATGGTCAATATTGGCGATTGACTTACTTGAACCCTATTTTACTTATGGAAACCAAGATTTCGTTTGTATGGGCGATCGGAATCAATTTGAGATTCTATCTTTGTCACTCAACGGCTTCCAAATCTTCTAGATACGGGAATATTGGAAGACGATCCTCAGATGTTGTCCAACGGCTTTTGGAAGTGGAGGAGTATAGAATTTATAATTCCAAAGTGTACGATCTTCTATCATACACTTGTCTCTCGTGAGCTTAAACGTTTGTGATCTTGAACTTAGTGAGATAGTGTGATCTACTACTAAGTGTTTGCACTCAAAGTTGTAATCTCTTGTTGATTGCATAGTGGAATCCAGCCAAGAGAAGAATTTTAGCGTGGGAGAGTGGACGTAGGCTTGGATTAAGCCGAACCACTTAAACATTGTGTTCTTATTCTCTTCCCTCAACTCATTTATTTTATTCCGCATATATTTGTCAAGGTTTTTATTTAAACACCTATTCACCCCCTCTAGGTACCCGTGTTCTCTTATTGGTATCGAGCCAAGTGCTCGGTTTATAAAAAGTGTTTTACTTTTGAGCTAAAGATCTTTTATGGCTAGTATCTTGGCACCGGGACTTATGGAGGGACAAAGCAACACAAGGCCACCATATTTTGATGGAAATGAATACAACGTGAAGAACAAAATAAAAGCATTCTTAAGAAAAGATCCCTTGCAATGGGATGTTGTGGAAAAAGGAATCAATCCACACTACTGCATCTACATCAAATAAGAATGGCAAAGACAAAGAAAGCAAACCCCCGCTCCATGTCTCGGACGAGAGATGTCCAAGAAAGCGCTTGATGCAAAAGCCATTTATTCTTTATTGCGCATTGTCTCCTGCCGAATATAATAGAATCTCTTCATGTTTTGGGATAGACTTCATGTTACATATGAAGGGGTTTGTAAAGAGACAAGAGTAAATTTCCTGCTTGGCCAATATGTCCTTCAAGATGAAGCCGGGAGAGTCGATTGGAGATATGTTCAATCGTTTTACAGAAATATTTGGCATATCAAGGTCATCCAATTTCTTCTCAATGAAGGTCAACAAACTCTTGCGAGGTCTCTCAAAAGGTTGGAACCATGTCAAGACTTCAATCCGGAAACTCGATTATGCAACTCTCCGTTGATGAATTGATTGGCACTCTTCAATCCTATTGAAGTGGAACAAATCAATGATGAAGATCCCGAGGTAAGAAGTCCATCGTTTTAATATGTCAATTACGATGGTTCACAAAATGATATGGATGACGAAGAACTTGCTTTTATGATCAAGAAATTCAAAAGGTTGAATAGAAAAGGAAGTGGTCGAAAGACAATACAAGCAGAATTAATTCGGTTTATAAAACTGGTTTATGAAATGAATTCTAAAATGATTCGGGAAATGTTTTACGAAAAGTTTTTTGGTGGATGAGTTGAGTTGTGAAAAGTTAAGTGATTGATTTATGAAATGTATTATGATGTATGAGATAGTTTTTAGATTGGATTTTTTTGTATTGGAGGATAATAGTCAGATGGTCAATATTATATCGCTACGAACCCTATTGAGGGTCTATGGGTATGCGCACACTCGGGTTAAGATATCCTTATTGGCCGAGCCATCGGCATTACGGCTTAAGACTTAGCCAAGGCAATCGCCTTGTCACGAGGCATTATGCATGATCGTTATTGGATATTTAAGCACAAGTTTGATCAATGAAGTGAACAACTGACATGTGATTTACGTTTGGTTAATTGAGTAGACCGTTGACATATGATTTGAAATTAGTCGATGGAATGGACTATCAATGTGTGGTTAAATGAGACTAATTAATAGAATAAACCAATGATAGTTAATTTGTTATTGTGAATTAATATTGTTATTGCTCTTATATATGAAAACGTTTGTTCGAAAGATATTATCTACTTTTGATATTTTACGCATATGGTAGTCTAGCTTTGGGATTGATGAATGGTAACATCATTTTTTGTAAAGAGTATAGTAAGTGTTCAATTCGCCTAGAAGAGATGCATTATTCACTAAGTTATGATTACTCACCTCATTACTTCAATCTTTTCCAAATTCTTTAACCAGCGATGAGTAGTACGAAAGTGATACAGACAAGACTTTTAGAAGGTGAATTTTGATAGTTTGAGGCTACATCCTTCGTATGAAAAGACGGCTGTATCATTCCTTATACTTGATGGTTTTGGGGTGTGTGACGTGATGTGTCCACTTGCAATATTGGACGAGTGCTTCAGCTTTTTCTATGTTTTGTTTCCTCTTGGAATGTACCTGGTTGGGACACTCCTGTTTACCAGCGAATTTCATCGTCCAGACAAAGGGCGAGAACGGTTTAGAATTAAATTACACCAAACGATACATCACACAATTCACAGGAAGACGTTGAAAGTCGGTCTTGTTTGTGATCGAATTCGGCGGTGCAACACTTATCTCTTGATGCTGAGGGCATCTTTTCGGCACATTCCTCCTCAAATGTCATCCTTGTGTGCTTCTCCAGGATACCTCAGCTTGCTGGAGTTACTGATGACATCCAGGCTAGTAAATTTGTGATGGTTAGGTTGTTCTGCCAAGTGCACTAACTGATGGTTTCCATTAATTGAGACATTTATGGTTCGCTTGCATTTGGGTCATTGAATTCTGATGGTTGTTCTATCCATCACCTCATCCACAGGATGTGTCTATCCAGTCATTTTCCAAAGGTTTGGGTTCTGTGGTCGACTGGCAATCGAATCTTGCTATGTTGACTGATGATGATTTGACGCAGAAAAAGAAAATCTATACTCATACATATGATGAATTATTGTACATTACGGTCTTGCTCTTCTTAATTGATTGTGTGTAAATGTCAAGTATAAAAGAACTGACTTCACGGCTTCATCAGTCTCTGCGTGTCGGAGGTTGGGGACATTGGAGATGGAGATTGCTTGATTTCTTGCGCTTCCGCATCCCCTATCTCAGTACCGTTTCCGCCATTTTTTGTCAGCTCAACTCCCACTGATCCCTCTTTCGAACCCGTCTGAGTACTAGACCCATCGGTGGCCTTTTTTCTTAAATTCTTGTTCTTTTTTGCATGCTGGGCCCAGCCGACGAGCCCCTGGTGTATGTGTTCATCAAATATCACCTTCTTGAACGAAGTCCCCATCTTAATTACATCAACACAAACAAATTAAAAGCACATCAGTCTCATTGTTTACCCAAATCAAATGTATAATAATGTAACAGTCGTATGATGCGACTCTAACCTGTGTTACAATTGCGTATAGAGGTAGTGTGCTGTAACTACAAAGGAACTGGACAAACACTCTGCAGAACATGAGAAAAATTTCGATGTCAGGAGCCGACGATTAGTCTTTGTACAAAGCATGGATTGAAGAGATTAGTGTAGGCCTCACCCAATGATAAGTCTTGGAATGATATAACCGACCTCACCCATTATGCAGGAGCTGAAATTATATTGGACCTGCAGAACAGCAGAGCATTAGTCCTGTTTTCCAGAATTATTAATTTTAACTGACAATGAGACCCGCTTGTCCTTACCCATATGAAGAAGAAGAAAGCCAGTTCAAAGGAGTTTTGGAACAGAATGATGTGAATCAGGACAAGGATGAGCCGAGGCCGGTGGAACCAGAAATGGTCGTCGGAT
Organism: Eucalyptus marginata; assembly: GCA_014182565.1. NCBI lineage: Eukaryota > Viridiplantae > Streptophyta > Magnoliopsida > Myrtales > Myrtaceae > Eucalyptus > Eucalyptus marginata. The sequence goes on from CM024585.1 coordinate 5,850,508, forward strand.
GGCTGAACGACCAAGTCCCCCGCAATTGCTACATGCCTCTGGGCAACCTCCTGCGCCAACTGAGTTATCACATGCTCCAGTTTGGTTCCAACCGCCAGCAAAAGCTGCACAGAAGCGATAAGCCATTTAGATAAGAGAACCTTCTACATATTAACTTGGGGTTTCCATTTACTTACAATCAACGGGATGAAAGATATCCAGAAGTACGCATGCCAACCTGCACAAATTATTCCGGGACTGTTCATCACTTGAAAATAATGTCTCTAGTACAGCTTCTGCACAACTATACGTTCTAACTAAGACAGACAGTGCTTAGACAACTTACCAGCAACATTGAGCAGCAAGAAGACCACGACAAATAACCAGAGGTACCAACTGTGACAATGAGACGATCATTTAGTAGATAGCCTGAAGAAGAACGAGCTAAAAACTTCCTATGTTCTATTTTCTGGCCGAAATGTGTACCAAGTTTTCTCTTGGCAAAAATAAACGCACAAGTTCATTCATGAAGTGAAAGGTATATAGCTAAAAGCAAGTCCCTTTTTACCTTATACCGACAACTTTCTTGAAATCGGCCTCCAGAGCACGTATCATGTACTTGTGGAAATTGAATTTCGGATTGCCTCTACAGTGAGCCTAAAGAGATGAACGTAACAAATGTCAGTATTGAATTTTACTAGGATCACCTCGCCATATGTAGGCATCACAGGAGCATATGGACTAAAAGTTTATGTTTAGAGGAATATCATACCATGATGAAACCCAAACGAAGCGTTGTATAATCCGACTTGGTCACAGAACCATAGAACTGCTTGAAAAACGAATGCTGCACCAACAGGAAATTGGGTCAGGAATGAACCGACGCCTACAAAAATTGCCTGAATATGAGCCTGGACAGAGCTAAATGCCATATTGAAAGTTCAATTTGCAATATTGGATTTCTCCAGATATTAACTTAGAGTTTTAGTGAAGATTAAGTTACATGAACTAGGCAAATGAAGAGGAGCCCTTCAAGACTTACCACCCAGCTGAGTACAGATAAGTTCTTGCCAATGCCGAGAAAACGTCCTCTGATGAAGGTGTGATCCTGAACATGTGTGAATTTCGTTCGCAAAGCTGTGCATCAATTTTTAAATGTTTGAGACTAGAAACTCGGAATGATAGTGCAGAAGAATATGCCACAGCAAAATTTTCCACTTTTGAATTGAACGACATTACCCTCTTCGGGGTCGTACTCCTCCTTCTGAATGGCATCCTCCCACCGCTTCCATCGGCGTATCTAAAAGCGCATGAGACTAGATCAAGCACTTAGACAACTGATTAAAGACACATTTGAGAGACAGGAGATCAAAAAGGACAGATCACAAAGTCTCCTGGCATGACATGAAGTTACCTGTGCCCCCCCACATAAGATCGTTAGAGCGCAGAAAACCACATGCACGACGGCCAGCACGAAGATGAAAATGTGCAGATGATGAAGCGCCGTGAGAGACAACAACGACACCTTCCCCTGAGAACAATAATAACCGCGTTATTCTGCCGCACAATCTTCAACTTTGCTACATGGCTAAGGCCTCAAGATACATTATGTTATCTCCTACCAAACGGTTCTAAATCTCACAGGAATGGAGCCACAGCATCACTTGTGAGAACGACAAAATATGCATTTCGAGGTATCTAATAACTTTTTGTGGACAGGAAGCATCGTTAAGCATTGAGAAAACATCTGACAGCTGTTCCTGGGTATCAATCGTTGACTTGGAGAAAGATAATGAAAAAGCATATATATAAACAATGCCAATATGAAAAGGGAATAAGAAACCACTCACGCAATCTTGAAAAATGGAACCTTGACCAAGAAATGAAACGAAAACAGGATTTGAATACTTGAAAAGCCAATTCATAGCTCACTGCATAAGCCATGTCTCAACAATTATAGATCGGATCTCCAAAATGAAAGATTACATAGCCTTCGGAAAAATCTACAAGACGTGTTCAGCATATGCTCACTTTACTCATGATGGAGCAGGCAACTTTCTTCTGTCGTGCCGAATCAAGGCAAGTCGTGCGTATATACTCATCAACATATAATAAAAAAACATTCTCTCTCTCTCTCTCTCTCTCTCTCTCTCCCTCAATACAATGGAGAACCGAGTAAAAGAAAACAAAATGAAGAAAGAACGAGGGACATGCACGCAATTTAGTACATACATGTAGATAGGGAGGGGGGGAGAGAGAGAGAGATGAAGCTTTGTGATATAGAAAGCTAAGCTACCTCGTTACTGCAGTAGTTAGTGGAAGCTGCCGAAGCCTCGGCGAGAAGGCGGCGTGCTCCAGGAGGGAAGAAATTGGTCAGGAAGTGAGCGGTGGTGCTACCGGCGGCAGCAGAGGCTTCCTTCTTGCAAGGGAGCCACTTGTTGGCAAGCTCTTCCGAAATGCATATCTTGCTTATTCTAACTTGGAACACGGTGAGCAGGAGCGATATGAAACCCAGCAGCATCAGCTCTGCACACATAATATTCAAACTTTAGAAATGGACACATGAAATTGCGATGTCTAGTATATAATGTTGAGAAGCAAGTGGATGTATAAGTAAAACTATTGCTTTATTTTATATAAAACAATATTACAACTCTCTCTTTTATCACACTCTCACAACACAACACTCAATGTACTTGCTCACCCACTCACTTTTCAAATCACACGCACACACCCACTCACTTTTTGCATACTACACTTACACTACACACTACACTTCACGCCACCTACTCCACTCACTCACAACACCCCTCACACTTACACTTTAAGAGACAACAGCCCCTATTTATAGGAGCCAAAGTCGGTGGAGTTCCAAGAACAAAAAGGCCTAGAAAAATCTGGAGAGAGAGGGAGAGAAAAGTCTGGAGAGAGGGAGAAAAATCTGGTGCAGTAGAGAGAGGGAGAGAAATCTGGAGAAATCCAGAGAGAGAGAGAGAGAGGCGGTGCCCTCTTTTTCTGACACTCCCCCTCACCGACTACTCTCTCTTAGCATGGACATTGTGATCATACCAAGTTGCCTTCGAAACTCTTCGAATTTTACAGCTCCAAGCCCTTTGGTGAAGATGTCTGCAACTTGATCATCTGTTTTGGCATACTCCATCTTTATCTCGTCTTGTAATACTTTTTCCCGTAGGAAATGATAGTGCACTTCTACATGCTTGGTCCTCGCATGGAAAACTGGATTTTCCGCTAAGCTTATGGCTGACAAATTATCACAATATATCCGTGTAGGTTGATTTATTGGTTGATGGAGATCCTCCATTAGCTGTACCAGCCATGTACTCTCTTGTGCTGCCATTGCTGCTGCTCTATACTCAGCTTCTGTCGTAGATAGTGACACAGTTGCCTGTCTTTTACTGCACCATGACACTACTGCTGATCCGAGGCTAAACATATATCCAGTAGTTGATCGTCGTGTGTCACGATCTCCAGCAAAGTCAGCATCGCAATGGCCTACAACTTCACATGCTGCTTCTTTCTTATACAGAAGCCCAAAATCAAATGTACCCTTTACATACCTTAGTATGCGCTTGACTGCATCTAAGTGGGGCTTTCGTGGCTTCTCCATGAATCGGCTTGCTACTCCTACTGCAAAGGCAATATCAGGCCGTGTTATGGTTAGGTAAATGAGGCTACCCACCAATTGCCTGTACATAGTTGAGTCTTCCAATTCTCGTCCTTCAATTGCACATAGCTTTACATTTCCATCAATCGGAGTAGATATAGGTTTGCAATCAAGCATCCCGAACTTTTCTAGGAGGTCTCGTGCATACTTCTGCTGACATAGGAATAATCCTTCATTGGTCTTCTCAATCTCAAGTCCCAGGAAATGTTTTAATTCTCCAAGCTCTTTCATCTGAAACCGCACTGAGAGGTTGGTTCTGATTTGGCATATCTCCTCTTCATTATCTCCAGTTATGATTAGATCATCCACGTAGATTAATACTATTGCAAGCTTGCCATCTTTTGCCTTCACAAACAAGCTCGAGTCTGCTGAGGCTACAGAATAACCACTTTGCACCAAAAATTCAGCAATCTTCCCGTACCAAGCTCTCGGGGCTTGTTTTAAGCCATAGAGGGCTTTCTTTAACTTACAAACATAATCTGGATGAATCTTACTTTTGAAACCATCTGGCTGCTCCATGTATATATCTCGATCTAGTTCTCCATGTAAGAAGGCATTCTTCACATCCATTTGCCATAATTTCCACGACTTGCTTGCTGCAAGTGCTAGTAAGACTCGAACTGTAGTAATCTTTGCTACTGGACTAAAGGTCTCATCATAATCTAAGCCATACTTTTGAGAGAATCCTCGAGCAACTAGTCGTGCCTTATATCTTTCTATCGACCCATCTCTAGGTCGAGTTTTAAGTTTATAAACCCATTTGCAAGATATAGGACGTACCTCTTTAGGTCTCGGCACTAAGTCCCATGTTTCGTTCTTCCTTAGTGCTTGTATCTCTTCCTCCATAGCTTTCCTCCATTCCACGCCTTGCGAGGCTTCCTCATATGTGGATGGCTCAACTACTCCGACATCTTCGGTCAGCGCTGCATTTGCATATTTGGGATTTGGTCTTCTTTGTCTTGTTGATCTCCTAACTCGAGGTTCCCGTTCTTCAAGTTCTTCCATCTGACTTGGTCGAAGCTCTTCTGTAGTTCTCGGATGTACACCCGGTTCGCCATGGGCTCTTTGATTTTTCCGGTGACGTGCTCGACTTCTTTTCTTCCGGTTACATTATCATTTTCATCTTCAATTTGCTGGCCCTTATCACTCTCGTCATTTTCTTTTATTCCTTCATGAATCTCTTCTTCAACTTGTTTTGAATTAGGTTGTGATGACCACCAAGATGATAGTTCGTCAAACACCACATTTCTGGAAGTGTAACACCTCCCTGTTGTAGGGTCACAACACTTCCATCCTTTTCTTTGATCATCGTAGCCCACGAATATGCAGCGAACTGCCTTTTTGTCGAACTTGTTGCGAAGATGGTCTGGCACGAATGCATAACATATACACCCAAATATTCTAAAGTGACTTACCGTGGGCTTTCGATTCCACAACTTCTCATAAGGTGACATAAAGCCAAGCCTTGCTTGAGGTAGTCTGTTGATCACGTGCGCTGCCGTCTTCATACACTCAGCCCAAAACTTGGGTGGAACATTCTTCGCATGCAGCATACTCCTGCATGTCTCCGCTAAATGCCGATTCTTTCTTTCGGCAACTCCATTTTGTTGTGGCGTATTTGGGCAGGTAAATTGTCGACGTATCTTCCATTCTTGAAGAAATTTTGTAAAGTCATTTGATGTATATTCTCCCCCATTATCCGTGCGAAGGCATAGTATTTTCTTGCCTATTTCATATTCTACTTTTGCTTTGAACTCCTTAAATTTGTTTAATGCCTCAGATTTTTCTTTCATGAAGTCGACCCAGACGTACCTGGAGAAATCATCGATGAATGTTATCATGTACTTTGATCCTCTGACTGATGGTTGCTTCACTGGTCCAAATACATCTGAGTGGATAAGCTCGAGAGGCATCTTAGATCTGAATGCGGACTCCTCGTATGGAAGCCGATGTGCCTTCCCGTGCGGCATCCGGCGCGAGATGACATCTTCTTGGACTTCCAAGTGGGGAGACCTTTTAGCATACCTTTCTTCATCATCACCTTTAATTTATGGTAGCTCACGTGCCCAAGCCGTGCATGCCACAAATCGGGTGTTTCACTCCTTCGAGTTTTGTCCACGTATGCTTTGTCCGAGCCGACATCACATAGACAGACTCTAATCGATGCCCTTCCATGATTGGTGTACCGTTGATTTCAAATTGCGGTACACCCTAACGTCTCTAGGACCGAACACAACATAATTGCCCGAGTCTGTAAGTTGTGCCACGGACAATAGATTCTTCTTCATTCCTGGCACATGGTACACATTCTTCAGTTCGACTTGATGCGAACTGAATCGGGGTGTTATCATCGTTTGGCCAACATGGGTAATCGGCAACCTTGAGTTGTCTGCGGTGACAACTACTCGTCCTCCTTTGTACTCACACATGTTTGATAGCTTGCCTTGATCTCCGGTCATGTGATTTGAGCACCCCGAGTCAACTATCCAATCTTCATCATAATCAATCAATTTATCACTTACCGTGATGAGGGCCATCTCATCTTCTAACTCTGTGATGGAGGAGGCTGCGATCTCTTCTTGTTCCTCCACAGCAAAGGATGCCTGGAAATCCCATTCTTCTTCGCTATCATTTTCCTTGGATGCCGCGACGTTTCCTTCAACTCTTTTGAGCCGACAATCTCTGGCAAAGTGTCCTACTTTGCCACAGGTGTAACACCGTCCATTACGCCTTCTATTCTTCTTATCTTCATTGTCGTCCTTGTCGCGGTCTTGACGAGCTCCCCCTAGCCGAGGTCTAGTTCCTTCTATTCGCTTTGGCCATTCTCTATGACTTTTCCATGGTTTGCCATCTCTTGCACTTGCTCTATTTCTATTCTGGCCCTTGAACCCTCTTTTATTACTGAAGAGAGCACTTTCATCCTCCTTAATTGAGACCTTAGAAATTTGTTTATCTAAGGCCTCTTGGTTGGCCAATATATTCTCCAACTCTGTTAGAGTTGGCTCATTTGCCCATCCACGGGTGGCCGTAACAATACCATTATATTCCGGCCTTAACCCATGAATTATTATTCTTCTCATTCTTGTCTCGAGAGATGGCATTCTCGGGATCTAATTTTGAAATTTCTTCGCAAATAGATTTAACTTTAGAAAAGTATTGACTTACCGTCATACTTTGTTGCGAGATTGAGAGGAGCTCGTTCTCTAGGCATTGTAACTTGGCATCGTTTGTCCTCGCAAACAACGTCGCCAAGTTATCCCAGGCTTCCTTCGGGGTCGTCGCACTCTTTATGTGTTGCAGTAATTCATCTTCAACAGTCACGGCAAGCACATAAAGAGCCTTACCCGATTTTATATTCCATTTTCTTAATTCGCTATCATTCGTGGGTGGTGTGGTGTTGCTCCCGCCAACGATATCCCATAAATCTTGTCCAAGCAAATAATACTTGCATGCGAGTACTCCAATTATTATAATTTGAGTTGTTGAGCTTCTCGATGCCACTTACCGAACTTGAGAAATCCGCCATCGTGACTTGAGTATAATGCCCCGCAGTATACCAAGTAAGCCTGGTCCCGGACCAACCGACTTTCACAATCCCAGATTGTGCACTGGCAGAACTCCGACGTCCTTCGCTTCTTCGCTCCTTGGCTCGACGATCCCTGACCGCCTTGCTCACTTACAATGGTCCTCGACCACTGTCTTCGCACGGCCTCCGACGACCTGCTCTGATACCACTTGTTGAGAAGCAAGTGGATGTATAAGTAAAACTATTGCTTTATTTTATATAAAACAATATTACAACTCTCTCTTTTATCACACTCTCACAACACAACACTCAATGTACTTGCTCACCCACTCACTTTTCAAATCACACGCACACACCCACTCACTTTTTGCATACTACACTTACACTACACACTACACTTCACGCCACCTACTCCACTCACTCACAACACCCCTCACACTTACACTTTAAGAGACAACAGCCCCTATTTATAGGAGCCAAAGTCGGTGGAGTTCCAAGAACAAAAAGGCCTAGAAAAATCTGGAGAGAGAGGGAGAGAAAAGTCTGGAGAGAGGGAGAAAAATCTGGTGCAGTAGAGAGAGGGAGAGAAATCTGGAGAAATCCAGAGAGAGAGAGAGAGAGGCGGTGCCCTCTTTTTCTGACATATAACGACACAAAAAATGGACCATAATACATAGGAAATCAAACAGAAATTGTTGTGTAGTCAAGGATAACCTTCTTTGATTTTCTGTAAGGCATCGAAGAGCGGTTTCTGGTTCCTCTTCTTGAGATACTGCCATTTGCCAAACCAAAAGAGGAAGGTCATACATTTTCATGAGTCACGAAAGGAATCCGAGGAGAGACAAGCCAAGTTATCATATTAAACATGCCACAGTTGATGCACAAAAGTATCGATTCGGCGAAAGAGAAGGAGAAGAAAGGGCACCTTGCCGGCATAATGGAGAAACCGCTCGACAGCCAGAGAAATGACGACAATCACGGTACAAACACAGGCGACCACCCACGTCGGCGTGAACTCCAAAGTCGCTCCCTCAGCTCCTTCTGCCATCCTCTTCCTCTCTCTCTCTCTCTCTCTCTCTCTCTCTCTCTCTCTCTCTCTCTCTCTCGAAAGTCGATATGAATGCGATGTGTGCGTGTCTGTGTGTGTATATACACACACAAGATGAGACATGGGAGGCTGAAAGAGTATACGTTTGACTAAGCAAATGGGAAGGTTCCTCTCGGATTGATCGATAAACTAGGCGTTTGACTAAGTTCACAAGCGGTGAAGGTAGCATGCATGCTTGAAATGGTAAACCTCTCTGAATGTTTATTAGGAGTTGACCCTTTAAAGAAAATGAAAACCATACAGAGACTCTATACTCTTTTATGACTATACTCTTGTCTGGTTGGAAGATAATTACAAGACAAAATCAATCTTGGTACTCGGACTTCGTATCGGAACATGTGATTAACTTGGTCTAAAAAGATAGCGGCGGGTGTCCACCGTAACTTTCCACGGGCAATGACTATAGTCACCCTCTTAGGCCTTCTCCAGTTTGGAAGTTTCTATGCGTTTCAAATCAAATCAGTGCACGATTCAAATGTCTTTCTGATGACATTTTCACACGAGACTGCAACCTTGGATTCGTCCATGGATAGATTTGAGAACTCACTTACGTCCCCGTTTCAGATAACTCTAATTCATTTGACTTGTGTGGTGATTAGAAATGAAGAAAATAGGGACGTGAATTGTGCTGGGAAAAAAAATGTTAAATAAACTCGAATTATGTGTTTATGAAAATAAGATGGAAGTTAACGGATCTTGCAATTTAAGTCTAAAGCGAGAAAAAAAAATTACCAAAGAAATCAATGTGAAACTATAAAGACACTCCACAAGGAGAGTCGACCACCAAGAAATTCACTGTGAATCTGGGCTCAAGCATTTATCATCACTCCAATGAACTCATTCAGAATATTCAAAAAAAAAAAAAAACTTAAACTCTCTTGGAAGATAGTAAGATTTGGAAACCTAATCAAATGATAAGATATATTCTTATCGATTTTCCTTCACAAACTCAAACTCAAGATATATTCTTACAATATAGATGATCTAATGATTATGGCCGGCGCAAGAATTTATATTCTTCTTCTACTTTTGTGGGGCCCAATTGTGTGTCCATTATTATGATATTTCTTACTTTGTGATGGTTTAATTAAGTGGGATTAAGTTTGGGCAATATGTAATGGAGCTAAAAGATGGGGTCAACGTAATCAAGGATTTGTTTATTTCAGTCAAAGATAGGTACTATTGTTTTCTTTAGGGAGAAGTGCCAAAAAAGTCCTAAACCTTTTGCCTTTGTGCCGAATTAGTCCTAAACCTTTTTTTGGTGCCGATTCAGTCCTAAACCTTTTTATGTGGTGCCGATTCAGTCCTTTCCGGCCAATTTTGCCGGATTTTGCTGACTGGGCGCCGGCCAGCTGACGTGGCATGATCGGCGCTGACGTGGACAACTTTTAATAATATTTTAATAATATTTTATTTTTTATTTTTTATTTTTTATTTTATTTTTATTTCTATTTTTATTTTTATTTTTTTGTCTTTTCCTCCGGCCGGTCACCGAGGTCCGGCGACCGGCCAGAGCCGAAGGCCGGCGAGGTCGGCCCGGCGAGGGCGAGGCCGACCTCGCCGCTCGCCCTCGCCCAGGCCACCTCGCGGGCAAGGCCGACCTCGCCGGCCATGGGCGGCGAGGCCCTCGCCCATGGCCGGCGAGGTCGGCCTTGCCCGCGAGGTGGCCGGCGAGGTCGGCCTCGCCCGCCGGCCTTCGGCTCTGGCCGGTCGCCGGACCTCGGTGACCGGCCGGAGGAAAAAGACAAAAAAATAAAAATAAAATAAATAAAATAAAAAAATATTAAAATATTAAAATATTATTAAAAGTTGTTCACGTCGCCCGGCCGCGTCCAGTCAAAAAAATCCGGCCAAAATTGGCCGGAAAGGACTGAATTGGCACAACATAAAAAGGTTTAGGACTAATTGGCACAACATAAAAAGGTTTAGGACCAATTGGACAACATAAAAAGGTTTAGGACTGAATCCCACCAAAAAAAGGTTTAGGACTAATTCGGCACAAAGGCAAAAGGTTTAGGACTTTTTGGCACTTCTCCCGTTTTCTTTAGGAGTTCACACATAAGTTGGGTGAAATACCAAGTCTTTCCCCGAAAAATATGCCTGAAATTTTGGTGGGTCACATTTTTCTTGAGAACACCTCTGCAATTTTTTCTATTTTTTGCTTGGAAATGTGACTGGTTATTTGAAAGGGTTTGGTTGGACTTGTGATGCGTTCACACTGCTGCTAGACTTTCACGATGATGTACTTGTCATGTGATTTTCAAATTCGAAAATGAGCGAAAGTGATCATGAAATGTAATTTCGTATTAGGTAATTACTAGAGATGGAGCAACTAAATTGTTCGGTTGACTTATAATTGAACGGATGGATTATATTTTGAGTGAAGATTGAGTTGACCTAGGTGCGTTAACTTTTTTCTTTTTGTCAAGAAAATGGAGGACAACAAAGGGTTGTCAATCTTTTGAAGGATTAATCTATGATATGCATAAAAGAATTGATATTAATTTATCTATACTATGGTACAAAGTAAAGAAAGTCTCATATTTTAAGAAATCGCAATCACTTTTTTTTTTTCTGTAATGTTCTTACTTATAATATACCATTTCTAAAGATATTTTAGGAATCGCAATCCTAGTATGGCATCCTCGTTAGCTCGTTTCAATTTTTCATGTTATTTGTTTGTGTGAATATAGGAGTCTTGCTTGGGTCTCGAGTTAGTTCATTTTACGTCATTATTAATGATAATCTAGAGCGTGATGCTGTGCTTTTGTGGTAGTAGAGCCTTGTATGTTTGAATTGTGTTAATAAGTGAACCGGCTCTAAAGACTATAATTTAGGATGTTGCTCAAAGCCATTAATCTTGTCATTTGCGTTATCTAATTCCGTATTAGAAAATAATGGCATGTTATAGTCATCGGACAACTGTCACGACCTAACCTTGCTCACATGCATCGCCTAAGATTTGGCTTACTAAATCTCAACTTAGTTCAAACTCTCTCAAGCCCATACCAATTCGTAACTTGAGGTTCAACTTTTTTAACATATAAATAATTTTTCAATTAGAAGTCACCACTAATATATTCTTTGATGGGTCGATTAGAAATCTAAGTAAAGTAACGGGAGATATACTAGATTGTAAGTTTAAGATTTGATTACGTTGGACTTCTCTAAGTGCTTTCTCTCTTTTATTCCCAAAAAAAAAAAAGTTTTGCAGACAACGTGAATTGATTTTAATTTACTTTCTTAACATGTGAGATGATCATACAAATGCAACTTAGAATTGGAAATCGAATTGGAAAAAAACTGGAGTTCGCAAAGGAATCTGAGGACATGCGAGGAAAAACTTGAACACGGCGAAGTACCGGTTGATGCGCGGTTGAGCGCTATCTTTGCGCGATGAAGCTGCTAAGCTGAGGGACGCCACTAGAGATTCCTGCAAGTCACCTCGGTAGAGATGTCGAGATCAACGTGGTGTATTCTCGATAAGATGAAGTCTAGGGAGATGAGCAGATGGAATCGTCATAGGGAACCAAGTGGGGACGTGATCATCTTCGAAGTGTGGATTCTCCTCTGGCAGTATACGAGTCCCTTTTTGGTGTATTCTCCAATGTGGTGAACGAGTTTTCTCCTTGTACCTTCAGAACCAGCAGGAAGAATAGAAAATTTTTCTCTCTTTTTATGGCCGTGTATTAAATCGTGTGGATAGCCGAGGTAGGGGCTAGGCGCTTTGAGGAAAGAGAATAAATTCGCATATTGCATATTTCAACTCTTTCATACTCACATATATTGCCCCAAATATATGCCTCTACATGCAATATTCTCTTTTATTTTTTCAATATTTCATCCGAAACCTTCCAATCTACTCTGAAATATATCTCTATATTGTATGAATATATAAAAGATTTATTGAATATTGGAAGAATAATACGAATCTTTTCCGAAAATATCAAATCGCCATTCCTCCTAAGTCAATTTTCGGTCTTCAGAGAATAACGGGCTTGGGCCAATTTGCTCTCTTTGTGAACTTAGTCAAATTTATCAAATTAAAGCTTATAACTATCAATTCAAACTCATCCGTCACTGGTCCAATGCAAATGCAATAATAAAAAATGCTCTTAAAGTTATATGCTACGCAATTTAATTCCTTTTTTTATTAGAGGTTAAAAATTAATCCCTAATTTTCATCAGGTCGCCAAAATTTAGGTGTCAACAACAGCAATACTACATCACATCTGTGCAGCAGAAGCATTCGAAATAATTTCGGCGGCCTTGGTTCCTTGAAGGACTCCTTGGCTCACCTCCAAGGACTCCTCAACTCACCTCCATCCATGACGAAACCGTGGTTCGCTCGGTGTGTCAAGGAGCAGCTGATGCTCCCTCAGGGCATCCCGAAGCGGGTGGTCCCGAGGATCCGGTGTTCATATGCTCATTCGGATATGTTTATGTGCTGAACAGCAGGTTTCGGATTCTTTATTTGGTTCATTTAGAGGCCTAGGGTGGTTCAGGGGCGTCCCTACTCCCTTTTGCATTAATACATCGTTTCGAATCGTGAGTGCGTGTTTTTCTTTTTCTTTTTCTCTCTCTAACAATTGAAAGAAATGGCTTTGGCGAAAACATGTATCGCTAGATTGGAGAAAATGACTGTTTATATCGCCAGAAATAATTAGTCAATTGAAAACGACTTATTACCTATAGAGAGCTCTAAAAGGAGAGGCAGGATATTGCACAGACAAATTTAGATGTTGTCAATGTGAATTTCAGGATTTGAAGATCTAACAAGCAGTCCTGGACATATTACCTGATACCAAGCAACTTAGCACATCTCTCTAAGACAAGATATGACCACGCTTGTATGCTGTGTCCGCTAGCAATACCAGACCAGGGCTTCAGCTTTTTCCAAGTTTCTTTTCTCCTTGGAATGTTCCGGTTTGTGACACTCCTGTTTACTAGTGAATTTCATCGTTCGATCCCTTGAAAGTTAGTCATGATCGTATTCGGTGTGCAGTACCTAATGCCGGGAGCATCTTTTCGGCACATTCCTCCAAATGTCATTCTGGTGTGCTTCTCAAATCCAGATTACCACAGCACGCTCGAGTTGCTGATGACATTCGGGGATGATATCAGTTGTGTTCTACTTGAAATAATGAGCTAGTAAGATATTCACACTGCAAATTTGTAATGGGCAGGTTGTTTTCCCAATGTGCAGCAACTGATGGTTTCATTATGGTTCGCTTTTAGGTCATTGAAATCTGATGATCGTTCTATTCATCACCCCATCCGCCGGATGTCTCTTATCCAGTTATTTTTGAAGTTTCAGGTTTTGTGGTCGACCAGCAATAGAATCTCGCTATGCTGACTGATGAGGAATTGACACAGGAAAAGCATAACTACACTCATACAGATGATGATGTACTGTACAGAACAGTCTTGCTCTTCTTAATCGATTGTTTCTGAACGGTATGTTAATTAAGAACTAACTCCTTGTCTTCGCCAGTGTCTGCGTCGTGGAGGAGGTTGTGGAGGTTGGAGATGGAGATTACTGGATTTCCTGCGCTTCCACATATCCCGTCGCAGTACGATCTCCGCCATTTTTGGTCAACTCAACTCCAACCAATCCCTGTTTTGAACCCGTTTGAACGCTAGACCCATCAGTGGCTGTTTTTCTTAAATTATTGTTCTTTTTCGCCTGCTGGGCCCAGCCAACGAGCCCCTGTTGTATGTGTTCGTCAAATATCGCCTTCTTGAACGAAGTCCCCATCTTAATTACAGCAACACAAACAAATGACAAGCACATCAGTCTAATTGTTTACCAAAATCACATGTATAATGATGTAACAGTCGTATGACGGAACTCTAACCTGTGTTACAATTGCGTATAGAGGTAGTGTGCTGTAACTACAAAGGAGCTGGACAAACACTCTGCAGAACATAAGCAAAATTTCGCTGTCAGGAGTCAAAGACTAGTTGTTGTAAGATGCATGGATCGAAGAGATTAGTTCCAGCCTCACCCAATGACAAGTCTTGGGATGATAAAATGGACCTCGCTCATCATGCAGGAATTTAATTTATATCGGATCTGCGGAATGGCGGAGCATTAGTCGAAGTCCTGTTTGTGCGTTGGAAATTTCCAATTTTAACTGACAATTAGCCCCACTTATCCTTACCCATACGAAGAGCAAGAAAGCCAGTTCAAAGGAGTTTTGGAACAGAATGATGTGAATCAGGACGAGAATGAGCCGAGGCCGGTGGAACCAGAAATGGTCATCAGAAGGCTGAACAACTAAGTTCCCTGCAATCGCTATATGCCTCTGGGCAACGTCCTGGGCCAACCGAGTTATCACATGCTCCAGTTTGGTTCCGACCGCCAGCAAAAGCTGCACAGAAGCAATAAGCCATTTAAATAAGAGAACCTTCTGCGTATGAGTTAGGGATTTCCGTTCCTTACAGTCAACGGGATGAAAGATATCCAGAAGTACGCGTGCCAACCTGCACAAATTATTCCAAGACAGTTCTATTAATTGGAAATAATGTCACTAGTACAGCTTCTGCTCAACTATATGCTCTAACTAAACAACTTACCGGCAACATTGAGTAGCAAGAAGACCACAACGAATAGCCAAAGATACCAACTGCGACGAGGAGACGATCATTTAGTAAATACCCTGAGGAAGAACGAGCTAAAATATTCTCCTGTTTTTATTTTCAAGCCAAAACGTTTACAAAGTTTTCTTTTGGCAAAAATGCACGCCCAAATTCTTTCTTGTAGTAAAAGGTAAATAGCAAAAAGCAATTTCCTTTTACCTTATTCCAACAACTTTCTTGAAATCGGCCTCCAGAGCGCGTATCATGTACTTGTGGAAATTGAATTTCGGATTGCCTCTACAGTGAGCCTATATAAATGAATGTAATCAATGCCAGTATTAAATTCTACTAGGATCACCTCGTCATATATAGTCATCACAGGAGCTTATGGACTAAAAATTTATGTTTAGAGGAATATCGTACCATGATAAAACCGAAACGGAGCGTGGTATAATCCGACCTGGTCACAGAACCATAAAACTGCTTGATAAAGGAATGCTGCACGAACAGGAAAATGGGTCAAGAATGAGCCGAGGCCCATGAAAATTGCCTGAATATGAACTTGGACATAATAGAAGACAGCCAAATGCCACATCGAAATTTCAATACACAATGCTGGATGTCTCCAGTTGTTAGCCAAGAGTTCTAGTGAAAAGTAAGTTACATGAACAAGGCAGATGAAGAGGAGCCCTTCAAGACTTACCACCCAGCTGAGTATAGATAAGTTCTTGCCAATGCCAAGAAAACGTCCTCTGATGAACGTGTGATCCTGAACATTTGTGAACTTTGATCGCAAAGCTGTGCATCAATTTTGAAATTTTTGAGACTAGAAACTCGGAATATAGTGCAGAAGAATATACCGCAGCAAAATTTTCCACTTTTGAATTGAATGGCATTACCCTTTTCGGGGTCAAACTCCTCCTTCTGAATGGCATCCTCCCATCGCTTCCATAGGCGTATCTAAAAGCACAGGAGATGAGATCAAGCACTTAGACAAATGATTGAAGACACATTTGAGAGATAAGAGACCAACAATGACAGATCACAGAAAGTCTCCTGGCATGACTTTAAGTTACCTGTGCTCCTCCGCATAGGATCGTTAACGCACAGAAAACCACATGCACAGCGGCCAGCACGAAGATGAAAATGTGCAGATGATGAAGCGCCGTGAGAGACAACAACTGCACCTTCCCCTGAAACAATAATCACGGTGTTATTCCGTCACTCAATCTCTGACTTTGCCCCATGGCTTAAGCCTCAAGGTACATTTTGTTATCTCCTTCCAAACAGATGTAAATCTCACTCGAATGGAGTCACAGCATCAGAAATGAGAAAACATCTAACAGCTGTTTCTGTATATTTTTTAGTGGCACAAGAAATTTCTAATTTTCACGTCGAATGAGCTCTTTGACTTGGACAAAAATAATGGAAAGGGATATATAAACGGAAATGTTCATTATAAAAAATGCCAATATGAAAAGGGAATAAAAAGACACCCAAGCAATCTAGAAAAATGAACCTCACCTTCAAATGAAACGAAAACAGTAACTGAGAATACTTGAAAAGCCAAAGTCATGGCTCACTGTATAAGCCATGTCTATGAACATTTAAAGGAAAACACAACCATTGTAGATGGGATCTCCAAACCTTGCTAGTTTCTAGGAGCTTACTAATCCAACCTTTCTCATGAACTCTGCAAAAATCGGTGTTTCTAGAAGCTTGCTGATCACTGTTTTAAACGATGAGATTGTGTTGTCTTTTGAGGTTTGTGTGGTTTTTCGACTCCTCGGCCAAAATAAGCGGAGGAGAATGAGCGGAGGCCCCCCAGAAAACATGATACAGCTTATACCGCAGGGTCGTTTTGTTGGCCACAATGGCATTTCAGGCAGCCATGAATCCACCTTCCTCCCTCTCCCTCTCTCATTTTCTCATTTTCTCTCACGATCTCAGGCTAGGAATGGGTTTATCAGTCTCTCCTCCACTCATTCTCCTCTCTCCCGCTCATTCTCCTCTCCTCTGCTTATTTTGGCCAAGGAGTCAAAAAACCACACAAACCCCCAAAAGACAACACAACCTCATCATAGTGATTGGCAAGCTTCTAAAAACCCCGATTTTTACAGAGTTTATGAGTAAGGTTTGATTAGTAAGCTTCTGAAAACTAGTAATCGCCACAACTGTTGAAAATGTGCAAAAAGTGGGAGCTCACTTTACTCGTGATGAAGCCCGCAACTTTCTCTTTTTCGTGCCCAATCAAGGCAGGGGGTGCGTACATACACCATCAACATATATTAAAAACCATCTCTCTCTCTGAACTCAAAGAAAAAACAAATAAAAGAGAACAAAATGATGAAAGGACAAAGGAAAATGCACACGACAAAGGAACACATGCGAAGGGATAGAATCTGGCTCTGATACCTTGTTATAAGTGCAAACCAAAATTCTAAACTGGGGATATTTCAACAAGGAGAGAGAGGGAGAGAGAGATGAATATTTGGGATATTGAAAGCTTAGTTACCTTAACACTGCAGTAGTCAGAGGAAGCTGCTGAATCTTCGGTGAGAAGGCGGCGTCCTCCAGGAGGGAAGAAATTAGTCAGGAAATGAGCAGTGGTGTCGCTGTGCTCGTCGGTGGCATTCTTCTCGCAAGGTAGCCACTTATCCACGAGCTCTTTCGAAATGCAAATCTCGCCTATTCTGTCTTGGAACACAGCGAGCAGGAGCGATATGAAACCCAACAGCATTAGCTCTGCCATGAATGATCATCCGCACATAAAATTCAACAGCTTTAGAAACATAATTATGATTTTTCAGTTTATAAGGACACGTGAATGAACCATAACATATGGTAAATGAAACAAAAATTGCTGCGTGTTTAAGGATAACCTTCTTTGATTTTCTGTAAGGCGTCAAAGAGCGGTTTCTGGTTCCTCTTCTTGAGATACTGCATTTGCCAAATCAGAGAGAGAGGAAGGTCACACATTCTCACCAGTAGAGACATGCGGAGTTATCAGACATGCCATAGTCGATGCACAAATATTATCAAATCGGCGGAAAAGAACGAGAAGAAAAGGCACCTTGCCGGCATAATGGAGAAACCGCCCAACAGCCAGAGAAATGACGACTATCACGGTGCAAACAACGGCGAGCACCCACGTTGGCGTGAACTCCAACGTCGGTCCGTCCGCTCCTCCTGCCATCCTCTCTCTCTCTATCTCTCTCTCTCTCTCTGTTGAGAAATTTGATATGAATGTGATATATGCGTGTCTATATGTATGTGTATGTGACTAAACACGATGTGGCATGGGAGGCTGAAAGAGTATACGCTGGACTAAGAAAATGGGATGGTTGCTCTCAGATTGATCAATAAACTAGCGTTTGACTACGGTCACCAGTGGTGAAGGTAGGATTGCATGCTTGAAATGGTAAATGCCTCTGAATGTTTTGTTAGGACGTGTTGACACCTAAATTTTGGCGACCCGTTTAGTCATTTATCGCATTAAAAAATTAGAGATTAATTTTAACCCCTAAAAAAATATTAGTTAATTAATTAATTGCATAGCATATAGTTTTAGGTGCATTTATTTTAATTTGCATTTACATTGGGTCGGTTACAGATGGGTTTGATTTGGTGGCTCTGAGCTTTAAGTTGACAAGTCGGATTAAGCCCACGAAGAGAGCAATTTGGCCCAAGCCAGTATTTAAAAAAAAAAATCCTATTGCAATTTTTGAAAAAATCAATAGAGAATATTCATTTTTGCAAAGGAAATCTAGAAGAGGTGTGGAAAATAAAAAGGGATCTTCGCGGATGTTGATTTGAAAATGAAATTAAAACCCTAATCTTTGGCCTATAAAAGGGTTACTCGTGTAGGGTTTATGGGGCCAGACATTGATACATACGGCCATTGAGAGAAAAACGTGAGTGGGGCTTCACTATTGAGAGACACAATCATATGAGAGAGAGAGCTCTAGGGTAAGCTTTCTACGAGAACCCCCCGTGACACTGTCACCATAGTCGTGCCGTCACCATTCACGACGCTGTTCTTTTTGAGAAAATATTAGGTGGTCCAGGACCGCCACGCCAGCGTGGTCCCGGACCACTCACGCGGCGCCACGTGTGCGGGGAGGGGGACAAAAGAGAGAAAGAGGAGAGAGAGCGTCAGCGGTCTGGTCCTTTGTCCCCTCCCCACACTTGTGTCAGAGGGTGGGCAGAGAAAGAGGAGAGAGAGCGTCAGAGAGGTGGCTTGCTGCAGTTCCTTTTGCTGTCGTCTCCGGGACCACGCTGACGTCTCGTTCTTTTTGCTGTCCGGTTCAACAAGGATGGCTTGCTGCAGTTCCTTTCATCGCATAGCTCGGACCAGCCATATTGACGTGACCTGCAAAGGTCCCACACTTGCCGATTTGAGTTAGCAGCGTTCCTCCACTTTGGTTCAACAATTGCACTAGTAGACCCACGTGGTCTTTCGGTCAACCATTTGCAGCAAATCCAACGTCGTTACTAATCCCAAATCGTGGCCAGCGTCACTTTAGCCGTGAAGTCGCTCGAAATTTCAACCGCTGTCTCAAGCCAGCGTGAGCCGTGGCGCCTTGCTGCCGTGCCAATTCGCCATCGTTTTTTTTTTAGCAACGTCCAGCCATGGCACCGCCTCACCACGCTTCCTAGTGTCTTCGTAGCAAGCCGAGCAACGGCCGCAGCTTGATATCCCATCTCATCCGAACGAGATTCCTATTGAAGCTGTTAATTCTCACTATCATGCTAGGCGACGTACCTGTCCAGATTGCACTAATCTAGACCATTGTTGCCGCTGGTCTTCTTTCTTCACAGGGCACCTGACTTTCACTAATCAAATAATTGTCCCCTGCAGCACCATGACCCACGAACAGCACCAAGAAACCTAGCCAAGCATCGCTGTGTTTTGATTCGCAGGTCCTCAGAAGCTTGTCTTCGATCGCTAATCCAAGCTAAAGCCAACGTGGATTTGCGAGTCTCGCCGAGAAGCACCCCCGGTCAAACCAAATTCTTCCATGGCCCCACGTTTGGTTGTGACAATCGCGAAGGTCATGAGTTCGAGCCACCGCTGAACCTATTTTGACGCTCTAAGTCCCAACAATTCCAAGCGAGATCTCAGCCCAGCGTGTCTTCTGCAAGTCTTTCCAGCGAGTTTCCCACAACGAGTAACCTTGGTTGCGCCGCATCAAGCCACAGCAACGTGTCTGGTTCCATACAATCGAGACCGATCCTGCAAAGTTCTATTCTTTATTTTTGCTGCAGATTTTTTTGGCACGGTTTCATCACCCATTACACGTAGAAGATGCCACTTTCTTATTTCTTTTGATGTATAGAAGTGGCCTAAGAGGGTTGCTCGGTCAAAGTCTTCGATGGAGGCATTCAGCAAGCATCTGAGTCACTAAAATCTGCGCGAGACGGGCACACGTCCTTTGAGTAAAGGAGGACGCATTTGAAAGGAGGGAGGATTTCGCACACCTATTTTATAGAAATTTGGAGCATCTCCCAATTGTTGTTCTCTAGGTTTCTCGGGTAAGCCTTGCTATGGATATGACAACAAAAGTTATCGTTTTGCAGATTGCTTCTCGAGGTTTACGCGCATATTGTTGAATCGAGCAATCATCAAGGAGCTGCATGCAAAGCCCCTTGGCGGGTAACCATCCCGTGAGCCTCACTGAGCACCACCACATCGGGTCGCGAGTAGCCGTTTGAGGATCGGAATTCGGAAGTCGATATTCGAATTAGGTGAAAATCTTATCTATTTTGATTTCTGAAAATTCCGTTTCTTTATTTGAAATATTTCTCGTGCATTGTTGAAATTCCCGACGCACCACCTTAACTCGCAACCGCACACGAATTTTTATTCTATTATAAGGCTTTAGATGGAATAATTATTCACGCGGGAGTAAAATTGATATCTTGATTATTAAGGCTTAAGATCAATTTATTGATTTTATTAGCGAAATAATCAAGTTGATTAGATATCGTTTCCATATTCGAACGGTAAATAATATCTTTGATGATCGTGAATGATTTGATGCTTATCTTTTAATTGCTTTATTTATCCAAAAAAAAAAAAAAAGATTGCATTTGCATGTCATGTAGATTAGATTTGATTTCCTAGATAGAATTGCATGATAGATTAGTTAGATTCTTTTCTAATTACACTAGAGTGCATGTTTAGATGTTATCTAGGTTAGATAAAATCTTTGAGTTAAATTGCATGTCGAGATAAATTTCTAGGTTAAGATAGGATTCGGATTGGTCTATTTCCTAACTTAAAATAGATAATATCTCACTTTAGTTAGATTTTTTTATATATATTTTAGCAATTTTAATTTCGAATTTCATAGAAAACACCAAAAAAATTGTCTTTGAATAAACTAATTTCATTCTCTAGAATAGGTTGCATGCTCATTAAGAAAATACAAAATATTTTATTTGTCATATAGTTTAGGTCATATTGCCATGTCATATTATTTCATGTTAGATTAGTAGCATACATTGCATAAAGCATGATTCCCATTAAATAAGTGAAAAAAAAAATTGCGTGTTAATTAGAAATCATATCTAGGATTGTCGATGTGAATTCTGATCTAATATTGCAGATGCTTTCAATGCTATGAGATAAGTCCTGCAATTTATTCATTTCTATTATTGGATGTCAAATTGGTGGTTTGTGCACCCGCCTTATCACCTCACATGTTAGGGAGGAAAATTAAAATCAATTCAAACTGCCTGCAAATTTTTTTTTTCAAAATAAAAGGAAAAGGTACCGAAAGGGTATTAGAGAAGTCTAATGTAACCAAGTCCCCATATCCAAAGTCTCTGGTTCGTAGGAGTAAAGTAATTCTCCCGTTATTTTATTTAGGTGTCTAATTGACCTACCATAAACTGATTAGTGGCGACTCATAGATAAAATCTATTTGCATGTTAAGAAATTTGAACCTAAGTTGCAAATTTGTATGGGCTTGGGAGAGCCCGAGCTAAGTCTAGGCTTAGTAATACATTAGCCAAACTCTAGGTAGTACATTCGAAAATTTGGTCGCGACAGCTTGGCGACTCCACTAATGACTTGTGTTGAAGCACTTAATGGATTTAGACCAATTTTTCTTTTTTTCTTTTAAAAATGTTTTGTTTGGCAGCGAGGACACCTGCTATGTCCCTGACATTTCTAAGGTATTAAATATTCTTGCACAAAGGTGTTTAATGAATAATTTATTTTTCTTGATTAGAAGTGTTGTTTGCATTTAAACTATTGTGCATGTTTTATTGCTTTTAGCACTACATTATTACATACACAACCTGTGGTCGGACCTGGGCTGCAATAGGAATTTTTAGGATGGTATTGAGAATGATACTTCCTCCAAAGCGAGACTGCTATGTAGAGGTTGACCTTCTCTTCCTTAAAATTTCTTTCATAGTGTCGAATGTGTTTGTCCATATCCGCAAGACTGCGTGATTATTGGGCATTCCATTCAATTGAGCCGGAGTTTGGGGGACCAGACACGTTAATGCGAGACTGCAACGGTCAGATCATCCTCTTAGCTCCATTTTGTTAAGCCATTTAGAGTAGAAATCGAGCCTCACATCTCATATGCATGTCTATGTGATTGCCGTTGATTTTCTTTGGTAAAGTAAGTCTTCTATCCCTATACCATGCAATTTATCACCTCACATGTTAGGAAGATAAATTAAAATCAATTCAAGATGCCTGCAAAATATTCTTTCTCAAAATAAAAGAAAAAGGTACCGAAATGGCATTAGAGAAGTCTAGTGTAACCAAGTCCTCGTACCCAAAGTCTCTGGTTCGTAGGAGTAAAGTAATTCTCCTGTTATTTTGCTTAGGTATCTAATCAACCTACCATAAACTGATTAGTTGCGACTCCTAGATAAAATCTATTTGCATGTTAAGAAATTTGAATCTAAGTTGCAAATTGGTATGGGTTTGAGAGAGCCCGAGCTAAGTCTAGACTTAGTAATCCATTAGCCAAACTCTAGGTGGTGCATCCGAAAATTTGGTCGTGACAGGATGTAGACCCCTTTAAAGAAAACCATGTAGAAACTACATAATCTCTTGTCTGGTTGGACAAGACAAAATCAATCTTGGTACTCAGACAAGTTCGGATCGGAACGTGTGATTGACTTGGTCTAACAAGATTGCAGTCGGTGTTGACCTCTTAAAACTTCTCCAGTTTGGAAGTTCCCATGTGTTTTAGACCTAATCTTGCACGATTCTACCATCTTTCTGATGACATTCCACGCGAGACTACAATTCAAGTCTAACGAAAGAAGAAGAAATTACCAAAGAAATGAATGAGGAACTATCAAGACAAGAGTGTGGTTCGATTTGAAGGTCAATACAACGTAGGGAATGCCAGTCGCCAAAAAATTCGCGATGAATCTGGAGGGTATGGAGTCCACAATTGATCGATCACACAAGTGTTTCTCATCCCTAACTACAAAAAAAAAAAAAAAAAAAAAAAAAAAAAAAAAAACCCACAAGTGTTGTTATCACACAACTTTTTATTGTGGACTTATTCAGAAAATCATAGAAAGAAAAATCCTAACAATCTCATGTGTTCTATGTGTCCACCAATCATAATTCCATCTCGTATATATACATAAGAAAGCTAGTCAACTTTAATAACCTACTCAAACAAGCGAATATACTTCGATTTAGTTTCCTAAACTCGAGATATATTTGCACTATTGGGGATGATCATGGAGAAAAATTTCCAGCACTATCTTGTTTGCTTAATTGTCCACCGCGTAAAATTCCATCTCATAGATATATATCTCTTGTTTGCTCTATGTGTCCACTGCGTAGAATTCCATCTCATATTTATACATAGGAAAGCTAGTCAACTTAGAAAACCAACTTAAATAAGGAAATATACTTAGATTTAGTTTCCTTCACATGCTCAAACTTGAGATATATTCCCACTATTGTCGGTGTCGCCCAACGATGGAGTCTCACCGGGGGCCGGCGAGCTGAGCCATGGCTAGGCGAGGCCGCCAGCCCTCGTCAGCCGATCGCCGGCCATGGCCGAGGCCGGCTACTGGCCAAAAGGAAGAAAGAAAAAAAAAAGGAAAAAATTAAAAATATTTAAAAATTAAAAGAAACAAAAAATTACACAAGTTTACCAAACGTGTTTTTGTTCTTTTTCTATTCTAAGAACATAAATTTTGTGCGGTTAACAAATGCGTTCTTCTCGGTCAAAAATTGTTCCCCGGCGAAATAGTTTTTTTCTATTTCTATTCTCATGAACAATTTTTGAACAGAAATGTTACCAAACGTTACTTAAGTAGCCGGGGTTCCGCCCATTGTCGGGTGGCCAACTAAGACCGGCTGGGCAATCAACAAATCTTAAAGGCTCAAATGCAGTTTCCAACGTAGTGTCCGGTGGTCCGGGTGCATTCCGCTTAGACACCCAACCCAACAATGCGGTCTTGAATCCAAACATGTTTTAAACCCTATTTTGAAGTCCTTATAAACCACAACTTGTGACAACCCTAGAAAGTTTTTAAGAGTCATCATTCAAAAGAGTTGAGAACGTAAAAAATAAATAAATAAATAAATCTCTTTGCTTGTGATTGTTCCTCGTGAATTGGATTTCTAGAATCAGGAAACACTTGATAGTTGAGCCTTCAAGTGATTGTAATCTTCTATTGTGGAACCATCTCGATCTAATGTGGTTAAATTTTAGTTCTACAATTTATTTCATGCTTGAATCGTTCGTTTGTTCACGCTTTCACGTTAATTGTAACGGTTTATTATCAATCAATTACTACGAAAATTTTGTCTGTATGCAATTATCATTATGGATTTTATTAAATTTGAGTTGTAGAAATTTACTGGCGTGAATGATTTTAATCTATGGTGCATTAAGATGTGTGTAATGTTAGAGCCATAGTGTATGAATTTAGCATTGGAGGGAGATGATAAATTTCCTCAAACTATGAAGGCAAAAGAAAAAGTTGATATTTGAAAAAGCCTAGGTGTGAGATACTGCTAAATCTGGTAGATAATGCCAGAGAGGAGTGGATCATAAATTCTTGATTCACATATCACATTACATCGTATAGGGATTGGTTTTCAGATTACTAGTCTATCGAGGATGTCGATTTATTTCAAAGTCTAGGGCTTTGAAAGTTATCATCCACATGTCTGAAAGAGGTATGAACATTTTGAGTGAGCAGGTCTTCTGTATAGGCTTGAAATTTGGAAGATGGACTTTTGCAAACATTGCATGTTCGACAAGCAGCACAAACTACTGCTCAGCACAACAATTCACAGGACCAAGGTACAATAGATTACATTCATTCAAACTTGTGGGGTCCTTCTCAAGTGCAACCAAAATGAGGTGCCCCAATATATACTAACCTCCATTGATGCGGTTGAGTGAACTTGCCACTTATTGATAATAATAAATAAATAAATAAATTGGTCAATTATTTGTGTCGACACGAAGAAATATGAATTTCTAGACTTATGTTTTCAAATTAACAAAATCCGGCACATGACAATTAACAAGAATGGATGAGAATGTTATTTTAGATATGAAAAATCTCTGCCATGGAGATGGAATCTATAATTACTGACAAAACATATGATCCCACAGGAAGAAAGCAATCTATTTGCAAAGATCCTTTTAGCTTAAATAATGGAGGAGACTTGACTTGCACTTGCATCGATGGAAGAACACGGAACGCAGGCCCCATGATGAATCACCTTATTCCTACTTCGTCCCGTCATATTATTAAAGTTGTTCGGACATATATTTTTCAACCAAAAAGATGATCTCGGTGGGGAGCTCGAGAGCAGGGTAAATCAGAATTAATTTAATTTTTTACTGCGATAATGATTTGATTCTTTGTTTTGAATAATCTTCGCACTAAGTCCAACATGATGTGAATTCACAAGTATAGATTTACTTTCCCGAGCCAAAAAGGAAGTTAGAAATTCTTAATTTCTCTGCTTTCTTTGGAATAATGAAAGAAGTTTCGTCTGTTGCTCTTAGCATGGTGGTGCTTTATCGCTTTCGACTTTCTAAAGTGAAAGCTGCCCAAGAGCAGAAATTCCAGGTCCCACGGATCTGATATAAAGTTCTTTGGATAGTGATAAGACGAAAGTAGGAGTTTAATATGAGATGAACGGCTTGTGCATTTGATAATGATTTGCTTTTCAAATTGTTCATGTTTCATGCCGACCCCAAATGATAGATTTACGTACGACAATGGAATAGGATTGATCTTAAGGCAACTAGAGAAAGGATTGACTTCTACCACCATGCCGCTAATCAAGTGTCCATATTTTTTCACGCTTATTTTTGGAGAAAAAATCACAAAAAATCTTAAATTATATTCAATGTGAGATATTTACTCTCAACCTTTTTTTTTTTTTATCGAAACCCAAAACTATACTTACTTTGACACATTTACCCTAAATTTTTTTCTTGTGATATAAGAAACCCAAAACGTTTACCCTCCATCAAGATTCCATCAAATGATTTTTCAATCAAAATAACGTCGTTTTCCTTCAACAATGTTTGCTTTTTGGTGTCACCGTATGCAAATTTTTTACGGTCCTCATTGACGGAATTTTGATGAAATGTCATACCGATACAAGTTTGGGTTTTTTTGTGTCACAAAAAAAAAGTTTAGTTTAAATGTATCACCATTAGCATAGTTTGGAGTTTTTTAGTGGCTTTTGTCCTTCTTTTCATGCTAAGAGAGTTTTCCAATATTCTTTTTTTTCATGTCTAGAAAATAGGATTTTTTTCCCTGAATATAAATTTTAATAGGTAACAGGACGATTCCAACACAACAAATCACTTTTCTTGTACAGCCCAACTGATTGATTCCTGCAACAGAAACATCAGAACGCGGATGAGAAGGCAATTTCCAGGTCATAGATAAGGAATCTCCTCGAGTTCTTGAGCCCTTTATCAATGTTATATATAACCTTTATTCCGTCAAGTCCTTAGAGAAGTGAAGTATAAACTGTTATGCAGATAATCCAAACCTGCAATTCTTCCAAAATCTTCTTTAATAATGCCAATCTGAAGAGGCAAAAGTGGTAATAATGGATATGTCATTTATATACTTTATGCTACATCTGTAGCAATTTACAGTCTCTTACTCCACGTCAAGACATTTGGCATGGCTTGTGTTATAGATCAGCATATCTTTGCATCATACACAAGAAAGAAACAGATATTCGTGAAATTATTTTGGAGGAAATTAAAACATGCAAGAATACAATGAAGTGCCTGGTTAGTGTTCTTGTAGGTTTCCATTAAACATAAGTTTATAGATGATGTTATCGTAGATATGAAAAATCTCCACCATGGAAATGGAATCTACCTTTACCCACAAAACGTACAATCCCACACGAAGAAAGCAATCTATTTGCTGAGATTATTCGAGCTTAAATAATGGAGGAGACTTGACTTGCACTTGAACGGATGGAAGAACACAATGTAGACCCCATGGTCAATAATACTCACTATTCACCTTATTGATGAGAAGAGAATCCTATATTGTCCTATCACATTATTAAAGTTGTTTGGGATATATTTTCCAACCAAAAAGATGATTTCGTGGGGAACACGTGTTTTGAATGATCTTCGCACTAAGTCCAGCATGACGTGAATTCACAAGAATAGATTTACTTTCCAAAACAATTCATTTCTATGCTTTACTTGGAATAATGAAAGATGTTTCGTCTGCTGCTCTTAGCTAGGTGCTCATCCCTTTCGACTTTCTAAAGTGAAAGCAGCTCAAGAACAGAAACCAAGGTCCTCATCCTCATAGCTAAAATAAAGTTACTTATGATGCATTTGGTTCAATATTCTTCGTGGACTTTTAGCTTTCAAAGTCTCTTAGGGAAATGTTGAACCGTTTGGCAATAATTTTAAAGAAGCTTTCAAGTGAAAGCCGGCATTAGAAAGGCTGAAAGCCCAATGCTAGTAGAAATTGACATTGGGCTTTATGTATTTGACCAAATACCGAAACTCATTTTTTTCCAAAATTACCCTTACCAATTCTTCAAAATTCCAATTTTGTCTCTCATTTCTCTTTTTATTAAAAAAGCACTCCACCCTTTGTTAGTCCGACAAAGGGTTACAACCGCTAGCGAGCTAAATCTAGTTCCAACAATCATCAATCGAGGTTGCCCGATGTCAGGGGACTACAGTGAGGGTCGCGCAACCCTGGCGAAGGTTACCAGAGGTTGCATGACCTCAGGTGACCCAAGTGGTGCACAACCCAAGCAATCGTTGCTTGGGTCTCATGGCCACGTGATCCTTGCGAGACCCAAGCGAGGACCGCCTAAGGCTGCAAGCAAGCAACGGTCGCTTGGGTCGCACGCCACCTAGGTCGCATCCAAAGAGTGAAGTTTAAAGATAGATATTACAAAAAAGTGAATAAAAATTTCTTGATTCATCTATTCAAACAAAATTTCTTGGCATAAAATCAGATAACGTTTTTGTCCAATTAAGCATATTGAATGATTTGAGAATTCAATTACGTAGGAGTTGGTGGAACATAAAAAACAAGAATATCGTCATTGCATTCCCAACATGAAATGACTCTTGGTGACCCACACTCTCATATTCCACATCAAAATATCTGTTTTTCAATGGCGAAAGTATTCTCCGACACATTGTATTTTATGTATGGCAATCTAATAAGGGGGAAAAGTGACTTTAGAAAAAGGGAGGCCAGTTTGTATCCACTGAGTTGGTCGTTGTAATGCTTTTTGTTTAATTTATATTCGTGCAAGTCAAGTCTTCTCCATTATTTGCAAGCGGAACATCTTGGCCAATCTCCGTACATGCATTGTTTTTCTTGGTTGTTGTACCTCGTACATTGTGCAAGTCCCATCGCCATCAACAGAAAAAAGAAAAACTTTCCAAATTAATTCTAAACCTATTATACTAATATTAATTCAGCCATAAATTTTTTAATTTTATTAATCAAATCAAAAAACCCTATGCCAAATTCCATGTAAGTCTTTCCAGATAATTTGTGTAGATTTTCCAATGTAGCATACTTGTCATTCGGGATTTCATGTTAGTTCATCAATACATGCTAAATTAGAATTCACGTAGTCACATCATTTAAGTTTAATTATGTTCATGTTAAACAAGAAAAATGCAAAAAGAGTAAATTGGCATCTCTTGATCATATCTAGATATCATGTCTATGCGGAAAAATGCAAAAGGAGTAAATTGGCATCTCTTAATCATATCTAGAAATCATGTCTAAGTCATGCATAAATCAAATTCAAGTGGTTGCCTGGTCTTCAATTAATATTTTGCAAAACATCCATTGGAAGCTTTGCTTAGCACATCAAGGTTTTTCCATCTCCACGAGTAATTTAATTATTGCTTAAATTATTGAGTATTAATTTCTTGTTTGTAGGCCCACAAGGTCATCTCTTACATGTTAGTGGTTAAGCTTAAAATTAACTCAAATTGCTTGCAAAATATTTTTGAATAAAGAGAAAATGTACTGAAATGATGTTATATTTACCCAACGTAACCAAGTCCTCGTATGCATAAATATCTAGTTTACAAATTGCTTAAGTTTCTAATTGACCCATAATAGATTAGTGACAACTCCAACTTGAATTGATTTGCATGGTTAGATGATTAAATTAAATCCACCCAAAGTTGCAATTGGTATGTTCTTGAGAAAGTCCATGCTAAGTGTAAGCTTAATAATCAATTAACTTTCCCTAACAATTCACCTCTAGGAAAGCTGCAACAGGAAAAAATAAAAAGAAGAACGAAAAAAAAAAAAAAAAAAAAAAAAAAGGCTCCAATGCCCCAATGATGGCTTGGTAAAAAGCATGTGAAATGCATGTGCTCATCGCTTGGTGAGGATTTAGCAGCTAGTGCCTTTATTTGAGATTCAGTTAGTCATCTCAGGCCCGAGATTATATCCATTTTAAGTTTTCTTTTGAGAAAATAACCGTGCTTCACCATGCTTTTATTTAAACATTTTTTAACTTTGGATGACTCCACTCTCATATTCTTTTTTTTTTAAGAAAATTTTTCCACAACAAAAATCTCTTTTTGAATAGGAAAAGCATTCATACTACGACAGCCAACATTTTTTTTTTCTCGACGAATGAAATGGATTTTTGGCATCTTTTCAATCTATAAATGAGAAAGTAAAACTCGCTTTTCCTAATGCAAAAGTCTTCACTTTTTAATTTCTTTAATCTGCATTATTGAAGCAAAAGTCATATGTTATTGTTTGTGATAGTGGATCCTACAATGAGTCCAGTGCTTTTCATGCTCAAGCTATAAATAAAGCACAAGGGAATTGTTTTTGGGCCCCCCAAAGGAAAAAAGTAAAATCATACGTGAATCACATTATAAGTTCTGTGCTTCCACAATGAAAGAGATTTGCGTCCCATGCACGTGAATTCGAGAAAACAAAAAAGGTGATTTCGTTTTAAAATAGTCTAATCAATTCGCTAATGCTCTAATCATGCTGTGAAAAGTTGTGCATTATGATCATGATTGATGAATAGTCTTCCCTACATGGAAAGACATTATTAATGGGGGTTATCGTGTGTGCATATCTAATAGAGTAATTATCCGAGATTTTTTTTTCTTGATGATTGAACTTCATCCATAGGAGAATTTGACCATCATTGGTTATGCTAATGAATAGGGAATATCTCATTATTGTGCATAAATGAAATAGAAAAATAAATCTTCTTTTCACATTTTGTTAGATCCTATATAAGATAAGTTGCCTATACTTGGTGCAAGGAATGGATTCTGAATGAATCACTCTTATCTGGGATCATTTATAATGTGAGCGTACGAGTTTTCAAGTGCATATCAAAAAGTTACCTTGGCTACTATTGGTTAATAAAATGGAAACATGTTGGCAAAAAGCTACCAGAACCATTCAACTATAGCTAGTTTCCTTTTCTTTTTTAAAATTTTTGTCACTTGGATGGCAACCCAAATTTGCTAGGTAGATCCATGCCCACAAAGGTAACTTTTTCTTCTACTTCTCATCCACAGCCTTTTCACTGTGTTGGGAAATAGATTCCCAAAAACGATTCAATATTCAATCGAACACCTAAAAACGAACGCGGAAAACAAGCCCAAAAAACATGTTACACTGATCATAAGGTACATTACAGAGTCGAACATGCCTTGTCTTTCATAGATTAAACACTGTTGTTGCAGTTTGATGAGGAATTCCGATATTGTTCTTCAAAAGCAACGTACTGTTTTTTGGGAGAAACTAAGAGCGTAGAAAACCAAAAGAACGTGTTTTCTTTTATTTTCAGATTACGTAGCAACCGCTCAGATTTTCTCTTTCATTCAAAAAAATCCCCATTTTTTTCTTTTATCTACAATAACTACACTCTTCTTCTATGGGCCCTTCACTTATGGGCCGGGTTTTGGCTCAACATGGGCGGACAAGCTTAAATAAGCCCTCAAAACATAAAAACTCATCATCTCCCACTCACACATGGTGGATCGAACAGAATCATCTTTACCCCTCTACAACATTATTACCGGTGAATAATCCGTGTAACTAGCATACTTTGAGAGCTCATTACCATACATCTGTTAAGAATATATAGCAGCTCATAATTGGCATCACATTTTTGAGTAGATTTAGTATGTAGTACCCTAAATCGCTCGATCACATTTATTTCTCTCTTGATCTCTTTTTAATAATTATATATTTATATATATATATATATATATATATATATATATATATATATATTGTATTCACCATTATGATTATTCCAAAAACAATCATAATTGGTCGACCGGTGAATACAAAACTAAAATGATTTTCTCCAAATTCGATCTTCCTCTTTCCTTAAAACTCTCAATTTCAATTCAACTTGCTTTTCTAAAAATGTCACATTAGATCGAATCAATTCATGATCATTAGCAACATTATAAGATAGCAAACACTAAATAGAAATCTTGAGAATAAGTAAGAGTCATGAGGGCACTTAATTGAGGAACTCTTTTCCTCAAGAGTCTCACACGGCATAAAAGTTGAAATCAAAACTTTTACCACTCTTATTGGTCGTCTCATGCATACGTAGTATGAAATAAGTATTACAGTATTAACTCATTTCCAATGGAGCGTATGTCTACACCTTCAATACTGTACAGATAATAGTTCAGACATACCCAATGTCTAACTTGAGTTCATGTATCTACTCTTTCACGGAATTCATCAGAACTCACATCTTGCATTATAAACAAATAAAGTAAAATATGTGGGTTATTTTACTTTCGGACAAGTAAATATTATGTCATCATCTTAACACTCAGTTAAGGTGACATATATATTTTAAGCACTCAGTTAAGGTGACATATATATTTTAAGCTTGAGTTATCGATTATCACCTAGATAATAAGTTTAAAAACCGTCTCATCTCTATTTATCACATAGTAAATAGAGGTGATTACCCGTGTGAGTGGGCTAATCTTTTATTTGTCCGACATACTTTCTCAATTTTATATAATGCACTAAGTATTAAGATGCATAAACGTCAAACAAAGACCCATAGGCATTGATAATGAAAACATAAATTCATTAACTATGAACATTTCAGGGAAATTACACTATTCAGTAGATCAGTCTATACGCAGTCCTAGAGATTTCACATGACCACAAAACACATCTCTAGGTATTGGCTTCGTCATAGAATCTGCTACTATTCTATACGTAGATATAAAGTTCACATCTTTTTGTGCAATCATATCTTTAACAAAATTATACTTGGTATCTATATGTTTGGTCTTGCCATGATATTTTGGATCTTTGGTGTACACTATTGATGCTTGGCTATCACAATTAACCAATAATGAGTTTGTAGCATTCTCAATAACACCTAAATGATCCAAAAATCTCTTAAGCCAAATACCCTCTTGTATTGCTGCTGATAATGTCACGAACTCAGCTTCCATCGTGGACAAGGCTATACACATTTGTTTCTTACTATTCCAAGATATGGCGCCATTATTCAGTAAGAAAACAAATCCAAAGATAGATTTCCTTTCATCTAAATCTCCTCCCCAATCAGCATATGAATCACCTTCAAGTCGCAGATCCCTTCCTTGATAACTCAGCGTATAATCAGCAATTCCCTTTAAATACCTCAGTATTCTTTTAACAGCTTTCCAATGTACTTGACCCGAATTGGATTGGTATCTACTCACCATTCCAACTGCAAAACATATGTCAGGTTTTGTACACATCATAGCGTACATTAAGCTTCCAACAGCACTAGCATAAGGAACATGTTGCATCTGTTCCTTCTCTTGTGGAGTCTTTGGACACATTTTATGGCTCAATCCTTCACATTTTGCAATAGGAGTATCTATGGGTTTACAATCTTGCAAACGAAATTATTCAAGAACCTTATTTATGTATGTTTCTTGCGAAAGAGATAATGATCTCTTCGAACGATCTCTTGAAATCTTAACTCCAAGAATATATACAGCCTCACCCATGTCTTTCATCTCAAAGTTAGAAGATAACCAACTCTTGACAATATTAACAAACTCTATATTACTTCCAGCAATTAGTATATCCTCAACATATAATGATATGATCACAAAATGATCTTTGGATCTTTTGATATATACACAATGGTCCTCATCAATCATTGTAAAATCATATGCCATCATGGCATTATGAAAACGTATATATTATTGTCTTGACGACTGCTTAAGGCCATATATCAATCTCAAAAGTCGACATACATTTTGTTCTTGGCCTTTCATAATGAAACCAACATGTTGTTCCATATATATTTCTTCCTCTAATTCTATATTGAGAAAAGCAGTCTTTACATCCATTTGAAGTAACTCAAGATCCATACTAGTTACTATTGCCAAAATTATGCAAATCAAGGTAAATCTCACTATACATAATCAATTCCTTCTTGTTGATTATACCACTTCGCCACAAGAAGAGCTTTATGTCTTTATATTGAGCCATCAGCTTTACGATTTATTTTAAGAACCCACTTGTTCCCAATGGCTTTGCATCCTTTTGAAAGATCAACCAGTTCCCAAACATGATTTGACTTCGTTGACTCCATCTCCTCTTCCATTGCATGCATCTATTTTTCCTTATTAGGGCAATTTAGAGCCCACTCATCTTCATCTTGTGGAGCAACCATAAAAGTTTCCTCTTCAATGTCAAAACGTCGACGGAGAATACTTTTGCGACTTATTCGTCGTATGGGAGATTGTACACTTTGCGCATCATTCCCCATTATGCTCCCACTCGGATTAAATAATGACGATATCGTCTCATCATGTGGTTGTAATTGAGAGTGAGTTGAATTAAATTCATCATTTCTCATGTTACTCACACTTGGATGAACTCCACTAAGTTCGTTATTTTGATCCAAGGTTTCAAATAGGGAGTAATCCTCACCTAATTCACCCTTCTTAGGAAATTCATTCTCTAAGAATGTGACATCCTGTGATTTGAATTTAGTTATACTCATACTTTCCTACTCACCAATAAACACATACCATTTCGAGTGTTTTCAGTATCTTATGAAAATACTCTTCTTGCCTCTATGACCTAATTTCCCAAACTTATGAGAGGGCTCATGAGTATAGGCAACACAATACCACGGTTTAAGAAAACTTAAGTCTGGTTTATCTACTTGTCCATAACTCATATAGAGTGGAAGTAACTGATTTGGAAGGCACACGGTTAAGTACATAGGCAGCAGTTAATAAAGCATAACTCCAAAAGATGATAGGTAAGTTAGCATGCGTCATCATGGACATAACCATTTCCAGTAGGGTTCTGTTTCTTCTTTCCGCAACACCATTTTGTTGAGGAGTGTAGGGAATAGACATTTATCTTTCTATTCCTTTTTAATCACATAAATTTCTGAACTCATCAGATAAATATTCTCGACCTCGATCAGATCTCAATACTTTTATTTTCTTATTTAATTGATTTTCTACAAAGCTCATAAACTTTTTGAAACAACTCAATGCTTCAGATTTATGAGAAATCAAATAGACATATCCGAATCGAGTATAATCATTTATAAATGTGATGAAATAAACAACCCCATGCCTTCCTCTCACATTCATTGGACCACAGA
This sequence comes from Eucalyptus marginata, assembly GCA_014182565.1. NCBI lineage: Eukaryota > Viridiplantae > Streptophyta > Magnoliopsida > Myrtales > Myrtaceae > Eucalyptus > Eucalyptus marginata. The sequence continues at coordinate 5,885,543 of CM024585.1, forward strand.
TGTCAAAATGGATTAAATGCAAAGGAAATTCAGCTCTTTTACTTTTTTTCAAATGTTTTCCTTGTTGTTTTCCCTACTAGGCAATGCTCACATATGGGCAAATCGATTTTTTCAATATTGCCCAACAAGCCCTCTTTGGCTAACCTATTCATACGTTGTTGGCCAATATGACCAAGTCTAGCATGCTACGCATTCACATCATTATCATATAAATTAGAATATGTGAAAAGGAAATAACAAACATTGACATCACCACAGTCAACATTCAATACAATAAAACCATCCAGAAAATAACCACAACCATAGTAGTTTATATTCAAATACAAATCTACACTATTATTATGGAAGTTCAAACTCAAACCAAATTTTACCAACATTAAAACAAACACTAAATTTCGATGAATCTCCGAAGCATATAATACATCATATAGGAACAAAGTGCATCAACTACGCATGTTCAATTGGCAAGTGACAATCCCTTTTACTTTGGCTCTAGAGTTATTTCCTACATAGATCCACTTAGTTCCAGTTGGTACTCGTCGAAATTCCATGAAAGATTCTCTATCCTTCCCTACATGGTCTGTTGGTCCCAAATCTACAGTCCACAAAGAATTAGATTCAGTTAAAAATACAAAACTTGACACATAAGCAAAATTCTTAAGAGTACAAGAGGTGTGTACCTTCTTTGGCTCGCGACAGTTGCGAGCATAATGACCATTTTGGTCACAATTATAACATTTCACCCTCGAAATTCTCTTCACTCAAGAACATTTTCCTATCTTATGTTGGTTAACTCTTAGTTTCTTGCTAGTAGGACTTGATTCCTTGCATTTCCATCTTTTGAACGAATCAATGTGCTTACGTTTAGAGCTCGAAGCCCCTTTTGAGCTAGGACCAGTACAGCAAATATTTCCATGATAATTTCTCCCAGCTTTCGCCAAGCACGGAGCATCTGCCACGTCCTTGTCCAACAACAACGACGCGTACGAGGTTCCTGGGGAAGTTCTTATGACGACTGCAACCAACCGTTATTCCTCCTTGAGTTATAGTTGAACACCATGGAAGTCATACGTTCTTCCAAGTAACTGGATCTTGTACTTCCATTTTGCTGAAATTGAAATTTTGCGGAAAGCGGCCAACAAAGGGAGTTCACGATTTCCATCAATGGTAATTAATTCACGAAGAGTGTGACGCTCGAGTACTTAAAGCCAGTGACTGTAGTCTCCACTCCGGTTACTAGTTCCCAGATCAACATCTTGATCAATCCCACATCAAACGAATCTCTATCTCCGCCAATCCTCAATGCCATCGAGGTCTATTACATTGGTGGACTCCCCAATGGACAAACAGCCAAAGATGATGGTATTTCCCCTACTTCAACGTGTTTTTCTAGTGCCAATTCGAATGTTGTGCTACCAGAAGTCTTCTAAAGTGGATATGAACAACAAAATGGTTAAAAAGCGACTCATTACACATCTGACCACATAGGTTGAATTCAGTAAAAAGTACTGCCACATAAACTGGTCAACCTCCACTTCGTGTGGTCTCATATTCTTAATGGTGTCGACACATATGCGAGACGATTTAGCAATTAACTGTTGCATTGATTTCTATTCATCTAACTCAATTTTAGGAGATGCTTCTTGCATAATCTAACTTGACTAGTTTCGTTATGCATGGCTAATGAAAGTAAAAAGTGATAAACAAAAACAAAAAATAAAAAAGGATTTGTTGATTAAATTGATGACTCCATTGGATGAAGAGTACTCTCTCAGTAATCTAGGAGATCTTAATGCTTACTCCTCCTTAGAAACCTCATTAGCTCTTAGAAGGCAACAATTTAGATTCACTTGCCCTGGTTGCTCCATCAGAAGAGAATTGATGTTGGATTGGTTAAGTATTATTGGTGGTGAAGTTTGGTAGGTAAAGATTGTGGCGATAAAAATGTTATAAGTTAAGTTTACAAAAATGTAAGGTGAAATTGAGCTTCAAGAAGCTTAATTTGAAAAATCTAAGAAGAATAAGATAAGAGTTTTCTTAATTTAGCTCTACAAGATACAATTTTAACGGTTAATAGGCTACTCTTAAACTAGGTTTATCCTAAAAGTAAAGGGCTACATTTTGCTTGGCATATTTCATTGCTGGAAATTACTTCAAATTCAACATATAGCATTTTCTCAATTTTCACAACATTACAACTCTTTAAAAAGAAATGATATTGTTGTGGTATAAACTACAGTGAAAGCTATCAATGATACCAAGGCAACGTATGGAGTGAATAAAGAGAGCTGGCAAGGTGATCCATGCATCCCTAGCAACTATACATGGGATGGTCTGAATTGTAGTTATGGAAAACTTCCAAGGATTATTTCACTGTGAGTGCCTTTGAACTATTTCTTATAATATCATCCAGCAATGATATATATATATATAAAGAAGTTAAGTTTTGTTCTCATTCTTCTTGAAAAGTTGAAAGTTTGCTATCCTGCATGACCACATTGTCTTTGCATAAGAGCCCACACTTCTAAAGTTTGTAAGTAGATTCGAGGGTTATTTCACTATAAGTCTCCTTGCACTATTTCTTGTAGGATGATGCTGGTGCCGCCGGTGAAACTTTAAAAGAATTCTCTTTTCTTCTTGAAGAATTGAAGGCTTTTCCTCATTCTTCTTGAAAGATTGGAAGCTTGTTCCTATATATGACTCCATTAATCTATTAAACTCCGTCAATTGTGTGCTCCATTTTAATCTTAGGTTACATTGTGTTCTCTACAGTTGAGTGCATAAACTTTTGTGTATCAAACCAACATTACCGCCTTTGTGCACATAGCAATGACACAGCTTGCTCTCATGTGATTGATTATGGGCAGGGATTTGAGCTCTAGCAATTTGAGGGGCAACGCCCATTCTTCACTATCAAATCTATCGGAATTGGAGTCCTTGTAAGTAATAACCCAGTAAGGCCCTTATTGAGGTGACGATGTTTTAGGATTGAGTGCCCTTTAGACCTTCGTTGTATCAATCCTGCGTCTGAATGTCTGCTCAGGACAAAATTGAAAAAAAAAGTATCACCATGGTGATTTGGGTAGTGTTTTCAACTTTACATTTCCAAGGGGGTCAACTTTTGTTGGGAGGATTAGGTAGTGTTTTAAGGGCGAAAATTTTATAATTTATGTTTAAATGTGTTGGGAGATCCTAGTTCTTGCTATGGAGCTCGTTTTTACTTATTTTGAAGAAAAAGTTGCTTTGGAGGCTTCAAGAGGGAGCCTTTATCGAAGGAAGTTCATGTGGCACATCGATTTTAAAAAAGTGCAACGATATTTTTGGCCTCTTTGGCTCAAAATGTTTGTTTTTTTTCTTATTCATATTCTCAAAATTTTGGATGAGATCTATTGAATTGTTAATTACCCAAACTCTCTTTGTTTCAGAGATCTGTCCAACAATGAACTTATAGGAGCCATACCGGAAACTTTGGCAAATTTGCCTAAGTTGAGAATTCTGTAAGTAAATGTGCCTTAGTGGCGCCCTGAAGAATTGACAAAGCATGAGTCTTTATACATGGTTATGCTTTGCAGGAATCTAAGCGGAAACAAGCTAAATGGTTCAATTGCTAAGGCTATTAAAAGAAGGGTTAAGGACAACGGATTGGACTTGAGGTTTCTTCCCCCCCACCCCCCCCCCCCTTCCCCTCCCCCTCCTCTCTACATAGTATAGAAAGACTTCTATATTAACATGTTTTATTGTGATTCAAAGCAAATAAGAAGTCCGCTTGCGATCAACATGTGGGCAAAGCAGTTCGAGAAACGTAACTTTACGTACTTACTTTTGTTGCAAGTTCAACAACAATCCCGGTCTTTGCTGGGCAAGTCCTTGCCCAAAAAGGAGGCTAAAAATAAAAACTCCATCTTGGTCCCAGTTATGGCATCAGTTTCAGTCGTTGTCACGCCCCAATCCTCGGGCACGCGTCCATCCCTCACCTTGGTCAATTTGAAAGTGCAATATCCTAGGACTAAGTATCGCCAACCCTTTCTTTTTATTACGCATGCGGAAGCGATTATGAATCCCTGCACAATAAAACAATGGGATAGAAAAGCAGGCCATATTTTTCATATTGAAATTCACTGCCACACTTTTATTAACAGCACAACTCATAGTATATTTACAATACTATTTACAGCATATAAGTCTCACACCTATCTACACTAAGACAGGGTTCACAAAAGGGATGGGATCTCAATCCACATCCGGGTTGTACTCAAGATCCCTCTCTAGATCATCTTCTTCTTCAAAAAATCTTTCTCCTCCTCAGGTTTCACATCAGTATTCTCCTTCTCAGGTTCCTCCTCTTCAGCTCTTCCTCATGGTCCTGAAATGTTGTCCCACAACCGGAATGAGACTATGTCTCAGCAAGTTCTACTCTCTAAGACTCAATTAATAAACCAATACACTATGGGCTGCCTAAACACGCATAGGTCAGAGGACTTACCTTGGCCTCAGATTCCACCTACAAATCAGTACAAATCAAAATAGGCACCCAACTACTCATAACAAATCGAACCAGTCGATTACATGTCACCCGAAACATATATTCCCCACAATGTATACTTAGTCACTGAGTACACGTGCATTCTCTAAGGCACTAGTTCACCAAAGTAATGCATCAAATCACCGAGCCCACGTGCCTCTCCCAAGATGCCTCACTTAATTCCCAGCCACATGCATTCTTAAGGCACTAGTTCGCCAAAGTGATGCATCAATTCACCGGCCCACGTGCCCTCTTTACGATGCACGGGCCAATTCTCTAAGGCACTGTTCACCAAAGTGATGCATCAAATCACCGCCCACGTGCGCTTTTAGATGCCACACTAATTCACCACCACCGTCGATACGACAATCGGTGCCCAATCATTTCCCAATCACATAATTGAAATCAACCACTTAGGAATATATCCTAAAATTCACCATTTAAATCAATTCCATATAAATTGAAGCTCAATTAAATAAAATCACCACGACAATCACACGAAATTCTCAACTGGAAAAATAATTAATTAAATAATTAATTTCGAAAATTAAATAAATAAATATTAAAAATCCAATTTAGGCCCGTAATGCCTAATTGGAAGCCAAGACGAGCCCGGAAAATTACCGAGACTCGTTCAATAAATAACACGGCATGCCTACTTGCTAATGTCTATTTCTAACCACCTAACATGCATCATTAAGTCTCTAATTTAATTTATCTAAATTAATCTAACCACCTAATTGCATTTAATTAAATCTAATCAACCCTAAGTATAATTAGCAAACTAAGAAAGCATTAGTGAGTAAGACTCACTTGATAAAAGCGGGAACCGAATCACTGCAACGGCGGCCGTAATCGAACTTTCGACGACACCGGGCTTGGCCCAGCGAGCCTAAACGGGCCTGAAATCTTAGATTGTGCTTTTGCTTGGGCTAGACCTAAATTGAGTTGGGCTTGCTGAAGATGGGCTTCAATTTGGGGGCTGGGCTGAAATTGATTTGCTGAAATTGGGCCCACTCTTGGGCTTTAATTGGTGCAGGCTTGGAATTAGGCTGCAGCTGATGAAATTCGACTGGGCTTGAAGACTACTGGGCTGCACGTTGAACTGAAGTGGCTGAGGTGGACTAGACTGGGCTGCAACAAAAAGGCCCGAATTGTTGATGAAGATGGGCCCTACCTCTACTGTGTTGCTCGATCGAATAAGGAGCAGCTGGGCCGTTGCTGCTGAAGAAGCCCACGCAGAATGAAGACACGATGAAGACAGAAGCTGTTCGATGGACGTTGCTTCAAGGTTTCGTGGGTGCTGCTCAGTCAAACATCAAAGCCAGCGAGAGAGCTTTGACCGAAGGAGACCAACGCTAGTGGAGATGGAGCGGTGGCGTGCAGAGATGGAGCAGCTTCGGTGGTTTCTTCTAGGGGTGTCATTGCAAGAGGACGAGTGGCAGTCAACTCGGTGGATGGCCGTTCGAGTGAGGCTGACTTCGACCGAGGAACGTGGCTTCTTCGGAGTTGCTTCGCGGGACGTGGCTAAGCGGAGAGAGAGATTTCGATGACTCTGCTGATGGCTGAACATGTTGACGGCAAGAACCCGCAGAGAGGGAATGAAAATTGAAGGTCTTCGAAATAAAATGAAAGTGGAGGCCTTCTTTGGAGAGAATTCGTGCGAAGAGAAGATGGGGGAGAAGAACCGTGCTTGAGAAGCTAATGGAAGGGGGCCCAAGGACAACAAATCTTATCCCTTCCCTTAATTGCATGTTCCCTAATACTTTCTTGACTCATATTTTCTATAATTGATCCAAATTAAAGTCCCAAATTTCAACCCCATTCCAATTTCGAATTTCCTCAATTATCGGCTCCAATTCTTCATTCGATTCTCCAAATCAACATCCAATTTCATCGAAGAAATATCTCATACAATTTTCAGCAAGTCCCCGACACTCAAAGGCTCGGCTCGAAATCCAAATTTCCTTTAATTTGGCCCGTCCCGAATTTCCGTTGATTTTCTCAACGTCCGAACCGATTTTCGTAAAAAATCTCAAACCTCCGAAAAATCTTTTTGAGACCGAGTCGACGTTCCTATAATTTATTGTGACATGACAGAAACTTCAATTTCTGAAATCGGACTCAAATTGGCGGTTAATTTCTATTCGACGTGTTTTTAGCGTGACCTAGGCTACCGGGTAACTTTCGAATATTTGTAAGTGCAATTGACTCGTGGTTGATTTTCTTCAAGCCACTATGAACCCACTCGACTCATTGGCGACTCGGTTGTCGTGAAAATCCCGAGGATCCAAATACGGACACGGTGGTACCAAAAACAATAAGAAAATCGCCTAGTGCCGCTGACATGAATTTTCTAATTTAGTGGTGTCACCCACGATTAGCCACACATCTCTGTCGATCCAATCTATCTTTGATTTCAAATCAATTTTTAACTGTTCCGTAATGGCCTCTAAAGATAGACACGGTCGAGAAGCCGATTCCTGGTCTAATTCTCAAGTCTATTGCCTTAAAATTCCCTAATGGTTTCCCCAGATAGTCTAGTTATCTCGAGAATGATCGGCTCTGAGAATAACCCTATAGACACGTCAATGAAATGCACGATTCATTCAAAAAAAAATGGAGTTGAAAATTTGGGATGTCACAATCGTAGTCATAATCATATGTTTGGTCACTATTTGTTTGATAAGAAGGAAACAAAAAATAGGTAACTTATCATTCTACTTCTTGTCCACAGCATAGTTACATGAAAATACAATTGTCTCTAATTAGTCTAATGCTCCCCAAGGATTGATGACCAACAAAGTGATTGTTCCTTAAGCATATGGAGAGCTAGGTGCCAAAACTTCAATCCTTGCCTGGATTTTCACTTCTCATAGGTTGAATTTTTTAGGATCTAATTGGAGTTATTATTCCTATCGGTAACCTTATTTTCTCCCCTTTGATCACACAATTGGAGTTGTCCTAGGATGATTTACCTTGAAAGTCTACTTGGCAATCTTTAAAAGTCATCACAGATTACTCATTGTAAGATTGTATACAGAATCCAAAATCGGAGGATCAAGAACCTTCAATTATGGTGATATTAAGAAGATTACCAAGAATTTTGAAACAGTTATTGGTGAAGGAGCATCTGGAAAAGTGTATCTTGGAGAATTAAAAGACACAAAAGTTGCTGTGAAGGTGCTCTTTAAATCATCCAGAGCTACATCGCCAGGGCAAACAGACAAGACATTTCTAGCAGAGGTTAGCGAGATAGATTCCATCAGATGCTTATTCGACAGCTCGATCCCATGCTTTGAGAATGTCAATATGAAAATTACATTCATGATATTGCAGGCAAACTCTTAACGAAGGTCCACCATCAAAACTTGATCTCCCTTAAAGGATATTGCGATGACCCAAAAAAAAAAGGCATTAGTATATAAATTCATGGCTAAGGGAAATCTACAACGACACTTATCAGGTACTTCATCATGTTTTTTTTTTTTTTTTTTTTATGTTTCTATATTCTCTAGAATGAATCCCACAAACATCCGTTTTTTTTTCTCAAACGTAAGGCGAGGATGTCGGTGTACCAATGGCCAAGCCAAATGTCTTGACTTGGGATAGCAGACTACGAATTGCTGTAGACGTGGCACAAGGTACATAAATGAGATGTGCATAATTGTGAATTGAGCCCCACTTCACATTGGTATGGTTTAAGGAAATTTCGCAAGAACTGTAGGTTTGAATTATCTCCATAACGATTGCAACCCGTCCATCATCCATAGAGACATCAAGACTACAAATATCTTGTTGAATGAAAACACGCAAGCCAAAATATCCGACTTTGGTCTGTCTAGAGCTTTGGCAGCTCCAAATAGTTCTTAAGTGTCAACCAGTCCTTTGGGCACTCCTGCCTACCTCCCCCTGAGTAACAGCTTAGACTTGATCTTGTTGAGATGGTTCTCAATTTTTGTATGAATAGAAAATTCGGCAGTCTATGTTCTTATTATATGTTGTGCAGGTATGGACCATCCACCTATGACTTAACCAATAAAAGTGACGTCTACAGTTTCGGGATCGTGCTTCTTGAGCTACTTTCAAGACATCCAGTAATCAATACAAGTGAAGCTGGAAAAAGCGTGCACATACGTGACTGGGCGATTCCGAAGTTCCAGAGTCGATATATACGCAGACTTATTGATTCAAAGGTGGAAGAAAAATTCGACATCAATTCGGCCGAGATAGTGGCAGAGGTTGCGAAGTCTTGTACACAAACTGAACCAAGTGCAAGGCCGGACATAAATCTTGTTTTAACATAATTGAAGGGGGCGATTGAACTGGCATCCAAGCACAAGTATGCGGACAGAAATCAAGAGGAGCATATAGGAGCGACCTCCTTGGAAGTTGAATCGGATAGTGTACCCTTGGTAAGGGTAGTTCATTAGATCCATTAGTATTCATTGACTTCGGCTGTGAAACTTGGGTAATTCTTGGTACTAAAATCAAAGTCTTCTTATATTTCAAATTTGTGTCTCTACGTAAGTTTGGAATGACCGGAGACTATTCTTGTCTACGTCATTATAAGTGTTGAGTGAGTACTATCTTTTAATTTCGTCAACTTCATTGATGATCGTAAATCGTTCACGTCGTTCCTAAATTACAGTTAGTAACTTGAAAAGTATGTTACCAATTACATGAATTTACAACGGTGATTCAGAAATTTGCAACCAACATTACATGTGTACCACGAACGAGGAAAAAAAAAAAAAGTCCATTTTCTAATACAGAATTTTAGAAATGTCCCCAAGAAAGGCAACTATGGAATGAGAAATTCTGTGTAATATGGGAATATAAGCCATGCTAGCTTAAGCCATGAAGCTAAATCATGAAATCAACTAAGTGCACTCGATAATGTGAATAGATAGGTAGGAGTTGACGTGTAATTCGTAATCAATTTAAGCATTTTCTCGTTGACTGTAATTATAGTGAGCAATCTGAGTTTTTACTGTTATTAGAACAATCAATAGGTTTAATACCTAGATGAATGAAAGGGAAAATAAAGCATTTTGTGCTTGCAACACACAGTCAACTTCCTCCTTTCCAATGGAACAAATAAGCTAAACTATACGAAGAAAAACATACATTAAACATTGACCCCTGCCCACTCACCATGGAGTGGGACCTCCATGCCTTTATGTTGACGGGGAGTATGAATCACAACCCAACACAACTTTTTTCCGATTAAGTTATTAATTAATTTTGGTTACCAACTCTCATTTGAGTTGCCTTACCAACATTTAGTTTTTATTTATTTACCAACTCGGTTTATAGAGTTCTCATTTTCTTTTGTCTTACTTACCAACTTTTTAGATATATCAACTCTTTTAAGATATTAACGATCTCAATTAAAGTGATTACCAACTTTCTTTATTCTAAGTTAGTTACCAATGTTATTTTGTCTTTTCTTAAATTACAAATTTTTGTCATAATGATTCCTTTTTCATCTCGGCACCCTTCCTCTCATAATGATTGCTTCTCATTTTGAGAGTAAGTTTTCGGTGCCATGATCCCTGTGTATAGTTTGGTTAAAGCTCAATATATTTCTTAATTCTACCCAAAAAAAAAAAATTGTCTCTAACAAAAAAAAAAATTCCTTTTATCGTTTCCTGACTTTCATCTATCTTTATTATCCATCGCTTAAATTTTCCAACTAATTTATGGTAACTCATTTTGAAAACCCAATATTAAGTTGTAATTTAATGGAACAAAATTTAGTGAGTCGTGGTAATTAAGTTGGTTATAGAGTTAGTAAATGTGGGGCCTCTAACCAAGGCATATAAAAGCTGATAACTCAATTTAAAAAGTTGGTAAATTTAAATGGAAACTATTAAACGTTGGACAATAACTCAAATGAAAATTGATAGCCCAAAATTATTTGGTAATTTATGCTGATAATTTTGCATAAAAGTTAACAAACTTGAAATGTTCGTGAGTTATGTAGATAAAAAGTTGGCCGGTTAGCACAGAAATTCCTAATTTACATATTATATAAATAATCATTATTTCATTAAAGTGTTGGTAAATTCGCAACAAGTTACTTAGAAAAAAAAACCGATAATTTTTTAAGCAACATTTTTTCGACACTCACCAATACCTATTGAAATTTATTGTGACGGAAACAAAATTGGAAAACTCTTTTAGCATAAAAAGAAGGGCTAAAGCCACCAAAAACCCTGATATCTTCACTTTGACACAAATACCCTATATTTTTCTATGACACTAAAAATCTAAAACTTGCGCTTGCATAACACATTAAAATTTGTCTACATTAATGACGCTGTTTTGATAGAAAATCATCTAAGAAAATCTTGATAGAGGGTAAATGTGTCACATAGATATAGGTTTGAGATTTTGTATATCGTTTAAGTAAAAGTGTCATTGTTAATACCTAAATTTTGACAACTCGTTTAATTATTTATTAATTACATAAAAATTAAGGATTGATTTTTTAAACCCCAGCAAAAATTCTCATTAAATTATGTAGACATTAGGAGCATTTGCATTACTAGTGCTTAAATTTTAAGAAAAATATTTTTTTTAATTATTATATAATGATAACTTTTTAGAGAGAAGGGGGAAAAGCGAGACCGGGCCGGCCTTCTCACCCGCCTGGGCCTGGCCCAGCCCATTTTCGTTCTTTCCTTTCCGCCCAAGCCAGCCTCTCCTTCCTCCACTCCCGCGCGCTCTCACGCGTTCTGCAGAAAATGAGAGAGACGGACGCGAGAGTCGCACCGGAGTCGGTGGTCGGGGGCAGACCGGCAGCATCACCTGGCCGACATCCCACCGACGTTGCCCCACTTCCTGCGTCGAGCCCACGGTAGATCCGGGTTCTCGATCTTTTCTTGATTTTCCTCGGGTCGGGTCGATTTCCCGAGGATCCCGCCTCGGAGACGCGCGAGGCGAACGGACGTAGCGCGATCTACCGAGCTCGCCCGCCGCCCGCCGCCGCCGAGCCGGGTGGGGAGTACTACCGCACGCCCCTGGTTTTACCTTCTTACGCCTCGTCTTGCCCTGTTTCGGGCTCGCCGGACCGGGGTGGCCTTTGTCCGGTTCGCGCGAGTTCCGGCCCCCATCCGTATGAGTGATGTGTTTTTTTTCCTTTCTTTTCTTTTTTTGGGTCATTGCTTGTTGATGGCATGAATCTCGGCGCGAGTTTGGGTTTAGTCCATTCGTTTGTTTCTTTTTTTTCTCTTTTAGCCAATGTACCTCACCTGTTCGATGAAATGCTCGAACTGGATTCCGCTTAGAACTCCTCTGATTTTGGGCTGATTCCGGGTATTCATTGGTCCTTAGACTCGGATTTGTAGTTTCTCTTTGATCTGTTGCTTGATGTGTTGTTTCTTTGTGCGTGTTGTGTCTTTTCCGTCTAATGCTATGGCTGGCCAAAGTGACGAAGTGGATTTGCTCTTTCGATGGTTAGTTGAGGTGGAGGCCGACTGGGACGAGGGACGTTAGTTGCTGACTTGCTATGGGTGTATGGGTGTTAATCGTCTGGCGTTAGAAGTGAAAATTGATGGCAAATCGGTCTGGTGATTGAAGTCCGGTGATGGGCGCATGTTAATACAATCACTGCGAAGCTTGGCTTTCATGTTCTAGCGCTCCAGTGTTGAGTCATCATGGGCACTCCTGGCTACCTCGCCCCTGAGTAATGTCTGAAACTCAATCTCCTTATAATCTATAATATTTCCAAAGATTTCATCTTTTGCTTCTCATTTATCAGTATCCCCTATTTGGTACTTGGAAACACATGCAGTGTTCATACTTCAGAGGTTGCATCTTTTTTTTACTTTGTTAGTGGCCATTGTGAGGATTCCACTGAAGAAAGTCCAGCATTGATACATGACTCGAGAATTCAAAGAGAAGCATTACCGTTCATGTTCTTATGTCTTCTGCAGGTATCAGCACTCTCACAGCTGAAACAAGAAAGGTGATGTTTACAGTTTCAGAATTGTGCTCTTTGAGCTGATTACAGGACATCCAGCGATAATGGAAAGGCCTGGGAGAAAAAGCGTGCGCATACTTGATTATGTGACTTCGTTCATCAAAGATAGAAATACCATGCTGGGACTCATGGATCCACGTCTGCAAGGAAAATTCAACATCGACTCAGCTAGGAAAGCAGTAACCATTGTGGCGTCTTGTACCAGAAAAAAAAAGGTCTGAAAGGCCTGACATAAGTGAGCTATTGACGGAAGTGAAGGGATCTTTGCCAAGAGAATTGGCATCCGAGATAAAATGGGAGGAAGGAAAACCAAATGAGCAACTCGGAACGACCTCCTCAGAATTTGATCCGGCTGCTGGAGCCATGGCAAGGTACTTTAGTTCCATCAGGATTACTCCACTCTTGTTGCGAAACTATGGAAACTCCTAGTACTACTAAACCAAGTCAGTGTGCGTTTGAAATTCATGTTCGTTTATAGATATGGATACCCGGAGGCTTTTCTTGTCTTCATGATTATGCGTGTGGAATTTCATCCTCTGTTTTTCTTTTTCATCTCTTTCTTGGCATTCCCCTTTTTGATTTGTACAAAGATGTCTTAAAATCGTATGACTTGGTCCACATGAAAATTGACAGAGGTCGCTGCCTCTTACTTCCAAAATGATGCAATTCGAATATCGCCACAGAAGTCGCCATCTTTTGGCGACTGAGTTCTTTCTTTTCCTTTTTCAATAATATGTAAAAGAATTTTATGCTCTGCACCAGGAGTGTAATAAAATAAATACACAAGCAGTGTTTATGCGCGGACACGTAAACCGTTTTTAAATTTATGACTGCTTGTGTATGGAATGTTTTAGATTGATGGTGTATATTACACATACAAACCAAAGAAGTAATAATACAGTCATGTAATGAAAAGGCCATATAATCCAATCCACCGCGCTAAAATGACTATTGGTGTTATCAAACTAACATCCTAAATGAACACATTTTTTGGATTTTTTATTTAAAAATTCGAAATAAGATTGCAATTCTAAATATGCAAGATAATCTTAAGACTAGGAATATTCTAAGACGAACCTAATCCTAATTCAAATTTTTTGGATTTTTTTTCTTTTTACGAAAATAAAATTGATTCATACACCACGACAGCAAATCAAGCAAGATAAGATTGATATCCAAAAAATTAACGAACCATATCTCGCGCATAAGATCGGGTTAGCCAATTTTAAATAAAATCACGAATCGAATTTCGGGCGTAAGATCGAATTGGCGATTTTTCAAGCAATTGCGAACCGGATTTCAAGCGCGAAAATCGGACTGTCAATCACAAATTTATACTATTTCATGTCGAACATCTCATCCTTACACTAAGGAATAATTATACTAAAAAAGAACAAATTAAAAAATTAAAAAAATTAAAGTAAAAAGAGAGAAAAACTACTTAATTTGCTTTTCTTTTTTATTTTTTCTTTTCTTTTCTTTTCTTTTCTTTTCAAGCAAATATGAGCAGCTGCTAGGTTCGGAGCTCCGGCGAGGGTGGACCGGCAAGGGACTCCGGCGAGGGCACAGCAGGCGCGCGGCGAGGAGGCTCGGAGCGGAGGTGGCCGGCAGCAGGGGGTCGCTCGGGCGTGAGATGCGGCGCGCGGGCTGCTACGGGCGACGATGGCGGAGGCGAAGGTGATGCTGTTGGTGTCGGGCACCGGGCACGGCGAGCGGGGGCTCGGCTCGCGCAGATCGAGGTTGAAACAGAGGACGTCTGGCGCTGGGTCGCGAGATCACAGCGGCGCGGGGGTGCGGAGCGGTGCAAACGGCTAGCGCAGGTCGCGGAGTCGTCGCAGGTCGCCGGTATGGCGCGATGGTGAGCGGAGACGCGGCAGGGGCTCGGCGAGGGAGATCGGCGCGCGAGCGGCGCCGGACGGTCAGCGAAGGCAGGCGGGCCACTGCTGGTGCTCGTGGGTTGCTACGGCGATGAGTGCAGGAGCGCGGCAGTGATGCACGGCGGTGGCTGGCGAGGCGGGGCACGCCAGTGGCTGGCGTCGCGCCTCGAGCTGGCTGCCGGACACAGAGATCGGGACGGGGGACGAACGGGGCTGCTGGTAGGGCGGCCGGCGCTGGGGTTCAGCGACTGCAGAGGAGGCGGGACCAGCAGAGGTGAACTGGGCGGTGGCGAGCGGAGGACGCCGGCGAGCGGAGGGCCGGCGCAGACAGGCGGAGCGCGGCCTCGAGGGACTGCGAAGAAGACGCACAGCCCTCTGCTTTTCCTTTTCTTTTTCTTTTTTGTTTTTCTTTTTTTTCCTCTCTCCCTCTCTCACCTGTCTCTCTCACGACCTTCTCTCTCCTGTCTCTTTCTCTCTGCAGCCCTTTTTGCCTTCTTTTACTTTTTCCATTTTCAGCAAAAGTAGAACTTTTTCTTTTTCCTCCCCCAAACCCTAAAGAAAACGAAGGCAATTTTTCTCTTTTGGACTTAAATTTTTTTTGGCCTATTGCTCTAGAAAAAATTCCATCATTGTAGCCGTGTATTCAATATGTCTAGCCCCCGAAACCCTATATGTTTAATTCTCTTATAGGCAAAACAAATACAATCTTTTTTGGAATATTTCAATATACCCGAAGATTGCCTATATCCTCCCAATTACTAAAAATGATTTTATTTTCCTCATCTCCTGAATATTTTCCATTGATTTAATCGCCTAAAGATAATATTGCAAACCGATTTTCTTAAATTCCAAAAATCCACCATAATATCATTTCAAATATCCATTTAGGTAATTTTTGTCATTAAAAGAAAACGGGTTCAAGCCAATTTGCTTGCTTCGTGGGCTTAGTCCGGCCTGCCAAATTAAAGATCAGAACCACTAATTTGAATCCATCCACCACCAGTCCAATGTAAATTAAAAATAAATGCATCTAAAAAAACTATATACTATGCAATTAATATTTTTTTCAGGGATAAAATTAACCCCTAATTTTTAATGCGATAAATGACTAAACTGGCCGCCAAAATTTAGGTGTCAACATTCGTTATAATAATGCACACTCTTTATGCTATAGGCACAACTCTTAATGATTGTTCACCACAAAAAATTGGTTTCTCTATTTGGATATTGCAATGAGTCCAAGCACATGGCATTGATATATGAATACATGACTAATGAAAATTTAAGGCAACATTTATCAGGTGTGTTTTTATGCCCTGTTGTATTGTTCCTTCTCTAAATTAATCCAATGAAATTCTATTTCTTGCTCATAGGTAAAGTTAAAATTCATCCAACAGAAGACCATCCGAAGGTCTTGACATGGAGTAAGAGACTACATATAGTTGCGGATGTAGCACAAGTTACCCAAATGAGACATCCTCGATTATAGGTTTACTCCCATCATTGCTTTGGAATTGTTTACATGGTTTTTGCAAGGATTTCAAATTTGGATTATTTGCATAATGGTTGCAAGTCACCCATCATCCATAGAGACTTGAAGACTACAAACATCTTGTTGAATGAAGACTTCCAAGCCAAAATAGCTGATTTTGGCCTTTCAAGAGCTTTTGCAACTAAAAATGACTCTCATGTGTCAACTTGTCCCTCGGGCACTCCCGACTACCTCGACCCCGAGTAATGGCTAAAACTCAATACTATCGATCTAGTTCAATTCAGGATCTCTATTTGCATAGAAATATTGACATTGCTTAGGATTTCATCTTTGATTTAAAGATCCAATATTTGTTTTTTTTTCCACCCAAGTTTCAATCTTCTGAAAACTTAAACAAGAAGAGTGATGTTTATAGTTTTGGAACCATACTCTTTGAGTTGATCATGGGCCGACCTGCAATAATGAGAAGCCGGGATGGCAGCACCAGCATGCACATACTTGAATGGTTGGTTCCTTTCGTTGAAAGTGGTGACATACATAGCATTATGGATCGAAGGTTACGGGGGCAATTTGATATCAACTCGGCTTGGAAACTAGTGGAGATTGCTATATCTTGTACACGACCAACGGCAATTCAAAGGCCGGACATAAATCACGTACTGACAGAGTTAAAGGAGTCTTCGGTGAGCAAATCAAGTGGTTCTTTTGAAATGACCTCCTTGGAGCTCACTTCTGATACTATCCCTATGGCTAGGTAGCTGAACTTCTTCCATCCAGAAAGACTAACGTCTTCTTAGGTAAAAATTGACTTTTGTCCACAAATTTGTACTATTTTTTGTATTGCGTAAACCATTCTCCTTTTCTTTTCTGTGATTGAATCTTCCAAACTTGCTTTATAACAGTGATAGCCTTCCGTCCTTTGTCGCTCCTTTCTCCATTCACGATGTCAGTTTATGGCATTCCTAACACTGCGAAATTGGGAATTCCATGTTGAGTTTGGGGGAGGAGATTTTGAGGTTGGGGTTATCCATGGATGGGGTAATTGGCGTTTGCAGGCCCTCATAGCACGTTCTTGGGGTTCAGCTGAGATTTCAGCTGGAACCCACACCATTGATTAAGTAGCAGCAATTTTGCAATTTTGAGGGGGTAGATTGAGCAAATTTAAAGATGAGGGATATATATGGAACTTGGTGGTCCTAATGTAGTACTTCTCACAAGCAACTTGGGATGTACACACAAGCATTGTTAAAAAATCATGGACGCCAGACTTGAGCTTGACTTTTGATAATGCATTCATTTGTAACATGTTTATATCTAGATAGAAGGCAATCCCTATCTCATCTAATTCTTAGAATTTGGGATAGGCCTGCTGTCTTGGGGGTTCCAATGCAACAACCAGTATCATTGACCAGAAGAGAGCTACTTGGCCAGAGAAGATGCGCACAGCCGGTATGACATTGCCATTGCCTGGTTCGTCAAAAAAGGACCCACCGGCGCGCCATAGAATAGTCCGATCTATGGCAATCAATGGCGAGATTCAGAAAAAGTGAGGGCTCATCCTTAGCAAGCAACCCAAAAAATGAACTTGTTAATGATCTTAGACCAGCAAGAATTTGTGCATAGCATGACCTAAATATGTGATGTCCCTTCTGAGTATGGGGAACTTTGATCACCATTTTATCTCACTTTTTACCATTATCTATTTATATCTATATACATGTTCAAGCCCAATGGAGGTTCATCTCACTTATGGCTTTCTGACATCACCATTGCATAAATTACTAATCATTAAAAGAAAAATGACTCCGTTTTGTTCTCCACTTTAATTTATTTTTCTTGTCAAAAACCTTTTTTCAAAGGCTAAACCTGTAAAACTTTCATAAATAGAAAACTACCCGTGCCTTTTCAAATTAAAACATTACCAACTGCCCGAAAAGCATAACTACCATTTTGTCTCACTTAGCACAAGCACGGATATCGTACTCGGCATCCTCAACTATATTGAGAAATCAAATAAAATGTTTTATATATATATTTATATAATATGTTTGCCTCACAATTTTTAGTAGTTATATACTGGCTCTCTACATGTGTGAACACGATACGATTGTGTGCTCGTGTTAGATACAATCATGCACAATATGAAATTGAAAGTGAGATTGTTTCCACATTTTCAATTTGAATCTTATAAAGTATTATTCGTCTCACTTTTAGCTTTGCACTATATAATGTCAAATTATTAAGTAACCATTTCTTTCTAAGCATAACTACTATATTTACTTTGCACAAGTACCGATATAGTACCGGACATCCTCAACCATATTGAGAAATTAAGGCAATATTATTACGAATATATGTGCTTAACCTATAATTTTTAGAAGTTAAATGCTAACTCTCTACACACACATACACAATATGATCGTGTGCACATGTTTGATACAATCATGCACAATACAAAATCGAAAGTGAGGGTTGTTTCCACATTTTCAATTGGAATCACATTAAGTAAGAACTATTAATTCTTTCACTTTTAACTTTACACTATATAATATTGATTTATTGAGTAACCTTCTGTTTTCTTTCTAAGCATTACTACTATTTTTGTCTCACTTTGCATTATTGCCGGTATCACACTGGACATCCTCAACCATATTGAGAAATTAAAGTAGGGGTGTGGCTTTTTTCGTACTGGAGAAACAAGTTTCTTTTCTAGGATTATTTTGTTTTTCCTTCAAATCTAACACAAATAATTTGATGACATGCAAAGGAAACCATCAAAGTTTCATCAATGAATAACTCGATATCTGGTGAACCATGCACTTCTTCGATTTTGGTTAGATGGGATCTTCCACCTTCTAGGTGGATTAAAATGAATATTGATGGAGCATCTAAAGACAATTCGTCGACAGAAGCAGAATTTTGGGTTTTGTGATTAGAACTCAACTTTGCAAAACAAATTGGATTTCATAGGATCATCATTAAGATTGACTCTAGAACCGTAATGGATTTTCTTAGTTCAGAGCTTAGATTAATAATGTTGGCCCTACTTTTCTTAAAGATATCAGAAGATTGGTAATCTCTCTCTCTTTCTGAGTTTAAGTGTAATATAACTTTTAAGAAAGAAATTGATGTGCTAATTGGCTTGTTAATCTTGAAATCCACAGACGCTTGAATACTAATTTCTTTTCATTGTCTCGTACATAGTTACTTTATGTTTTATTACATAATAAGAAAGAGATGGGAGATTTAGGATGTTAAGTTTTTGTATTTATCTTTAGCCATTTTTTCATACAAAAAAAAAAAAAAAAACAGGAAAATGTACCAAAAAGTCTTAAATCTATTACATTGATACAAATTCAGTCATAAACTTTTCAATTGGACCAACTCGGCCCTAAACATTTTAATATTAGTACCAATTCAATCCATTTGACTATTGTGGCCGGTCAATATCTGCCGATGTGGACGTCTATTGGACTCTAATGAGGAAATTTTTATGATTTTTATTATTATTTTTTCGAATTTTTTATTAATTTTTTTATTTTTTATTTTCTCTCTTCTTCCTCCTTAGATCGTTCCAGTGGTGGCTGGCGAGGGCCGCGAAGCCCTTGCCTGCCATCGGCGAGGGTCGCAGCCCTCACCCAGATCTAAGCGAGGCCAACCTCGCCCTGGCCTTGCCGCGGGCAAAGGCGACCTCGCCCGTGGCTTGCGAGGCCACGGCGGCCATCGCAAGGGCGGAGGCGAGGGCCGCTAAGCCCTTGCCAGTCGTCGGCAAGGGTTGCGGCCCTCACTCGGCCTCGCCCAGGGCCTCAAGCGAAGCAACTTAGCCCAAATCTGGGCGAGGCTGGCCTCACCTACAGCAAGGCTTGGCGAGGGCCGCGTTGGCCTCGTCAACCGCGAGCGAGGCCACCTTCGCCCGCAACAAGGCCAAGGCGAGGCTGGCCTCACCTAGATCTAGGCTAAGCTACCTTACCCACGGCCTTGGGCGAGGCCGAGCGAGGGCCGCGACCCTCGTCGACGGCTAGCGAGGGCTTAGCGGCCCTCGCCTCCACCCTAGCAATGGCCTCCATGGCCTCACCAGCCACAGGTGAGGCCGCCTTCACTCGCGGCAAGGCCAGGGTAAGGGCTGCAACCCTTGCTAACGGCAAGTGTGGGCTTCGTGGCCCTCGCCCAATGGCCAACAAGCCTCCGGCCACGAGCCTCACTAGAGGCTCGCCGACCATCGCCAGAACTGTCACGCCCCGAACCTCGAGCGCACGCCCATCCTTCTCTAGTCGATAATATTTTGCGACTTCTCAAGACGAGTCGCCGGCCCTTTTTGTTTTATTACACATGCAGAAGCAAATAATAAATCCCCTGACAGTAATCATCTCGAGATAGAAAAGCAGGACAATAGATTCACCAATCAAACATGCTTTTATAATCACATAGAGTCATGTACAAAGTCTATGACCAAAAGACCACAAGGATTGGCTTTCTAAAAAGAAACGGTCCTAACTGACCTACACTTCTGATCACCTCCTCTCAGTTATAGGTTCTCCACTCGACGACCCTGAAAGTGGTTATATAATAACTAGTGAGACAATGTCTCAGCAAGTCCACCCACTAAACCCCGATTAGGAGGGTAATATGCTTCAGGGCGCTCTAGTCATACAACCACACAATTAGAACATGGAACTTACATCGCCTCAGTTCCTTCCTACAGGTCAGCACAGTTCATATCTCAAATGCATGCAATTAATGCATACAACAATTGAAACGCCTTACTTTTCTCAACCAACTACAAGGGTCTTAACTCAATCAATCACAGGAGTCCCGATTATAAGACCAAACTATTATGATACGTCTCATACCATGCCACACAGTTTTGTCTCATAATCAAACGCATCAAACTCAGACAATCATGCGTTCCAATTGTTAATTAAGCCGCTCAAGGCACTGTCGACATCCATGTTCGGCAGTCTACTAGCATAACCAGGCATCGTCTCTTCCCTATAGAGCACGGCTACGTCACAAAGACGGCTATCCCAAAGGAGCTTAGGTCCAGAATCTATTGCGACCCACTATCCTAATGCACGGGTAACCCAAAAGTGGGATTTAGTAATATTCGACTTAAACGCTAGGACGGGTTCTCTTTAATCAACACACGACCACTCAATCTCGACCCAGGACACCGTGCATTATACTCAAATGCCTCAATTAAAATAGTGATCCCGACCTATTTTCTTCGTATTAAAAATATCCCGAAAAATAGTTGTGTGGGTACACGATCAAATTGGACCCGGAAAATGCATAATATTCTTTTCAAAATCCCACTGGTTTATATAGTATATAAAACCATTTTCGATGTTTAAAACCCGACATCCGAGATTTTCTGAATAAATAACGAATTTTATAAATTTTTGGAATAAATGTTCAAAAATCCAATCAACACTCAATTTGCATAATTTAACACTCGATTGTAGAAATTAACCATACTATTGCAATCAGCACAAAATCTGGTCACTAGCTATCCCGGCCTAATTTTCGGAAAATATTTAATAATTAATTAATTTCTAAAATTAATTAAATAAATCAATTTAAATACTAAAATGCTAGCCTAGGCCAAAATCACTAAATTAAATACCAATACGTAATCTGGAAAATTCCCGAACACTTCTAGATAAATAACACAATTTATCTAGGCCTCACTTAATCTAATCTAACCACCTATCATGCATAATTGCATAATTAAATCACTAAATTAATCTAACTAACCACCTAATTCCTAATTAAATAAATCTAAACACCCCTTAGACGTCATTAGCCTACTAAGAAGAGTTTAGTGAATAAACTCACCGGTTTATTGCGGAAACTGGTTCACCACGACGACGGCGCGACGGCGGCCGAAATCCGAATTTTCGGCTGCGTCGACGGGTTTGGATCGGGCCTAAACTTGGCACAACAAATCTCAGCCCAAGCTGAGATGTGTTCTGGATTTGGGCTGGACCTCAAGTGGGCTTGTCTTCTCGGGCTTCAAAGCTGGACTGGACTGAAAATTTTCGCTGGCTGAGCTGGGCTAGCTGCTGCAGCTGAAGTCACGGGTTGAAGATGCTGGATGGGTCGTTGGGCTTGTGGCTTCAAATGGACTGAACATAGAGGCAGCAAGGGGAAAACGCTGGGCTTCGGAGGAGGTGGGCCGATCGAAGAAGCAGCAAGGCAGAAGCTGCTTCGATCATCGACTCGGTGCAGCTGGTGACGGAAGGAAGCTGCTATTGGGTTGCTTCGGTTGAAATGAGAAGGCACGAAGGATGGTGGAGCAGTGACGAGCTGGCAGCTTGCAGGGAATTGAGGCAGAAATTTCGGTGGATCACGTGGGCTGAATTCGCTGGAATTCACGGCTGCTCTTGCTTGGCTTCAACTTGCTGGACAATTGGGCTCGTGGGCTGAAATGGAAGGAAGCAAACCAGATGGAGGGGAAATCGTGGGCTGACGTGGGGATTCCTTTGATGGAGAAGCAGAATCAAGATGGAGCGGTGGAGGACAAGGTTGACCGGCGTGAGTGGTGTGCTGGCGTGGGGCTGATTAGTGAGTGGAGATGGAGGGAATTCAATGGTGGAGAGCTGTAGAGAAGAAATGAAGGAGCAGATTCGATGATGGCTTCGCTGTTGGGAACGGGAAAGAGAAGATGGAGTAGAGGCGGCAGCAACATGAGTGAGGCGTGAGGGGTCGAGAGGGTGAGAAGAAAAAGGGAGAGGGCAAAAGTCAATATCTATCTCCAAATGATTAATGCTTTGTCCCCTCTAAAGTCTTCATAAATATCCTTATGTGCCCCCCTCCACCCTAATTCTTTCTTGAATAAACTTCCCAAATAATCCAAACTTGAAGCCAAAATTGCTGACCTCTCCCTAGTTCCAAATTTCCTCATATAGCTTCAATTTTCTCGACAAATTCTCAAATTTGAAGTTCAATTTTGATGAAGCCCACAAAATTTCTACAAGTTCCCATAAGCAAGGCCAAAATTCCCTTCAAATGAGTCCATCCGAATTTCCATTAATTTCCGAAACATCCAAAACGATTTTCCATAAAAATCTCGGAATCTCTGAAAATTCTTCGAAGGATGAGTCGATGTTCCTAAAATAGATCGTGACACGACAGAACTTTCAATGTTTGAAATCGGGATCAAATTCGAGGTTAATTTCAATTCGATGCGATTTTAACATGACCTAGTCTACCAGGTAACTTTTAGGAATTTTCTGTGCAATTGACCCGTAATCAATTTACCTCAAGTCACATTGTACATCTTCGACACATTGATGACTCTCGGTTGTCGTGAAAATCTCAAGATATCAATTATGGGCACCGGGTACCAAAACAATAGAAAAATTGGTCTAGTGCCGATCGACGAGTATTTTGCAATCAGGTGGAATCACCCACACTCTAATCACACATCTCAGTCAAATCAACCTATATCCGGTCTCCGATCGATTTCGACAGTGCCATAATGACTCTTGCAGATCAACACGGTTGAGTAGTTAATCTTTAGTTGAATTCTCAAGTATATTGCATTAAAATTCCTTAATGATTTCCCCAGATAGTCTAGTTATCTCATGAGTGGCCATTTCAGAGAAAAACACTATAGTCGCGTCAATGAAAAGCCCAACTTATCCAATCGAAATTAGAACCTGAAATTTAGGATGTCATAAGAACAGTCCAAGGAAGAAGAAGGGAGAAAAGAAAAGAAAAAAGAAAAAAATCATAAAAATTGCCATGTCAGCGCCGGCCGGCCAAAATTGGCCAGATAGACTGAATTAGTACCAATATTAAAATGTTTATGACTAAATTGATATCAATGCAATAGGTTTATGACTTTTTTGGTACTTTTCCCAAACAAAAACAACATTATTATTTACATAAATATTTAACCTATACTTTTTTGTAGCTACATAATAGCTCTCTACACATGCTTGCACAACATGGTTGTGCCTGTGTTAGATATGATCGTGTGTGGTACAAAATTAAAGTGAGATCATTTCCACATTTTCGATTTGAATCATATTAACCAAGAAGTATTAATTATCGCAATCTCACTTTCATCTTTGCACTATATAATGTCAATTTATTTAGTATTTACCCATTTTCTTTCTTGCCATAACTATTATTTTTGTCTCACTTTGCACAAGTACCCATATCATATCAGACATCTGAACCATATTAAGAAATTAAAGACAATATTATCATGTACATATGTATATGTGTGCGTGTGTCTAACCTAAAATTTTTAGCAGCTACATGCTAGCTCTCTACACGGGTGTGCAAGACACAATTGTGCGCGCATATCAAATAAGATCATGCATAGTATGAAATCGAAAGTGAAACCATTTCCACATTTTCGATTTGAAACATATATCAAATAAGATCATGCATAGTATGAAATCGAAAGTGAGACCATTTCCACATTTTCGATTTGAAACATATTAAGCAAGAAGCATTATTTGTCTCGGTTGTAACTTTTCTCTATTTAATATCAATTTATTGAGTAATCACCCGCTTTCTTTCTAAACATGACTACCATTTTCGTCTCGCTTTAAACAAGTACCGATATTATACATCGCCGATATCGAGAAATTAAAGACACTATTATTCTATACATATATATTTAACCTTTAATCTCTAACAACTACATATTAGCTCTTGACATGCGCATGCATGGTACGATTATGTGCGCGTGTTAGATACGATCATGCATGATATGAAATCAAAAGGGAGGCTTGCTTCTAGATTTTCAATTTGAATCATATTAAGCAAGAAGCATTATTTGTCTTACTTTTAACTTTCCACTATTCAATACCAATTTATTGAGTAATCGGTTGCTTTCTTTCTAAGCACGATCACCATTTTCGTCTCGCTTTACACAAGTATCGATATTGTACGTTGCCAATATTGAGAAATTAACATGCTATTATTTTTCTATATGTTTAACCTTTAATTTTTAACGGTTATATATTAGCTCTCATCACGCATATGCATGATACGATTGTGAGCATGTGTTGGATATGATCGTGTGCGATATGAAATCGAAAGCGAGGCTCATTTCCACATTTTTTATTTGAATCATATCAAGCAAGAAGCATTATTTATCATACTTTTAACTTATCACTATTTAATACCAATTTATTGAGTAACCACCTACTTTCCTTCTAAGCATGATTATCATTTTCATCTCGCTTTACGCAAGTATCAATATTATACATCGTTGATATCGAGAAAATAAAGACACTATTATTCTATGCATATATGTTTAACCTTTAATTTCTAACGGTTACATATTAGCTCTCAACATGCGCGTGCATGATACGATTGTGCACGCGTGTTAGATACGATCATGCACGATATAAAATTGAAAGTGAGGCTCCTTTCCACATTTTTGATTTGAATCATATTAAGCAAAAAGAGTTATTTGTCTTACTTTTAACTTTCCACTATTTAATACCAATTTATTGAGTAACCAGCCGCTTTCTTTCTAAGCGTGACTACCATTTTCATCTCGCTTTATACGGATACCGATATTGTTTCTCGCCAATATCAAAAAATTAAAGATACTCTTATTTTATACATATATGTTTAACCTTTAATTTCTAACGGTTACATATTAGCTCTCGATGTGCGCCAGCATGATATGATTGTGTGCGCGTGTTAGATACAATCGTGCACAATACGAAATTGAAAGCGAGGCTCGTTTCCATATTTTCGATTTGAATCATATCGAGCAAGAAGCATTATTTGTGTCGCTTTTAACTTTGCACTATATGATACCAATTTATTGAGTAATCACCTGCCTTCTTTCTAAACATGACTACCATTTTCGTCTCGCTTTACACAAGTACTAATATTGTACGTTGCCAATATCGAGAAATTAGAGGTGTTATTATTCTATACATATATGTTTAACCTTCAATTTCTAATAGTTACATATTAGCCCTCGACATGCGCATGCATGATACGATAGTGTGCATGTGTTAGATACGATCATGCATGATATGAAATCGAAAGCAAGACTCATTTCCATATTTTTTATTTGAATCATGTTAGATAAGAAGCATTATCTGTGTCGCTTTTATTTGCACTATATAATACCAATTTATTAAGTAACCACCCACTTTTTTTTCTAAGCATAACTACCATTTTTGTCTCCATTTACACAAGGACTAATGTCATACCTTACTGAGATCGAGAAATTAAAGATGTTATTATTTCTAGACATATACATTTGACCTATATTTTCGAGCGATTACATACTAGTTCTTGACACGCACGTGAAGAATACAATCCGATTGCGCGGGAAGGCATTAGATTTGACCAGACTACGCGTGTGTTGGATATGATAATGCTTAATACGAAATCGAAAGCGATACCCTTTTTTGCACTTCCAATTTGAATAATTAATAATGCACATATAGGAAGCTCTTGATCTTATCTAAATAAATCCCAATATATTACGCTTTTTTTGGGCAGTAATTTATGACATTACTTATTGTTTTTTTTTTGGGCAATAATTTATGAAATCACTTTAAAAAATTTGCGCACGCGCGGGCGCGCGTGCGCAGTTCATTCAGCAACGCGGTAAGATTTGAAAAAGTACAAAAAAGGGAGACAGGACAAAGTAACTAAGAAATCGGCAGCATGCTTTCTACCGTTTCCCAATTTTCTATCATGTCCCTTATTTGGTTCTAATGTGTTTTATTTTTTGTCCTTGCCCCTCATAGATTTGATTCTATGAAATAGCATAAATGAGCCAAGAGAGTAGAATTGCATTGATTTACTATTTTGATGTATGTATTTCATCAAGGATGAAAATTTGATGATGCATAATTTCGATTAATTACCTCTTGGAATATTCTTGAAGTGGGGTTATGTCTGAATAGGACTTTGGAACTAATATGACTGGAATCATTGAGATTAAGAAATATTTAACTTTCATTTTCAAAATAAAATATTTGGGTGAAGTAGATACTATCTTAAGTATTAAAATAAAAATAAAAATAAAAAATAGTAGGGATTATTCTTTAAGCCAAAGTGATTACATAGAGAAGATGTATAAATTTAAACATCTTGTTTTCAAATATATGAGTACTCCATTTGATTCTAGGTGGAGAGTTTTTAATGTGAGTGCTTCGGGTCTTTAATGTATGCGATATATTATACTAGACATAATATTACTTTTTATATATGCAAGTTGAGTAAATACTAGTAATCCAATATAGAACATTGGAGGGTTATCTTATTGTTCTATAATAATCTTGCTATTTTAGAAAGATATATTGATGCTAGTTGGATTACAAGTGTGAGAAATAAACAATCCACTAATGTATTAATTTTCACATTACCTAAATGTGTTGTTTCTTGGACGAGCAAGAAACAAATATACGTAACTTACTCAATGGTAGAATCTGAGTTCATTGCTTTAGCAACAACTGGGAAAGAGGCTCAATGGATTAGGAATTTGTTGTTGAATATCAAATTATAGCCTAGTCCTATGTTTCCTAATTCTATTCACTGTGATAGTCAGGCTCCTTTGGCAAGAGCTTATAGTAGCATTGATAAGTCTAGACATATTAGTCTAAGACATGAGTATGGGAGACAATTGATTAAAATGGTACCATAATAATTGTCTACGTGAGGTCAAGTAATAATCTTGCTGATCATTGGACGAAGGCTTTACCAAAAGACATGGTAATAATGACCTCATAAGAAACGGGGCTGAAATCCTTTAATTAAAATCACAAGTAATGATAACCCGACATTTTTCAAGAACGTCACTAGTTACAAGATTTAATGGGTAAGAACAAGTTACTGAATGTGATTGTTTGATACCGACATAGTCCCGATATGAGAAGTCAGTATCGTCTGTTACGTTTTATAGGTTGAATTGAATTCTTAATGAAGTATAGTACAAATTTATAATGTGTTAATAGTAACCGAAGCACGTTATAAATACTTCACCTATATGAGCTTATAAATGGTGTCGCCTCTTACAAAATTTAGGATTGCTTTCTAGAGAGCTCATGAAACGGGATCAAACACAAGGCCATAATAGTGCGGAGTAATATAGAACTTCTCACTGAAACAAGAGGTTAATATACGTGTGGTATGTCCGGTTCTATTATATAAAAGTACAAGTTTAAAGCTGAGCTACTTATCACTATGATAGAGCTTTGAGATATTTGCACTAAGTAAAGGTTTAACTCGAAAGAGACCTTTATGTATGTATATTAATCTCATGGAAATTTTGGCTATATATTTCTAACGTTTTATTTTTGTTTTGTTTTACAAACAAAAGTGGGGGATTGTTGGTAGTTTGTTTATAAAACAAATGAAGAGGTGCCTTGTCCCACATCGAAAAGATGTGAGAGCGCACGTGGATAAGATTTGGCATTAAGCGACGATCATTATTTTTATTTATTGAAAATTCAAATTTATTTCTATAAAAAATTAACTATAAATCTTATTAAAATAGTGCGACTATTCACGAAAAATTACAATTATTTTTTTATTTTTTATTTATTTAATTCCGAATTTTTTATGTCTTTTCAATGTAACCTTTGAGACGTACTTGCCTTTGTTCTTTTTGCAACTTTTTGAAGAGTTGTTTCTATTCGAAAGATAAAAATAAGTAGGTTTGTTTTGAGATCAAACGGACATCTTCTTTCATTTTTTCGTTTTCTTTCAAAAGAAACTACATTATTATCTAGTATTCTCATTTGAGACTTTGTTGCATCCTGGAGGAAATTTGCCGATAACCATTAACAACTTTGTGGGGCAAATAAATCATTAAAGAAAGTGATATCACGCCTCAAAGTCCAACTTGATTACTTGATCCGACTTCATTATTCTACTCAATTTGAAACCATATTTTCCCAACAATTTCATCGATGGATCCCCTGAAAGTTAGTCATGATCGTATTCAGTGTGCAGTACTTAATGCCAGGAGCATCTTTTCGGCACATTCCTCCAAATGTCATTCTGGCGTGCTTCTCAAATCGATTACCACAGCACGCTCGAGTTAGTAAGATATTCACACTGCAAATTTGTAATGGGCAGGTTGTTTTCCCAATGTGCAGCAACTGATGGTTTCATTATGGTTCGCTTTTCGGTCATTGAAATCTGATGATCGTTCTACTTATCACCCCATCCGCCGGATGTCTCTTATCCAGTTATTTTTTAAGTTTCAGATTTTGTGGTCGACCGGCAATAGAATCTCGCTATGCTGACTGATGATGAATTGACACGGGAAAAGAATAACTGTACTCATACAGATGATAATGTACCGTACAGAACAGTCTTGCTCTTCTTAACCGATTGTTTCTGAACGGTATGTTAATTAAGAACTAACTCCATGTCTTCATCAGTGTCCGCGTCTCGGAGGAGGTTGTGGAGGTTGGAGATGGAGATTGCATGATTTCCTGCGCTTCCACATCTCCCATCGCAGTGCGATCTCCGCCATTTTTGGTCAGCTCAACTCCAACCGATCCCTGTTTTGAACCCGTTTGAACACTGGACCTATCAGTGGCTGTTTTTCTTAAATTATTGTTCTTTTTCGCCTGCCGGGCCCAGCCAACCAGCCCCTGTTGTATGTGTTCGTCAAATATCGCCTTCTTGAACGAAGTCCCCATCTTAATTACAGCAACACAAACAAATGACAAGCACATCAGTCTCATTGTTTACCAAAATCACATGTATAATGAGGTAACAGTCGTATGACGGAACTCTAACCTGTGTTACAATTGCGTATAGAGGTAGTGTGCTGTAACTACAAAGGAGCTGGACAAACACTCTGCAGAACATAAGCAAAATTTTGCTGTCAGGAGTCAAAGACTAGTCATTGTAAGACGCATGGATCGAAGAGATTAGTTCCAGCCTCACCCAATGACAAGTCTCGGGATGATAAAACGGACCTCGCCCATTATGCAGGACTCGAATCTATATTGGATCTGCAGAACGGCAGAGCATTAGTCGAAGTCCTGTTTGTGCGTTGGGAATTTCCAATTTTAACTGACAATTAGCCCCACTTATCCTTACCCATATGAAGAACAAGAAAGCCAGTTCAAAGGAGTTTTGGAAAAGAATGATGTGAATCAGGACAAGGACGAGCCGAGGCCGGTGGAACCAGAAATGGTCATCGGAAGGCCGAACGACCAAGTCCCCTGCAATCGCTATATGCCTCTGGGCAACGTCCTGGGCCAACTGAGTTATCACATGCTCCAGTTTGGTTCCCACCGCCAGCAAAAGCTGCACAGAAGCAATAAGCCATTTAGATAAGAGAACCTTCTGCGTATGAGTTAGGGATTTCCGTTTCCTTACAGTCAACGGGATGAAAGATATCCAGAAGTACGCGTGCCAACCTGCACAAATTATTCCAAGATAGTTTATTAATTGGAAATAATGTCACTAGTACAGCTTCTGCTCAAGTATATGCTTTAAGACAGAGTGCTTAGACAACTTACCGGCAACATTGAGCAGCAAGAAGACCACAACAAATAGCCAAAGGTACCAACTGCGATGAGGAGACGATCATTTAGTAAATAGCCTGAGGAAGAACGAGCTAAAATAGTCTCCTGTTTTTATTTTCTAGCCAAAACGTTTACAAAGTTTTCTTTTGGCAAATTGCACGCCCAAAATCCTTCTTGAAGTAATAGGTAAATAGCAAAAGGCAATTTCCTTTTACCTTATTCCGACAACTTTCTTGAAATCGGCCTCCAGAGCACGTATCATGTACTTGTGGAAATCGAATTTCGGATTGCCTCTACAGTGAGCCTATATAAATGAATGTAATAAATGCCAGTATTGAATTCTACTAGGATCACCTCGTCATATATAGTCATCACAGGAGCTTATGGACTAAAAATTTATGTTTAGAGGAATATCGTACCATGATAAAACCCAAACGAAGCGTCGTATAATCCGACCTGGTCACAGAACCATAAAACTGCTTGATAAAGGAATGCTGCACGAACAGGAAAATGGGTCAAGAATGAGCCGAGGCCCATGAAAATTGCCTGAATATGAACTTGGACATAATAGAAGACAGCCAAATGCCACATCGAAATTTCAATACACAATGCTGGATATCTCCAGTTGTTAGCCAAGAGTTCTAGTGAAAAGTAAGTTACATGAACAAGGCAGATGAAGAGGAGCCCTTCAAGACTTACCACCCAGCTGAGTACAGATAAGTTCTTGCCAATGCTGAGAAAACGTCCTCTGATGAAGGTGTGATCCTGAACATTTGTGAACTTTGATCGCAAAGCTGTGCATCAATTTTGAAATTTTTGAGACTAGGGACTCAGAATATAGTGCAGAAGAATATACCACAGCAAAATTTTCCACTTTTGAATTGAATGACATTACCCTCTTTGGGGTCAAGCTGCTCCTTCTGAATGGCATCCTCCCATCGCTTCCATAGGCGTAACTAAAAGCGCAGGAGATGAGATCAAGCACTTAGACAAATGATTGAAGACACATTTGAGAGATAAGAGACCAACAATGACAGATCACAGAAAGTCTCCTGGCATGACTTTAAGTTACCTGTACTCCTCCGCATAGGATCGTTAACGCAGAGAAAACCACGTGCACAACGGCCAGCACGAAGATGAAAATGTGCAGATGATGAAGCGCCATGAGAGACAACAACGGCACCTTCCCCTGAAACAATAATCACGGTGTCATTCTGTCACTCAATCTCTGACTTTGCCCCATGGCTTAAGCCTCAAGGTACATTTTGTTATCTCCTTCCAAACAGATGTAAATCTCACTCGAATGGAGTCACAGAATCAGAAACGAGAAAACATCTAACAGCTGTTTCTGTATATTTTTTAGTGGCACAAGAAATTTCTAATTTTCACGTCGAATGAGCTCTTTGACTTGGACAAAAATAATGAAAAGGGATATATAAACGGAAATGTTCATGATAAAAAATGCCAAAATGAAAGGGGAATAAAAAGACACCCAAGCAATCTAGAAAAATGAACCTCACCTTCAAATGAAAAGAAAACAGTAACTGAGAATACTTGAAAAGCCAAAGTCATGGCTCACTGTATAAGCCATGTCTATGAACTTTTAAAGGAAAACACAACCATTGTAGATGGGATCTCCAAACCTTACTAGTTTCTAGAAGCTTACTAATCAAACCTTTCTCATGAACTCCGCAAAAATCAGGGTTTCTAGAAGCTTGCTGATCACTGTTTTAAACGATGAGGTTGTGTTGTCTTTTGAGGTTTGTGTGGTTTTTCGACTCCTCCGCCAAAATAAGCGGAGGAGAATGAGCGGAGGCCCCCAAGAAAACATGATACAGCTTACACCGCAGGGTCGTTTTGTTGGCCACAATGGCATTTCAGGCAGCCATGAATCCACCTTCCTCCCTCTCCCTCTGATTTTCTCTGCTCACCTTCCTCTCCCTCTCATTTTCTCTCACGATCTCAGGCTAGGAATGGGTCTATCAGTCTCAGCTCCACTCATTCTCCTCTCCTCTGCTTATTTTGGCCAAGGAGTCGAAAAACCACACAAACCCCAAAAGACAACAACCTCATCATTTAAAATAGTGATTAGCAAGCTTCTAAAAACCCCGATTTTTACAGAGTTTATGAGTAAGGTTTGATGAGTAAGCTCCTGAAAACTAGTAGTCGCCACAACTGTTGAAAATCTGCAAATAGTGGGAGCTCACTTTACTCATGATGAAGCCCGCAACACTCTCTTTTTCGTGCCCAATCAAGGCAGGGGATGCGTACATACACCATCAACATATATTAAAAACCATCTCTCTCTCTCTCTCTCTCTCTCTGAACTCAAAGAAAAACCAAATCAAAGAGAACAAAATAATGAAAGGACAAAGGAACACATGCGAAAGGGATAGAATCTGGCTCCGACACCTTGTTATAAGTACAACCCAAAAGTCTAAACTGGGGATATTTCAACAAGGAGAGAGAGGGGAGAGAGAGATGAATATTTGGGATATTGAAAGCTTAGTTACCTTGCCACTGCAGTAGTCAGAGGAAGCTGCTGAATCTTCGGCGAGAAGGCGGCGTCCTCCAGGAGGGAAGAAATTAGTCAGGAAATGAGCAGTGGTGCCGCCGTGCTCGTCGGCGGCTTCCTTTTTGCAAGGTAGCCACTTATCCGCGAGCTCTTCCGAAATGCAAATCTTGCCTATTCTTTCTTGGAACACAGTGAGCAGAAGCGATATGAAACCCAACAGCATTAGCTCTGCCATGAACGAATATCCGCACATAAAATTCAACAGCTTTAGAAACATAATTATGATTTCTCAGTTTATAAGGACACGTGAAATGAACCATAACATACGGTAAATAAAACAGAAATTGCTGTGTGGTTAAGGATAACCTTCTTTGATTTTCTGTAAGGCG
Organism: Eucalyptus marginata; assembly: GCA_014182565.1. NCBI lineage: Eukaryota > Viridiplantae > Streptophyta > Magnoliopsida > Myrtales > Myrtaceae > Eucalyptus > Eucalyptus marginata. Next base: position 5,918,814 of record CM024585.1, read on the forward strand.
TCAAAGAGCGGTTTCTGGTTCCTCTTCTTGAGATACTGCATTTGCCAAATCAGAGAGAGAGGAAGGTCACATATTCTCATCAGTAGAGACATGCGGAGTTATCAGACATGCCATAGTCGATGCACAAATATATCAATTCGGCGGAAAAGAACGAGAAGAAAAGGCACCTTGCCAGCATAATGGAGAAACCGCTCGACAGCCAGAGAGATGACGACTATCACGGTGCAAACGACGGCGAGCACCCACGTCGGCGTGAACTCCAATGTCAGTCCCTCCGCTCCTCCTGCCATCCTCTCTCTCTCTCTCTGTTGAGAAATTTGATATGAATGTGATATATGCGTGTCTATATGTATATGTATGTGACTAAACACGATGTGGCATGGGAGGCTGAAAGAGTATACGCTGGACTAAGAAAATGGGATGGTTGCTCTCAGATTGATCAATAAACTAGCGTTTGACTACGGTCATGAGTGGTGAAGGTAGGATTGCATGATTGAAATGGTAAATGCCTCTGAATGTTTTGTTAGGACGTAGACCCCTTTAAAGAAAACCATGTAGAAACGACATATTCTCTTGTCTGGTTTGACAGGACAAAATTAATCTTGGTACTCGGACAAGTTCGGATCGGAACATGTGATTGACTTGGTCTAACAAGATTGCAGTCGGTGTTGACCTCTTAAGATTTCTCCAGTTTGGAAGTTCCTATGTGTTTTAGACGTAATCTTGCTTGACTCTATCATCTTTCTGATGACATTCCATGCGAGACTACAATTCAAGTCTAACAAAAGAAGAAGAAATTACCAAAGAAATGAATGAGGAACTATCAAGACTAGAGTGGGGTTCGATCTGAAGGTCAGTACTGCGCAGGGAATGCCAGTCACCAAAAAATTCGCTATGAATCTGGAGGGTATGAAGTCCACAATTGATCGATCACACAAGTGTTTCTCATCCCTAGCTACCTCCTAAAAAAAAAACCCACAAGTGTTGTTATCACACAACTTTTTGATGTGGACTCATTCAGAAAATCATAGAAAGAAAAATCCTAACAATCTCATGTGTTCTATGTGTCCACCAATTATAATTCCATCTCGTATATATACATAAGACAGCTAGTCAACTTTAATAACTTACTCAAACAAGCAAATATACTTGGATTTAATTTTCCTAAACTCGAGATATATTTGCACTAATGGGGATGATCACAGAGAAAAAATTCCAGCACTTCCAGCATCTCATATTTATACATAGGAAAGCTAGTCAACTTAGAAAACCAACTTAAATAAGAAATATACCTGGATTTAGTTTCCTTCACATGCTCAAACTTGTTTTCCCACTTAAATGTCACAAAGAAAAAGACCCAAAATTCTCTTGTTCGCTCAAATGTGTCCACCGCGTAAAATACCATCTTTCCTTATTTAGTTAAAAACCTACTCAAACAGGGAAATATGCTTGATTTAGTTTCCTTCACAAGCTCAAACTTTAGATATATACCATTATTGCATTTGATCACCAGAGAAAAAATCCCAACACTATCTTGTTTGCTCCAACGTGTCCACCGCGTAAAATTTCATCCCTTATTTATACATAACACTCGTCATTACAATAGGACAACTAGCCAAATTAGGAAACCTACTTAAACGAGGAAATATATTTGGATTTAGTTTCCTTCACGAACCCAAACTCGAGATATATTTGAAATATCGTGGACAATATACTGAGCATGACCATCATATCACAGACACGAGAATTTATCTTTTGGAATTCACACATAAGTTGGGTCGAAAAATGCATTTTTTTAAAGATCGAAATACCAACTCTTTCCCTAAAAATATGCCTGAAATTATTTGGTGGGTCACGTTTTTCTTGAGAAAATCTCTGCATTTTTTTTTCTTTTTTTCATTTCTAAAAATTTGACTCGATATGAGAACGGATTTGGTTGGATTTGTGATCGGTTCACACTGCTGCTAGACTTTCATGATGATGTACTTGTCATGTGATTTTCAAATTCGAAAATGAGCGAAAGTGATCATGAATTTTAATTCCGTATTAGATAATTGCTAGAAATGAAGCAACTAAAATATTGGGTTGAATTATAATTGAATGCATGGATTATATTTTGAGTAAAGATTTAGTTGACCTAGATGTGTTGACCTCTATTGTTGCATGCCCTTAACATAAAATCAAGTAATCAAATCTCCACGCATCTTGCTTGGCTTATTTTCATCATATTTTTGCACCTAAACACGGAGTTAAATTTATGTGGAATGACAATTTGAATTTCACCCAAAATACATAAAATCTTTTAAAAGAATGAAATGTTTGCACTGAGAATCTTTAAGATTTTTCATAAATTTTTTATACTTTAATAATATTTTTTTATTTTGAAACTTTGGATAAAATTCAAGTAGAAGTAGAAGTTAGCCCGTTTAGAACGATTTTCACCGATTGTTTATCGGGACTTTGTAAAGTCAAAAAAATTTTTAATTCCCATCAAAATTTAAAATGCCATCCGAAATTTCAAAACATGATGTGTAAATATACACATTCAATATAAGACTATTTTTGAGTCATCAAGTATTTTACTTTAAAAAAAAAAATAAAAGTGCTTTCACCATAAAATATGAGAAAAGCCAAAATTAAAAAGTTAAAAAGCACTCAAACAATTTACGTGGCACTTATGCTTTGATTTTTATATAGAACAAAACCAATGTAATCTTATAAAATTTTATAAATTGATATGCAAAATCATGTACAAGTTTATCATAACTTTTCAAAATTCCAATTTTTTTTTTTTTTTTACTTTCAACTTTCAGAGAAAAAGTCATAAAATGAAAATTATAAAAAGCTGGAAAAATCTCCAAAGATAGGCCTTCCCTTCGTATCGTGGCCAGGCTTTAAGTCAACAAACCAGTGTCTTTTCTTTCGGAGGGGGAAAACCGAACTAGTTACAGTAGCAACTTTAGGGGTAAGAATCAGGACAGTGACATGCGTAACTATTCCTAGATTTTCGTGAGAACCACTGTAGACGACAAAATAAATCAATAACGATTACCGCTGGATAATTAATATGTGAAGAAAGAAGTTTAATTAAAAATCAATTTTAAACACGAATTTCACTTGTTTGACTTTAAAGGTATAAGAATATTTTCACACTAACGTTGAACCTAGCAATACACATAAAGAGTCGCACAAATTTTGTTTTCCTTAAAAATATAGCAATGAACCATTTTTGGGTATTACAATTTAGGGTTAATACCCTAAAAAACCCCAAATTAGTACAGATGTGACAAATTTATCCCAAACTATTTTTTTGACCATGAAAAACCCCAAACTGGTATACTTGTGACAAATTTACCCCGACTAACCATAAAAAAACCCTAAACCGATACATTTATAACAAATTTATCCCAAACTAATTTATTTGACCGCAAAAAACCTCAAATTAGTAAATTTATGATAAATATACCCTCCGCTAACTTAATAATTTGACTATAAAATTTAACAAAAACTAATTGGTAAATTTGTCAATTCTTCTACTTTATGTAAAAAATAAGAAGTAAAACCAAACTAATATTTAGGTTTTTTGAATCGTAAAAAAATAATTAAAAGTGATGTAAATTTGTCACAAAAAAATAATATTTATCTCAGGTATACTAGTATGGGGTTTTTTAAGGTATCAACCCTATAATTTAACCTATTTTTGAACATCCCTTTCATCATTTGTCACATCAGCTTGCGAAGTGGCTTTTCCAACTTGGCCAAATTTACTAAATGGAGAAAGAAATCAGACAAGACGAGACTTCTACGAAGTCCATCTTTATGCCTCGCTGCGGATAGGGACACGCCAGGCAAAACCCACCTCAGTTAAGCCTTTGTAAGCATCGAGTCAATCGATCCTTCCATTTTTGAAGCTGGTCGGCTACACATGGTCGTGTCTTTCATCGCACATTGCACATTAATAATTGCATGATCGCGTTGACGTATGTCCCTATGCCCGTGTCAAGACATTTTCCTTGTCGAAAACAATTGATTGAACAAGTCGTTATCATGATCGGCTCCCAAATCACCCATCTAATCTCGACCTCGCTCTCGCTTTCCTTTCGCCCTCCTAGGCAAAACCTATATTCATGTGTTCCCTTTAGGGGAAACGGGGAAACAAGAGGAAGATGACACATTGTATACAATATCATGACCCACTCTTACTAATTGTCGCTATTTTCCGTGGGATCAAATCGCCTTGAATATCTTTACTAAATGGTAGAGATTATCTCAATTATAAGGTGGTAAATAAACAGTTAAGACATAAAAGTACATTGTGAAATACGAAATTTAATAAGTAAAAAGATTTTAAAAAACGTATTTTTGTAAGCATGAGGCTTGGGCCTAAGACACGAGGCTTAGTTGCGCCTAATGTAACATCGTTTTGTGTGCTTGATTTTTGAGAACCTAAGGATTTACGGGGATGGAAATGAGAACATTTTTCATATTTTGTTAGCATTAAGATTGTTTTGTAATGGGATGAAAGTGTGTGTCTTCTGAAATATATAGTATGATTTCGAGAATAGGGCAAAATTGAGTTTTGAAATTCAATGAGACAAATTTTAATTAAAAAATAATTGAGGATAATTATTTTAACTACCCAACTCTTCAATGGGGGTTAATTAAACCCAGTTCTTCAAAAATATTGTCGTATTCAAGCAGTATGTTTATATTAGAAATAGAATTCTCTTTTAAAACTCAAATACGATTTTTCTCCTTTATATTGAAAAAAAAAAATAACGAAGGTTAATAGTTATTTCTCGCTTTTTATTTTTTCACAAATACCCTACAAATATGTAATACCCATTTATTGAGTAACCACACATTTTATTTCCATGCATAACCACCATTTTATCTCACTTTTTACCATTATCTATTTATATCTATATACATGTTCAAGCCCGATTGGAGGTTCATCTCACTTATGGTTTTCTGACATTACCATTGCATAAATTACTAATCATTAAAAGAAAAATGACTCCGTTTTGTTCCCCACTTCAATTTATTTTTCTTGTCAAAAACCTTTTTTCAAAGGCTAAACCTGTAAAACCTTCATAAATAGAAAACTACCCATGCCTTTTCAAATAAAAACATTACCAACTGCCCAAAAAAAAAAAAAATTAATCATATCAAACAAGAAATGTTATTTGTGTCACTTTTAAGTTTGCACTATATTAGGTCAATTCATTGAGTAACCATCCACTTTTTTTTTCAAAGCATAACTACCATTTTTGTCTCACTTAGCACAAGCATGCATATCGTACTGGGCATCCTCAACTAAATTGAGAAATCAAATAAAATGTTATTATATATATATATGTGTGTGTGTGTGTGTGTGTGTGTGTGTGTGTGTGTGTTTACCTTACCATTTTTAGTAGTTATATACTGGCTCTCTACACGTGTGAACACATATGATTGTGTGCTCGTGTTAGATACAATCATGCACAATACGAGATTGAAAGCGAGACCGTTTCCACATTTTCAATTTGAATCTTATTAAGTAAGTAGTATTATTTGTCTCACTTTTAGCTTTGCACTATATAATGTCAATTTATTAAGTAACCATTTCTTTCTAAGCATAACTACTATATTTGTCTCACTTTGCACAAGTACCGATATTGTACCGGACATCCTCAACCATATCGAGAAATTAAGGCAATATTATATATATATATAATTTATTATTTCTTTCTAAGCATAACTATATATTTGTCTCATATATATATATATTATATATATATATGTGCTTAACCTATAATTTTTAGAAGTTAAATGCTAGCTCTCTACACGTGCATACACGATGTGATTGTGTGCACATGTTTGATACAATCATGCACAATACGAAATCGAAAGTGAGGGTCGTTTGCACATTTTCAATTTGAATCGCATTAAGTAAGAAGTATTAATTCTCTCACTTTTAACTTTACATTATATAATGTTGATTTATTGAGTAATCATCTGTTTTCTTTCTAAGCATAACGACTATTTTTGTCTCACTTTGCACAAATACCGGTATCACACTGGACACCTCAACCATATTGAGAAATTAAAGTAGGGGTGTGGCTTTTTTAGTACTGGAGAAACAAGTTTCTTTTCTAGGATTATTTTGTTTTCCTTCAAATCTACCACAAATAATTTGATGACCCACAAAGGAAACCATCAAAGTTTCACCTATGAATAACTCGATATTAAGTGAACCATGCACTTATCCGATTTTGGTCAAATGGGATCTTTCACCTTCTAGGTGGATTAAAATGAATATTGATGGAGCATCTAAAGACAATTCGTTGATAGAAGTAGAACTTTGGGTTTTGTGATTAGAACTCAACTGTGCAAAACAAATTGGATTTCATAGGATCACCATTAAGATTGACTCTAGAACCGTCGTGGATTTTCTTAGTCCAAAGCTTAGATTAATAACGTTGGCCCTACTTTTCTTAAAGATATCAAAAGATTGTTAATCTCTCTCTCCTTCTGAGTTTAAAGTGTAATATAACTTTTAAGAAAGAATTGATGTGCTAATTGGCTTGTTAATCTTGAAATCCACAAACACTTGAATAATAATTTCTTTTCATTATCTTGTATAGAGTTACTTTATGTTTTATTACGTGAAGACAATATTACCATTTATATAAATATTTAACCTCTACTTTTTTGTAGCTACATAATAGCTCTCTACACGCGCTTGCACAACATCGTTGTGTGTCTGTGTTAGGTACGATTGTGTGCGGTACGAAATTGAAAGTGAGATCATTTCCACATTTTCAATTTGAATCATATTAAACAAGTATTAATTATCGCAATCTCACTTTTATCTTTGCACTATATAATGTCAATTTATTTAGTATTTACCCATTTTCTTTCTAGCCATGACTATTATTTGTGTCTCACTTTGCACAAGTACCGATATCGTACCAAACATCTGGACCATGTTAAGAAATTAAAGACAATATTATTATGTACATATGTATATGTGTGCGTCTATTTAACCTAAAATTTTTAGCAGCTACATACTAGCTCTCTACACGCGTTTGCAAGACACAATTTCGAAATCAAATAAGATCATGCATGGTATGAAATCGAAAGTGAGACCATTTCCACATTTTCGATTTGAATCATATTAAGCAAGAAGCATTATTTGTCTTAGTTTTAACTTTTCACTATTTAACGCCAATTTATTGAGTAACCACCCGCTTTCTTTCTTAACATGACTACCATTTTCATCTCACTTTAAACAAGTACCGATATTGTATGTCGCCAATATCGAGAAATTAAAGACACTATTATTCTATACATATATATTTAACCTTTAATTTCTAACAACTACATATTAGCTCTTGACACGCGCATGCATGGCACAATTGTGCGCACGTGTTAGATGAGATCATGCATGATACAAAATTGAAAGCGAGGCTTGTTTCCAGATTTTCGATTTGAATCATATTAAGCAAAAAGCATTATTTGTTTTACTTTCAACTTTCCACTATTCAATACCAATTTATTGAGTAACCAGCTGCTTTCTTCTAAGCATGATTACCATTTTTGTCTCGCTTTACACAAGTACCGATATTGTACGTTGTTGATATTGAGAAATTTAATATGCTATTATTCTATACATATATGTTTAACCTTTAATTTTTAACGGTTACATATTAGCTCTCATCACGCGCATGCATGATACGATTGTGCCATGTGTTAGATATGATCGTGTGTGGTATGAAATTGAAAGCGAGGCTCATTTCCACATTTTTTATTTGAATCATAATAAGCAAGAAGCATTATTTATCATACTTTTAACTTTCTATTATTTAATACCAATTTATTGAGTAACCATATGCTTTCTTTCTAAGCATGATTACCATTTTCATCTTGCTTTACACAAGTACCAATATTATACGTCGCCGATATCAAGAAATTAAAGATACTATTATCCTATACATATATGTTTAACCTTTAATTTTTAACGGTTACATATTAGCTCTCGACATGCGCATGCATGATACAATTGTGCACGCATCTTAGATACGATTGTGCACGATATGGAATCGAAAGCGAGGCTCCTTTCCACATTTTTTATTTGAATCGTATTAAGCAAAAAGAGTTATTTGTCTTACTTTTAACTTTCCACGGTATAATACCAATTTATTGAGTAACCAGCCGCTTGACAGAAATACACCTCAAGTGCCAAAACTTGGCACGGAGGGACACTTAAGTGCCAAAATTGGAGCAAAATGCTGATGTGACGATTTTCCGGCGAAATAAGTACAAAACGGTATCGTTTTGCATGCTAATGTGGCTAAACAATACAAAAATGACGTCGTTTTGGTCTTTGACGTAGTAAAAAATTAATATAAAAATTAATTAAATTAAATTTAAAACATTTAAAAATAAAAATATTAAAAAATAATTAAAAAACTAAAAATTAAAAATTAAAAAAATAATTAAAAAAAAAGGGCGGCTAAGGGCTAAGCCCTCGCCACCGCCGGGAAGGGCCGGTGACGGAGGGGAGAGGGTCGGCCAGGCGAGGGCTCGCGGGCCCTCGCCGCAAGTTGGTCGAGGTCGTCGGCCCTTCCCTTGGCGGTGAGGGCTCGGCCATCGGTCGCTTGCCTCCTTTTTTTTTGTTATTATTATTATTATTATTTTTTTATTTTTTAAATATTTGTATTTGTATTTTTAAATGTTTTAAATAAATTCAGTTTTAAATTAAATTTAATTAATTTTTTACCACGTCACCACAAAAACGATGTCGTCGTTTTGCATTTAATTCGCTAGAAAATCACCACATTGGCATTTTGGTCAGATTTTGGCCAAATTAGACTTAAGTGTCCCTCCGTGCCAAGTTTTGGCGCTCTAGGTGTTCGGCACTCCCAGTCGCTTTCTTTCTAAGCATGACTACTATTTTCATCTTGCTTTATACGAAGACCGATATTGTATGTCGCCAATATCAAAAAATTAAAGACACTATTATTCTATACATATATGTTTAACCTTTAATTTCTAATGGTTACATATTAGTTCTTGATGTGTGCATGCATGATATGATTGTACGCGCGTGTTAGATACAATCAATGCACAGTCCGAAATTGAAAGTGAGGCTCGTTTCCACATTTTTTATTTGAATCATATCAAGCAAGAAGCATTATTTGTGCCGCTTTTAACTTTGCACTATATAATACCAATTTATTGAGTAACCACATGCTTTTTTTCAAAGCATAACTACCATTTTCATCTCACTTTACACGAGTATTGATATTGTAAGTCACCGATATCGAGAAATTAGAGATGTTATTATTCTATACATACATGTTTAACCTTTAATTTCTAACGGTTACATATTAGTTGTTGACATGCGCATGCATGATACGATTGTGCATGCGTGTTAGATACAATCGTGCACGATACGAAATCGAAAGCAAGGCTCGTTTCCACATTTTCCATTTGAATCATGTTACATAAGAAGCATTATTTGTGTCGCTTTTAACTTTGCACTATATAATACCAATTTATTAAGTAACCACCCACTTTCATTCTAAGCATGACTACCATTTTTGTCTCCCTTTACACAAGTACTGATGTCATACCTCACTGAGATCGAGAAATTAAAAACGTTATTATTTCTAGACATATATATTTGACTCATATTTTCTAACGATTATATACTAATTCTCGACATGTGAGTACACAATACGATTAAACTGTGTGGGCAGGCACTAGCTTTGATCTGAATATGCCCGTGCTAGATACGATCATGCGTGATACGAAACCAAAAGCGTTACCCCTTTTTCGCACTTCGAATTTGAATAATTAATAATGCAGATATAGGAATTTCTTGATCTTATCTAAATAAATCCCAATATATTACTCTTTTTTTGGGCAGTAATTTATGAAATTACTTTAAAAAGTTTGCGCACGCGCGGAGTGCGCGTGGGAGAAGTTGATTCAGCAACGCGGTAGATTTGAAAAAGTACAAAAAAGGGGAGGCAGGACAAAGTAACTACGAAATCGGCAGACCATTCTACCGTTTCCCAATTTTCGATTTTTATCCCCCCTCTTCTTCCTCCCTTCCTTTCCCGCTCGCCCCCTCCACCGACGACGCTGCCGCTAACCGCCGCTGCTCCGCCATCTCCGCCGCCGCCGAGCTCCGGCCACGACCGCCGCCTCCGCCCCCGCCCCCCCTCGACGACGGAGCCGGCGTCGCGCCTCCGTCCGCCCCCGTTTCCGGCGTGCTCCTTCGAGCCTCGCGGCGGTTTTGGACCGGCGGAATCGCGCCCCCGAGGCGACGGTTGACGGCGGCGAAGGCTCCTCGTCCGACGGGGAGCGGCCCCGGTCGGACGCCGGCGCGGTCCGTCCGCCCTTCTGTTTTCCCCCGTTTCTTCTGGTCTCCGATCTGGTTGCTCGCTGTCGGTGAATTGCGGGGTTGGTTTGTCGTCCACTCCGGCGGAAGCGACGGAGAACAGCTCCGGGGATTTAGGTGAGTAAATTCAAGTTGCTGCTTCTTCGTTTGGTTGTTTCTTCTTACTTGTTTGCAAGTCAACGTCGGTCCTTGAGATCCGCCGGGATGTCTCTGCTCTCGCCTTCTGCTCGTGGATTTATGTGAATTGTTCTCATTTAGGGCTTTTTGGCCGGGATCCTGTTGGAGAGTTTGAAAGTCATGGTCTTTTTTTTTTTTTTTTTTCTTCAGTTTGTCGTTGCGCAGTTTGAATGTTTAATGGTGATTGGTTTGGCCGTTTGGGTTCTTTCTGATTGTATGACTTCTTTGACTTTTCCAATTTTCGATCTTTTAAGTATTCCGCTGAGCCGTTGCATTGCACGAACTTTCCTTGTGACGTATCTTTCGGACTCAGCATTTGCTTTTGCTCCTATTTGTGCAGAGTATTGTCGTTGGGAAGTCTGGTGCTGAGGCTATTTGAGTCAATGCCCGTCACTAAGAAGGTTTTTCAGAAGCTTTTGCATTTTTTGTACCCGTCCTTATCGGCGCATCTAGGTTCTAGGCATGCATAAATTTTTTGCAATGTTGTGAAGGAGAGATTTTGAATATCTGGAATTTATTGATGGTTTGATACGAAATGGAGTGCGATCACATAAGAGGTTTTACATACCTGACTGCACCTGGCGGCATAAGGATTGGTTATTGTCAATGTCCTTGTGACGGCAGTGAAAAATTATTCCTTGACAAGTCATATCCTCTATAAAAGAGGATACATCTATTTTATCCTTAATGGATGTCACACTTTTAAGATCTTGATGCTTGAAATTGTTTTTCCCGATGCCTATTAAAATAACAGTGACCACATACCATCTTTTGATGATGTTTTTCTCCCCAAAATGAAAGGAAGGTCTGTTGGTCTGTGGTCCATTTCTCTTTAAGCTTGGATGTGATGTTACAATTGAAATGTATTTGATAGTACTGTTTTCTCTTGCATTAGAATTCAGAATGTAGCCAGATCGGGCAAGTGTTTGGCAAGTTGATCAATCAGATGGGAACTCCTAAGGACTTTGAACTTCCAGAATGGTTCACTAAGGAGAAGCCCGCACCATACAGTTTTATAAGGCGCAGTATCCACTAGTGAAATGCAGTTCTTGCTATGTTCTCTCTGCACATTTCATGTCTAAGTGATGCTATGTACTGTTGACGATATTAATTCGAGTAATTAAATTACATTCAAAGGGGTATGAGGTGGGCAGCAATTTTTTTCAAAACGAGCAACGTGAGGTTAGAGTGACTCGCAACATTGGCTGCTATCTACCTGTTTGTGATGTTTCTGACAGCGGACTAGATTCTTTACAAAATAAGCAGAACAACAGGTGAGTCTAACAGCTGATGAAGGACAGATATGGTCTTCTCTTTTGTTGTTGACCTCACTCAAATTAAAGCTCTTTTACTACTGATCCTGTGGTGACTTAAATGATTCTATAGTCTAACTCAAAGTTAAATCTTATAACTTCTTACTTGCAGGAAACATACAAAAAGGTTGTTTAAATTTTGGAGTTCATTTTTTAAACGTTCCATGTTAATTTTTATCACCTCCTGGGTCACTTTAGTTTTTAAAAGAAAAGACTCTGCATCTTTATTAAGACTAATTAAGGAATTCAATTTTTTGGGTGTCTGTTGGGAGTCATGCTGCATGGGAGGATAGGAGCAGCAAATAGCTCTCTTTTGTCATCGTGGAATTTTTCTCTACTTCCTGCCCAAATTATATTCTATCATATGAAAAACATTTTAGTTTGCTTGGTTGTGATTCAATTCACCTCCTTCCCTCCCCCTTGTCCACCAAATTTGATGGCCGCAACTCATTACTTCCCCAGTTTCCCTCCTTTCCATCTTAATTATTATATTCAGTTACTCCTTATGGACTTTATTTTGCTGGATTATTTGTGTGAACTTTCCTTTGGAGTCTCCTGGACATTGTGCTTTGTTGACTTGACTAATGGAAGACATATATCTCACAAAGAGGATGAAGAGGCGTCTTGACGATGATGGCATATTTTGCTCTTGCAGCCCATCTCCTGGTTCTTCCGTTGTGTGCAATAAAGATTGCCATTGTGGGTAAGAATTCATCCTTCTCTCTGACTTGGGTGCAGTTAAAGTCTTTACTCTAGCTACGATGCTTCTAATTAGTAAGATCCTTGTAAGAATACGGTATTTCAAGTCTCATTTTTATTTGTTGCCAGTGCATGTCGACAAATTAATGAGCTACTGATACTTAATTTGACTGTCAAGTTTGATTTATTAAGCCGCTAAATTTCTGGCAATGATGTGTTGCAGTTTTGTGGTTCTCTTAGGCAGACAACAAAAATGATGGTCTAGTCAATACAAGTTTCATCTTTGGGTTATCTAGCATGTCATTCGGTGTCTATAGCCATGAAATGACTCAAAATAATGCAGAGAATTGGCTTGAGTAGTTCTTCCTCTAGCTTACTGCAAGAGTTAGATGAGAATCTGTGATTTTGAATTGGTTATGCTCATGCAGAATATTGTTTCTAACAATTGGGCGAAGTTGTGCCTGGACTTGAGATCGAGCCTCTTTTTCTATCTTCGGTAATGCCTCCTTCAATATGAAGATGTGCAATTTCCTTCCTATCCTATATCTAAGGATGACGACCTTAACCAACCTCACATGGATTGCATCTGCCAAGTTCACTAACAATAATGTGTAACAACCATTTATAGTCAGCTACCTTTAAGAACAATAAGTGTCTATGGACGGTATATGGCTAATGATCATCTGTGAACCAGAAATTATTAACCCAATGTGATTTCATGAATTAAAGGTGAATGCTTTCTATATACAGGATGCTGCTCTCTAGCTGCTCCTCAGGATGCAAATGTGGATGCTCGTGCATTAATAAACCTTTTCAAAATCGGCCGATGAAGAAAATGAAACTTGTGCAGGTATTCCTTTTATGCGAGGTGATTATAAGAGCATGGAAGATGATCTTATAGTTGCCAACAGGAAATTTACTAATGCTATTAATCTATCGAACTTATTGAGAAGGCAACCAGGTATAGTCAACTCCGCTATTTTCCACGACCTAATTCTTGCAGTGTATTGGCATAGCCTGAGGATAAAAGTGGGCCCCATGTCTAGGATTAAGAGTATTGCCATGGACTATATTGTGTATTTTATTTAGACATAGCTCAGCAGATAGGTATATTTATGAGTTTGCTTAATGTGGAATGTGATATAATACAATTGTTGCTGCCCGGCGATTTCCGTGTTTTATTGCCGGATATTCAATTTGTTGTTATATCTGCTCTTCTCCATGATGGCAAAAATGTTTTTCTTTTTAATTTTTTCCATCTTGGTTGTTTTAACAGCTCAACTATACTCAAGACTTGTCAATTTTTCTTAAAGTAGGCATTGTTCTTTCATGTCTGTCATCCTACAGGAACTGCTTGGTCATGTGTTCATATTCTAACCTGCATGTATAGTGCTTTCGTTATAAGCCATGTGATATACTAAATTTAAGTTATGCATGGGTGTAGACCGAAAAATGTGGTTCTGGAATAGTAGCAGATGAAGATATCAAGCAGGGGGAGTTTGTCATTGAATATGTTGGAGAAGGTAAGGCCTTGAAGTTGCTGCTGAAGATTGTATGTTCTTTGGAAAGTAAAAATTGTAGAGACTCTATTCATACCTTTTGTTCTTTTTGGGTAATTATATTGTGCCAAAATTGCCTGCTTCCAAGAATACAGAAATGATGTTTTTAGATATTCCAACTTTTTGAGTTTTGAGGAAACAAAAGTAAAATAGGCAAACTATAGATACTAATTGTTAATCTGAAGTATCAGTATAAGAAGAATGTTGATTTTTTTCACTCAAAAAAATTATATTTAAAGTATAATATCTTAGTGTACTTTTGTAAGTAAAAGCTGCTGTGGAAGATTTTTTATGTTTTATCTTCAGAAGCAAAGTTTTGAGAACTTCTCTGGAGCTCTTCCAGATGAGTAGTAACTTTTGGTTACTGTCTGTTTATTTTACCAATTTACATTGTCTTCTTGGGTATGCCTTTTGAACTGACCTCTTTAAATAAACCAATTGCTTAAAAGTTTAAGCAGCATGTCTGATCTTCTTTGATGCAGTCATTGATGACAAAACTTGTGAAGAAAGGCTTTGGAATATGAAACATCGGGGTGAAACAAATTTCTACCTGTGTGAAATAAATCGAGATATGGTAATTGATGCGACATACAAGGGAAACAAGTCGAGATATATCAACCATAGTTGTTGTCCCAATACTGAGATGCAGAAATGGTTTTCCACTCATTCTTTTTCCTTGCTTGTATTCCACTTTGCTCATAGGAAAATACAGCATGTTAAACTTTTTCTTTACAGGATAATCGATGGTGAAACGAGAATTGGTATTTTTGCGACTCGCGACATCAAAAAGGGCGAGCATCTTACCTATGATTATCAGTATGAAGACTTTCACTATGCTTTGGTGTTATATCAGGACCATCCTGTTTTTCTGTGCTATTTTGTAAGAATGGTCTTAAATTTCTCAGATTCTTGCAGCATTCTAATATGTCTAGCAGGTTTGTCCAGTTTGGTGCAGATCAAGATTGTCACTGTGGCGCTGTAGGTTGTAGGAGAAAGCTTGGTGTCAAGCCTAGCAAGCCTAAGATGTGTTCAGAAGCAGCGTTGAAGTTAGTGGCATGCCAGGTTGCAGTTTCTCCCAAATTGGAGGGAGTCTTATCCAGAAACGATGTATGTACATGCCACTTGTTGGTGATAAATTCTTGTAGCACTTTACACATTCCCCTGGTTTTACAAGGGCTTAAGTTTGAGATTTTGTGAAATCATACGTGGGGAGTTCAAAGTTCAAGGAAAAGGAACATTTATTCTTGTAGAACTTTACACATTATTTTAGTTCCTGTCTATGGACATTGTTTTATCTATAAAATAGCTTTGGCATCCATATTTTATTCTCTTTTCTGGAGGTATATCTCTAGTACTTCCCTCCAAATACTTGTTTTCATCTTTTTTTTTGTTGATTATATTGCGTACATTACAGTTTTTTCACTAGATCAGACAGTGGACTGACTGCTTGTTATTGATTTTGGAAGGTTTATCAGAATGGAGGTCTGCATGCAGGTTTTGCAAACTTTTCTCTGTATATTTTTGCTAAAGCTTTTAAATCACCATCATCCATTTTCTCAAGTTGATTTTCTTTCTATTAGGAAATTCAAGGCACATTCGCTGCCAACGATCTCCTCACAACTGTGTAGGGGAAGTCATTAGAATTACTCGTCCAATGAATGAGAGGTTGGTTAGTCTTTCCTTGATCCAGTTTTACTTGAACCGTTCTTTTTTCATTGATTTATTCTCTTTTTCTTTCCCTTGTCTGCAATGACAAAAAGGTGAATTTTCAAAGTGAATTATATGACAGCCTGGTCATGTTTATTTGTTTTCTACTGTATTTCCTTATGTAAATTTTGTCTGATTTGATCTCCAGGACTTTTGGGATTATCAGACGCTTCGATAACTTTTCCAGGAAACATTCTGTAAGATCAAGTCCCTTTTAGTATAATGAAATCTACTGCATAATCAAGTATTAGTATATAATGGAATCTACTGCATGATTTTAATGTGAAACCACTTGGTTGCTGCAGATAATGTTTGAAGATGGTGCTGTCGAATTTCTTGATATGTCAAAAGAAGATTGGGAATTTGTGACTTTGTAACCATATGTATTGGTAAGCATTCTACTCAGCCTGTTACTGTTATGCTGTCTGTATTTCTGAGTAAACAATTTTTTATGGCATGTGATTGCCTGATTGGTATGTCCAAGCCTTAATTTTTTCAAGTGCATGCTTCCCATGTTAAGTAATCTCTAGAATAAGGAACTGAGAATGTATGGGAAGCAGATTCTCCATGATTGATAAAGATCTTTGTGGCACTGAAGTCAAAAAAAGTGTTTGAGATAACAAAATAAAGAAGCCTCTGGCATTTTAACCTACAAAAGGACACAATCTTGCTACTCAGATTTTTGTCTGAAAATGGTTTGTAATCTGTGATGAGATTATGCTTTGCTGCCAATGCTAGTTTTTGGATGCAGAATGTCTTGGTGAGATGTCATTTAATTGATTATAGACTGTGTTGCTTGGGCTTGTTGCTACCCCCCTACTGTACAGTAGCATTGTCAACACTACAATAGTGTGGTTAGACGATCTGTGATCCCCAAAAAAGCACTAGAACTTGTATGTTATTAATGGGCCAAATATTGGTCCACGGAGTTAATATTCTTGATCATGTGAACTTATCTAAATTAGAAGCTGGAAAGGAATTTTCATCTTTAGTAGAAGAAGCAAAACCACCTCCATTCCATTTGAATCCACAACGGATGGGTCTGTAATTTCTATCTTCACGTCTAGATTACTATTTGTCAATGGGGTTTTGGGACTATTAATGAACTGTCCTATATTGGTATAATATACCCTTTATTTCATAGCTAGAGCAATTTATTCTTCCATTCTAAAGGGGTTGTTGAAATTGCTTTAAAATGCTTCGTCGGTGACTCTATCTGGCATTAATTTAAGCAGGAAGTTCCTCTATTTTGTACTTACAATGCTCCTCTTTCGAATTATCGTTGATTGTACGAGTAATAATGCTCTACGTTTGCTTTTTGTGTTTCCTTATGATACTTATGGCACGTTTTCAAGAGAAAGTAACTTGTCTTTCCAGCATGTGCCCGTTGCTGATTGGAGCATGCTGTTCTTCCAGCAGCCCGCTTTGCTGCTGCTGACTCTCAGGTCGTGGACTAGTCGAGATCGACGATGCTGAAAACCAACTCCCCATGCTACCTGCAATAAAGAGTGTGGATAAGCTGTTCTGGCAGGATGCATGAGAATATTGTGCCGACCTCACCCAAGCCATGCGTCCGAGATGAAAATCCCATCCCCTCTCTCTCTCTCTCAAGAATGTTTTTGTACCAGTTGTGTAACAATTCAAATTACTTTGGTTACCATTGTTAAAGTTCGATTCCAGCAAACTTTAGGTCTCCGATTCGATTGACGATCCGGGGGAGCACCCCGGTATTTGACATTAGGTGAGATAAGAATAATTGGATTAGAAAGCCGTTTTTCTTTCTGTGATGCATCTGCAATTTTTCGCCTCTGTACAGGCTGAACTTTTTCAACTCAGTTGAACCTGAAGCCTCGTTACTTGTTTGACCACCTCTTCTTTCACCCACCTGCCTCTCACTATCTCTCTCTCTCTCTCTCTCTCAAAGAGGAGGTGGGTTGGTGTGCCCGCCACTTGCCACCAACCCCCACGAGAATTTTCAAATCTTCCGGGGCGGATTCGGGGGACGCGATCACGACCGCGTCGGTCCTGCGTGAGCTCGCATCTGTGCGCCTTCGGATGAGGTGAGATCCACTTGATCGAACGGTAAGCGTGAGCCGTGCTCGCGTGGTTTTAGATGTACCATATTCATCCTCAAACGTGGGGGAGACCGTGGATCTCGTGGTGTTACAATATTCGTGGAGATCTTGTTCCCTTTATCACGACTCATTACCAACTTTACAGCTAGCATCTGCGGCTGGTGGGGACCACTGTCCGGTCGTACCTCGCGCATGATAAATGCGCACGTTGATCTTCCGATTCACTCGCCGAGGCGTTTAGTCCTTTAATCGTAGTCCTCTGAAAAGCTCTTATTCCAAGACCCGTCGGCAGATTCTCTTAAAACGTCGTCCTCGGGCGGCGTAGCCGGCCACGCCAGATCTGACCACCGGCACCAGGCGAGGGCCGTGGCTCAAGCGACGGTGGCCGGAGCCAGATCATTTTTTTTTTCTTTAAATAGCTAAAGTGTGGTTTTTACAGATACCAAGTTGCTTCCTCGTGCGTGCCTTTTCTTGACGTTCTGGCCACGCTGTCTTAATTCGTGAACTCCACACCATGTGCGCGCATTATTAAAACGGTGCATAATAGCTTTGCATATATTCCGTGGACATTGCTTGCATCTTTCCCATTCGTCTCCTCCATCTCTCTCTCTCTCTCTCCGCCGGCGTCGGCAGGGCTTGATCGTCCCTGAGAAAACCACATTGTTCATACCTTCACGTCCATCGCTTGCATTGAGGGAGCGGGAAGATGAAGGCGATAGAGAAGATCAGGGAGGCTCTCGACGGCCGCGGGGACGAGGGGGAGCCCGTGTTCTCGTTCGAGTTCTTCACGCCGAGGAAGAAGGCCGACGTCGCCGGCCTGCTGGACCTCATCGGCCGCCTGGTGGTCCACGGGCCGGCGTTCTGCGACCTCACGTGGCGGACCGGCAGCTTGGCCAGCGACGACATCACCCTGGACATGGTGGGAAAGATGCAGAACGCGGTCGGCGTGGAGACCATGATGCACCTCACCTGCACCAACATGCCCGTCCAGAGGATCGACCGCGCGCTCGACAGGATCAAGTCCGACGGCATCCGGAACGTGCTCGCGCTCCGCGGCGACCCGCCGACCGGCCAGCTCAAGTTCGTCCCGGTCCCGGACGGCTACGGCAGCGGCCTTGACTTGGTAAGTGAGGGCCGACAATGCATGTTCACGTGCCGAGTTCGGGGTTATCGAACCCGTTTGACTCTGTCATTGCAAAAACGATAGCATATCCTACCGAACGTGCTCAAAAGTTTTGATTTGTTGTGATTTCTGCTTCAAATCTCAATGATTGACAGCTTCATTTACCCATGTACGGCCCTAAATATTCACCCACTAGGCATTTAAAACCTAGGAAAGAGAAATGCTAGATATCCTTTTTTGCCCTTTTGGAAAAATGTTAGATATCCTAATCATTCAGAAGTTGGTCCAAAATATCTTTGTGCAAAAATCAACCGTCTTTTCTGATGAAAGAGGCATGTCTTTTTAACTGCAGAACCAACAAATCATATGTAACAATTAATGCTTTTGCGTACCATGCTTTGTATATGGCTCTGTATTGGTCTTTACAATTTTTTTTTTTTTCTGGATCTGGTTTTATAATTGCAGGTGAAACACATCAGAGACAGATATGGGGATTACTTTGGCATTACTGTTGCTGGCTACCCAGGTTCTTTGATCTGCTTTACCCAATTGTTACATTAAAAGCCTGCATATTTCCTTTTGTTTCATTAGTCGAGGCCACTTTATCATAATACACTGTTGTTTAATGTGTTCAGAGGGCCATCCTGATGTCATAGGAAGCAATGGCGTGACCTCGGATGAGGATTACCAGAATGAGCTCGCCTATTTGAAGCGAAAGGTCCGGTTTCTTTGGTGAATGTTGCTGTTGTGTGTGTCCCAATTGGTGCTTATGGTTTTTTCATGTCTCCCCTGAATCTTTTTGTAGGTGGATGCTGGAGCGGACCTCATTATTACTCAACTGTTTTTTGACACCGATATTTTCCTCAAGTTTGTGAACGACTGTCGCCAAGTCGGAATAACTTGTCCCATTGTTCCTGGCATCATGCCGATCGCCACCTATAAAGGCTTTGCGCGCATGACTAGTATATGCAGAACAAAGGTTAGAGTCACCTTCTTCTCTATGTTATCATGATATATATCCTCTTCCAGTACTTTCAGATGTTGCTCGTGTTTTTACCTGGTTTCAGGCAATTGTACCCTGCATAGGAATTGTAGTGTTTCCATTCCATGGATAGGGACATCTTAGCAGCTTCTTCCCATATAAGTATGCTTTAATCAGATTCTTTCTCCGGCTTAGGCTGAGGAAAAGTAGTGATGTTGACAAGTATGATTTAAAGATGATAATCGAGCTATATGACGCACGAAAACAGGATGCTCTACTACGAAGTTTGAGAGGAGGGTTCACGATGCAGTGTAGAATCAGTTAATTATGTTGATTCTGCTAGTTTTGTGATCACTAAATGTTTCGGTATTGCAGGTACCAGCTGAAGTTTCCGCTGCTTTGGAACCAATAAAGGATAATGACGAAGCTGTTAGGAACTATGGAATTCACCTTGGAACAGAAATGTGCAGGAAAATTTTGGCTAGTGGAATCAAGACTCTTCACATTTATACCTTCAACAAGGAAGCCTCGGCCGTGGCAGTACTAATGGTTGTTCCGAATACCCTTTGACTGTTTAGAAATTTTGACAGACAGTCCAGTATGTTCTGGCTTTTATCCTAACTTGCACTGCATATCTTAATCAGAATCTTGGCTTGATTGGAGAAGCCAAAGTTTCAAGGTCTCTTCCCCGGAGACATCCTGCGAAAGTCCTTCCTGTTGAGGAAGATCAACACCCGAATTCAAAAACTACAGAGACCGAAAAGAAGTTTTAGCTTCAGCACATTGGCGGTTCTTTGATGCAGCAAATTATTGGCATCTCACTATAGGGCGAGTCATCCAAAGGGCTAACATTTCAAGGACCACGGCATGGGACCAATGCCCCCTCAAATGGGGGTGATAGAGGAGCAACTGGGACCGGAGAGGTTCTCTTCCGATTCAGGTCATTGTATCATTGATATACTTTGAAATAAATTTATTTCTCTCTTTCTCTTCATTTCTAAATTTATATTGGACTAAATATCTACAATAGGTAGTTGATGCTTGTGGTGTCTAAGTCGTTCAGTGTCAGCTGAGATGTGTGTTTGGAAAAACATTTGTTAAAGCTTGTAATTGTAGAAGAGTCCATGTTGAGCTCTCGTAGAGCACTCCTGTACTATGTTGGTGGTAAGAGCCTACATATAAACAAGAGTGCTCAGTCTTAAAGATGTACACTTGAGACCAACAATTCCATTATTGTAATACAATTACACCATTCAACACGATTTATCTTCATTGCCTCTATTGCTCCTTCACTTGATCACTAGCCAAATTCTTGTCTCACACACACATACACATTAAAGATTTACATTTTCATAATCCAACAATTGGTATTGGAGCAAGGCAGCCAGGGGACATGAACCTAGCAATCAGGAGCATGGTACACGAAGACAGTGGTTAGGGATAATTGTACGTGAGCAGGCCGTCAGGGACTGGAGTGCATTGAAGTTTTGCCCATGTGCATTTAGAGATTGTGATATATCCAAGTGAGGTGATTGATAGTAGTATCGAGAAGCTTAACAACTCCAATAATAATAATTGGAGTGTAGTTTTACTTGTTGGGTCAAGATTTGTGGTATATTGTTGGCGGTGGCAACACCACACCACCCATAGATGATTTCAAGTTGAAAAAAAAAAAGGAACATCAAAGTAGGTAAGGCACTATATGTTCTTGTTGTGACTATTGAATATGAGTTATTACAGCACATCAAGAGCACAAAGACCCTAAAGGAGGTACTTAGCAGCGTTGTTCGCGAGGACGGACATGCCAAGTTGCAATGGTTGACAATTCACTTGCTTGAAAGAAAGAATCGGCATTTGGTGGAGTCATGCAGGAGCATGCTACATGCAAAGAATGTTCCCAAAAATTTTGGGCTGAATGTATGAAGCTAGCAGCGCACTTGGTCAAAAGATTATCCCTAGAAGGCTTGGCTTTTTGTCACCATAGGAGAAGTTATAGGAATCTGCAAGTCCACGGTAAGTCATTTTAGAGTATTTGATTGTGTATACTATGCATCCATGCTAGGCCATCTACATAGCAAGTTCAATAAGAAGGCAGTTCTCTCCATATTTATGGGATACGATGATCAAAGGAAAGGGTGGAAGTGTTAAGACCATGAACTATCAAATTCAAAAAAAATCGAAAAAGAGGTTCATGAAAGAATTGAATGGAAGAGAATGATGAGCTTGATAAGGACCCCCAGATTGACAAAGAAAATGAACCTGAAGCTGGAAGAGAAGAAGTCGGAGCACAGTCATCAGAAAAATCAAAGGCCATTGCAAACTGGTGTATGTTTGAGAATGATAGAAGAGTTTCGACCAAGTTAGGTACATGAACCTGAAGGGCGGGTACATGAACTTGAAGGGCGGGTACCTGAACTTAGAAAATCAACAAGGCAAAGAAAACTAAATCCCAAATATGCAAATGAGATGTTGACAGAAGATTTTGAAGTGATTGAGCTATTTACATACGAGGAAGCCTCACCTGATGCGGAATGGAGAAAGCCATGGAAGAAGAGATCCAAGCACTAAGGAAAAATCAGACATGAGATTTGATGTCAAGATCTAAAAAGGTATGCCCTATATCTTATTAGTAGGTTTATAAACTCAAAACTTGATCAAATGGATTGATAGTAAGATATAAGGCACAATTAGTTCCTTGAGAATTCTCTCAAAAGTACGGTCTAGATCATAGGAAACATGTTCCATTTAGGACCATGGTAAGAAGGAAAAATGGAAGCTGTGGTCTAGACTCGTGGTTGGTATGAGTTAACAGGACTCATAAATGCAAAAAGGCAAACATGTTCCATTTAGGACACATGACGTACAAATGCATGGCATTGTCTTTGTTGAAACTCAATTTCATGAACCTTGTGTCTGATTTTGTTGATGACTCCGAAAATCACCATGTCTGTAGATCCAACAAGTTTTCCAATATGATTGGACACAAAGCCTCATATTGAACTGTTGACCAGTTGCAATCTGATTTCTTCAACCCTTATTAGTTGAATCCCACTCTCTCTCTCTCTCTCTCTCTCTCTCTCTCTCGTTATAATTATTTTTTTTTTTTTGTGGAGGGAAAAATCATTCAGCGAATAAACCCGGGGGTTGGTGTAGTGGGGCCCTCTCCAACCACCCCCGATCCAAGCATTCTCATTCCAAGGTTTTGGTGGTGGGTGGAGAGAGCCGTGGATTTGCCATCTATGTTTGTCCTACCTCCATCTAGACTTAACCTTGACTTTAGGGTTTGTGCTTTTCCTCAGGATCATTCTTGCGAGCGTTATACTTAGTCGGTGTCAAAATGCTCGTTAAAAAGCCCATAATGCTGCATCTGTAGAATCTGTAATTAGTGAAACTTTTTGCATGGAGATTCGGCCGAGTATGTTTGTCGTAGTCTAGTCCTTGGACCGAATAGGAGCTTCAATGTGTCCATCCACGACCATCTTAATTTGATTAAGAATTAAGGTTACGTTTGGTCGTCCGGATTTCTAATCGGGATAGGACTGGATATGATAGGATATGAAATTCTGGGATTTGTTTATATCCCGTCCATTATTTAGTGAATCGCAATATTAAAGTCGAATATGTTCACATCATATTATGTATATATTTTTTTTATATAAACAACATATCATTATAAATGAACCTAAATGTTCATAAACGGAGATGGTGATTGTAACACTATTTCTTAATTTATTTTTCCTCTTTTTTATATTTTTTCATTATTATTTCTTTTTTTCCCCTTTTATCATTCTTTAATAAAATTTTATCAAATAGTAAACCTGTACTAACATACATAAAATACAAAAATACCTAAAATATATAATAAATA
Source organism: Eucalyptus marginata (assembly GCA_014182565.1). Lineage (NCBI taxonomy): Eukaryota > Viridiplantae > Streptophyta > Magnoliopsida > Myrtales > Myrtaceae > Eucalyptus > Eucalyptus marginata. Next base: position 5,942,710 of record CM024585.1, read on the forward strand.
TAAATATTTAATTTATAGATTGAATGTTTATTATAAAATAGAATTAAAGTTGAATATATAAATTAAATAAGATTAATTAAAAATATTTTTTTTTTTTTTAAATTAAATATTATTTATATTGAAATATAATTTTAATTTTTTTAATTTAATAAGTTTATTATTTAAGAAAAATAACTTTCCTATTATGGATATTAAAAATCCTATTCACCTTTAACCAACTTCCCCCATGAGATAATTTTATCCTGTCTATATCCTTATTATATCCGACTTTATCCTGTCCTGAGCGAGCACCAAACGTAAGATATGATAAATTATATCCTATCCCGAATTTTATTTCGATTGCTAAACGCAACCTAAGTTAGCTTTTGGAGTATTGTCTTCTCCGTAAGACACAAAAGTAGAGATGCAAGGAAGGATAAGAGTTGGGTTGGTGACATTTTCAGAGCCCATCTCAGATCTACAGATCTAATCTAAAGATGGAAAATTGGAAGCTGTGAAATCTCATGGCAAGAAGTGGGACCATCCTAGAACCCAAATCTCAAAATGGTGTTCTGGTCTGGCTTTTGGTTGTTGAAAGTTTAATGAATCTTCAATTGGGTGCATCTCAAAAAATTAAAAATCCAATCTTTCACCAGTTGAGATGGGAATGAATCTTCTATTGGGTGCATCTAAAAATGATTAAAATTCCAATCTTTCCACCAGTTGAGATAGGAATGAAGTAGCCACTGTAATGTAATGGAACTTGGTGTTGGAGTGGCTGGAAAAAAAGGTCAAGCTTTGAGGAGTGTAATGAATCTTCTATTGGGTGCATCTAGAAAGGAATAAAAATCCAATCTTTTACCAGTTGAGCTGGGAATGAACCAGCAGCCACTGCAATGTAATGGGAACTTGGCGTTGGAGTGACTGTAAAAAGGCCAATCTTCTATTGGGTGCATCTCAAAAAGATTAAAAATCCGATCTTTTCACTAGTTTGAGATGGGAATGAAGCAGCCACTGTAATGCAATGGAACTTGGTGTAGGAGTTGCTTGTGAAAAAGAGTCCAGGTTTGAGGAGGTGTCTGTAAAAAAGGCAATCTTCAATTGGGTGCAATGCAAAAAGATAAGAAATCCAATCTTTTCACCGATTCGAGATGGGAATGAACCTGCCACTGTAATGCAATGGACCTTGGTGTGGGAGGTACCTGTAAAAAGAGTCATGCTTTGAGGAGGCGTCCGTAAAAAAGTCAATCTTCTGGTGGGTGCAATGCAAAAAGATTAAAAATGCAGTCTTTTCACAGGTTAGAGATGGGAATGGACCAGCCACTGTCATGCAATGGAACTTTGGTGGTGGAGTTGCCTGTAAAAAAGGTCAAGCTTTGAGGAGTGATGAGTGAGGGGAGGGTGGTGGTTGGGTGATGGATGTGCTTTGGTTTGGGTGAATGGTGATGTGGGCCCTCTCACCAACTCTTTCTCCCATTAGGAGTCCCCTCCTCTGTTTCCTTGTATATTAAGACACTGAATCCCAGATCTCCATTCGTCCTCTCTCTCTCTCTCTCTCTCTCTCAGCCATTGATGCGTGAGGCAGAGTTGTGGGCGAACCTCAGCCTCTTGGTCACATTCCCCCACCGAATATCTCTCTCAGCCCTGTCGGTGCTCTGTTTTTATCTTCACCCCCAAGAACAACCGGATCTCGCTCGTTTGAACACGACCCAGAAGAAGGAGAAGCGCAATGAAGGTGATCGAGAAGATCAGAGAGTCCGCCGGCGTGTGCAACGGCGGCGTTGCCGGCGGCGCCAACGGCGGCGAGGGGAAGGTGGTGTTCTCGTTCGAGTTCTTCCCGCCCAAGACGGAGGACGGCGTGGACAACCTGTTCGAGCGGATGGACCGGATGGTGGTCCACAACCCGACCTTCTGCGACATCACCTGGGGCGCCGGCGGCTCCACCGCCGACCTGACCCTCGACATCGCGAACCGGATGCAGAACATGGTCTGCGTCGAGACCATGATGCACCTCACCTGCACCAACATGCCCGTCGAGAAGATCGACCACGCCCTCACCGCCATCAAGTCCAACGGGATCCAGAACGTCCTCGCCCTCCGCGGCGACCCCCCGCACGGCCAGGACAAGTTCGTCCAGGTCCAGGGCGGGTTCGCCTGCGCCCTCGACTTGGTTCGTTCCTCCGTTCTTTTTCTTGTGCAATTCGGGAGTTTGTGATTGATGCACTTGCGCTTGATTGGTTTCGGCAATGTGGTATCTAGATTCTGAATATGTTAGATCGTCCCATGTCGTGTCGTCGTCGATTTCGTTCCGGATCTGCTTACTTGTTAGTATTAAAATGCAGGTGAAACACATCAGAGCCCAATATGGCGATTACTTCGGCATTACTGTTGCTGGCTATCCAGGTTGTTTAATTTGCTCTGCTCTCTTCACACGTTTCGTGAAAATCTTATGCTATTGATTGGTTTGTAAGCATGGTGTGAGGATCTAATGTCGTACTATTTTGTGGAATCAGAGGGCCATCCCGATGTCATCGGACAGGATGGCCTGGCTACATTGCAGGCTTACCAGAATGAGCTTGCCTATTTGAAGAGTAAGGTACGGCGGCATCGCGCCGATTTGGATCGATCTAGTGGTTGTGTGAGTTTGTGACTTCCGTGGGCATGTCTTCATGTCACCAATGATTTTGTGTAGGTGGATGCTGGAGCAGATCTCATCATTACTCAACTGTTTTATGACACTGATATTTACCTCAAGTTCGTGAATGACTGTCGCCAAGTTGGAATCCATTGTCCTATTGTTCCTGGCATCATGCCAATAAACAATTATAAGGGTTTCATTCGCATGACTGGTTTCTGCAAAACAAAGGTGTGTGACTTTCTTCTGTATGTGCTCCATTTGCTCTACTGGTGTTTGTGGATATTGCTGATGCTGATATGGTTTGGGGGAAGCTGGTGCTCTGCATGGGAAGTACAGTAATTCACTTGGATAGAATCTTGACACATTCTCCCTGTCCATGTCCTATTCAGTCGAATAATATGAGTTTTTCTTGAGTTAATTTAGTATGCAACTAGAATTGTTCACCAATTTTTTTTCTTTTTCTCTCCTGATTCAAGATTCAAATTTTTAAGACCAACTCTGTATTGGGTTTTCTAAAGTGGCTTAGAAAATACTTGAGTATGCGGAATCATATCCTTCTCTTGTAATATTTGTCTTTTTGCGGAGCAGGAAAATGATGTAAGGATAAGTATAGATGAAAATGCGAAATTTTAAATTTGACGAATTGGCTGCCACTTAATTAAATGGAAGATTAATGTGGCAGCATATTTTATGAAATTATTATGGTTTGTACCATCTTTTAGATGCAAGGAAAAGAGGCAACCTTATCATGCTTGTTAATACTATTGTGGTGTGGATTTCTTTCTTTAAGATCAGATGAAAGGGAGAGAGGCAACTCTTATCTTGTGGCTAGAACTTAGCTAAAAGGAAATAATGATGAATAAAATCAAAAGATGATGATAATCTTGATGCAATGCAGAATTAAGTATTTGCTGATTTTTCCAGTTCTATTATCATTAACTGTTTGAATGGTGTATGTTGCAGATACCAGCTGAAATAACTGCTGCCCTGGAGCCAATCAAGGACAATGAAGAAGCTGTTAGAAACTATGGGATTCACCTTGGAACTGAAATGTGCAAGAAAATTTTGGCTAATGGAATCAAGACGCTACATCTTTACACACTCAACATGGAGAAGTCAGCATTGGCTATATTAATGGTTGTTCCAATATCCTTGAGCCTTTAACAATGTTTACATTGTTGGAGTAGCTTTGATCTCTTCAGGCTTTTACTAATGTATACTAACTTATGTCATCAGAATCTTGGCTTGATTGAGGAGTCTAAAGTTTCAAGGTCTCTTCCTTGGAGACCTCCTACAAACGTCTTCCGTGTTAAGGAAGATGTTAGGCCCATATTCTGGTACATTAGATGGATGAGAAATTTACTGTTAAGTTATATGTAAAGTAGGGATTATAATTTGTATGACAGGATGATTGGACTATGGCAGGGCAAATCGTCCAAAGAGTTATATTTCAAGGACCATGGGGTGGGACCAATACCCTCGTGGACGATGGGGTGATTCCCGGAGTGCAGCGTATGGGACACTGACCGACTACCAGGTATAGCGTGCCATCAATTATGCATGTGGTTGATTTTTGACGATTGTTGAAGTAGTAGAAAATTCTTGTTATACTTTTCTGTCACTACATGAGCATTTAATGTGATGTTTGTGATGTTGCTGCATCTTCAGTAAATTTAATGGAGTTCTGCAGTTTTTGAGTTCTTATGGAGTTGCTAATATAGAGATTACTCACCCTTCCTTGTGATTTCCTTTATTTACAATGTTTGTTCTGCTTTAAAGATATGTACAGTTATTTTGTTTAAGATGTTTTGCAAGGCTTACACTCACTATGATCTATAAGTGGCACTAACCATTCTGTAAATTGTCCTTTTTGGGTACCAGTTCATGCGTCCACGTGCCCGTGATAAGAAACTTCATGAAGAATGGGTTGTTCCCTTGAATAGTATCGAAGATGTTCATGAGGTGAAGTTGCTGCATTTTTTGTTATTCCTTTTTGTTTCTGAATTATGAGAACATATCGGGTCTGAATTTGTGTATTTTGTATTATTGTGCACCAGAAATTTAAGAAATTCTGCCTTGGGAAGTTCAGAAGTAGTCCTTGGTCCGAGTTGGATGGCCTTCAGCCAGAGACAAGAATCATCAATGAACAACTGGGAAAAATTAATTTGAAAGGTTTCCTAACAATTAACAGCCAACCAGCGGTTAATGGGGAAAGATCTGATTCTCCTTCTGTTGGTAAGAAGACATGCCATGGTGTTTCTTTGAGTTCCCTGTTTATCATTGTTTTTAGATAAGTTGAGCTGGTAGAAACCATGATTTTATTTATCTAGATAATGGATTATGAGCCGTAAAGATGCAGATTAGTTGCACACAGCAATTTTTTGAATTGGTTTGGTTTTTAAGTTGTTACATGCATTAAGCTGTGAATTTGTCTTCGACAATTATTGCACTTCAAGCCATTATTTGTTGAGTTGTCCTTCTGTGGTATATTTTATCTCATTAGGGCATTTGCGAAGTTCAATCTGAAATTATGAGCAATTACTTTTGTAGTAACTATGCCTAGTATGGAGATTTATGAGATATAGAATTTGTTGGAAAAGGCAAGCAGGGTTAGGATCTTGTACTGGTAGGTACTCAACAGTGGGCTTCTTCAGTGTCCTGGAAATATTGAGTAGAAAAACAGAGGAATACAGCATATGGTTTAAGAGAAAAACAGAGGAATACAGCATGTGGTTTAAGGACTTTGTCATTGAATATAGAAAAAATGCATATGTTGTATGTTGGTGGATGGCCTTAAACTTATCCAAGTTTTATGCCAACAAAGGCTGGGTGATGATGGTAATATGCAGTTCTTTTAAAGTAAATTTATTATGAGGACACGTCAGTGGTACATACTGAGAGGCACAGAGTAAAATTTGTCTTGAATGAGAAGATATTGAGTTGATGAATTTGAGATGCATTGGTAAAATCTGGGTCTGTGGGAGGGCTTACATGCAAAGGGGGAAGAAAGGGCTAGTAAGTGACAAGCTAAAAATATTAGAGAAATTTCCAGGACACAGTAGATCTTATTCAGGACATGGACTTAGTGAGGTTGAAGATCACGACATATAGTGCCAAAAAAAGAAAAAAAAAATTAGTGAAAAAAATGCCTGGTTTTTCTTGCTTTTGAGAATTGGCTCTCTTTGTTTAGCAAATTTAAGAAGCTCAAAACATCTTGAACCTTGGAGTGTTACAGAGAAATGTAAGTTTTGATTTTCCATAGATTTTTGTGCTGTTTTTGCATCTGTTATTAAGTAGTCAAGGACTACTTCACATTGCTTGAGTTCGGTTTTTGCTTAATGCTCCTGTCAATTGTAATTGTTGTGGTCAGGTAAAAGAAGATGATTTTTCCGAAGAAAACTAGATGCACTAGGGATGCGGATCGCTATGTTCTCGTGTCTTTCTCTTGCCATTCTAATGCCTCACAACTGATGTTTTGGCGCGATTTTAATTCAGGATGGGGTGGGCCTGGGGGTTACGTGTACCAAAAGGCCTATCTGGAGTTATTCTGCTCTCCAGAAAAATTAAACATCCTTGTGGAGAAATGCAAGGGATTCCTGAACCTGACCTACATGGCTGTTAATAAAGGAGGTGACAAATGGATATCGAACGTTGGGGACTCTGATGTGAATGCAGTGACTTGGGGAGTCTTCCCAGCGAAGGAGATCGTCCAACCGACAGTGGTTGATCCAGCCAGCTTTTTGGTCTGGAAGGATGAGGCATTCGAAATCTGGTCGAGGGGTTGGGCTTGTCTGTACCCCGAGGGTGACCCGTCCCAAAAATTGCTTCAAGAGGTTCGCGCACTCTCATCATACACACCTTTTTTATATAGACCGCGTCATTTACCTGCCTGTACATTCTCTTGTTTTTTGGTATCTCCCTCCCTTTTGGAACTTTTGTGATGACAACAAATGTGTTTATCTTTGCAGATACAGAGCAGTTACTTCTTAGTAAGCTTGGTAGATAACGATTACATGAAGAGCGATTTGTTCGCTGTGTTCGAGGATATATGAAGCGTGTTGCTTGCCTGAGCTGCAGTGGAGATGTCTGTATTTTAATTTTCCTTGAGGTGATTGTTGTGGGAATAACCTGTTGGGGATCTGGTATTGCAATTTACCACCCGAAGTTGTAATCTAGATAATCCAGCAGATGATTTTGTCTTTCAATTCTTATAAATATTGATTTATAATTTTTCTCAGCCTTTCATACTTACATGCAGTACAGGTCGACATAGTCCATCAGCATTCTCAGCATGAACGATGCAGAGTATTATGATGATAATGATGATATGCCGTGAAATGATATACCGCGACATTTCCTTGGATTTTACGTGGTTCTAGTCTGGCAAACATCGAACTTGTAAATTTTGTAAATCGCAAGATGTTTTATCGCGCGAAAGAAGTTAAAGATGGTTTGTATCATGACAGTGCTGCTTATGACCCCTGGGTAACAGTTTCCTGACGTAACACAGAAGCACTGGTATGTTAGGGTCTTGCTTCGCAGCTTCAGGAAAGTTTGTGCTATAAAAATTTGTTGAAAAGCAATTACAGACGTATATCAGCACAAGAGAATGCCACAAAAAGCGCCTTATCCTCCAAACCAAAATTGATTAGTCAAAATCTGACTGCTCAAAGCATCTTGCTTCCTCATCGTCGCCAGCATTATGTTTGCATCTCCATTCAAAATCATTCTCATCGAAAAATGGCAGGTCTCTGCCTGTAACATATGTTCACGAAAGAACTGAAGAAAAATACACCTCTAACCCTCTAGCACTTTACAGTGTGATGATATTAGCTGAGAGGATGCTACTGCCCATTATTCAAAAGAACAGGACAAGAATGAGAAGCACATTGCCACACACAATCAAGATACATTGGCATTCTTTAGAGATTTGCATACTACCACACCTAGAGATGTCCGCATGAAGCGATCTCTGAGCACAGCATTACAGGAAGCATCGGTCTTCAGATGGGGCTGGACTGACTCCCAAATCTTTTTCTTTTGAACCTGCAAAATTTTTGTGCAGAACAATCAAGAAAAAAGACAAGATGTGTATATTATATTTTTTGTTTCTCGCTCATTATAATCTTTAGTCCACCAAGCACACATATTTTTACTTCTTGTTACCCTTCTGACAGGCTGAAAGGCCTGTGACCCTTGGAATATTTGTGTCGTTGTGAGTGCAGAAATATCATATTTCACAGATAAAAGAAGCATGCAGTGGGAAAATCCTACTACATCTTCAACGCAGCCTTTTCTAATCGAAAGCTTTTTGCTTTTTGAGCCTTTCAAGCTTCTCTGATTGCTAGTACTTTAGATAATGTAATTACTACTGGACAGGACGTTTTGGGACACGAAGGCAAGATCAACTGATGTCACGATAAACTACGGCAAGAATGTGCAATTACATGATAAAAATAAGGCATAACCTACTAAACCTTCAATGTAGCCTCTTCTAATCGATAAAAACATGGGAATTGCTCTCTCTCTCTCTCTCTTGGTATGCAATTCAACAAAATATTGGTTTTGACTGATGCAAGGGGGTAAAAAAGAATGTTGTAAGACAAGCTATTTTATTCCCGATATTGATGTAAAAAGGGGAAGATACTAGCAAAGTCATATGCAGATGATCAATGAACACTCTGGAAGCATTACAAACAAAAGCAACTAAAGCACTTGGCAAGAGAAGGAAGAATGACCAAATTATACAAGATGAAAACGAAAAGGTCTTCACAGCAGACAACTGTAATAAAAATCAGCTAATGACTTAGTACTTGTTAACAGGCAAGAAAGCTATATATCAAAATCTCCAAGGAAAGTCATCCGAGTCCAAAAGGAATTTAAAAGAACCCACTCAACCAACTCCAGCGGGTTTGAAAATGAGATTTAATTTAGTTGAGCTGTCCTAAGGCAAGATTCCCAAATATGTTGAGGTCAATGATATCACATGCTTTCCCTTCCCAGTTTCGCTATGAGAATTTATTTATGACACCCTAACAGTACTTGCAGTAACTTTGGCATTGATATTTTATTTTTGGGTTCTAACAAATGAGCTAGTAGTGGGGCTAGTCCTCTGACTTCGTTTTCTGTTTATGTAAAGACCACAAACTCATATTCCAAAAAGGGAGAAAGAAATCACAGGACACGTTATAGGTAGCATGCAATGGGCAAAGGTTTGAGAGGGCCAATGTAACAGATTGATCAAGATGAAAACCACTTTAACTGAATCAACTATCTCAAGAACCAAATTGTTGTGCACAAAAAATAATGCCATTCGATTAAATGTTGCTTATGGTACTTTAATCAACACCAAACATGACCAGAAAAAGTAGTGCTCTGGTGATACATCAATCCTAAGCTCATTCCAGTTCCTTTAGTTGGCCTGTAATCACCATGACAATGGTCAAAGGTGGACACATGCAGAGGCTGAAACTTTTGTGGGGAACAATTGACCACACATTCAATGGCCGATGCCTCACAAGATATATCTTTCTAGAGAATTATATTATAACAGTGTTGAAACAAAAAAGAGAGACTACTTGACAATTGTAACGCATCATGCATCACAACCAGAGATAGTAAATAGAAAAGTACCTGACTAGGTGTCGCAGGAGGAGGTTGATTTTCTCTCTCTTCTTCTGAGCCAAACCATATTCTCTCACCAGGGATTGAGGCCTCAGGAGGAAAAAGAAGCTCGATATTTTCACGAGATGCATCAGAAGCAGCCAGAAGCATTCCGTTTGATTTAACTCCACGCATATTCCTTGGCTTCAGATTTGCTAGTACAACTACATTTCTGCCCTGCAAATTTTAAACAAACATCACTAACATGACTCATCCTGACAACAAATAAAAGAAATGATAGCATTCCAAGTCATAGCCTGTTTTATTGTCCCAAATCTGGTCAGTAATTGAAACCACCAAAATGATAACTATGTTTTGTACTCTAGGTTTGCAGGGTATTGAGCATCAAACCTGTCTAATACTTAAAAGTGTTGAAGAGAAGAGGACCTGAAATGCCATGTGCAAAAAACTGGATCTGTTTGGACATGCTCTACGCACAAAAGGCAACACTTTCTAAATCTAGCAACCTTTCTTGCCATTTGACAAAAAGAACCTTTAGGGCTATGTTCAGTTGATAGTGGACCTATAACTCATTAATATTGAGGGAAGTCACTTTTAATTCGCTACAATTTCAGTCCTCAAATTTTTTACCTTCTTTGAAAGTAATGCATTGCTCTTATTTGCTTGAATTTTTAAAAATAAAAATAAAAATAAAGGCTGTTGTTATATCAACTGTTAATTTTCTTTTTATATCAATGGGTGCCCAGGGCTCTTTGAGCACCTAACTAATACCCATTGCGTGTGACAGTCCTCCATCATACACTCAGCGGGTAATTATCAGAGACACATAGGTTTATACCCCTGGGTGGCCCCAAGAGAATGTGCAAGCAAACCAAGTTCTGAGTGAGAAGGATGAATACGTTTGCCACTTGAGCAACCCCCCGAGGTTTCCTTATATGACATGTTAACTTAATTTCGCTGTGAAAGGTCATAATAATATCAAACTAGTTATGAAGTTTCTAGTTTCATATCTATTACAACGGAAGTGTACACCAGTCGATCCAAAATCCTGAAATTCCTTTCCTGTAGGAGATCAATTCTGTTCTGCTAAACCTCAAAGTAGGAGATCTACTTCTGACTACAAGCTCATTAAAAGTGGGGATTGAAATTATGTTTTATTCGAGAAAAGTCACTTCAAAATCATAGAGCCTACTTGGTCAGATCATTGACAATACAATTCCCTAAGAAAGGGAGAAGGCACCATGATAGGTCATTTACTGCAGATACTAAACTGAAGAACTACTCAAAGCTTCCTCAGACCAGGCAATACAATTGGCCATTTCATATTTCCTATGGCAAGACCACAGTTCCATCTAGAAGACCTCCATGAGATAGAGGATTCTACAGTGGTCAGGATAAACATAAATTAAACGAACAAGAAACTTGTGAGTAATAAGTGAACAAGCTGAGATGGTAGACTATATTACTTTGACTCAACAAAATGACACCATTAGTCTCGAGATACGTAAAGAATGACGCAGGATCACTATCTGACTGAGCCTTTATCTATATTGCAATTTCTAACGGTGTATAAGAGATCGACATCATCAGAAGGATGTCTAATTTGTCCCTTCTAATCTTAAGGTGTCACAGGACAAACCCCCAACTTACCTCCAGCTCCGCCCTCATCTATATTTCTTGATGTAACCCCCATTGGAAGTCGCAGATTACCTTTGCAGGACTCCCTTAAATTGCAACACCACTTCCAGTCTTGTATTTATTCAGATGACTTGATCTTATAAAGGTGAATAATGTATGAAAGAACTGCTTTTGTCTCCAGCTTCCAACTAAAGAGCCCCAAATTTCATCCTTCAGAGATTCTTTGATATAATGAAGTCAGCCAATTCCTTCTTTAAGGCATCAGTGCAAAAATAGGTAAGACTCCTTTTCTAAGGCTATGCTTCCAAGCCTCTCATTCATAACCACACCAAGCAGCTCTTTATAATCAAAGTAGCTCCAACTAACAGAGCAGTCATGCTCATTCCATTGCCGCGCATGGTACTTCACACATTACACTTACTGTATTAGCTTTTCAGACTTCTATATAAGGTTAAGCAGAATGTACTTGCAGACATGAACTAAACAGATCGGTCATTCTGTTCTTCAAAAACTTGCTCAAGCTGCTAACTATAAATTCTTCGACTTTGAAGCCTGAGCAGCATATGACTCCTACCTATTAAAAGCCCAGAACACCAAAAACTGAAAAAAAGTAACCTAAACTGAATCTCATTAGTCAGCAGGTGAATCGACAGAACTAAATGTGAAGAAATCGCAAGCACAACAAAGGAGAAGCCGTCAATCCAAGACGACGAAAAGTGCATCTGTCATGTCAGACCAGGTTAATTCTTGCCTTCCACACAACAGATCGATCGAGCAACCATCCGAAACCTCCCAGGCAATCCAATGAAATCGAGAGTACAAAACATACGCGCGGACCATCTACTTCATCCTCAACCTTCAAGAACAGCGCCGAGCCGCCGCAATACACAGAGACAAAGAAGAGTCGTAGTACCTGAAGCTCCTGGAGAGGGACGTACTTGACGAGGCCGCTGCAGATGATTCTCGGTTCGGCCTCGCCGACGTCCACCTCTTCCACGTACAGCGTGTCGGCCTCCTCGTGCCTCCACGCCTTGAGCACCTGCCCCACCCTTATGTCCAGCGCGCCCGCCGCCTCCCCTATCTTCCTCATCCTCTCCTCCTCCGACTCCGGCTCCGGCTCCGGCTCCGCTCCCTTCGCCTCCGCCGCCGCCGGATCCGAGGAGCTCGCGGCGGCGGCGGCGGCGGCCTCCACGTGACCCGCGCTTGCGCTGGAAGAAGCCCGGCAGATCCGCAGCGCGGCTCCCCCGCCGCCTCTCGACGCGAAGAGCGCGCCGCCCCCGACGGCCGGCGCCGCCGTGGGGAGGGCCAGCGGCGGCCGCCGAAGCTGGCGGCGGCGGCAGGTGGAGAGGAGGAGGAGGCCGCCGCACCTGGCGACGTTGCTGACGGCGGCCATCGGCGCCATTCCGATCGGTGAAGCCGAAACAGGGGGAGAGGCCGTTATCTCGTTATCCGAGGATTCCAAGTGCGCACAACATCTGCGTTCGGCTCATTTCATAAAGGTAAATTTTAAGTTTATAACATAGGATGATAAATTGTTTATATTTTTTATAGTTGGGGTACGTGGATTAAAATCCTAAAACTTATATAAAATAGTAATTGAATCATAAAATTTTTAATAAGTATAATTAAATTTTAAAATTTGTCAAATTGATCCAACTAATTCATTCCATTTATTGCGTCTTATGAAAGTTTTAGAATTTGATTATATTTTCATAATAAATTTTAGCACTTAATTAAATTTTTTAAAGTTTTAGTATTTAATCGTATTTTCATGACAAATTTTAAGATGCGATTGCACATTTTTAAAATTTTAAAATTTGATCGCACTTTAGTAACGAGTTTTAAAATTTTCATTACAATTATTCTTTTTTAGTTTAATTCCCTAAGAAAATATTTTTTGTTACTAATTTGTTAATTTCGAGTTCAATTTTGATCATTTCGTAAAAATTCAATGTCGAGTTTGAGAGCACGACGATGGAATGTATTTTTCTTTTATTACTGGAAAATTGATGCAAATCCTGAGAAAATATTGGCTATTAGCATCAATGGTTTGACGTGACGCAACATTTATATTATAGTTAGGAGTGTACCCGAAAATTTCTAAAATACATGGAAGTTGTGGAATCAATAGCGTGAAGTGGATTTCAAGGTTTATGGTTATACTAGCCTATATCTCGTACCTAAGGTACAACCGTACAGGGCCCTGTACAACATTTCTTAAATAAACTTTTATTTTGTACTGTACTCCTTTCATGTTTCGTAATAAATGTTCAATCCATCAACAAATAGAATTACCACAACTTTTTATTAAGTTAAAAGATTTTCTTTTAAAAAAAATACAATGTGGCTGGCAAGAATCCGCTGATGATCTTTGCCAGCCCTAATTACAAAAATAGAAAAAAGAATAAGAAAATGAAAAATAAAAAACATAAAAATTTTATATAAAAATGTCTATGTCATGCCATGTGGAACGAATTAAATATTTCATATATATCTCTGAATTAAATATTTCATATATATAAAAATGACTTCATCTTTTCTTTTTTCTATAAAAGAAAATCAGCAAACATGTGGAGAAAAGTCATATTTCTCAATCGAACTCGCAAGAAAAAGAATTAAATATTTCATATATAACTCCGAAGCTCCACTGATTTCGCCAGTTGAAATATTAAAACGTTACGACGTATGAACAAGGGCCATGACAAGTTGTATCGGACACATCCACTCCAGCAATTAGAGGTTGTTCTCGCCACGGCGCCGCCCTTAGGGCTTCCATGGCGGTGGTGGCGGGGGGTTGACAGGGTAGAGCGGCGGGACGGCCGAGAAGATGCTGTTCTTGTCGATGGTGCGGCCGCCGCTCTCCGTCAGCGACACGAGGGCCGCCACGAGCCCTGCGTTCCCGGCCAAGGTGGGCTCGGTGTAGCTGTAGTTCATGCGCACGTCCTTGAACTGGTCGAACCGGTCCGGCCCCCCGACCATCGCCCCGTTGATCGTGTTGGGGTTGTTGTTGCGGGTGTCGCGCCACTTCCACCCGCCGGTGCACGAGTACTTCGTGCGGTCGTTCGGGATCGACGCGCCGCGGTGGTGCACGTGCTTCGGGTACTTGGACCCGAACCCGACCACATAGCTCATCTTCAACGGGTTCTTGCCTAGGATGTAGTCGATCTGAGTTCAATTGCCCCGACCAGAACAAACACGTTAGTGATCGGAAGTATGATCAGAACTCGGCTCGGAGTCGATTTGGATAAGCATTAGCAGTCACCTGAGAGGTAGCGAAACTCCGGAGAGTGTCGGACGTAATGAAGTTCGGGCCGCAGTTCCATCCCGGGACGCCGGTGGCGTTCAGGTAGTCGACGTAGAGCGATGCCAGGAACGCGGCGTTGGCCATGTACTGCAGCGGCTGCGGATTCCCGTGGTTCAGCTCTATCATTCCTCCTGCAAATCGAAAGACGATGATGACCCGACTAAAATCGGACTCGGTTCTTGGTCTGGTCGGAAAAATCGACGCTCCGATCGGATCAGAAGCGAATTAGTCACGCTTACCTTTAGTCCAGTTGAACACATTGAACTGGTGCAGGTACGAGCACATGGTGAGGCCGGTGACGTTCTGGTACATTTGCAGCATGTCCTCGTACGGGTAGCCCGGGTTCAGGAACACGCGCAGCCGCGTCAGCAGCAGCATCGCCGCCGGCAGCTTGTTGTCCCAGCTGGGCACGCTCAGGTCCGGGATCATGTAGAACGCCTTCGAGTTCTTGGGGATGCCCGGGTTCGTCGCCAGGGAGATGTAGGACTTGTTCCCGGTCGCGTAGTACAGCCACGCCGCGCCCCACATGTACTCGTCGAAGTAGCCGGTCGAGTTGTAGTAGGGCTCGATGGAAGGGTTGCCGCGGGAATAAGGAGTGCGCCTCCCGGAGTCCCGGGCGAAGGCGAAGACTGTTGCGGCGCCCTTGACCAGCTTCTTGGAGTAGGCGGCGTCGTCCCGGAACACGATCGAGGCGGAGGCCAGGGCCGCGGCCATTTCCCCAGCAAGGTCCGGCCCCGAGGTAGCGGTCTGCACCGGCCGCGGATAGTCCATGTCTTCCGGCCTAGTCCAGCAGAAGTGGTCGTCCGGGGTCTTCGAATTGTTATGAGATCCGCCCACCTGGAAGAAGAACAACAGCATCAAATGGAGTTCCATAAGAATGAGCATTCCTAAAGCTGAATCGCAGCACTCCAAGGTCTGTGAATCTAGTCAAATCCAATCAAGATCAGACCATCTGACCGCGCCGTCTATCATCTCGAGCATCAGAGACCAGCAGGAGCGAACAAGACGATCGGAGTTTTTTTCCGGCGGCACATATCGGACATTACCTGACTGTAGATCTTGTCGATCTTGGTGGCGGAGGAGTTGAAGGTGAGGAGGAGGTAGTCGGTGCCCCACTTGATGAGGTCCCGGGCGTGGTTGTACTCGCCGACGGCCTCGTACTTGTGGCTGTACTCGATCACGCTCCAGCTCAGCATCGACATGGCGAAGGCCATCGGGAAATGGAACTTGATGTTGTCGCCGGCGTCGTAGTACCCTCCGACCAGCCCTCCCTTCACGTCGGTCGTGGCGTTCCCGTCCTGCAGCCCCGAGTTGCCCCTCCAAGGGATGGGGTTGTTCTTCGGCAATCTCCCGGCTGCACCGGAAAAGAGAAGAAAGAAAGGAATTCAAAACACTTCGAAGACATCATCATCGGTCAATCCAACGTCGATTCGACTTGACGAGGTAAACACGGACGCATACACTTTTGGGCATTGAAGAAGAGGAGGGCCTTGTGGAGGGCGACGGTGTAGTTGTCGGGCGGGGGCGGGCGGGACTTGTGGCGGGGCACGGTCTTGGCGATGATGACGGGGAGGGCGATGAGGAAGAAGGCGGCGACGAAGGCCCAGCCGGTCCACTTGAGCGCCTTGCGGCTGCAGACGACGCAGCCCAGGTCGACGTACTTGCTCTTCTGGGGCCGCTGGTTGTGGGAGCCGAGGAGCCAGCTCTGCTGCGTCTCGTCGAGCTCGTGGTGCTGGGGGCGGCTGCAGCGCCGCCCGGTCCCACTCCCGGCTCCGCTGGTCGTCCTCGGCGGCGGAGGAGTCGCCGCCGTTGATCTCGAAGGACCCGCCCCAGTGGTTCCTGGCGTGCATCTCGACGGGCGATCCGAAGTCCTCCTTCGATCGGTGGTCAACGCGTCACCGGAGAGCCGTCGCCACCGCCGCCGCCGCCGCTGCTGCTGCTGCTTCGTCGTCTTCTCCGGCGGGTTCGTGGTGGTGCGAGGATTCGATGCCTGCGGAGGGGGTGATGATATGGAGGGGAGGCCGGTCGGTGGGAGCGAGTGAGATTTGGCAACTCCCCCGGTCTCTCCGATTTTCTTGATTTTCTTGATTGTCTTTTCTTGATTTTCTTGATTTTTTTGTCCGGGTCAGTTTATGCGTTCTGTGCAATGAACACAGAGAGAGAGAAGGGAGCGTTGACTTCGAATCCCCGGTTCTCGATTGTCTTTTTCTTTTTCCTTTTTTTTTTTCCTTATTTATTATTCCTCTGGCTTTATTCTTTTTCTTAAAAAAAAAAAAAAAAAAGAAAGATAAGAAAGTCCAGTAGTTTTATACAGGGAATGTTGAACTGGCCCCCTCTATCTTTCTATAGTGTCAATGCACGCTATTTGACATATCAAAGCCGCTCCTTTTGCACGCAATCATGTTTTTCCATCTCCCCCGGTGGGAACGGCATTCGAATTTTCCGACTCGACTTATTCACACTCGGGGTGATGAGAATCGCCCTGTAAAGTTAGGACATATAGCCTCCTCGACATTTACTTTGAGCTTAATACGATTTCAAATAGGATCTATAAGAAATAACGCAAATCACCCTATAGAGTTGAGAGGGTGTAGCCTCCTCGACATTACTTCAAGTATAATGCTATTTCAATCGGGGTTTGATCACATTTAATGCTTCTAGATCTGTCACATTTAATTCTTTCCTATTTCAATATCACTTCGGACCTGAGGTATAGGAATCACCCTATAGAGTTAGGGCGCGCATGATAAAATTTTTACTTTTTTTTATTTCTTCTGTTTTTTGTTAGGAGCCGGGTTTGGAAACAATCCGTTTGGTAATCTGATTTGATTTTTTTTTATTTCGAACATATTTTTATTCCGAAATAGATTTGAAGAATAAATTAAAGTTAAAATTTTTCTTCATCTCAAGTTGAAAATCAATTTCGGACGAAATTAGTGGTGATATATAGCCTCATTGACATTACTTCAAGTATGATGCGATTCCAACACGGGTTGGAATCCCTCACATTCAATGCTTCGGATCTTTTGTTGCATAAAGCGAGTAGGACCACTCTATTTTTCTTAGCAAAAAGAACCATTTAAGAATCTCTTAATTAATCTTTTTTAATTACACTGGGGAAATAATAGCATTCATACTGGTAACGGCAACGGCGGATCGAGGAACGTGGGAGGTCCCATTCACTTTCGTTGGCCGAATTATTTTATTTATTTTATTTTTATTTAAATAACTGTCCACATCTATAGCATGGACTTAGGAATAATGGTATTAAATTGAAGTTAGTCAAATCTTGAGTTCGATTCAGACACGCATCTCTACGGGTCAAAAGGGCATATGAAAAGGAGGGAGGGACAGCTAAGAGACGTTGGAAGATTGAGAGTCGTGCTTGTTCATGCCCTTAATTTAATTACCCTTTTTTTTTCCCCTTAGTTAATTCTAATTTAATTTGGACCGACCTACTTGCCCGTCGTTGGATAGCGAGTGGCCAACTTCGAGTTCGCGAGATCGATCTCCTCCCCGTTTAATTTTTTTAGTTACGTGATTGTTTATCGACACCTATTGACTTACATAATGAATTAAGTCGCAAATAGGACGCGTTTATCTGCCCTTTTCAACGACCGACCGAGTGTTTGATGGAAGGTATTGCACCGCCAATTTGGGCCTTTGTCTCGGTAAGTGTAATCTCGCATCACTTAGATACGCGATTCTGATATGCCTTATAAAAACACTTAGGCCATGTTTGGTAACACTTCCGGGAATGATTAATTTTATTATTTTATTCTCCGACAAAAAAAAAAGAATAAAAATCTGTTTGGTAAATTTTTTGTTCCCGGAACAAAAATCCTTTTTTTTTTCGAGAATAAATTTGAAATAGAATCAAGAAATACCAAAAAGTTGCTTCTTGTTCTCAGGGACAATTCCTATAATCATGCCTAATTTTTTTCTTGTTCCCGGGACAAGAAAAAAATCAAGTCTAATTTTTTTTCTTTTCTCCTCTTTTTTTTTTTTTTTGTTTCCTTTTTTTGGTTCTTCTTCTTCTTTTGGCTGGTCGCCAGAGCGTTGCCGACCCTCAATGACATTGTGGCTAGGCGAGACTCGTCGACCTGAGCCTCGCCAGGTGGCTGGGCAAACTTTTCCTGGCCACCGCCAGGTCGACCTTGCCTTGGTTGGGCATCACTGACCTGGCAAGCCTCGTCGGTGGCTGAGCAAGCTCGACCTCGCCATGGCTTGGTGTTGCTGGGGCTTGACGATGCTCCGGGGAGCTTATCGGCCCTCGCTTAGCCAATTGTCGACCATGGCCAGCGACTGGAGAAAGGAGAAGATGAAAAGGAAAAAGAAAAGAAAAAAAGAAAAAAAAGAAAAAATTTATTAAAAGATTAAAAAAAAAGGTTTTGATTAGAAATTTTAAGGGTATTATTAAATGCATTTCTATTCTAGGAATAAAAATTTGGGCAGCTTATCCAAGCATCTTCAAATGCTCAGAAATTGTTTCTGAGAACAAAATTAAAAAAAAATCATTTATAAGTAAAAAATGTTTTTAGGAACAAAATGATTACTAAAGGTGCCCTTAGTTTACCACCACTTGAACAGGCGTCTCACTTGTTTGGGAGAGGGATAAGTGTAATGTCGCAACCCTTTAGTAGGCTAAATACAAGGTCACAATGTGTCTTTTACGATGTAGTCTCCCTCCGTCTAATGGTTTAGGTTTTTAGTCAGATATTCTAACATCACTTAAACATAAAAATCTTGTACTATTTCACGTGTTGCTAGCATGGCATCACTGACTAATTGAGTTGTTAGGTTTGAGTGTTTATTAGAATGAATGCACATGTGCCATGATCGGAATCATATCCGTATTTGGGATAGTACGTTATTACTGTCACGTGATATAAATTGTCAAAGTAAATTCTTCCCAACACAAAAGATAAAGAGAAAAAGGTAACTTAGCGTGATTTGATCTTCCTTTCTAGTAGAATGAAAGAGAATGGATCGATTTTTTTTTTTTTTTTTTTTTTAGATTAAAAGATTGATAGTTGAAGTAGCCATCTTTTATGAGCATTATCATAAAGGTCTCACTTCCACTACAAAATGTTTAGCCTAAGCCGTGAATACTTAACCATAGCCCTACATGTTGCCAGAGATCCAGAACCCATTTCCTTAAAATTGGCACATGCACTACTTCTACAAGTGTTATTCAAAGCTCTTGGATCTCAAGTACGTTGAATATTAATCTATACAACTAGGCAACTGAAGTCAATGGTGTAATACCTAATTTCTTGTAAATATGATAAACCCATATCATTATTCGATAAGCATTTTTTAATTTTAGTTATTTTTAACACTTAGAGAAACGAATTGTTGAAATATCTCTACATAGCTAATAACAATTTATGTTAAACATTTTGATTCGATAATGAAAACATTTTTTGTTAATTCATTTGGTTATATAATTCAATTAGAGTTAAGACTATGCCCACCCACTTGACTGGATTGATGTTAGGTAGACCCGTCAAACGGTGTGGGTCGGGCAAAAAATGGTCTAACATAAATAAACTCATTTAACCCATTTTGATGCATTTTCATGCGATGTAGATCTAGTGACTTTACTTGACCTGAACCATACCCGACTTATACCCGTTTTGTTAAAACACATCTATATTTAATCCAATCTATGCTCATACCCAAATTGGGGTGAGAGTGTGGAATGAGCAAGCACGAGATTGAGTGAGGACGAGAAAGAATTGAGAAAGAGTTGTAAATGTGGGTTGGATCTAAATGAGTTATAAATCCGTTTATGACAATTGAATACTCATTATGTTTAAACTTATTTATGATCCATGTGCGTTATATAACTAACCCATTTAATTTAACATCAATATGGGTTAAGAAATGGGTAGGTTGGTCTAGTTCGGATTCATCTTTATGTAATGTGAACTCACTCCTGCATGTGTGACCAATTTAATTGAGGGGACCATGTCGTCTAAACAATAAGTTAACGTTTACTAACCTCTTTAAATTTGATTTAACTTACTTTTATGATCTTTTACTAGCTATTAGTTAAAGAAGAAAGTATTAATCATCAATTTCATTAAATACCAAAAATGTTACTCATAGAAGGGAAAATTATAAAAAAAAAGTCAGAATTTTTTGCACTTTTATCATTTCAATCCTAAACTTTTTCATATTTTGCCAATTGAATTCATTTGGCTAATTTAGGCCAAAAATCGCTAACGTGAATACCTGACATCTTATGTGGCGTAGCTAGCATTGACGTTGATAATTTTTAATAGTATTTTAATATTTTTGAATTTTTATCTTTTTTTTTTCCTTTTCTTTTTTCTTCCCTTGTTTCTCTAGCAGGCGATCGATCAGAGGTGAGGATCGGAAAGGTTGACCTTGTCGACCTCGGCGAAGGTTGCCTCCAATGGTCATTGGCGATGGCGAGCCTCTCCCAAGGTCAACCTCATCAGCCCTCACCATTGGCTAGTTGTCGACCATAATCAAGGCTCGATGACCAACTAGAGAAAGAAGGGAAGGAAAAGAAGAAGAAGAAGAAGAAATAATAGAAATAATAATAATAACAACAACAACAAATTAAAATTCTAAAAGAAGGTCCCCTCATCGGATTTGGCGATGGGTGGCCTTGTCCAACCCTCACCCTCACCCACAATTGGTGACCTTGGCTGACTGGCACAGAGGCTAGTGACTAGCAAAGGAAAATAATGAAAAAGGAGAGAGAGAGACCCGCAATTGGTGACCTGACCGGCACAGAGGCTAGTGACTAGCAAAGGAAAATAATGAAAAAGGAGAGAGAGAGAGAGACCCGAGAATTGGTGACGTTGGGAGGGAGGGAGGGAGGGAGGGAGGCTAGTGACTAGCAAAGGAAAATAATGAAAAAGGAGAGCGAGAGGGAGGGAGAGGGAGGGAGGGAGAGAGAGAGCGAGGAAAGAAAAAAAGAGATATGAAAGAAAAAAATAAAGAAGGAAAAGAGAAGGGGAAAAAAAAAAAAAAAAAAAGGAAAAAAGAAAAGACAAATTAATAAAAAATTTAAAAAATTTAAAAAAATGTTTATGTCGGTATTAACTGTACCATATAAGATGGCTAGCATCTACATCAATAGTTTCTAGCCTAACTTGCCTAGATGGATTGAATTGGTAAAGTAAAAAAGTTAATGACTGAATTGGTCTAATTAAAATGTTTATGACTAAAAAGATACTAATATAATATGTTTATGACTTTTTTGGTACTTTTCCTTAAAAGTTTGTGATTTTTTTTTACTCAAAACAAAAAGTTTAGGACAAAATTGAGATTGAATTTAAAGTTGTTTTTTTTTAAGGGAATTAAACTCTATTTTCAATAATCTAAATTCAATTTAATCGCATACTACACTCATGTCATATTTATTCCATTTCGTCTCTCTATCTCTAGGCCTAGGCTAATTACTCAGAAAAAATTCATGGCAGTCTACACTGGCACGAAAACATCTTGTTTTGTATTTTCTCCATGAGCTATGGGGCCGGAGCCAATCAATCTCCACGAGCTATAACTCTTCGAGACGATAGAGAGGGAGACCCAACGGAGGCGCATAGAGGTCACTGATGACATCTTGTTTTATGTTCCCGGGTTGACATGCTGCGCTTGGTCGTTTGCTTAATGCGTGAGTCGTCAGCGTCTTGTTTCTATCAATCCATCCCTACATATAGAGACGCTGCGAACTTCCGCAACTCCTGGAGTTTTTAGCTTCTTGGATCATTCGCTCATTCCATCGAGAGAAAAGAAAAGAGAAGTAAAGACAAGAAGAAAGGATGAGGAACAAGCAGGTGATATTCAGGGACTTCCTCGCGAAGGGAGCCTTCCCTAAGGAGTCGGACATGGAGGTGACTGAGTCGACCGTTGATGTGACGAGAGCTGTTGCTGAAGGCTCCGAGGGAGTGCTGGTGAAGAATCTCTACCTCTCCTGCGATCCTTACATGAGGGGTCGCATGCGGAAGCTCACCGACCCGGCTGAGAGCTATGTCGCCTCCTTCCAACCTGGTTCGGTGAGCCCAGCTCGACTCTTTTTTCCTTTTTTGTTGTTTCGAGATGAAAACAATAATGACGAGAAGATGGAATTCTTTGGCTGATGAACTTGATTTGGGATTGATTAATGCTTTGTCCCTAGTGAAAATTTGTGTCGTTTTTACATTAGTTTCTGAGGGATTTGACTCTGCATGCTTTTGCTTGCTGCTGTTCTTGGATTGTTGATTCTCAGGCTGGCTAAATAGAATTTCAGGGCTGGTTATATGTTGCATTTTTGTAATGAGCACGCCTCTGTAATAAGCGGAGTTTACGTAGGATCATAAAGCATTGCGCTTGTGATTCCGATGAATCGCTTCGAAATTTGTGTTCGCTAAAGTGTGTTAACGTGTCAACACGTCTATGCAGCCTGTTACCGGATTTGGAGTGGCGAGAGTGCTGGAATCTGGGCATCGGAAGTTCAAGAAAGGCGATTTGGTTTGGGGCCTCACCGGATGGGAGGAGTACAGTCTACTTCCCGCGCCAGAGACTTGCTTTAAGATCGAACACACCGATGTTCCCCTCTCTTACTACACCGGTCTTTTGGGTACACTCTTTGATTGTCTAACGTATTTGCTCTTTCAATGTCAATGAACTATGTTTTTTCCCCCTCAAAGTCTTCCTGTCGATGCACACTTTCAACAGTTTCTTTTGCAAGTTCTGCAGCACTGTTAGTCGATTGAATTATGCAACAAGTATGTAAGTCAAGAATTTCTTGATAGCTTCTCTTCTGGATAAGTAGCGTTGTTTCGTGATAGTTAGCCCTAGCCATATTGCTCTTACTCTTTGGCTTTAGCAAAACTTCGGTACTCAGTCTAGTTACTGCAAACCTGAACTATGCAGGCATGCCGGGCCTGACAGCCTATGCTGGGTTTTTCGAGTTATGATCTCCTAAGAAAGGAGAGACCGTTTTTATATCCGCCGCATCAGGGGCAGTCGGTCAGCTTGTTGGCCAGTTTGCGAAGTTGTTTGGTTGCTATGTTGTTGGAAGCACCGGCAGCAAAGAAAAGGTAATCTTCTCACATTCGTCCAACATCTCGTATTTCCTCGAATGGCAACTGTTTAGGGAACGCTCCAACATGGCACTAATTTTTTTCCTAAACACGTTTAGCATCCGCAATGATCGCCGTGTCGGATGTATATCCTCATCAATCTGCTAAAATAAATGCAGAAGTACTCCCTTTGTTAGCTAGTCTCTTCATTTCCCCTTTTACTTCTGCAAAATAGGTCGACTTGCTGAAAAACAAGCTCGGATTCGATGAAGCTTTCAACTACAAGGAAGAATCAAATCTGGATGCAGCATTGAAAAGGTTAGTCTGGAACAGGCTAACGATGATTGAGCGAATCAACTGCTGTTACACATATGCACACGATCGTGAAGCCGAATTGAGTTGACGGTTTCCATCTTAAAATCTTTCAGGTACTTCCCTGAGGCCATCGACATCTACTTCGAAAATGTCGGGGGGAAAGACGTTGAATGCAGTGCTACTCAATATGAAGCTTCATGGTTGAATTGCGGTATGTGGAATGATCTCGCAGTACAACCTCGAGCAGCCCGAAGGCGTGCCCAACCTGAGTCAAATAAGCATGAAGCGGGTTCGAATGGAAGGTTTCAGTGGGCTCGATTATTATCATCTCTATCTGAAGTTCCTGGATATGGTTTTGCCTCAGATAAAAGAGGGAAGGATAGTATATGTGGAAGACACCTTCAAAGGGCTCGAGAACGGTCCGGCAGCCCTGGTCGGGCTGTTTTCCGGTCACAATGTCGGGAAATAGGTGGTCCTGGTTTCTCGCGAATAAGTCACTTGTTGTTCCTTTTCCATTGGCATAGTCTCTCTCGCTTGTGTTTCCGATAGGATCTTCTCCTTTTCCACTGGCAGTTTCTTGTGATAGAGCTCTGGAGTAACTAAGTTCAACTGTAATATTTTTTAGAATAAATTCAACTGCTTATATTTCGCAAATAAATAAGAAATACGATTCATCGTTTTGACTTATATAGTTGGATCTGCAATTTCATTTTTTTCATATACACGCAAAATCCGATTATCGTCTATTCATTATCGTTAAGAGTATTTTCATTTGCGGTCCCTATTTTTGAGGAATCTAATCGATAGACGAGTCGTCTTTGGTTTTATTGCATCGACTAAATCCTTGGTGAGATGAAGAAGATTACTGGAAACATTAGGTCATATCTGTTTATTTATTTCATACAAATTACTCCATCTGCCATATATATATTATTTCATGTCTACGTATGATGCATTGATTTTAGTGTTCGTATCAAGTCGTATTAATGAAAAACACTTTATTTTGACATATGTCATAATAAAATTTATGTGTGTTTAATCGGTGTCATTTTCGAGTTTGGTATATAATTGTGTTTAAACTTGTTAATTTGTGTTGAAAGTAGTCATTCACGTAAAAAGGATCACTACTTATTTAAAATTATTATCTTTTGTACTCCATTTGTCAAATTTTCATGATAAAATTAATTGATATTTTATTTTGGGTTAATACATGAAAAAATCAAAACTCATACATATGTAACAAAGTTACCTCAAACCAATGCTCTTGCCACAAAAAACTCTAAATCAATACATTTATGACAATTTTACCTTATGCTAATTTCCATTAAATTGGATTAATACTATAAAAAATCACAAATTGGTATACTTGCGACAAATGGAGGGTAAAACCCAAAATTGACATGCTCATCATCAACTGTTATGTGTCATCCAACTTAACGATTTGACAATAAAATTCAACGAAAATTAATAGAGGGTAAATTTATCATTGGTGAACCAATTTAGAGTTTTTTGTGACAAAATAATTAGTTCGTGGTAAATTTATTATAGCAATACCAATTTAGAGTTTTTCAGGTTGGTAGCCCACCCGAAACTAGCAAGGCCAACCATCACTAGCCTTTAGTGAGGTCGGGTATGAGGTGAGAAGACTTCTTCCACGGAGAATCAAGGTTGAGATCAAGCCTTTTTGGAGAAATGCAGAGTCTTTTTGTCTCTTTGCTTTGAATAGAAAGGTTGAGACTAACCCTTTTTGAAGGCCAACGAGGTCTGGCCTTACTTGAGGTGATGAGGTCGCCCCTCGCTAGATCCTAGGGAGGGTGACCTCACTTGAGGTTGATGAGGGCGACCTTGGTTAATTGTAGCTTGTGGCTGGTGGTCGGCCATCACCGAGGCTGGGCAACCAGCAAAGAAAGAATTTTTTTAAAAAATAAATAAAAAGAAAAAGAAAGAAAAAAATTAATAAAAAATTAAAAAATATATTAAAAATTGATAAAATTTGTCCACAGTAACATATCCATGCAGCTGCTATCATCTCCTTTTTAAAGGTTTATCTTTTCTTGGTTATAGATTCACGCTCGTGAAGAATAATTGGTTCCGGCCCAATAACTCAAGGAGAAAACCTCATTCATAATAAGTTTGGGCTTGGAACGTGCATGTGTCACGGGCCGATCGATTCACTCTCGATCACACGTAGGCTGACCCGTGCGGCCTTAAGGTTTTACCCCTAAGCAGCCTTTCAACACTCGACTCACAAGACTCGTATGTAGAGAGAGAAACTCTTAGAGAGAGAAGCTCGGTTTTCGTATTGCTTGTGAATGAATTACAAAGAAGGGAGGAGACCCCTTTATGTACAAGTACAAGGCAAACCGTATTCGTAGATCTCTCTTAGATCTAACGGTGGAGATTGCACCTCCCCAACTACCCATATTTACTCCCAACTACCAACTACTCGCATTTATAACGTATGCGTACAAATACTGTATTTACCCGCCCTGGAGTATACTCGAGAATACTCTAAGTCTCGGGGATATAGGTCGAGGGTCGGATGTGTCACACCCGTCCTCAAGAACCCTCTTGGTTTGGCATTCTCACGGGCCGTGACATTCTCCCCCACCTAATCAAGCGACGCCCTCGTCGCGTCTTCGGCATGAAATGCTTTGATCTCTTTCTTGAATTGCCAAAGACTCTCCTCGGGCTCCCAGGGCTTCACTCTCCGGAAGACCTTTCCATCGGATCAAATATTCGCGCTTGGCCGCACAATACCTCTTCCGTATGACTCGATCCGCCAAAATGCTTTCGACTTCTCGATCATACGAGGTCTTTGCCCCGAGCGGCGCTCGTTGTGACTCCCCTCGATCCGGGTCTTCCTCATCAACTTGGAAGGGTTTAAGCATACTTACATGGAAAACCGCATGCACCCTTAGCTTTGGTGGTAGTTCCAGCTTGTATGCGACCTTTCCAACTCGTTGTAGTACTCGAAATGGTCCTTCGTAGCGACGGATCAACCCCTTGTGCACGTCCTTGTATCGAAGAACCACGTGCAGCTTGGCCAACACTTGGTCTCCCACTTGGAACTCCATGTGCCGTCGCTTCTTATCCGCCCATTTCTTCATGCGCTTGGAGGCTTTGTGTAGACACGCCCGTGCCAAGTCCGCCTCTTCTTGCATGTTTTTGGCGAACTTGTACGCGGGCGGACTACTCCCTCGGTAACCCAAAGCGATTGTGCTCGAGGTGTTCGGTTGCTGCCCAGTGGCAACCTCGAACGGACTCGGCCGGTCGACTCACTCCGCCGTAGGTTGTAGGAGAACCGGGCTACATCGATTAGTTTTGCCCAATTCACTTGCGTCGTGCTCACATAGTGTCGGAGGTAGATCTCCAAGAGAGCATTGACCCGCTCCGTCGACCGTCGGTTTGGGGATGCAAACTTGTTGACATATTCAGCTCCGACCCCGGCCAGTTTGAACAACTCGGACCGAACGTCCCCGTGAAGCGGGGATCCCGATCGCTCACGATCGTTTGTGGCACTCCCAATACTTCACCACATGCTTCATGAATAGCTTGGCCGCCTCCTCGGCCGGGCAATCCTTTGTTGCAGGTACAAAGGTTGCATACTTTGAGAACCTGTCAACCACCACCATTAGAGTCCGACACCCTTCAGATTTCGGTAGGTTGACGATGAAGTCCATGGAAATGCTTTCCCATGGACGAGTTGGAACGGGAAGTGGCTCCAACAAACCCGGCAACGACCGTTGCTCCAGCTTGTCTTGTTGGCATACCAAACAAGTCTTCACATACGCCTCCACGTCGTCGCGCATTTGTGGCCAATAGTACCGATCTTCGACGAGGGCCAACGTGCGATGGATCCCTGGATGACCCGCCCACTTCGAGTCGTGGCACTCGCGCAAGATCTCCTTCCTCGCTTCCCATAGAAAGGCACGTACAACCGCCTTCCCTTGGTGTAGAGGTTCATCCTCACACCAAAATTGTCGGGTCTTACCTTCCTTGGCATACCCGATGAGGGCTTGAGCTCTTGGATCATGTGTCAACCCCTCCTTGATGCGGTCGACCCAAGGGCAACTTGGTCGACTCATTGTGTGGCTCATCAGTTCCGTCTTTCGGCTCAACGCGTCCGCCACGGAGTTGGCCTTCCCCGGCTTGTACTCCAACGCGTAGTCGAACTCCGCTAGGAAATCCTGCCATCGAGCTTGCTTCGGACTCAGCTTCTTTTGGGTCTGAAAGTAGCTTGTAGCCACGTTGTCCGTCCTTACGACGAACTTCGATCCCAGGATGTAGTGTCTTCACGTCCAAAGGCAGTGCACCACCGCGGTCATCTCCTTCTCCTAGACGGTGTATCGACGCTCGGTGTCGTTCAACTTTTGGGACTCGAACGCCACCGGATGTCCATCCTGCATAAGAACACCACCGATCGCATAATCCGATGCATCGGTCTCTACCTCGTAGGGCTTGGTGTGGTCGGGTAGCGCCAACACCGGCTCCTCGGTCATGGCTCGCTTCAATCGGTCGAAGGCTCTTTGGCATCGATCCGTCCACTCCCACGCCTTTTCCTTCTTCAGTAGGTCCGTGAGTGGCACGGTGATACTCGAGTAGCTCCGGATGAACCGCCGGTAATAGTTGGTGAGGCCCAGGAATGACCTCAACGTCGGCACCTTCATCGGTGGCTCCCATTCGACGATTGCTTGGATCTTCGCCTTGTCCATTCGCACTCGCCCACCTCCGACAATGTGCCCCAAGAACGGAACTTCCTCTTGGGCGAAGGCACACTTCTCACGCTTAACGTACGCTTCGTTCTCGCGCAAGACTTGGAAGACTTGCCTTATGTGCTCGACATGTTCTCCCAACGTTCGACTATATATCACAATATCATCTAGGTAAACCACTACAAACCTATCTAGGAAAGGGTGGAGTACCTTGTTCATCATTGTGCAAAAGGTAGCCGGAGCGTTGGTCAAGCCGAACGGCATTACTAGAAACTCGCAGGATCCATACCGCGTCACGCAGCTGTTTTTGGCTCGTCCCCTTCAGGCGACCCGAACTTGATAGTAGCCCGATCGGAGATCCAGCTTGGTAAACCACTGAGCTCCACCAAGTTGATCGAAGAGATCCGCGATGAGCGGGATCGGGTACTTGTTCTTCACAGTCAGCTTGTTCAGCGCCCGGTAGTCGATGCACATCCGGAGTGACCCATCGTGCTTCTTCTGAAATAGGACCGGCGCACCGAACGGGGCTTTTGACGGCCGTATGAAACCCGCGTCGAGCAGCTCCTTGAGTTGTCTCCTCAACTCTTCCAATTCGGGCGGCGCCATACGGTAAGGCGCCATGGCAGGCGGTCGAGCATCAGGCACTAGCTCAATCCGGTGATCCACCTCTCTCTTGGGTGGCAGCTTCTTCAGTAGCTCCGAAGGCATGACATCCTTGAATGAGTCGAGGACTTGGGCTGCTTTCGTCGGGACTTCTTTCCCTTCACCCTTGTCGTCCTCGATCTTCAAGGCCGCCAGGAAGGTCACTTCACCCTTCCTTGCTCCTTTGGTGAGTCATATGGCCGAGATCATCTTCCGATCACGATCCGACTCACGATGAACCGGAATCACGCATTGGCAGTTCTTGTCCAACACGCATATACACTCGGCAAAGGGAACTACAACTGCATGGATTCTATCTAGGAATTTGATTCCAATAACAATATCGTAGTCGTCAAGTGGAATTACCTCTAGAGTTTCTTTGCCTTTCCATGATCCGAGTTGTAGCTCCACGTCCCTCGCAACCCCGATCGCAGGGACTTCCTTTGAGTTCACCGTCTTGAGCCAACCGGCTCCCTTCTCAACCCGCAGGTTAAGTTTCTTCGCGGCCTCCTCCGAGATGAAGATGTCGGATGCTCCCGTGTCCACGAGTGCACTCACCGTGGTCACTCCGATCTTCACGTCCGCGAACATCAAGCCTTTAGGCTCCTTCGCCTTCTTGGCCTTGATCGTGCCAAGGAGTCGCAGCGATCCCAACCGTGCCTCCTCCCTCGGCTCATCTTCTTTGCAAAGAGCGGCCAACTTGGCTTTGTTTGGGCAATCCCGCGCCATGTGCGGACCGTCGCAAAAGAAGCAGCTATATGAGCGTACCTTTCTTTGTCCTCCTCCTTTTGGCCCCGCATGAGCCCGATGAGGATGAGGACCAGCTGGTGGTGGTCTACCTCCGGTCGGGCGGTTGTATCTCCCCCGATCTCCCCCACCAGTGGCTTTGTCCCTAGGACGAGTGTCCTGTCGGGATGTGGAAGGCGATGCCTTGTACTCCACGAGTGACTCGGCTACGGTCATGGCCGTAGTGAGATCTCCCACGTTGTACCGCTTCAACTCTTGTTTTGTCCATGGTTTGAGACCACCCATGAACTGGTGAAACGCTTCAACTTCATTCATCGAGGGGATTTGGAGTAGCAACTCCGAAAACCGCTTGATGTAGTCGCGCACAGCACCCTTTTGCTCGAGACGCTTCAGCTCGTCACGAGCTTCTTCCTCCGCGTAGGCGGGAAAGTAGTTCCGTTGGAACTCCTCGACAAAACCAACTCAAGTCGTGATAGGATTCCCACACCTATCATCCGACCGACGACGCCACCACAACAATGCACTATCAGCTAAATACATCGATGCAGTGTTTACCCGTGTTTGGTCGTCGTTGATTCCCATGGCCTGGAAGTACCGCTCCATGTACCACAGAAAGTTATCCACATCTTTGGCCACCCGAGAGCCCCGGAATTCCTTCGGCTTCGGCGTGTCCACTCGTGGACCTTGCACCGTGATCACTCCGTTCAAGCGTGCAGCTTGTGCTTCAGCGAGCTTACCCGTAAGCTCCGCTATCTCCGCGCGCATGGCCGCCATCGTGGCCTCAAAGGGTTCGTACCGTTGCGCTAGTTCCTCCTGTAAGGTCCCCAGCAACTCGTGGCGAAGTTCTCCCATACCGGTCTTGAGCTCTTGCACATCCGCAAACAGCTCCTCTCTTCCGGCGTCAACTTCGTCCATGGTCTGGGTTAGGTCGTCGACCGATCCTTGGACATCGGTGACGAACAACTCTAGTTTCGCCATCCGTTGTGCAAGATCTCCCATTGGATCCCTCGAACCACCACGGGACTTCTTCCCATTTGCACCACCCTTCTCGGCGTTCCGCCCACGATCAGCGCCATCACCACCCATGGCGAGCGCCTCGTCCGATCGTGGATCAGCCATTGCACTTGCGCTTGGATCACAATCAGCTCTGATACCACTTGTCATGGGCCGATCGATTCACTCTCGATCACACGTAGGCTGACCCGTGCGGCCTTAAGGTTTTACCTCTAAGCAGCCTTTCAACACTCGACTCACAAGACTCGTATGTAGAGAGAGAAACTCTTAGAGAGAGAAGCTCTGGTTTTCGTATTGCTTGTGAATGAATTACAAAGAAGGGAGGAGACCCCTTTATGTACAAGTACAAGGTAAACCGTATCCGTAGATCTCTACCAACTACCCATATTTACTCCCAACTACCAACTACTCGCATTTATAACGTATGCGTACAAATACTGTATTTACCCGACCCAGGAGTATACTCGAGAATACTCTAAGTCTCGGGGATATAGGTCGAGGGTCGGATGTGTCACGCCGTCCTCAAGAACCCTCTTGGTTTGGCATTCTCATGGGCCGTGACACATGCATAAAACAAGGTGGTTTTGTGCTAGGCTAGGCTACCTTGAATTTTTCGAGTAATTAACCTGAGTATAGAGAAAGAGAGACAAAATGGAACAATCATTACATAAAGTATTATATACATACTAAATTGAATTCAAGAAAATTACTAAAAAGTCCTAGATCTATAGCACTTTTGCAAATTCAACTATAATTCTTTTAATTGTATCAATTGAGTCCTAAATATTTTTACATCTTGCTAATTAAGTCCATCTCACAATGTTGGCAGAAAATCACTTAATGGGGGTTAAAGACTAGGGGTTGAATCTGTGACGTGGAGGTGCAACGATCGACAGTGATAAAGACTGGGGCGGTTGAATCTGTCCAAGATGGCAACCCCATTCAGGAAAACGACCCTCGTAAACAAATCCATCTTGTTGTCTTCTTTATGGAGCAATGCGTGGATGCTATCGTGCAGACGTGGTTCAGAGAGTATGAACGCTGTCTGTTCGCGAGGTTGACAGTGGACGCCCGACGTCATAGTCGTCGTCTTTTTCTGGGGTTTTTGAAGTTCCTTGGCAGGCTGAGGCGGTCAAACCGAGCATGAGTGCCTGCTCTACCGTGTTGATCTGATGCATGAGTGGCTGCACTTGCTTGGTTTGTTTGCTTGATGCGTGAGTTTGTCAGGTTCTTGCTTTACCTAGCATCATTGCCGTGTGCGATTCTTGTTGCGAGACTTGTCCGTTGTTGAATTTTAGTAAGGCAATCAGAAAAGAATGCAAAGATTACGAGGTTCAGCAATGTGCCTACGTCCTCGGACAAAACTCTCGACTCTCTTATTTTTATCGTAACATTATTCTGCAATTTGTACACAAGGTTCACCGCAACAGAAAAGGGAAATTTCAAAAATAAGAAAACTATCAATACAGAGATTTGCCCAAAATTGCCCATAATCTATTCTTTCCTTGAATAGGAGAGCAAATCTCGCAATATCGCCAATATCTGTTCTAGTGGGTCTTGGTATTTCCACCCCATCACAGCTGAGCAACATCACTCCATCTCTGCATATAGAGACGCTCCAAAACCCCGCACCTCTCCTGAGTTTTTAGCTTTCTTGGATCTTTCGCGCATTCCGTCGAGAGGAGAGAGAAGCAAAGAGAAGAAAGGATGAGGAACAAGCAGGTGATATTCAGGGACTTCCTTGCGAAGGGAGCCTTCCCCAAAGAGTCAGACATGGAGGTGACGGAGTCGACCATTGAACTGACGAGTGCCGTCGCCGAAGGCTCCAAGGGAGTGCTGGTGAAGAATCTCTACCTCTCCTGTGATCCTTACATGAGGGGCCGTATGCGGAAGCTCACCGACCCTGCTGAGAGCTATATTTCCTCCTTCCAACCTGGTTCGGTGAGCCCGGCTCAACTCTTCTTTTTGTTTTGTTCCTTGTGAAAATTTGTGTCGTTTTACATTGGTTTCTGAGAATTTGATTTTGCATGCTTTTGCTTGCTACTGTTCTTGGATTGTTGATTCTCAGGCTGGCTAAATAGTATTTCAGGACTGGTTATACGTTTCATGTCTGTCACAACTGTGATTCTATCAAAGGATTGTTTCTTTCTTTATATCCTATTCTTGTTTATGGGTTGAGTTCTTGTAATCTCTGAGGTACGACCGATTCGAGACGTCTTTGAAAGCATATCCATTGCTCTAAATGTGTCCCAATAGTTCCTGAAAAATGTGTTGGAGGATTTGGTGAATTGAAAGAACCGAGTTTATGCTCGTAGGTAGAGAAGCTTTCACGTTTTGCAATTGGGCGGTCCAATAAAATCACATTTAACAAGCCAACACGGCTTGCTTTCATCCCTTCCATTCACTGTGTTAGGATGATGACTGATGAAAGTAGCTTGCACAGGGTATAGAACAAAGAAGTACATAATTGTTTGAAACGAAACAACATTGAACACGGCTCTGTAAGCATTGTGCTTGTGATTCTGACGAATTGATTCGAAGTTCATGTTCGCCAAATGCATTACCATGTGTCAACATATCTGTGCAGCCTGTTACCGGATTTGGAGTGGCAAGAGTCCTGGAATCTAGGCATCCGAATTTTGAGAAAGGCGATTTGGTTTGGGGCTTCACAGGATGGGAGGAGTACAGTCTACTTCCCTCGCCAGAGACTTGCTTTAAGATCGAACACACTGATGTTCCTCTCTCTTACTACACCGGTCTTTTGGGTACACTCTTCAATCATCTAACGTATCTGCTCCTTCAATGTTAATGAACTATATTTTTCGTTCCAAGTCTTCCTGTTGATGCACACTTTTGACAGTTGTATTGCAAGTTCTGCAGCACTGTTAGTTGATTGAATTATGCAACGAGTGCGTAATTCAGGAACTTCTTGATAGCTTCTCTTCTGGATAAGTAACGTTGTCTCATGATAGTTAGCCGTAGCCGTAGCGCTCCTGCTTTTTAGCTTTGGCAAAATTTTGACGCTCAGTCTAGTTTCTACAAACCTGAACTCTGCAGGCATGCCAGGCCTGACTGCTTATGGCGGCTTTATTGAATTATGCTCTCCTAAGAAAGGAGAAACTGTTTTTATATCGGCCGCATCAGGGGCGGTTGGTCAGCTTGTTGGCCAGCTTGCGAAGTTGTTCGGTTGCTATGTTGTTGGCAGTGCCGGCAGCAAAGAAAAGGTAATCTTCTCACATTTGTCCGACATATTGAATTTCCTCAAATGACAGTTGTTTAGGGAACATCCCCCCTCCGACATGGCGCTAATTTGGTTTTCCGATCACATTTAGCATCTGCAAGGATCGCCGTGTCGGATGTATATCCTCATCAATCCGCTAAAATAAATGCAGAAGTACTCCCTTTGTTAGCTAATCTCTTCATTTCCTCTTTCACTTCCGCAAAATAGGTCGACTTGCTGAAGAACAAGCTCGGATTCGACGAAGCTTTCAACTACAAGGAAGAATCAAATCTGGATGCAGCACTGAAAAGGTTAGTTCGGAACACACTAATGACGATTGAGCGAATCAAGCACCTTACATGTATGCGCACGAGCACGAAGTCGACTCGAGCTGACGGTTTTCCATCTCGAAATCTTTCAGGTACTTCCCTGAGGGGATCGACATCTACTTCGAAAATGTCGGGGGAAAGACGTTGGATGCGGTGCTACTCAACATGAAGCTTCATGGTCGAATTGCGGTATGTGGAATGATCTCGCAGTACAACCTCGAGCAGCCCGAAGGCGTGCACAACCTGATGCAACTCGTTGTGAAGCGGGTTCGAATGGAAGGTTTCAATGCGCTTGATTATTATCATCTCTATCCGAAGTTCCTAGAGATGGTTTTGCCTCCCACTAAAGAGGGAAGGATTGTATATGTCGAAGACACTGTCGAAGGGCTCGAGAATGGTCCAAAGGCCCTGGTCGGGCTGTTTTCTGGCCGCAATGTCGGGAAACAGGTGGTCCTGGTTGCTCGCGAATGATTCTCTTGTTGTACCTTTTCCACCAGCATATTCTCTTATGATAGAACTATGGAGTTGAAGGTTTTTATCAGCATAATTGTCTTTGAACTACTGTGAGAATAACGACATGATGTGAGGTACAAATTCTCCAAGGAGTGGGGGCCTCATAATAATTTATAATTACTTGTTATTTGATTTTTTGTTATTCTTACAATATAGTAAAAACTATCCCATAATAATTTCTTTAAGCTCAACTATTATATTTTTTTAAGGATAATTTCAACTATTAGTTAAAAATTTCATGAAAAAATAAGAAATACGATTCATCATTTTGATTTATATCATCGGATCACAATTTCGAGGATTTAAATACACGCAAAATCCAATTATGGTCTATTCATTATCTTTAGAGTATTTTCATTTCCAGCCCCCTAACTTTGAGGATTCTAATTGATAGACTAAAGTCGTCTATGGTTTTATTGCATCACCTAAATCCTTGCTAAGATGAAGAAGATTATGGAAACATTACATTATACTAGAAACATTATGTTATATATATATTTCTTTACTTCATACAAATTACTCCATCAATAAAAATATATTATGATATCAGGTTTATCATATGTTAAAAAGGTCCAAATAATGTATACAAATCTCCATATTAAACAAACATGATTGAGAATTCATATATGCATATCATAGTTTGGTTTTAGCATCTCTATCAAGTTGTGTCACTGAAAAACATCACACGTTGGTTAAAATAAATAATGAAATATATGTATGTCTAAACGGTGTCATTTTCGATTTTGCTATATAATTGTGTTAAAACGTGTTAATTCCTCTTGAAAGTTGCCATTCGTATAAAAAAGGATGGCTACTTATTCGTAATTATTATTTTTGTGTAAGTCATTCGTCAATTTTTCATGATAAAATTAATTGGTAATTTTTTTTTTTTGCACAGATAATGCATCTTTTAATTTCTCTACTCTAAAAATTTAGAATTCCTCAAATTTTCATGCATTTTATTTAACCGCCCTTTACATTTTCGATTTTCCACCCCTCCATTTTCTCAATATCCACATTTCCCCCCCAGAAAGCATAGAGTGAAATTGGAATCGCCAAACGCTCCTGCCAAAGCCCTCCGCTCCTCCGCCACCGACCATCGACCGCAGCCTCAGAAGCCCCATTGGTGCCACCGTAGACCGGCAACTCGGTGGCGACCACAGCTGCACTTCACGCCTCGTAGCAGTGACTGCCGCAATCGCCGTGGCCGCGCTCCACCGTCCCCAGCCCCCGCAGCATCGGCCGAGCGCTCGTGGCCGCCGCCACAGCCCCTGAGTCCGTCACCCTCTCTCTCTCTCTCTACAACGACTTCGCGTTCAACTCCAATCGAACTGAATTCTTCACCTTTTTCAAGCTTTGCTTATCTTATAAGAATTATTGTGGCCCACATGATATGATTTATTATATGGTTTAATAATTATTGTTATTGCTATAAGAATAATACATATTGGTTTTGAGGAGTTACGACTCTAATAAAATGAAGAGGTACGACTTTAATGAAATGATATATCGTTTTGATGGAAGGCACCTTTTCAACAAACGTACAAATAGAGTCCGGTCCTCTCTCCATCCATAATTAACAACAATAACTGAAAGGATTTTGGTATTCTCTCCTCCATCGATAGAACACATCAAGAATAGTGGGTTAAGGGAGAGAAATCGGATTTCATCATCTGATTCGAGTTCTTTGGGTTTTCTACGACAATCATCCTCAACTGCAACGCTATGGATAAATGTATGTCTTTATCTATTTGTGAAAATCATGAAGATCAAAAGATCACTGTTTGTACTTTGAATTTCCGCATCAAAGTATTATATGTATAATCTAACAGTTGATATCAGAGCATGGTTTATGATCTCATGATTTTTCCGTTTATAGAAATATTATGATTTATGTTTGATGATTCGTTAAACGATCTTGTTCGTATTATTTGTTGTTGTTGAAATGTTTTCGAATGATTATGTCAAAGAAAATCCGAATGATGAATGTTTTCATGTTGAAAAATGTCGAAAAATGGAAGAATTCGGGCGAAACAGGGGATGGAAGGACGAAAAATGGCGAAGGAATATGTTTTGGGCGCGAGGAAGAAGGCGCGTGGGTCCACGCGCGAGCTGCAGTTGCAGGCGCATGGATCCCACGCACCCGCACCGTCAAGCGCGCAAAACCGCTGTGCGCGTGGGATACACGCGCGCGCCAACCGCTGGCGCGTGGATCCCACGCGTGTGGTAGTTGCTAGGCGCGTGCGGGGCACGCGCCCGTGACATTTGCCAGGCGCGTGCGGGGCACGCGCCCGCGACATTTGCCAGGCGCGTGCCGAGCACGCGCCTGCGCACCGAATGTGCGCGTGCGGGGCACGCGCCCACCGAGGACAAAGGCATGTGCTCGGCACGTGCCCGACGTCCCCGTGCGGCACTTTTACCATTTTGCCCCTTCCGCGGCTCCTAATTACCATTTTGCCCTTGTTTAATTTATAATTACGATTCTGCCCTTGCTGTTTATTTAGCATTTTGCCCCTGGATTATAAATTTATGATTCTGCCCTTATGGAATTATGATTTTACGATTCTGCCCTTACTGGTTATTTACCATTTTGCCCCTAGATTATAAATTTATGGTTTTGCCCTTATGGAATTATGATTTTATGATTTTGCCCTTACGCTTTGATTAAGTTTTTTTTTGTCATTGTGTGCAATTTGGTAAATATTTGTATTTTACAATATTAAAAATTCATATTATGAATGGTTTGTTAGTCACCAAAGTGGCCAAACCTTGAAATCTTTTGAATTTTTGATATTGTAAATTGTTTTATTCAATTACCCATGATTAATTGATGCTATATATATGAAATTGATATGTTGCATATCATTATTGGTGTTATGGGTATATTGAAGTTCATTTATTATAAGAACTTAGGGATTAACCCAAAGGTTAATTATTTTCTTATAATTCATGAACGTTATGGTTGATAATTAATATGACTTGTTACATTTGTTTGTATATCCAAGATAGCAAATAAATTTTAATAAGATATATTTACAATTATCAAATAAAAGTTATTACATTTGTTTGTATATCCAAAGATAGCAAATAAATTTTAATAAGATATATTTACAATTATCAAATAAAAGTTATTAGCATCATTATGGTTTTTATATATTTGTATATCATAGGATCGCCTAGAGGAGAACTATGATATACATGTGTAGTTTAGTTTGAATCTGATTAGGTGATATTTTTAAGGCATTAATGTATGAGTATTTTCTTGCATATGTTTGCAGTATCTGTATCTGTTTCACTCCATTCGCATGCTTCGTCTGTTCCCTTATTAAATGGGATAAATTTTCCTGATTGGAGTGAACAAGTCCAGTTTCACTTAGGTGTCCTGGATCTTGATTTAGCACTTCAAGCTGAGAAACCAGTTGCTATTACTGATGAAAGTAGCAATGATGAAAAGTTTTTCTATAAAGCTTGGGAAAGATCGAACAGACTAAGCTTAATGTTCATGCGAATGACAGTTGTAAACAATTTAAAGACTTCTCTTCCTAAGACTGACAATGCTAAGGAATTTATGAAATTTGTGAAAGAGCGTTCTCAAGCTGCTGATAAGTCACTTGCTGGTACATTAATGAGCACACTGACCACCATGAAATATGATGGTTCGCGTATTATGCATGAGCATATACTTGAGATGACAAATTTACCAGCAAAGTTAAGGACTTTGGGAATGAACATGGATGAGTACTTTTTAGTACACTTTATACTTAATTCCTTGCCTCATGAGCAATATGGGCCATTTTAAATGAATTACAACACTATAAAGGATAAGTGGAATGTAAATGAATTGACCAGTATGCTAGTTCAAGAGGAAACAAGGAAAAAGAATCAAAAGACTCATTTTGTTCATCTCTCAAGTCATTAAGAAGTTCGAAAGAATTTCAAGAGGAAAGGTGGAAGGAGCAAGAAGAAAGGACTACACGTCCTGAATGACTCTTCAAAGGTTTCTCAAATCTACAAGAAGGAACACAATCTTATTAAGTATCATTTTTGCAACAAAATTGGACACTTGAAGAAAGATTGTCTGAAATGTAAGGCTTGGTTCGAAAAGAAAGGTAAGCCTTGTGCTTTAGTATGTTTTGAATCAAACTTTACTGAAGTTCCTCATAATACTTGGTGAATTGATTCTAGTGCCACTACTCATGTGTCAAATACGATGCAGGGATTTCTTACGATCCAAATCATAAAGCCAAATGAAAGTTATGTGATTACGGGGAACAGAAACAAAGCTCCAGTTGAAGGCATTGGCATTTATCGTTTGATCTTAGATACTGGGCATTATTTGGATTTGTTTCGAACCCTTTATGTACTTACATTTTCTCGCAATTTAGTTTCTTTGCCAAGACTTGATGTGGCGGGATTTTATTGTAAGTTTGGTTCTGAATCTTTTAGTTTATTTAAGAGTGATACTCTTATTGGAACTGGAACTTTATGTGATGTTTCTACAAATTTAGACTTAATAGTACTTTTGTTGAGACATTAATGACCTTGCATCATAATGTTGGCACTAAACGAAATTTGGTGGATGAAAATTCTGCTTACTTGTGGCATAAACGTTTGTGTCATATATCCAAAGAAAGAATGCAAAGATTAGTGAAGAATGAAATTCTTCCAAATTTGGATTTTACTGACATTGGAGTGTGTATTAATTGTATTAAAGGTAAACAAACAAAGCGCACTAAGAAAGGTACCACAAGAAGCGCAGAACTTCTTGAAATTATACATACTGATATATGTGGTCCATTTGATGTTCCATCTTTTGTTAAGAAAAGTTACTTCATTACCTTATTGATGATTTTTCACGTTATGGTTACATTTATCTATTGCATGATAAGTCTCAATCAATAAATGCACTTGAAGTGTATATTAAAGAGATTGAGAGGCAATTAGATAAAAATGTGAAAATAGTAAGATCAGATAGAGGCGGTGAATATTATGGAAAGTATAATGAATCGAGACAATGTCTAGGTCCATTTGCTAAATTCCTTGAAAGACATGGCATTTGTGCTCAATACACAATGCCGGGTACACTACAACTAAATGGTGTAGCAAAAAGGCGTAATCGTACTTTAATGGAAATTGTTAGGAGTATGAAGAGTCATTCATCATTACCCTTGTCTTTGTGGATGTATGCTTTAAAGACTTCTATATATTTATTAAACAGGGTTCCTAGTAAGGCAGTTCCAAAGACTCCCTTTGAACTGTGGACGGGAAGAAAACCTAGTTTACGACATCTGCATGTTTGGGGTTGTCAAGTAGAAGTAAGAATTTACAATCCACATGAAAGGAAATTGGATTCAAGAACGACCAGTGGTTATTTCATTGGTTATGCAGAAAAATCCAAAGGGTATAAATTTTATTGTCCTAATCACAGTACAAGAATTGTTGAATCTGAAAATGCTAAGTTCATTGAGAATGGTGACATCAGTGGGAGTGAAAGAATGCGTGATGCTTGCATTCAAGAAGTAAAGGTAGAAGTTCCTATACCCGAAACTTCTAAAGTTGTTGTTCCTGATATTATAGCACAATTTAACAATAATCAAGAACAACAAATTAATGAACAACTACTCCATAATGAAGATGTCAATAATGAACCTCCAATAGCCGAGTCACAAGAAATAGCATTAAGAAAATCTCAAAAAGAAATGAGGTCGGCTATTTCTGATGACTATATGGTTTATCTACAAGAGTCAGAAATTGACTTAGGAATTGGAAATGATCTAGATTCATTTTCCCAAGCCATGGAATGTGAAGATTCTAATGAATGATTTAATGCCATGCAAGAAGAGTTAAAATCCATGCATCAAAATCAAGTTTGGGATATTGTTGAATTGCTTAAAGGATGTAAGAAGGTCGGGTGTAAATGGGTCTTTAAGACCAAGCATGACTCAAAAGGCAATATTAAACGACATAAAGCCAGACTTGTTGCAAAGGGTTTTACGCAAAAAGAAGGCATTGACTATAAAGATACATTTTCACCAGTCTCTAAGAAAGATTCACTTAGAATCATTATGGCTTTGGTGGCTCATTATGACTTGGTGTTACACCAAATGGATGTAAAAACCGCCTTTCTTAATGGGAATTTAGAAGAAGATGTTTACATGGATCAACCCGAAGGCTTTTCAGTTAAAGAAAAGGAACATAAGGTATGTAAATTAAAGAAATTAATATATGGACTTAAACAAGCTTCCCAACAATGGTATCTTAAGTTTAATGATACCATAACTTCATTTGGATTTAAGGAAAACACCGTTGATTGGTGTATATATATGAAGATGAGTGGGAGCAAGTTTATTTTTCTAGTTCTGTATGTTGATGATTTTTTGCTTGCTACTAATGATCTTGGTTTGTTACATGAAACCAAGAAATTTCTCTCTAAGAATTTTGAAATGAAGGATATGGGAGAGGCAACGTATTTGATAGGAATATAAATATTCCGTGATAGATCACAAGGATTATTAGGATTGTCTCAGAAAGCCTACATTGAGAAAATTTTAGAGAGATTTAATATGAGTAAATGTTCAGCAGGAATAGTTCCAATTTAGAAAGGTGACAAATTTAGCCTTATGCAATGTCCGAAAAGTGAATTGGAACGAGAACAAATGAAGAATATTCCTTATGCATCTGTTGTGGGGAGCTTAATGTATGCACAAACTTGCACCAGACCAGACATCAGTTTTGCTGTCGGAATGCTGGGCAGGTATCAAAGTAATCCTGGAATGGATAATTGGAAAGCTGCAAAGAAAGTTTTTAGATATCTGCAAAGAACGAAGAATCATATGCTCACTTATAAAAGATCTGATCATCTCAAGGTGATCTAGTATTCAGATTCAGACTTAGTCGGATGTGTCGATACAAGAAAATCAACGTTTGGTTACTTGTTTCTTCTGGCTGGAGGGGCAATTTCATGGAAGAGTGCGAAGTAGTCAGTTATTGCTGCATCCACTATGGAAGCTGAATTTGTGGCATGCTTTGAGGCCACTATTCATGGATTATGGCTGCGGAATTTTATTTCAGGGCTTGTGATTGTCAACAGTATTGCTAAGTCGCTGAAAATTTATAGTGATAACTTTGCAGTAGTTTTCTTCTCTAAGAACGACAAGTATTCTAAAGGTGCTAAGCATATGGAGATCAAATACTTGTCTGTTAAAGAAGAAGTTCAGAAACGAAGAGTATCGATTGAGCACATTAACACCAAACTTATGATAGCAAATCCCTTAACAAAAGGACTATCTCCCAAAACATTTAATGAGCATGTTGAAAAGATGGGCATTATTGGATGTCATTAATGTTTATATTATGATTATATTAAGTTTATGTATTTGACACTTTGAGCTCACTTATGTGTTTTTGATATTTCCTGTTTTCTATTTAGTATACATTATGTAAATAGATGAATGTTAAACAGGATAGTTTCTAAAGAAACATTATGGTTGGACTATTACTATACTTCTCATTTATGGATCATGTTAAGTAAAGTGCTATAGTTGTAGTGCATAGAAGGGACTATGTCGATTAATGACATACAACCGCTATGACTCGCATTAGTTTTCTTTACTTAATTGTGATTATTATGTGATTGCCAATTTAATGAAATTTTTTATAGCATAATATTATTGTGCACATTACAGTCTTTGTTAAACCATGAAAGAAATATCATATGGACCAAGTGGGAGAATGTAAGAATTATTGTGGCCCACATGATATGATTTATTAT
The DNA here is from genome assembly GCA_014182565.1 of Eucalyptus marginata. Lineage (NCBI taxonomy): Eukaryota > Viridiplantae > Streptophyta > Magnoliopsida > Myrtales > Myrtaceae > Eucalyptus > Eucalyptus marginata. The sequence continues at coordinate 5,985,206 of CM024585.1, forward strand.
ATGGTTTAATAATTATTGTTATTGCTATAAGAATAATACATATTGGTTATGAGGAGTTACGACTTTAATAAAACGAAGAGGTATGATTTTAATGAAAGGGTATATCGCTTTGATGGAAGGTACCTTTTCAACAAATGTACAAATAGAGTCCGGTCCTCTCTTCACCCATAATTAACAATAATAACTGAAAGGATTTTGGTATTCTCTCCTTCATTGATAGAATACATCAAGAATAGTGGGTTAAGGGAGAGAAATCGGATTTCATCATCTGGTTCGAGTTCTTTGGGTTTTCTACGACAATCATCCTCAACTGCAACGCTATGGATAAATGTATGTCTTCATCTATTTGTGAAAATCATGAAGATCAAAAGATCATTGTTTGTACTTTGAATTTCCGCATCAAAGTATTATATGTATAATCTAACATATCCAAGTAATTGAATTGCGGCGGCCATTCCTAGTTGGTGTTCAATAGGGCAGAATGAGTAGCGGAAAGCCAAAGCTTGGCCATTTTAGCATCCGGAATGCAGTTAGATGTTTTGACTAATTTTGCTGACAAAGTTATGACCTTGGATGGTTTCATAGAGCAGTGCTAGGTATGCTAAGATGGGTCTACTAAATCGGTACGTTAGGTGATGCTAGTGGCGGTAGACTGCGAATGGGTTTTAATACGAGCTTGCCGCGTCGCATTGTACCAATTAAGTGAATCGAGCTTAGTATGCACGCACCATTCAGTTAGTATGCCAGCGTTAGTATGGGGGCTCTTTGTCGTTGACGTTGAGGTGTGTTTGTTTTCGGTATGATGACTCTTAGGAGAGTTACACGACGAGAATTCTTTTTGCGTGTTTTGTGATGATTGGACCATGGTTACTGTTGGTGCTCCTTTGTACTTGACTCGGGAGGTGTTCTTCCACAGGACCTGGAGATGGAGTATCCCCTGAATTTGTGAGGTTGAGGCAAGAGACCCCCCACCGATGTGGAGATCATTGGCAATATCCTCCCTGGTGAGCCCTTCTCTTTTCATGCTCCCCTCAATATTTTAATTGCTTATGCATGGATGGCTCTGTGACACTTGGGCTGCACATGACAACGCTTCTGTTCTGGGGAAGAGTTTTTTTTCCAGAAATAGTTCTTTTCTATTTCTGTTCCGGGAAACAATTTCTGAGTAAAAGAACCCGTTTGGTAACTACACAAAATTTCTACTCTTGGAATAGAAAAATAATAGAAATGTGTTTGGTAACGCAACAATTTCTTTTTTGTATTTATTCATTTTTTTTCTTGCTCACGGATCGCCAACCGTCGGCTGTTGCCACCTAACACCACTTGTCGCCTGTCGCCGCCCGTTGCCGCCTGCTAACCTGCCCGTTGCTCATCGCCGCTCGTCATCGCCGCCGCCAACCGTCACCGGTGACCGTCGCCGCAGAGCCCATCGGCCGCCGGCTGGCGATCGTCGGTGACGACCAGCGGCGGGCGGTTGTGCAGACGGCAACGGGTGGTGACGGGCGATGGGCAGCGTTGGGCGGTGGCGGGCGGCGGCGAGCGGTGGTGGTTGGTGGTCGGCGGCAACGGCAACAGCGGCGGGCGGCGACAGGCGACCGGAGGCGGCGGTGGCTGGCGGTGGTCGGCGGTGGCTTCAGGCGATTGGAAGTGGCCGCGGAAAGAGAGAGAAACAAAAGAAAAAAAAATTGGCTCATTTCTAGAAATTGTTCACGAGAATAATAAGCAACTTTTTTTTGTTTCTTTAAACTATTCCCAGGAACAAAAAATTAGAGAAATTGTTCTCGGGAACAAATGTTTTACCAAACATGTATCTGTTCTTTTTTTGTTTCGGGAAACAAAAGAACAGAAATTGGGAGAAACAGAAACGTTGGCCATGCGCTACCTTGATGTTTCTCTAGGTCTAAGTAATTGAGACTTGAATTATATTTGGGCATTGACGTTTTTAATAATCCGTACTGCAAATGGGTTAGGTTTGCAAATATCATATATCGGTTCTTCCATCTTACATTCTCCTACTAGTTCTTTTAAACTACAAAATATCTATCATGTTCCCTCTATCAAGAAGAATCTATTATCAATCTCTCAATTTACTAAGACAACGATGTGGCATTTGAATTTCATCTTGCTTTCTGTTGTGTTAAGGATCGATCCTCGGGGAACCTCCTGCTCAAAGGCCAGCATGAGAATGGACTTTATTATCTTAATAATGCACGTACCACCAATAAGATCCCTTTGCAGTCAAATAAATCACCACCAGCTCCATCCTGCTTCATTGGTGAATGAGTTTCTACTTCTATTTGGCATGAGTGCTTCGGTCATCCAACTGCCCGCATTACTTTTTCAGTTATTTCAAAGCATGACTTGCCAATATCTCCGTCTTCCTCATCTAGTTTCTATGAATCATGTCACTTGGGCAAGTCGTGTCGTCTTCCCTTTACTAGATCATCAACTATTTGTAATGCACCTTTGGAGATACTTTATTTTGATCTATGGAGACTATCTCCTGTTACTTCAGTTAATGGTTTTTATTATTATATCATTTTATCAATGCTTATAGTGGATATACATGGCTTTTTCCACTTACTGTGAAATCCGATGCCCTGTCTACTTTTGAACAATTTATGTGACAGCTTGAATTTTCAGAATTTGTTTTCGATTAAATAAATCAGGTCTTTCATCGACGCGCCGATAGTACTATTCTCTGAGCTGATCACTCACAAGATAACTGGATTATCTGGGGAAACAATTAAGGAATCTAAATGCAATTGAACTTGAGAATTCGACCAGGAATCGACTGATCAACCGTGTTGGTCTGCAAGGGTCATTACCGCAGCGTCAGAGATCGATAAGAAATCAGAAATATGTCGATTCGACTGAGATATGTGATCAAAATGTGGGTGATTCCACCCGATTGCAAAATTCTCATCATCGGCACTATATTGATTTTCTGTCGTTTTGGTACCCGGTGCCCGTAATTGAAATCTTGAGATTTTTCACTACAACCGAGGGTCGCCAATGTGTCGAAGATGTACAGTGTGACTCGAGATAAATTGATCATGGGTCAATTGCACAAAAAATTCCTAAAAGTGACTCGGTAGACTAGGTTACGCTAAAAGCGCATCAAAGTGAAATTAACCGAGAATTTGAACCCGATTTCAGAAATTGAAAGTTCTATGGTGTCACGATCTATTTTAGGAACATCGACTCATCCTCCGAAAAATTTTCAGAGATTCTGAGATTTTTACGAAAACCGTTTCGGACGTTGCGGAAAATTAGCGGAAATTCGTACAGCCAAATTAAAGAAAATTTGGACTTCCAAGCCGGGCTATGTGCTGATGGGAATTTATAGAAATTTTGTGGACTTTTTCTTCAATGAAATTGGACTTCGAATTGGAGGAATCGGAGAAGAAATTGAAGCCGAAGTTGAGTGCCAAAAATGTGAAATTCGGATTTAAGCTTGGGGCTGCATTTTTGACTTTTAAATTGATTATTTATGGAATTTTAGGCTAGAAAGAATTAAGGGACAAGGAGATAAGCATGCAAGACCAAAGGGGAACCAAGCATTCAATGAGTTGGATGAGGTTTGCTGACTTTGCATTTTTTTCTCTCAAGTTGTCAAAGCACGCCATCGCCGTTCCTATTTCCTCACGTGGCTTCACTTTCATTTCCTTCGGCTTCTCTCTCATTCTTTTCTCTTCTGTTTCTATTTCCTTTTGTTCCTTCTCCCTTTGAGCAAACCGAAGTTGCCATCATCACGCTCATTTCCCCTACCGAATCCCCTTTGCCTCACGCCTTCAGCCACGTTCACCGCTTCTCTCTCTCTGTTCATTCCCTCGCTTTAACACCCACACACCACCGCCTCTCCACTGAGCGTTCCTCACGCAGCCGTCCACCGAAGATTGACCGAAGACCAACTGCAGCGAAGCCCGAAGCCCACCGTTTCTTCTTGCTTTTGTTTCCTTCGAAGATACTTGCCGCGCGTCCTTCACCCATCCACCGAGCTGCTTTCTTTGTTGTCGCACGTCTCCCAGCTGCCAACACACTCGGTCAACTCCTCCATTTCTCTCGAAAACCAACAGTTTCGTGGCCGCATGAAGACAACTGAAGTAGCCCACTTGCTTCTTTGTGGCCCAGTCCATCACCCAACGTCTTCAGCCAAGGCGGTCCTCTTCTTCAGCCCGCATCAGCCTAGCAATTCTAGTCCATCTTCTGCCGCAAGCCCAGTTGAAGTCCAGCAAGCCCGTGAATGTTCAGCCCACTTGAAGTCAGGCCCAAGTCCTGTTTTCCTCAGCAGCAAGCCTAGCCCAACTCATAACAAATCTCAAATTGGGCTGAGATTTGTTGGGCTGGTTCTAGGCCCGGTTTGAGCTCCGTCGACACCGCCGAAAATTTGGATTTCAGCTGTTGTCGCGCCACCGTCGCGATGAACCAGTCTTTACTTTAAACCGGTGAGTTTATACTATAAACTCTTCTTAGTAGGCTAATGACGTTTAAGGGGTGTTTAGATTTATTTTATTAGGAATTATGTGGTTAGTTAGATTAAATTAGAAATTTAATTATTTAATTGAGCATGTTAAGTGGTTAGCATGGTTTAGCTAAGGCTTAAATAAATTGTACTATTTATCTAGAAGGGTTCAGGAATTTTCCGAGTCCGTATTGGTATCTAATTTAATAATTTTGGCTTAGGTTAGTGTTTTTAGAAATTAAATTGATTTATTTAATTAATTTCCGTAATTAATTATTAATTATTTTTCGAAAATTAGGCCGGGATAATCGGTGACCGGAATTTCGTACTAATCACAATGGTGTGGTTAATTTCTGCAATTAAGTGTTGAATTATGCAATTTGAATTTAAGTTGAAATTTTGGGAATTCATCCCAAAACTGTATAATTTCAATAATTAATTATAAATTACCAGGGAGTTAGTTTTTAACGTCAAAAATGTTTTTAGACACTATATAAATAGTGAGATTTTCTAAAAGAAAAAAATATTGCATTTTTGGCTCAAGACGACTGTGTACTCACACACGATTATTTCTATCAGGTATTTTTAATACGAAAAAATTAGGCCAAGACATTACTTTAATTGAGGAATTTAAGTGCGTAGCACAATGTCCTTGGCCGGGAGTGAATAATTGTATGATGGCTTATAGTCAGGGCATGTTGACTATGGGGAATTAAGGTGATATGTGTTGGGTTGAGGAAACCCGATGGGTCGTGATGTAACATCCGATTTTTGGGTTCTGATTTCGATTAGATAAATTGGTCATTTCATCGACGAGATTATAGTGTTTTTCTCTGAGTTGGCCACTCACGAGATAATTAGACTAGTTGGGTGAGCTATTAAGGACTTTAAGGCAAATAGACTTGAGAATTTAACTAGAAATCGATTTCTCAACCATGTTCATCTTTAGAGATCATTGCGGTACAATATAAAATGAATTTGAAATTAGAGATAGGTCGGTTTGATTGAGGTGTGTGACCGATCGTGGGTGACCCCACTAAATTGGAAAACTCTCGTCGACCGACACTAATTTGATTTTACTGTCATTTTGGTACCCTGTGTCCGTATTTGGATCATCGGGATTTTCACGACAACCGAGAGTCGCCAATGTGTCGAATGGGTTCATTGTGGCTCGAAGAAAATCGACCACGGGTCATTTGTCCTAAAAAGTTCTAAAAACTACCCGGTAACCTAGGTTACGCTAAAAACACGTCTGAGTGAAATTAACTATCAATCTAAGTCCGATTTCAGAAATTGAAGAATTTGTCATGTCACAATAAATTTTAGGAACATCAACTCAATCTCAGAAGATTTTTCTGACAACTGAGACTTTTTGGGAAAAAATTGAGTTAGGGCCGTTTTTAATCGGAATTTATAGAGGACCGTTTTTATTGTGAAAGTGGGATGCAATTGGGCTACACTGGTAAGAAAAAGTACCAATTTGATCGATGAAGTATTGAATGAAATTATGGGAGTCAAATTGATTTGATTCAAGTGGGATTAAGGTCCAATTTAGGAAGAAAACCTAGCAAAATTTGTATGCCCATAAACCCAACTTTTTGATTTACCTAAAGTCTTCTAGAAGGGGTATTTTGGGGCTTGAAATTGTGAGTGGAGGACAGCCCACAATGGTGGGCCATGAGAGAGAATGTGAAAATCGGTTGCCCCCCCCCTTCTCTTCTCCTCTCTCGTGACCGACCCTCTCTCCCCCATCTCTCCTTGTTGCGCGAAGAACCAGCAAACTGAAGAAGACCTTAGCAGCTGTTGAGGATCTGCTGAAGTCGGAACCGTTGCCGCTTCTCGTCGCCGTCGTCACCCACCAAAGCTGGAGCCGCCGCCGCTGCTACATGGCCGCCCGTGCGCCCTCCGCCCCCTCTCCTTCCTTTGGTTCGAACGGAACCAACTAGCTGAAGCAGAAGCAACGACTAGCATTGCCCAAAGGAGTAGCAGCCTATGTAGCACCGACACGGACACGTGACACGCGACACGACACGACACGCCAACACGTCATTTCTTAAAAATAGAGAATTCTGACACGTTCCGACACGTTATATATTAAATATATTTTTATATATAAATACATAAATAAATAATAATAAAAATAGCCTAGAATTAATTTACACGAAAATATTAAATAATATCATTCATTATTTTAATTTGTTACAATAATACATAAAACTTAGAGGAAAAAAATATTGTTTAAAGAAAAATGTTGAAATGATATTTTTAAATTTATTTATTTATCATATATAGCATTTTTTTTATTACTTCTTTCATAGTAAAAGACTTTTTAAAAAACTAAAACAATTCTAAAAAAACAAAACTGAAAAAAAAAAAATGATCCCGTGTGTGTATATGTATAGCATTTTTATTACTTCTTTTTATTACTTCTTTTGTGTATATTTATATTTTGACCCCACAAGTATTAGAAATTTTTAAAATTGACCCCGTGCGTGTCGGAATCACATGTCGGAATTCTGGACTGGCGTGTCGGAGTGTGTCGGAGAGAGTTGACCACGTGTCGGATTTTTCGACACTCGTTGACCGCGTGTCGGACACGTGTCGGAGTGTCAGACACGACACGAAGGCTTTCGAAGAGTGTCCGTGCTACATAGGCAGTAGCTAGCCGCCCGGATGCCGTCACACCGGAGCTGCCACACCCCCCCGCGCCTACCATCCCCACCGTACGACTCCAGCTCCTGTTCCGCCTCTATTCAGCCTCCATTCGCCTCTACCCAGCCTTGTTCGACCACCTCAAGCCGCCGCCCGACCACCTCCGACCACCGTCATCCTCGCCAGAGCTCCGCCTTGCCCTCCGCCGCCCTTGGCCGCCTCAACCGACGCCGGAACGGCCCCAACTAGCAGCGAACAGAGAGGGCAGAAAATGGGTATGACAGTGGGGTTTTGGCCCGTTTTGGCCGTCTTCTCGAGCCCGGATGCTCGGCCTACTTTGAGGAAAGTCGATCCTCGCATCGACGCCGTTGTTTTGAGTGAGTTTTGCTCACTAATGCCTTCTTAGTTTGTTAATTACACTTAAATATTGATTAGTGTTAGTTAAGTGTAATTAGGTGGTCAGATTAGAACGGATTAACGATTATTAGTGAATTGCATCGCATATTAGTTGATTGGTTAGTGTACTTAGATAGAGAATTGCCTATAGTATTTATTGGATGCTTCTTGGGATTTTTCCCGACCCTTATCGGGTGTTAATTAGGCAATTCGGGCTTAAATGGAATTTTTAGGAATTAAATATTAATTTTCGAAATTAATTATTTAATTATTTATTTTCCAGAAATTCAACTAGGATGGCCAGTGACCGGGATTTTATGTTGATGATCATGGTGCAGTTCGTTTATTTAATTGAGTTTTATATTGTGCTAAATTGAATTTATTTATTTAATTTTTGAAATTATTTATTTAATTATTTATTTTCCGGAAATTCAATCGAGATGGCTGGTGACCGAATTTCGTGCTGATTGTCGTGGCACAATCATTTATTTATTAGAGCTCTACGTTGCATGGAATTAAATTAATTGTGATATTTTAGGGATTTACCCTAAATTGATTGAAATTGAGTGGAATTGAATGATTGATTGGTAGGTGGCTGAGTATGGCTATTTAGCATTTATAATGCCTTGATGAGCTGTAAAGTGGAGAGAGTCGTGAGAGTGAACTAAGAACTCTATTGGCTGAGACCGATCAGGTATGAAGTATAGATAAGCGTGGTTCGGTGATTAAGGATATTACTATGCGAAAACGGCGCCTTAAAGAACGCACATAGACTGTCTATGACTTGTGGCAGGCGTGGTTCGGTGATTAAGGATATCACTGTGCGAAAACGGCACCTTAAATAACGTATGTAGACTGCCTATGAATCGCGACAGGCGTGGTTCGGTGATAAAGGACATCACTGTGCGAAAATGGCGCCTTAAAGAACGCACGTAGACTGTTTATGACTTGTGGCAGGCGTGGTTCAGTGATTAAGGATATCACTGTGCGAAAACGGCGCCTTAAAGAACGCACGTAGACTGCCTATGAATCGTGACAGGCGTGGTTCGGTGATGAAGTACATCACTGTGTGAAAACGGCGCCTTAAAGAACGCATGTAGACTGTCTATGATCTATGACGGGCGTGGCTCAGTGATAAGGAATATCACTGTGCGAAAACGACGCCTTAAAGAACGCATGTAGATCGTCTGTTGCTTATGTCACTTTGGCGAAAACGATGCCCGAGAGCATTGATGGAGCTCTGTGACTAAGTGTACTATTGGAGGTTATATGAGACGGAATGAATGACCAAGAGATGGTCCGACTGATCAATGATCCGATCTGAGTGTGATTTAATGTGATTGATCATTGCTTGAGTCTGATGTTGTAAATTGATTGATTGAATTGAAATGACCGTGAGTGGTCTTGTTGGCGTGTAATCAACTAGGTCGATGCGATCGATGCTTTGATCAGTGATGTGATTGCTTGGGTGCCTATTTGATTTGTGCTAACATGCATGTGGAATCTGAGGCCAAGGTAAGTCCTCTGACTCATGTTGTGCATAGGCAACTCTAAGGTGTATTAATTTACTAATGGGGTCTTAGGGGGTAGAATTTGCTGAGACGTAGTCTCATTGGTTATTGAATAACCATTTTAGGTCCCTAGATTCAGTAGACTTGGATTTTAAAGATCTCGGAAGTCCGGGGCAGTCTGCTGAAGGCTCCAGTGGGAGTGTGGAGGATGATGAAGAGGAGGACGTGGACTTGAATCCCACTTCTGTTTGTAGACCTGGTTTTTAAACTGACTTGTACATGTTCATAAGGGTGTTGGTTTTCTAGTTCAAATTTCTAGTCCTACTTGTATATCCTATTGCTTTATTGTTTGGGGATTTTTATAATTGCTTCCACATGTGCTATTAAAAAGGAAAGGGTCGGCGATATGTAGTCCTGGGATATCGCATTTAAAAATCGACCAAAGTTGAAGGATGGTCACGTGACCGAGGGTCGGGGCGTGACACGTGAGCATGTAAAGGACTAAGTACTACACGAGTATGAGACTTTGTGTGAGTCACCTCTAGCGCCTTATACCATTACTTATTGTGGTCAAGGGCTAAGTGTTACATGGTGACCTAAGTCACATGAGAATTACCTCTAGTGCCTTATACTATTACTTTTTGTAGTGAAGGATTAAGTACTATACGTTAGTAAGACTTCGTGTGAGTTACCTCTAGTGCCTTATACTATTATTATTTGTGGTCAAGGACTGAGTATCGCACGATAACAAGACTTCGTGTTGGGTCACCTCTAGAGCCTTGAGTCTATTTTTGAGTGGGAATGTTGAATTGGAACATTGATAATAATTACCGACTATAGATGGAACCACCGATATGATTGACCGCGCCTAATTATGGGACGAAATTGTATGACATGAAATGGGACGTGTCATAACGATTTGGCCTTATAATCGGGACTCTTGTGGATTGTTTGATTGAATGATGGATTAATGAGGTTGACTCAATTGATTGACTAAGATTGAATGAGATATTCCGAATGCTCGGGTGTTTTTACTGCACATATGTAATATTTGAATTGTGCTAACATGCAAGATGGAACTGAGGCGAGGTAAGTCCTCTGACCTAATTGTGTGGTTTTATGATTAGGACGCTTCTGGGTGTATTTCCCTCATAATCGGGGTTTAGAGCATGGACTTGCTGAGACATTGTCTCACTGGTTATTGTTTAACCATTTTCAGGGTTGTCGAGTGGAGGACCTAGAGCTGAGAGGAGGTGATCGGAAGCGTAGGTCAGTTAGGACCGCTTCTTTTTGGAGGGCTAGTCATTTGTAGTCTTTTGGTCACAGACTTTGCACATGACTCGGTATGTTTATAAAGACATGTTTGTTTGTGAATTTGTTGTCCTACTTTTCTATCCCGAAATGGTTACTATCAAGGGATTTATTTTCACTTTCGCATGTGCAATAAAATGAAAGGGTCGGTGACTCGTCCTGGGAAGTTGCAAAATTTTATTGACTAGATAGGGATGGAAATGCGCTCGAGGATCAGGACGTGACAATTTAAATCCCAAGTGGAAAAATATTTCAATTGTAAGACCAAGGCCCTTCAAACTTATGGAGGTGGTGAGTATAAGAATTTTGATCCTTATCTCCATCTTCATGGCATCCTACATCATCTTTCATGCTCGCACACCTAGGAACAAAATGGTCGGGTTGAGCACAAACACTATCATATTGTGGAAACTGGCATCACATTGCTTACCCGAGCTTCTGTTCCTTGTATATATTGGAATGATGCCTTCCTCACTACGGTCTTTCTAATTAACTGCATGCCTACAACTGTCTTGAGTGGATTGTCTCCTTATGAGAAATTGTTTGGCCAGAAACCTGATTATTTACAATTGCGCGTTTTTGGATGTGCATGCTACCCTTGGCTGCATCCTTATACTCGCAATAAAATTGATGACAGAACAATGCAATGTATCTTCATTGGCTATTCTCCTCATCACTATGGCTATCATTGTCTTCATTGTAGCGTTGGCTGAATATATGTCTCTCGCCATGTGATTTTCCAGGAGAACTTCTTCCCATTTGCTAAATCACAATCTGGTCAATTGTCATCACCATCGCCTAGTTCTCCTATTTGCATTGGTTATTCCTCTACTAAGCCCCCACAGTTTCAGGGGGTATCCACCACCACATCAACTCCATCAAGTCCATCTACTATCATGGATGACTCCTCATCACATATTCAACAATCTTCTGGATCCTCTTCTCCAGAAGCTCCACCGTTACAATATTCTCAACCTCAACCGCCGACTTCTACCCATCCAATGGTCACTCGTCTAAAAAATAATATTCGTAAACCAAAGGTTTTTCTTTCCACTAAGCACCCACTTTGTTCTTGTTTTCACTCAAGCTTGACACCAAGTGAACCCACTTGTTTTTCTGTTGCAAACAAAGACCCCAATTGGCAACAAGCTATGGCTAGTGAATTTAATGCTCTCATTCAAAATGGCACTTTGGAATTGGTTCCTCATCACCCTTTTATGAATGTGGTCAATTGCAAGTGGATTTATCGCTTAAAAACCAAGTCTAATGGCTCCATTGATAGATACAAGGCACGACTCATTGTGAAGGGCTTTACTAAATAGGCTGGCTTGGACTATGATGAAACTTTTAGTCCGGTTATCAACCCGACAATGATTCGAGCTATTCTTTCCTTAGCTATCACATATAACTGGTCTCTACATCAATTGGACATTAAGAATGCCTTTCTCCATGGCACCATTAAAGAAGAAGTCTACATGAAGCAACCCCAAGGATTTGTTGATCCGCATTATCCTGGCAATGAATGTCGTCTTCGGAAAGCTCTATATGGGCTAAAACAAGCCCTAAGAGCATGGTTTTCTTTGCTAAGTTCATATTTGTTATCTATCGGGTTTGTGGCCTCCACTGCTGATTCTTCATTATTCATTATTCATACAGCATTGCTCTAACCACATTCCATTTCTTCTCATCTATGTGGACAATATTATTATTACTGGGAGCTCTACCTCCTCCATCACCAAATTAATCACTCACCTTGGCACTGAGTTTGCAATCACCGATTTGGGAAATTTATCATACTTTATTGGCATCGAAGCCCATAGATCCTCTACTGGGCTGTCCCTCACTCAATCCAAGTATGCCACCACTCTTCAAACTCATACAGGCATGGCTGATGTAAAACCTTGCTCGTCACCTATGGCTCCATCGGCTTTTAAGTTGTCGAAACAAAGTAGTGAACCACTGAATGATGTCTCCACTCATCGAAGTATGGTTGGGGCACTGCAATACCTCACTCTTACTAGGCTAGATCTATCCTTTGCCGTCAATAAAGTGTGCCAATTTATGCATTGTCCAACTGAAGATCATTGGTCAGCCATTAAATGGATTTTGTGCTATCTCAATGCTACTATTCATTATGGCATTACCTTGCAACCTATTCGCCAATTGACCTTCACTGTGTTTACAAATGTTGACTGGGTTGGCTGCCCTGATAACCGAAAATCTACTAGTGGCTATTGCATTTATTTTGGTTCCAACTTGGTTTCTTGGAGTTCTAAAAAGCAACCAACCGTTGCTAGATCTAGCACTAAATCGGAATACAAAGGGGTGGCTAACGTAGCCTCTGAATTATTATGGCTATCACAACTCCTTCGAGATCTTTGATACACTCTACATCGGCCACCACTTGTTCTTTGTGATAATGTAGGGGCAAACTATTTGGTTGCCAATCCCATCTTTCATGCTCGAACCAAGCACATAGAAATTGACTATCATTTTGTTTGTGATTTAATTAAAAAGAAGTAGCTGGAAGTTTGCTTCATTCCTACACAAGTTCAAATGGCTAATATCATGACAAAGCCTTTATCCATCTCTCGATTTCTTATTTTACGCGACAAGCTCACAGTGACTCCGCCACCATTTCGCTTGAGGGGGTGTGATAAAGCAAATCTCCCATGATATAGCAATCTTCTACAATCTGTGCCAATCCCATTGATTGAGCCGATCTTCCATGATTTGTGTCAATTCCATTGATAGAGAAAATCTTTCACAATCTGTACTGATACTATAGATTGCTATCGCTAATACTGTAGATTGTTATATTTGTAAAATCTTTTTAATTGCGTTTTTCCCGCTCATGTACATATTATAAATATAATACAAATCTCCACACCAATTGTGTGTGATCAAACTCAAATTTATACTCTTTCACTTCCCTGAGGGGATCAACATCTACTTTGAAAATGTTAGGGGAAAGACGTTGGATGCAGTGCTACTCAATATGAAGCTTCATGGTCGAATCGTGGTATGTGGAATGATCTCACAGTACAACCTCGAGCAGCCCAAAGGCGTGCCCAACCTGATTCAAATAAGCATGAAGCGGGTTCGAATGGAAGGTTTCGGTGTGCTTGATTATTATCATCTCTATCCGAAGTTCCTGGATATGGTTTTGCCTCAGATAAAAAAGGGAAGGATAGTATATGTGGAAGACACCTTCGAAGGGCTCGAGAACGGTCAAACAGCCCTTTTCTGGTCGCAATGTCAGGAAACAGGTGATCTTGGTTTCTCGTGAATAAGTCACTTGTTGTACCTTTTCCATTGGCATAGTCTCTTTCACTTGTGTTTCTGATAGGATCTTCTGCTTTTCCATTGGCAGTCTCTTGTGATAGAGCTCTTTGAGTTATTAAGTTCAATTGTAATATTTTTTAGAATAAGTTCAATTACTTATATTTCGTAAATAAATAAAAATACGATTCATCATTTTGACTTATATAGTTGGATCTGCAATTTCATTTTTTTTTAAATACACACAAAATCCGATTTTGGTCTATTCATTATCATTAAGAGTATTTTCATTTGTGGCCCCTATTTTTGAGGAATCTAATCGATAGACGAGTCGTCTTTGGTTTTATTGCATCGACTAAATCCTTGTTGAGATGAAGAAGATTACCGGAAACATTACGTCATATTTGTTTATTATTTCATACAAATTACTCCATCTGTTATATATATTATTCTATGTTTACGTATCATACATTGATTTTAGTGTTCGTATATTTTGACATATTTCATTTTAAAATGTATGTACGTTTAATCGGTGTCATTTTCAAGTTTGGTATATAGTTGTGCTTAAACATGTTAATTTGTGTTAAAAGTAGTCATTCATGTAAAAAAGATTACTACTTATTTAAAATTATTATTTTTTGTACTCCATTTGTCAAATTTTCATGATAAAATTAATTGGTATTTTATTTTGGGTTAATACATGAAAAAATCCAAACTCTTACATTTGTAACAAAGTTACCTCAAACCACTGTTCTTGCAACAAAAAACTCTAAACTAGTACATTTATGATAATTTTACTTTATGTTAGTTTTCGTTAAATTGAATTAATACTACAAAAAATTACAAATTGGTACACTTGTGACAAATGAAGGGTAAAACCTCAAATTGACATGCTTGTTGTCAATTGTTATGTGTAATCAAACTTAGTGATTTGACGGTAAAATTTAACGAAAACTAATAGAAGGTAAATTTATCATTGATGAACCAATTTAGAGTTTTTTGTGACAAAATAATTAGTTTTCAGTAAATTTATTACGGTAGTACCAATTTAGAGTTTTTTTAGGTTGGTACCCCACTAGAAACTAGCAAGGCCAACCATCATTAGCCTTTAGCAAGGTCGGGTCTGAGGCAAGAAGACTTCTTTTAAGACTTCTTCCACCGAGAAGCAAGGTTGAGATTGAGCCTTTTTGGAGAAATGTGGAGCGTTTTTGTCTCTTTGATTTGAATAGAAAGGTTGAGACTGACCGTCTTTGAATGCCAGTGAGGGCTAGCCTTGCTCGAGGTCATGAGGTCACCCCTTGCTAGATCCTAGTGAGGGTGACCTCGCTTGAGGTTGATGAGGGCAACCTTCGCTAATTGTAGCTTGTGGCTGGTCACCAGCCATCACCAAGGCTGGGCAACCGGCAAAGAAAGAAAATTAAAAAAAAAAAAGGATAATAAAAAATTGACAAACATATCAAAAAATTAATAAAATTTGTCCACATAAGTAACATATTCATGCAGCTGCCATCTATCTCCTTTTTAAAAGTTCATCTTTTCTTGGTTATAGATTCACGCTCGTGAAAAATAATTGGTTCCGGCCCAATAGCTCAAGGAGAAAACATCATTCATAATAAGTTTGGTGCATGCATAAAATAAGGTGGTTTCGTGCTAGGCTAGGCTACCTTGAATTTTTCGAGTAATTAACCTGAGTTTAGAGAAAGAGAGACCAAATGGAACAATCATTACATAAAGTATTGTATACGTACTAAATTGAATTTGAGAAAATTACTGAAAAGTCATAGATCCATTGCACTTTTGCAAATTCAACCATAATTCTTTTAATTGTGCTAATTGAGTCAAAAAAATTTCACGTCTTGCTAATTAAGTCTATCTCACGATGTTGGTGGAAAATCACTTAATGGGGGTTAAACACTAGGGGTTGAATCTGTGACGTGGAGGAAGATATTAACATCATGCAATGGACTTGATCGTCTCAATGAAGTCGATCGACAGTGATAAAGACTGGGGGGTTGAATCTGTCCAAGATGGCAACCCCATTCGGGAAAACGACCTTCATAAAAAAGTCCATCTTGTTGTCTTCTTTATGGAGCAATGCGTGGATGCTATCGTGCAGACGTGGCTCAGACAGTATGAACGCTATCTGTGCGGGTTGACAGTGGACGCCCGACGTCATTGTCGTCGTCTTTTTCTGGGGTTGTTGAAGTTTCTTGGCAGGCTGAGGCGGTCAAACCGAGCATGAGCGCCTGCTCTTCTGTGTTGATCTGATGCATGAGTGGCTGCACGTGCTTGGTTTGTTTGCTTGATGCGTGAGTTTGTCAGGTTCTTGCTTTACCTAGCATCATTGCCGTGTGCGATTCTTGTTGCGAGACTTGTCTGTTCTAGTAGGTCTTGGTATTTCCACCCCATCACAGCTGAGAAACATCACTCCATCTCTGCATATAGAGACGCTCCAAAACCCCGCACCTCTCCTAAGTTTTTAGCTTTCTTGGATCTTTTGCGCATTCCGTCGAGAGGAGAGAGAAGCAAAGAGAAGAAAGGATGAGGAACAAGCAGGTGATATTCAGGGACTTTCTTGCGAAGGGAGCCTTCCCCAAAGAGTCAGACATGGAGGTGACGGAGTCGACCATTGAACTGACGAGTGCTGTCGCCGAAGGCTCCAAGGGAGTGCTGGTGAAGAATCTCTACCTCTCCTGTGATCCTTACATGAGGGGCCGTATGCGGAAGCTCACCGACCCCGCTGAGAGCTATACTCCGTCCTTCCAACCTGGTTCGGTGAGCCCGGCTCAACTCTTCTTCTTTTTTTTTTTTTTTTTTTTTTTTTGTTCCTTGTGAAAATTTGTGTCGTTTTACATTGGTTTCTGAGAATTTGATTTTGCATGCTTTTGCTTGCTACTGTTCTTGGATTGTTGATTCTCAGGCTGGCTAAATAGTATTTC
This sequence comes from Eucalyptus marginata, assembly GCA_014182565.1. Classification (NCBI taxonomy): domain Eukaryota; kingdom Viridiplantae; phylum Streptophyta; class Magnoliopsida; order Myrtales; family Myrtaceae; genus Eucalyptus; species Eucalyptus marginata. The sequence continues at coordinate 6,001,762 of CM024585.1, forward strand.
AGGACTGGTCATACGTTGCATTTCTGTCACAACTGTGATTCTATCAAAGGATTGTTTCTTTCTTTATATCCTATTCTTGTTTATGGGTTGAGTTCTTGTAATCTCTGAGGTACGACCGATTCGAGGCGTCTTTGAAAGCATATCCGTTGCTCTAAATGTGTCCCAATAGTTCCTGAAAAATGTGTTGGAGGATTTGGTGAATTCAAAGAACCGAGTTTATGCTCGTAGGTAGAGAAGCTTTCACGTTTTGCAATTGGGCGGTCCGATAAAATCACATTTAACAAGCCAACATGGCTTGCTTTCATCCCTTCCATTCACTGGTGTTAGGATGATGACTGATGAAAGTAGCTTGCACAGGGTATAGAACAAAGAAGTACATAATTGTTTGAAACAAAACAACATTGAACACGCCTCTGTAAGCATTGTGATTGTGATTCTGATGAATTGATTCGAAGTTCATGTTCTCCAAATGCGTTACCATGTGTCAACACATCTGTGCAGCCTGTTACTGGACTTGGAGTGGCGAGAGTCCTGGAATCTGGGCATCCGAATTTCAAGAAAGGCGATTTGGTTTGGGGCCTCACAGGATGGGAGGAGTACAGTCTACTTCCCTCGCCAGAGACTTGCTTTAAGATCGAACACACCGATGTTCCTCTCTCTTACTACACCGGTCTTTTGGGTACACTCTTCAATCATCTAACATATCTGCTCCTTCAATGTTAATGAACTATATTTTTCGTTCCAAGTCTTCCTGTTGATGCACACTTTTGACAGTTCTATCGCAAGTTCTGCAGCACTGTTAGTTGATTGAATTATGCAACGAGTGCGTAATTCAGGAATTTCTTGATAGCTTCTCTTCTGGATAACTAACGTTGTCTCATGATAGTTAAGCCGTAGCCGTAGCGCTCCTGCTTTTTAGCTTTGGCAAAATTTTGACGCTCAGTCTAGTTTCTACAAACCTGAACTCTGCAGGCATGCCAGGCCTGACTGCTTATGGCGGGTTTATTGAGTTATGCTCTCCTAAGAAAGGAGAAACTGTTTTTATATCGGCCGCATCAGGGGCGGTTGGTCAGCTTGTTGGCCAGCTTGCGAAGTTGTTCGGTTGCTATGTTGTTGGCAGTGCCGGCAGCAAAGAAAAGGTAATCTTCTCACATTTACCCAACATATTGAATTTCCTCGAGTGACGGTTGTTTAGGGAACATCCCCCCTCCGACATGGCGCTAATTTGGTTTTCCGATCACATTTAGCATCTGCAAGGATTGCCGTGTCGGATGTATATCCTCATCAATCCGCTAAAATAAATGCAGAAGTACTCCCTTTGTTAGCTAATCTCTTCATTTCCTCTTTCACTTCCGCAAAATAGGTCGACTTGCTGAAGAACAAGCTCGGATTCGACGAAGCTTTCAACTACAAGGAAGAATCAAATCTGGATGCAGCACTGAAAAGGTTAGTTCGGAACACACTAATGACGATTGAGCGAATCAAGCACCTTACATGTATGCGCACGAGCACGAAGTCGACTCGAGCTGACGGTTTTCCGTCTCGAAATCTTTCAGGTACTTCCCTGAGGGGATCGACATCTACTTCGAAAATGTCGGGGGAAAGACGCTGGATGTGGCGCTACTCAACATGAAGCTTCATGGTCGAATTGCGGTATGTGGAATGATCTCGCAGTACAACCTCGAGCAGCCCGAAGGCGTGCACAACCTGATGCAACTCGTTGCGAAGCGGGTTCGAATGGAAGGTTTCAATGTGCTTGATTATTATCATCTCTATCCGAAGTTCCTGGAGATGGTTTTGCCTCCCACTAAAGAGGGAAGGATTGTATATGTCGAAGACACTGTCGAAGGGCTAGAGAACGGTCCAGCGGCCCTGGTCGGGCTGTTTTCCGGCCGCAATGTCGGGAAACAGGTGGTCCTGGTTGCTCGCGAATGAGTCTCTTGTTGTACCTTTTCCACCAGCATAGTCTCTTATGATAGAACTATGGAGTTGAAGGTTTTTATCAACATAATTGTCTTTGAACTACCGTGAGAATAACGACATGATGTGAGGTACAAATTCTCCAAGGAGTGGGGGCCTCATAATAATTTATAATTACTTGTTATTTGATTTTTTGTTATTCTTACAATATAGTAAAAACTATCCCATAATAATTTCTTTAAGCTCAACTATTATATTTTTTAAGGATAATTTCAACTATTAGTTAAAAATTTCATGAAAAAATAAGAAATACAATTCATCATTTTGATTTATATCATCGGATCCACAATTTCGAGGATTTAAATACACGCAAAATCCAATTATGGTCTATTCATTATCTTTAGAGTATTTTCATTTCCAGCCCCCTGACTTTGAGGATTCTAATCGATAGACTAAAGTCGTCTATGGTTTTATTGCATCACCTAAATCCTTGCTAAGATGAAGAAGATTATGGAAACATTACATTATACTAGAAACATTATGTTATATATATTTCTTTACTTCATACAAATTACTCCATCAATAAAAATATATTATGATATCAGGTTTATCATATGTTAAAAAGGTCCAAATAATGTATACAAATCTCCATATTAAACAAATAGGATTGAGAATTCATATATGCATATCATAGTTTGGTTTTAGCATATCTATCAAGTCGTGTCACTGAAAAACATCACACGTTGGTTAAATTAAATAATGAAATATATGTATGTCTAAACGGTGTCATTTTCGATTTTGCTATATAATTGTGTTAAAACGTGTTAATTCCTCTTAAAAGTTGCCATTCGTATAAAAAATGATGGCTACTTATTCGTAATTATTATTTTTGTGTACGTCATTCGTCAATTTTTCATGATAAAATTAATTGGCAATTTATTTTTTTTGCACAGATAATGCATCTTTTAATTTCTCTACTGTAAAAATGTTTCGACTGATTTTGCTGACAAAGTTATGACCTTGGATGGTTTCATAGAGCGGTGCTAGGTATGCTAAGATGGGTCTACTAAATCGGTACGTTAGGTGATGCTAGTCGTGGCAGACTGCGAATGGGTTTTAATACGAGCTTGCCGCGTCGCATTGTACCAATTAAGTGAACCAAGCTTAGTATGCAAGCACCATTCAGTTAGTATGCAAGCATTAGTATGGGGGCTCTCTGTCGTTGACGTTGAGGTGTGTTTGTTTTTGGTATGATGACTCTTAGGAGAGTTACACGATGAGAATTCTTTTTGCGTGTTTTGTGATGATTGGACAGTGGTTACTATAGAGGTGTTAAATGGGTGGGTCGGGTCGGGTTTGGGTCGGGTCATTAATGGTCCGACCCAAATTGACCCATTAACTCATTTATGACCTATTTATGCCTAATGTAAATTTTCGACCCATACCCGACCCGACCCATACCCGACCTATACATGACCCGACCCAACCTATATTAATAAAATATTTTCATATTTAACCAAATTTAGGAAAACTTATTCTTATGTTTTTTTTTAAAGATTATATTACTAAAATACGTCCAAACAATACAAATCTAATTAATAATTTTCAATTTTTTGTACTTTTTCAAAAAAAATTATTTTTTCTTTTTTCTTTTTCTTTCTTTTCCTTTTTTTCTTTTGCATCCAGAGAGGTTCGCTGGCCAACCTATTTTATGAATTGGAGGTATTAAACGTCTCGAAATCAATCAACTTCGACACAAATACAATTAACGACACGTTGATCACCAACGTCAATAGTGAAATTAAGCCCAAATGATTTGCTATCGCCTCCAATTTCCCGTGTAGATAACAATCTATGATGCAATTTGCTTATGCTCACATTCATTCCGAGGAATGAAGGCATGAGTTAGAAAAGTTCATTGCTGAATTAACTTGATACGGATTGTTCATCAAATCCATAACAAAATGTCAGTGCTTTCGCTTCTTGGGCCGTCAAAGGCGATATTGTGACTGTACTACCATTAAATTGCTGCAGCTTCAACACATGATTTGGCTCATAGTCTCGGACTCCTTGCAGTATGACTCCAGAACATATGTTTCAACTGGTGCATCAAATCTAGGGCAAACTATCTAATGCAAATATACATGACTTCCACAAAAAAAATTTCTTCAGGAGCTTCTAAGATGTCACACAACGCTTTCCTCAACCATTACCGATTCGATCTGTCAAATCCTATCCTATAGCCAGTCATTCTTTTACAAAAAGAAAAAGAGAACCGGGGGTTTAACCACATGCTTCTATTTGCAGGGCATAGGACTGATCTTGAACTGGTAAAGTTTCGAGAGCATAACAAATTCATAAACTTGATTAGAGAGACGATTCATTGCAAGTTCCCCCTTGATGTAGGGCCCATTTGGTTCGGCTTTGGGAAATGCCCTCGGGAGAATGCAAATACCTTTGAGGTAAAGGGGTTTTCCGAAATGCTAGATTGTTTGGTAAACTATAACCGAAAAGTGCTTTAGGGAAATGCAAGACTGTTTGGTAAACATATATTTGAAAAGCTCTTTAATGTGACCAAATTAAGTTTTTTAGTTTTAGTATTTTTAAAATTGCAAAAAAATAATAATAATAATGACTATATAACCTTTTACATTTTCATGTTGAGAATAATGTAAAATATATATATTAGTAAATTTATTTAAAAATTATATTAAAAGAATTTGATTATAGATTAGATGCAAAACTCAACTTTTGGCCTATGGTTCTTTTAGGTTTGTTTTCAACTTTGAATAATTTTTTTTAATTATTATAGTATTAATCATCTTCGTAATTAATGATTATTCTATTGTATTGATAAAAAGTTGGGCTATTGATTGTCAAAAGATAAAAATGACAAAAAAAAAAGGTGAACCTAACATTTGCAAAGGGTTTTTATTATTTTTTTAAAAAAATAAAGATAAAATCCGATGAAACTCCGTCACCGATCAACAACGGTTGGGGTGTGGGGAAGATGATCGATTTAAAAAAAAAAAAAAAAAAAAAAAAAAAAGTCAACGGATGAATAGTAGAGGTGGACTTGCATTTCCGAAATCTTTGAAAGCCCAAAGCATTTCAAAGGCCAGCATTTGGCCAAGGATATCTTCAAATGCTGAACCAAACACCTAAATTTTTTCCCAATGGGCTTTTAGGGATTGAAAGCCCCTTGGGAATGCTGAACCAAACGGGGCCGTAACACCGTGCTTCATTATGAAGTAGAGCAGAAGACTGAAGCACATGTTCACGCCGTCACGACCACACTACGAGATGTTGGTCATAGATCATTTCAATGGTTGGAGCAAACTGCAAAAGCGAAGAGAGCAAGGAAATCTTAGTCACATAGAGAGAGAGAGAGAGAGAGAGAGAGAGAGAGAGAGAGTCTACAAGGTATCATCTTCATCGAAATACACTCCATCAACAGCACTATTTTGCTGGAACTCCCACTAGGGCTGAGCACGGTTCCCGGGTAGAACCGGGAACCGGAGGGTCCGGTTCGGTTCTTGGTTCTTGAGTGGTCGGTTCCATTTTTCGCGGAACCGGGACCGGGAGTATCCTTCATAAAAACCTGATTTTTCTTCTCTTCTCCACTTTCCCTTCTTTCTATTTCCTCTGCATCGCTCAACCCTAATTTTTCTTCTCTTCTTCGATGTCCCTTCTTCCTATTTCCTCTACAACGCTCCACCCCCGAGTCACCGATGACCCCACACTGGTCGACGACGTTCAAGTCGAAATCCATGGCCCTGCGCATCGCGGGAGTCTCGGGCTCTTAGGGTTTGGGGCGCGGCAGTTCTTGGTTTTTTTTGTGTCCCTTCCTTCGCTCTGGGGTGGCGGACGGAGCAATTACGAATGCGGGGGCGGAGAGAAGGGAAAGGGGAGTGAGACGAAGTGGAGGAAGGGTGGTGGGTGGGTGCTGACATGGTTGCCGGTTTCGAACTTGCAAAGTGAGGAAGGTCATTAAAGAGAGAACTGCCAAAAGGGATGAGGGAGGAGGGTGGCAATGATGATGGTGATGAGGACGGCGACGAGGAGGAGGAGGAGGAGGAAAGGAGGAGCGAGCTGCTCCTGAGCTGGATTGCCATATGGGGGAGGGCCTCAACGTGGCGCAAGACGGGAGGAAGAGGGGGGAGAGAAGGAAGACGACCGTTTCTCTTCTTCGCCTCGCCTGGTTTGACGAGCTGCGACTGTTTCTGCCATTGCCCGGTTTGACGATGCTGCCGGCTCTCGCCGTCACGCGTGCTACATCCCAACGACGAGCTACTGGGGGGCCGCGACGCTGCTATTGTTCCACCGTCGACCGTCCTCAACCTCGCCCACTTCTCTGATCTATCCCTACTTTCCGATCAAGTCCTCCTCGACCTCTTCTTCGTAAGCTCTCTCTCTCTCTCTCTCTCTCTCTCTCTGTGTCTGTTTTGTGGGTATCTTTATTTGGGTTTTCTTTGTTTTGTCTGATTTTCGTGTCTACGGGTAGAAAGGTCGGAGCTTGAGCCGAGCTCAAGTGGTCGATGGTTTTCATGTCTATGGGCAGTCGATGATTTTGGGGATGTGGTTGAATCGGTGTTGAACAGGTGTGGGCGCCGATGTGCACAAAAGATTAACTCAGTACAAAGAATTAGCAAAATAAGGAGCTACCAACACATAAAACCAATTCGATGCATAATCTGAGAAGGATGTAAAAGTTCTGCTAGGTTTTTGGTTTCGAATGTCTAACAAGGTCCCATTCCTCCATTGACAGGGCACAAAGAAAACCAACTCCCTCGTCGAAGGCACGTCAACGCAAGCCCCCACAATGCGTGATGGAGCAGGGCAAGATCTTGCAATGTTTGATGGAGCAACAGCAACATTCTTACGTTGCTTAACAATGTATATACTCAATTGTTAAGCAAACTAACATGGTAAAGTTTTTGGCTACTGGTTATGAAAACTCTTGTGCAAATAAAAGATATCTAACTTGCTGTTGGGTTGGTTGCTTCCGCTTGTTATGCTATTTAGTATACTTCAGTTTGTGAATTCGTATGTCTTCTGCCTATCCTACATCTTCATTGGGGATTGTTGGTCCAAACCATTAAATTTTGAGATGCTTTGCTATCGAAATACTTCATATGATCAATAACTTTAATGAGTAGTTATTTATGTATCACATTCTGGTTTGATCAACTCGCAATATAGGAATCAAATAGGAGGTTGATCCAAATTTAAGTTCTGCCCTTTTCCTTTGGGTTTAGCAAATGGTAATTTGGATTTTAAATTCCATAGGAATTTTGTCTTTTTCCTTCTTCGTTATAGTTCAAATCTTAAAAAGAAAAGAAAAAAAAAAAGAATCTGTTGGAACCTGGAACCAACCCTGGAACCTGTAATAGGGTAGGTTCTAGATTCTTAGTTTTGACGGGTAGGTTCCAGGTTCCAAAAAATGAAGAACCTATACACGAGGGTAGGTTCCAGGTTCCAGACGGAACCGAACCGGAACCTGGAACCGCTCACCCCTAACTCCCACCCAAAAGTATTCTCAAGTAGTTCCTTGAATTTCCTTGTCTACAAAGCCAAACAACCCCACTCTAAGTAATTCCTTCATATCCATTTAAATAACGGTAAGTGACTAGCAAATATGCAAATTGAGATCTACAGTTGCTAGATAGGACGCACAGAACTCAACAAGTTTCTTTCAACGAGCTTCTCCCCAAGGCCACAGAGAAACGTGTAATTACAGTTAGGGTAAAGTCACCACTGTAAATAGCTGAAGCAAGTTCGATGGTTCAACTCCCATGAGAAGCAGGAGAAGAAGCAATTAAATCAGACGTAATTGCAAATTTTTAGTATGTGTTTTACTAGTCAATCCTATTTATGGTACACAATCTATGCTCATATGAGCTCAAAAGCAGATAGCAAACTAGAATAGTGGAAGTGGAACATATCGTAAAGGTTTAAATAGACATCAGATTTGGTCCTCACTCCAATGCCTATACACTTAAGGACCCTAATTAACCTGAAAATTTATCACCAAGTGATCTCCACAACAATAATATCATTTCATTGCATTTTAAAAGAAACTGCAATTCTTGTCTATCGTCATTAGAAGTGCAATGGCAAATGGCAGATAACGCCAAGGCTCAGAAAACCAACCCAAGATAGAAGTTCTCCATCAACAACTGGGGCAACTAGCACCAAACATAATAAAGACACAGGTGCACAAACTTCCCACTCAAGAAAATGAACAAAAGTTCAGATCATTAAAATAACAAATGGTTGTCCAACACCAAAACTCATGGAAGCCAAGTCAGAAGCGAGAAAGACAGCTCAATATCTCTAAGCATTGCTCGCTAAGGCTACCTCGAGATTATCTCAATAAAATTGGGCAAAACGTAGGCAGCATCATTTTGTCCTCCTACCCAACAAACCCATCTTCTCTTTCTACCATACCGACCATGAAACACAATGTCCATAAAACATAAGCACAAAGGTTAGCTAATCAGCAATGCTCTTAAACCGTGCTCTGTTCCAAATCCAGATTCCCGCAAAACCCAAAAATCATTTCAGTTAAACGCTCCCTAGTCATAAACCCACGAGGCAGACCGCGATCAAGAACATCTATATACCCGCACACCCTCTTCAACGACGACAGCTCAACACACATCAACCCAGCACAGAACAAATCACTTCCACCGTCGATTCGACTCGAGCAAAATCACCACTTTCGCAAACAAATTGACGACACTAAGCAACCAGTGATCGATCAAACATGTCGTCGGGACCATCCCGCCACACGTGCACGCTCGATTATGTAGAACAGCAAGCCTGAACTCAAAATGAAATCCACGAATGCGTGTTCAGACGGATTACCTGAACCAAGCGGCTCCGTCCTCCGACGATGGTTCCGCGAGCCGTTCGCGGCGAGCAGACGAGTGCTGCTTTTAGGGTTTTAGTCCAGCTGATCCGCGAGACTGATCGTGGCGACGAGGCGATTATGGGCGGCGGCGAGCGGCGACGGGCAATGGAGGTGGCGCACTGGCGGCGAATCGAAAGCGAAAATGAATCGTGGGTTACTGGTAGACCCGTTCAACGGGTGGGTCGAGTCGGGTTGGGGTCGGGTCATAAATGGTCTGACCCAAATCGACCCATTTAACCCGTTTATTGCAATGCAAAAATTTTGACACATACCCGACCCGACCTATACCCGATCCATACCTGACCCATTTAACTAAACTTAATTATATATTTATTTAAAAAATAATATTGCTAAAATAATTTTATACAACACAGACTTTAGAGTTCTACCCATTTAACACCTTTATATGGTTCATCTTCAATGGGTTAGGGACCCATTTAAGTAAACATGAGTCTATAAATGGGTTTGTGGACCCATTTAACACCTCTAAAGTCTGTGCTGAACTGATGCGTGAGTGGCTGCACGTGCTTGGTTTGTTTGCTTGATGCGTGAGTTTGTCAGGTTCTTGCTTTACCTAGCATCATTGCCGTGTGCGATTCTTTGTTGCGAGACCTGTCTGTTCTAACTTCTAGTAGGTCTTGGTATTTCCACCCCATCATAGCTGAGAAACATCACTCCATCTCTGCATATAGAGACGCTCCAAAACACCGCACCTCTCCTGAGTTTTTAGCTTTCTTGGATCTTTCGCGCATTCCGTCGAGAGGAGAGAGAAGCAAAGAGAAGAAAGGATGAGGAACAAGCAGGTGATATTCAGGGACTTTCTTGCGAAGGGAGCCTTCCCCAAAGAGTCAGACATGGAGGTGACGGAGTCGACCATTGAACTAACGAGTGCTGTCGCCGAAGGCTCCAAGGGAGTGCTGGTGAAGAATCTCTACCTCTCCTGTGATCCTTACATGAGGGGCCGTATGCGGAAGCTCACCGACCCCGCTGAGAGCTATACTCCGTCCTTCCAACCTGGTTCGGTGAGCCCGGCTCAACTCTTCTTCTTTCTTTTTTTTTTTTGCTCCTTGTGAAAATTTGTGTCGTTTTACATTGGTTTCTGAGAATTTGATTTTGCATGCTTTTGCTTGCTACTGTTCTTGGATTGTTGATTCTCAGGCTGGCTAAATAGTATTTCAGGACTGGTCATACGTTGCATTTCTGTCACAACTGTGATTCTATCAAAGGATTGTTTCTTTCTTTTTATCCTATTCTTGTTTATGGGTTGAGTTCTTGTAATCTCTGAGGTACGACCGATTCGAGGCGTCTTTGAAAGCATATCCATTGCTCTAAATGTGTCCCAATAGTTCCTGAAAAATGTGTTGGAGGATTTGGTGAATTCAAAGAACCGAGTTTATGCTCGTAGGTAGAGAAGCTTTCACGTTTTGCAATTGGGCGGTCCGATAAAATCACATTTAACAAGCCAACACGGCTTGCTTTCATCCCTTCCATTCACTGTGTTAGGATGATGACTGATGAAAGTAGCTTGCACAGGGTATAGAACAAAGAAGTACATAATTGTTTGAAACGAAACATTGAACACGCCTCTGTAAGCATTGTGCTTGTGATTCTGACGAATCGCTTCGAAATTTATGTTTACCAAATGCGTTACCATCAGTCAACATATCTGTGCAGCCTGTTACTGGACTTGGAGTGGCGAGAATCCTGGAATCTGGACATCCGAATTTCAAGAAAGGCGATTTGGTTTGGGGCCTCACAGGATGGGAGGAGTACAGTCTACTTCCCTCGCCAGAGACTTGCTTTAAGATCGAACACACCGACGTTCCTCTCTCTTATTACACCGGTCTTTTGGGTACACTCTTCCATCGTCTAAAGTATCTGCTCTTTCAGTGTTATTGAACTATATTTTTCGCTCTAAGTCTTCCTGTTGATGCACACTTTCGACAGTTCTATCGCAAGTTCTGCAGCACTGTTAGTTGATTGAATTATGCAACGAGTGTGTAATCCAGGAACTTCTTGATAGCTTCTCTTCTGGATAAGTAACGTTGTCTCATGATAGTTAGCCATAGCGCTCCTGCTCTTTAGCTTTGGCAAAATTTTGACGCTCAGTCTAGTTTCTACAAACCTGAACTCTGCAGGCATGCCAGGCCTGACTGCTTATGGCGGGTTTATTGAATTATGCTCTCCTAAGAAAGGAGAAACTGTTTTTATATCGGCCGCATCAGGGGCGGTTGGTCAGCTTGTTGGCCAGCTTGCGAAGTTGTTCGGTTGCTATGTTGTTGGCAGTGCCGGCAGCAAAGAAAAGGTAATCTTCTCACATTTGTCCGACATATTGAATTTCCTCAAATGACAGTTGTTTAGGGAACATCCCCCCTCCGACATGGCGCTAATTTGGTTTTCCAATCACATTTAGCATCTGCAAGGATCGCCGTGTCGGATGTATATCCTCATCAATCTGCTAAAATGAATGCAGAAGTACTCCCTTTGTTAACTAATCTCTTCATTTCCTCTTTCATTTCCGCAAAATAGGTCGACTTGCTGAAGAACAAGCTCGGATTCGACGAAGCTTTCAACTACAAGGAAGAATCAAATCTGGATGCAGCACTGAAAAGGTTAGTTCGGAACACACTAATGACGATTGAGCGAATCAAGCACCTTACATGTATGCGCACGAGCACGAAGTCGACTCGAGCTGACGGTTTTCCATCTCGAAATCTTTCAGGTACTTCCCTGAGGGGATCGACATCTACTTCGAAAATGTCGGGGGAAAGACGTTGGATGCAGTGCTACTCAACATGAAGCTTCATGGTCGAATCGCGGTATGTGGAATGATCTCACAATACAACCTCGAGCAGCCCGAAGGCGTGCACAACCTGATGCAACTCATTGTGAAGCGGGTTCGAATGGAAGGTTTCAATGTGCGTGATTATTATCATCTCTATCCGAAGTTCCTGGAGATGGTTTTGCCTCCCACTAAAGAGGGAAGGATTGTATATGTCGAAGACACCGTCGAAGGGCTCGAGAACGGTCCAGCGGCCCTGGTCGGGCTGTTTTCCGGCCGCAATGTCGGGAAACAGGTGGTCTTGGTTGCTCGTGAATGAGTCACTTGTATCTTTTCCACCAGCATAATCTCTTATGATAGAACTCTGGAGTTGAAGGTTTTTCCAGCATAATTGTCTTTGGATTACTGTGAGAATAACATGTTGTGAGGTACAAATTCTCGAAGGAGTGGAGGCCTCATAATAATTTACAATTACTTGTTATTTGTTTTTTTGTTATTCTTACGATATAGTAAAAACTATCCCATAATCATTTCATTAAGCTCAATTATTATATTTTTTAAGGATAATTTCAACTATTAGTTAAAAATTTCATGAAAAAATAAGAAATACGATTCATTATTTTGATTTATATCATTGGATCCACAATTTCAAGGATTTAAATACACGCAAAATCCAATTATGGTCTGTTCATTATCTTTAGAGTATTTTCAATTCCAACCCCCTAACTCTGAGGATTCTAATCGATAGACTAAAGTCGTCTATGGTTTTATTGCATCACCTAAATCCTTGCTAAGATGAAGAAGATTACTGGAAACATTACATTATACTAGAAACATTACGTTATATATATTTATTTATTTGATATTGAGGTTATTGTATGTTAAAAAAGTCCAAATAATGTATACAGATCTCCATATTAAACAAAGAAGATTGAGGATTCATATTTACCTATCATAGTTTGGTTTTAGTATCTTTATCAAGTCGTGTCACTGAAAAACATCACACGTTGATTAAATTAAATTATGAAATATATGTACGGTCCGGTGTTGTTTTCAAATTTGTTATATAATTGTGTTAAAACGTGCTAATTCCTCTTAAAAGTTGCCGTTGGTATAAAAAAGGATGACTGCTTATTCATAATTATTATTTTTGTGTACGTCGTTTGTCAATTTTTCATGATAAAATTAATTGGTATTTATTTTTTGCACAGATAATGCATCCTTTAATTTCTCTACTGTAAAAATTTAGAATTCCTCAAATTTTCACGCATTTTATTTAACCGCCCTTTATATTTCCGATTTTCCACCCCTCCATTTTCTCAATATCCACATTTCCCCCCAGAAAGCATAGAGTGAAATTGGAATCGCCAAACGCTCCTGCCAAAGCCCTTCGCTCCTCCGCCACCGACCATCGACCGCCGCCTCGGAAGCCCCATCGGCGCCGCCGTAGACCGGCGGCTCCGTGGCGACCGCAGCCGCACTTCACGCCGCGTAGCAGTGACCGCCGCAATCGCCGCGGCCGCGCTCCACCGTCCCCAGCCACCGCAGCTTCGGCTGAGCGCTCGCGTTCGCCGCCACAGCCCCCGAGTCCGTCACCCTCTCTCTTTCTCTCTCTCTCTCTCTACAGCGACTTCGCGTTCAACTCCTATCGAACTGAATTCGTCACCTTTTTCAAGCTTTGCTTATCCAAGTAATTGAACTGCGGCGGCCATTCCTAGTTGGTGTTCAGTAGGGCAGAATGAGTAGCGGAAAGCCAAAGCTTGGCCATTTTAGCATCCGGAATGCAGTTAGATGTTTTGACTGATTTTGCTGACAAAGTTATGATCTTGGATGGTTTCATATAGTAATGCTAGGTATGCTAAGATGGGTAACTAAATCAGTACGTTAAGTGATGCTAGTCGCGGCAGACTGTGAATGGGTTTTAATACAAGTTTGCCGCGTTGCATTGTACCAATTATGTGAACTGGGCTTTGTATGCAAGCACCATTCAGTTAGTATGCAAGCGCTTGTATGGGGCTCTCCGTCTTCGTTGTTGAGGTGTGTTTGTTTTTGGCATGATGACTCTTAGGAGAGTTACAGGATGAGAATTCTTTTTGCGTGTTTTGTGATGATTGGACCGTGGTTACTGTCGGTGCTCCTTTGTACTTGACTCGGGAGGTGTTCTTCCACAGGACCTGGAGATGGAGTATCCCCTGAATTTGTGAGGTTGAGGCAAGAGACCCCCCACCGATGCGGAGATCATTGGCAATATCCTCCCTGGTGAGCCCTTCCCTTTTCATTCTCCCCTCAATATCTTAATTGCTTCTGCACGGATGGCCTTGTGTCACTTGAGGTTTCTCTAGGTCTAAGTAATTGAGACTTGAATTATATTTGGGCATTGACGTTTTTAATAATTGCTCCAGTAAAACTTAGTTAATCTTGCTGTGGTCCTCATCTCCACTGTCCTTCCTGATGATATCGATGTAGTTCTGTTGAGTTCTCTGTCCCTTGAAACCCATAATGTAGAGTCCTAAGCTTTGCAATGACTTGTAGAGGACTTTTCCCTGTTGTTACATGTTTTGAATCATTGTCAATTTCTAGAAGTTGCATTTATTGGCAATTTTCTTTGTAATTGGCTTATGAGGGGGACTTGTCTTTGAACTGATTAATGATACATTGGAGACTATAACATATGCTGATATGGTTGCTTTGCACAGGTTGGACGTTTAACTCAATATGGAGTGGTTCGTGTCGAGAAACTTGGTTCCAGTTACACTACAATGGTCCAGTCTCATATATATGGAAATTGCACTGGTGGAGCAAAAGAGTCATCATTAAAGGTGCTTACTAAATCATTTTTTGTGTGCTCTGATTGGTAAAATAAGCCCACTTTTTGAGGTTAACTTGTTCTTGGAAATGAAGTAGCATAAGTGATAAACATAAGAAAAACACAAGTTCTGCCCTCTTTCTTTTTAAGGGGGGCCTGAGGTTGTCCCCTCCTGTCAATGTATCCTTGTAGGTCCAGTAATAATAACATGTTTTTGGAGAATGAGTTATTGCTTGTTTAAGGAATTAGGGATTAATCTTTTTTGATGGAGCTTCTGTTTCTTGTGTATTCAACCCCATTATTGATTGTATAGATGCCTTTAACCTTAGATTTGCAGGTGCCTTTTTAAGTCATTCTTTGTGTTTACTCTTTTATATTCTTTGCATTTACTCTTAGGTTGATGCACCTTTACTATACCATCTGTAGAAAACATGCAGCAGGTACTGCAATTGAATGTGCCTTGTAAGCTTTTTATTTAACAAGGGAAAATGATAGGATTGAAAAAGTGAAGTTTGATGTAGGCCTATTGCTATAGAGAGTTTCTTTAGAATCCCTTTGTGCTTTTTAATGTAACAGTTCGATTACATGTGCTCCATGGCTTGCTTGATTCGACTTGTACGCCTTTCATCCAAAATCCTTGACATAATTTTTCTCTGTGGTCCTTCTCAATATCTAAAAATAACATCTATATCTCCTCAACCTCCTTGGTAGATAGATGGCGTTTTCAGTCAACTTTCCTTGCTCACTCATATGGAATTCTCTTTTGTGGTTTGAGATATTTGAAGGCTTCATTTAGAAGCTGCTCTCCTACGATGGTCATTGAAGACAGAAGAATATGTTGACACAGAGTGCGCTAGGTCTGTTGATGTTAGAAGGTTCACATTTGGCAATGGTGGTAACCTAGTTTATTAGTGAAGTAAAAAAGAGTTAATTACTTCTAGATCAAGTGCAGATGCTGAGTATACAGTTGTGACAGGAGATGTTATCAGACTTATTTTGCCTGAGAAATTAGTTGAAGTTGTAGGACTAAAAGTTGAGCAACTGATATTGTGATGAAAAAGCGACTGCTATTGGCATTGATCACAGTCTGATTCAGTGTGTTAGAGCAGGACATATATTGAAATTAACAAGAATTTCTCAAGTGAAAGTAGACAACAGGCTCATTTGTAGATCTTTTGTGAAGTCCATAAAGTGACTGGTAGATATTTTCACCTTGGGCTAAGAGTATATTCATTTTTATTCCCTTGTTTGCAAGATGGGCATGGAAAATATCTAGCCTCCATCTTGATGGGGGCATACTAAGAGGGTTTTTTCTTTTTGGTGGGTGGCTGACATGTAATATTAGGTAGTGTCATATTGATAATCAAGACATATGCATTGGGCATAACTTGTGTCGTACAACTTACCTTTCTACGCTCTTCTGTCTTCTTTCAATCCCCAAATCACGTCAGAAAAGTATTCATTTTGAAGCTCCCATGGCATATGCAGATTTAGTGGTCTATTGCAAATTTTTAGAATTGTTGGTGTATGGACAGACCTGTAGGTGCAGGATGTTCCCCGATGATTAGCCTTCCAGTTTATCCTTCACCTCAACCAACTTGAAAATTTATTGCAATCATATCTGTCTTAAGTTTCTTTTTTCGTAGTTACGGTTGTTTGACTTGAACTTGGTGATTGTATTGCAGGTAGAGGGTGATGCTCATGCTGCCTTACATGGTGGGCAGGAAATAGAAAGATCACAGAAGCCCAGGATCGGAGAAAATGTTTCAAGAAAGGATAGGTTCAATTTTCTGATTAGCACAGTAAGTATTACTGGGTGGAAGTAGTTCTTGAACATGAAACTTCGTAGAACGCTGCTCCGTAAATGAAGCTAATATGAGAGTTATTCCTCTAATTTGCCATATATTAGGATAGAAAATCACATTAGCAGGAAGTTGACTGATAGGTAGAATCTAATTATATTCCAGGAAATTTTGGAGTGTAAGTATAATTGTGTGAAAGCTTGTCATGCACTGAAGGTAAATTGGCAAGAAAAATCATGTGATGAATGTCTCATGTCACTTTGTTAATTGAGGTAAATGATGCAGCACGAATAACCAAGCAAGCTGAGAGCCATCATCAGTGGAAATAGTTGCACTAGAATCAAGTTTTCTTGTAAATAGGCGTTGTATTTTCAACAACTCAAATAAGAGACATAATGGGTTTACAATTCTTCTTTTAGCTTGAGTTGTAGTCTCAAGTAGATTTCTTGGGTTTCTATTTATAATGGAATTGGGTTCTAGGTTCCTATTGCTACTTGGAATAGGATTTGAAGGGCTTTATAATAACGTTATTAATTCATCACATTTATTGAAGTATTATAACTCCTATGCTTTTTTTACTATTGTGATGCAGTTTTATATTTGAGCATGATGCTTAAGATGTGGTGTTTATGAGCTTTATGTGTGATGTTTAAAAGAATTTACTGTTCTTTATTTAGGCATTGTGCTCAAGACCTCCTAAGCATCATAATCTAGGGTTCTTAAGCATCATTTCAAGGAATGAATTTCATCACACAACTCCATAGCAAACAACTGCTAAAATGTCAAAATTTATCATTAATATCATATCATATTTAAAAATTCTGTTATAATGTATTCCAACTTGAAATCAGATACTTATATAGAAAACATAGATCCTACTTCAAATAGAAATGAGAAACCTAATGTCCTGTTTAAATAGAAAAGGAACTTGACTAAATTCTTAATGACTTGGATCAAAGCCAACTGATAAGACTATTAATCTATTAAAACTCTTACTATTGAAACATAGGTTTATCATCATCTCACTAGCAAATTGTTTCATTTTGTTTGCTGCATCATCATGCTATATACTCTCCCTAATTCTTCCTTCCAAGATCCTCATTCCATTCATGTTATGACCAGCTGCTGAAATGCTGAGCTGCAACTAGTCGCTCTTTATTGCATAACTTCTTCCTCAATATACTTTGTCATATACTTATCTAGCTTCTGTCGGTAGTAACTAGCTTTGTCAATCACCCTCAGAAGGCCCTGCTATAATTTAAAATCCATTTGACTTCATCTTATCAACAACCGTGCCTAATCAGAACCCCCAAATAAGTTTTGACATCCAAAGCCATTGGGAATGGTTTCGGTTTGCAAATGCACTCTTGGTTTTGTGTGGCAACTTAATCTTCTTCCACTTGTTGACTTTATTGAAGAATTTTTACAGACATTTCTTCAGGTAATATATTTGTGTGTTTTCTCATTGCTTTACTTCTTAAAAACAACAGCTCTTTGATCTGAAGGACAGCAAACAATCAGTTTACGGTGCTCTTGATGCCTGGGTTGCATGGGAACAAAATTTTCCGCTTGCTTCAATTAGGAGGGCATTGATTGTTCTTGAGAAACAACACCAGTGGCATAGGATAGTCCAGGTAATCTCAGTAGAATTTCCCTGAGAAACATTTGCTGTGAGCTGCTAAAATTGTTAATTTTTTTAGGATGAATGTGTTGTTGATCTTTGTTTCAGAATAAGTGTGAGATTTTGTAGTTCTTTTCTATTTCTGTTCTTTGAGCTTGCCGCACTCAAAAGGTAGTGCACTATGAGCAGTCGGTCTGTCTGACTTTAGACCTGGTTTTGCCTTGCACTTTTAGGTAATTAAATGGATGCTGAGCAAAGGACAGGGAAACACAATGGGTACATATGGAATGTTGATCCGGGCTCTAGACATGGACCATAGAGCAGAAGAAGCCCACAGATTTTGGGTGAAGAAAATCGGTAGTGATCTACATTCTGTACCATGGAGTCTATGCACCAGCATGATAGCGATCTACTATCGAAACAATATGCTGGAGCATCTTATAAAGGTAGGAATTCTGTGGAACTTAAAATTCACATGCTTCAAGTAAAAGGACATTATGACGTGAAACTCTGACTGACGAGCTAAACTTGAACTTACAAGACCATGGTAGTCTTTGACAAGAAGATTTTCAGAAATTCTTGAATTCACGAGATGTTTGTGGCAACATCCTGATAATGATAACTACCAAATCTATGAGGCCTCAGCGAAGTTCTGAGAGGAAATTATATGCATAAGCATGGAAAAATTAAATTTTACATCAAGTTTCCTGTGAACTACTTAAAAGAGAGTTTCTGCCGCTCAATCTCATATTAAGAAGGTTCATATGGAAATGATTTTTGGATTGCATCCTCTCCTTCGTCTCTCTCAAATACCATCTTTTGCTACACCAAGCTGTCATTTCCTTTTCGGAACAACTATAAAAGAATATTTAAATTTAAAAATTTCAGTGATTTTTGAATGGTTGCCCGTTGTCTATCTATTTTGTTTATTATGTTTAGATGATTATGATTAATTAGTCCATCTCTAGCTTGTTAGGAGCTGGCTTTTCTTTTTGTTTTCCTACAATTCCCTGAACCTTATACATTTTACCTTGTTAAATGTGAAGCTTTTCAAAGGCCTTGAATCTTTTGATCGGAAGCCACCAGAGAAGTCAATAGTTCAGAAGGTGGCAGATGCATACGAGGTTTCAGGCCTAGTTGAAGAGAAAACGAGAATTTTAGAGAAATATGATTATCTTTTCACCGAATCACCCAAAGGCTTCATGAGACATACCAAATCCACTTCAAAGAAGGGGAAGAAATCAGGTCAGTAATCTAAGAATATATTATTTACCATCGCCATACTCAAATATTAAAGTCATGCAAATCTCGCAGATTAATTTCTGTGTAATGAAAACAAATGGTGCTGATTGGAGCCAATATATGATGGTAGTGAATTTATCATCTCGAGTCCAAAAGAGAGAATTTCGTCTTGGTTCATGTGAAATCAAAGTTGTGGATGGGATTTGTTTTCCTGCCAATGGCGTTATGATGTCTAATTTTGGTGTGGTGATAATAAATTATATGCATACCGTTGCTCAAATTCCCTGAAAAGTTAATGTGATACATGTTCTTTGAGTATTCAACATCGATGGTTCTGTTGAGCTGTTTTCCTTTTGAAACTTCTGAGCATATAGCATTTCGCATCTCCTATATTTTTCAAAGTTGGACCTGCCATTTAATCCATGTATCGTCTTTTAATACTGTCCTTCAGGTCAGAGGACAAAGACGGACCTGCCATTAGAACCTTCAATGAAGACAGAAACACACAACCAGGATTAAAGACGAGACCGGGGTGCAGCTTCTACTGAGCATTTCCTGGTGTCCTTTGTCATGTGATATTCAATGGCCAAACCTTTTGATGGTTGTGGCATTTGGAAGCCTTCTAACAACAAGAAAAGGAAGACATGGCGATGGCTAGACCATTAAAACAGTATCAAATGGATTTGGTCTTTAACACATAAGGAAGGTAATCAAAAATGACATCGAAACGACGATTTTATCTTCTATACCAGAAATGTGCTCGAGGCCGGTTTCAGAAATGAAGATGGAGAGTATCAATTTTGACTTAGAGAAAGTATATTGGTAGAACAAACGTGTTATTTGGATACTATGATCGACCTGTGTCATTTCATAGTATAATTATGCTTTTCAATCATAGCATATGAGGTGGTTATGGGAGTGAATGTAGTCTGCAACACAGCAATTTTCTGGCTCCTAAGCAATTGTTGGTTACTAAAAATGCCACGTCCCAACTTCTCGGTTAATTTCCACTATGATGTTGTGTCCGGATTGTATTAGCGCGCCTGTGCCGAAAATGACCACACCAGATCGGCGCGGCATTTCTTCCTGTAAGTCCTGTGTGACATGAGGACTTCTAGCAAATCAAGCAAGAAAACCCCGACACCAAGCTCATCGTACCATCTGGGTTCCGAACTCACCGATGCAACTGTTATCTTTGATCAGAAAGGTAGACACGAGGTTTGGAAGATTAGCCAAAGGAAAGGGAAGGAACTCTACCCCGACTTCGCCAAGTAGGATAAACTCATCAACAATATCAAATTTAAGAACCTTACATGCAGTGAGAACCTTCAGAACATTTTCATATCAGACTTCAGTTGCCCAAACTTCATGGCCAAATGCAGCAAGGTATCTACTCGGTTTTCCCATGTATTTCAATTGAAGGTATCACAAGAACACTAAGTTCATAATCTTTCGGAGCTGGTAAAATTGTTACTTACAAGAATCGTAGAACTGAATACACTCTTTCGGTGTTTTTAGTATAGTGCTCCAGCGGCATGTCAGTTTGAAATGTTTCTCCCAGCCGTGCATCATGAGATGTCTAGACAATGATAAAAACACTATTTCCTTGGATTTGGCCAAAATCAGAAGAAACGTGAATTCATTTTGATTATCAGTGTTGTAAAGCACTTCGAATAGAGATTGGTGAATCTAGCACAGAGCCTCTGGATATCAGATCATGGTTCAAGAATAAAATAATGACTGTTATATCGTCATGAAAATGCCGCCGAACCCTCTTGTCGATTTTGCGAAGATCTGAATAACGCATTTCTCGCTTTCTTGCGGCTTCTTGGAGAGCAGCCTTAATCAGCCTTTTGGCACTTCCCTGGGGGGGAAAAAAGAAAAAGAAAAAAAGAAAACAGAAACTTGCCCATAAATACTCAGGAAGATAAGTCAGTTCAGAGTGCCAACAGAGCTAATTTATTTTCCAACACTTTTAAGGTAAAATAAAGATGGACTGCATCAGAATGCCTAGTAATGTAAAATTCATGCAAACTAATAAGAAGAAGCAATCTCAATGCTCATGCGAAAACTGCCATAACAAATGTTAAGTCTAGACAGAAGAAAAATGGCCATGAAAGTTCTACAAAGAGAAAATCTTACCGCCCGAGGATGGCTGTTGACAATCTCTACTGCTGTCTCATTAGTCAAATGTTCCCATAGGCCATCAGATGCAAAAATAAGAAAAGAATCATTTGGATGAATAGGGTGAGAGATAATTGCCGGATCAGCAGTTAAAATAGGCATTTTCAAAGGCTGAGGAAGTCTGAATTTTGGATTAAGCGGTTCCGTGTTGAACCGTGCATGCTTCAGGTACACATCACCAATAGACCTAGAAATCTGCATCAAGTGCATTTAGGTGCACTATCAGATCAGATTCATACCAGTTTTGTCTATTCAAAAGATGACGTCAACAACAAAAGGCAATCAATATCAAGTTGTAGATAAACTCCATGGCTGAAATGTACTTATCGTAGGAATATCAAGTGCATTCAGGTACATAATCAGACGAGATTCATATTGGTTTTTTCTAATCAAAAGATGACATCAACAGCAAAAGGCAACCAATGACATCAATATTAAGTTGTACATAAACTCCATGGCTGAGATGTACTTATTGTGGGAATATTTAAATATTAAATCATACATTTATCTAACAATTTAAAATTTTAGAGCAGTTGGTTGTGATCCCACAAGATTTCCACTTATCATTATAGAAGGTATCAAGTTTCCCCCATGTAACTGGCTAGCAAGTTTCTTTATTATTTTTTCATATGAAAAGCTAAATAGCATCTATCGCTTCTTTTAAGCTATAACATCCACAGACCACTTAAACTAACTACCTTTTGTCAGCTATTTGATAAATAGTACTCAATAATCTGAACCGACTTCAATTTTCAACACAAATCCATATACTCTTCCAAACATATTTATCATAGTAATTTTTTACCATTACGCATAAACATGTCAAAACCGACTTTAATCGTGGATTTGGGGTAAGTATGAATTGTGTGATTAAATAGAATCAAAAGTTATCTAGTTTGTCATTGGTCGCGAGGAAAGGAGTATCTAGTTTGTCCCAGAATTTCCAATAGACAATAAATTTTCAACCCATAATTAGCATCATGCAGTCTCGTCTACTCTTCACTACATAAAAAGTTAAAAATCAACAAGATGACAACAACGACAAGTTTCATGCTCTAACCACCACGGAACCCGAAAACTTAGAATAGCAAAATTTACAGCAGTCTTCATTTAAAAGATTCCTTCGCATGTTGCGAGAAGTTGGAGTCCAATGCTCTTGTGATACTTAAAGACTGAGGGAATTAATGGGAAATCTGTCCAAACGATCCTCCATTTGGAAGCTTAATTAAGAAGAGAAAGAGACAGAATGGAGTGCTTTCTTTCTCCATAAAAGATATAATTCATTTATAAAAATTAGAAGATCTTCCCAATCAGGCTTACATTCAGATCTTCATACCATAATTGACTGAAGATCAACTCCAGACATTGTTTAAAAATTTGAAAATTGGATCTAGGTACAAGCTAAGACAAAACAAAGAGAAAATTTTCAATCAGCCAGCGGCATCGCATAAATTGTTGAGCTAGAGACAAATACCTGAATAATGCCTTTCACTCTCCAAACTCCATGTCTGAGAACAACAATTTGGGGGTCATTTGGGTGTAGCTCTTTAAGTTCCTGCCTGACAGACTCAATATTCGCATTATGCTCTGCTGATAGCTGTATGGCAGCAATGCCATCTGTATTGCCAACCTTCTTGCCCAATACTACCCGAGAGTCGCCGAGGTTTGCTACAAAGAGGGTCCTCTGATGTATCACTCCAACTAGACAGCAGGAACCAGTGGAAGCTATATTCGGCCGAGTACTCCATAACTCTGACACAAGGGCTGTAAATCCCTCCTCTGTTTCTTGATATGCCCTTTGAATGGTGTTGCATGTCACAACTCCCTCCGCTTCAGCTGATAATGCTGCATCAACACAAAGCCTAAGAGCGCCAAGATAAGAAGGCCCCTCCTTAAATAGCACAATTACACAAAACGAGGGAAAAGACAAGATATGGCAAAAAAAGCTATGGATGCCTCGCCATTAACCATGACATCCACTGGTCTTTCTCTCAATCCCAGATTCAACTAGGCCCATCCTACAGGCATAGCTAAGTTTAATAAGATGAAGAACATGTGCACTCTCACGGGAGAGATGATTCAGATCCGGATGCATTTAACTGTCCCTGATATAAGCTTCTGAAAGTTCAAAAGCAGAAGTTGAGCAAAGTTCTCTCTCAAATTCTCTTACCAAATTGGACCCAGCTACATCCTACTTGAAACGAGTCTGCTAATCCAAAATTCATTACAAATTGAACATCATTATGAGCCAAAACTAAAATAAGTAAATTAATAAAATCTGCATGCAGTACTTCACAAAGGGTATGCTTAGTCGGCAAGAACGAAAATGGCTATGTGCGCCAACCTCTATAAGCCAAACGATCAGAACCCAATAAAAATTCAGCAAACCCAGAAATCTCTGCACAACTTCGACACGAAACTTCCAACGAATGAGAAAACCCACCACATAAAAACCCTCAATTCATCAATAACATTCCGATCAATCAAAGGGTTCAACCTCGGGGAAAGTTCATCATCAAGAAACGGACCTTGGAAGTGCCGGAACAGATGATCGCACACGTAGCGGGCGGCGTCGGGCCCGCCGTGGCCGTCGTAGATGCCGACGAACGTCCCGAACTGGCCGGACTCGATCTGGCTCTGGTCCTCCAGCACCTGGTTCCCCTGCACGACGGCCATGGAGAACTCCCCGGTCGCGCACCTCCCCAGGTCCCGGAACCAGACCAGCCCGTCCTTCCCTTCCCTCCCCCCACCGCTGCCGCCGCCGGAGCCGGAGCCGGCATTACAGTTGGTCCCGAAGGGGTTCCAGCACGAGGAGAGCAGACTCATCAAGGCCTCGAGCATCCCACATCGCTCGTCGACGCCAATGCAGTAGCCGCCGCCGCCGCCGCCGCCGCCGCCGCCGCCGTCGGATCCGGAGGTGTCGACGTCGCCGGAGTCGCGGGTCGCCGCCGGGGAGATCGGGGGTTTTTCCAGGGCTCTGGAGGTTTCTAGCGGTGACGCGTCGGGTGGGAAGACGAGGAGCTCATCGCTACTGACTTTCTCTCCTCTGTCGTGTAGAGAGAGAAAGATGTGAATGCGCGTGCGCGCGTGCATCGTGTGTGTGAATAAATATATAATTTCTTTAAATATAAATTTATAAATTTGTAAGGATAATATATATAAATATAACACGATGTCTTTTTGACTAGAGATATTAGGCCAACAATTCGGTTGAAAGAGATTGTGGGAAGCCACGCTGCCGACATAAGTTATTCTCCTAATAATTGGGTAGGAATAGACTTCTTAGAGTTCAGACGAAATAGTTTAAAGATATACTCAAGTTTTATATATTTATATATATGTATAATTTATGTATTGGATTAATATCCTTAAAAACTTTAAACAGATATGCTCGTAATAAATTTATCCTGAATTAATTTTCGGGTCATTAGAAACCCTGATTAATGCATCTGACACACAACTTGCCATGTCAATTAACTCATTGCCACTATAATTTTATGATAAAATTTGACGGAAGTTGACAATGGGTTAATATGTTACGAGTGTATCAATTTGGGGATTTTGATGACTCAAAAATTAATTTGATATAATTTTAGGACTTTGTTAGTATAATAGTCTTTTGTGAGAATAATAGCTCGTTATGAGCTAGAAATGTTTGAATGGATGAAGCTTACAAAGGGTGAGATTTACAAAAAATTATAATTATTTATTATTTGATTTTTGTGGTCCAAAACTTATTATTACGATATATTAAAGACTATTACCTAATCATTTCTCATATTTTTATCATAGGTCCACTAATTTATCCATGATATCAATCCTTACGTATATTATGACGTTTTATACTCAATTACGATTGAATTAAAATACCACAATAATGTTGGGTACAATGTCGCATCGTGCAAGATCCATTGTCCTCCTATGATCCTCCTATGATTTGCAGATTCGTATCGACTCGACATACTAAATATTCAAGCATGATTGGCGCCCGCTATTATTAAATTCTGAAATGTGGATCATACTTCTGTCTTTTCATTGATTAAATAAATGTCGAATCATATAAATGTTAAGCATGATTGGTCACATCTAGAAGCTCTTCCATCTTCAAGTATATATTTTTTTTTTTGGTCAAAAGAACTCCTTTAATTTATACTAAGAAGGTGGATTACAACTAATAGGGAAATCAAAGCATAAGATAAGATAAAGCTCATGCGGGTATTAGCTACCCAATTACTAGGAAGGGAACCGGTATAATGGGATTTGGCAATCCAGTCCGCAGCTCGATTGAATTCACACAGTTCAAACTGCAGAAGGACACTCGTCATTTGGGCCAGCAACTGTCTGTAGTCAAGAACGAAGGGCCGTGAAGCCCATGGGATCTCTTCAAGTATAATTAATTCGTTCAATTGAGGCGGCTCCTTCGGCCGGCCGGCCGGCCTTCGACGGAAGGCTCTTTGCATTGATAATGTCATTTGGAGTCCGACCAAAATGCAACCTCAATCGACGGCTCATTTAGTGATAAAGATGGGGAGGGGCGACCTGCGCTAGGTCCCATTCCCCTCTACAGCGCCGGACGGACCGATGCATCGACCATTTCGGCGGGGGAATGGAAGTACACAAAGCATTGAATCGTCCGACCGCCTTTATCGGCGGGGGAATGGAAGTACACAAAGCATCGAATCATCCGACCGCCTTCGAGATCGAAACAGATCTTATGGCTACTTTTATTGCAAAGTTCAAACCAAAACGAGAGGTTACAAACATGCATGCTCTGTTGTCCTCCTCTACAATCTGGCAGCAGGTTTCTTTGAGCTCCGTCCTGCTATGAATTCCTGCATCTTCTTGAACTGCTCCTTGGTCATCCCATTGTAGTATTCATGGGCCCTTTCCTGTGGAAGCAAATGGAAACATGTCATCGCAACGAATATTCAAGGCGAGTAGTACGCGTAAAAAGGGTGCTCCGTTCGACAGTGTCGAGTTGAGAGACAGATAAGACTGGTTGGTAAATGGTAATTGACTGACTGCTAGGGACAGCTAAAATGCCACAGGGAAATTAGTCACCAGGCGCCGACATCGGCGAGTCTCTTTCATCTTGTTCCTTTTGTTTCAAACACAGAATCTAGATTCTGCACTGGGAGCTCTAATCTCGACCAGGTCCGTACGAAGAATTTCAGAAAGCTCCAACTTTAACAGAAGTCTAAAGTGCCATAGTGCCCATCAGAAACATGGTAGAATCGAACAAAGAGGACAAGAGTAGAAAACGAAATTCAAGAAGGCGTACGACAGTAACAGGAGCTACAGCACCGCTCACATTAGCCAGTTATGTGGAGAACTTACTGTTACTCTTGACTTGGTCTTCAATATCTCCTCTTTCAGAATTCTGGTTTCATTAGCTAGTTTTGGTATTTTCCACAGACAAATAGAACTGAAGACCAGCTCTTTCTAAACAGACTTGATATGCGCAAAAGAAGCATTATAGAATTAATGGATCCAAAGATGCTGAAGACTAAGAGATGTAATTACCTTCTCCAGTGCAAGCGCACGGCCTAGGTCCAGCTTCAAGCCATCGTTTATGACCGACTTGTACCTCAAAACCAAGTCATGGTTGTTCTTGATGATGGCCTCGGCAATTTCTCGTGCTTTCTTCAGCAACTGGCCTTCTTCAACCACATAATTTACGAGGCCCAATCGCTCGGCCTGCTCAGCAGTAAGAGGCGTGGCTGTAAGAGAAACTTCGCGAGCTTTATTGGGTCCTATGATGCGCGCGAGCTTCTGAGAGAGACCCCACGAAGGAAAGATTCCGAACCTGCAACGACACGCATTTGACAACTTCAACCAATCAAGAAGCCGCTTCTGTGAATTACTCAGAAAGTAGACCACTGCAATGGAGCGAGAACAAAACACTGAAAAGAGTGCTCTGCCACAATAAAGGGGAAAACCAACGAGTGCTCTTCTCTCTAGCCAAACACCAGGAAAGTATTTCCTTTCGCAAGAATAGAAGTCCAATCTCTTGGGAGCACTCCCATGTCCCTTGAAGAACCGATCTTTCATCGTAGCTTGTCATACCCAAGATCATCTTGTCTAATTCTTAAACAACGCATTTGTGGAGAGCTACACTTTGCATAGCAATTACGATAAATTGAACTTCGATGCGATGCGACAAGCTATGAAGAGAAATTGGTCTCTCGAGGAACCATAGAAAACCCCATCCAAGCTCTTGGCAACGAATTTTGCGAACCACCCGCGACAAATTTTGGCTTGTCGCCATGATTTTACAAAACAAGCATAGCGAGCTCAGCACATCATCACTGATCCTATCAAATCAAGACACACAGGTAAGATAGCCGCGACCCGACGAGTTGACGACAAACCTCCTTCTAGGAGACACAAATTCTGCAAGAAGTCGCACGCACGCACGTTGTCAACAGCAATTCGCATGAACCCGAAAGCGATGGCCAATTGCCCGAAGCAAAACCCGTTCTCGCTCGTTCACTTCCAGCCCCAGCTCAAAAGAAAGTCAACGAATCGCTCACCTGGCATGGGTATCGATGAACTTGGCTCCCTTCGCGGCCACCAGGATGTCGCAGGCGAGCGCGATCTCGAACCCGGCCGTCACCGCGAACCCGCCGATGGCGCCGATGATGGGCTTGGGGCACCGCTCCATCTGGGCCACCGGGTCCGTCTCCGCGTCCTTGACGTCGCCCTTGAACACGTCCTCGGCCGCCGTGAGGTCCACGCCGGAGCAGAACGCGCGGCCCGACCCGGACAGCACGATGGCCCGCACCGACCCGTCGGCGCCGAGGCTCCGGAAGGCCCGGGCGAGGTCGACCATCATCGGCCGGGTCAGGGAGTTCAGGGACTTGGGGCGGTTGATGGTGACGGAGGCGACGCCGTCCGGGTGGCGCTCGACGAGTATCAGGGGCTGGGGGTCCGCCATCGCCGCCGTCGACCGGAAGGTGTTCGACGAAATGGGAATGGATCTGCCGATGCGATTCCGTGCGTAGATGTGCGTGCCGGGGACGGAGCGGAGAGGTTGAGTTATCCACGTCGCCGACGGATGAGGGATGGGGGACACGGCCCATCCCTAACATTAATTAAATAATAACTCGAATAGATTTAATAGTACAATATGGAAAAAAAAAAAAAGTTGAAAGGTAAAAGTTGGTAACTTGTAGTTGATCAGATGGTAAGTGCTCTAAATAATGTTAACCGTTTCTTATGAAAGTTGATAATTTGATAAAAAAAGCCATAATTTACTAGGAAATAAGTTTAAAATACAAATACGAAAGCTAAAATTAGTTGGTAAATACTTCTAAAAATATGACCAAGTAAATACCGTATGAAATGTAATTTTCAATGATGTCTTGCCTGATGCAATACATGTCGGCATACATGAATTTCGATCCTTTAAAACTAGAGCCGAGGTCTGCAACGAGGCTTCTCGATTGGGTATTAAATAATTGAGCCATGTGATTCGAGAAGCCGATGCAACTATATGTGGTAGCTCCATAGATGTCCCTTTCAAACGGTATGCAACCAATCAGCCCCACATTACCTACTCCAATTTTCCTCGTCCCAAGATCATAAATTCTCTGCGAATAACATCAACCATTTTTATGAAACATTTATAACGAATGATTTTCAGGAACCCGATGAATGGCTGGGTAGTAGAGAATCTACTCATTGTGGAAAAAAGGGCACGCAAGGTTGCAAAGTATCCTAAAATTGGGATAAATACACTAGAAGTGCCAAAAGTTATATACAACACTTATTTTGGTGCCAAAAGTTTTCGTCGGATCACTTAAGTGTCAAATCGAAGGAAAAACAATCACTTTGGTGCCACCGACGAGAAATTCCGGTCAAAATGATTATGTGGCTTTTATATATATATATATTGAAGAAGATTGTCCATGTGGAATGGCATAAAACGACGTCATTTTCCTTTCTCTGTAAGAAAGGACAATGTTTTATGCCATTCCACGTGGACTCACTTACAAAACAACGTCGCATTGCTCTATGGCCAAAACGGTGTCGCTGAAGAGGGAGTAAAATACAGTTCATACATGCGGCATACAAACTACAATTCTCGCTCGACGCCAGTCGTAGCTCACTCACCCACCGTCGTTCGCTCATATGGTAAGTGCCGATGCGATTCCGTGCGTCAATGTGCGTGCCAAGGACGGAGCGGAGAGGTTGAGTTATCCACGTCGCCGACAGATGAGGGATGGGGGACCAGGCCCATCCCTAACATTAATTAAATAATAACTCGAATAGATTTAATAGTACAATATGAAAAAAAAAAAAAAAAAAAAAAAAAAGTTGAAAGGTAAAAGTTGGTAACTTGTAGTTGATCAGATGGTAAGTGCTCTAAATAATGTTAGCCGTTTCTTATGAAAGTTGATAATTTGATAAAAAAGCGATAATTTACTAGGAAATAAGTTTAAAATACAAATACGAAAGCTAAAATTAGTTGGTAAATACTTCTAAAAATATGACCAAGTAAATACCATATGAAATGTAATTTTCAATGATGTCTTGCTTGATGCAATACATGTCGGCATACATGAATTTTGATCCTTTAAAACTAGAGCCGAGGTTTGCAGTGAGGCTTCTCGATTGGGTATTAAATAACCGAGTCATGTGATTCGAGAAGCCGATGCAACTATCTGTGGTAGCTCCATAGATGTCCCTTTCAAACGGTATGCAACCAGTCAACCCCACATTACCTACTCCAATTTTCCTGGCCCCAAGATCATAAATTCTCTGCGAATAACATCAACCATTTTTATGAAACATTTATAACGAATGATTTTCAGGAACCCGATGAATGGTTGGGTAGTAGAGAATCTACTCATTGTGGAAAAAAGGGCAAGCAAGGTTGCAAAGTATCCTAAAATTGGGGTAAATACACTAGAAGTGCCAAAATACATACAACGCCTACTTTGGTGCCAAAAGTTTTCGTCGGATCACTTAAGTGCCAAATCGAAGGAAAAACAATCACTTTGGTGCCACCGACGAGAGATTCCGGCCAAAATGATTATGTGGCTTATATATAAATATATATATTTAAAAAAAAAATTGACGTGGCAAAAATTGAAGAATATTGTCCATGTGGAATGGCATAAAATGACGTCATTTTCCTTTCTCTGTAAGAAAGGACAATGTTTTATGCCATTCCACGTGGACTCACTTACAAAACAACGTCACATTGCTCTATGGCCAAAACGGTGTTGCTTAAGAGGGAGTAAAATACGATTCATACATGCGGCATACAAACTACGATTCTCGCTCGACACCAGTCGTAGCTCGCTCACCCACCGTCGTTTGCTCACCCACCGTTGCTCGCCTACTGTCGCTCACCCGTTGTTGCTCAACCACCACCGTAGTTGCACCATCGTTCATTGTCATTCGCTAACTGTGTCCCCAACTCTCACTCACTCTAGGTTTGTCATGTTCTCTACATGGGTCAATTGAGTAAAAAATTTAAGGTTTCAACAGGCAAGTTAGGGCGCGGAGGGAAAATTGAGGGCTTGGCTCAAGGGGAAAGTGGTGGGGATCTCACTTTTGTGGGGATTGAATAGAAAAATTTAGGGTTCCATCGTTCGCTTTCTTTTGTGGGGACTGAATAGAAAAATAAGACGCGGGGGGGAAATGGGGGCTCAACTCGGAGGGAAACAGTGGTGAGACCTTATTTTGTTTAATTAGTTGGACTGTTTCTGTGGGGGACCAAATGTGATTGAATTGAAAAATGGGTGGTGGGAATCTCACTTTGTTTATTTAATTCGGCTTCCTTTGTTTCTGTAAAAAGACCAAATTGAATAAATTGGTCTCCTTTGTTTCTTTCGACAAAACAACAAGGACCTGCTTGTGAAGTTGTTGATTCTATCACATGATCCCAAAAACTAATGATTTTTTTTTCTTCCTTAAGTGCAGCATCGACATGGACGAGAATCAGGTAAGCATCATTGTTTGTTATGGTGAAGAGTTTGTTATTGACACCGAGGACTGGGAATATACTGGTGGAAACGAATGTATCATCTATGTCAATGTTCGAAAGCTATCATATATTGATTTTGTGAGGGATTTGGTGTATTTTTTATGATGCAAAGTGCAAAAAATACATTATTGTGTTCCTGGGAATGAATTGAATGATGGCTTGAGATTTTTTAATGACGATAATAGTATTAAGGATATCATTTACTATTATCTTCACGGTGACGAAGTTAGGGTATATGTTGAGTATTATAGTAATGATGAGGATGGTGAGGATGAGGATGGGGATGGGGATGAACAGACCACCATCGAAAGAAGAAAAGTAAGGGATCCTACTCAAGCGAGTAATCAAGTTGGGGATGAGTTTAGGTTAGATGAAAGGTAAAATGAGAGGGAGAGAAGTCATATTGATAGAGATGAACAAACATGAAGATGTCTTGAAATCTCGGTGAAGATGTGGGCAATGAAGACTTCATTGGATTAGAATGGGAAGTTGCTCTATCTAGTTAATCGGAAGATGAATATTTGGCTTTAGTAAGTTTCCCAAGTGACAAAGATGATGATGAACTCACACAGTCAAGACAAAAGTAAATAGAATTTCTCAGAAAAAATATTTGCAACTTCAGGAAAGAGGCCCAAGCCAATAAATAGGGATGGAGCTTTAGATGAAGATAATAGAAGTGAAGACGAAGAAAGCTATGGCGATGAAATTGCTGGTTCGGAGAATGAGCTTGTCAATGATGATGAAAACCTGCTCATGGAAGAAAAAGTAAGTACCCTTACTATGATCCAACTATTGATAAACCTGTTTTGTCTATGGGCATGAGATTTGACGATGCCAAACAATTAAAGAAAGCTATTGTCAAGAACTCCTTTGCTAAACAGAGGAGCATTGAATTCATTAGAAATACAAAAGAATTTGTAAGAAGAAAAAGTAAGTACCCTTTCTATGATTCAACTGTTGATAAACCTGTTTTATCTGTGAGCATGAGATTTGACGATGCCAAACAATTAAAGAAAGCTGTTGTCAAGAACTCCATTACTGAACATATGAGCATTGAATTCATTAGAAATACGAAGGAATTTATGAGAGCTAAGTGCTCACAACTCAATTGTTCATGAAAGCTCTATGGCACACTGAGTAGGAATGGGTCATTTCAGATTAAGTCATTCCAGAAAGAGCATACTTGTCCAATTATATTTAACAATAAAATGGTAACAAATGTATAGTTATAAAAGCATTTTTTCAATACTATCAAAGCAATGCATGAAATCAAAAGTTCTCAGTTTCAGCTGTTAGTGAATGAGCAATTAGGGGTTAATGTGTCAATAAATCAATGCAAGAGAGCTAAGGTGAGAGTGATGAAAATATTGATGGGTCGGTACAAGGAAGGAGATACTCAGATATGGGATTATGCTAGCGAATGCATGCTTCAAAACCCATCTAGTAGGGTATATATAGAGGTTGTAGAGAGGCCACTCCCTAATGTTTGGCCTAGATTTGATAGATTTTATGTCTATTTTGATGCATGCAAACAGGGCTTCTTGGCTGGTTGTAGAAGAGTTATATGATTGGATGAATGCTTATTAAAGGGTTTATGCAATGAGAAGTTGTTGGCTGCTGTGGGGAGAGAGGCCAACAATCAAATGTTTCGATAATTTGGGTGGTGGTGAAGATAGAGAACAAGAATACTTAGTTTTGGTTCCTAAAAAATTTAATGGCTGATCTTGAGATAACTGATGGGGGAGGATGGACATTCATGAGCGACCAACAAAATGTAATACCATTGTCAATTAATTCATTTCCTTTTAATATTAATTACTCACATATTTTTCCTAACTTGTATTTATTTGGTTTGAATTTTTGTAGGGGCTTATTCTTGCATTGGCTGAGTTGATGCCACATGCTGAGCATAGAATGTACGCGAGGCACATATATGCAAACTGGTCAAAGAACTTCAAAGGAGATAGGTTGCAGAAACAGTTTTGGCAGATAGCGAAGGGTACCAACATAGCCGATTTCATATTAGTCAAACATGAATTGTTGCAGCTAACAAATGAAGGTTTTGATACACTTCTTCAGACATAAGCTAAGCACTGGTGTCGGGCCCTCTTCAACAAAGAGTTCAAATGCGATGTCATTGACAACAACCTCAGTAAAGCTTTCAATGATAGAATTTTAAAGGCCAGGTGCAAACCAATCATCATCATGCTTGATGATATTCGAGTTATGGTCATGACTAGACTACATAGGTAAAAAGATGAGGCTACGAAGTGAACTAGAGACTATGATTCTAAAATTGTGAAGAGATTGGAGGCAAACGTTGCTGTTAGTAGGTTCTGACATCTAGTTTGAAATGGAGATAATAGATATGAGATCATTCAAAATCATGATAAGTATATTGTCAACCTAGATAGAAGAAAGTGTTCATACCGAGCCTGGCAACTAAATGAAATTCCCTATGCCCATGCCATTTGTGCTATTTAGATGAAGCAAGAAAACCCATATGATTACCTAGATGATTGGTACAAAAAAAGCTCATACTTTACTTTGTACCAATTCATGATGCAGCTTATCAGAAGTAGCAAATTTTGGGAGCCAACAAATCATGAAAGCCCTCTACCTTTGCCACTGAAAAAGCAAATAAAAAAGCCAAAAAGGAGACGAAGAATGCAGTAAGAAAATGCATCAAGTCAGAGGATGAGTAGGACTGAAGTAAAGATGAAATGCTCCTATTGCCACAAGGAATGGCACAATAAGAAAGATTGTGAGCTGAAAAGGCAATATCAATAGCAAGATGTAATGGCTAATTTAGTGCCAGGAACAGGACCTACTGAAGAGTTTCTTGTTAGGCCTACTGAAGGGAGGACAGAAGGCCCTGCTGTAATGCCTACTGAAGAGCAGACAGAAGGCCCTGCTGTAAGGTAAGTATCCTCTTTGCCTTAGTAACTTTTCAGTGCATATTCAATAAAGTTTGATGGTTGACCATGTGTACTGGCTTCTCTTGTCTTTTTTCCTTTGTCATGCACTTGTAATTAATTTGAGAAGTTTTCTCCATTTGTTTCCACCATGAAAATGAGTAGATGTCTAATTATTTATTCCAATTGGTTATAATCCTGATACAGTACATTGTTGTAAGGCCCACTAAAGGGCAAAAAAAAAAAAAAGTCTTGTTGTAGGCCCAAGTGCAGGGATAGGGATTGGAACAGGCATGACAACAACAACAACAATCGAGTCCATTGTTGAGTAAACGAGAAAAAAATATCCTATAAGTTGTATATCGCCGTGTTTGTCTTTTATGGGCTGAAATTTAAATTTATTATGTGTTTCTCAGATGAGAAGACGAGCAACTACACAAGTTGCACAGGTTGCTCCCCCATTTGTTGCTGCTGAAAATGATGTACCACAGCGAACAAGAGGGACTCTTGGAAAAAGATTAAGACAATATGGTTATAGGATTTACACAAATGAACGTACTGTAATGACTATTTTGAATGTAAGATTTATAAGCCTCATGCATTTAATTTGTTGTACTTCAATTCATTTGGTTAACAATATGGTTATGTTCATATAGCCTGGGAGAACTTCGGAAGTACTTATCTCTCAAGGTGGGCCAACTCAAGAATCAAGGGTGCAGCCAAAGAAGAGTGCTCCAAAGAAGAAGACAACGAGTATAGTTCCAAAACAGCCATCCAAAAAGAATCCAGCACCGGTTTCATCTCAACCAATTGATCATGGGAGTAATAGTGATCATATGGACCAACACATGACACATGCTAGAATAAAAATAGCATCTGTCAAGAACAAGGAAAAGGAGGTGACAGAAAGGCCAGTTAAAGAACCTGCACATCTAATTCGAAAGAGAGCTTGGATTATGAATCAATTCAAAGCTCAAAAAGGAAAATGAGGTGGGAATGTTGTGCATATTGACTTATGGGAGGGTGCTGGACATGATCTCTTTTTTTATGTGGTGCTGGACATTGTCTCTTTTTATGTTTTCTTTTTTTAAGAGGGTGTTGGATCTGGTATCTTTATTGATGGTAGTTGCTGCCATTGTTTTTTGAGGAGGGTGCATATTGCATTTTTTTTTTTTTTAAGATGGTGCTGAACCTTCCGTGATTAGGGAGTGAAGTTAGACATGTTGTTCTTTTGTAAAGAATCAATCAATGTCAATGGCAATAGATGTTTTTGTTATTTTCTCTTGTGTTGGTTTCGGCTAGTAATGCTGGCAAGACAGTTATGCTGTATAATTTTTTGCTATTGGTGCAATGTTCTTATAAGGTTGATATTGTTTTTAGAAGTGATGTGTGCATATACTGTTGTTGGTTGAAGTTGTGGATGCTAATAAATTCGTGAGTTCTAGTTGTATGTGCAGGTGCAATGCACCAGCTCGCCTTGGTATATAATTGTGGGTGCTGCATCTTGTTGCATCAACACTTGTATGGGCTAGTGCAAGAACAAGATGCACCAGCAACCCAACTGCCTTGAAACCTCCCTCTTCAAATGGTTGACCATTTGGGGGAAAAGATACTAAACGGCATCATTTTGTTGTTTGTATGTTGATTGTACTTTCCAACGATCCACGTTGGCTTCAAAAATTAATAAAAAACTGTCACGTCGGATTTCCAGCCAACTAGATCGGCGTTGGCACTGAAATGATCGTTTTTCAAAAATTTTGGCACTCAAGTGATCTAAAATAAATTTTTGGCACCAAAGCGAGCACCGTACATAACTTTTGGCACTTCTAGTGTACTTACCCCCTAAAATATGTATGCCATATCAACATGAACTGGCCAGTGTATATGCTCTCTGTCCTTCTCTCATTGAATTCAAAACCAAAGATTTCGGCTAGAAAATGGCAAAAGAATGTGATTCTGGTGAAGGAAGAATTTTGACAGAATGACTCAATGATGTATACTGTGTTTGAAGTAAAGACTCTGTTCATTTCGTCAGGAAAATGCCGATGAATTCGGCCAAGGAATAATCACTGCTGCTGGATGCAATCACGATGCTTCACCATAAGATCAACCACAATACCCGGATTGGAGGCGGAGAACAACAGTTACAATCTTTGATTTTACAAGTCAATAATGCTAAAAATCTTGCTATATCTGTAAAAATTGCTGCGAACAAATCAAGACCGTGACTCAACAGGGGACAAATGAAAGGTCAATGGTGAGCATATAGATGAACAATGAGTGATCTAATACTGTATCCGATGCAGGCTACGCTACTGAATAAAAGCCATTTGCTTTGGGACTCTCAGCCTATTGCGTCGAGGGTGGGCAGCATTGAATGTCACTGCCAAATCATTCCAATGCACGATACTCTAATAACCTCTAGGGTATGCCCAAGAATTCTGCCGTCAATGCCGAAAGTGTCCACCTTCCTTGCTCAAGAGTCGGCTTCACATCCATGCATTTGCTTACTCTCACGGATCTTTGAAACTGTACTCGACCGATTACCCGGCTTGAGAAGGGACTCATTGCGGGAGTTTCGGCCGACCCAGTTCCTTCACAAATCAAAAGAGAAATTGTTTACTTACACTCGACCCCCAACGAACCTTCACTCCCCTCCAACTCTTGTAATCTATCTTGGAAGTTGATGCAGATCACTCGAAATAGTAAGTCCCGCCCATGACTGCATTTATGTCATTGAACTTAAAGTAGTAAATCCTGACTGGAGACACAGAAAAAAAAAAAGGAGAAGAAGAAGAATAAGAATAAGATAGCTGGAGAGTTCATGTAAAAGCTTGATTTGAGCAGCAACATTAAATGCATTGGCTGCGTCTGTAATCCGTGATTCAACGGCGATATCTAGATGGGGTTGGTTTTGGAGAGTTATTGCGTGCAAGTGCTAGCCCACCACTATATCTTAATGGTTGCTCTCCAATTCACGCTGATGATATTGTTTTTCCCTACTTGAACTTGTCAAGAAATGGGAACTTCGAGGTCGAACTATTTTGTCCATGGGATCTTGTTGACGAGTGCTCTAAGACACTTACGAAACATGCTTGTTGACGAATTGTTTTATATTCGAAACATTGATTATGTACATGATGAGGAAAGTTATTGGATTCAGAAAATAAGTTGATAATTTGATTTTGTAGTTATAATTCATGTACGGTTAAACTAAATGAAAGTTAGTAAACACCTCAAATAAGAGTTGATAATATAGAGCTGGTTAATAAATTCATCAGCAAAAAAATTGGTAAATCAAAATCAATTAAACCAAACAAATTTGGTTTGTGCCTTGAATAAAAGTTGGTAAGCCGAAAAAAAAGATTGATAAGTAACTCAAGTCTGTAAATTTCTATTGGAGTTAGTAAGTTACTTCAATGCTAGGTGGTAAATCGGAAGTGGCTCAAACAAACATCAAGAAGTGGCCTAAACAAATGGTAACCTAAAACTAGGCCATAACTTAATCCGATTAAAATTGGCTATCCTTTCAAACTAAGATTGATCATTAAATATAAATATCGGCAACTTTAACATGGTAAGCAATCCAATATGTTATAAATTATCAAACAGAAGTTGGTAATTTAATATGTGAGTTGATAATAAGTCATCATATAAGTAATTTACCAGTCACTTTTATGTTACCAACTTCATTTGACATTCACCTCCTTTTTCATAATTTTAGAAGCATGGAATACTGTTTTGAGCTTCCTTGCCTGAGACAAGAACATCTTTTTCCCCATGTGTCAAGTTACATATATAATTTCAAATGAATAGCGTTGAATATCCGTGGATGGTTTACTGTTTCCTCTATGTAAAACCCTTTCTCTAATCCAATTAGGCGAAATCCGAATCGATCACTAGCTATATCCATGCATATATGTCTCACTTTCTGCTGCTTATTTGATCAGGATTCAACGAGTTGCCGGATATTCATCGGCGTGATATCTTGAACTCCACCATCAATAAGACGCTTCGCAATTATGACGTTCGTAGCATCCGAAGGATGGTATGGATCCCAGAAGACATACTTCGACCTGTCCGGGCAAACACTAGAAGGCGGACCGCAAGGTATCAGACCCCCAAACCGACCTGCAGCGTAGCAGCATGACGAATTTGGGTTTTCAAAACCTGCAAGAAAGGTTTTCCATTGAAATCAAGAATCGATCATCGTTAGTTAGCGAATCTGAGACAGACGTAAGGAAGAAGTAGAGATTGCAGTGTAGTGCTGTACCGTATGAAACGTAATTGTCGATAATGTCTTGTACGATGCGATACACGTCGGCATAGACGAATTTTGATCCTTGCAGACTTGAGCAAGGTCTACAACAAGGCTTCTCAATTGGGTATTAAATAACCGAGCCATCTGGTTCGGGAAGTCGATGCAAGAATCTGTGGTAGCTCCATTGGCGTCCCTTTCGTACGGTATGCAACCTATCGGTCCTACATTTGCTACGACGATTCTCCTTGCACCCAGGTCATAAAATCTCTGCAAATAACATTAACCATCTTTATAAAGGATTATTACGAATATAACTTTCGGGAATAAAATGCGCGAAATTTACCACAAGTTGCTGTCTATATCTGGAGATCATTGCGTTTACGAAAACTTCTGGAGATATTAATTTCTGCTCAGCCATGGAGACCACTGGCGTCAAGTAGTTATTGATGAAATCATTCGATCCGATGGTGACCGAGAAGAGGGCTGTCTTAAACAGCTCCGTGGCTGCAGAAATGCCGATGCCAGAGATTATGTCTTGCCTCGTATTCTCAAAATTATCTAACTGCCCATCCAAGTTTATCCGACCGCCCTGTCATCCGGTTCAAATTGTGTTACTTTAACTTATCAATTGAGTATTGATGTTCGCATTTTTGTTGTATAGTTGCTCAACTGCAGAACGAAGATTATGTATAATCGTGTCATGGATTTGATAACTACAATCACGATTCGAGAAGATAACAATGCTCACAAATAGATGTCCAGTGTGGTTAAGGATTCCGCCTGCACCGGAAGCGTAGTTGACCCCCTGCAAGATGACGGGCCAAACCGTTGTCGGAGCCAGGTATGGAGGAGTATAATCCTTGAAACCCAACTCTTCGCCTGCAAGTGGAAAACAATGAGCAGTGCAGAATACGATCGTCAGAGAATCCAGCCTCGTGTCTACAGTTTGGCAAGATCGAAAAACTTGCCTATGATGTCAATGATTGTTCTTCCGTTTGTGAACCGTCCCGTTGGGCCGCCAAAGTCAATCCCATTGGGGATGTAGTTGGCCTTTGAAAGTGAAGAGATGTAGTTGTTGTTTCCAACATCAACCAAGGAATCTCCGAAAACGAAACTTGCCGAAACGTTCTTGGCAAAGCAACTTCGGAGCAGGAACAAGAGAATCAAAGTCCCAAAAGTTAACCCGATGAATGGCTGTCTAGCCGAGAATCTTCTCATTGTGAAAAAGGGAAGTAGAAATGCAAAGTACAACAAAATTTGTATGCTATATCAATGTGAACTGGTAAGTTTCTATGCTTTCCGTTTATCTCAGTAAATTCAAAACCAAAGAATTTGGTAGAGCAAATGGCCAAAAGAATTTGATTCTGGTAAAGGAATAATTTAACAGAATGACGCAATGCTGAATACCGTGGAAGAATCAAAAGTTGTTCATTTCTTCATGAAAATGCCGATGAATTCAGTGAAGAAACAGTCACTGCTCCTATACACAGTTCCGGCACCTCGTAACCGAAGATGAGAACACCCAAGAGCAACAATAATCTTTGATTTAACAAGTTGCTAATGCTAAGAACTTGCTGTGTCTGTAAAAATGGGTCCAAAGAAGTATACCCAGAAAGGCTCTGTAATGCAGTGAACGAATCAAGACTGCGATTTAACTCGGGACGAATGAAGGGTCAGCGATTAGCATTCAGATGAAGGATGAGTGATCTGTATTTAATGTAGAGTAGTCTACTATGTCAACATCGAATGTCACTGCGAGATCAGCACCAACCTGTGAAAACAAAGCTCACATTAGAGTCCCAATGCACACGGTTTTCTATCAACCACTTGGGGCATGGCTAAGAAACCACACTCGATCCGAGGCCGGCGTGAGATGGGACCGGTCGAGGTAGTTTCGGACGACGCGGCGTCAGCATTAATAAATGAACACGAGGAAGAAAAAAACTGCTGGAGTCCGTGCGCTGTTTACTTCGCTCAACTGCCACGGGACCTGACTCCCATTCAACTTGCCGAATCGATCTCGGAAGTTAATGCCTGTCGCTTAAAAATAGCAAGTCACGCCCACTGCTGCATTCATGCATTTGTACTTGAAGTAGTAAAATCCTGACCGGAAACCGAGAAAAGAACAGGCAAAAGGAAGAAGAATAGACGGCCACATCGTTAAATCTGAGCTGCTGTTCCTCGACCAACAGCAAGAAAGCTTGACTTGAGCAGCAACATTGAATGTATCTGACTGCGTCTGTAATGCATGATTCATCGGCCATCGCTGGATGGGTTGGTTGGAAGAGTTACTGCGTGCGAGTGCGTGCTAGCCCATCACTACATCATAATGATTGCTCTGCCGATTCAGTTCATGCTGATATTGTTCTCCCCCACCTTGAATTTTTCGAGAAATGTGAACTGTCGCTGTGCATTATTCCATGCCCGGGTCTTGTGGACGAGCGCCCTCGGACACATAGTTAAAAATGGGTATCTCATGAGGACAGTCAGTGTGTCGAGATTTGCAATATTTCCATATTTGGTTACTTAACAAGTGTTTTTTTTTTTTGGTAATCTAGGACTATTTATTGGAGAAAAATGTGTACAAGCAAACTTAAGGGGGGCTTAAAGTTGTTTAGGAACCCCATATCGATGCAAGATTTGAGAACATCTTAAATTATTAAACCCATTTAACTAGTTTCTTCAAAAAACAAGTGACCCATATATGACCCATTTATGATTTAAATGAGTCATATATGAGTCTAAGACCCATTTTGCCACCTCTAGCCTTAATCGACGAATCAACGAGCAAACCGTTGGCTATGTGTATCGAGCATCTTAGCGCTGGCCTTTATGACCACTCGCTATGCATACCAACTATGATAATTCACATCATTACTTATATTTCAGGACCGATGTAGTGTGCCAAAATTGGGCCCGTCAAAAATGGTCCAAAACTCATGTAATAACCCAAGAACATTTAAATGGGTCATAAAAATCTTACAAGCCATGGGTTCACTACGAACTCATTTGCAAGCCACTGAAGGCTTAACCCATTTAATAAGCCTCTACTTTTTCAAGTCACTTCATATTAGATATGGATATGGAGATGTGCCAGGCCAACTTTTATAATTCTTATTATTTTCTTTTTGGAAAAAAATCATCAAAAATCTTAAATTTTATTTAATGTGATAAATTCACCCTCAACTTTTTTTGTGACACCAAAAACTCTAAACTTTACCAACTGTAATACATTTACACTAACTCTATGGTTGAAGGGCATTTT
This sequence comes from Eucalyptus marginata, assembly GCA_014182565.1. Taxonomy (NCBI): domain Eukaryota; kingdom Viridiplantae; phylum Streptophyta; class Magnoliopsida; order Myrtales; family Myrtaceae; genus Eucalyptus; species Eucalyptus marginata. Next base: position 6,043,473 of record CM024585.1, read on the forward strand.
CATTTTTTAATTTTTAATTTTTTTCTTTTTCTTAATTTTTTCTATTTTTCCCTTTCCCTTTCCTTTTTCTCTCTATTTTCTTCTTCTCTCTTCCCTTCGCCATCGACAAAGGGAAGCTGGCTTAGGTGTCGAGTGAGGGTCGGGCAAGCGAAGGCAGCCCTTGCCTAATGGCAGCCTCGCCTGAGTCTGGTGAGAAGGGGAAAAAGGAAAAAAAGAAAAAAATTATCCCTATAATTTGGGGTAAATGTGTCACGCAAGTATATGTTTGGGGTTTTTATATCATGAAAAAATTTTAATATAAATGTGCCACGGTTGGTAAAATTTGGAGTTTTTTGTGTCACAAAAAAAAAAATTCAAGGTAAATTTATCATATTGGGTAAAGTTTAAGGTTTTTTTTTTTTTGGTATTTTCCCTTTCTTGTTTCTTTCTTTCTTTTCCTTGAGCCAGGGCTTCGTGGTCCCAAAAGTTGATCACAGACATAGAAGACAAAAGGGAAAATAACTAAAGAAAAAAAAATCATTTTTTTAAATTGCAAAAATTATTCACCAGATGAGTATCTAATGTCATTACTAAGAGAGACTTCGATAGTCAATCTTAAAAGCATTTGACATACAAAAGTCTAAAAGAAATAATTTGTTAGAAAATTATAAAAAACAAATTATTTTTAATTGAGTTAAATATGAAAGTATTTCAGTAATATAAATCAGGTTAGGTAGAGGTAGAAAAAAATGTATTATGAATAAATGAATTATAAACCAACTAATGGTTCAATTTGGGTTGGAGCATTTATTTATCATTATCCTTAAATTGGGGGTGTATGGCAAACCAAAGAAGGAGGAATCACGTGCATTTATACATAGAATTTTATATGAAATTTTATGTTATTTATCGTGTGGATTGGGTTTATTGAATAAGATAAGAATAATAAAATCCAATTCTGGAAGTCTGTCTGTATAATTAGAGCAATGAGTAAATTATGCTTGTTAGTCCACAGCAGATGGAGAATAATCAACACCTATGTGTCCATTTCACTCCTATGAACGAGATAACATAATTGAGCAAAAGGGAAAAAGAAATTCAGAATTTGGCTTCTTTAAAGATGCATTATCAACAAGGTTAAAAATTAAAGTAAAGAATTGGTTTGTCGCTACAAAATATGTGAATTAGCAATCAGGTCAGTGCCTTCTCATTGAAGCTAAAATACAAGTTGCTGGACTTCACAGCTAAGATCCACCTTTGAGGCGCGCCACCTCCGCCGCCGCTAGCATCGCCACTGGCACCTCCTCCTCCTCCTGCACTTCCATAGCTTCCACTTACACCACCACCTCTGCCACACAAAACAGCCGCCAACTGTCCCCCATCTATCCTTCCAAAGCCATAATTTGGACCACCACCACCACCACCAAAATCCTCCACCATCTTTCCCATCACCAATGCCACATTTGAATTCTTCTCCTCCAGCACCTCCTATGCCACCACCGGAACTAGCACCGCCACCACCGACTTCTCCCCAACATCACCACCTTCCCCACCACTTTGCCACCTCCCAGGCCGCTGCTGACACTCCTACCTGCGTGACTGCGTCCCTTCCACCCCAAAAATCCTACTCCAGCACCATTGCCTTTTCCAGGTTCAATTCCTACTCAACCACCCTTTTGCCCCTCTAAAATCCTACACCACCTTTGCGTTCCAGAGCCACTGCCACCCCTTCTCTACTACCACCGCCACCTTCGCCACCGCCAGCTCCACCAACACCTTTTCCACTTCCAAAACCACCAGTGTCGCCATCCCTTTTTCCATGTCAGAAAGGCATCAGTGCCTCCTCCGGCACCACCACCTTCGCCACCTCCCACTCATGGCACGCCACACTTTCCTACCCAGCCACCCCCAGCTCCACCAAATCCTCATCCACCCACTCCCACCACCAGTTTCCTACCCCACTCCACAGCCACTCCGAACTTCTAGATCGACAACCTGATCAAATACCCCTCCAGCTCCGCCACTTGATCTTTTGCTCCACCATCCTCACGAAATGCTAGACCTACAACTACACCACCTCCCTTCAGCACCACAACCCAAGCCTCCTCCAGTGTTGTCAGACAATTATAGACCGCACAGATTACTCCAACATCTTTGTTGACAAAGGGAGAAAAAGCACCACCTGCACAACGTACGGTTTTGAGGATACTTAGTCCTACTTTTAGTACCGCATACGAGCAAATATAGGAGATGATATAATGGTGCCATCCGAGACTCTCCCTGTCCCTGCGTTTCGTGGGCTACTCGTACTCACCCCCGTCACAACATAAGGAGGACAAAGTCGAGCATTAGAAGCGGAGATTTACAGAGGCCAGTGAATATAATCAGTCATGTCCCCTATTCCTCGACTACTCGTGCAATGCAAATTAGCTAGTATGTAGTGTCCATTGAGATGCTTCCCCTTATACATGAATGCGTGTGTTAAGGCCTCATTGTAACTTTCCTAATTAGAGACATTCAAGTTGTTAGATGCAATTTTAACTCAAGATGACAGGGTCTTGTTCAACATTAACGATTACTTCCAACCCAGCTTCTCATAAACAAGCCACCGGGTCAGGGGCTGCAAATTGGAGAACAAGTCCCCAACACCTTCCAGGAGCAAAATCTAGAAGGTACTGGAAAGCAAAGAAGAAATGGTGTTCACCGTTTCCTCATGCAAACAAAAACATAGCTGAGAAAGAAGCCGACCAAATTCACACCTTGAAAACGTTCAGCCAATCCCAACGAATCCAATCATTGCACCTTCAAAGCTTTGGATTATTTTACCCATGCAAGTACTGATACCCAGCCAGTACATCTAGACTGCCTGACGCTGCAATGGTACGATGAGTCAGTACTCAGTACCCACTTCACACCCCATTAATCGCGTGAAAGTAGGACGCTGCAATGGTACGATGGTCCAAGAGTTACGAATTTTATCACCCTGTGCAAGCCCTTTCACATGCATCATTTATGTATAAAGTGCCAAAAAAAAATTCAAGCAGGAAGCATGATGGCAATTAGTTAACTTCATAGACATGACCTTCGTATTAATTCCTCACCAAGCAAAGAGGAACCATCTGTGGATCAGATTGTCTCGCCCGAGACCTCCTCTTTCCTAAAAGCCAGACTGTTGGCTTTATTACATGGTATATTACGAGCTAAAACTTAGAGAGTAACCCTGAGAAGGAGATACCGTTACAATCATTGTTGACTCTGTAACACCGTATAGACAATATGTATCTACGACACATGCTTACAGTGGGAGCACGTTGCGACTCAATTGTCCATATGACGCACTTCAATCACAAATCTACGTGGGAGACAGCTTTTCCAAATGGCAGCCTTGATTACATAGCAATCAGGTAGCAATTCTTGGTCTCAAAGGCGCAGCATACAGTTGTTGCATTAGGGTAGGAGGTCTGAAGAGATCTGAGGTTACATCTCAGGCTAAAAGATCATCTTCCATCTCTTGAGAAGTTGAGATTAAAGTTGGGGACCTTAAGAAGTGATATCTCCCAAATTCAGTCATGGAAGTTGACTGATCGAGTACCCATTTGCAGAATTCAGTTCCATGTTCGGTCCATCCAAGAGGGACTGGTTGAAGTTGAGAGGCAATTGAAATGTGATTTTGAGGTCCAGAAAGCTAGTCAATATCCTTTGATCCCTGAGGCATGGGAAGTTCAAGAGTTATGATGAAATAACATCTTTCCGACTCTCTAATATATTGCACTTCACCACTCATAAGCCTCAAAATCTTCCTGCACATGCTCAGCCCCAAACCTTCCTCAGTCATCCAACGACTGCTATGGAACATGTCTTGAACCAGCTCAGAAGGTAGACCTTCACCAGGACACACAATCCTTCATAAAGGGAACAAAATGATATAATTAGATTCACATTCATCATATATACCACAAGATCCAATCAGTAGGTTAAGGTACAAGAAGTCCACACAGCTTTTTTCCGCATGCACTGTTGAATGCTGCTAAATTTTAAATAGACATATGCAACTATTTGTTTACCGAGGCTAATTTGCTCATGAGGTATACGAACATAGGGACCGATCAGTGCATTCTCAATCAGCCAAAGAGGCATGCACGGTGATATTGCAGGATTCACATAATTACCACTGTTGAGAAAACTATTAAGAAAATCAGCATTCACTTTCATTATAGGGCAACTACACTGAAAGGTTTGAAGAGATTGAGAAGCTTCTATTAGTCCCCCTATAACAAAATAGGCCATCATTTCCCCCTATTACATCCAAGACACGACATAGACAAGAGTTCTTTAATATCTGGTGTCTGTCAAGGAATACCGCGTAGATAAGTATAAAGTTATCCAACGGAGCATGTATCTCAAAGAATATGTTTTTCCCCTAATGCTGACTATGCCATAATTCAATATAACTGAGTGAAAGAAGATAAATGAGCAGCTTGCCTCCCTGTATGATAGAAGTTTGTAGAAGTCTAAAAAATAGAATACACAGCATAGTACAATACGTTTCAAAACCAGAAAGGTCACAAATCGCCTCAAGCAAGCTCATAGTGGTCAAAACAAATTTGTTCAAAACATGACAGAGTTTCAATCTCCAAATCTGGTGATGATCACCAAAGACACTGGATAGTCATTTGATAAACACACATTGATTGAGAGAAACAGAACCTTAAAAATTGTCAGTATCCCACACTGACAATCCATGATAACAGCAATCCATCATTCTAGTATCTAAATCATGCATCAAATCTGATAACCATTAAGTTTCTGGAGCTAATTAACCCTCAAGAACACTGAAGAGTTAACAGAGACGAATTTTGGAAAGAAAGCCGTATCAGGAAACCATCTCAGAATTAGACAATGCATTATCCACAGAACATACTCAAAACAGATAGAAACCTATAAAAAGAATACCTAAATTCGTTGTGCACAAGAGTTAGTCCTCCATCAATTTGCTTCAGACTTGGATGCACGTGAATCTCCACCCAACCCTCAGGAGATGGAGCATGTCTCACCATATTTAACAAGAAATCAGCCAATACTTGTTGAATTCTCAGCTGATCACCACAGACAGCCAGAGTTTTGATTTCATCTGGAATATCACGAATCAATTGCAAACCCCGTTCTCTCAGCAATATCATTACTTGGCTAACCACAGCATTCATAACACTTCCAAGAAAGAATTCAGCCTTCTCAAGCTCCAATGAACTAATTAGAAGAAAAGAATTGATTAGACCACATTTTCACCAATAGCAGAATTGTGCTAAGCCAATAGATGAGAAACTAAGATTCCCTTTGCCGCAGCAGTTCAGATGCAGCAAACAATGTTACTCTAAAGTTAATTTTCTTCATGTTGATGAAAAAAGATAAGAATGCTAAACAACTATTTGTTCAGAATGCTTCAAAGCAGCCAAACCAATGAGACCAAAATATTTTTAAAACACATCTATCGACACACGAAACTGACTAAATAACAATAAGAGGGAGTGTAAAGATTCATCATACTTGGTTTGAACTCCAAGTCATAATGGGAATTAGGAATTAAGTGAATAGATCATCTTAAATAAGTGAGCCGCATTGAGTCAGTAGCATGAGGCTTAGCTTAGAGCTAGGTCAAAAAAGGAAGAAGAAAGCAGTCAAAATTTTTGAAAAACATTACTTTTTTCATTTTATTTAAAAGGTTGCACAGATGAATAACAGTACACGGCCAAAGTTCATCCCATTGATAAAGCTGTGGTATTTTGTAAAAACTCAGCAACCATTTCCAGTTTAGATTCTAAAACCGGTCCTGTTCAAACAATATTCATAAACAAAATTTACATTCCAAACCTTCCAAGTATAAGACAAAAGGTACATGTCCACAGACAAAAAGCAGGAGTAATTCAAAGCAAATATCTTCATGCATTAGCTTCTCCTAGGAAAGACCAAAACCTCAATGATTTATTCAAAATGGTCAAACAAACTCACCCATCTTCAATGCTTCGCAGATCAGCATCATTTATTATCCTCATCATCTGCTTCTCACAAGCAGCACTAGTCTCCAGAAACTGCTTTTGATCCTCAGTCAAGCCTGTGGCCTCCAAGAGTGAGTGAGTAAAACGTATGCCACTCAGAGGATTTCTTATTTCTTGACACATATAAGCCAACTCTTTCATTCTCGAAAAACATTTCTTGTCCTGCTGCCTCTGAACTTTCAGAGCTTGTTGCAGCTCAGGACTTGCAATTTGCAAAAAGCAGAAGGCTCCAATTACCTTCCCATCCATGCTGACCCTCTTATTAGCAGTCAAGAGCGCTTGCACATATTTACCATGTCGGTCAAAGAAAGAGAAAGGAAACTTGTCTGCATCCTGACCTCCGATTGCATTATGCAAAACAATCATGAATTTCGTCAATGCATCTGGACCTTTGAGCCGACAACAACTGCCAAAGACCTCCCCAACAAGCATCTTTCCCATAATCTCACCACGCGTCCAACCAGTGAGGTTTTCCACGGCAGTGTTCCATTCAGAGCAGCAAGTATTATCATCGCAAGCAAATATTGGAGGGATCAAAGGATTGGGACTATGAACAATAGCCTTGTAATCACCTTGGATGTGTATAAATTTGTCCATTACTATTTTCTGACCAGTAATATCTTGACCAACAAAGCAAACTCCAACTATGTTGTTCATATAATCCTTGCTAGAGCAAGCATTAACCACCACAAAAATAGCCTTCTTGTGGTGTTCCGCCCCGAACGTTTTCAACTTTATCTCTACATTTTTATCCTCTTCACCTGCACAAGTAATGCCCCCACAATTCAATGAAATACTCGACATTGCAGCATGATTGGCCCAAGAAAATTACCCATTTTCTTGCCAGTCAAAGTTAACTTAAAAATAGAGATGTGAGTGAAATCTACCAAACAGTTGTCGTTGGGGCTATACACCAACAATATTCTGTGGTGATTAGTTGGTGAGGCCCCAAAGTATTTTTGGAATCCCAAGAATGACATGAGATTTTATTTCAGGTCAAACTACAGTCTTAAATAGCATGTTGCTGATAGGAATGTTGCAGTCACACAGTTCCCGGTTGTAACAAGATTTTAGAGCCAAGATTCTGTGATACCCTTACTCGTGGAGATGAAAAGTAATGGGTTCTAAGCATACTTAAGGCAGTTTCGTGCCTGTGTCAAGAAGAATAATAAATTACAAGCATTGGAATCGTTGCTAACCACGTGAATTCCGCCTTTCTATAATATCATGCTAAGACCTCATGTTCATATTCTGTACGGTGACAAAATGACACGCATCATCTAGGGGGATTTCAGTATACTTCAAAATGGATCGGTTTGAAAATAAATGAATTGCTAGTCGTAGAATATTATTCTCGTCAGACTTAAACCTAACTAAAATAAGAAGGGTTCGGACAATTTGACCCTTTTCGGGTAAGTAAAAAAGGACGTAAGATAAGGGGATTATCCAGGGATTTTTCTCCCATTAATGTATCATAATCAGTAGGGAGATTTCATCCCTTGTCCGCTCTTTCCAGTATTTGACGTACCATAGAAATGAAATTAGGAATATCGAATCTATATCAAAGAAAGTTTTAACTTTTGGAATCAGGGTAACGACGAATGCAAGATGACTTATTCAAGCAATATATGAGATATTAATTAGCAATTGGTGATGAAAAGAATCTGCACATTTATAAGGCAATGTTTGACTCATCTTGGGTTTTATTTGAACTGCAATCAAATCATGGCAACAGCATCCCAGGTGATATGTAAACAATCAGGATGACAGCATCTAGGGAGTTGGAATCCGTTTGAAATTCTGTAGGCTAGAAGTTACTGCTAGTGAGATTTTTGCTGAAATCTCTAGCAAATTTTGATGGTTTAGACTTTAGAGATATTTTTATACTTTCCCTACATAGTTTCAAGAGAAGATTGCATGAATAAATATAAAGACGAGATGTACACCACGCTTGCTAATTTCAAGGAGTAAGTGACGGCCAAAAAGACATTCCAGGAGTAAGTTCCACTACACGCTTGAAGCAAACAAGTTGATGTGATTGTCAAGTATGTTGTTGCGCAAGACATGATGTCTTGATTCAAATTGAAGCTCTCATTAGGTGCTCATAAAAAAATATGGATGAGCTACCACTGGTAAATTTTCAGGAGTAGCTAGGCTCAATCCAGGTCAAGACATAGTCAACTCCTAACCAAGATATAGGGAAAATGTCTTCCCATTCAAGGGATGCATCTACTATGTGGGTGGACAGTTATCATCCTTTATCAAACAAGTAATGAACTTCACCTAGATGCTCTATCATGTCATGCAGAACATCTCCTACGAACTTTACAACTGGCATCAAATTGTGAAAAGGCTTACCTTGTAGGGCATGTTGCAAAAGTTTGTCAACAATCTCTTTTGATTCCTTAAAAACAAGATCATGAAGCAAGGACTTCCCCATCGCTTCTTCAACCGAGAGCCCCGTTAATTCTGCCATCTTTCCATTCCACCCATTTATGCGGCCATCAACATCCACAGCAAATATAGGAGCAGTTGCAGTTTCTATCAAACGAACCATCTCCCTTGCAACCGAGCTTAATTCATCCACGCCTTGCAACTCAAGATCCACTTCTGGAGCATTGACGACAGCCTTGGAGTTACTGGGCTCAGCATCTCTAAACGAGTCACGCAAAATGAGCTGCAGAGAGTGAATTGCGTCCATCTCTGCATTCTCCCATGGCAAACTCCGGCTCTTGACCACTTCCAAAAATGCCTTAAAAGAAGAACGTGGGTGCATCCTCTGCCCATCATCTTTATCCTCGGGATGATGTTTAGCACCACCCCACTTTATCTCTTTTGCTGTATGGGACCGAAACCAGAACAGAAAATCCCTCTTAGTGATATAAGCAACAGCCATCCCACATACTGCATCCCCAAGTGAGGCTGCCCCAGGGTATCCGGCATCAGCCAAACTGTCCGTGCTCAAACCAGTTGAGTCTCCATGAAATGCTAATAACCACTCCACAATATCCTTTATCTGGGGTTCCGTCGGCGTCACACCAAGTGGGTAGTACTTTCCTTGATAAAAGAGTGCCGCACCATCGCATTTCACCAGGTCCATGATACTAGGGCTCTGAGTGACAATTCCAGTAGGGGAATCCCGAAGAAGCATGTCACACAACAAGGTTTGGGTCCTCAAAACATGCTTTTCAGACAATTGAGATGCCAACTGCAATTCCATGTTTAATTGAAGTCCAAAGGCCTGCATCAAGAACTCACAGGCATATCGGAGTGGAAAAGGAATGCACCTGGCCGATGTGTGATGACAAACCACCAGACCCCATAGCCTCATCGAGTTTCGACCTCCGACGGCTTCTTCATCATTGCCATTTATAATGACAGCCATAGCTAACGATGCAATGGAGCCCATGTTAGCCATGTACTGTGCATGACAACCATGAGGGGCACGGAGTGTCGACCCAACCAAGCACAGAGGTTGCATCAGACTCTCGTCCTGTACAACAAGAACCGGCATAGCATGGCAGTCCGCAATCATCCTAACTCGGTTCTGCTTAAACAAGAACCTCGATGCCTGCGGAATATCAGTGGCAGGATAGTGCAAGCCAATATATGGCTCCAAATCCGCCCTCTTGCTCTCAGCCACGACCTCCCCATGCTCATCTTCATGAAACTTGTACACCATAACCCTATCGTACCCAGTAAGTTCCCTCACGCTCTCGACCACGGTGTCGCACAACAGCTTAATATCCCCGCCCGGAAGCGACTGCAGGTGCGAAATCGCCCTCACCGCCAACTTCTGCGACTGCACAGCCCCAGCAATGGACAGGGCAGGGTCCTCTGTCCTGGTGGGCTCCAAATCGATCACAATGCCCACATCAATCCTGTGCAGAATCGCGTAGAACGCCTTCCCCGAATTCTTGGAGTGAATCCAGAGGGGATTCAGCAGCATAATCTCCCGCGCGCCGAAGGCCTTCTCGAGCAGGGCCCCGCTGGAGGGGGTGAAGAGCGTACGGACGTCGGTCCCAATCCCGAGCACCTCGGGCTTCTCGAGGCTCGGCACGGACTGCGGGGTGAGCCCCAGCATGTCCCGCGCGTTCTCGCTGTAGGCGAGGATCCGGAACGCCGCCTCGTCGGCGGCAATCATGCAGCCGAAGGGCTGTATGTGGCCCCCCCGCTGGATCTTCGACAGGTAGGCGGTGATCTGCTGCTCGGGGACGGACTGCGTGGTGGTCCGGACCGACTGCGAGTAGTCGAAGGACCGGCCGGACTCGCCGGACTGCTCGAACACCGCGTGGAGGCGCGCGTCCTGCGTGTACTGCGCAATGGCCTTGCTCACGGAGTCCGTCGTCGGGTGCACCCCCCGCGCCGCCGCCCCCGCCGCCGCCGGCTGGTGCGAACTCGCGGCCTTGCTCGTCGACGCCATCCTCCTCCTCCTCCTCCTCCTCCGCCGCCGCCGCCGCCTCCGCCTCCTTCCCCCCGCTCTACTGAAGCGACGGCGTGCGGCGGCGCCGAATTGCCGGAGAATCTCGCATTCCGCGGCGGCAGAAATGGCGGTGGCGGTTACGCGGGCGGCGCGGCGGACTCTCCAGCTTCTTCTTCTTCTTCTCCTCTCTCTCTCTCTCTATTCTCTCTCAGAGAGAGAAAGTGGAGTCGGGAAAATCTCGGTTTGGCTGCTGCTGCTGCTGCGGGGAGGAGAGTATGGAGCGATGTTCGTGCCTTGTGCTTTGATTCCCTCTCTCTCTCACTCTCTCTCTCTCTCTCTCTCTTATTTTATTTTATTTTATTTTATTTTATGTTATCTATTTTCTAGTTTTATTTATTATTAATTAGTTTTTTCTTCCTTTCTTTTTCGGGTAATGTCGCGTTGCTTTTTGTTCACGTGCGACTTCGCTATCGGGCCTGTCCGAGCTGGAAGTGAAGCTCGCGTGCGGCCACGTGGGCGAAGTGCAAAGCAAGAGAGAGAAGCTAGAGAGAGAGAGGGGGAATTATTTGGGATGAGGTGAGAATGAGGTATGAGGGATAAATTGGGATTGGGTCTCCCCCTTTCCCTTCCCCACCCCCAGCTCATTCTTCCGTTCCCAGTGGATTTGGCAAAGTCAATGGTTTTTTTTTTTTTTTACGCAAAAATACTACCTGAATTTTGATTCAATATATAATATGAATCATGAACTTTTAATTTATTTAATGGGATTTATGAATTTTTTATATGTGTGCAAGTTAGTTCTTGGACTAAATGAAGATGTTAAATACTATCTTTTCATTAATTCAAATTCAATGATTGCATTGAAGATTTTCAATATCAAAAGTTCATAGACAACGTTGAACAAATTGAAAGTTCAGGGATGACATTGCATATTAGACTGAAGTTCGTGAACTATATTGAACGAATTGAGAGTTTAGGGATCGCATTGCACATTGAGCCAAAATTCAAAGACCATTTATGTCATTTTCCCTCTTCAAATCAACTTTCAAATAATGAGTTCCTTCCTCTCTATTTTTTTTATTATTAATATCATTGAGACAAAACCCCGTGACGCATGGGCCCTTACATTGACTCTTGTCTCGGGAAGAAATCTCAAACGAATGCGTGGTAAACAAATGTCCGACCAGCACGTGATCTTACTAGACGTGATGTTTGCTCATATGCCCTTCGAGACTGCACCGATAAAATACCCAAAAAAAAAAAAAAAAAGGAGAGATCATGGCTCAAGAAGCAACTCTCACGGGTGATCAGCCAAACTGTCCGGGCTAGCTACTTTTAGGGGGAGGGCTAATCTCCAATTCTAATTAGGAATATGTTTGTCTTATTCGGACATTATGTACATTGTCCCTATACATCTCAAGATTGAAGATTGTGTGAGTCCAAGGTGGGGCTAAAAAGCCATGCCTCCTCTTGGCATTTATGGAAGAGTTGAAGTTGCAGCCACGTGGGCTTGTTTGCGGAATCTTTTTGTGGAAATTGAATGGAGCCATGTTCCCTTCAAGTCTCTAGGTCATAAGTGCCTCCTCCTCTTCAGAATCGTCACCATTTGGATCCCACGTTATCGTGGACAGTGAACTGCCATAGCGGCTGGCTGAACTCCCAAGCTTTTGAACGTGATGCTTGGGAGCTAAGCTTTAGTCCATATGACAAGATTCATGGTTCAGCTTTAAATGTGTTTGGTTATTCCCATTTTCCTCTTGAATTTTTCAGCTCAGTTCCTATAGAAAATCATGGTTCAAGACCCAACTTTGAGGATAGAACTAGCAAGAGATTTTACTTTTCTGTGTGCAGCTTGAGCAAGTCATACTTTATGTGCGAAAATTATCCAATCAATCTTAAATTTATTATAGGATGTCAATTTTGTTATAAACTCTTTAATTTTGCCGATTCAATCCTATATCTTTGCGCGAAATTCCAATTGTTATGATTCTAGTCAATTTTTTGCAAAAAATTGCTAATATAGTGGTCTAGTCATCGCCGAACATCTTTTATGATACACCATCACGTCGACGATTTTCAATAGAAATTGATCGAAATGATTATATTGAAATGTTGTATTAAAGTTTCAAACCAAATTAGCAAAATTGAAAAGTTTATGATTGAATTGGCATCCATACAATAAGTTTTTGATTGATGAGACGATTTTTGATGCTTTAGGCCGATCCCATTTCGCCATAATCCAATGTTAGGTGGCACTTGCTTCTTTTGGTGTGGTGCACATGGACAATCAGCAGCTGGTAGCCAAGCATGATTGAGGCAAATCCTTGATATGCATGAGAAGATCCAAAAGACAATGATGATGTTCATGTTCCAAACTACGTTGTGTTGTTGAACCTTCAGCTTTGCATCCCACATCCTCTCATTTTTCTTCTTCTAATGACTAGTAAATATGCACCTTAATATGTTCTTTAAAAGCTCAAGGGAGGCAAGTGATCCATCAAGACATCATAATGTCACATCTTGTATTCCCACCCACTCGGGAAAAAAAGATTAGGTGGGAATCAAGAAGCCTATAGATGATGAAAGCAAACACCATGCCAGTACTTCGGTATTGAGTACCATCAAATAGGGTAAAATAGTAGCTCTTTGCCTTTGGAGTGATGTAGGGTGGTGTTATCGACCACGAGTTTCGCCTAGGCCTATCAATCGGCTGCTCAACTTATGTCCCTGGTTGATAGTTTTGAGCAAACCTCATATGGATGAATCTCAGTCTGAGCTGGTAGTGAACTTGGGCAAGCTTGGGGCCAACTAGAGAGAGAGAGAGAGAGAGAGAGAGAGAGAGAGTGTGGAATTATTTGAGATGAGATGAGGCGATTGGTCTCCTTTTTTCCACCTTTTTTCTTGGCCTGCCCATACTCATTTATCCTTTGCATTATTGATTTGACAAAAAGTTTGATATCACTTTCCAAAAAGAGATTTTTCTTTCTTTCTTTTTTTCCTTAATATGAAAATTTCAAATGTGTAATCGGCAGGAAAATCAAATAGGCATAACAAAGGGAAATCAAATGGACATAACAACCTCTTGCTTTGCGTGCACCCCAAACAATCATAATGATGTTCTAATTCATGCTTTTAAAATGATCTTAAGAAAATCAAAGAAAAATGGTTATTTCCAAATTAGCTCCTCTAGGCTTATCACGATTATAATTTCAAGGGACTATATTCCAATTCTAATTAGAAATTTGATGTGTTATTTATATGAGTGTCTAGTCGACAAGCAATCTAACCGAACATAATGATCTCTTATTCAGCTTACACTAATAAATCATGAAAATATTATAGTTAATGCTTTCGAGATGGCTCTAAGAAAATACGAAAATAATGATTGTTTCTTGTGGAACTCTTAGGGATTAATTTCAAATTCTAATTGTGGATCTATTATCTTATTTAGATGGACATGTCCCTTTTATGTCTCAATGTGGAGGATCATAGTACAAGGTGGGGTTAGATCATGCATTCTAGAGGCATCCACGCAAGATTTAAGTGTTTTAGCCACGTGGGCTTGTTTAATGAATCTTTTCCAGAAATTGAATGGAGGGCTACTGTAGGTTAATAGCGATATTGAATGATGTGATTTAGTGAGTGAAGTCACACTCCAACCACATTACTGGAGTCATTAAATTGGAAATTGCTATGAACATTAATCAATATTTGTATCACATGAGTCACACGTTGTCACGTAAATTGAATGTGTTGATTACTTACTTCACCACAGAGGATTAGAGTTATGCAATTGGAAATTACTTTGGGCATTAATCAACATTTGTATCCCACGAGTCACACGTTGTTACATAAATTGGAGTTATGCAATTGGAAATTACTACACGCATTAATCAATCTTTGTTTCCCATGAGTCACACGTTGTTATATAAATTAAATGTGTCGATTACTTACTTCAACATAAATGATTGGAGTTATGCAATTGGAAATTACTATACACATTATAATATTTGTATCCCGTGAGTCACATGTTGTCATGTGAATTAAATGTGTTGATTACTTACTTCACCATAAAGGATTGAAGTTATGCAATTGGAAACTATTACATGCATTAATCAACTTTTGTATTCCACGAGTCACACATTGTCATATAAATTAAATGTGTTGATTACTTACTTCAACATAAAAGATTGGAGTTATGCAATTGGAAATTATTACATGCGTTAATCAACCTTTGTATCCCACGAATCACACGTTGTCATATAAATTAAATGTGTTGATTACTTACTTCAACATAAAGGATTGAAGTTATGCAATTGGAAATTACTATACGCATTATAATATTTGTATTCCGTGAGTCACATGTTGTCATATGAATTAAATATATTGATTACTTACTTCACCATAAATGATTGGAGTTATAAAATTGGAAATTACTACACGCATTAATCAACCTTTGTATCCCACGAGTCACACGTTGTCATATAAATTAAATGTGTTGATTACTTCCTTCACCATAAATGATTTGAGTTATGCAATTGGAAACTATCACATGCATTAATCAACCTTTGTATTCCACGAGTCACACGTTGTCATATAAATTAAATGCGTTGATTACTTACTTCAACATAAAGGATTGGAGTTATGCAATTGGAAACTATTACATGCATTAATCAACCTTTATATTCCATGAGTCACATGTTGTCATAAAAATTAAATGTGTTGATTACTTATTTCACCATAAAGGATTGGAGTTATGCAATTGGAAATTACTGCACGCATTAATCAACATTTGTATTTTTGTCATATAAATTAAATGTGCTGATTACTTACTTCAACATAAAGGATTGGAGTTATGCAATTTAAAGGATTTAAGTTATACAATTGGAAATTACTACACACATTAATCAACATTTGTATCCCACAAGTCACACATTGTCATATAAATTAAATGTGCTGATTACTTACTTCAACATAAAGGATTGAAGTTATGCAATTGAAAATTACTATACCCCTTATAATATCTGTATCCTGTGAGACACATGTTGTTATATGAATAAAATGTGTTGATTACTTACTTCACCATAAAGGATTGGAGTTATGCAATTGGAAATTACTACACACATTAATCAACCTTTGTATCCCACAAGTCACACGTTGTCATATAAATTAAATGTGCTGATTACTTACTTCAACATAAAGGATTGGCGTTATGCAATTGGAAATTACTATACACATTATAATATTTGTATCATGTGAGTCACATGTTGTCATATGAATTAAATGTGTTGATTACTTACTTCACCATAAAGGATTGGAGTTATGCAATTGGAAATTACTATGGACATTAATCAAATTTTGGATCCCCGCAAGTCACCTCATGCGTTGATTAACTACTTCACTATAAAGTAATGGAGCAATGCAATTGGAAATTACTGCGGGCATTAATCAACATTTAGATCCCACGTCGTCACAGAACATAAGCATGATGTCATCACATAGATTAAGCGTGTTGATTACCTACTTCACGCAGCAAATTCCAAGGCACGAAAAGAACTCTCGTTTCCTAACCTTAGTAATTGCGACCGTGACATTTGGATTCAAAGAGGTCCCTTATAAAAATAAAAATGATCAATTTAATTAGATTTTAGGGTGCATTTACCTTACAAAATACCTATGATTTTGAGAACATTTAAATAAAAAATCATTTGTATCGCCTATAAAAATGATTGGATGAAAAATATTTTTATTGTCCATGAAACTATTTAGGCATGAATACTTGTTGATGTTAAAAATATTATTCGTTGACTGGTTTTTTTTTTTTTTTTTATAGATATAATCAATTATTTTTTGAAAAAATATTTTCCAAATCATTCTTTTTTAGCTAAACAAACGGATCCTTAAATTGATTTGATTTTTTATTTTGATGTTTGTTATTCACCCATATTACATATTTTTCAAATTGATTGTTGTTTGTATTGCTTACAAAATAAGTCTACACAAAATGCTTTCGTTATTTACAAAAAAAACATTTAGATATAAATTTATGTCAATGTCTTGTTTGACTCTCTTCCAACTTCAATATTTTGTTGTAGTTTCTATGTTGGGTCGTACCAAACTAAGCCCAACTCAATATTCTCCAGCTTCAATTTTGGTCAAATACAAGTCCAGTCCAATCATCCGGAGCACCAGAAATTATGTCGAGAAGGCCATGGCTATGCTTCAATCTCGCAACACTTTCACCAGAAGTCACCGCATGAGCAGAAACCATCCTGAAAATGATGAAACCGCTTCCTATCTCGCACGGTGATCGGGCGCTCGTAGACCCTCGAGATCAGTTTCATGGCGGCATGGCAATCCTCGCATATCCTAAGGTTCTTGGCGATCCGGATCGGAGTTCCCGGGCAGGTGCTGATGAGCCCGAAAGCTACGGTGATCTTCTCACTGTGATAGTGCAATGCGCTCTCCTTTTGTTCTTCGTCGAAATTGAGCAAGACCTGAGTGGTGTCGGGGCTATAGCCTAATGATCTCAACTTGCTAGTGATTTCCTCCAACATCGAGCGGATCTCTTTGGCTCTCGGATGAGCCTCGTCTTCCACTAGGAATTCGTGAATCGCTCCATCGAGCTCGATCCAGCTGCACCCGGGGTCCTTCCTAATGTCCATCTCCTTCATCTTCAATCTAATGTCAGACACCCCCTCCCAGTTTCCCTGAGAAGCAAACATGTTGGAGAGAGCCACGTAAGATCCACTGTCGTTAGGAGATAACTTCATCAGCCGTTGCGCAATTCGTTCGCCCATCTCGACGTTCCTGTGCATCTTACAAGCACCTAGCAGGGCCTTTAGTATCACATCATCCGGTTCCATGGGCATGTTCTGTAGAAGCTCCTCGGCCTCATCCAATAGCCCGGCGCGGCCCAACATATCGACCATGCAACCATAATGCTCAATCCGAGGCTCCAGTCCGACTACATTAGTCATATGGTTGAAGAATGATCTACCTTCCTCTACTAAACCCGCGTGGCCACAAGCTGTTAATACAGCAATGTAGGCGACATCGCTCGGTGTTACTCCGGACTGTTCCATTCTCGAAAAGTAATCAAGAGCATCCTTTGCTCTACCGTGCATAGCGAGCCCTCCAATTATGGCATTCCAGGTTTTCGTGCTCTCTTTCGGCAGCGCATCAAAAACTTGAAGCGCCTTCTCAATAATCCCACACTTCGAATACATATCGAGCAGAGCAGAACCAAGAACATCATCGATCTCAATCCCGTTCTTCTCTGCATATAAATGGACCCATTTCCCCACCTCCAGTGCCCCCAAGCGTGAAATCGCTGGAAGAACACTAACCAATGTCACATAATTCGCACAAACATCCCCCATCTGCATCTCGCGGAACATCTCGATGGCCTCCGTAAAAAGCCCACGTTGCGCATACCCAGATATCATCACGTTCCACGACACCACGCTTCTCTGAGGCATTTTATCAAACAGCTCCCGAGCAGCTTTCAAATCCCCCATTCTCACGTACCCATCAACCATCACATTCCACAAAACCACATCCCCGTCTTGCCTCCTGAGATTCGTCTCCTTCCCCGCGCCATCGCTCCGAACAATTCTCTCATCAAACAGAACGTAGGCATCGTCCATAGCACCGCAGAGCACGTACATTCTGACGAGGTTACTAAGAACGAACTCGTCCCCATCCAAACCGCGCTTGGCAACCATCCCGTGCACCTGCCTCCCTTCCTCCACCCTCCCCAGCCTCGCGCAGGCCTTCAGCACCGACGGGAACGTGAACCCGTTGGGCTCCACGTCGCCGTCCCGGACCATCTCGCGGAACAGGACCAGAGCCTCCAGCTGCTGCAGAGCGTCGCCGTCGCTCTCGGCGAGAGCCCTGATGATGGAGTTCCAAGAGAAGCAGTTGGGCCGGGGCATCTGGTCAAAGACCGCCCGCGCGTACCGGAGGTCGCGGCGGCCGGAGAGCGCGCAGAAGCGGAGGATCTCGGCGGCGGCGAGGGGGTCCTGGACCTCGCCGGTCTTGATCATGCGGGCGTGCACCTGCCTGAGGTCGGCCATGGACCTGCATCTCGTGATTTGAGGGAATCGGGGACGAGGGGTGGCGAGCCGGCGGTGCTCCGGCGGCGGGCGCGTACAC
Source organism: Eucalyptus marginata (assembly GCA_014182565.1). NCBI lineage: Eukaryota > Viridiplantae > Streptophyta > Magnoliopsida > Myrtales > Myrtaceae > Eucalyptus > Eucalyptus marginata. Next base: position 6,062,085 of record CM024585.1, read on the forward strand.
GGTCGAGTTCATGAGGCAAACCCAGAAAGACGAGAGGCTTGACGAGTTTGCGCCTAGAGCATGATTTTAGGACATGATTTTAGGATAGAATTGAACACCGCAGACCCGTTCGGACTGATCAAGTTCTAAGATATGCAAAATAAATTTTAGGTTCTAAAAATTGAAGAACCTATTCTAACATATATAAATCAGAATCCTCAAACAAGTTTTTCTATCTTTATCGTGCGTATTTTATTTTCATAATTTTGTGTATATAAAAAAGTCATGATTGGTGAATTAGTGATGATTCATTGTAACTTTTCAATTAAGTACATAAGGTATTTGGTAGATCTTGAAATCGACTTTAGAACTTATGATGAGGTAGGTTCTACGTTTTAAAAATTATAAAAGTTCTTAAAATTGAAGAATATGATCCAATAGATAGGTTTCAATTTTTTGCATGGATCTTGAACAGAGTCTGAAACCACTCACCTTTATGCAATTAAGGGTAAATATGGTTTCAAGGCAAAATTTGGAACTTGGAACTAGATTAATGAAAACCTATCTATAACTATGTTCTTAGGTTCTAAAAATTGGGGAATTTGTTTTTATGAATTGGTCTCAAGTTTTTAGTGGAACCTGAAACCTATAACTTAGAAACTAAAACAAATTTTTGTATTTTTCTTGGTTTATATCTTCGCGCAATCTTATGATATTTTATAACTATGACTTTTATTTGTTAATTTTTCATATTTTTCATGTATTTATATATAAGTTATGGTCAATACAGTATAGTAACAAATGGTGGCTATTAAATGTGATAATTTACTATAATCGTTCAATTAATAATACGAATCTAGTTAGACCTTATTTCAACAAGTAGGTTCTTGATTTTACGTTAAACTTGTATGGAATCTAAACTGCTCATTTCTATTTGCAATTGCATTAATGTTCTCTTCCCTCCCTTTTGTCAATCCTGCTGGGCCTGGGCCCGGGCCCATCAGCCCATATAGGCTGGGCCTGAAGCGGAATACCTGATGGGCCTGGGCCCATCAGGCCCTATACGCCCGGCCCGAAGCCGAATGTCAACGAATTCCATTCGACCCGATGAACGGCCAGGATTGAATCAGCCTCCCCCGGGGCTCAAAAACCCTAGCGATATAAACTTCAGAGCTCCCTCCCTCTTCGGCAGCCATAGCCAGAAGCTCCCGAATCTAAACGCGTGCCTCCGCCATCTCCATTCGCGCCCGCCGCAAGCTCTGTCGGAGCGAAGATGAAGGTTGTCGCCGCGTACTTGCTGGCCGTCTTGGGAGGCAACACCTGCCCCTCCGCCGACAACTTGAAGGACATTCTTGGATCAGGTCCTCCCTCTCTCTCTCTCTCTCTCTCTCGATGTTTTCGCTCATTTGACGACGGCGCTAGATGTGGTCAAGGGTTTAGCAGTCTTTAAGTTTTCATGGGTCGATTGATTTAGGGACCGAAGTTAGCCGGCGTGTGTTCAAGTTTGGATCTTTCTGCATGTGAAGAGAAGGGTTGGGATTACTTGATGCGTATCTGGTGAAGGGTTTTGGCACCGGGGATTTGGGATTTGCTGTTGTAGTGTGCCTTTTGATGCTCTTTCAGATGCTCCAAATGTTCAGTTTGTTAGTTTAGGCCACGATGATGAGATCTCCGGTATCCGATTGTCGCGTTCGGATGGTTTTAGTCGTCGTGGCGGATGTGGATTACAGTAATTATGTGTGGGCAAAAGATGTTCATTGCTTGATTTTGCGATGTTGCTCGGTGTATGTTGGGCCTGCTGATGGAAACTTCTGCTGCTGGTCATCGTTCTGTAGAGATAGTAGACTATGGCGTATCGGGAACAAAGAAGAAATTTCAAACTGTAATTTAGTTTTATGGGATGTGGGAGTCTTCGGTTTACAATGTTGTTACTAAGATCTTTCCAGATTTATAGCCCTTTTGAGGGGAGCAATAGTTTGCCGTTGTGCTGAAGGATTGCCTTGTGGATTTTTTACAGTTGGAGCTGAGGCTGATGACGATAGAATAGAGTTGCTCTTGTCTGAAGTCAAGGGAAAGGACATCACTGAGCTGATTGCCGCCGGAAGGGAAAAGCTGGCCTCCGTGCCCTCTGGAGGTGGTGGTGCTGTGGCCGTCGCTGCAGCCCCAGGAGGTGGTGCCGCCGCCGGAGGCGCTGCCCCAGCTGCTGAGGCAAAGAAGGAGGAGAAAGTCGAGGAGAAGGAAGAGTCTGACGACGTAAGCACTATTACTCATCTCTCTGGTTTCTTGAGCTTGTTTCATGCCGAAGATCTTTGTCTTTTGGTCGCCATTCGATTTAACCTAACTCGGGCGTTCTCTTTGCTGCAGGATATGGGCTTCAGTCTCTTTGATTAAGAATGCAGATGGTGATTTTTGCTTACAAATGTGCGTGTCGTGGTTATAGGCGCAAACATGCGGTCTCTGTAGTCCATAGTTAGAAGTTCTTGTTTTTTCTTCTTCTGTTTGCTGCTGGACCCCCTTGAAATTTTTGTTTACTCTTAATGAGATGTTTTCGGGACCTGGGATGGAATTTTTTCCCTGAAATTCGTCCATTTCGGATACTTTCTTGATTATAATTGACTGCTCATCCAGTTTCGATTCTTATCTCCTGGCGAGGCGGAAAGCATCGAACACGCACTAGTAATTTGACCCGTGATTTAGAACCCATGACCGCACCAGGATCTCTCTTCTCGGTCCTGCAACACATCAGGTGCTCTACCATATGAGCTTTTCCTTCAGTCTTTTGCCCTTAGTGTCATGGTCTGTCTACTGAAAAGTGGATTAAGATACGCTAATTCCTAGTAGGAACTAATTAGGCTGTTCAACTTTTAATGATCTGTGGATTTTCAACGTTAGTTATAAATACCCTTTTGGTAATTTTGACGAACGGATCGGGATCTGACTCCATTGTCCCAAACTCGGGATTGGTCGTCTGCCTGGATCGCCGATATGAGGTGGGCTCTTGGGTTCTGGTTCAGGCAGCAAGGATCTTCAGGTCCTCTTCAGGTCCTCGGCCGGCCTTGAGTCCTCGAGCTTGGCTATCTCCAAAGCACTAGAGACTCGGATCTTGCTTGGTCGCTCCAGCTCGAAGCTTCGGGCCGGCAGTCGGGTCTAGACCCTCGAGGTTCCTGGTCCAGTCGCCGAGTGTCGGGGCCGGACGCCGGGTTCCCGTGACTAATTTAGCACACGGACTCTGCATATCCAATCTGAATTTGTCCAAGAACGTAGTAACATTGACGAATTCTATCGATGCATGGATATGATACTTTCGCTATCCTCCTAAAAATTTGTGATTAGCGAGTTAATCCTTGCTGACTCGATCATGCAAGGCGTGACGTGGCGCATGCAGGAGGGGTTAAGAAACCCTGAAGAAACGCTCGGGAGGGATCAACACAAAATCAATGCGTAATTAATTATTTTTCTCTGTTTTTATTTTTATTTTTTTTTGGCTCTGTCCCCTCTCAACGTCACAATCCCCACCACCTCAGGCAAAAAAAAAAAAAAAAAAAAAAAAAAAACCAAAGATAGAACATTCGGGGAATCCCAGGTTTCATTCTTCATCCTCCGTCCTCCTTTAACCTATTCCCTCCGATTCCGGTCGGTAATGTCTCCTCGGATATGGAAGGCAAGCTCCGTTCTCGTCTCTCGCTCCGTCTCGTGTGCATTTGTGCCGCCCTGCACTTTGTTCACGTCCTAGGAAGACGTTCCGAGCCGCCGTACATGATTGCATGCGGCGCCACGAGACGAGGAGCCGACTCGGATGGCCGGGCCTGGTCGCCGGATCCCAGGTTCCTTGCCTCGCCGGCAGTGGCCGATACGGTGCCCGCTGAGGCCGAGTTCCAGGACCCTTCCCTGCCTTCCGCCGTCCCGTACATGACCGCCAGGGTCTTCACCGCCCCGGCCTCCTACAGATTCTCGGTCCCGCCGAGGGCTCGGCTGTGGCTCCGTCTCCATTTCTACCCTTCCTCTTTCAGCAACCTCGATCCGTCCGACTCCTACTTTGCGGTCGCCGCGAACGGGTTCACGCTCCTGAACAATTTCAGCGCTTCCATCACGGCGCAGGCGCTCACGCAGGCGTATATCATCCGAGAGTTCTCGCTCTCTCCGGTCAGATCCGGCGACCTCAACATCACTTTCACGCCTTCGGTGGAACACGGAGGGGCATATGCGTTCATCAATGGAATCGAGATAAATCGGATGCCCAACATATTCGAGGAGGCGGCGACGATGGTCGGGTTCGGCAATCAGGCCGTCTCCGTCGAGGGATCTTCTTTGCAGACATTGTATAGGCTTAATGTGGGCGGACAATACATTCCGCCGACCAATGATTCCGGCCTCACGAGGACATGGTACGACGACACCCCCTACTTATTTGGCGCCGCGGCCGGGGTCACTTCCGAGGCCGACAGGAAGGTGAAAGTTGGATATCCTCCCGACGTTCCGGAATACATCGCGCCCCTCGACGTGTACCGCACGGCGAGGACGATGGGTCCGGATCCGAAGGTTAACCAGAACTACAACCTCACCTGGGTTTTCCAGATCGACGCGAATTTCACCTATATCGTCAGGTTCCATTTCTGCGATTTCCTCCTCGATAAAGTTAACCAGCGCGTGTTCGATATCTTCGTGAACAACCAGACGGCGCAGGCGTCCGCCGATGTCATCGCGTGGTCCGGTTCTGAGGGAGCGCCGGTCTATAAAGATTTCGCCACTTATGTTAGCGCCGGCCCCGGCGATGAGCAGCTGTGGGTGGCTTTGCATCCGAGCGTTTCGATGAATCCTGAGTACTACGATGCGATCCTCAATGGACTCGAGATCTTCAAGGTGAATGACAGCAACGGGAATTTGGCTGGTCCTAACCCGGTTCCATCGCAAATGCTTCTCCATGCCGAGGCCGAGGCGGACAAGAAATTCGCTCCTCCGGGTCCTTCGAGCACCGGCCAAGTAATTGGTGGGATCGTCGGAGGGGTTCTAGGATTCGCTATCGTCGTTTCGGTATGCCTTTTTGTGCGGTATCGGATGAACGAGGCCGACGGAATGACCCCTAGAGTCGGTAGATGGCTACCGCTCCATGGAAGTTCCCACACCAGATCGACAATTTCCGGCAAGAGCAATGGCAGTAGCCACCTCTCGTCGCTCGCGGCAGGCCTGTGCCGACACTTTTCGCTGTTCGAGATCAAGCACGCTACCAAAAACTTCGACGAGTCGCGGGTCATTGGAGTGGGAGGGTTTGGGAAGGTCTACAAGGGCATGATCGATGGAGGGTCGACCGCGGTCGCCATCAAGCGTTCGAACCCTTCTTCGGAGCAAGGAGTTGACGAGTTCCAGACTGAGATCGAGATGCTCTCGAAGCTGCGGCACAAGCATCTGGTCTCGCTGATCGGGTTCTGCGAAGAAGACGGCGAGATGATCCTGGTGTATGATTACATGGCCAACGGCACGCTCAGGGAACACATATACAAAGGGAACAAGCCGCCGTTGTCATGGAAGCAGAGGCTGGAGATCTGCATCGGCGCCGCCCGTGGCCTGCACTACTTGCACACCGGGGCAAAGTACACGATCATCCACCGCGACGTGAAGACGACCAACATCTTGCTCGACGACAAGTGGGTGGCGAAGGTCTCCGACTTCGGGCTATCCAAGACCGGGCCGAACATCAACCAGACGCACGTCAGCACCGTCGTGAAGGGCAGCTTCGGGTACCTGGACCCCGAGTACTTCAGGCGGCAGCAGCTCACCGAGAAATCCGACATCTACTCCTTCGGGGTAGTCCTCTTCGAGGTCCTGTGCGCCCGGCCCGCCCTCAACCCGAGCTTGCCCAAAGAACAGGTCAGCCTCGCAGACTGGGCTCGGCACTGCCAAAGGAAGGGGACCCTGGACGACATCATCGACCCGTGCATCAACGGGCAGATCACCCCGGAGTGCTACAAGAAGTTCGCCGAGACGGCCGGGAAGTGCTTGGCTGACCATGGGCTCGATCGGCCATCCATGGGTGACGTGCTCTGGAGTCTCGAGCTGGCGCTGCAATTGCAGGAGAATCCCGACGGCACGTCAGCCAAGTTCGTAGCGGAGCATGAGGACGACGTGCAGAGATTCATGACCGGCATAGATGGAGAGACCGCCATGAGCGGAGAGATCCATGATTCGAATATGAAAGCAGTGTTTTCGCAGCTAGTGAATCCTAATGGAAGATGAACTCTATTCTTTTAATTTTTTGAAACATTCAACTCATTTCTGTAGGATGATTTCTCAGATTATTCATGTAGTCTAATCTCATCTCCAGTGCCGGACTCGCAATAAGGGTTAGACCCGTACTTACACGGTTTTTTCTCCAGTTTAGAGCACGTCACCAAACACGAAACGGGATCATTTACATCCTATCCTATTGCAAATCTCAACCACCGGTTGTTGTCTTTTGCCGTCGTTGCGTAATGACTCCTGCTAAGTTTGGGTGAGGATTGCAGACTGATCTGCATATCCTTATATGGGACCTAAGATGGCCCATCTGCAGTTGCACTATCTGTTGGACTTCTCTTCTATGCAACTAGACAGTGTAACTGATAGATTATTATCTCCAGTAGCCGTATGTTTTATGAATTGAAGAAACATTTTGCGCTCGGGCTTAAACCGCATTGATGGTGCCGATCTAGGGGAATGATCATGTAATTTTTCCTGTGCATTTCGAGATGATCTAGGAACAAGACTTTCTGTGACAGGATAAACGCGACGGGGAATGCAACAGTGGGGTTAATCTGTGGGAGGCCATTAAGGATTGCATTCAACAGCGCTCAGCTTCTCTTCATCTGTGATGCTTGCTCGGGGCTTTACGTGGCCAGTCCCCTCGGGACCCGGCTCGTTTCTTCTGCGGGAGGTGCAGCTATCCATTACTCGGTTGAGCTGACTAGCCTCAGATTTCAGCTTTTATGCCATGCATATGAAGTTCAGTTTGATTATGCTCAGTCGCATGGACAGTGGAGGAATGTTGATTGATAATTTCAGATCTTTCTTATGTTCTAAAGAACACCAAGATCGACTGGAGCGTTATCAAACCGGACTCGAGAATTTTCTCAATGCCTACGGCACTCGTTACTCCAAAGCATACAGATGATTAAACGCCAGGATGCCCTCATTGAGCTCGACATCTGAAACAGGATTGCCTCCACGTAAAGAGCGCGAACCGTGCAGAAAGCCATCTTCACTGATGAAAAATGAAGGAGGATGGCCAGTTGCTGCTGCACTTGGGGAAGTGATTCCCTCGTTTCGATGTTTACTTTCTGCAACATGGACAAGGCAAAAAGAACCTTAAAAAAAGACAGCATTTCCAAACGCAAGATTTCACTTTTCTTTCTGGACAGGCCTTGGGGAGAAAAACATAGGAAAAATGCGAATGTTGATTGATAATCCAGGCTTGATTTCACACCTCAAGCTTCATCTGCTTCCAGGTAAAATGTTGCCATCTTGTTTAGATTTTCGGAATATACAGCAATATGTAAGACCCAATTCGACCTTTGCTGTACCGCATCAAGAACACGAAGGCGGACATTCGACGTGGCAATATTTAAACGTTCTCTCTTGCATGGCTTGCTGGAAATTCAACATGGCAAAATTCAATGAAAATGTACTTAAAAGAACGTTGCTAAGCATGGAAAGTTCCAACTTTCCCTGTTCTTCAAAAGCTGACAGAATGCTTGCAAGATTTGTCTAAAATTTGACTCTCCTTGAAACCTTAATTTGTACCGACAATTTCGAGGTAAAATTAAGAGGTGAATCTTACAATAGAAAGGAGAATAAGCAGAAACGGCTCAAGTTTATGTCAACAAAGTCAAGACGATGGTGGATATTACTCAAATTTATATGAAATTGGATCATGGAGCTTAGCGGCAGATTTTTTCTCGACACCAAGGACAACGACATCGGAGCCGTGGGACGCCCTTGTGAATGGCTTCGAGGGCATACTCCACCTAGAACAAGTAGCCAGTGAGAACACTATTTTTGCCTTATGTACTCAAAATTTATTGTCAAAAGATTTAAAAGTTAATTCAGTCCCCCCGATTAATTTTAAATAAATATTATTGACATGAATGTCGATCGACCTATGTAGAACGGTTGGTATTGATGTTGACATTCTTTAAATATATTTCAATAATTTTTTTTATTTTTTCTCATTTTTTTCTTTCTTTTTTCTCACCTTTTTTTTTTTTCTGCAGCTCTTTGCATATGCTCTCAACTTCCATTCTTTGACTTTTCCATATTCTTCAAGAAATATCATTGATTTAGCAGTAACTCAACTGAGAGTATTTCCTCTTTTTTCCCCCCTTAACTTCTAAGAGTATTTAAAAAAAATTATATTTAGTATGAATTTATGACATATTGAGAATACCAATGAATGAAGTGGACATTTCAATTCAGTTTATGGATTTTTTTTTCATTTAAATATTAAGGAATAATTATATAAATAATCCATGGACTTTGACCAAATGCCAATTTACACTCTAAAATTTTAATTTGTCTAATTTAGATTCTGAACTTTATCCTAATGTGTAATAAAAATACTGAATTTTTTTAAATGTTTATTCTAGTTCATAAATTATATAAAAATATCAAATATCGTCTTTCTGTTAATTCAAGTTCAAGAACAATATTGAATATTTTTATATAGTCCATGGACTAAATCAATTGTCTCAAAAGTTTCTGAATTTGTATATGTGGTCAAAGTTTCGGGGACTATTTATTTGATTCTTCCATATGAACTACAACATCTCTAACGTTCGGGACTATTTATGTGATTCTTCCAAAATATTAACTACGACATCTCTAATTTAAAAAAAAAAAAAAATCAATGTAGGAAATGGTACGAGATAGGGTTTAAGGAATGGTGGCCTGCGTCGTCGTTTTTACAAGGGGTTTTAGAGCATTAGCTGTTCACGAGCTCTGACGTTCGCCATGCTTCGAGCTCTCGCTGCCATCGCTGGTTCTTTGCATTGATCGCAGCGCGCCAGTTCGTGCTCTGTAGCCGCGCTTGCTCCGGCGTCCGCACCGACAATGGAGGAGGCTGACGACGGCTTCGGAGCTCTGTACGTCGACGACGTTGAGTTCGGAGCGAGCGAGCCCGCCGGCGGCCTGCTCGGCTGCTCCGATTCGTGGGTTCGGGCTGTGGGCGGAGAGGAACCGAGCGGAAATGGTGGTGGAGCTGGAAATGCTGGTGGAGGTACTGGGTCGGAGCCGAAAAGTGGTTCCGAGGTGAGAAGGTTTGAGGCGAGCGATTTGAGAGAGGATGGTGGCAGGCGCGAGGAGGAGGAGGAGGAGGAGGGTGGCGGGAGCGACAGCGAGGAAGATTTGAACATAGTTGTGAACGATGAGGATTGCCGGGCACTCGCGGGTTTGAGCATGCGGAGCGCGTGGGACGGAGGCAGGTTCGGTGATGATGCCGACGGCGATGTCGACGGTGTCGCCGCCCAGAATGGTGTGGGGATGAACGGAAGGCGGAGCGATCAGTTAATGAATGGAGGGCGGGATTGCGACGGTGCACCCAGTGAGAGAGGAACTGGATTTAAGCAATTGAAGGTTGTCATTGGTTATGATTCTTGAAGTAGTCTTTCGCGCATTTTGTAGGCTATAAAGTGGTAGCTTTTGTCTTTTGGGTGGTATCCGTAAATTCTGCCTCAACTCGCCGACTTTTGTTCGGCTCCTCAGCTATGAAGATATGAATAGTTTGTGAATCTTGTATTGGGACCTATCATAGTAGATGATGCTTTCCACTTTTTACTGGTTCCAGTGAATGGAGTTGAAGATGCTTTTTACTAAATTAAATTACAAAAAGTCACAGTGGTTTAGGATTTCATAGTTTATTCATGAGGATTTATGATAAGGATTCAAAAGGATGAAAGAGAGTAGTAGTCAGAGTCTTTTGCCATCTTCCATTTTTTCTCTCTTCGATTTTGTTTTTTCTGTATCCACGATAACCTGTTCAAGATCCCAGTAATATCTGCTTGTTTGTAGTAGTAATCATGTTCCTAGCTGATGCAAGAAAATCAACTGTGCCACATTGATATTAGCCTTCCAAATGAACATCTCTGTTATTGTGCCCCTGCTCTTTTTCAACTACTGTGGGTTAGATGAATTTTTCTTCTGCTCTATATGGCACTAATGAATTTTATTATTTGGGGCTCATGATGTATTCTTTAACTCTTGGATGAATAAATTATAATGTTTTCTTCAGTACTCCTTTGGTAGAATAGTTCCTTTTCTTTTTTCAGTCGAAGATAGAATAGTTGTTGATCTGGTAAATTTTATGGCTAGCATGTTCAACAAAGTCTACTCTTTTGTTGGGTTGCCGTGTTGCAGTTTAGAGAACCTCGCATGACTGGATATACACGTGCAAACTATTTGAGAGCTAACAAATCTGGGGGGATGATGGCATTATCCATGTCAAGAAGAGGTGATTTCGAGAAAAATGAGGACCGGGATCATAAGGAAGTCAGTGGCATGGTCCATGCTCGTGCTCCATCTAATTTAGCAGTACCTCGAAAAGGACATAATTTTTCTCTTCCCTGGTATAGGTCAGTAGATGTATTACAGTTTTGTCTCATTCTCTGTGCTTTTTTCCCCTCTTGTATGTGTTTTGATTGGGCACTGTTGATTACAAGTGGATGTATTCTGTTAGATGGCTTCATTCTGCATGTGTTTTGTCCCTGGAGGAGTCAGCAGAAGAGCATTATCTTAACTAATGATGCTTGTACTATATGTCTGATTTCCTTTCCTGATAAACATACTTGAGGAATTAGAGTAATAGCTAGAGTATGGTCAGGTATGCTTCTATCATGCAGCTTCTTTCATATTCCCAGGAACATACTTGATTTAAATATCGATGCACTCAAGGAGAAGCCATGGAGGTATCCAGGGGTGGATATAACTGATTATTTCAACTTCGGTCTTGATGAGGAAAGCTGGAAACAATACTGTAGCTCTCTGGTAATTTTATGGCCTGTGGTTCATTCAATTCTGCTGATGTCGGACCTTCTTAAAGCATTACTTTTTACTCTTCTCTTTAAGTATGATTAATTCAGATAGAGTAATTAAACTGAAACTGACTGCAGGAGCAAGTAAGGCAGCAGAGCTCTTTGCAGTCTCGGATCCCCACTTACAAGTCTTCAAGCCTCAATCAGGTACTAAATCTGATTGTTCTCTGTGATGCCTTCCTTCAAATCTCACTGATGGAATATTCAACTCTTTTAGGACTAGATTCTGTATAAAAATGGTTTGCCTCATCGCCCCTACTATTTCATTTTCCCCCCAAGTTACATCTAACAAAATCATTTCAAATTTTATCTGAAACCAACAGCAAAATTACTGAAATTTGTTATAGGACCTCATATATCCTCACATTGACTTGCTACTTCTGTAGCCTTCCAAAATCACTTGCATTTTATTCGAAGAAAATTGCTAAAATCATAGCAAAGACCAAATATCAATTAAGAGTGACTGCAATTCCCAAAATGACCATTTAACCTCTAAATGAGTTTTTTTTTTTAAACAGTTTCTTTATGTAAGAAGGGTTACAGTATTATTTGAGGTGCATTGTGATAATTTCGACAATTTTAGGTTTTAAATTGGGAAAATGAAATAGCAGGGGGAAAAATGAAACAGACATGAAAAGGCTACAAAGTTTAATTAAACCTTAAGAAAATATTCTTAGCAATTGTTATGGCGGTTTATGAACAGGAGGAGTTAGTTCAGGAAGGTATGGTTGATGGAGCTGGTCAAGTTGGATCAGGAAGGACACATGCACCCTCAACTACAGTATCTCTTGATAGACAAAGCCTGTTGACAATGGTGTGTATAATTTATTTGACTTGATCTCCATTTAATTACCATCCACTAGATTTCATCTGAGTTTCAGTGTAAATGACTATGTCGTGTCATGTCTGTATTTCTCCAGCAAAAAGGCAAAGCAATTGAGGTTGCAGAGAGCCTTGGTGAACGACAGCCATCTATGGTTCTAAGGCGCCTGCGATCATACGATGCTGATGTAGTAATAGAGGTGTGTCTAGAGTTTCGTTTAGTCTTGGTGGCAAGTTTGACAAATCCTTATTAATTTATTTCTGGGGCAGGTTGCTTTGCCGGATCCCCCCAAGGATTATTCTATGCCAAACAAAAATGGGCTCAATTTCATGCACAATACGTTCTCCAGAGAATTGGATGGTGGGAAACTGCATGTGGATGATAGTAGAAGTACTTTTCAGCCTCATAAAGCTGACAATGAAGATGCATTGATGCCTCATACTGTGGATGAGGACCTATCTGTAGATTGTCTGGAAGAAAGTGCTAGAAGGTTCAGAGAGTCAGTTAAAGGGACAAGGTATGGGAAGCTACATCCGACTTTTCGAGAAGCTGTTTTTAGAGAGCATAATGGAACACGCTTTTGAATCCCCTAAGCCTGTGAGCTTAATCTCACTGATCACTCTGGACCTTTGTGCCTAGTGTATCACTGATCAAAAAATTATTGAACACACCTCTAGGTGTTGTTTTGTACAGCCGTCAGTGAATATGTCCCTTTCAAATCATATAAGAAATGTAGAGCTAGGTAGAGCAATTAGGAACTTCCATTGGTGGATGAAAGGACCATAATACGGTCTATCACATTCTCTATGAGTGTTAAAAAAAAAACATTAATATTGTATCAGCACCTGTTAACAAATTAAGAGGATCAGCACACGTTAACAAATCAAGTCATTGCGTCTATGCTTTTATGTGTACTAATGTACGGTAGGGTTTGGCTTCCTCAGATTTTTACAATTAGTTGAGCTATTCAGTAATTTTTACATTAATCTAAACATTGTCCAAGTTATGGAACCCTGGAAAATCTCTTTGATCTCCCTAGGTGCTTTGAGCTGACAAATGCATCTAGTCTCGTTGATGGATTGACTTCTGGAGACAGGAAGAACTCTGATGGTGATGACTGGGACAGTCAAAAGGCGTATATCCAAGATGCAGAAGGAAAAGCTGTAGCTGAAGAAACAATGAAAAAAGCTACTCAAGGGGTCTGTGGCACCTCATTTATAGCAGATTCATGCATAATTCAGGCTGAACCATCTCTAGGGGACCGGATTCAGCTTAGTTTGTCTTCACTATGCTTTGAAAGTGAATCTGAAGCATCTGAAGATAGCGTTTCTGTTGATCTTGGAAAAAAAGATGATGTTTTCCATAGAAACCTGTCCTTTGGCTCAAGCAATGACTTTCACGACTCAAGTACCTGTGACAAAGCTTCTGTCAAAACCAAGCCAACCCATGGTACATATAATCCGAGATGCAGAACTCACTTTCGAGTGGGAAATGTTGGTGAACCAGATGCTTCCAGTGATAGTGATGATGTTGCATCCAACTTGTCTGACTCTAGGGGCATCAATGAGTGGGATGACTTAGTGGTTGATCATAGCAGATGGAATAGGAGACAGGGTGCAATAGATCATTCTTATGAAGAACATGTTCCATATTCTAGAGAAAGGGTATATGGTAGTGAAAGGTTTGATGACCATTCCATCCATACTTTTTACAAGTTGTTGAGCAGAGGTCAGCACACATCAAGAAACGAGCTAGATCAACATTTCAGAAGGAGTCAAGGTGAAGGGGAAAACTTTTTTGGAGGCGGGTTTAGTAAAAATGGTAAAGATATCGAAAGGGATGGGAACCATAAAGCGAAATGTAAATTCGTGGAGGAGAGGAATTCTTATTCACATAAAGAGTTGAGCCAATTAGTTTCAAGGTATTCCACTGACACTGCTAAGGGAAAGGACACTCGATCAGGGCTGAAGAGTGAAGATCTTCAAAGCAATAAGAGAACCAATCATAATGGTAGGTTTCTTGCTAGGCACAAGGAAGAGTTCATGCTTGAAAACCGTAGAACCTCTCTCTCTCCCACGGAATGGGAAGGGGATTATTTGGAGAACAACTGTGGAAGAGAATTACTTTACTGGAGAGAACTGAAGAACTTTGAGAGAAGAGGTGGACATAGAGGCAATCCCCCATATGGTAATGATTGGCTCATGGAATTGGAAGATGAATGCCAGGAATACAGAGATCATGAGCGCCTCTCCTCCCAACTGTATGGAGAATCTCGCGCATCTGAGAAAAGAAGATGGGATGATACCATGTCACCAAGGGATGAACTGAATCACTCCGGATTATTTGGACTGTACAGGAAGTTCCAGAGGCAATCCCATTCTGATGAAGGAGGAGAAAGTCGTCGGTCTCATGTTTATTGTAAGATTGATGGTGCTGATGATGGTATTACTTTTTCTGGAAATCATACGTGTGTGGGGAGAAGAAAATATGGATTCCAGAAATCACTGCCTCGGAGGAATGATGATAAATTCCATCTGAAGCATCAAGACGATCAATTACATGCTGAAGAGGCGTCAGTATTTTGTGGAAGATCAATAAATAGATGCGTCAATCTTAAATATAAAGATGCAGATTGTGGGATGGTTGATAATGGTATCAAAGAAGAGAGGAATTGGTACAGAAGCAGAGGAAATAGTGCTCTCTTTCTGAATGAAGGATTTCCTGTTAGCGATAAGACTAAGCATGATGAGACCATGTCAATGTCTGGGAATCCAGTTAACTGGTTTGTCAGGGAAGGAAAGGTAAAGTTGGGGAAACTGAGGTTAGAATTATGTATTGTTATCCTTGTATACAGTTTCAACTTAAAAAAAAAAGGGCTTCTCATTTGTTTTGAATTTTTACTGCATGCCTCTTGCTTCTCTCTTTTGATTGCCCCACATATTAACCTCGAAATGTTTAAAATGGTTGAGGTCGCTTTGTAGTTCTCTATAACACTTCCCTATTATGTGTATCCGTGGTTTGAAATTTTCTATTTTTTGATAAGCCTTTTTGAGTGCAGTCCTTGTCTTTCTCACTTCATTCCCTTTTTCAAGGGTGCTCCTGGGTTTCCCTGTAAACTTAGTTTTGGTGCTGGCATATCTTTCTCTCTTTTATATAGGGGTTGCTGTGATAAATCTGAAATTTCTATGTTAATTTATAGTTTTTGTTAACTTGATGCTTAAAATAATGGCAAAAGAGGGATAAATTGAGAAGATTTACTGAAGAAATATATGTTGGAATTTTAACCAAAGTGGGGTGGGGCACTGCTGCCCCCACGCAAACTGCCTTGCCCTGTCCACCCCATTGCCCATCCCTAGTCACACAACAGGACTTGAACCCTGCCCCTTGGATGGTTTGATAGGAAACGCTGGTCTGCTAAAAGAGCTGGATGAGCTCACTTAGAGTAACAGAGGGGCTGGAAAATTTTCCTATCAGATTTCAAGAACACCTTTTATAATTCATTCTTCTTTTATGATCAGTTTGTTCTTCCTGCTCTTGTGTGTCCAAAATGCTATATTAGATAGGTTGAGTTAATGAACGAGGAATATTATTCTTGTGTCATGAGTGTGGCTCACTCCATTTGTTCCTCAATTAGCTCCTAGCTCCTTTCGCTATTGTTATTCATTGCCAGCATGAGAGGCATTGGCTTTTTACTTCAGTAATTTGCTAGGATATAGTTGAACTGGAGAAGATTTTCAATTCTTGGTCTTATGAATTGGTATAGTCATTATCATCAAATGATTAATCTGCGAGTATTGTTACTGTACTGGAAACTTTTAATGTTGAATTGTCTTTCGTGTAGACAAGTGTCTGCTCGTGGGTTTGTTCATAGGAAAGATAGAAGTCTACAAGCAATTTCTAACATATGTTTGATTAGCTGGGTGTCCACAATGACTGCAGAATTTGTATCTTGCAGTGCTGAATGTTACACTGTCTAATATTTATGTATATATACAATTGACAAGTTCCCTTAGGGCAGTTGTTCACTGATTTGGAGTTGTAAACATAAAAAGACAGCTTTATCATGTTTAATTTTCTCAATATATGAGTTTGTAGTGCTTTGCTTATTCTTAATGTCAGAACTTAATGTAGTATGTGTGATGGGCTCAACTAGTTCCCTTAGGCTATCCTTGATTAGAATGGTGGATGATAAGATGTAAGAATGGATATAGGTATCTCCCATCTAATTGACTGAGTAGCTGTGGGATGATTTGGACCTCAATTGATGGTAAGAAAATTGGGGTCTGTCATCTTTGACAATATTGCCAGTGATAGAATGCATGGGCATCAATGTAAAAGTTGAGGGGCGGCAACTTTGCCAGCATGCCCTAGAGAGAGAGAGCCATCGACGTTGTGAACAATGATGGGGACATGTCCATCATGTTCACCATCAGTAGTGGTGGTACCTCTCCCTCTCTTCCCCCCGGCACTCAAAAGTCTCTTTAAGTGGATTTTTTTTTTTTCCAATGGTGGAATCCTATCTAGTCTAATCCCATCTCCAAGGACGGACTCAGAATAAAGGTTAAACTTGGACTTATATGGTTTTTCATCTGGTTCAGAGCACATCACCAAACACAAAATGGGATAATCTACGTCCTATCCTATCACAGATCTGAACCACCAGATGTATCCTTTTGCTGTTGTTGCGTAATGACTCCTATTATGTTTGGGTGAGGACTGCAGACTGATCTGCATGAATCCTTATATGTAACATAATCTCTTTGAGAATAATCCAAGATGCTTCCTCAAATGGCCTGTCTGCAATTACACTACAAGACTTCCAGTATAATTTGTTGCTGGCACTCATATCTAGTGGACTTTTCTTCTATGCAACTAGATAGTATAATTGATAATTTTTCATCTTCAATAGCGGTATGTTATATGAATCAAACACCATAACTTGGTTGAGCTGACTAGTCTCAGATTTTAGCTTTCAGCTTTCCTTCTTATACCACGTATATGAAGTTCTTTGTCTTCTCAAATTCTTGTGTGCTTAAGCACCTTGGTTCATTCCAATAGATTTTTCTTGTACATGTGCTTAATTGACCTGAAGGAAGTTCCACTAACATATCCTCAGTCAAAACAACCATATTAACTTATGAATAATCTGGAAGGAAAAAATAGAGTTGGTGATTGGATTGGCGGTATCTTGAAAGAAGGGCTGTGTAGTAATTTACTTGAAGTCTGGAAGGCTGCAGATGAGTTTGCAATCAAGTTTCTGGTTTAGATGAATAGCTTAGCCAATTGAATATAGAAGCAAAATTGGTTCTCAGGAATGCATGGACTTGCTGAGGTATGATGAACTCCTGTTTATCTATGTACATGAGCAGGTTCCATTTCATATGCATGACCTGCAATATTCTTGGGTTAGCAAAATGTATGCATCTACCTCAGGACAATATTTGGAAGATGTTGAGGAATGATATTCCGCTATACATTTTTGGCATCCCTGTAGTTTTATCTTGCAAAGAGTGGATGTGTACTGGTCATTAATTTTGAAAATTAGGTAGTTTTTTTGCCTAGCCATTCTGACTCTATCATTTAATTCTGTACTTTGTGCAGAATCATTTTGATGCAAGCTTTTGAAAGAGTCCCACACTCGATTTTTATTTGTTTTTTCAAATAATCCACTTGTTGTTTTAACATGGCTTGATATTTCTACTGAGGTTTATTTATTTATTATTTTTTTAACATTTGGTGTTTCTTCATGGCAATATGGGATGCAGTCCTCCAGAAGATATGACACACAAAGAAATCGAAGGCACCATGTTAGTAGCGGAATCATGGATCTCAGAGTAGCTGGGACGGATCCGACTTTGAGGTACAGAAATACATCACAGAGGAGAGAGGCAGCTGAATCTGACTTGCCAAACTCTGTGAGCCATCAGGCTGGTAAGAAATGGGTTGACAAATTGCCGGTTAGTGCAAAAATTGAAGATTCAGAAATTGAGGATGACCAGATTGGGATGGAAGAGCCGAGTACTGATGTTGCTTGGGAGAAGAATCATGTTCCTGGTGACATAGCTGTGACCTGCAACGCGAAGAATAAAAAACAAGGACCTAAAAAAAGTCCCGAGATGGATAAGGCTATCGGTGGAATTGATGAAACACGGATTGTTGAGACAATAGCAAAGATGGAAAGAAGAAAAGAGCGGTTCAAGGAACCCCTCGCTTACAAAATGGAAGTCGAGGTGAAAACCAATCGCCAAGTTAATTTGATGCCGGAAGTGACTGAAACAAAGCATGAGCGACCAGCTCGCAAGAGGCGCTGGGGTGGAAGTTGAACACCTCATGTTATAGGCTTCATATCAGATATCGTTGCTGCACACATTACACAGGACGGGTCTTGGAGATTCAGGCAAAGTTGAATTCTTTGTCTCAATCGTTGTTTACCATTTTCTACCTTTGGGGATTAAATGCCTAAAAACTTCCATCATCTTCTATGGTTCTAAGATCTCTATTGATCAGTGTGATGCTTATATTGCATCCGTGTTGGAAATTCTTTAGATTTCGAGATTGTGGAGACAGTCTACAACTAATGTCGGGCTCTATCCTTTCCAACCCGATGATGAGCAATACCCTCTGAGATTGCAGAAACAGTCTGCAGTCAATGTGAGACTCTACAAGATTTCTCCGCATGACAAGCAACTGCTCTGCTCCTTATATTTCTCGAGGAAGCTATGAGGAAACTTCGCTGCATTCGAGATGCTGCATGAAGTAGAAGACAGCAAGGAAGGGCATGGAGTATCTGAATGCTACCAAAGACTGCAGGTACAATGAGACATTCATATCATCGACCCTCCTAACTGGGACAAGACAGTTGTTGTTGGTTACACTTGGGTGAAATTGCATAGGTGTCAGAGGAACTTCACAAGTTTTGTTGGAATGCAGTTGCATTCTTTAGTTTAAATGCGTTCAAGTCTGATCTCACAATGAGATATTCATTGATTCACTGGCAGTCAGGATTGGTCAAATCAGTATTCATGGAGGGGAGACAGTCATGCTGTTAATGAAAAATTTATTGTTACCTTGGCTCCGCTTGTTTTGCGAAAAATAAAAGATTTAGAAAATGTTTTCTTAAAAATAATTGTTTGTATTACTTAAAATAATGACTCAATCAAAATGGGGTGGCTTTCCTTCTTTAATGAAATTCCTCTTTTGCACTACAATGAAAATAAATAAATAAATGATATATGGTGATAAAAAGTTCTAATAACCTCGAAAAACTACTATATTGCCCAAGAATTTTCAAAAATGAAAAAAACAATAATAATGAGAAGGTAACTAATTAAGATGTGCATGTTCGCACATGTTTCATGCATTGAAAAAAAAAGTTGAAAAGTAGGAAAAGAAGTTATCATTTATCATTTGTCCTTTACTATTCAAGATCATGTCATTTACTAAGAATTTTCTCGAAATGGAAAAAGAAAACCAAAAAGTCAGATTGTTCTTTATAAATTCAGTTAATTTTTTTAATGTTTTAATTTAGCCTTTTGTTAGCTTATTATTAATTTCGTCTCTTATATTTTATTTGTGGTTTTGTTGTTCACTTTCTCATTTAGTTTAGTGGTAAGGAAACGATTGGAACGAGTCAAATGGAATGATAATGTATATTCGATATCAGTAATGGGTAAATAAAATGTGAATTACCATATTTGGTGATACCTTGGAACTAGAATGTGGGGGTTTTTTACCTCAAATTTGAATCATTATTAATTTTTCAAGTTGCCAACGAAAAGAAAATGGAAAAAAGAAAAGAAAAGAAAAGGAATGAGAGATATATTCTTATGCCATATATCTTCCTTTAGTTGTCCTTTTTTTTCGTAAATATTCCCCCATTTATGGAATTTGCTTCTTGTTTGGGACATTCCCATTCCTTCTAATTCACTCTCACCTCTTTCTACATTAACGAAACATAGGAATAAAACCTTTTCCCATGCCTGGTACCTATTTCTATTTCTTCTCATTTTAGGTTACAAACATCATAAAGAACATATACAAAAGTCTTGTCCCGTTCCAATTCCTCATTTCTAATTAGCAAACA
Organism: Eucalyptus marginata; assembly: GCA_014182565.1. NCBI lineage: Eukaryota > Viridiplantae > Streptophyta > Magnoliopsida > Myrtales > Myrtaceae > Eucalyptus > Eucalyptus marginata. The sequence goes on from CM024585.1 coordinate 6,082,024, forward strand.
CAACCTTAGTGCGATCCAGGAAAAGGGAGAAATTCCAAGCATATGCTCACCCTTCAAGCTGATATAAAAGTTGTCGAAGGGTCAACAATCGTAATAAAATAAAACTTAGAGGACTAATATGTAATGATCAAATAGTTGGATGACAAATGCGCATGACACCCAAAATTTAGAAAGAATTTCATGAAATTTTCAAAAAAAAGATTAATATTTTAAAAAATCCCAAATTAATATATCCGTGATAAATTTACTCAAAACTAATTTTTTGACCACCATAAATCTCAAACCAGTACATCTTTGACAAATATTCCATAAATTGGTATGTTTGTGATAAATTTACACTATATTAGTTTCCGTTAAATTTTATTATCAAATTACTAAGTTGGATGACACATAACAGTTGATTGGTGTACAGGTTTGCAATTTTACTTTCCGTTTTTCATAGTTATATAATTTTTGTGATTTTTTATGGTATTTATCCAATTTAATAAAGTGTATGTTTTCACAAATGTACTAATTTGAGGTTTTTGATGGTCGAACAAGTAAATCTGTCACAAGTGTGTCAGTTTAGCGTTTTTTGCGGTCATTGGGGCTAAATTTGTCACATGTGTACTAATTTAGGATTTTTTATGGTTAAAATATTAATTTGAGATAAATTTGTCACACGTGTATTAATTTGAGATTTTTCGGATATTAATTCTAAAAAAAAATAAAAATTGGGAGAAACATCGATTCCATCACGCCGGTCCGTTTCCGCAGCCGGCCGACGGCGACGGCGACGGCGGGACGAAGCATCTGCAAGCGGGGTCCACCATATTTTTCAAAAAAAAAAAAAAAGTCCGAAAAAAAAAAATTGAAAACGGCAAATGTGAAGAGGAAGGAGAAAGAAGCCGGGAGCGAAACAGAGTCGTCTTCTTCTTCTTCTTCTTCCAGAAAACTACTCCGCTCGCTCTCTCACCAACCCCATCTCCGATTCCCTCCCCTCGCTGAATCGAAGGGGAACCACCGGCGGCGGCGGCGGCGGCGGCGGCGGCGGCTCCTCCGACGGCCTTCAGGTACGCCTTCCTCCGGCGATCGCTTTCTCGTTGCTGGATTCCGCGTCGCCTCTCGATTGCGTGGAAGTCGATTGCTCGCGGAAGAAGCGTCGGTTGTTCCTTTTTGTTTTTTGGCGCGGTTTGAGGTGGGGAAAGCCCTCGGCCGATCCGATTCGAAGCGCCGAGGGGTCGGTTCGGGCGAGAGCTTCGTGCCTGGTTCGTTCGTTAGTTGTTGACCGGGTCGCGGATCGATGTCTCCCGGTGCTGCTCGTTAGCGGCTTCCGTTTTGTTAGCGCGGAATTTAGTCGGATTGGATCTGGAGTTGGTGAGTCCGGAGAGGTTAGGACCGCGCATAGCCTTGGTGGACTGCTTTTAGTTCTCTCGATGTAGTGATTTCTCGATCGGAAGTGACCAAATTTCGGAGAATTGGTGTCGTCTGGGTTTATAAGTTTCGCGAAATCTCGGATTCCGTTTGTCAAGTCGTGTATGGATGGTTAGGACTTATGCTCTCGTGTTATGTGGATTCGTTATCGTTGCCTTTGCACGAGCCCTGTGGATGTAAAGTGTTGGGTTGGGGTGGCATATATCGAGTGAAGGTGTTTTCCGAATTCTCATGTTAAACTTACTAAATTTAGTTCTAGAATTTGTGGAAATCTGGGCAACTATGGAGTGGAATTTGGCACCTTTTCCTACTGTTTGTGGACTGTTCCCGTGTTGCAAACTTGTTTATGCTAGTTTCTTTACAATATGGTTAGCAGAATTTGTTGTCTTGCAGTGTTTGTTGACTGGCGCTGGGGTGAAGAGTTAAGTGGGAATTTGCATCAAATGGCAAGGATAAAACCCCAAACTCTACTTCTTCAGAGTAAAAAGAAGAAGGGCCCTTCTCGCGTCAGTGTTCCTATGATGATTCTGTACGGCTTATTCATTGGGTTGGTCGTTTTTTCGTTGTTTGCAACATATAGGCACTGGTCAAGAAGGTAGGGTTCTACACCTTTTCCCCCCTTTGATGGTTCAGTTTCTTAAAATGATATTGTCTATAGGTTACTTATAGCCTGCTACTGAGGTCAAACTGATGATCGTTTTGCAGGTCTGTGGAACGGATGGGCACTGGCTTATCAAATTTCGAGGTAATATCAGCTCTTTTCAAGTATTTAACAAGAAATAATCTTGAAGTTAATCTTCGCAGTTTGCTGCTTTCATATTAATATCATGAAATGTGTTTGATTTATTTTGGTTTTTGTATTTTAGGACACATATGTAGATTCGAAGAAGTACGATCTTCCTGGTTATGCTGTAAGTGTTTTTTGTAATTCTTTGCATGAACATGCTCGTAGGACTTATGGCATATAGAGAGGAAGAATGATCACATGACATAACCTTCATACATCTTGTCATGATGAGACTTACTGCTTCTCGACCTGGACGACTTCTTTATGGGGCGAGTTGAGATGGGAACCACTGTGTCCATTCCCGCCCTGCACCTCAATAAGCTGGCTCAGTAACTGCCCCTTGTGTGGTAGGGCACGCGTGGAGCTTTTGTTGAAGCCCCAGCCCCACTCCACAGGAATAAATCACACTTACCCTACAAGTATGCTAATTTAAAAGTGTAAACTGTACAAAACCCATGAATCTTGAACTTTTTTTATGTTAATGCTGAAGATAAACATAAGCTTTATATGAGATGATGAGGGACTCTTCGATTATATGTAATTTGTGGAATATGGAGCGGAGGCAAACAGGTTTATTAGTCAAGTCTATTGATAATTGGAAGCGCATCATATGTTGTTCAAGCAATGCCATAAGCTACCTTATTATGAACAGATCTCGAAAAAGAAAAAAAAAATCGTATCCATCCCAGGCCTGAATGTGTTATATTCATTGTCAGAGTCTCATGCTCAGATTGCCTAAATGTCCGAGATACTTTTTTACGGTTATATTCATTGAGCTAATAAAGTGGAGATCTTTAACAACGTATCATGCGCAGTGACTTCTCAAACCTGTCTGTGTTCCCCTGAGCATGGGGCTGTCTTGTTTTGTCTAGTTTGCAACATACCCTGCACGATGTCAACCTGTCCTAATGTAAAGGGAGAAGATTAGTTACGGCCCCTTTCCTGAGTGGAGTGTCACTCTACTTCACTGTAGTTAATGGTTCTAAGGATTTGATATTGAGAATAGTGGCGTTTTGAAACATGTGTATCTCTCCTTTAGCAATATTCCAGACTCTGCAAGATTGCTGAACTTATGTGGTCCTTCCTGCAACATGCAAGAATTATTATCCTATTCTTTTTTCTGATTAAATTTTCATATTTTGTGTGCAGATTTTGAATACATCAAAAGGTACTATCTCTGTGGAGCTGTTCAAGGATAATGCCCCTGAGATTGTGGATAAATTTCTTGACTTGTGGTGAGTGTGTATCTGAATATTTAGTCATGCTTGGTGGTCAAGGCTTAACTTAGGACTTATGAAGAGCCCCATGAGTGCATTAATGCTCATCAGCTGATTTGATGCTGTTTAATCTTGATTGATTTTTAGTTCATGTGCTTGAATATCTCTCTATTTTCTCCTACCTCTTGAGTCTGTTCAGAGTGTGATATATGTCGATTCCATCAGTAATGTTTCCTGTGAGATTAGTCGTCTAACTGTGGTTATAGTAGCAGTGGCTAAATGCTTTTGCTGCTGCATGCGTACTGTTCTTCTACTATAGGTTTTGCACTCCGTGATTGGATGACTATTTGGTTCTTGTGCAGTGTGATTGCTGAATACATAATTCTTTGATGAAACTTCCTTTTGAGTCCTTTGTTGAATGTAGTTCAATTTCAAATTATTAGAATTACTGCCTGAGGAGAATGACAAAGGCAATATTATTTGACTCTAGCCAATGTTTTCAATGAACACTCACATTATGCGCACTAACAGCCTGAGCTTGGATTTTTGCAGTCAAAAAGGGCACTTCAAAGGCATGCCTTTCCATCATGTGATTAAACATTATGTTATTCATGGAGGGGATTCTGAAGGACTTGGGGCTGCAGATAATTGGATTTCCCGAGGAAAGCTTCGGGGCAAGCTCGTGACGAGGTATCTTGATTTGATGTGAACCATCACTGTAAGGTCTATTTAACTTTTGTTTTGTATTTTAGATGATCACTTATTTTTTTCTCTTGATGTGCAGTCCTAAGCATGAGGCTTTTATGCTTGGGACTTCAAAGAGTAAGCAAGACAGCAAGAAATTTGAGCTTTTCATCACAACTGCTCCCATACCAGATTTGAATGAGAAGCTTATTGTCTTTGGACGGGTAATCAAGGGACAAGATGTGGTACAGGTAATTTCACATCTCTGTTCAAGAGTTACTTGTTTTTTATTCCAATTAGAGAAATAACTGTGCAATTGGCCCATTATGTTTGTTTTCTACCAGGAAATTGAAGAGGTGGATACAGATGAACGATATCGGCCCAAGTCCAACATATTGATAAAAGACGTAATTCTCAAACGTGAAGTATGAAGCTTTAGCCAAACTGGTGCCATGTGTTTTTAACACGTGCTTCTCTGAGATTTTGCTAACCAGGATACATGTTTTCTGAGGCAGACCACATTCCTCAGGACTGTTGTTTTATCTTCTCCGACAGGTGTATTACTTGCTTTGTTGTTTTCAGGAATCTTTTGGATTTGTAGCGCTTTTCTTTTTTTCTTTTTGTTCCTTTTTGGGGTGGGGACGATTTGTGGTAGGGATTAGTTTCTCTTTTCAGTATAAATTACATGGAGCTTTGATTTGTGGAGGGTGCGGGAATGCAGAGTTAGGTTCAGCATTACACGAACAATGTGCTGCTGCATCTTTTTGCTTGTAATTTTATCACTATATTCTATTAAGTTCTTAGTTCTTTCTAGATATGACTGTGAAACCACGGAATTCTTATGTTGCCTCCTTGCTGTGGAAATTATCCATCGGAACCTGCTTTGCAATTTTAGTTTTTAAGGAGGAATTTTTTATTTTTTATTTTTTTTTGTCTGTAAGCTCCTCAATGGAGCGAAGGGAGTAATTTGAAAGCGGATGGGACTTGGCTCTGGTTCATAATTATCAAGAAAATGGATTAGTTTAGTTGCTTATTACTTAATAAGTTTTGGTTCAACTTAAAGTGTGTTTGGTAAATCTATTTGTGAAAGTCCATTGTGAAGTATCTTTGTGGAAAATGGGAAATTAAATTTTTGCTTTTGATTAAAAAAAAAAAAAGGAAATGAGAGTTGGCTCTGGTTCAGAATTATCAAGAACATGGATTAGTTTAGTTGCTTATTACTTAATAAGTTTTGGTTCAACGACCTTTGACGAGAGGTCGTGGGTCGCCGAGGTTGCGACGACGACCTCGCCACAACCCGGGCCATCATGGTTGCCAAGGTCAGCCCAATTACATACGCGAGCTGTTCTTTGCTCCAAACTGCTTTCTAGTTAATGGGTCACGGAGATGTGTATGCTCCAACAAAACCTATTTCAACGTCTGATTTGGTGGTCCTTCCCTGATGAGAGTATATTTTCTGTAATTGGAACTTCATTGAATCCATGGTTATGAGCCTTTTCTATGTGAGAGCTAGGAGCACTCGCCTAACCTTCAGAGTCAAAGGTAATAGCAGATGTAGCATTCTACTGAAGATGCAAAGTACAATGGGTGCAAATAACACTCTTTTCGAAGAGAATAATCAGAATTTTAAGGACTAATAATAATCTTGCCAGAGGATTATAAACAAGCAGTTCCGCATAGCAAGCTGGTTTTATCACTTGAAGGGGCAAAGCGTGTTCGATTCGGGCCAGCTTATTTCTTTATAAACCATCCTACTTACTGAAAAGAGGCAATTCTTGGCTTTGAGTCACAGCAAGCTGTGGTACGGTATTGGTATCAATCGCAGCCTTGAGACATGCTACGCCGGATTTGTTCATTTCTCATAACTGCATTTACTCAAGTGAGACGCCATTCCAATTTCCACATTCTTTGCTTTAACAAATCAACACATTAGTTCTTAGTTCTCCTCAAGTAATCGGATACTTCTAAATTGAATAAAGTCACATTCTAGCTGTATCTGAGAAACTTTTCAGAAGGTATTAGAGGTTCCTTCTTGTTTATCTAAATCAATCTACTCAAGTTACCTTTGATTCCTACCCATCTTTGAGCATTTTTCACGGTGATCTTGCATATTAATTTCCTCGATTTTACCTCTATCCTGAAGCTATTTCGGGACAACAGCTCCTCGAATTTCATGCAGGGCATAACATGACGTGTTGACCAGGTCAGATTTGACTGTTGTTTGGTGGATTATTTCAGCAAAGCGGCTTCAACTGGCTTTGAGTTTCAGTTCAGGCGTTTGGTTTCTAGTTTCAAGCTCCATCATGTGAAGCAATTTCTGTTCGCTCTCATGCCATTTTATGATATCCATGATGTTAATGAACTACTTTGCGTCTTCTCGTGAAATTTGTCTTATTGGTTTTATTGCTATTCGTTTCACAATGGCGAACGCCTTTTTTTTTTTTGGCTTTGCTGTAAATCTAATGCGGTAATCTCGGTACTTTGCTGCATCATGCAATGTAGTTGGGAGCTTCAGTAGATTTTTGGATCATGCAGTGGTATTGATAATCGATATGATTTGAAGGAACTATTCGAGCCGGTTCTTTTGCATACGATCAAATTTCATACCTCTGCATAATCCATAAGTACTTAAAATGACGCATTAACTTAGATGTGGTGCAACCAGCTGCTGTCATTTCTCCCACTTAATGGTAGCATGTATCGATTTATCTGACATGCCTCGTTCGATCCTAACTGATGTATATATTGGATCCTTCAGACAACACTTGCTGAGAAGAACTGAGAGCTCAAATCAAAACCGCGTGGAAACAGCTCCTCCAGCGGATGATCAAAACAGCTTAATCAAATGCAGGCACCGTCCGTGGCCCGAGACCATGTTTCGCTCGAAGTTTCACTCGGAATTTCTCACACTGATGATGGACTCGTGTCTACCATTCAGAAAAGGATTGAAGACGCTTCATTCTCAGCTAATATCTGCAGAGTGCCAGAGCAACTGCGCAGTAGGAATGAGGGGTACTACTACCCGGAATTGGTCTCTATCGGACCTTATCACCACCATGGCAAACAGACTCTTGCGGATATGGAGAATCACAAGTTGCGCTACTTATTTACACTCCTAAATCGACACCCCGACATAGGATCGACCTTGGACAAGTGTGTGAAATCGATCAAGGAGCTGGAGAACCGAGCGCGTCGGTCCTATGACAGAGAAGTTGAGCCCTCCAGTGACAAGTTCGTTGAAATGATGCTTATTGACGGGTGTTTCATCATCGAACTCTTCATCAAGTTTTCGAGCAGGACCCTCCGACGTAGGAATGATCCACTCTTCTGCACTCCGGGGAAACTCTATACCTTGAGGTGTGATCTGGTGCTGCTGGAGAATCAGATTCCGCTGTTCATTCTTCAGCGATTGTTTCAGATCGTGCCGATCCCGAAACAGTGCTCGCATTCTCTAATCGATCTCGCCTTTCGGTTCTTCAAGAGCATGATCCCCGGGGAGCAGGAATATCTCCGAGAAAAGCTCAGCGAAGAAGCTCATCATTTGCTGGACTTAATCCACCACTGGTTGATACCAGCGAATTACACAAAGAAAGACGGACCGACACCGAAAGGTCTGAATAAGTCTGCGGTCGAACTTCAGGCTGAAGGAATCAAGTTCAAAAGATCGGCGACTAAAAGCATGTTAGACATCGAATTTAGCAGGGGCGTCCTCCATGTCCCGGCTCTGAGAATCAATCAGAGCACCGAGACCCTTCTGAGGAACCTAATCGCCCTCGAGCAATGTCGGTGCATCGACACGCAGTGCGTGACTTCTTATGCTCATCTCATTCACGACCTGATGCCCTCGGAGAAGGACGAGAAGCTGTTCTCCGAACGGCGTATAGTATCAAACTACCCGGACAGTGTCAAAAGGGTTTTGAAACTGTTTGAAGATCTGTGCAAGGATACGGAAATGAAGGATTTCCACTACGAAGAGCTCCGCGTACAGATGAACGAGTACATCAAGAGGACACAGTGTAGTCTATTGAATTGCGACCAGAAGACTGATCAACTAGCAAGGAAGCCGCGCCCGCTTGCCGTCGTGGTCATTGTCATCCTATTCATGATCTTCATCGGGACGCTGTTCTCTGCATTGTCGTTCTTCCTCCACCATAACTAGCACCCCCACGGGCGCGAATGAGTCTGCGTTATCGTCACATTATGTTAAGCTCCTCTCTTCTTATATGGTTTCGAGTTTCCGTTGCTTCGTGCACAAGTTAAGTGTCGGGGCGGATGTTGCACATCCGTGTCTTGACAATTTCATGATTAGAATCGATCGATATGATCAGCGAATAACGGGGTCGCGAGTTCATTGTCATCCCGTTCTGCAGGAATTTCCACTGAAGCAGTTGTTCTGGCTGGAAGAGAAGCAGCGGCCCTTGTTTCATTTACATGCTTACAAGAATGCTCTCATTTTAATCTCATCTTATGGCCAAAAAAGCAGAGAGTGTAGTTGCAAAAACAAATTTGGCCTTTTTGTACTTATGCAAAATAAATATTCTCTTACCAAAAATAAAATAAAATAAATATTCCATTTCTTGTTATATTTTCAAGATATTTAACAAAATAGCTTAACTGACCAACCTCTAACCAGGTTTGGGTCGGTTCATACAGAGACTAGAGACTGGGTAGATTTCAAGTTTAAAAGAATTGGGAAACCAACCTTGGTAGAACTGATTTTGATCGGTTTTTAGCCTTTTTTTTTTATTACTTTATTTATAAGAAAAGATAGACATGTCAAAGATGGATTTTGAGTGAAAAATTTAGGAAATCCATCAATGCCTCCAATCATCGTGCTATGGATTATTCACATGAATTCTTTTTCCCTAATATAGCAGTTATGCAACATAAAGTTAGATCTAGTTCTCAAGTTTACCCTAAAAACAATCGCCGTAAAAAATTGGGAACCTATTTTGATAGAGTAAGTTTTAGGTTTTGATTTGGAATTGAACAACCGTAATACTAAAACTCACTTTCTTATTGGGAAAAAAAAATTAAAAAAGGCTTAAAATTGAATAAAAAATAGTTAAATTGTAGATGGTGGGCTGATCCAAATTGCTTAATCGTGCTATCACAAATCACTGATCAACCTCTTTATTTTTTTGTAAAAAATATTAATGATCAGCTTGGGCCAACCTAGCTGTCCACCTAAGCAATCATTACTGCTGAAAATTAAAAAACTGGCATTTGGGCATCCTTCAATGGACTTGAATGTTGTTCAACTCTTGTTAGTCTTACCATGTATTGAAAATAGGGGCTGTTCACTTTGAAATTGTCTTTTAGATGATGCTTTTGCATTTTTCTAGTGAATTATTCAATGGGGGTAGCAGCCGCCAGCCGCAGCCAAAGTCAACATCAAAGCCTGGGTCCAGAACTTTAAGTTCTTTCCTTTTGATTCAATTTAGGCCCATGTGATCCCCAAAGATTCGCACTTGCGGATAAGATGATGGTGGGATGGTGGGTCAAATTGGTCATTGAAAATCTAGAATCGAACATGATGTATGACTTGGATTGAATCAAGAATCTTCAAAACCAATATCAGCTGCTGCAACTTTGGAGGTATTACAGTTATGGATGTTTCTATCAAAATGAAAAACTGCAACACCTTTTTTCATAATTGAAGCTGTCAGGAAAAAAAAAGTTTTATAAGAGAGTTAATTAATCCATATATTTAACTCCGGAGAGAAGAATTTCCATTTTAGAACGGTGGTCTTTTCTTTTTTTTTTTTTTTTTTTTTATTCAGGGAACTCACATGTTTTAAGATTTTCGGGGATCCCGTCACTACCCTAGCCACACAGTTAGCGGGTAAACTCCACCTGGTGATGTTACTCTGCCTATTCTAATGGCTCACTCTCACCACCGCTCTCCTCGCAGAAGATCACACTTAAATCCATTCACTAATCCTCACCCCAACCTTTCTAAAAGGCCGGGATTTCCCACCTCCCCTTCCACGAATGATCGAAACCTTTTTGAACTCCTCACCTGGGAAGGATTAACTGATTCAACGGAGGTCGGTGGCATGGTCTTTTCTTTTTCTCCTCTTGCTCTCAAAAGAGGGATCCTAGTATTTATGCAATTGATGAATATCTCGTCCTACCTAGAAACTTTTTTTTTTTTTTTTGCTAACAACTCTTTTTCAAGAAAAGAAAGATCAAAACTTCTAGAAAAAGGACTTGGGAAAATAAAATTTTACCCAAGTGGGGGGGGGCCCCACTCGACACGCATTCGGACCAAGCAGCACCGCAGCGAAGCAGCACAGATCACGTTCCGACAAGACCCACGTACCACATTACACGGTCGTGTCGTACGCTCATGATTCAACCCCGTCCCCACGCAAGGGTACTCATCCCCTACATCTCCGGCACCACGTACGCCCTCCTCTCTCCACCGTCGGATCCTCCGAACGATCCCCACGCAACGGTCGATGCAGGATCGCATCACGTCGCGCTGTCGAAAGGGGCCAGCACAGTTGCCGCATCTGGCGCGGTGCGTCCCTTGAAAAGGCACCTTCCTGCGGGGTAGTCTCTGTCCTTGATCGATCAGTTCCTATCGCTTGGCCTCTCGCTCTGCCTTTCTTGGCCGAACCCAGGAAACCCAGAAGGAGGAATTTCTAGGAAGTGAGGCGTGGTCGAGCTTCATCTCGAGAGAGAGAGAGAGATGGAAGGGGACAGGAGAGTCGGGGTGGCGGTGGACTTCTCGCCGTGCAGCCACAAGGCGCTGAAGTGGGCGGTGGACAACGTCGCCCGCGACGGCGACCACCTCATCCTCATCACCGTCCGCCCCGAGGGTAACTACGAGGAAGGCGAGATGCAGCTCTGGGAAGCCACCGGCTCTCGTAATACAATCCTTCTCTCTCTCTCTCTCTCTCTCTCTCTCTCTCTCTATGTCTGTGTGTGTGTGTGTGTGTGGTGATCACGGTTGGTATGATGTTGATCCGTGTGATGTGTTCCGCTTTTGCAATTTCTTGTTCTTCTTCTTCGGCTGGAAGAGATGGTTTTCAAGAAAGTGAGACAGAAGATGGATTGGATAGAGATCATATATAAAAATGTACTCTTTTTTCATTTTTTTCATCGTGGGTTTTTCATTTTTAGTGGTTTTTGGTTCTGAAGTTCCTTACCCAGATAAATGGATAATTGTTTATGGGTTCTTGGTTATGATATCTGGATTTCTTGGGAAATAAGTTCGGATAACCTGGAATGGACCCTTAAAAAAGGAGTCTTTATCTTGAGAACTGATCTGTTTCTTGAATCTGTCATCTTTTTGGATTAGTTTAGTTCATTGATCTCTGGGTGTGGGTGACTGTCGTTCGGGGTTCACTCATTTTGTTTCTTGGGCAGCTCTTATCCCTCTGATTGAGTTCTCTGATCCCATTATCATGAAGAAATATGGGGTGAAGCTCGACCCAGAGACGATCGACATCGTCAGCACTATTGCTAGGCAGAAGGAGGTAAAATTTTGGATGTGAAATTGTAATCTGACCTCGCATTTTTGCATAAGCTGTATATCTGTTTTATAGAAAAGTGACAATTGATTAGATGTCTATTTGTGCAGGTTGTGGTGGTTATGAAGATCTACTGGGGAGATGCTCGCGAGAAGATCTGTGAAGCGATCGACAAATTCCCTCTGAGCTGCCTCATCATTGGAAACAGGGGCCTTGGCAAACTGAAGAGGTAACAATTCGATTGCATCCAACTGATACCCCTTGGTGCTGTTGAATATGCATTGGCAATGTGCATGCTAGGATAAAAAAGGTTAATTTTGGCTTATGGCTCAATTGATTGGCTTGAACTTGATAAAGATATCGTGAAGATCCACTCTGCTTATATGTCTTGACAAGACAAAGCACGATGCAGGCAAGGAATGGAAAAGCTAGTGTTTCTCGTGGAATCTAGTGCAGGTGTCATTAATAATTTTTTACCAGCTTAGTCTGCTTGCTAACACAATTTTATCATATTCAAAAGGTGACATTTACTAGCTAACATCATTCTTGTAGAACAAGAGAAAATTTTCCCTAGAAGTGCTATTTATTCTCAATTTGGCTGTAAGGAGGATTATTTTGAGGTGAAGAAGTAGCGTCCGATTTTCCCTTCTAGACTAAGTGGCCTTGAGTTGATTATGCAATTGAGATGCTTCTCCTCCTCTCTTTGAATGTTTTGCTGAAAAGACTGATGCAGTGTTTCTGTTGTGCCGGTGCAGGGCCATACTGGGGAGTGTGAGCAACTATGTTGTGAACAATGGATCTTGCCCCGTGACTGTCGTGAAGGGCACAGAACATGAGACCTAAATGGATCGCATGCCCTTCCAGTGTTTGATCAAGAATAATTTCACCTGCATTCTCTAGCTGATTGGGTCCCTAGTCCTTGAGGATATACAGGATGGAATCCCTGGAAAGTAAGTTCATGCTGTTTCGATGCTGTGGCAAAGTTGTATGAATTTCATGGTTCTTGTACATGTCATTCTTCAGTTTCTGCAAAGTAAAACTTCGTCGGACCGAAAAAAATTTGATCTTGGACACTTTGGATGTTTAATACTGGCATCTAATTTGCAGAGGTGTAGCCCTTGGTTATAATCTCGGGGTTGCTCTTCATGGCTTTTCATCTTATTTTTAGTTCTTCTAATCGCAAGCAGGGGTTTGATTTGGCTGATTACCTCAAGCCTTTCTCAGCTCTGAATTATGTGAATCTATGTATATATGGTGATGAGAGGGATGTCTAAATGGGTTTAGGAAGTGACTTTGAGGAGGGAAAATTGCACAAGTTCTTCTCTTTATGAAAATTTAGAGGACTCGAACCATTCATATAATCAATGAAATGACTTGAATAGGTGATTCTGCACAGCACCAACTCGCTGTTAGAGATGGTAGGTGACTGCCATTCTGGCACCGTGCTCTTTATCATGTTTGCACCTGTTGCTAGCCGATCTTGGAGGCTTCGGAGTTTAGCTGCTCCGGCGAGGTAGCTTGCCGGAAGTCTTTGCTTTTGGTGTCGAAAGATGCCACGTGTGCAGATATCCACCCGTTTGGCTATGCCTAGATATAAAGAACCAGTACCCGATCGACGTTCTAGGGGAAACCGACCTGTATTGGTCTTAAAATGGACAATCTTGGTATGAGTTTCATCCCATGTACGTCGGTTAAATTTAGTAGGTATATTCTAGGACAAATGCATACAAGCTGAATACATGAACACCATTGCTAGTCTCCGAGAAATGAGGCTGAAACATCTCAGAAAACCTGAGACCGACATGTTCCTTCTCGTCCTGCATTCATGCTCAGCTACTTCTTTAGGAGGAGCAAGATAGAAATCTGATCTCTGCAACCTCTTATGCTCCATTTTTTCCCTTCTCCTCCTTCCGAATCAATTGACCGGCGCAAAACTAAAGCGGCCAGTAATGGAAAACAAGAACATTAGAATCCTTCTCACGATGTCCTTCTTCTCTTTGGTTTTGCTCAACCCCGCCGAGGCAATCTGTGTCCCTCGCAACGCCACTACCGTCGGACCATCTCCGTCGCCCGACTCTCCTCTGAACCCCAGTGCCTCCCCATACCACCAACCGTCTCCATCACCTCCTCTGAACCCCAGTGCCTCCCCATACCACCAGCCGTCTCCATCACCGGAATCGGTTCCTCCTCCACCATCCACGGCCGCTCCTCCGCAAAGCTCACAGGTCGGACCATCTCCGTCGCTCAACTCTCCTCTGGACTCCAATGCGTCCCCTTCGCCAGAATCGATTCCTCCTCCACCCTCCGCGGCGGCTCCTTCAGAAAGCTCACAGGCCACGGATGCCGATCCTCCGTCAACCAATGTAGGGGCCACTACCGAGCATAGGGGCAGCCCAATACTGGCCGGAGCGGCCAACCTCGCGCTAAAAAAGGTGTGCGACACGACTGATTACCCCGCCCTCTGCATGTCCAGCCTCACCCCGTTCCTGGTCGGGAGCGCGCTGCTGGAGGGGCCCATTGCGCTGCTCCACGCGGCCATCAAGGCGGCGACCGCGGAGACCAAGCTCGCGATGACGGTGCTAGGCGGGTTCATCGAGGCATCGCGCGCGGACGCCAGGACCTTGATGATCCTCAAGGACTGCCACGACAACTACAGCGACGCGCTGGACAACTACCAGGCGGCGACGGACGCGATCCCGAACCGGGACATAGGGACCATAAACACCATGCTGAGCGCGGCGGTGACGGACTACGAGACGTGCGAGGACGAGTTCTCCGGGGGGCGCTCCCCGATGGCCAGCCAGGATAGTAAGCTTAGCCGTATGGCTGATAATTGCCTGGCCATTGCTTCCTTGATCAAATGAGTTAGCTGTTGGGTGCCTTTTGAGATGCCTGGCATAATGACTCTTTAGGAATAAGAAGCAAATACATACCGTACAGGAATTGTATGCTTCAATACGATTACAATGGTTATAAAATGAGTATTGTAGCCTTATGAAAGCGGTTTTTATGTAATTATTTAACATGCTAATCGGCTATTTTATGTATGAGAAATTGAAGAAATTTTTATGTTATGGTGTAATTGGGCGATTGATTGAGATTAGCAGATGAGAATCACTTTAAAGATCAGGAGTCTGACCCAAACGGGTTGCTTGAGTGATGAATGTGTTTGTCTTATCCATTCAAAATTTAGGTTCCAAACGAGGCAATTGTGCACTCTCTTCACGTGTATGAACCATGTCCTCCGAATATTATTGATGTGTGAAGATTTGAGGGCCCGCGAGAAAAATTGCGCATTTGGGGATATCCCCGCCACCAAAGTGAGAGCCGGCGAGATGAAGCATTGTGCTCCAATAATTATTGATGCGCGAACAAGTGAGGGCCGGCGAGAAAGACTAGGCATTTGAGGATATCCTCGGCCACAAGCGAGGGCCGGTGACCTTCACCGCTCACAGTCAAGCCTTGCCTATGGCCAACGCTGGCCCTTGCCGACCATCACCAATGTCTTGATGATCGGCAAGGGAGGAGAGGCAAATGAGACAAAAGAAAAGGAAAAAAAGTTAGAATTAATACAATTAAAAATATTGCAAAACAACATTGTTTGTCCATGTTAATCACCACCCATGCCAAGTACGATAGCTGGCAATGATTGAATCAGCAAATCAACTCTTTTGATCAAAATTGGTTAAAGGGGTTACATTAGAAAGTTGTCAAAAAATTTAAAACTAAATTTGTCAAATTAGAAAGTTTGTGACTATATTGGCAGCCATACAATAAGTTTAAGACTTTTTGTACATTTTCTCCTATTTTCATTAACTCTTACTTAATAATCAATAAAAACATCATACCTCAACAATAAATGAGAGAAAAAAATATTCTCAATTGGTGATATTACATCTATTGGCTTATATATCAAATTACATCCAAATTAACAAGTAAGGCAAATCTATGTCGATTTATTGTTCTAGAAACATTACATTAAATTAAATGAAATGATTAAGTGCTTTCTTTTCCCCCTTCTTGTTAATGTAGAAAAAGTGGGATGCCATGGAACTCTATGACGATGTGGCTCAAGCACAAAATTCCATTCTACCCGACTTTTTTCATTTCGTTTAAATTACATGTTTTAGGAATTCATAAACAAAAGGTAAGCAAAAGGGAGCCACTAAGGAAACAAAACGTAAGTGAAAGTGTCATCGCATGGCGCTCCTCTTGAAGCTACTTGTTCGATGAGGACACCGACGGTCTATTCTCAATCATTAAAGTTGTGCAGCTTTGTTTTTCCACTAAAGGACCTAGCAACATTGCTTTCCCACGACAGGACCAATGAGATAACAAAGCTACTTTTTGCTGAAGCTCATACCATAGGCTGAAATTCCTTGTTTGATGGAACACAAACCACAGACATGACGAAAAACTAATCGATTTATAGAAAATATTTTTCATGTACTAAAAACAATAAGTTTAGATTGGAAGAAAATGACTTCCCTTTCTAGCAAGAAGGATTTCACTCTCTCTAAAAGTACCGAACAAATGAAAACTACCATTTTCCTTGAAAATAAATTTCATTAAAAATAATTTTCTGATATTATGAGATTTTTAATGAAATAAAAATATCCTAAATCAAGCATATGTTTTTTTTTTTTTTTTGGTGAAAGGTAATAAATATATTGAGGAAATATCAACTGAACAAAAAGATCATGTCGTCAAAACCCTTACTCAAAACAATAGATCATAATGAGTGGAAGGATCTTAGGGATAAAAAAGCGCGGTCGTGGCACCCTCTAACAATTAGAAAGGAAAAGCACGGCATGAATAACTGGCGAATAGATAGAAAACACCCTCAGGTAGGGAGAGAACCATCCTCAGAAATCAGTAAGAACCGCTGCACCAATTGCACCAATTGCCTTAATCAAGACGCACCGGCTGAAAGGAAAGGAATTAACACTCCCCATAAAAGATGACCCGGTCAATGCTCCAACTCCGCTGCAACCTTTTGTTCCTGATGTTATCTTCAACATTCCTAAATCAAGCATATATTCATGCATGTTCATGCATGCGTGTTGGGATACCTCTCATTGGTGGTGTCTAATCCCCACTCTGAAAAGTTGACAAACTTTGTGATTATGGAACAATTAATATTGATAATGACTGATTTCCGTTATCTTTATTGTTAGAGACAAATCATAAAATTCCACAGCAAAATTTCCCTAGTCCTTTTGATTTATGGGTCAAGAAAAAGATTCATGCATGCCGAGATAGAGAGAATTATTAGACTTTGGCATTTTATAGGAATGTTCTTCATTACGCATGAGATCGGGTAGTAAAACTATAAAATGTATGGTAAAAAAATATTTTGGCTCCATTTGTTTCATGAAAAGTAAATGATTTGGAAAATGTTTTTTTAAAAATACCACTTATATTGATTGAAATAATGAGCCAATACAAAATGTTTTTATTATCGACAATAATTTATATCTAAATATTTTCGCGAACGGTAAAAATAATTTTTCTTCAGTTAATTTAATAAAGATATAAGCGATATTTTTAAGAAAATGTCATTCAAATCAATTTTTTCGCAAAACAAAGTGAACGGGATCCAGGGAAGATTGACTGGTGTGGTTTTACTGTTCTCAACCAATCGAGGCACGTCACTTGTGAACGAAGGGGAAGACCGCAAAGACAAAGCAGACGTGAGAATCAAGTAGGTCAGTCAATGAGTCAACGCACGATTCTACACTATACATTCCACTCCCTTGGCCAAAGTTAATCCTGCCTCACTTCGAATCCACCCACAAAATCTGAGTCCTTTAGTCTCGATCTTCCTCTCTATGCTTGCACAATTTGGTTATCCAGATGCAGAACACAATCTCAGAAGTAACGAGGTCACTCCCTCCCGGATTCAGATTCCAGGCCACTGATCAGGAGCTTCTGTTGGACTACCTGAAGCCCAAGATTCTCAGACAGCCGGACGGACGCCACTACGACATGATACCGGAGATTGATGTACTGGAATTCGAACCTTGGCAATTGCCCTCCCTGTTCGGTCACATGTTCAGCGGTAAGGAGCTGTTTTTCTTTTGTCACGTGAAGCGCAAGTACTTGAACAGCAACCGCTCCAACCGGACAACCAAAGCCGGTTATTGGAAACCAACCGGGGAGGTGCCCACCATCGTGAGTGAGGACACTGAGGCAAAGATAGGAATCAGGAAGACACTAGTGTTCTACGAAGGCCGCATGCCCAAAGGCGAAAGGACCAACTTCGTGATGCATGAATATCACCTAAATCCCAAGTGTTTGGGCAACAATCATGATGAAAATGAGGTAACATTCCAGTTTTCATTCATCTGCACAATGCGATTGGTTATAAATAACATTTGGGACATGCTTCTTTAGTTATGGGTTGTTTCTCTATTGTTATATATATACAGATGCTGCCTTATGTGGTATGTCGGATAAAGTACAAAAAGGACAAGAAGCTGATGAAGGGTCGCGCTCCGACGATCAGCCCTGGAGGCTATTCAAACAGCGCTTTCACAAACACTAACAGTGTATCAGAGACCCCTATGAATCAAGAAGGGGACCATTCGAGCTACTGTCACAACCCCAACAATGAAGCTGCTGAGAACCGTGAAGCTGTTGATGCTCAACCTGAGGTGAGAGACACCCATTCTATTTTGCAGAACTTATTTAGGATTGGATTTTAGCCCCTAGTCCTATAGAACATATCAAAGTCCCAGAAACTCATTGGTTTCCTGTGGCCAAATTACTAATGCTTGCGTTAACATATAAGCAACATCTGTGGGACTATTTTCAATTCATACTTCAAGATTGTTTCAGCAACAAAAAAATGCAGAGCACTCAAGATGGGTTGTTTCATATGATCTACACTGTTTTGGATGCAGATGCCAGTGGGAGTCTCGATGGAATCGCTCCTTCAATCGTGGCCACCGGATGCCATGTCATCAGACTACACCACTCTAGCCCATCAGCCCCAGGCAGGAGCAGAGCATGGATCGTCGTCCTTACCTGGTTTCTCACGTGGCAATGATGGCACTGGGCTCGACTTTGGGCTTCTACTATCTCCAGACGGCGATCACACATTTTTCCCTAATTACTGCCAGAAGTGTTTTGAGGCCTACCTTGTTCTTGAGTGCATCGAGCGTCAATCATAATTTGCGAGGAGTATGTGTGTACGTGTGTGTTTTTACTTGTGATGTATTTTGTATTGTGAGTGTGGCTTTTTTGGAGTGAGGCTAAACTTTATGCAGTTTCGTACTTTTCTTGCTGTCTGAGTTTGAGAGTCGTGTTGCTTCTTCTTCTTCTTCCTCTCTCTCTCTCTCTCTATCTCTCTCTCTCTCTCCCGCCCCCCTCCCTCTAGTTCAGGTTGTGTTTTCTGCTTATTAAGATGTAATACTTCTATTTGGAAAAAAGACGTAATGCTTCTAAAAGATGGTTTTATGTTTTCAAGTTATCCCTAATTCTTGTCATCATGGATGACGATTCCCATCGGTGGAGTTGAAAAGGGACCCCCGACAGATGTATGGAATTAGCAGAATAATTAAATGCCGTGGAATTCGGAGCTAGAAGTGGGAAATGGTAAAGTAATGCCCGGGGTGTTAATCCATTTTTTTTTTTTTTTTTTTTAAATTATATATAATTTTTGGAAATAACTATAAATTCCATTAATTAATTAAAATAATAAAGAGAATGTCAATAGTAGTGATAAATCATTCCCCCTTCAAGGAAAATATTAGGAAGAGCTAGGATAGCCACTGTAAAAATCCTAGTTCATTCATCGGAAGATAGGCGCAGCCCGAGCTCAGTGCAAGTCGAAACCTTCTCTTTCTTCTCTCTTTCTAATTTCATGCCCTCTCATCTCGCTATCTCCCGACCGTTCCCACCCACGACGAAGCCTGCCGTTCGACCAACCGCGCTGCCGCCTTTGCATCCGCCCCGTCCGACGAAACCACCCCGAACGACGCCGTCTGTTCTCTCCATCTCTCTCTTGACTAGCTCTGTCTCGCCCTCTCCGCTACCCAAAGAACCACGCCGCCGCCGTCGCCGCCGCCGCCTTCGCCCTCGGTCCAAGTACAAGCCCAAGCCCCCCGATCGTTCGTGCCCCCGACCCCTCCCTCAACCCTTGCATCCTCGAGGTACCCCATGGCTCTGATGTCGTCGCCTCCTAAAACCTCACCAGATCCGGGGAGAACGACCCTTGCCTTGGCCGCGAGAGTCAAGCCCTCACCAAATCTGACGACCCTAGCCTGTGGCGGGCAAGGGCCGCGACACCTCACAAATGTCGTTGCCTCCCAAAGCCTCGCCAGATCCGGCAAGGGCGACCCTCGCCCTCGCCGGATCCGACGAAAGCGACGCTCGCCGGCCACAGGGACACCCTCGCCGGCAACAGGGATCTTCGCCAGAATTGGGCGGCACTGGGCAGAAAGCAAAAACGTTGAACCGGGGCCACAGGTGTGTCTTATTCTTTCTTGAACTCTTTTTCTTTGTGTCAGACTTTTCGGTGTTCGACTTCACCGTGTGAAACCGAACGACATCGAAATTCATTGATTCTAAATTTATAGAATTGGGAATCGGACCGATGAATTTGGAACCATTCATAATCAGCAGATTAGGTCCGGTTCAATCGGTTCTATTTGTTCACCCCTACTATTGCTAATTTGGTCCGTTGTGAATTCGAAAAATAAAAATATCATATGTAGAAATTGAGATTTTTGAAAATTTATGAGGGGGATAAGTAGAAATAGGTGAAGGTGGAAATGAGAGGAGAAGAGAGAGGAGTTGAATTATGTAGCCAAAGAGTCACATGGAATTTGACAGTTCGACCACTTTTTTTTTTTTTTTTTTTGATAGCGACCATTGTGACCCTTCCTAAGGTCTTTGCATGTTGTGAAGGAGGTTTAGAGTTAATGTCAAATGAGGATGGGCAATCCTTATGTTTGAGGTGCTCGCCCTCGTTTGATGCAGGATCTCCCAAATCTTTACCCCGTATGATGTTGGGAAGTTCTTTTGATTTGATATATCAATGAGATTCTATCCTATTTTAAAGTCATCATTAATCTATTTAGGTTAGTTAGGAGCCAAGCATGACATAAGAAGACGTCTCACTTCCTACACAATAAAAAATCTAAGACCGAGAACTGGTTATATTAATTTTTTTATAGTGCTTTTTTCGTTTGTTTAACTCGATTGTTTGTCAACTAAGGGTAGGCAGGTAATCTTTGCCAAGTTGTGAGTCCTCAGGTTCATTTCCACTAAGTAATAATGCACATTTATTTGATTGATCTTAATCCTAAAGTGTGATTCAATCAACAAATGAAGTTAAACGGATCAAAATATAAAAGCAATATACGGAAATCAAGACAACACATCAAAATGGTAGGAAAAGATGAGTAAGAATAAAGTGCAGAAAAATAACATGATATAAGTCGAGCAAAGAATATTAATAGCCTTTTTTGGAGCCACGGAAATGATTCCACATGGAACTTGATTTCAGATACTTGTCCTAAATTAAGGAAATCTAATTAAGCCTAAACTAATCTATGTAAATTCTATTTATATGAAATTCTAAGCAAACTTGATATGATATCTATTTCTAATCCATTTACTTGGGGTTCGCCTTGGCTTAAACTGAGCTAGTTACTTCCATTTTTTTTTTTTTTTGAAGTGACAATCCTAAACCATGGAATTAGGTTAAAGTGAATTTGTTCAAACTAAACCTATCTCTTGGGTTGTTCAGACTAAGAAGCTAGATCTATACCTTAGTAAATATAGAATACAAACTGTGAGATTAATCCTAAAGCTAATAGAATCGCATGATCTCTCTAAGATCCTCCAATTCGAAGTCACGGTACTCCCAACATCACATTGAAAACATCTTGATCTACATTTAACAGCCATCATCTCAACATTCACATCATCAATGAAGCATTGAAATGTACAATCTACACTCACCAAGCCACACTATCAATCACAGCAAGAAGATGGAATCATTTCACACTTGGTAAAAATTTCCGAATTAAGTGCTGTGTTTCATCCTAAACTGACCATTATGTTCATTTGTCATCGCCTAATCAAATCGACTTTGATTTTAATGATTCACCCATGGATTTGTTGCTTAAGATGTCCACTTCAATTCATTAGTTGTCAACTTTTCAAGCTTAGGCTTACATTTTCCCGAAATCGAAGATCGAGCCCACACGGTCAGACCGTGCCCTGCATTTAAACCGGTTCTTTACACACCTATTTGACCTATCAAACCAACCCAGAAAAGTATGAAATTATGCGGTTGG
Source organism: Eucalyptus marginata (assembly GCA_014182565.1). Taxonomy (NCBI): domain Eukaryota; kingdom Viridiplantae; phylum Streptophyta; class Magnoliopsida; order Myrtales; family Myrtaceae; genus Eucalyptus; species Eucalyptus marginata. Next base: position 6,103,916 of record CM024585.1, read on the forward strand.
AAAGCTTTTGAAGACCTTGAAGTTTGTCATATTTGCAGGTTCAGAACTGATCCTCAGACCTGTGTAGTGCAGAGGACAGATCGACCTAGAAAATATGTAATTTACCTCGGCCGAAGGCTTAGGAAGTTTCTTTAATACTTTGTATTCACCACCATCACAAATTTCTAACTTTAAGGACCCCAAAACCCTAAAAAACGCTACCTTGCTTAGTTCGGAATTTCCAGACTACCGGTTCAGCGAGAACATTTTCCATAGCAAATGAGTAGTCTTGGCTTTGAGTTGAAATATTTTTGTCTATTATGAAAACATTTTCCATTTACTAATTATTTCAATATTTTCAATGGCCTTGATATTTTATTCTTTGGTGGGGTTGTAGGAAACTTCATAGGTTTATTTAAATCATTATTTGAATTCAAGTTCTAAATGTCGGAATCCAGCTAGCCAGGGTGGCCAACTTCGAGCCTCATTCAACAGAGTCTGCCTCGACGCTTCTCCCAGCAGCAGCCTAGAAGAGGAAAGCCAAAGCCTCGATCTTGGTTCGTGAATTATTCCTAATATTATGTACATGGCGTATCGTCCTTCACTAAAAATTTTAAATTTTGAATGGCGCATCTAGATCGACAATTGATTCTTATGACCCACGTACTTTGACATTTGATCAATTCAAAGCATTTGAACCTTCACGACGTGTAAATGATGTTGGTGCGCAGATTCTTATCATTTTTTCATATATATTTTGAAATTTGAGTAATATTCTAAATTTTGGTTGGGAAGCTTGTTCATTGGGAAACATGCTGGCTACTCTATTCTGAATTATGAAATGTTACTGAGGTGGAAGGAGAGGATTTTCTTTTTTTTTTTTTATTTTTATCTTATTCTATATATTCGTCCCCCTATCTACTGGTTCACATTCTTGTATCAATCTTTTTCGTAGGAAAATGGCTTGAGAATGGGAAAGGCACCGCAAAAGAAACCACAATAAATGGCTTAAGAATGCCTCTAAATACAAAGAATTTTCCTCCAAGCGTGCGTACTATTAGCCTCTGGATCCAGCTGCCAAAAGCTAATGCCTTTCATAAGAAAATAGCGGTTTACCCCAATTGAAAATAGCGGTGTACCCGTGCAATCCACAAGGATCCCGAGATCCTGATCGAAGCAACGAGAAACAAAGTCTTTTTTCTTAAGGGCAAGTGATTCCAGAGTCGGTCTAAATTCTACTTAGAACCAAGAATTCACTATGTCAGAATCAATTTTTTAATTTTTGAAATCTGAAATCTACCCTGTATACCGTGAAACATGGAATTTACTCCGTTAATTGGTTTGAGGTTGGTTCAATGATCCACTCGAGAACTGACCAATATTTTTGTTTTTATTTTTGTTTCATTTTTTCGTTTGTTTTTGTTTCATTTTAATTAAGCAAATGAAAAGGAGCATAACAATCAAAATCCCCATTTATCAGTAGCAATAATCCATAAAAAGATGAACACGTAAAATAAAATAAACAATAAAAAAACTTTTTTGGTCGAAAAAATAAAAAGTTCAAAACACATAACATAAAATCTAAATTATAGAACTTCTTTCCTCAATCATCTATAAAAAAAATTGCTCCAAATTCTAATTACCTGAAATTGAAAGAAACAACAAACTTGGTCGATCATTTAATCATAGTTTCAAATTATAATTACTATTAATTAAACGGAGTTAAAAGCAACAGCACCTTATAGTTTTGCGAAATCAATCAACTAAATCACCGCCTCTAAAACTCAAACACAAAAAAGCACTAGTATGTAACTCCAGTGAGAGTTGCCGCATAAAACTAGTTGGTCAATTTATCGGAAGGAAACTGAGCCATTCAAATAGAGATTTCTAAATCATTATATGACAAGGGAAATTTAAGGTGTTGACAAGAAAGATATAAACAAATTAGCGAAGATAAGACAGGTTAATAATTTGTAAACCGGAAAAAAGATTAGTAATTTCATATGAGTGTCGGTAAGTCATCAGCAAATGATAAAAATCGAAGGACGTGTAACTTATTTTATCAATAATTTTTTAACACTTGCTAATTCTTTCAGAAATTTATTATGATGGAAAGAAATTCGTTTATTTTTAGAAAGGAGCAATAGAATTGCCCACAGGAAAAAAAGAAGAAAAAAAGGAGAGTACTCGAGCAAAGGCTGAGAAAAGTCTTCCTAGTCTTTAAGGACTTTGGATAAACCCAAGCAAACTCAAGAGTTCCGGTCTCCACATGTTCTTTGAATTCCAGCTAAACTCAGCATACACTCCGAGGCCAGTTTAGAGAAGGTACATTTAGAAAAAAGATATGCCTTTTGGATTCAAAATATAAGCGCAATTGACAGAAGTTGAGAATGGCAAACTAGACAGCAAACCCAAACTTGCGCACATTTTGACTAAACGAGACAAATTCTATGCGACATTTTGATTAAACCCAAACTACTAGTTCGGTTCCGATTCTTCGGTTATTGAATTTTTAGTTTCAAAGGGCAAAATTTTGTAAGTGAAAGAATTTGGGATTTGAATACAATTAGATGTAGTAAACACTTGTACAAGTGTCATAAGTTAAAAATCTGTATTCTAAGGTGTTCTATGCCTAATTTCGATGTAATATTGTATATCATTTTCAATATCCTATAAAATGAAAAATTCATGTTTGACGTCTTGCAATTGATCACTATATTATGTTGGCAAGATATTAATACGTGCTAACATAATTGACCATTCTAAATGAGATGATGAGCTATTGACACTAAAAATGTTAAATAATATGAAAATGGTGGATATCCTATCCTTGTAAATAAAGTAATATAAGCTATTGGCTCACGAATTAATCATATTTACTTGCTTTGCTTTTTAAAAACGCCACTCAGTTGTAATGTTCAATATATAGCTAACTTTGATTCCCCTCGAGACCGAATAATCCAGTCACCGGATTACAAGGGGAAATTGAGGGGTAGAGATGCCAGCATTACTCCGGTAAAAGTACTAGTGACCGAGTCATCGCGTACTTAAGTTTCTTACAAAAATATCACATGAATAAATACACTTCATATGTTTCCTAAACTTTTTGCTTCCCCTACTCCAATATACAAGAGAAGCACCGATTATAAAAATCGAAATATCTACAGTTGGTACCATGAAAAAATCCAAGCTGATACCCCACGCCCCATTTACTCCGAACAATTTTCATGCCACAAAAAATTGCAAGCTTATTTAAATTACATCCAAATCAATAAGTGTAGCAAATTGATGTTGATATATTGTTCTAGAAACAATGTGTAAGATTAAATGAGATAATTAAGTTTTTTCCTAATTAATATAAAGAAAATTGTCTAAGGAAAGTGGAGACAATGGAGCTTTATAATGATGTGGCTCAACCATAAAATCTCGTTCTACCCAATTATTATTATTATTTTGTTGAGTGCTCCAATAATGCACCAATGTTAGGACAATTAACCACAAATTTTAGAATGAATAAGACAAATTAATTATAGTAAAGAGGAAGATCTCCGATCGAAGTAACTTAGTATAACCCTTTATATTGGGGAGAAGTGCCAAAAAAGTCCTAAACCTTTTGTATTTGTGTCAGTTTAGTCTTAAACTTTTTTTGGTGCCAATTTAGTCCTAAACCTTTTTATTTAGTGTCGATTCAGTCATTTTGGCCGGATTTTCTTGACGGGACGCCGGCCGGCGACGTGGACAATTTTTAATATTTTTAATATTTAATATTTTCTCTTTTTTCTTTTTCTTTTTTTTTTTTCTCTCCTCCTCCCTCCAGTCCCTGGCCGGACCACGGCGACCGGCCAGAGGAGACTCGCCGGCCACCTTGCCAGTGGCCGCGAGGGCGAGCGTCGCTGGCATCGCCCAGGCCGTGATTCAGCGAGGTCGAGCCTCGCCGCCATGGGTGAGGCTCGACCCTCGCCAGATTCGGCGCGAGGTGGCCTCCCACCGGCCTGGTGAGGCTCGCCTCGCATCGGGCCGGCGAGGCTCGACCTCGCGACTGCGGCCTCGTGTCGAGCCGGTGAGGGTCGAGCTTCGCCGGCCGCCCGGGCCGCGATTTGGTGAGGTCGAGCCTCGCCGAATCGCGGCCTGGGCAGCGCCGACGAGGTCGAGCCTTGCCGGCCATGGGCGAGGCTTGACCTCGCTAGATTCGGCGAGGGCGAGCCTTGCCGGCGCCGCCCAGCGCGAGGCCGCCCTCGCGGCCATTGGCGAGGTGGCCGGCGAGCCTCGCCCCGGTCTCCTCGGCCGGTTGCCATGGTCCAGCCAGCAATGGAGGGGGAGGAGGAGAGAAGAAAAAAAAAAAAGAAAAAAAGAAAAAAAAAAAAAAAAAAAATAGAAAAAATAGAAAAAATATTAAAAAATATTAAAAAATATTAAAAATTATCCACGTCAGCCGGCCGGCGTCCAGTCAGCAAAATCCGGCCAAAATGACTGAATCGGCACTAAATAAAAAGTTTAGGACTAAATTGGCACCAAAAAAGGTTTGGGACTAAACCTAAGACAAATACAAAAGGTTTAGGACTTTTTGGCACTTCTCCCTTTATATTGATAAATTATTCTAAGCTCCTAATCAAGAACTCGTATGTACCGCTTCATAAGATAACTTGCACTTCAGTTGGATCGGATCAAGTACACGATTCCAAGCTCCAAATCAAGTAAAAAGTGAATTTGCTCATTCAACAACCGAAAGAACGAAAATGTCCCTTGCAGATTTGCATATGGAATGGTGTCTTGTTCCGTTTTTCTTTCTTTGCAAAGAGGAAAAAAATATTTTTCTAATTCTCGCCGAGTGCTTCGAAAGGATATTATTCCGGCTTGACAAGACCTCCGAAGCGCTCAATGCAACGAAGCCGACCTCCACTCTCTCTCTCTCTCTCTCTCTCTCTCTCTTGCAGCTCAATCTCCTTTGTCTTTTCCTCTCTTGCTTTTGCCCGCTTCATCTTCTCTCTTTTCTGTCGTTTGTTTAAGGGGCGAGCATGGTTCCAGATTGGGAACTTGGCACAAGTTCCTTGTATTTTTCTTGTTCTATATTGTCGTGCTATCCTATGACATTATGTGACATTTAATGATAAGTGTGTAATATGAAATAACTAATCCGAGCTTCCATTTCCAACTAGATACATGAATGGGACTTTTACTTTATTCGTATTTAACAATTTTCATATGTCTAAATATAAAATATGATTAATAGATTGTAGCAAATGATGATCATTGAATGTAATGATCCACTGCAATCGTTCAATTAAGAGTATATGTGAAAATTGGATAGATCTTGAAATTGACACCATAACATGTGATAGTGTAGGGTCTGAGTTTCAAGGTATGTAAGATAAGTTTCAAGCTCTAAAAATTAGAGATCTTGTTTTGATGGGTATATTCTAGGTTCTAGGTGGAACTCGATCAGAACCTAGAATCACTCACCTTTGTTTATTCAATTTGCTTTTGCTGCTCAAGGAAAGGAAAATGAAAGTGGGTTGAGTTGGCAAAACAAGGGTCTCAACTTATTCAAGAAAGCAAGTCATATATCAACCGACAGAACATGTAATGAACGTCTGAATTTAGGTTATACAACCCTGAAAAGGTTAGCGGTTGGCTTAAATCCACTGGTTCTCTCAACCCAGTCACTTATTGATTAGCTTTGTGAGATTACTTAGCCCATCTTACCTCTTATCTTGGAGGAAATCCAAACACGTCGATCTTGCGAGGTTGCACCTTCCTTAGCCAATGCGATCGCGGCCTCGTTGGCCTCGTCATACACGTGATAAATCACCATCTTGATCCGTGCCACGGTTTGGAGGATGTCGTCCACCGCATCCTTGACCTTCTCTGGCGGCTCCGGCCCGGAGCTGGCCCATCTCACGACGCTGAGATCCGTCCCTTCCACGACCAATTGTTTCACTCCTCCAGGAACGTCGTCCAGCAGCCTCATGCCCATTCTCAGCGCCTCTGCATTTGCCACCGTGGCGTCTGCTAGCTCGCCGAGGCTGCAGCTGTATGTCGCGACCACATCCTTGTACTCGTCGCGGAGGATTCCGCCACAGCCCGCAGGCGAGACCCCGTCACGGGCTTTGCCGCTGAAATTCAGCTTCAACCAACCTTCGGGAGGTGGCTTCCACTCGCACCGGTGTTGCCGAGGAAAGCGGTATCCGCTCAATTGACCGAGGTCCTCAAACTGACGCCAAAAGAACTCCTCCGTGAGGCTGCAAATTTTGTCCATGAAATTACAAGCGGTTAGGAATTGCAGTCTACCGGAATGAATCAAGCTCAAATATACACAACTTTGATCTCGCATGTAGAAGTTCCATCTCATGATCATTCATGTTTCATATGAGTAAGTTCTTCCTCGAAACAATGAACAGTCTCGTTCAATGGACTGAACCTACCTTTGAAGTGACTAAATGGTTAAAATCATACGAATTCAGTGCGACAAAGGCAGCGACGAAGGCACAGCAGATCATTTTTCAAGAGTGGGTATTGGACTTAGGTGAAGGCTGAATTGAACTAATCTATTTAAGTTGCTGTTTATGTTTGCAAGGACATAAACAAGAGAAGATGTCGGGTTGAAAGAGATTAGGAGACCTTGATGAGCAGAGATTCTGTTCACATGTAACACATTAAGATTGACGTTGCTTACTCTCTTAGATCCTCGTGATCTAGGCACTCTTCCTCCTCGTCATCGGATTCCTGCTGCCGCTCTTTTCTCCTTTGCTTAAACTCATCTACAAGAAGGAGGTCAAGTCCATCAGCAATTTCAGAATAAGACCACAGAAATCATAATAATCACGTTAAGCTATTAAAAAGAAAAGGTGAACGCTTTGCTTTGATGAAACTACTTTGAAAGCACATGAAAATACCCTCTTACATACCGAATCATCGTGATCTTCGATCATTTTTTTAAATATGTGAATCTCCCAAACAAGCTGAATGAAGTCATTTAAATTCCGGTTCATGATGGTTCTAGGTGTGACAGTTTCAGAATCAGCATGCTCGGACTCTGTAAATCCTTGGTCAACCAATTGGACGTGTTTCAAGCGGGTTTCACTCGATGATCACCGGTAATTGCAGTTGGTTATTTATCAAGAACAAGTTCTATAAACTCCTTCCGTATGTCGTTAACGAATTCAAATGTCAATCATTGACAAGCTAACAAACACCAATGAAACCACGCACCAATTGATTTGAAGCCGACACGAAACATCTATTATAATTGAGTCAAGAAACTCAGAGATACCTGGCAAGAGGCTCTCCAAATCAACATTAGGGTCCACGTCGAAGAAGTTGAAAGAGAGGTAGCCAAAGAGGTAGCGATGATGGCCGTGAAAATCGGTCGGGATATCGAATCTCCTTGCATACTTGCTGAGTATGCCTGTGTACACTCGGTGATGCCAACATTGATCTGCGAGCTCCGGATCCGGGTTCCCAGGATACAGTGAGTTTGAGAGAATCATCATCCGGTTCGACCTGGACGCGCACCAATTGGCCTCAAGCAAGTTACCCACATGCCAAATGTTCGCGGAGGGCAAGAAGAACAGGGTCGGCTTGTCGGCAGGCCTCCGGAAGTGCTCGTTGGCAGGCAGGACCCGGAGGCCCAGCATCTCCAGGGCTAGGTGGTCGGCGGGCGAGAACGCGGGATCATACAGCTCGATGTCTCCTATCCGGTCGGGGAAGTCGCGCCTGAGGAGGATTGCAAGTGCTAGCTGGTACTGCGAGTTGTGGTTCTGCTCAGGGCTGCCAAGGGCATAGATCACCATCAGGACTGGCTGCGGGTCCGGCCCAAGGACCCGATTGAGGTGCTTCCGGAACTCCGGGTCGTCTTGGAAGAGGCCGGCGACATGGCCGTAGTACTTGGTCTCGGCCAAGTCGTCGGCGGTGATCAAGACCTCTTGTTGGATTCTTGTCGCTTCGTCCTTGACTTCGGGGTTATCCATGTTTCCGTTGCCTCCCGTGTCTTTGCTTTTGCGTTTTTGAGAGTAGGTTCGCTTCGACGATAATTATGTATGTGCGTGAGATGGATAGACTACCATATATGGATGATACAAGAAGATATTAAGGTGCGTTTGGTTTGGCATTTTGAAAGCCCATTGGGGAAAATTGAGGTGTTTGGCAACCATTCTTTTAAGGAGCTTTGAATTAAAAGTTGGTCTCGAGCTTTCCGCATTTTCGGAATGTTTTTCGGAATGTTATGGGGCTCTATTAATGAAATTTTGTGGAGTTCCTTTTTTTGCCCTCAAAAAATCATTTGAAATCTAAGTTTAATCCTTTTGAAAAAAACCAAAACCCTAGGGTTCGTTTCTCCTTCTCCCTTACGGCTCCTCTAGAAAACGACTGCGGCTTGCTCTCCCTTGCTCATGTCTTGCTCCCTACCCCTCACGCTCGCTCTCCCTTTGCTCGCGTCTTGCTATCTACCTCTCATGCTTGCTCTCCCCTGCGAACCTTGCGAATCCTCCCGAAGTCCCCTCGTGCTCGCAACCACACCTCTGCAGGTTCAATCTCTCATTCTTCTCATTTGTGGGTTTTCATTTTCGTCATTTTTGGGGGTGAACTTGTTTGCTTTTGGGTGAATCTGTGTGCTTGGTTGCTGGTTGTGCGTATATTTTGTCGTTGTAGTGTCGGAAAGATTCTTGATTTGTCGATAAAGCCGTGCGAGCTTGGGTTCATTAGTGTTGGATGCTCCTAGGCTTTTGGGATTTTTTTTTTTTTTTTTAGTAAAAGTAAGTTTTTTTTTTTTTTTTTTCACATTTTAAGAATAGAAGAATTACATTTTAAGGTAGAAAGATGAACCAAATATAAATAAAGTAATATTTGTGTTTTTGTTTTAGGATTGCATTGGAGTTATCGATGGTATCTATATTTTAGTGGTGGTATCTACGAGTGAGCAACTTTATTTTATTGGTCGAAAGAAACATTAACGCAAATGTAATGACCGTGTGTAATTTTAACATAAAATTTACTTATGTTTGAGTCGACTCGGAGGAAATAGTTAATGATATTCGTATCTTTTATGAATCTATTAGGAGATATGATTTACAATTTACTCATCTTCTGAAAGGTTTGTTATTAATTATTTTTACGCATTAATAATTGTATGTGTTATATGTTGATTAGCTTTACAACATTTTTGTGTAGATAAATATTATTTGATAGATGACAGATATCCAAATCCCATGGGTTATTTGAGGCCATACAAAAAAGTTAAATATTATTTGCCTAAGTTTCAATGAGGTCCTCAACCGACATGTTATAAGAAGTGTTTAACCATGTCCACTCCTCACCACGATTAGAAATTGAGCGAATTTTAGGCATATTGAAGAAGAAGTAAAAGATTTTAAAGGGTATAACAAGTTATCCATATACAAAGCAAGTGAAAATTGCAATTATATACGAAAAAATGTCGTGAATGGCGCATGTTTTGTTAGAGTGGATTTGGATCCCAATTTATATACAATGGATTCCAATGATATAAATGAGGAGGGTAATGTATTAGATGATAATGAGCATTTGATATGGCATGTTTACATGATCAAAATAACTATGAATTTAGGAAATAATTAAGGATATGTGTAATTTTTAAGGATAATGAATTTCTTTCCTCGAAGCATATGTTACCATTTTTTTTTTTTATTGTAATGAAAGTATTTTTCTTATAATTGAAAAAGAGAGTACATGAATTTTTTTCCATTTGATTTTTTTTTAGCAATTTTTTTTTTTTAATTTTAATAAAATTATTTAAACAACATCTTTAACATTGTTGTCAAATATGAATTTAAAAAGTCATAGACATTATTTTCTAATTTTGAATAAATAAAAATTAAAAAGCTTAGATAAATCACCAAAAAAACTTTTCAAATGTGTTTTAAACTAAACAACATTTCTTTCAAAATTACTTCTAAAAGAAAATTTAGCAAATAATCTTTGCATTTCCCCAACATTTCCCCCAAAACCCTTTAGGCTAAATTGCTTTGTATTTCCCTAGTGGGCTTTTCAAAATGCTGAACCAAACGCATCCTTAATCATTCTCTTGTTTTAGGCTTTGGATTCTTTTTTTTATTATTCGAATCATTACTTGAATTCAAGATCTAAATGAAAGTTCTATGCATCGCTTATTTAAGTAATTTAGTCCTAATATTGTGTACATGGTATATCCTTTGCCGAACATCTTATGTTTTAAATTGTTGTGTTTAGGTTGACAATTGACTCTTATAACGGGCGCACTTTAACTTTTTGTTATTTTTTTTTCTAAAAAAACTTAGGACTTTCACCACGAGCAAATGTTTGTATGTAAATTCTTATCATCTTTTTTTTTTTTGAATTACCGGCTTTATCTTCCTCTATATATTTGTTGTCATTGGAGGTCGTCGGATTTCCCTCCTTGCAAGATCAGATACTTCCTGACAAACGCCTGAGATGACACTGGAGGATGAAGCCAGGAGGCTCTCAAAACAGATCGAAATCACTGTTAAAGAGTAGAGAGAGACGAAATTCCATGCAGATATGTCTCGTATTGTTACATCGTCTCTCGAGTTTCAGCCCATACATGAAACCCGGCCCCGGGCATTTAAGCGCGTGGAAATCCAACCAGATATCGTGTGGAAAATCGACGGGGAAGTCCTGGTCCCGAACTGGACCTGCTTGCTCGACCCGGTGGATGCAAAACAGTAAAGTTTGACTTCGAGAGTCAAACATATGAAAGGGTTTCAAGCTTTGAAAATTCAAGAGATGGATTTTACCTTCTGATTGCTTTTGTCCTACACTCATCACATGAACAACTTTCTGAGCTTCATTTCTGTCTGAGCATTGCCTGGGAGATGCTTTGCTTTTATAGTTTCAACGGGCAAAATGTTGTAAGTCAGAAATATGCGCTTTAGGATCTTTTGGACATGAATATAAATTAAATGTGGCAAACAATTGTACGTACGTCATAAAGTTAAAAATCCGTATTCTAAGACGTTTTGTGCTTGGTTTCGACGGAACATTATACAGCATATTCAATATATATGTATTCTACTTTTGCTTAATCTTGTTCATTGGAAAACATGCTGTCTATTCTATTTTGAATTATGAAATGTTACTGAGATTTTAGAAGAGGATTTTCTTTTTTGCCTTTTATTTATCTTCTTCAACATGTTCGTCCCTCTATCTTCTGGTTCGCATTCTTGTATCAATCTTTGTCTTGGGAAAATGGCTTGAGAATGCGAAAGGCACGGCAAGAGAAACTACAATAAATGGCTTAAGAATGCCTCTAAATTCAAGAAATTTCCTCCAGTCATCTGCACTGTTAGCCTTTGGATCAACCTGCCACGAGGTACAGCCTTTCACCAAAAATGGCGGCGTACCCGTGCAATCCACAAGGATCCTCATTGAAGCAACAAGAACCCTAGTCATTTTTCCTCAAGGTGAGTGATTTTAGGGTTGAAGCCAATTCTATCCGAAATCTAGAACTTACCCTACATATTTTGAAATATGAAACTAACTCTGTCAATCAGTTCTAGAGTCGGCTTTAGAGTCTACTCGAGAACGGGCCAATTTCTTTTTTATTTTTGTTTCATTTTCAGTTAAGCAAAATCAAAGGGAATGTAACAACAAGAATCCTCATCTGTGAATAGTAAAAATCCATAAAAGATTGAACATGTAAAATAACATAAACAATAAAAGTTCAAAACATGTAGCATAAGATCTAAATTATAGAACTTCAATTCTCTATCATCCATAAAAAATTGCTCCAATTTCTAATCATCTAAAAAAGCAAACATAGTTGATTACTTAGTAATAGTTTTAAATTACATTTCATGAAAAAAATGTGACCAATTAGATCCATTCTTCAGATAAGCATAAGTCCGATAACTAAAATTACTATTAATTAAACAAGTTCAAAGCAGAAGCACCTTATAGTTGGGGGAAATCAATCAACTGGAGTTTTGCCTGACAAAACTAGTTGGTTATTTTATCGGTAGGAGTCATTGAGTCATCCGAATAGGGATTGCTAAATCATCATATGACAAGGTATATTTAAGGTATTGATAAGAAAGATATAAACAAATTAGTGAAGATAAGAAAGGTTAATAATTTGTAAACTGGAAAAAATAGTGTCACACACCCAAGTGCCAAAACTTGGCACCAATGGACACTTAAATATTGAAATTTCCAAAATGTATATTTAAGTGACAAAATCGGAGAAGAAATGAACATTTAAGTGTCAACGGCAAGAAATTTCGGCCAAAATGCTAATGTCACATTTTCCAGTGCCTTTTTTTTTTTTGGCCAATGTCAATTATTTTTCAAAAAAATTATCTATGTGGCTAGCTTGTCCCAAAACAATGTCGTTTTGCCCCCAAAAATTGATATTTCATATAAATATTAATTAAATTAAATTAAAAAACTAAATTGAAAAAAGGGAGGGGGTTAACATTCATCGAGGGCCTTTATAGCTCTCGCCACCACTGTTGCCCCACTGTGGTCGAAAAGAGCTGGTGATGGTGGGGGCAAGGTTGGTGGGGGTTGCCGGTCCCTACCAATGGCTATGGACCCTAGTCGACCAACAGCGATGGCCCTTTCCCAGATCCGACGAAGGTCGCTTACCCTTGCCTAGAGGGGCCAAGGGCAGCCACTAGCTATGGTGGGGGACAACCATCGCTAGATCTTGGAGGAGAGCCATGAGCCTTTGCCCTAGACCTTAGGCTCTTGCCAGTGGTCGGCTAAGGTCGATAGCCACTGGCCAGGGCTTGGTCGCCATCCCTTTTTGACGATGGTGGGGTTGCGGTGGCGGTAAGGGCCATAAAGGCCCTTGCCAAATTTTGCCCCCCCCCTTTAAAAAAGATAATATTTTTTGATTTAATTTAATTAATATTTATATTAAAAATCATTTTTTTTTTTTGGAAAACAATGTCGTTTTGCACATTGATTACTAAGTAGACAACTTCAATGATCCACGTATATCACATTTATTCTTAAAATAAGCCACATTGGATTTTACGGCTACTTTCATCGGAGTTGGCATTTAAGTGTCACAATTTTTTTTTTTAAATGACATTTAAGTTTACCTTTTGACACTTAACTGTCCACTCGTGCCAAGTTTTGGCATTTGTGGTGTACTTTAGCTAGAAAAAATGATTAGTAGTTTCATACCAATGTCAATAGGCCATCAACAAATGATTGGGAAATCGAAGGATGTGTAACATTTTTTTATCAATAATGTTAAGGTGCACATGTGAGTGAGTTGCATTAAAACAATTTTATATCAAAGAATTGATGTGGTGTGAAGCAGTTACTATATCTTAGTTAACTCATAACTCATTGGCTTGAGTGGAAGTAGGTCCAACATGATATGTTGATGAGCTCAGATTTGGGCTCCCTCTAGGAGATCTCTCCAAGTGAAGGTATTGGGTTTTTGCTATGCGCTCCCAACTAATGGTATTAAAACCCATGGTTGCGGTTTTCGAGTAGGTGGGCATTGGGTGAGCAATGCGGGCTCGTAGAAAGTTGATGTAGAAGAATGCTTGAATATAATAGAGCGGACCTAACATTGAGCTCACATTTGAGAGAGTTGTGTTAGAGAAATCTTATATCAGAGAATTGATGTGATATAGAACAGTTAATATATTATAGTTGGCTCATAACTTATTAGCTTAAACTTTTAATTGGAGGTAGGTCCAACAGAATATGTTGACGGGTTTGGACATAAGCTCCTTCTTGGAAATCTCCCTAAATGAAGGTATCAAGCTTCTACTATGCCCAATCTCCACAGGAGGGACCTTAGCCTATTTATAGAGTTTTGGACGGGCCCTTTCATCACGAGCCAGGCTTAACTCGGCTCACACAAGCCAAGTCCATATTCGACTATTAAGAAACTTTATATCCTATTTTATTAGATCAACTCCGTAAAAACAATTAATTACAATCTTAATTAATGTAGCCCACATTAGGAAAATTCTTACAGAATTGGCACATCCAACTCCTTCGTCAACAGAGCTTTGAGCTAAAAGACTGACTAAGAACTCAGGTGACAATGACGATGAAAAGCTCTGGTGCGGTGATGAACACAACCACTAATCTCGCAAACGAGATCACAGGAACGCGTTGTTCGGCGATAACCGCTAGATGACCAAACGAAGCGCGCTCGAGTTCCAAAAAGAGGCGGAACTGAGTACAGAGACGCACTAGCGAAGGAGGAGTTGCAAGCTCGTGATGGCGGTGCCGCAAGCTCGACGTCATCGACCGACGATCACGTTGTTCCGGCGCTAGCGACGGTGTCATGATCTCGTCATTGCGGCGATCCCTAGACGATGACTAAGAGCGAGAGACGCACTTGATGAGGGACGACCGAGTGGCTTGGCCTTGGCGAGACGGTGACCGGGGAGAGAGAGAGAGAGAGGTGAAGGCGAGTGGGGAGTGGGGAGTGAAGCCGGAGCAGAGAGAGGATGGGAGGATCAGACGTCGGGAACCTACTAAACATTGGGCGCCAAAGAGACGCCGAATTTTAGCTTGACGTGTCCCATACCCACGGAGAGCGGAAAAAAATTTGAAAAAAAAGGTATAAAAAGGGAATGAAATGGCTCTAATACCCTTCACTGAATGGACGTGCCCAACTTTTTTTTTGATCGAAAGGTTAGCTGGAGCAAAAACCGGTAGAAGTGAAAATAGAGGAGGAAAACGGTCTGCGATGGTGTGGCTGCTCTGGCGACTTCCTTGGCTGGTGGTGGTCTTTGAACAGCAAGGATGGAGGGAGAGAGAGATGGCTTGGATGGCAACTTGTGGAGGAAGAAAGGGATGAGGGAAGAGAGTAATAAGGGAAGGGATAAGGTTGGGGCCACCATGGCAAATTTTTCCACAACTTCTCCCTCAAGATTCATCCTACACCACTCACCCTTCCTTGGCTCTCATTCAGCCACAAACACACTCCTCACAACCCTTGAGATGGTCCAATTTGGCTAGGGCATGGGGGAGCTACGAATTTTGAAGGAAATGGCTTCAATTGGTCTTGATTTCCTCTTCCATTCAATCTCATTTGGCCTCAATAAAATCAATTGGCACCTCAATTATCAAATTGATAATTTTCCTCACCAAAATATCTATCATGCTTCCCAAATTTGCGATCAAACGATCCTTGGCCTTTTTCTAAAATAAAACAGTCACAAGCCGACTTTTTTCTAAAAAGTCTCGGGTTTCAGAAAAATCTTTGAGACTGAGTCGATACTCCTAGAATTTATTGTGACATGACAGAAACTTCAATTTCTGAAATCGACTCAAATTCATGGTTAATTTCCATTTGGTGCGTTTTTAGTGTGACCTAAGCTATCGGGTAACCTTCAGAAATTTTTCAATGCAAATGACCCGTGGTCGATTTTCTTCGAGCCACAATAAACCCACTCGACTCATTAATGACTCTCGGTTGTCGTGAAAATTTCGATGACTCAAATACGGACACAGGGTACCAAAACAATGAGAAAATTAGTCTAGTGCCGGTTGACAAGAATTTTCCAATTTAGTGGTGTTACCCACGATTAACCACACATCTCGGTCACACCAACCTGTCTCTGACTTCAAATCGATTTTATACTATGCCGTAATGGCCTCTAAAGATAGACACGATCGAGTAGCCAATTCCTGATTGGATTCTTAAGTCTATTGTATTAAAATTCTATAATGGTTTTCCCAGATAGTCTATTATCTCATGAGTGGCCATCTAAAAAAAAAAGCACTATAGGGGCATCGATGAAATGCCTGATTTATTGAATTGAAAGCAAAGTCGAAAATCCATGACAGTGAACGTTTGAATTGAGCTTATAACACTAAAAACGTTAGCGGTTGGCTTAAATCCACTGGTTCTCTCAACCGACTCACATTGCGAGATTTTTTAGCCCATTTCACCACTTATCTCGGAGGAAATCCAAACACGTCGATCTTGCGATGTTGCACCTTCCTTAGCCAATGCGATCGCGTCCTCATTGGCCTCCTCATACACGTGATAAATCACCGTCTCGATCCGTGCCATGACTTCGATGATGTCGTCCACAGCTTCCTTGACCTTCTCTGGCGGCTCCGGCCAGGTGCTGACCCATCTCACGACACTGAGATCCGTCCCTTCCACGACCAATTGTTTCACTCCTCCAGGAACGTCCTCCAGCAGCCTCATGCCCATCCTCAGCGCCTCCGCATTCGCCACCGTGGCATCCCCCAGCTCGCCGAGGCTGCAGCTGTACGTTGCAATCACATCCTCGTACTCATCGCGGAGGATCCCGCCACAGCCTGCGGGCGAGACCCCGTCGCGGGCTTTGCCACTGAAATTCAGCTTCAACCAACTTCGGGAGGCGGCTGCCACTCGCAGCGGTGTTCCCGAGGAAAGCGGTATGCGTCCAATTGACCAAGGTCCTCGAACTGTTCCCAATAGAACTCCTCCAAGAGGCTGCAAATTGTGTCCATGAAATTAGAAGCGGTTGGGAATTGCAGTCTACCGGAATGAATGGTTCCATTATCTCAATTCAAGCTCAAATATACATAACTTCGATCGCGCATGTATAAGTTCCATCTCACGCACGTTCATATTTCATATGAAAATGTTCTTCCTCAAAACAATGAACAGTCTCGCTCAATTGACTGAACCACCCATTGAAATCACTAAATGATTAAAATCGCATGAAATCTCAATCCGACACGGTTGACACATGTGCAAATTGTCAAGACATAGGAATCAGTGCGACAAAGGCACTACAGGTCATTTTTCAAGAGGGTGTATGGGAATCTGGTGAAGGCTGAATTGAACTAATCTATTTAAGTTGCAGTTTATGTTTGCAAGGACAGAAACGTGCGAATGGGTGAAAGAGATTAGGAGACCTTGATGTGCAGGTGTTCTGTTCACATGTAACACATTAAGATAGACGTTGCTTACTTTCTTAGATCCTCGTAATTGTTGAGACACTCCTCGTCCTCCTCATCGGGTTCCTGCTGCTTCTCTTTTCTCCTTTGCTTAAAATCGTCTACAAGGAGGAGGCCAAGTCCATCAGCAATTTCAGAATACGACTACAGAAATCATCATAATCTCATTGAGCTATTAAAAAGAAAAGGCGAACGCTTTGCTTTGGTGAAACTACTTTGAAAGCACATGAACATGCCCTCTTACATACCAAATCATCCGGCAATCCACATGGTGATCCTTAAGAATATGAATCTCCCAAACAAGGTGAATGAAGTCATCTAAATTCCTGTTCATGATGGTTCTAGGTGTGACAGTTTCAGAATCAGCATGCTCGGACTCCATAAATCCTAGGTTGACGAATCGCACTCATTTCAAGTGGGTTTCACTCGATAATCACAAGTTCTATAAAGTCCTTCAGTATGTCGGTAACGAATTCAAATGTCAATCATTGACAAATTAACAAACACCAATGAAACCGTGCACCGATTGATTAGAAGCCGATATGAAACGTATGATAATCGAGTTAAGAATATCAGAGATACCTGGCAAGAGGCTCTCCAAATCAACATTAGGGTCCACGTCGAAGAAGTTGAAAGAGAGGTGGCCAAAGACGTTGTGATGAAAGCCAAGAAGATCGGTTGGGATATCGAATCTCCTTATATACTTGCTGAGTATGCCTGTGTACACTCGTTGATGCCAACATCGATCCGCGAGCTCCGGATCCGGGTTCCTAGGATACATTGAGCTTGAGAAAATCATCATCCGGTTCGACCTTGACGCGCACCAATTGGCCTCAAGCAAGTTGCCAACGTGCCAAATGTTCGCATAGGGCAAGAAGAACAGGGTCGGCTTGTCGGCAGGCCTCCGGAAGTGCTCGTTGACAGGCAGGACCCGGAGGCCCAGCATCTCCAGGGCCAGGAGGTCCGCAGGGGAGAACACGGGATCATACAGCTCGATGTCTCCTATCCGGTCGGGGAAGTCGCGCTTGAGGAGGATCGCGAGTGCGAGCTGGTACTGCGAGTTGTGATTCAATTCGGGGCTGCCAAGGGCATAGATGACCATCAGGACTGGCTCCAAGTCCGGCCCAAGGAGCCGATCAAGGTGCCTCCGGAACTCCGGGTCGTCTCGGAAGAGGCCGGCGACATGGCCGTAGTACTTGGTCTCGGCCAAGTCATGGGCAGTGATCAGGATCTCTTGCCGGATTCTTGTCGCTTCGTCCTTGACTTCGGGATTATCCATGTTTCCGTTGCCTTCGGTGCCTTTGCTTTTGTGTTTCTCAAGAGAGTAGGTCGCTTCGATGATAATTATGTATGTGCGTGAGATGGATAGACTACCATATATGGATGATACGGGAAGATATTATCATTCTCTCGTTTAGGCTTTGGATTCCTTTTTTATTTGAATCATTATTTGGAGGGTTAATATCGTGAGAAACCTCAAACTGGTACGCCTGTAACAAATTTATCCAAAATTAATTTTTTGACCATAAAAAATCCTAAACTTGTACATCTTTGACAAATTTACCATAAACTGGTATATTTGTGACAAATTTATCCTATGTTAATTTTCGTTAAATTTTATTGTCAAATTATTAAGTTGAATGGCATGTGACAGTTGACTAGTCTACTAATTTGCGATTTTATTCTCTGTATGTCACAGTTATACAATTTTTGTGATTTTTTTTGCAGTATTACTCCAATTTAACGGAGGGTATATTTGTCATAAATGTACTAGTTTATGGTTTTTGGCAGTTGAATAAATTAGTTTTTGGTAAATTTCTTACAAGTATACCGGTTAAAGATTTTTTATGATCAGTTGGGGTAAATTTATCACAAATGTACCGGTTTGAGGTTTTTTATAATTAAAAAATTAGTTTGGAGTAAATTTGTTACACGTGTATAAATTTTGGATATTTCAGGGTATTAACCCTTATTTGAATTCAAATTCTAAATCAAAGTTCTACACTTCACTTATTTAAGTAGTTTAGTCCTAATTCTGTGTACATGGTGTATCCTTCGCCGAGCATCTTAAATTTTAACTTGTCGTGTTTTAGGTTGACAGTCAACTCTTGTAACACGCGCACTTTAACTTTTTGTTAATTTTGATGGATCTTGTTAATTATACGGTCTAGTCTATTTTAACATATGAAATGTAACTGGTGCAAGAAGAGGATTTTTTTTTTTTTTTTTTGGGAATTACCAGCTTCATCTTCTTCTATATATTTGTTGTCATTGGAGGTCTTCGGATTTCCCCCCTTGCAAGATCAGATACTTCCTTACAAACCCCTGAGATGACACTGGAGGACGAAGCTAGGAAGGCTCTCGCAGCAGATCGAAATCACTATTACAGACTAGAGAGCAAGATGAAATTCTACCACGCGGACATGTCTCTAGTGTTAAATTGTCTCTCAAGTTTGAGCCCACACTTGAAATCTGGCCCTGGGCGTTAAAGTGCGTCGAAAATCAAAGGGGAAGTCCTGGTCCAGAATCGGACTTACTTGCTCGATTTGGTGGATGCAAAAATGGGAATGTTGGACCTGGACAGTCGAACATACAAAAGGGTTGCAAGCTATGAAAATTCAAGAGGTGGATTTTCCTTTTGAACTTCTAATTGCCTTTGCCCAACCCTCATCAATTGAGCAATCCCAGGGAGTAATATAAAGCCTTGAATTAAATTGTTTCTTCAATAGAAAACCCTGGACAATGCAATTGGTAAAAGGGAACCTCCTGAATCCCCACCTTCTCGGGGTTGGGGGAAGACGAATTAGTTTCAGGTGTGAGTTTCGACTCCCACGCTCTATAAGGAGGCAAGGCAAAAATCTGAGAGTGAGAGTTAAAATAGGAATAGAGTAGGATCGACCAAAAAAAAAAAAAAAAAAAAAAAGGAACCTCCTGTTCTTTCCAATAAAAAATGGTGCAATTGTTACCACAAAAATCTCTTTCAAAGAATGGGCAACCTGAAGAGTTTTGGAAAGTAAACGATCGAACGTTTATTGTGCTATAGAATCTTTTAATTTTGTTTTATGACAATTTCGTTATAGTTATGCCAAATCAGCGAGGCCTCTTTTGATTAAAATGATTCATACTTTTCATATATTATGAAATGTCACGACATCATAAACTATACAAAATTGCATTTTTACAATGTTTTTGGACTTGCTCGTGGTAGAAACACCATGAGCCTTTGTAAAATATCATAAAACACACAAAAGAATCGCATTTGCACTTGGATGCGACTAAACATTGTGAAGTTGTAAAAGACAAAAATTATTTGATCATCTTTTGCTTTTTTAGTTTCATAAGGGCAGCATGTTATAAGTCAGAAATTTGTGCTTTAGGACCTTTTGGACTAGAATACAATTAGATGTAGTAAACACTTGTATAAGCGTAATAAACATAAAAATCTGTATACAACATGCATACTCAATAATTAGAACACATACCTCTCATACACCAAGTATCCATACGAGTCCCGATTATAAGATAAAATATGTTTTGGCGCATTCCATATTGTGCCTCACAATTTTACCTCATAATCAGGCACAATGCATCACAATTATTCATACGTATTCTGATTATTATGACCCCTCGGGCCACGGCTAACACATGAGTTGGCGGTCTTCCAATATAATCGGGCATTGTACTGCCTCATTGGGTACGGTATCGTCTAGAACTCCCGTCTAGAAGGCATTTCATAAGGAGCATTGGTCTAGCCTCAATCATGACTCGACATCCGGACCCCTCGAGGCATTCAACAAACACTGGGTATCGTCTCTAAACTCCCATTAGATGACGGGTTTAATTAAGTGATCACACAAATATGCCAACACTCAAGCAAATTTTATTTGTCATCAATTAGTCTAGTATAAAAGAATTTGTGCTCAAATAACAAGTTTCGGAAAATCTTTGCATTTAAAAACCTGGTAAAATAATTGCATGTGGCTATGTACTTAAAATCAACTCGCCAAATTTTGTACATTTTCATTTTAAAACCCCATTGCCCCATTTAACTTGTAAAACATGGCGTCCAAATATGACACCTTAAAGTTTGCTATCTTCTTACCAATACAACCTTCTTTAAAAATAACATTAAAAATACATGATTTGGGCAATCAAGCATCATGTCATTACAAGCCTAGATAATCAGAATTATGCATAATTTCATCCAATAAATCAAGTATAAAATTCTTTTAATGGCTAATCCATTATTAATTGTTAAATGTGATTAATTATACTAACCATGATTTATAAATACTAATTATAATTCATTAAGGCTAATAAATTCTTAATTAGTCTAACTGTGATTAACTAAGATTAACTGTGCTATACTAAACTAACTACGATCAATTAAACTAATTACGATTAATTAAACTAACCATGCTTAATTAATCTAATCAATAGTACCTAAAGTAGCTACTGTTAATTAACCTAACGAAGGTTACTTAAAGTAACTATGTTTAATTAACCTAATCATGGTTGCTTTAAACTGATCGTCTTTAATTAAGACTAATATCCATTAGTCTTAATCTAATCAATTCTCAACCATAATCTAACACTAACCGCCATTAATTATAATCTAATCCTATCCCTAAACGCAATTAACTTCATAATTAAGGAATATGAGTTAACTCATGGTTTTCTGATGACAGCAAGCTCGCGGCGGTTGCAATGTGACGGTGTCGAGGCCGTGATGCTGGTAGCTCAAATGGAGAAACGAACGGCACGATAGCAGTGTCTCAATCTCACAACTTGGGCTTTTGCTTGAAGCGGTGGTGCTTGGTTAATGGGCGGCACAAAGGGTGGGTTGCTCGGTGGTGGTGTGAGAAACAGCGACGACGGCTTGATAAACGAGCGGTAAATGGCGGTCAAAGGGGCAGTGATGAATGGTAGTGTGAAGGGCGGCCAAATGGAAGAAAATAAGGAGGAAAAGAAGAAGAATGAGAAGAAGAAGGAGGATGAGGAGGTGGTTCCACTAGGGGGAAGGTAACGTGAGAGAGAGAGATTTCTTGAGATTTTCCGACGTTTTCATTATTTGCAATCCAACACAATCCCTTAAAACCCTCTCCTCTTTACTTTATTTCATTTGTCCTTCAGTCCATAAATGCAAGGGCATTTGAATATTTCACACACTTTTTGTCCAAACTTTTCAATTTTGCCTTTGGGTGTGTTTGTTTGAATTGGGCTTGGTGGGCTTGGCTTGGCCAATTGGGCCTCCTTGGCTGATCCATATGAGTGTGAGGCCCAATGGCCCTCGCTTGGCATGTCTTTTCTTTCTGATGTCCAATTCTCGATCGACTAACATTTTTTCCGAAAATTTTACACTTGCCAATATATTAACGAGCGAATGAGGCAACGTCCAAAGGATTAGTCTTAAAACCCTCGAAAGTTTAATACCCGAAATTGAGTTAAATGTAATGGTTAAAATTGATCAAATGTGACTTTAGTACGACCTGAACTATCCAATGGCTTTTAAAGGTTTTCACATGGTTGACCCGTGATCAACAATTTTCGATTCATGTTTATGCCTCTTTGAATCATGGATGACCATCGGTTGTGATGTAATCGCAAGGTTTCAATTACGTACCATGAGTACAAGATCAATAGAAAATCGGCTCATCATCATTCGACACGAGTATCGTAATCGTACGAAATCACCCGCGAACTGACTATGTACTTTCGTCGAGTTAATTTATATCCATTCACTAATTGACTTATAACAGCATAGTATTGACTCTTGTCGATCTTTATGGTCGAGTAGTCGATCCTCGATCGAATTCTCTAGTCTTTTATGTTTTAACACTTTATGGCCTTGCTCAATAGATTAATTAACTCATGAGTGATTAGTTCAAAGTAATTGACTATTAGTGCATCGGTAAAATAACCATTTTATATATTTCGAAATATGGGCTAAGTTTTGAGATATCACATGAATAATCAAGTTACTTGATTTCTTGGGAAAATTAAGGGTGCATTTAGTAACCATTCTACTCCCATGAATAATTTTTGCTTAGGAATAATATTTTATTATATTCTCAAGAACAATTTCTGAGTTTTTAAAGGCACTTGGTAATTGCCCAAAATTTTTATTCGTGGAATAGAAATACATTTGATAGACCTCTTAAATTTGTTTTTTTCTTTTAATTTTTGAATATTTTTCTATTATTTTTCTTTTTTCTTTTTCCTCATTTATGGTTGGCCCTCGACAATGGCGGTGGCTGGCGATCGGCTTAGGGAGGTTTAATGAGCTTGCTAAAGCCTCACTTGACCATTGCGAGCCTTGGCCTTGTAGATTTGGGCGAGGCTGAGCCTTGCCAGTGGCCAGGCAAGCCTCACCTAGTTTGGTGAGCCTCACTTAGTCACCGGCGAGACTCGACCTCACCCAAGTCGTCTGGCTGATCACCAGCCATGGCCGAGACTAGCAATTAGCCAAAAGGAAGAAGAAGAAAAGGAAATGGAAGAAGAAAGAAATAAAAGAAAAGAAATGAAGAAAAAAAGAAGATTTGATTATGTGAATTGTTCCCGAAAATAAGAAGTAATTTTTTTTTTTCTATTTTGTGATTCTATTTTAAACCTATTCCCGAAACAAAAAAAGTAGAATTTTGTTCCTATGGATAAAAACTTTACCAAATGGATTTCCATTCTTTTTTGGTTCTTAGGAACAAAAGAATAGAATTAGCTATTCTCGGGAATGTTACTAAATAGACCCTAGGAGGAAGAGATGGCTCCATCACACTAGTAAGAATAACAATGATGGAGCCATCATGTGCTTAATCTTCTTTTGAAAATATCAATGAGTGAATACACTTCATATGTTTCCTAACCTTTTTGCTTCCTTAACTCCAAAATCCAAGAGAAGCACCAACCATAGTAATAGGATACATGTGTGAGTTGTGTTGGAGAAATCCTACATCGAATAATTAATGTGGTGTGGAGTAGTTAATATATCTTAGTTGGTCCATAATCCATAGGCTTAAATTTTTGAGTGAAGATGGGTTCAATTAGATATATTAACTTAGTGTGAGCAATTCTAGATTCTGTATAGGTTCCACCTAGAACTTGGAACTTACTTATTGGAATAGGTTCCTTATTTTTTGGAACCTAGAACCTACCTACATACCCTAAAACTTGGAATTTATCCTGTCACAGTTTTTAGGGTTGATTTGAAAGTCTACCTAGGTTCCACCTATATAATTAGTTAAACGATTATGGTGAATTAAAACCTTTAATGACCATCATTTGCTGCTACAATTTACTGACTATAGCTTATATTTAGACACATAAAAAATATGAACATTAATAAAGTAAAAGTGTCAATCATAAAATAGAAGTTCAGACTAGTACTTTTAGATTATACATTCTTAATCGAATGATATGGAATATTGCAGGATTGCGCAAATACATGGACCAAGAAAAATATTAAAACTCGTTCCAAATTCTAGATTATAGGTTCTAGGTTCTAGGTTCCAAATTCCAAATTCCAAATTCCTCCAATTAAGAATATGGAATCTACCGGTCAAAATAGATTCCATTTTTTAGAACGTGGAAGCTATCCTGCATATTTTGGAACTTGAAACTTGTATGTTCCCACTAGTTCGGTTCTCAAGTTCTAGGTTTTACCCTAGAACCATTTTCACCCTTAATATTGTTGAGTTTGAACTTGGGCTTCCTCTTAACGATCTCCTTAGGCAATGGTATTGGACTTTTGCTACGCACTCCCAACAAATGATAGTATAGTTGATGATTGATTAATGGCCTACTCCCAATATGTATCGGTGTTTGGTGAATATCTTGGGGAGGAATCTAGTGACCAATGCAGTTTTCAGGCATGTAGACATTGTGGTGTAGCAAGATGGGCCCAATGACAAACTTCATGGTTCGGTCCAAAGAAAGATACTAAGGATGAATTTGGGTGTGTGGGCCCAGTGACAAACTTCATGGTTTAGTTTAGAGAAATAGACTAGTAATAAAGTTGGGCATTTGATATTTTACTTGAGATTAATTGATGAGAAGGATACTCGAATTAAGAGGGAACAAGCCTAACAGTGGAGCTCACATATGAGGGGGAGATTATTAGAATACACATGTGAGTTTTGTTAAAGAAGTCCCACGTCGGAGAATTGATGTGGTGTTGATTAGTTATCATATCTTAATTGGCCCATAACTCATAGGCTTAAGTTTTTTTAGTGAAGGTAAGTTCAACTGAATATGTTGACGAGCTCGAACTTGAGCTTCTTCTTGGCGATCTCCCTAGGTGAAGGTACTAGACCACACTCCCACTATGCAAGTACCGAAATATCAAGAGTTGATACCATGAAAAAATTCAAATAGGTTCCCCATGCTCCAATTACCCCAAACAATTTTCACATTGTAGAAAATATTCAAATTACACCAATATTAATAAGTAGAGCAAATTGATGTTGATTATTGCTCTAGAAACATTGTATAAGATTAAGAAAACGATTAATTTTTTTTTTTAATTAATGTAAAGAAATGTGTCTAATTACTGTTAAGGGAAGTGGGAGGCAATGGAGCTTTATGATGATGTGGTTCAACCATGAAATCTCATTCTACCCAATTTTTTTTCTAATTACTTAGAGATATATGTATTAGAAATTTTATAGACAATATAGTAAGAGAAAGGAAGTGACTAAAGAAACATGTGGGGGAAAGAACGGCACAACTGAAAGCGCCATTCGCACGGTGGTCCACTCGAAAAGTGCAATCCCTTGGGAACAAGGCTTAGAACTTCAGCAAGAAGTTCCAAAAGGTTTTGTCATTTCTATTTCCATATTGGGACAGTAATAGGTCTAATCTCAATCAATAAAGTGTGCAAAATTGTTTTTCCCAATCGATATTAATGAAATAAAATAGTTGGTATATATATCCGCATAAATTTCCAAAGAGTTCTATATATCATTACTTGAATCAAGTATAGCATGAATATTATGATGTCTGAACTTCGTTGGTGTCCCAATTGGATTAATCCTCACTCTAAAGGGAAGACAAACTTTGTGATCATATAGCACTGAATATTGATACTTGCTGATTTTGATTATCTTCAGTTGTTAGAGACAAATTGCAAAATCTCACCCTAAAATTTGCCCCTTCCTTGTTCAAACTCACCCCCGACACACAAGGGGAAAACATGAATAGTTTCTTTCTGATAAATCGAGGGATTAGATTGAACAAATTGAAAGTTTAAGACTAGATTGAACATTTAAGAATAGTTGAAGAATCATGTTGAACAAATTATAAATTCAAAGATTATATTTGTAATGACCCGGGCCCCACTATATAATATTGTCCACTTTGGACACTGAGTCCCCATTGCTTTAAAACTCGTTACACAAACTAAAGGGGCCTTGCGCATGTCCGGGGACCGAGGTGCGGATGCCCCGCCATCCCTCCTCCCCGTGCACCGCCGCTCGGGCCGTCACACTCTCCCCCCCTTGGGAGCACAGCGCCCTCGCTGGGCCCGCACGTGGTCGGGAGTCGGCTTTGATACCATTTGTGTCGACCCAGGCCTCACTATATAATATTGTCCACTTTGGACACTGAGTCCTCACGGCTTTAAAACGCGTTACACAAACTAAAGGGGCCTTGCGCATGTTCGGGGACCGAGGTGCGGACGCACCGCCATCCCTCCTCCCCGCGCACCGCCACTCGGGCCGTCACAATATTTTACATTAGGTTAAAGCTTAAGGACTATTAGCGACATTTTCCAAATAGAAAAGTCGGACTATAATTAGAGTTTTGTGGATATCAGGATAATGAGACCAATGATGTTTATCTAATAAAAAATGCTCCACTAGTGGTGAAGACTTGATGCATAATTTAAATTCCTGTTTTTGATTTATAGGTTGAAAGAAAGATTCATGCATGCTCCATTTATATTGATATATTGTTCTGCAAACGTAATAACATATTAAATGAGATGATTTTTTTTTTCTAATTAATGTAAAGAAACATGTCTAATTAATTTTAAGGGAAGTAGGAAGCAATAAAGCTTTATGATGATGTGTCTTAACCATGAAAAGTTCTACCTTATTCTCTTGGTACTTATCTGTATGTTAGAAGCTCAGAGACAAATAGGAAGCCAAAAGGACTGAATGATGAAACATGTGGGGAAAGAGCAACTGAAAGTGCCATCGCCATGTAGGTCCAGGATAAAAAGTGCAACCCTTTGGGAACAAGGGTTGAACTTCAGCAAGAAGGCCCAAAAGCTATTGTTATTTCTATTTTCATATGAAGACCCTAATGGTCTAATCTCAATCACTAAAGTGTGCAACATTGTCTTTTCCCCCAACAAAATTAATAAAATAAGATAGTTGGTCTTGCTGAAGTTATTCTGTATCTCCCCCAACGACGAAGTTGCTGATGACCAAGAAGCAGTTGATGCTCAACCCGAGGTGAGAGACTCGCATTTTATTTTGTAGAACATAGCATGGGGTTCAGTCCCAAGACCTATAGAGCATATCAAAGTCACAGAGACTCATTGGTTTTCTATGGCCAAAATACTAATGACTGCAATATCACAAAAGAAACATCTGGGGGACTATTTTCGTTTCATACTTCAAGATTGTTTCCGTAAAGGTACTTAAGATGGGTTGCTTTATATGATCTGCATTGTTTTGGATGCAGATGTTAGTGGGAGAGTTGATGGAATCGCTCCCTCCATTGCAGCCACTGGATGACATTTTATCAGACTACAACACTACTCCAACCTATCAGCCCCAGGCAGGGACAGAGGAAGGATGGTCTTCCTTATTTGATTTCTCATATGACAACAATGGCAATGAGCTGGACTATGGCTACATGCCATCTCCATACAGCAATTTTGCAAACTATTCTGGTTCTGACTGCGCTATTTCTGGGGATTTTTACCCTACAACATGCGACAATGGTCGATCATAATTTGCAAGGAGTGTGTGTGTTTTTACTTTGTATTGTATTTAGTATTGTTGAGTGTGGCTTCTGTAGTGAAGTGAAACATAGGCAGTTTCATAGTATGTGGGTGTCTCAGACACCGGTGGCCATTGCTACACAGAAACACATTTTGGTCAGTTTTAGTAGAACTTTTTTAAATTGAGTGTAACTCATAACTTCTAGAAACTGTAATTAGTTCACTTCTCTGCAACATCAATGTAACAATCTGTATGAGTATTTTCTTGGATCAAGTTTGAAAGAAAGGAAAAGAAAGAATGAAGTTATTTGTGCAGGACTCACCACATAAAATAAGATTCACCACAAAAATTTGGCATCGGTTTGTAATGAAAATTAGCTTAGCCTTGTAGTTTCAAAAGAAGTCGGTCGATATCAATCACCATAAGTTAATGATACTGATAATTTACATTGATCAAAACTTACACAAAAAAAGCAATTCTAACTTCCAAGTTTGAAAACTCGTATCCATTTTCCATTTATTATGTGTTTATCCATGTATAATCTATGTCTTAAAGATTTCTGTAATTGAATACAATATGGACTAATGGTAGATGTATGAGACCAAAATTAATATTATGGTGACATGATCATCGATTTATTGAATTTGATAAGAGCTCATTCAAATTTACTTTAAATCGAGTCTTAAAATTTCTTATAAATAAAAATAATTCGATGATCACTATTAAAATAAAATAAAATGACAGTACTTACGTAGAAAATAAATCATTACCACCTCGTGGATTCACCTATTATTATGAGCGGCTTCTTTTACGACCAGTAAATCCATTTTGGACGATGGAACAAAAAATAATCCATTTTGAATGGGTGAAATCATAATTTATAGAAAAATACATAATTCATTTGAAAATTTATGTAAGGTCACCTTTTATTGAAAATAAAAATAAAAAGAGAATAGAGGTTATAACACTGAAAACCACTGGTTCTTTCAACCGAATTATTGATTGGCTTCGCGAGATCTTTTAGCCCATTTCACCTCTTATCTTGGAGGGAATCCAAACACGTCGATCTTGCGAGGTTGCACCTTCCTTAGCAATGCGATCGCGCCTCGCTGGCCTCGTCGTACACATGATAAATCACCATCTTGGTCCGTGCCACGGCTTCGAGGACATCGTCCACCGCTTCCTTGGCCTTCTCTGGCGGCTCCGGCCCGGAGCTGGCCCATCTCACGATGCTGAGATCCGTCCTTCCACCACCAATTGTTTCACTCCTCCAAAAACGTCCTCCAGCAGCCTCATGCCCATTCTCAACGCCTCCGCATTCGCCACCATGGTGTCCACTAGCTCGCCAAGGCTGCAGCTGTACGTCGCGACCATGTCCTCGTACTCGTCGCGAAGGATCCCGCCACAGCCCGCAGGCGAGACCCTGTCGCAGGCTTTGCCGCTGAAATTCAGCGTCAACCAACCTTCGGGAGGCGGCTTCCACTCGCAGTGGTTTTGCCGAGGAAAGCGGTGTCCGTTCAATTGACCGAGGTCCTCGAACTGTCCCCAAAAGAACTCCTCCAAGAGGCTGCAAATTGAGTCCATGAAATTAGAAGCGGCTGGGAATTGCAGTCAACCGGAATGAATGAAGCTCGCGTCATCTCAATCCAAGCTCAAATGTAAACAACTTCGATCTCGCAAATATAATTTCCATCTCATGCATCTTCATATTTCATACGAAAATGTTCTTCCTTGAAACAACGAACAGTCTCGCTCATTGGACTGAACCTCCCTTTGAAGTGACTAAATGGTTAAAATCGTTCGAACTCAGTCCGACAAAGGCAGCGACGGAGGCATAAACAAGTGAAGATGTCGGGGTGAAGGCTGAATTGAACTAATCTATTTAAGTTGCTGTTTATGTTTGCAAGGACATAAGCAAGCGAAGATGTCGGGGTGAAAGAGATTAGGAGACCTTGATGTGCAGGGATTCTGTTCACATGTAACACCTTAAGATTGACGTTGCTTTCTTTCTTAGATCCTAGCGATTATTAAGGCACTCCTCCTCCTCGTCATCGGATTCCTGCTTCTTTTCTTTTCTCCTTTGCTTAAAAATTATCTACAAGGAGGAGGCCAAGTCCATCAGCAATTTCAGAATAAGACCACAGAAATCAAAATAATCTCGTTGAGCTTTTAAAAAGAAAATGTAAACGCTTTGCTTTGATGAAACTACTTTGAAAAGCACTTGAAAATGCCCTCTTACATACCAAATCATCCGGCAATCCTCATGGTGATCTTTGATCATTTCTTAAGAATACGAATATCCCAAGCAAGGTGAATGAAGTCATCTAAATTCCTGTTCATGATGGTTCTAGGTGTGACAGTTTCAGAATCAGCATGCTCGGACTCCGTTAATCCTTGGTCGATGAATCGTACACATTTCAAGGGAGTTTCACTCGATAATCGTCTTGGAGGATGAAGCTAGGAAGGCTCTCGCAATGGATCGAAATCACTATTACAGACTTGAGAGCAAGAAGAAATTCTATGCTGACATGTCTCTAATTGTTAGATCACTTTCGAGTTTGAGTCCATGCATGAAACCCGGCCCTAGGCGTTAATGGTTCAAATTGGAAGTTCCCTATGGAAAATGAATTACCACTTTTACTAAGAGAGATGATCATGTGTGGAAGACCTATAAACTTGTAAAGTGTTTGATTCTCATTGAATAAGATGAGAGAGAAAACAAGAACGTGGTCAGTTACAAATTAGATTGTCTAAGCAAAAAAAAAAAAAAAAAAAGTCAATAAATCTCGTCATAAATTTGAAATTTATGATATGTGAACTCCTGAGTTCTCTCTCATTCATATTGCTAGTGCTGCAGCTGCCGGTATGCAAATTGGACAATAATCTTTCACCTCGAGACATTTCACAATGCAGCAGTAATGGCAGCAATCCAACTTTCCGAGCCAATCTTGATCAAGGATAGGCATCCTGCAATGATGTTAGCAAAACCAAGAGTATAATGAGTGGTAGATATATTCAAACCAGCCTAGATTTGTCTTAAAAGTTATGTACTAATCGAAAATTTTTGCCATTCTTCTTTTATCTTGATGTTCTTACATAACGAAGCGACTCTTATAAGTCAAATACAATATGTTTTGGGCCTTGAATTCTGTTGATTAGATGTGCTTCGGAGCACATTTCTAGTTGTATGCCCTTTTATTTTTCTGAATGCTATATTGGTCAATGTAACTTCTGGATTTCCAGTGTCACTTAGAGTTAACAAGGTACTTAGTTAATCTATTCTACGTATGAGGTAGCTTTTTGTCATGTTTCACGTAATGAAAAAGGAAAGTGATTTCTCTCTATTATTGCGCATGTGAGCGTGTGTTGGCAAATCGATGAATTTGAGTTTACCTATAGTTAATTGCATCACTTAGGATCCCAAAAAAGCCGCTGCTTAAAATATATGGCCCTTTGTAGCAACAAAAAAAATAATTTGATGTTATTAATGTAAAAATAAGAACTTCCACAAAGAAAAAAATTACTCGAAGATTAAGAAATTTTGTGCGTTTGTGTGTTTAAGTGAGAAAGAATCCACTGCCGATATAACTAGTGCATCTTTGCCCAATCTAATCGCCATGTACATCCCCTTTCATTATTAAGATCTTCTACTTAGTCTAATTTTCATTTCGCTTATATAAATTAAATCCCCCACCACATATACAAGGTTTTAATCGCGTTCATTATCCAAAATATCTCGACAGATAATGTTCGTAACTCGGAAATCAGTTGGCTTTTATTCTAATTAACATCATATTGTCAATAATTATAATTGAAGTTTATATCTTCTCATTGTCAAAATAGACATGGGAATATTACTATTTAGGGTTTCATAGTTTTCTTCAATACCAATCTATTTGTTATTTTAGTTAATTATAACTGGCCCTAAAATTATATCATTATTATTGGCGCATGCAATCATGTTGCTTTCTCTTTAGTTCCTTAAAGTTAGACACAAAGAAATTAGATATTCAACAATGTTAAATATATCAAATTCAATCGAAACTCAATCAATCTCCCTAGAAACCATTACACGAACTACTTCAAAGAAAAAATATGCCTCATTCATAATTTTATAGCTTTCTTTTTACAAAGTGGACAAAAGTTCCTCCTCATGAGCCATTTCTCAATACAGTCATAGTGAAAGTGATGCCCACAGTCTAACTGTCCAAGCTTATCTTCAACAATGTAGTCATCCTGCAAATAGTCCAGCAAAATAAAAGGTGTGATTTAGTAACATATATGCATACTTGTAGTTTAAATTTAGCTACGACAACTACTTATAGACAACAAAATTGCTCCTCAATTCTATCTTAATTTGTTCTTGAGTAAATGAAGTGGTTCTTACCAAACAAATACAACAGGATTCAGCTTCCACATTAGATTCTTCCGAAGTAGAGGGTTGGGGTTGATATTGTTGTGACCTGAGATGAGTAGAGATGGCTTCCTCACTCAATCCTATGGAAACATCTCTACCCTGTTCATCGAGGTGGACCAATTCTTAATTAAAAGCATATGAGGAAAACCTAAGTATTTCACAATCACCTCTCCTTAAGTAAATTATTTCTCAAGTATCGAAAATATTGCTTGCTTGAGGGCTCACTAAAGTCAGAACTAGATGTCCCTTGATCTCGATCAATGTCTAGATCAATGCACGTTTTGATTGATTTTTAGTTGTTTCAATACAAAATATACAATAACACACATAAATGTAGTGAGGGGGCTCGAGCATATATATACCCATGAAGATGAATTACAACAATTTCACTAATTCAGACATTTCAACATTAGCATGAGAGATAAAACTCAAAAATCATGTCCACAACAAAACTCAAGATCTAGGGTGACAAATATTATTACTCGAAAACATCTATGTCCACTATAAAACTCACGATGCCATTGCAAATATTTGAAGTCATACACAAGCAACAATCTTTATTTAGTTGAACTATAAAAGAGATTATGTATATACTAATGCTCTATTTGTTTCTCAGAAAATAATAATTTAAAAATAATTTTCTTCAAAACAATTGCTTGTATTGCTTAAAAAGATAAATGAATGAAAAGAATTTTTATCATCCATGAAAATATTTAGACTATCATTTAGGTGGAAATTTAAAATACATGCAAGCAAGTATGAATCTCCAGGGAGACACAATAAAAGGTAATGACAATTATGACATTACTAGATTGTGGTTAATCATTCCCAAAAAAAAAAAAAAAAAAAAAAAAATCCCGTTAAAGGTCCATAACACATTACCTTATATATTATGAAATTCTTAAAAAGGTATATCTAATTACATGTTATCATGATATGGCTTGTAAATTAAATCTCATATCCAATATAGAAATGAGAATCATAGGTTTAATTTGTTGCGATTATCTTCTGGCATCAAGAGTGTGAGGTATATGGAAATGCACCACGCAATTGGTAGAAAAAATCGGTCTTGATTTAAAGTTCTCAATTTCAAATACTCTTTTCAAGGAAATATATTAACGAAATTTCCAACGAGGTTAACATAGTTAATTAAGGAACCAAATTCCGAATTCCACAAAAAATCCGTTGAGTTTTCAAAAAAAAAAAAATCCCATTAAAGGTCCATAACACATTACCTTATATATTATGAAATTCTTGAAAAGGTATATCTAATTACATGTTATCATGATATGGCTTGTAAATTAAATCTCATATCCAATATAGAAATGAGAATCACAGGTTTAATTTGTTGCGATTATCTTCTGGTATCAAGAGTGTGAGGTATATGGAAATGCACCACGCAATTGGTAGAAAAAATCGGTCTTGATTTAAAGTTCTCAATTTCAAATACTCTTTTCAAGGAAATATATTAATGAAATTTCCAACGAGGTTAGCATAGTTAATTAAGGAACCAAATTCAAAATTCCACAAAAAATCCGTTGATTTTTCAAAAAAAAAAAAAAAAAAAAATCCCGTTAAAGGTCCATAACACATTACCTTATATATTATGAAATTCTTAAAAAGGTATATCTAATTACATGTTATCATGATATGGCTTGTAAATTAAATCTCATATCCAATATAGAAATGAGAATCACAGGTTTAATTTGTTGCGATTATCTTCTGGCATCAAGAGTGTGAGGTATATGGAAATGCACCACGCAATTGTTAGAAAAAATCGGTCTTGATTTAAAGTTCTCAATTTCAAATACTCTTTTCAAGGAAATATATTAACGAAATTTCCAAAGAGGTTAACATAGTTAACTAAGGAACCAAATTGAGAATTCCACAAAAAAATCCGTTGAGTTTTCAACTCTAGCACTACATATACGACCTCGCCATCCCTAGGATGAAACATGAAAACACAAAGATATAAAGATATTACAATTTTTGAAACATACCTCATGCATTCTGATTTGGATGGTGGCCCATGGTGATGGAGATGAAATCTCAGGATGAGCTCTAGCTCGCCTCACCCCTCTACTTGCCCATCTCAGCATTCCAGATGTTGCAGAAGTAAATTGGCCGGTTGGATGTAATGATTCCCGGCCTTGCAATCTTGCCGAGTTTCCTTGGGAAAACACAAGGCTTTCTGGAAATATGCTATGTTCAGTTGATTCATTGTTGTTCTGATCCATTGCATTGTTATCTTGTTCCATTGTAGAGATCTGTAAATGTAAATTATTTTGTTAAAGTATTAACAATAAAATATCTGTTTATAAATGTGTGTGGGTATACGTTGTTGTTATGCTGGAATAGCTCTAAAGATATGAACTCAATATGTTTCCTGACAAAATATTAACAAATCATTGAGTAACTCATAAAAAAAAAGGATAAGATTACCTCAGGAAAAAACATTTAGCTTTTTTCTAGTGAATGAACGGATTTCAAATTATTTCTCTATGCTTTTACTAAACTCGTTATGGATACCAAAGCATACATTTGTTGTCAAATGGTGAATCAACCCGTTAAGTGCACAGAATTCCTTCTTTCAATGATTTTACATATAAACAAAAAGTTTAAACTTGTATGATCGACAATGTAATGACCATTTTGCATTTGTATTAAAACTATATATGAAATTTAAATCAGTATATTAGATGCGGTGTAAGTATTTTATCCAAATCAGTGGTATACACATAAAAAAAGTCTGTTTTTGTCGAGGGATGAATTCCTACTCGAAGTATGGAGGGGTTAAGTCGGAATGTAATTGCTATCGTGGTATATATAAAACAAGAAAAAAAATTAAAAATGCTATAAATATTCTTTCAGTGCCTACACATATCTTTTAATTGATTTATCACTGGAGAATGAGTAAGACAAATAAATAACTTACACATAGTGAGATTGAAATTGAAAATTTTGGAAATGGGATCTAAAATTTTTCAAACCAACCTAATTATCATATTTATAATAGCTTGAAAAAAATTATTCTAGTTGACCTTATATCATAATAAAAAGATAATTTTCTAATTGGTCACTGAGGATAATTTTGATAAGACTCATAGGCAATAAAAGCATCAAGGTTTTGATGAAATTTTAGAATAAATATTATTGATAAGTTCACTAAAAGTTCTAAAACTAATCACGAAAATACAATTGAGTCCTTAAAGTTGTAAAAAGTGCGATAAAATCTTAAAAATTGTCAAAGTGGATGAAGTTAACGAAAAATGCTGATGTGTCTTATTTCATTACTTTCTTAAGACATGTAGTAGTGATGTGGCACCTACTAAGTGCTACATTAGAAAAAAAAACATTATAAAATTATAAATACAAACAAAATTAGATTAAAAAATAAAATTAAAAAATTAAAACACACGCACGCACACAAACTCACCCACAACTTGGCCAACCCCTCGCTGGTGGCCACCGCCACAATTGTCATGAAGGGTTGGCGCAAGTTGCCTTCGCCATCCTTGGGCAAGGCCTTGGCGACTCCCGACAAAGGCCTGGTGGCCCAAATCTAGGGGAGGGCACGACCCTCACCCTAGATCTAAGCGAGGGCCATTGGGCCTCACCCAAAGTCACCCACCCCAAGCAAATTGGCTAGAATAAACCTTAATAATAATCAAACAAAATGGCTAGAATGAACTACAAGCATACAAGCAAAGACAGCCCATGATCATTTATTAAGGCTTTTAAATAAATTGAATACCATATGGAATGGAAATAAAAAAAGAGAATATACATACTTGATCTGAGAAGCACCAACCAGAAGTAAACCTTGATCGAGATTAGCCTGAAAAAAATGGCCAATCATGAAAAAAATGATAAATACATGTAAAAAATTATTTATATAAATAAAAGGTGAGCAAATAATCATAGATTCACTAGAGAACAAACAAAGGTTGCCAATTGATCATTGAATTGATCATATGAAATAAATTTTAGAATGTGAACCTACGAGTATGATTGTCTTGACAATCAAATATAAGAAATGGGTTTATAACATCCAAATATTGTGGTTGCTAGTAAAATATCCCACACCCTACGGGATAGAACGATCTATTAGATCGTGTCGTTAAGCTTCAGAATGCAATTATTTCCCCTTGAAATTGATACTTCTCATACAATCTCTCTATCGTCGTAAGCAAAATTTGTAAAATGCGACAAAAAGGATTTTGGCAAGGAAAAAGAGAAAGCATATAGATTGTTACAAACATCGATACCCTAATAAAAATATAGATTAAATAATAATAATAATAAATCATTTGAAGAAATATGCTTCATCTATCAAAAACATCCAAGATTTGAATAATGGATGTAGTATAGATACTCTTCAATTTTTTTTTTATTTTCACATTTGAAATAAAGAGAGAGAAAAAAACCAATTGAAAAACTACCTATATCATACCATATGCTAAGGAGAAAAAAGGGATATGAAAGGGGAAAAAAGAGCTGGAGAGCACATGAAAAATAACCTGGAAGATCTAGACCGATGTGAGAGCTCAAAAGAATTTTGATGTAATTTGCATAGACTATGACAAAGAGATGAGATGATACAAAATGAAGACAAACATCAAGAAGACAAGTCACTAGTGCATAACTTGTCTCTATTTATATTATCCTTCCTCACGCCTAATTGAGTAAATTCCAAGTTACCATATTGGAGAGCTTTCTCAATTTAACATCTCTTTTTAGTTGCTAAGAAATCCCAATTCGAATTGTCATCTTACATTTGTATTTGTATTTCATTCTTGAACTAGTCTCATTTTATTGAATTAATTTTTTTCTTCGTCTACTATTCTCCCTCTCCCACAATATTTAAAACAGTTTGATCTTAGTCAATCATAATTTATTCATGGATTCTCAAAGTAATCCACCAAAAGAGTGCAAGACATTTTCATATCATTCCTTGTAAACTATAACAATTTTCTTATCCGATATAGATGGTATTAAGGTCCAGAATCTAGTATGAGATTTGTAAGTTAAATAGATACTTGTTATCATATTGGTGAGCGATATATCTAAGTTCGTTAATTTGATTTCTTAAAACGGTTGATTGATGGATCTTTTAACTTAGTTACTAATTGACCGTACATACCGTTAAAATTACTTAATTTTCATCTACCTATTTATATATTATTCTCGTTGGCAACTGTTAATGGTTATTTTATATTTTCTCAATTTGAATTTGTTCGTTATTGTTAAGTATATAAAGCAGATAATGTTACATCAGCGACATAAGAAGTCATCTTTTTAGTGATTATTCTAAATTTCAACTTAGACACACAAAAAATTGCAATTCAATTATTGACAAGATATAGCTTACTAATTAAAAATGCAACCCTACTTCTTTTAGCCAAAGAATAAGAAAAACTTCTGATAAATGGTCACTAGTGGTTCATATGAAGATGTTTGTCCTCATGAATTTTGGTGGAAGGAAATCCCACAATAATAAAATTGTTGAAGAAAAGAAAGTATATGGATGCAAGAAATCATAGACATTGAACCTTTTGTGGGAAATAAAAAAGATATATTACCATATACTCTCTTTTGCCCATTTTAGATAGGTCTACTTTGGGACAACTTGCTCACACATGCACTGACATACCCAGCAATAAACCTCATAACATATCTTCGTGGATTCATTTTTCTTCATCAAGGCTAATTGGGTAAGTTCAAGCTTGTTGTATTCTATTCATTTTCCTAATTAGCCATAAACTTATATGGTTATACATTAATTGTTTGACCAATTTAGTGGTGGCCGAATCTAGTCATTATCTAATTTTAGGGCACTTGAATTCCATTTTTGAATTTTCTTTTTGTTGTCATTTATTTAATTCTATTTGCATTTGAATTCTTTCCTTAATGCCTTTTTCCCTCCCCTTGTTTTTAAAATGCTTTCCTTCAGTAATTACTTTTATTTTCAAATTCCAAAGAGTAAAACAACAATATAATAATTAGGTAGACATCCTTACGTACATATTTGTTTTTTTTGGCAAAATCCTTTGATTAGTGATTGACTTTGGAAGTTATGTTC
The DNA here is from genome assembly GCA_014182565.1 of Eucalyptus marginata. NCBI lineage: Eukaryota > Viridiplantae > Streptophyta > Magnoliopsida > Myrtales > Myrtaceae > Eucalyptus > Eucalyptus marginata. The sequence continues at coordinate 6,142,245 of CM024585.1, forward strand.
CTCATTACTACCTCTCTTTGTATGTGTTTTGTTTCTCTATTATAAATAATTTGAATCATAAGTTACCGAAACATCTCAATACAATTTTCGATATTTTCCTGGCCTTTTTTTTTTTTTTTTTTTTTTGGCTTAGTTGATGGATGAATTGCACGTTTGCTAGTGTTGCAGGTGAACAGATGTTTGGGCAAAATGGGGAAGGTTGTTGTAAAAGCAGTGGATTATGCAAGACTCGATTGTCGATATTCCAAACTTGATATCAAAGACTATTTGGTATACGCGTTGAAGAAGAGTGATCATTATGGTGTTACTTTTAAGAAGTCTATTCATATTTCTATGATATGTCTATTTGTATCTTGAGGTTGTTTGTAGATTCTTAGGACTTTATCTCCCGAAAATGCTAGCTATATTTATAAGGAAGAGTAAAAGTCAAGTAACAAGTCCATAAATAGGAGAGTCTTGTAATTGTTCTTGTTAAGGAGAAATAAGGTGAATTAAATGAAAAGCCTATCTATCTCCTTCTCTTCTTTATGAGTTGCGAGTATTTCACCTTTAATTTCTTCCATCAAATTGGTATTAGAGCTTACAGTTTGTGATCATAGCCTCAACAAACAATCGACTTTCTCTTCAATACCCTTGTCTTACCAAAGATAATCATGATAACCGGGTTGTTAGAATGAAAGCTCTACTCAACACCTACGGTTTGTGGGAACTTGTTAACATTGACTATGATGAGTTAGAGGACGAAGTCACCTTGAATCAAAACCAAATGAATGCCTTAGAGAAGGTTCGAACAAAAGATCATTATGCCCTATCAATCACGTATCAAGCTTTAGGTGATTCCATGTTTGAAAAGGTGTTGAATGCCACCACTGCTATGGAGGCATTGGAGATTCTTCACAACACACACCAAAAAGTATAGAAAGTTCAGAAGATTCGCCTTCAAACTTTGAGAGGTGAATTCGAGGTAATTCATATGAAAAATTTGAATCAATTGCTAACTATTTCAAAAGAGTTTTGGCGATTGTCAATCGGATGAAAAGAAATGGAGAAGACATTTCAGATGTTTGTGTTGTCAAGAAAATACTTCGGTCCTTAGACAAGAAGTATGACCACATTAATGTTGGAATCGAAGAATCCATAGACCTGGATGCCATGACGATTTATGAGCTTTTGGGTTCATTACAAGCCCATGAAGAAAGGTTCAAAAAGAAAAAAAGATTGAACTGATGTAGGAAGTTCTCCAAATGCGATTGACCATCCGAGATAAGAAGGAGCAAATAAGAGATCTTGTCCATATTCAAGGGGCAAATCAAGATCATGATCGAGTTCGAGGCCGACGTTGCTTTCAAGGAAGAGGTCATGGATGAAGCAAAAGAGATGCTGCTCGAATTGATGGTAGATACTAGCATCAAAGAGGTATTCGTGGAAGAGGAAAGAACTCAACAGGCCAATCGTATGATAAATCTAAAATTCGATTTTATTATTGCAATAAACTTAGTCATTATGCTTCTGACTATCGGAACAAAGAAAGAAGTGCAGCAGGCAAAGAGGCAAAGTTGGTGAATAATGCTAAGCAAGTTCTTTTATTTGCATTCAAAGAAGATGGAAGAGGACAAAATGATATGTGCCACTTGAATACTAGTGCAAGCAACCGCATATGCAAGCGAAACAAATTGTGGAAATTAGGTGCACGTTATGTTGTTTAACAAATCGTGATAATAAAGGTCCGATAATATAAATAGTAAAGAGATAAATTTGCAAGCAGATATATAATGGTTCGGCTTTATCCACAAGCCTACATCCACTCTCCACACTAATAGCCGCAAGTCAAGCAAGATTGCACTAATAATCTGCTCAACAAGTTATAATTGGCAAGTACTTATCCTATTACATGATAAATCATACTATCAAGACTTAGCTACTACTCTTACTTTTATACCATTGATCTTTCACACAATTACTATACGGCAAGACTAGTGAAGATCTTTCGAGAAAACAAAACAATATCAATAAAGAAAGTAGCTTAAAGCAAATATTCCAATTCTATATCATGCTCTTTAACATTTTAGCCTAAAAGGAGCTTTATGATGATGTGGTTCAACCATGAAATCTCATTCTACCCAATTTTTTTTCTAATTACTTAGAGATATATGTATTAGAAATTAATGTAAAGAAATGTGTTTATCCATGTATAATCTACATCTTAAAGATTTCTGTAATTGAATACAATATGGACTAATGGTAGATGTATGAGATCAAAATTAATATTATGGTGACATGATCATCGATTTATTGAATTTGATAGAGCTCATTCAAATTTACTTTAAATCGAGTCTTAAAATTTCTTATAAATAAAAATAATTCGATGATCACTATTAAAATAAAATTAAATGACAGTACTTACGTAGAAAATAAATCATTACCATCTCGTGGATTCACCTATTATTATGAGCGGCTTCTTTTACGACCAGTAAATCCATTTTGGACGATGGAACAAAAAATAATCCATTTTGAATGGGTGAAATCATAATTTATAGAAAAAATACATAATTCATTTGAAAATTTATGTAAGGTCACCTTTTATTGAAAATAAAAATAAAAAGAGAATAGAGGTTATAACACTGAAAACCACTGGTTCTTTCAACCGAATTATTGATTGGCTTCGCGAGATCTTTTAGCCCATTTCACCTCTTATCCTGGAGGGAATCCAAACACGTCGATCTAGCGAGGTTGCACCTTCCTTAGCAATGCGATCGCGCCTCGCTGGCCTCGTCGTACACATGATAAATCACCATCTTGGTCCGTGCCACGGCTTCGAGGACATCGTCCATCGCTTCCTTGGCCTTCTCTGGCGGCTCCGGCCCGGAGCTGGCCCATCTCACGATGCTGAGATCCGTCCTTCCACCACCAATTGTTTCACTCCTCCAGGAACGTCCTCCAGCAGCCTCATGCCCATTCTCAACGCCTCCGCATTCGCCACCATGGTGTCCACTAGCTCGCCGAGGCTGCAGCTGTACGTCGCGACCATGTCCTCGTACTCGTCGCGACAGCCCGCAGGCGAGACCCTGTCGCAGGCTTTGCCGCTGAAATTCAGCGTCAACCAACCTTCGAGAGGCGGCTTCCACTCGCAGTGGTTTTGCCGAGGAAAGCGGTGTCCGTTCAATTGACCGAGGTCCTCGAACTGTTCCCAAAAGAACTCCTCCAAGAGGCTGCAAATTGAGTCCATGAAATTAGAAGCGGCTAGGAATTGCAGTCAACCGGAATGAATGAAGCTCGCGTCATCTCAATCCAAGCTCAAATGTAAACAACTTTGATCTCGCAAATATAATTTCCATCTCATGCATCTTCATATTTCATACGAAAAAGTTCTTCCTTGAAACAACGAACAGTCTCGCTCAATGGACTGAACCTCCCTTTGAAGTGACTAAATGGTTACAAATTTTCGAACTCAGTGCGACAAAGGCGGTGACAGAGGCATAAACAAGCAAAGATGTCGGGGCGAAGGCTGAAATGAACTAATCTATTTAAGTTGCTGTATATGTTTGCAAGGGCATAAACAAGCGAAGATGTTGCGGTGAAAGAGATTAGGAGACCGTGATGTGCAGGGATTCTGTTCACATGTGACACATTAAGATTGACGTTGCTTTCTTTCTTAGATCCTCGTGATTATTAAGGCACTCCTCCTCGTCATCGGATTCCTGCTGCTTCTCTTTTCTCCTTTGCTTAAAATCATCTACAAGGAGGAGGCCAAGTCCATCAGCAATTTCAGAATAAGACCACAGAAATCAAAATAATCTCGTTGAGCTTTTAAAAAGAAAAGGTAATCACTTTGCTTTGATGAAAGCACTTTCAATGTCACGCCCTGATCCTCGAGCATGCGCCCATCCCTCACCTGGTCGATTAATAGCAACGTCCCAGGACGCATTGCCGACCCATTCATTTTAATATGCGCATGCGGAAACATATAAATCCACAGACAATAAAACAATGAAATAGGAAGGTAGGATCAAATTTTCACAAAAGACCTTTTTATAAACACACAGGTTTATACACTGAAGCTGACAAAATGGAATCGACTTTCATTAAAACAGAATTGTCCTATGACTAACTAGTCAAACGCTGATTCTTTAGGCTTTACCTTCTAACTCCGAGGCTTCTGGTCCTTCACCAACACCACCTAAGGACCTGAAATGGTTATACAATAACTAGTGAGATAACGTCTCGGCGAGTTCTACCTCCTAAGACCCGATTAGGAAACCAATATGCCATAGGGTTTGCCTATGCACAACATGGGTAAGAGGACTTACCTTGGCCTCAAATTCCACCTGCAATTCAACGTTATTTACAGATGCCTTATATCACATCTCTCAATTCATAACATCAGATCAAATCATTGATCAATCGATCTAGTTAATTATATGTCATCTTGACCATTTCTTGGTCGGCTCATCTCATACTATCTATAAAGTTCGCTTATATCAGGACTGCTCACTACTAAGCTGATAAATAGATAGTATAGCTCACTTCTGAGATGATCGGATATACTGCTCTCTGCTAAGCTGCCATATTGCCCTTAGGCTGATATAGTATACCGATAGTGCTAAATCTAAGCTGATAAGGTATACTGCTATCTATTAAGCTGCCATATCAGAGCCCGTAGGATGATATAGTATATCGACATATTTAATTTAAACTGATAAGGTATACTACTCTCTGCTAAGCTGTTATATTAGAGCCCGTAGGCTGATATAGTATATCAGTATACTGCTCTCTGCTAAGCTGACATATTGCCCGTGGGCTGATATAGTATACCCTTCCAAACATACATCCAAATCAATCTTTTTATTATTCCCGATAAAAATAGCCGTGTGTGGGTACATGGTTGGCCTTAGCTAAAATACAATAATTTTGCTATAGAACATCCCACCAGTTTCAACAGCCCATAAACATATTTTTGGCACTATAAACCGATGCCCGATGATTTTCCAATTAATTACTGAAATTAATTAATTTTGGGATAAATTACCTCCAACCACAATCACCTTCAATTCTCACAAACCGTCAATCAATTAAATAAATGGAATGCACCACTACAATCAACACGAAATTCCGATCACCGACTATCCCGGTCTAATTTCCGGAAAATAAATAAATAATTAATTAATTATGGAAATTAATAAATAAATGCAAAATAAATAAATCCAATTTAGGCCTGTAATGCCTAATTGGAAGCCAAGACGGAGCCAGAAGATTTCCAAGACCCGTTCAATAAATAATAACACGAGTCTACTTGCTAATATCACTAACCATTTGCCTAACATGCATTGCTAATGCACTAATTTAATTACTCTACTTTAATCTATCCATTAATTGCCCTTAATTAAATCTAATCAACTCCTAAGTATCATTAGCCTACTAAGTAGGGATTAGTGAGTAAAACTCACTTGTTTTGCAAAGACCGGTTCACCGCGATGATGGTGCGATGGCCGCTGAAATTCGAATTCTCGGCGGAGTCAACGGACACTCGGACCGGGCCTGGAACCGGCCCAACACAGCTCAGCAAGGCTGAGCTTCGGCCTTGGGCTTCTGCAGGGCTGCTAGTCGCGAGCTTGGACCTGCTTCACGGGCCCAAGATGGGCTGAACTGAGCAAGCTGTTGGGCCAAAACTTGGCTGAGTTGTGGGCTTCAATGAAGCTGCTGGCTTCTTAGGCTAAAGAGCTCAATTGATGGGCTGCTGGAATTAATTTCGTGGAGATGGGCTCACGCGCAAGTGGGCTGAGCTGGCTTCAATTGACGGGCTGGAACGGCGTGGCCTGCTGCAGTTGCTTCTGTTTGCTGCTAGATGAAGGAGGTGGAGATGGGCTGATTTGTTGACCCGTGTACTGGCGTTGACAGAAGCAAACGAAGAAGCAGCTTCGGTGGATGGAGATGTGTGAGGACGTGGCCGCGAATTGCTACCGGGGGAAAAAGGAGTTGACTGAGTGAGGTTGACTCAGTAGTGGAGCCGCAGCGTCTTCGTTGGAGGAAATGACCCGGCGGAGGCAACAACACGAAGAGGAATCGGGCAGTCGGTGGGGTTTTGCTACGAACGAGGAGGAGAGAGGAAGTCGGTTGCTGGTGGGGGATGTCGTTGTAGGGAGATGGGGCAGCAATATGGAGAAGCAGCTATTGACGTCAACCTCGAGCGGAGCAGGGAAGAAAAATAAAAGAGGAACCACGGAGGAGGAGAAATCGATCACGCCGGTGTGCGTAGAAGAGAGACTGAAGGAGAGGGGGGCTTAAAGTCAAGATAAATATCTAATAATCATCATAGTTTAGGCCAAAAGTCCACATGATTATCCTCTTATGTCCCCCAATTAAATCTTGCAATTTAATCCACAAAAATTCCAATTTGAAGCCAAATGTTGCACCCCCAAGCCTAGCTCCGAATTTCTTAAATTTTGGCTTCAATTTCTTCATGAAATTTCTCAAATCAACATCCAATTTCGTCAAGGAAAAAGCCCACAAAATTTCCACACTTTCCTGTTGTCAAGTAGCTTGGTCTAGAAGTCAGAATTTCCTTCAATTGGGTCCATCCAAATTTCCATTCGTTTTCCGAATCATCCGAATCGATTTTCCGTAAGAATCTCGGACTCGACGGAATTTCTCCGAAAGACAAGACGACGTCCAATAAATGAATCATGACATGCTCGAATGTCTGATTTCCGAAACCGAATTCAATTTAATGGTTAAAATCGACCGAACGCGATTTTAGTCCAATCCAACCTGCCAGGTAACTTTTAGGGATTTTACTGCGGTTATATCCCTTAACGACTTCACCCAATAGATTGATAACTCGTGAGTAATCAGCTCAGAGAAAAAAGATCATAGGCGCACTGACGAGATGCCCATTTCATATATTCGGAACGGGGTCGAAATTCAGGATGTCACATTGAAATCACTTGAAAATGCCCTCTTACATACCGAATCATCCGGCAATCCACATGGTGATCTTTGATCATTTTTTAAGAATATGAATATCCACTTGCTGTTCATGATGGTTCTAGGTGTAACAGTTTCAGAATCAACATGCTCAGACTCCGTTAATCCTTGGTCGATGAATCGTATGCATTTCAAGGGGGTTTCACTCGATAATCGTCTTGGAGGATGAAACCGGGAAGGCTCTCGCAACAGATTGAAATCACTATTACATACTTGAGAGCAAGACGAAATTCTATGCCAACATGTCTCTAATTGTAAAATCGTCTTTCGAGTTTGAGTCCATACATGAAACACGGCCCCAGGTGTTAATGGTTCAAAATGGAAGTTCTCCATGGAAAATGCATTACTGCTTTTACTAAGAGAGATGATCATGTGTGGAAGACCTATAAACTTGTAAAGTGTTTGATTCTCAACGAATGAGATGAGAGGGAAAACTAGAACGTAGTCAATTACAAATTAGATTGTCTAAGCAAAAGAAAAAAAAGATAAATCTCGTCATAAATTTGAAATTTATCATATGTGAACTCCTGAGATCTCTCTCATTCATACTGCTAGTGTTGCAGTTGCTACTATGCCAATTGGACAATAATCTTCGCCTTGAGCCATTTCGTAATGCAGCAGTAACAAAAGCAATGGCTGCAATCCAACTTTCCAAGCCAATCGGTATCAGGATAGGCATCCAGCAATGATGTTAGCAAAACTGAGAGTATAACGAGTGGTAGATATATCCAAATTAGCCTAGATTTATCTTAAAAGTTATGTATTGATAGAAATTTTTTGCCATTCTTCTTTTATCTTAACATTCTTACATAAAAAAATGACTCTTTTAAGTCAAATACATTATGTTTTGGGCCTTGAATTCCATTGATTAGGCATGCTTCGGAGCACTTTTCTAGTTGTATGCCCTTTTTTGCATTATATTAGGCTTTTATTTATTTTTCCGAATGCTTTACTGGTCAATGTAACTTTTCGGTTTCCAGTGTCACTTAGGTTAACAAGGTACTTATTTGATCTATACTATGAATGAGGTAACCTTTTGTCATATCGCGTAATGAAAAAGAAAAATGATTTCTCTCTATTATTGCACATGTGAGCATGTGTTGTCTTAGTGTGTCTTGGCAGATCAATGAATTCGTGTTCACCTATAGTTAACCGTATCACTTAGGATCCCCAAAAAGGCACCATTTAAAATAGATGGCCCTTTACAATGACAAAAAAATAATTCGATGTTATTAATGTAAAAAAAAACAAAAGAACTTCCACAAAGAAAAAAAATTCTCGAAGGTTAAGAAATTTTGCGAGTTTATGTGTTTAAGTGAGAGAGGATATCCACCGCCAATATAACTAATATATCTTTGCTCAATCTAATCATCATATATATCCCCATTTCAGAGTGCCGGACAACCTGGAGTGCCAAAACTTGGCACAGAGGGACACTTAAGTGCCAAAAGTTAAGAAAGTGACACTTAAGTGCCAAAATCGGAGCAAAATGGATCACTTAGGCCCTGTTTGTTTGTGTTTTTTCTTTCTTGTCATGAACACAATTTCTATTTTTTTGTTCCTGAGAACAAAAAACGAACAGAAACGCGTTTGTTTGTGTTTTTGTTCCAAATCTATTTTTTTGTTCCCGGAAACAAATTTAGAACAGAAATAAGAAACAAGAAAAACTTATTTCTTGTTCTCGGAACACTTCCGAGAAACAATTTTTCTCTCTCCTATTTTTTTCTTCTCTTTCTTTTCTTCTTCTTTTTTCTTTGGCTAGTCGCTAGCCTTGGCCTAGGCCGGCAACTGACTGTCAAGGGCCGGCGAGGCCAAGCGTCGTCAACCCCTCGGCGAGGTTTGGCCTCGCCTTGGCTAGGCGAGCTCGAGCTCGCCTAGATCCAGCCGAGGCCGAGCTCGCCGGTCAAGGCAAGGCCAAGCTTGCGTCGGCTGGCGAGGCCAAGCTCGCCCGGCCACCGGCAAGGCCAAGCCTAGTCGGTGACTGGGCGAGCTCGGCCTCGCCGGGCCGGCGAGCCTCGCCGTGGCTGGGCGAGGCCGCTAGCCAAAAGGAAGAAAAAATAAAAAAGGAAAAAGGAAAAATTAAATAAAAATATTAAAAAATTAAAAGAAACAAGAAAATTATACAAGTTTACCAAACGTGTTTCTATTCTTTTTCTATTCCAGGAACAAGTTTACCAAACGTGTTCTTTTATTCAAAAATTGTTCCCCAGAACAGAAATAGTTTTTTCTATTTCTGGTCCCTGGAATAATTTTTTAACAGAAACATTACCAAACGCACCATTAACTGCCAATTCGGCTAAAATCCGGTCAAAATACTTACGTTGTGATTTCCGGCGAAATAAGTGCAAAACGGCGTCATTTTGCACGATGATGTGGCTAGAAAATGCAAAAATGATGTCGTTTTATCTTTGACGTGGTAAATAATTAATATAAAAATTAATTAAATTAAAAATTTTTAAAAACATTTTAAAAAAAAAAATTATTTAAAAAAGGGGAGGGGAGGGAGGCGGTTGAGGGCTGAGCCCTCGCCGCCGCCAGGAAGGGCCGGCAACGGAGGGGGGAGGGTCGACCAGGGTTGCCAGCCCCCGGCCAACCGGCGGCCCTCGCCGCCTCCCCGCCGTCGCTGGGAAGGGCTGGTGACGGTGGGGGGAGTGTCGACCAGGGTCGCTGGGCCCTAGCCAGGGGCCCCCTAGCGGGCGACGGCCCTTGGCCTGGCCGGGTGAGGGCGGCCGACCCTCACCGAATCTAGGCAAGGGTCACGGCCCTTGCCCGGATCCGACGAGGGCTCGTGGGCCCTTGCCGCCAGGCCGCCCAACCTCGGCCAACCCTCCCCCTCCGTCGCCGGCCCTTCTCGATAGTGGCAACAGCGAGGGCTCATCCCTCGCCCGCCTCCCTTCCCCCTCCATTTAAAAAAAAAAAATATATTTGTATTTTTATTTTAAATGTTTTAAATAAATTTAGTTTTTAATTTAATTTTATTAATTTTTATATTAATTTTTTTACTACGTCAATAGTAAAACGGCGTCGTTTTGCACTTGTTTCGTCGGAAAATTGCTATGTCAGCATTTTGACTAGATTGGAACTTAAGTGATCCATTTTGTTCCGATTTTGGCACTTAAGTGTCACTTTCCTAACTTTTGGCACTTAAGTGTCCCTCCGTGCCAAGTTTTGGCACTTTGGCTGTATCTTTCCCCCCCATTTCATTATCAAGATCTCCTACATAGTCTAATTTTCACTTTGCTTATATAATGTAAATCTCCCACCACGTATAAAAGGTTTTAATCGTGTTCATTATCCAAAATATCTTGACGGATGGTGTTTGTAACTCGAAAATCTGTTGGCTTTTATTCTACTTAGCATCATATTGCCATTAATTATCATCGAAGTTTATATCTTCTCATTGTCAAAATAGACATGGGAGTATTACTATTTAGGTTTTATAGTTTTCTTTGATAACAATTTATTTGTTATTTTAGTTAATTATTACTGGCGCTGATATTGCATCATTATTATTGGCGCATGCAATCATGTTGCTTTCTATTTAGTTCCTTAAAGTTAGACATAAAGAAATTAGATATTCAACAATGTTAAATATATCAAATTCTGTTGAAACTCAATCAATCTCCTTAGAAACCATTACATGAACTACTTCAAAGAGGAAATATGCCTCATTCATAATTTTATAGCTTTCCTTTTACAAAGTGGACACAAGTTCCTCCTCATGAGCCATTTCTCAATACAACCACAATGAAAGTGATGCCCACAGTCCAATTGTCCAAGCTTATCTTCAACAATGTAGTCATCCTGCAAATAGTCCAGCAAAATAAAAGGTGTGATTTAGTAACATATATGCATAATCTTAGTTTAAATTTACCTAAGAAAATTACTTATGGACAACAAAATTGTTCCTCAATTCTATCTTAATATGTTTTTGAGTAAATGATGTGGTTCTTACCAAACAAATACAACAAGATTCAGCTTCAACATTGGATCCTTCCGAAGTTGAGGGTTGTGGTTGATATTGCTGCGACCTTAGGTGAGTAGAGATGGCTTCCTCACTCAATCCTATGGAAAAATCTCCACCCTATTCATCGAGGTGGACCAACTCTTAATCAAAAGCATATGAGGAAAACCAAAGTATTTCACAATCACCTCTCCTTATGTAAATTATTTCTCAAGTATGGAAAATATTGCTCAATCGAGGGTTAACTAAAGTTGCAAATAGATGTCCCTTCATCTCGACCAATGTCTACATCAATGCACGTTTGGATTGGTTTTTAGTTGTTTGAATGCAAATTACACAATAACACACATAAATGTAGTGAAGGGGCTCAAGCATATATATACCCACGAAGATGAAATACATCAATTTCACTAATTCAGACATTTCAACATCAGCATGAGAGATAAAGCTTGAAAACAAGCATATAATGAAACTCAAGATCTAGGGCGACAAAAATTATTACTTGAAAACATCTATGCCCACTACAAAACTCATGACACCACTGCAAATGTTCGAAGTCATATGCAAGTAGCAATCTCTGTTTAGTTGAACTTTTTATAGTTCATAATACTATAAAAGAGATAATGCATATACTAATGCTCTATCACAAAAAGTAATATTTTAGAAAACATTTTCTTCAAAACGATTGCTTGTATTGCTTAAAAAGATAAATGAATTAAAATATTTTCATCGTCCACGAAAATATTTAGACTATCATTTAGGTGGAAATTTAAAATACATGCAAGCAAGTATGAATCTTCAGGGAGACACAATAAGAGGTAATGACAATTATGACATTACCAGATTGTGGTTAATCATTGCCCCAAAAAAAATTCCCGTGAAAGGTCCATAAGACATTACCTTTTTCTACTAGACACGGAAATTCATATATTTTATGAAATTCTTAAAAATGTATATTTAATTATATATTATCATTATATGACTTGTAAATTAAATCTCATATCCAACATAGAAATGAGAATCACAAGTTTAATAAGTTGCGATTATCTTTTGGCATCAAGAGCGTGAGGTATATGGAAATGAACCACACAATTGGTAGTAAAAATCGGTCTAGATTTAAAGCTCTCAATTTCGAATACTCTTTTAAAGGAAATATATTAACAAAATTTCCAAAGAGATTACCATAGTTAATTAAGGAACCAAATTGAGAATTATGCAAAAAATCTTTTGTTTTCAAGTGTAGCACTATAAATATGACCTCGCCATTTCAAGGATGAAACATGAATACACACACATATAATAATATTACATTTTTCGAAACATACCTCAGGCATTCTGATTTGGATGGTGGCCCATGGTGATGGAGATGAAACCTCAGGATGAGGTCTAGCTCGCCTCACCCCTCTACTCGCCCATCTCAGCATTCCAGATGTCGTAGAAGTAAATTGGCCAGTTGGATTTAATGATTCTTGGCCGTGTGATCTCATCGAGTTTCTTTCGGAAAGCACAACACTTTCCGAAATAAAGCTATTTTCATTTGTTTGACTATGGTTTTGATCCACTGAGTTGTTGTCTTGTTCCATTGTAAAGATCTGTAAATGTAAATTCTTTTGTCAGAGTATTAACAATAAAATATTTGTATATAAATGTGTGTGGGTATACGTTGTTCATTATGCCGAAATAGCTCTAAAGATATGAACCCTATATGTTTCCTGATGAAATATTAACAAATCATTGAGTAAATCATAAGAAAAAGGATAAGTTACCTCAAGGAAAAAGTATTTAGGTTTTTTTCTAGTGAATGAACGGATTTCAAATTATTTCTCTATGCTTATACTAAAACCCATTATGGATACTAAAGCATACATTTGTTGTCAAATGGTGAATCAACCCACTAAGTGCGCATAATTCCTTCTTTCAGTGATTTTACATATAAACAAAAAGGCCAAACCTGTATGATCGACTATGTAATGACCATTTAGCATGTACATTAAAACTACATATGAAACTTAAATCAATATACTAGAGGTGGGGTACGTGTTCTATCCATCGAAAAAGTCTGTTTCTGTCGAGGGATGAATTCCTACTCGAAGTATTGGAGGACTAAGTTGGAATGTAATTGCTCTTGTGGTATATATAAAACAAGAAAAAAAAATTAAAAATGCTATAAATTTTCTTTAAGTGCCCACACATTTTGTTAATTGATTTATCACTGAAGAATGAGTAAGACAAGTGGTTAATTTACACATAGTGAGATTGAAATAGAAAATTTTGGAAATGGGATCTAAAAAATTTCAAACCAACCTAATTATCATATTTATAATAGCTAGTTGACATTATATCGTAATAAAACGATAATTTTCTAATTGGTCACTGAGGATAATTTTGATAAGACTCATAGGCAATAAAAGCATTGTGATTTTGATTAAATTTTAGAATAAATATTAGGGATAAATTCACTAAAAGTTATAAAACTAATCACAAAAGTATAATTGAGTCCTTAAAGTTATAAAAAGTGCAACAAAATCTAAAAAATTGTCAAAGTGGATGAAGTTAACAGAAAATGCTAATATATCTTATTTCATTACTTTCTTATGACACGTGGCTATGATGTGGCGCCTACCAAGCGCCACGTCAAAAAAGAGCATTATAAAATTATAAATACAAACAAAATTAAATTTAAAAAATAAAAAACTAAAAATTTTATTAAAGAATAAACACAAAATCACCCACAACTTGGCCAAGCCCTTGCCGGTAGCCATTGTCACAACCATCGTGAAGTGCTGGCAAAGGTCACCCTTGTCGGCCCTGGGCGAGGCCTTGGTGGCTCCCAGCGAGGGCCTGGTGGCCCAAATATAGGGGAGAGCATGACCCTTACCCCAGATCTGAGCGAGGGTGATTGGGGCTCAAGGTCGCCCACCCCAAGCAAAATGGCTAGAATAAACCTTAATAATAATCAAACGAAATGGCTAGAATGAACTCTACAAGCATAGAAGCAAAGACAACCCATGACCATTTATGAAGGCTTTTAAATAAATTCAATACCATATGGAATGGAAAAGAAAAAAAGAGAATATACGTACTTGATCTAAGAAGCACCAGCCTGAAGTAACTTTGATCGAAATTAGCCTGCAAAAAATGGCCATTCATGAAAAAAAAAATGATAAATACATGTACAAAATTATTTATATAGACAAAAGGTGAGCAAATAATCATAGATTCACTAGAGAACGAACAAAGGTCGCCGATTGATCATTGAATTGATCATGGGAAATAAATTTTAGAATGTGAATCGACGAGTATGATTGTCTTGACAATCAAATATAAGAAATGGGTTTATAACATCCAAATAATATGGTTGCTAGTAAAATATCCTACACCCTCCAAGATACAACAATCTATTAGACCGTGTCAATGCAATTATTTACCCTTGAAATTGATACTTCTCAAACAATCTCTCTATCATTGTAAACAAAATTTTGTAAAATGTGACAAAAAAGACTTTGGCAAGGAAAAAGAGAAAGCATATAGATTGTTACAAACATCGATACACTAATGAAAATATAGATTAAAAAATAAAATAAAAAAATAACTTGAAGAAATATGCTTCATCTATCAAAAACATCCAAGATCTGAACAATGGATGTAGTATAGATACTCTTCAAATTCTTTCATTTGAAATCAAAGAGAGAGAGAGAGAAAATCATAGTGCACAAGATGAAAAACTACCTATATCATACCATATGCTAAGGAGAAAAAGGGATATGAAAGGGGAAAAAAGAGCAGGAGAGCACATGAAAAATAACCTGGAAGATCTAGACCGATGTGAGAGTTCAAGAGAATTTTGATGTAATTTGCATAGACTATGACAAAGAGACGAGATGATACAAAATGAAGACAAACATCAAGAAGACAAATCAATAGTGCACAACTTGTCTCTATTTATATTATCATTCCTCATGCCTAATTGAGTAAATTCCAACTTACCATATTGGAGAGCTTTCTCAATTTAAAATCTCTTTTTAGTTGCTTAGAAATCCCAATTCAAATTGTCATCTTACATTTGTATTTGTATTTCATTCTTGAACTAGTCTCATTTTATTGAATTAATTCTTTTCTTGGTCTACTATTCTCCCTCCTCTCCCCCAATATTTAAAACGGTGTGATCTTAGCTAAACATAATCTTTTCATAGATTCTCAAACTAATCCACCAAAAGAGCGGAAGGCCTTTTCATATCATTCCTTGTAAACGGTAACGATTTTCTTATCCAATGTAGACGGTATTAAGGTCCATAATCTAGTATGAGATTTGTAAGTGAAATACGTACTTGTTATCATATTGGTAAGCGATATATCTAAGTTCGTTAATTTAATTTCTTAAAATGGTCGATTGACGGATCTTTTAACTTAGTTACTAATTGACTGTACATACCGTTAATATTACTTAATTTTCATCTACCTATTTATATATTATTCTCGTTGGCAACCGTTAACGGTCATTTTATATTTTCTCAATTTGAATTTTGTTCGTTATTGTTAAGTATGTAAATCTGATATTGTTACATCAGCGACATAAGAAGTCATCTTTTTAGTGATTATTCCAAATTTCAACTTAGACACACACAAAAAAAAAAAATTGCAATTCAATTATTGACGAGATATAGCTTACTAATTAAAGATGCAACCCTACTTCTTTTAGCCAGAGAATAAGAAAAACTTCTGGAAATAAAATGGTCGTCAATGGTTCATATGAAGATGATTATTTGTCTTCATGCATTTTGGTGGAAAGAAATCCCACAATAATAAAATTGTTGAAGAAAATAAAACTATATGGATGCAAGAAATCATACACATTGACCTTTTTATGGGAAATATAAAAGATATTTTACCATATACTCTCTTTTGCCCATTTTAGATAGGTCTACTTTGGGACAACTTGCTCACACATGAACTGACAAACATGTCCAACAATAAACCTCATAACATATCTTCGTGCATTCATTTTTCTTCATCAAGGCTAATTGGATAAGTTCAAGCTTTTTGTATTCTATTCATTTCCCTAATTAGCTATAAACTTATATGGTTATACATTAATTTTTTGACCAATTAGTGGTAACCGAATCTAGTCATTATCTAATTTTAGGGCACTTGAATTCCATTTTTTGATTTTCTTTTTGTTGCCATTTATTTAATTCTATTTGCATTTAAATTCTTTCCTTAATGCCTTTTTCCCTCCCCTTGTTTTTAAAATGCATTCCTTTAGTAATTAATTTTAGTTTCAAATTCCAAAGAGTAAAACAACAATATAATAATTAGGCAGACATCTTTATGTAGAGATTTATTTTTTTGCAAAATCCTTTGATTAGTGATTGACTTTGGAAGCTATGTTCCTCATTTCTACCTCTCTTTTGTATGCGTGTTTTTTTTTCTCTATTATAAATAGTTTGAATCATAAGTTACCGAAACATCTCAATTGTGACATCCTGAAATTCGACCCCGTCTTGATAATATGAAATGGTCATTTCGTCGACTCGCCTATGGTCATTTTACTCTGAGTTGGCCACTCACGAATTAACTAATCTATTAGGTGAAGCCGTTAAGGGATATAAACGCAACCGACTCGAGAATTCGATCGGAAATCAACTGCTTGACCATAATAATCGACAAGGGTCAATACGACACCATTATAATCGATTTGCGAACAGGTATAGGCCGATTTGATGGAATTGCATAATTGAATTGCGGGTGATCCCGCATAATTGCGGAATTCATGTCGAACGGTAATAACCCAATTTTCTATCGATTTTATATTCGGGACACGTAATTGAAACCTTGCGATTTTTACGACAACCAACAGTCGCCTACGAGTCGGAGATGCACAAACATGGATTGAAAATTATCGACCACGGGTCAAATGCACTAAAATCCCTAAAAGCTACCGATAGGTTAGGTTGTACGAAAATCACATTCGGTCGATTTAAACCACAAAATTGAATTCGTTTTCGAGAATCAAACGTTCGAGCGTGTCACGATTTATTTTTAGGACGTCGTCTCGTTTTTCGGAGAAATTTCGTCGAGCCCGGAATTTTGCGGGAAAATCGATTTTCTGACAAATCGGAAAAGCAATGGAAATTCGGATGGCTGAGCGAAAAGGGATTTTCTACCTCCAATTTGGTTTTGTTTGTGGAAAATTAGGACTATTTTCTAAGTGGTTGGCCCCTTGACTAAGTTGGATGAAGACTTTTGGGGCCAAAGGTGATGAGTGTTAGATATTTCTATAGGCTTGTTATTGGTTGAAGCTTTGACTTGTGGTTTTCTTCTTTTCTCTCTCTCCCTCCCTCTCTATTCTCACGCACGCAAGAAGCTCCCCCTACTTTAGCAGAACAGCCCCCACTTCTTCCTCTTAGCTTTTTCCCTCACGTTCCCATTTCCCTCCCCCTCTCCTTCTCCCTTACATAAACCCTCTACAGCCCACCATCCACCGAAGCACCCAACCATTCCACTGACTTATTCCCCTTGGGCCGCACACCCTCATCCATACAGCAGCCCAACACAGCCGCAGCACCACATAGCAGCTCAACCAACGCCAGCAGCTCCTCACACACAGCCACCAACTCCATCTCAAGTTCTTCACAAGCGACCAGCAAACCGTCCCGCTGTCAAGCCGCGTGTAGCACCACCACCCCAGCTCCAACTCCACCGTACCTCAGCCCCGGGGCCACCCCCAGCAGCCCCAATCAGCAACTCATAGAACTAGATTCCCTTTTTAGCTAAGAGCCCTTGTAGGGCCGTTTCCTCCGCCGATTGAGCTCCGTTGGAGACATGGTAGGCTTGGGTCTTTACCACCTTCACGTCACCGTCGCCGTGAACCTGCCGTCATCCTAATTCGGTGAGTTAACTCCCTAATCCTTGATTAGGTTATTAATTGCGCTTAGGGGGTTAGATTAGTGCTAATTAGCTTAGTTAAATTAGTATTAAGTTAGATTAGCATTAAGATGGATTAGTGTTAATCTAGTTTGGTTAGATTAGCCTTAATATAGATTATTATTGATCTAGTTGGTTGTATTAGTACTAATGAGGGTGATTTAGCTTGGTTTAGTGGATTCCTCTCTGGATCAATTTACAGGACACTTGCTAATTGCGATTTTTGTAAATTAAGATATGCGACCAATTTGAGGTTTTTTTCTTCTTGAAAAATGTTTTAGACATCTTCAAATATGACATATATTTTACTCAAGATTTTATGAATTTAAAAGAATGATATTTCAGGTTCGTTACAATCAAAACAGAATCTCAGTTTGTACTGGAACTGGTGACCTTTCGGTGTTTAAGGGATTTTTATCAACTCTTAGGGTTCTATTTTCAAAAGAGTTTCTTCACAAACGTTGTTCCTCACATCTTGTAGTTTAACATAGTCAAATTTCAGAGCAAACGGACATGTTTTGGATCTCGAACTAAACTAATTTTGGAAAACGTAATTTCTGGAAACGGACACAGTTTTTGTATGGCTTGGGCGATTTAATTATCTCAATCTAGGAATATCTGGGTCAAGGTGTCTTCATGAAAAATGTTCATTTAAGTGTCCTTTATAACATATTCAAATTTTAGAATTTTCTTATCTCGTTTGGTTAGGTTTCTAGAATTAATTCCGTAGACACGCGAGTGAAACGGTTTCTGCCGGTTAGGGCCGATTGTGCTTTTGTAGTTGTTCTTGGTATCTTACTTGCTGGGAAATGAATATATTGTGATTTGGTTGATGTTTGGCATGCTGAGAACTCATGCGTGATGTTATGAGGTTGATTGCTCTACGTTGGTTGTTCATTATTATTGCAAGAGATGGCCTTTGGGCCTTTAAATGGAAAGAAAATTTAGGTGTCGGGTTTGGACACCAAAACTTATTTGCCCAATAAAACAATGAGGTTTTAAACTATGTGCGTGCAAAGTTTGATGGATTAAATTTGAGTACGCAAGCACCTATGAATTTATTTCTAAAAGTTTTGAACAAAAAAAAAGGGTTACTAAAGATTGTTTTCAAAAAGGGGTGGTTGGAAAAGAAAATAGAAAATAAATGAGGTGTCGGGTTTGGACACCAAATTTTATGTGCTCAATAAAACGAGGAGGTTTTATACTAGATGCGTGCAAAGTTTGGTGGGTTAATTTCAAATACGTGACCCCGTACAAATTTATTTCGGAAAGCTTTGAACAAAAAAAAAAAAAAAAGTGAATTGCGAGGTTTATTGTTTTAAAAGGAATTTTCGTATTTTGGGCTAATTGACAGAAGATAAGAAATGTGGTTTGATTGATGATGTGCGTGCATGGTCGCTAAGTGGAACCCGTCACCCAATGGGAGTTTGGGGACGATGCCCGATTTTTATCGAATGCCCGACGAGGGTCCGGAAGCCGAGTCACGGTGGAGGCCGAATCAATACTCCTTTATGGAATGCCGTCTAGGCAAGGGTTCTAGACGTTTCCGTGCCCGACAGAGCGGGACGATGCCTGGTTACATCGAATGACTGCCAACTTTTGAGTTAGCCATGGTTGATGGGTCTTAATAACTGGAACACGATTGAGTGATTGTGATAGTTGCGTCTAATTATGGGACAAAATTGTGTGGCACGGTATGAGACGTCTTATAACAATTTGGCTTTATAATCGAGACCCATGTGGATATTTGTGATTGAAATGATGTGTTCCGATTATTAATTGCGCTTGCTGCACTGATGATGGAATATATGTTGAGCTAACGTGCAGGTACGCGCCAAGGCGAGGTAAATTCTGTATAGTGTGTGTTTAGGACTGCCTTCGAGGTGAATTTGTGTCCTAATTGGGGTTTTGGTTTTTGACTCACTGAGATTTGATCTCACCCCGTCGTGGGTTAACCTTTTTTAGGGCCGTAGCATGGAGATCTGCTGAGTGCGGATGTGGTGGGCACGAGATGCAACATCTTTGGGCCGGCCTTGCCGTTAGTGAAGTTTAGGGTGACCCTATTCCCTGAGGTCTTTTGAGATGGTCGATAGGAAGTGGCTGTTGAAAGGCTTGTAGTTATTAGACTTCCTAGGGTCAATAGTTGGTAAGGAAATTTTTGTGTTGGGAAATTGTTCCTTGTGCTTACTATCCCTGTGTTTGATTGTTGGTCGGGTGTATATTTAATTCGCTTCCGCATGTGCTTAATTGAAAGAAAAAAAAAAGAATGGGTCGGCGACGCGTCAAGGGACGTCGCATTTTCAGTCGACCATTGAGGGATGTTCACGCACTCAGGGTTCGGGGCATGAGATCAATACAATTTTCAAATTCCCCTTGTACCTAGTTTTCGCTGAACTCACATAGGTCATCGATATCATCACTGTCATCCACCTCATCTATATAGGATCTATATAGGGCAACTACTCTTTACCAACAATCTACTATTCCGATAACAATTTGCTACACCTGATAGCGAAGCTATTCTTTCTGCTCCTTCCAAGCATATGAGCAATTTCGACTCTATTAAGCTATGCTTCTTCGTAATCCTTCCAAGCTTTACAGAACATCTCTATTCTAAGCTTGTTCACCTCATCAAGTCTATCCAATTGTTCACCTGATCTTTGTACCTCCAAGCCATTACGAACGTCGCCGTTCTTCACGGCTTGTTCACCCTCTATCAAGGTTCTTCTAGATTTTCACCTTATCTGAAGATCCTTCCTCCCAACTTGAAGACATCTTCAACGCCTAATATCTTGTTCACCTTAGATATCGGCAAAGCACTCTAAACAATGATAGAGCACTCCTCATATTAAAATTTATGGTGTTGTTTGTAACATCATTTACATACCGACTTGTGCATATATTACCTAGCACTACTCAACCAAAACACACATTAATAGCCTTTGATTGTTTTTATCATCTTCAAAACAACATAGGGGTTTTTCCCAACACATAAAACCTGGCCTGAAGCGTCAAAGCACATCGAAAATCGAAGGGGGAGTCCTGGTCCCGAATTGGAGTTACTTGCTCGACTCGGTGGATGCAAAAATAGGAAGGTGGGAACTGGACAGTCGAACATTCAAAAGGGTTTCATGCTTTGAAAATTCAAGAGGTGGATTTTGCCATTTGTACTTCTGATTGCCTTTGCCCTACCCTCATCACTTGAGCAATCCCAGGGAGCGATAGAAAGCCTCGAGTCAAATCTTTTCTTCAATACAAGACCCCGGACAGTGCAATCGGGAAAAAAGGACCTCCTGTTATCTTCAATAAAGAACGGTGTAATTGTGACCGCAAAAATCTTCTTTAAAGAATGGGCAGCTGGAAGAGTTTTGAAAATTATAAAATGGGAAATCAGCGTGGCCTCGTATGATTAATATCATTCACACTTTTCGTATATCATGAAACGTCACGACATCATAAACTATAAAAAATAAAAAATAATAAAAAAAAAAAAATTGCTTTTTTTTTACAATGTTTTTGGACTTGCTCGTGGTAGAAACACCATGAGCCTCTGTAAATTATCATAATACACACAAAAGACTCCCATTTGCACTTAATTGCAACTAAACATTGTGACGTTATAAAGGACAAAAATTATATGATAATGTTTTGCGTTTTTAGTTTCAGACGGGCAACATGTTATAAGTCAGAAATTTGTGCTTTAGGACTTTTTGGACTTGAATAAAATTAGATGTAGTAAATACTTGTAAAAGCGTCTTAAAGTTAAAAATCTGTATTCTACAACATTCTCTGTCATGTTTCAACGGAATATTACATACCATTTTCGATATAGCATAAAATAAAAAATTCACGGTTGACATCTTGCACTTGATTACTATATAATGTTAGCAAGATTTTGACGAGCGTTGACACAATTGACCATTTTAAATGAGATGATCAGCTTTCTTTGCCAAACGTGTGAAGTACTATGAAAATGGCGGATGTCCTATACTTGTAAAATAATATAATGTAAGCCCCACTTAGTTGCGATGTTCAATATACAGCAAAATTTGTTTCCCTTCGAAATCAAATAATCAAGTTACTTGATTTCAAGGGGAAATTAAAGGGTAGAGTTGGCTCCATCGGTCCAGTAAGAGTAACGGTGACGGATTAGCCTTCTTACAAAAATATCATACGAGTAACACTTCATATGTTTCCTAAACTTTTTGCTTCCCTAACTCCAAAATCCAAGAGAAGCACCAACTGTAGGTATCAAAATATCAAGAGTTGATACCATGATCCAAACAAATACCCAATGCTCCAATGACCCCAAACAATTTTCATATTTGCAGAAAATATTCGACATCCAGATTAATAAGTAGGGCAAATTGATGTCGATATATTACTTTAGAAACATTGTATAAGATTAAGAAAATGATTAATTTTTTTCTAATTAATGTTAAGGGAAGTGGGAGGCAATGGAGCTTTATGATGATGTGGCTCAACCATGAAATCTCAATCTACCAAAAAAATTTTCTAATTACTTATAGATATATGTATTAGAATTTTATAGACAGCATAGTAAGAGAAAAGGAGTGACTAAGGAAACATGTGGGGGAAAGAACAACATAACTGAAATCGCCATTCATGCGGTGATCCAGTTGAAAAGTGCAATCCCTTTGGGAACAAGGCTTAGAACTTCAGCAAGAAGTTCCAAAAGGTTTTGTCATTTCTATTTCCATATGAGGACACTAATGGAGGTCCAATCTCAATCATTAAAGTGTGCAAAATTGTCTTTACAAAACAATATTAATGAAAAAAAATAGTTGGAATATATATCATATATACCCATATAAATTTCTAGAAACTTCTACATATCGTACCTTATATCAAGTATAAGTCCATGCACGGATGTTATGATATCCGAATTTCATTGGTGTCCCAATTGGATTAATCCCCACTCTAAAGGGATGACAAACTTTGTGATTATATAGCACTGAATATTGATACTTGCTGGTTTTGATTATCTTCAGTTGTTAGGCATAAATCGCAAAATCTCACCCTATAATCCCCCCCGCCTTCCTTGTTCAAACATACCCTCTACAAAAAAGGGGAAAACATGAATAGTTTCTTTTTGACCAAGTCGAGGAATTAGATTGTACAAATTAAAAATTTAAAGCTAGATTGAACATTTAGGAATAGTTCAAGAATCACATTGAACAAATTCTAAACCAAAGATTATATTGCACATTAGGTTAAAATTTAAAGATTATTAGAGTCATTTCAGAAATAGAAAAGTCAAGTATAGTTAGAGTTTTGTGGATATTAGGATAATTGTAATGATGCTTATCTAATAAAAAAGGCTCCACAAGTGGTGGAGACTTGATGCATAATTCCAAGTTTGATTTATAGGTTGAAAAAACGATTCATGCATGCTCCACTAATATTGATATATTGTTCTACAAACGTAATATTAGATTACATGAGATGATTTTTTTTTTCTAATTAATGTAAAGAAACATGTCCAATTAATTTTAAGGGAAGCGGCAAGCAATGGAGCTTTATGACGATGTGGCTTACCCATGAAAAGTTCTACCCCATTTTCTTGTCACTTATCTATATATTAGAATCTCAGAGACAAATAGGGAGCCAAAGGAGTGAATGATGAGACGTGGGGAAAGAGTAAATGAAAGTGCCATCGCCATGTAGGTCCAGGATAAAAAGTGCAACCCTTTGGGAACAAGGGTTGAACTTCAGCAAGAAGGCCCAAAAGCTATTGTTATTTCTATTTTCATAAGATCTCAATCATTAAAGTATGTAACATTGTCTTTTCCCCTATAAAATTAATAAAATAAGATAGTTGCTCTTGCTGAAGCTCAGATCATAGGCTGAAATTCTTTGTTTGATGCACATAAAATTCCAGAAACTTCTATATATCATATCTTAAATCGAGTACATGTCCATGCATGCATGTTAGAATGTCTGAACTTATTGGATTAATCCCCAACCCTAAAAGGTTCACGAATTTTGTGATACGTAGCATTGAATATCGATAGCGATTTTGATTAACTCTAAATCATTAGAGACAAATCACCAAATCTCACATAAAATTTTCACCCATATAAACATACTATTTACTCAAAAGCGGAAATGGTTCCTTTCGGCCAAAAAAGAAAAATTGAATAAAGTCAGGGGTTTGGAGATGTTAGGAAAATCACCCATGTTTGAGAGTTTTAATGCATAAGAACCATTGATTATATGAGGAATTTGGACAGATTCGATCACCATAAGTAACTTATTCTACTGGCATAATGAGATCAACGATGCTTATCTAGTAGAAAATGCTGCACTAGTGATGAAGACTTGATGCAATATATAAATCCCTAGTTTTAGATTTACGGATTGAGAAAAAAGATTCATGCATGCCTAGAGAGAGAGAGAGAGAGAGAGAGTCGTTAGACTTTTGGCTTGTTCTCGATCATGCATGGGGTTCTGCAGTCAACTTCATGGAGGAAGCTAAAACATATCAGACAGAGGATGAGGGGTCCAGGGAGCACTGAAAAGGGTGGTTTTACCCTTCTCAAGCAAGCGAGATAACTTTCGACCAAAAAGAAAAAAGAAAAAAAAAAGCAAGCGAGACAACTCAGTTGGGAAGGGAAGGAATGACTTTAAAAAAAAAAGAAAAAAAAAATGTCAGTCACAGAGTCAATGCACGGGTCCACAATATAAATTCCTCACCCTTGGCCAATGTTAGTCCTACCTCACTTCAAACCCTCCAACAAAATCTCAGTCTTTCTGTCTTGTTCTTCCTCTCTCTGCTTGCGCAGGTTAGTGATACAAATGGAAAACACAATCTCTGAAGCAATGAGAGCACTTCCTCCAGGATTCCGATTCCACGCCACTGACGAGGAGCTGCTGATTCATTACTTGAAGCCCAAGATACTTGGACAACCTGGCGAACGCTACTACGACATGATACCCGAGATCGACTTATGCGAATTCGAACCTTGGCAATTGCCCGCCATGTTCTGTCACAGGTTCAACAGTAAGGAGCTCTTTTTCTTTTGTCGTGTGAAGCGCAAGTACTGTAACAGCAAGCGCTCTGACCGGACAACTGAAGCCGGTTACTGGAAAGTGACGGGCAAGGAACGCGCCATCATGAGCGAGGACACCGATGAGCCGATAGGAATCAAGAAGACACTGGTGTTCTACACAGGCCGCGTGCCTAAAGGCAAAAGGACCAACTGGGTCTCACATGAATACCAGCTTAATCCTAAGTGTCTGGGCCATAACGAAGACGAGGTAAGGTTTTGGTTCTCATTCATTGCACAACTGAACTGGTTATAAGCAACATTCGAGATATGACTTTTACTTACGGGTTGTCTCTCTATAACTAATGTTGTTCATGATATATATGCAGATGCTGCCTTACGTGGCATGTCGGATCAAGAACAAAAAGGAGAAGAAGCTGATGATGGGTCACGCTCCAACAGTCAGCCCTGAAGTTTATTCAAGCAGCCCTCACGCTCCAACAGTTAGCCCTGAAGTTTATTCAAGCAGCCCTCACGCATACACTAGCAATGTATCGGAGACCCCTGTGAATCAAGAAGGGGACTTTTCCAGCTTCTGTAACTCCCCCAGCGACGAAGTTGCTGATGACCAAGAAGCAGTCGATGCTCAACCCGAGGTGAGAGAGGCGCATTTTATTTTGTAGAACTTACTTAGCATGGGGTTCAGTCCCAAGACCTATAAAGCATATCAAAGTCACAAAGACACTGGTTTTCTATAATGAAAATACTATTGACTGCATTATCATATAAGCAACATCGGTGGGAGTATTTTCTTTTCATATTTCAAGATTGTTTCTGTAAATAGACTTAAGATGGGTTGCCTAATATGATCTGCATTGTTTTGGATGCAGATGTCGGTGGGAGACTTCATGGAATCGCTCCCTCCATTGCACCCACTGGATGACATTTTATCAGACTATACTCCAACCTATCAGCCCCAGGCAGGAACAGAGGAAGGATGGTCTTCCTTATTTGATTTCTCATATGACAGCTATGGCGATGAGCTAGACTATGGCTACATGAGATCTCCATACAGCAATTTCGCAAACTAGTCCAATATTGACTGGGAAATGTCTGGGGACTTCTCTACTACAACGCGCGAAGATGGTCGATCATAATTTGCAATGAGTGTGCGTGTGTTTTCTTAATTTGTGATGTCCTTTTTTTTTTTTTGGTCGTTTACTTTGTGATGTATTATTTAGTATTGTTTAGTGTGGCTTCCGTAGTGAAGGGAAACATAGACGGTTTCATATTTTGTCGGTGTCTTAGGCAACGGTGGCCGTTGCTACCCAGAAAATCACATTTTGGTCAGCTTTAGAGGAACTTTTTTTAAATTTACTGTAAATCGTAATTAAGTTCACTTCTCTGCGACAACAACGTAACAATTTGTATAATTATTTTCTTGGATCGAGAGTTTTGAAAGAAAGAATCACCTTATTTGTGCAAGACTCATCACATAAAAGAAGATTCATTACGAAAAGAAAATTTACTACAAAAATTTGTCATTGGTTTGTAATAAAAATTACCAATTGGTAATGAAAATTGGCTCAATATTATAGTTTTAAAAGAAGTCCATATCAATCGCCATGAGTTAATGACACTAGCAATTTACATTGATAAGATCCTCACACAAAAGCAATTCCAACTTTCGAAGTTTGAAAAACCTTATTCATTTTTCATTTACTATGTAGTTATCCATGAATATTCTACGTCTTAAAGTTTTCTCTAATTGAATGCAATACGGACTAATAGTAGGTGTACAAAATCAAAATTAATATTATGCTTACAGGATTATTGACTTATTGAATTTGACAGAGCTTGCCGAAGTTTATTTTAAATTAAGTTGTCAAATTTCTTATTAAAAATATTAATTTGTTGATCGCTATTAAAATAAAAAAGGATAATACCTACAGAGAAAATGAATCTTTACCGTCTCCTGAATTAACCTATGATCCATTTTAAATGATAGGGAGAAAAAGTTCCATTTTGAATGGATAAAATCATAATTCATAAAAAAAAACAGATAATTAATCTTAAAATTTATGGAAGGTCACCTTTTATTGAAGATAAAAAAATAAAAAAGAGAATAGAGAAGATCACATGATGGACACATTATACTAAACCTGCTAATTCAAAAACGAAAAAGCAATGCTAAATATATTCAAAATGTCTAAAACCATGTTTAAATCAATCGGGGTGGACTAAAAAGAAAAATCATATAAACTTTTGTGGAGGCAATTGGGAGAAAAACAGAGTTAGGCGCATCATCTTTTTTCTTCCATCTTCCTACCGAAGAGTTGGAGAAAGACGACGTTGCTCGATCAAGATTTCACTGCGATCCATTACGAACCATGAATCACTCGTCAATCTTGCTCGGTTCTGTCGGTTCGATTTCTTGTTCGAGATCCGGCGCCGATTGGGTTGGAGCGGAATCGAATTACCCGAGCGATGATTGACGAGTCCTTCATGGGTCGTGCGTTCTTCAAGATTAAAAATCGATTCTTTTCTTGGAATGGCCTCGGATTGCGGGTAAAATTCGACTTCCATCTTCCTGGAACTTGGGCAAGTTCCCCATTTGCGTGGAGTGAGTTTTCTAGGGTCCCTGCTTTTCTAGGAGGGTTTCCGTTTCGTGATCTGAATCGGGTCTGACTTGCACATTGCTATGTATTCCGAAAATCTAAACAAGATTGCAAATTTGACCTGGAAGCGGACGAAACTTGAGGTGGGTGACAGCCATGAATGATCCTTTGGTTCCTATGCAGCAATTCCGGTAGATGCAACCGTTGCTGGGTAGTTCTCGATCACTGAAATTTTTCTCCTTTTCAAAATGGTTTTCAATTTTTTTCGCGCCTTTATGTTTGGAAATTACAATATCGAGCACGACCCCGGTTTAGATTGTGATTGTCTCTTCTCTCCCCGCTCCGCCTTCCCTCTCCTTCTTACATATTTGGGAGGCAGTTGACCCGGTTCTTGTTGCTTTGTTCCTGGGAAATTGACATGCTATGAAGTGTTTATTATCAGAGATTTATGCTTGCCCCTATTATGAATCTGCAGGTGCATTGCCTTGTCTATGTTGCATAAAGTGAATGTTGAAATGAGGGGGAGAAAAGATTGGATGGGTGATGTGTTAATTTACCATGATGTCGATTCAGGCATTTTTCTACATTTTGATGCAGTTGCAAATCATTTAATTGGAAAAGATGCAACTACAAGAATAGGAAGAATCGCGACAGGCGTGAGACTTTATAGCTTTAGCTCTTGTTTAATGGTTTTTTCCCCTGAGTGAAGAATTCGTTTGGAGAAATGATGGAATTACTTGCTGCAACTGGCCAGCCAGCCTGCTTCATTTACATCAGAAGATGGCTTGTTGGAAAATGGTTAGCATGACAATTACTTTGGTAATGAATATATTTCATTACTTAGCAGCACTTTTCTAAACACCCAAACCGTCGGAAGTTTGAGCTGAAGTTAATTGGTTTGGTTTAAATGGTGCTTTCGTGTTGATTTGTAGGAGTGATGCGTCAATGTCATATATATCTTAATCCTGAAACTAAGTGAGCTCCTATTATGCAGTAAAATATTCAAAAGAATAAAACTGAGCTTGGATAACAAGCTCTTTTGATTACTTCGGGCCTGCTAAAATTTTTCATTAGGAATCCTAATAGATAAATACTATTGTTAGTGGAAGTTTGACAGGAAATAATGCATGAGGGAGCTGAAGACCTTGCTTTAGCTATGGACCTTGAGGGAATAACTTTTGAGGGGGTTGCGTGATAGTAGAGTCAGAAGATGTAAACTTTCCAAAGAAGTTTTGAAACTTGGAGAACAAATCCGAAATTTTTCAGTCGAGAAACAGTTCTTTCCTCCTTTCTTTACCATGTTAGTGGCAATCCCTTATGTCTTTACTATAACTCTTTTGTTTGTATGCAAATGCTTTTCTGATGGACTTTTATACTTTTATTTTTTAATTTTTAATTTTTTTTTGGCTTAGCCATGAACATTTTATATGTTAATATGAGTAAAAATAAGTGGGGAAAAATTTAAGATTTTTCTTTTCCCTCCTCTGCCCTTTACCGCCTTAGTCCTTGTTGATTTTGAGGGGACATAAAAAATCATGAAGAATCTCACATCGGGATTGCTTTGAATGATTGAACACATGGCTTGGAAAAATTGAATAGTAGAAGTGTCTTATGTATAATATTTAAGTATTTACTCATTTTAAATGGGATTCTCCTGTGTATTTGTATGTGGTCTTTCTGTAGTCCTCCAACCATCACTGATTTTGCTTGCGAAGTTACTACCTTGATGATGAAAGGTACCAATGCTTGTTATTGCACAAAATGAATTGCGAAGGTTATTATCACGGATTACTGTTTGTATGGGACTATAGACATACCCATTAGTATGACTCAGAGGAAAAACCAGCTAGCCATTGATATGCACAGTCACAGGATATACAGAGGTTAAGATGTGGGATCCACCAAATGGTCAAACAACTTCCTAGCCAGGGTAAGATCCATGGCATCTCTATTGTAAATAAGAATGGGTAGAACTCTGGTATGACGCAATCCGAAGCAAGTCAGTATTGCTCTCTTCAAATTTCCTTCTCTCTCACCTTTTCGTTAGTACTTTTCTTCTTCTTCTTTTTTTCTTCTTTTTTTTTTTTTGGAGATGGAAAGCGTAGAAACTTTGTTAGTTGATCTGCTGGTTGGATTCCGATTCAGACCAACAGATGAGGAACTTGTCAATCAATACTTGAAGACACTTGGCAACGAAACAGTTGAACAGATAATTCCCGAGGTTGATGTCCATCAATTGCCACCTTGGGATTTACCTGGCAAGATAAATGGTAAGACAAAATCGAGATTGTCCTGTTCATCTTTAAAAAATGTGAGAAGTTCATGGTTGGTCCATTCTATGCCTTCTGGGATTCTGTGTCTGTTGGTTTGCATCAGCAGTTTGAAGATTTTTTGCTGCAGAAATATGCAGAACTATGAAGGATAAAGTCAGATGGTGACAAATGGTTCTTCTTCAGCCGTCTGCAAAATAAGTACCCTCAAAGTAAACGGGCGAGAAGGACAAATGATTATGGCTCTTGGAAGCCGACAGGCAAAACTCACAAAATCAGGACACAAGACAGAAAGAACACATTAGGTCTGAAGAAAATTTTGGTTTTCAAAAAATGTCAAAGTCCCAAAAATGCTCGGTACTGCATGAATACAGCATCCTCAATGACCAGGTACTCAATCTTCTTGCTTTCCCTTCCTCTTGCAGTGAACTTTGGCGCAAACCATATTTGAATTATTTATGGATACATATGTGTGATTAAGGTCATTAAATGAATGTTCTCCATTCCAGGAACTTTCATTTCAGAGCCCTTCTGATTTTATTTTCTTCTCTGGCATATTTTTCTGGAGTAGGGACTGAGCAGCTTATTTTCAGTTGCTCTGACTTGTGCTTCTATTTTTCTCCCTGAAATGAACTAAGCTCTTATTAAACTTCTATTGATTGGTTTTCAGCTAACACAATTTTACCAAGTAAAATACCCTGACTTTTTCTTCTTTTGTTCTTCTTTTCGCTCCAAATTTTGCTAATGCTATAGCTATCAATTGCACCATTAACTCTATTTTGAAGCTGAGCAAGGATTCTCTTTTTAGAAGGGGTCTTATAAGTTGAACATGGAGTGTTACCAAAGTTGTTATGTTGACTGATATTTGATTCTTCAAGGTTGGTTTTATTATTCCTTTGGGATTAAACCGCAAAGTACTTTCAGAGATCAGTGAATAGGCTTGAGTAAATTGTTAACTTGTCTTTTGTCTTTCTATATCAGAGTGACTTCGTTCTTTACTGCTTGAAGAAAAACCCTGATAAGAAGGGTATGAAAAATTCAAAGACTCAGAAGACCGACACAGGTATCTCTATTGTGCCTCAAGAAGGCAGCAGAAGTAGCCCTAACTTGTCTGATGAAGTCAACAACAGAAGTATCCCTATAATGCCTCAAGAAGGCAGCAGAAGTAACCTAACACCCCCGATGAATCCAACAACACAAGCTGCTCCAACACATTAGCAATTGCCAAAAGCATAATACCTGAAGAGATTCCAAAGGTCAGAAGAAGCATCTAAATGGTGCCTGTTAAAGATCATTATAGCATGTATAGCAAACTAATGTTTCTTCTTGTTTTTGTTTTGACAACAGGACTCTTTAAAAGAAAACCACCGGCGCCAATTCTCTCACCAGAATGGAACTCATCCCAATGTGATTCTGCAACTCCACAGCCACCCACAGCAACTTGGGAGCAATTTACTCCTGATTCGATATATCAGGATTTGGAATCTTATTTTGCTGATACTGAACTACTCCAAGAGATATTGGAAATGTTGACCCCATAAGCTGGTACTAGTATAAACTCTTTTATAGCAAGCATTATATAAGCTTTTTTTTGGGGGCTAGGTAATTGGTGTGTACATCCACTGGCCTGGAAGGACACTCTTCAAGTGCTGATATAAGTACGCCCGTGTTGGGCTGCAGAAAGATATTTTCCTTGTGGAAAACAATGTACACGGATCAGGTGCATTCATTGATGCACATTGTTTGTTTAATTAGCTTTTGATTCCAAGCTGCTTAATATGAGTATTTCGTCATAGCAGTAGGTGAATTTTTAACGTGAAATTCGCCAGAAATGTACAAACGGATATTTGGATTTGTCTTAGCTACTTGTTTTGCACTCACATTCTGTTTGTATATATGAGGCATATCGATTTGGCATCAAATTCATTCTCATTCGATTGACTGTTGTCTCGATGGAATTGGATTTGTCCCTTTTAATTGTTTTGTATTTCATGCAGTTTGCATGTGATTCAAAAATAATAAAATGGAAAAGGAGAAGTGATTGGCATGACCACCTGATTATGAAATATTTTCAGTTGCAAGTACAGTCTTGGATCTGAAGACTGACAGATTACTTTTCTGTGGTCTGAGCATTACAAATACAAATAACCAGAATTAGTAGTTACAATCAATCAACTGTAGACAAGCATTTGCGAAAAATGGAAATTCAATTCTGGCTAATCGAACGCTAGCAGGTAGACCAAGTTGTCAATCTCAGCTATCTTGTCCATTTTTTACTTTAAAAAGTTCTCTTCTGGAGCAAGGGAAGGGCTGCATAAGGACATTGATAAGCTAGACAGAGTCAAGTCAATGCTTTTGCTATGGCAACAAAAGAGCACCATCTATAAAGCTCAAACTAGTGTTTCAGGGGTCACTCTGCTTCAAGATTCATTTTGCTTATATAAATTAAATCTCCCACCACATATAAAAGGTTTTAATTACGTTCATTATCCGAAAAATCTCGATGGATGGTGTTCGTAACTTGAAAATCGGTTGGCTTTTATTCTAGTTAACATCATATTGTCATTAATTATCATTGAAGTTTATATCTTCTCATCGTCAAAACAATCATGGGAGTGGTACTATTTAGGTTTTAAAATTTTCTTAAATACCAATTTATTTGTTATTTTAGTTAATTATTATTGGCGCTAATATTAAATCATTATTATTGGCGCTAATATTAAATCATTATTATTGGCGCATGCAATCATGTTGATTTCTATTTAGTTCCTTAAAGTTAGATACAAAGAAATTAGATATTCAACAATGTCAAATATATCAAATTCAATTGAAACTCAAATCATTCTCCTCAAAAACCATTACATGAACTACTTCAAAGACAAAATATGCCTCATTCATAATTTTATAGCTTTCCTTTTACAAAGTGGACAAAAGTTCTTTCTCATGAGCCATTTCTCAATACAGCTATAGTGAAAGCAATGCCCACAGTCCAACTGTCCAAGCTTGTCTTCAACAATGTAATCATCCTACAAATGGTCCAGCAAAATTTAAGGTGTGATTTAGTAACATATATGCATACTTGTAGTTTAAATTTAACTAAGACAATTACTTATGGACAACAAAATTTTTCCTCAATTTTATTTTAATATGTTCTTGAGTAAATGAAGTGGTTCTTACTAGGCAAATACAACAGAATTCGGCTTTGACATTGGCTTCTTCCGAAGTAGAGGATTGGGGTTGATATTGCTGCGACTTGAGATGAGTAGAGATGGTTTCCTCACTCAATCCTGTGCAAACATCTCCACCCTGCTCTTTGAGATGGACCAATTTGTAATCAGAAGCATATAAGGAAAACCTAAGTATATCACAATCACCTCTACTTAAGTAAATTATTTCTCAAGTATCGAAATATTGCTCGCTTGAGGGCCAAAAGTTGCAACTAGATGTCCCTTGATCTCGATCAATGTCTACATCAATGCACATTTGGATTGGCTTTTAGTTGTTTGAATGCTATATACATAATAACACACATACATGTAGTGAAGGGGCTTGAGCATATATATATATATACCCACGAAGATGAATTACGACAATTTCGCTAATTCAGACATTTTAACATTAGCATGAGAGATAAAACTCAAAAATCATGTCCACAACAAAACTCAAGATCTAGGCTAACAAATATTATTATTCGAAAACATTTAACTCACGATGCCACTGCAAATGTTTGAAGTCATACACAAGCAGCAATCTCTATTTAGTTGACTTTTTTTTATAGTTCATAGTACCATAAAAGAGATTATGTGCTCTATTTGTTTCACAGAAAATAATAATTTAGAAAAAATTTTCTTCAAAATGATTGCTTGTATTGTTTAAAAAAATAAATGAATGAAAATTTTTTCATTGTCCAGGAAAATATTTAGACTATCATTTAGGTGGAAATTTAAAATACATGCAAGCAAGTATGAATATCCAAGGAGACACAATAAGAGGTAATGACAATTATGATATTACCAGATTGTGGTTAATCATTGCCCAAAAAAAAAAAAAAAAAAAAAAATCCCACTAAAAGTCCATAACACTTTACCTTTTTCTACTAGACATGGAAATCCATATGTTTTATGAAATTCCTAAAAAGGTATAATTAATTACATATTATCATGATATGGCTTGTAAATTAAATCTCACATCCAATATAGAAATGAGAATCACAAGTTTAATACGTTGCGATTATCTTTAGGCATCAAGAGCGTGAGGTATATGGAAATGCACCACACAAATGGTAGTAAAAATCGGTCTTGATTTAAAGCTTTCAATTTCAAATACTCTTTTCAAGGAAATGTATTAACGAAATTTCCAATGAAATTACCATAGTTTATTAGGGAACCAAGTTGAGAATTCCGCAAAAATCTGTTGAGTTTTCAAGTCCGGCACTATAAATACGACCTCGCTGATGAAACACAAATACACAAAGATATAATAACCTTACATTTGTTGAAACATACCTCCTGCATTCTGATTTGGATAGTGGCCCATGGTGATGGAGATGAAATGTCAGGATGAGCTCTAGCTCGCCTCACCCCTCTGCTTGCCCATCTTAGCATTCCAGATGTTGCAGAAGTAAATTGGCTAGTTAGATTCGATGATTCTTGGCCTTGTAATCTTGCCGAGTTTCCTTCAGAAAGCATAATGCTTTCTGGAAAAATGTTATGTTGAATTGATTCATTATTGTTTTGATTCATTGCATTGTTATCTTGTTCCATTGTAGAGATCTGTAAATGTAAATTCTTTTGTCAGAGTATTAACAATGAAAAATTTGTATATAAATATGTTTGGGTATACATTGTTCATTATGCCAGAATAGCTCTAAAGATATGAACCTAATATGTTTCCTGACGAAATATTAACAAATCATTTAGTAAATCATAAGAAAAAGGATAAGATTACCTCATGAAAAAATATTTAGTTTTTTTCTAGTGAATGAACGGATTTCAAATTATTTCTCTACACTTATACTAAACCCGTTATGGATACCAAAGCATACATATGTTGTCAAATGGTGAAGCAACCCACTAAGTGCGCAGAATTCCTTCTGTCGGTGATTTTACGTATAAACAGAAAGGCTAAACCTGTATGATCGACTATGTAATGGCCATTTAGCATTCGTATTAAAACTATATATGAAACTTAAATCAATATACTAGAGGAGGTGTGCCAATTCTATCCAAATCGGTGGTATATACATCGCAAAAGTCTGTTTCTATCAAGGGATGAATTCCTACTCGAAGTATTGGAGGGGCAAAGTCGGAATGTAATTGCTCTCATGGTATATATAAAACAAGAAAAAAATTTCAAAATGCTATAAATTTTCTTTCAGTGCTGACACATTTTTTTAATTTATTTATCACTGGAGAATGAGTGAGACAAGTAATTAACTTACACATAGTGAGATTGAAATCGAAACTTTTTGGAAATGGGATCTAAAAATTTTGAAACCAACCTAATTATCGTATTTGTAAAAGCTCAAAAAAAAATTTTAGTTGACCTTATATCGTAATAAAATGATAATTATCTAGTCGATCAGTAAGGATAATTTTGATAAGACTCATAGGCAATAAAAACATTGAGGTTTTGATGAAATTTTAAAATAAATATTAGGGATAAGTTCACTAAATGTTCTAAAACTCATCACAAAAGTACAATTGAGTCCTTCAAGTTTAAAAAGTGCAATAAAATCTTAAAAATTGTCAAAATGGATGAAGTTAACGGAAAATACTGATGTGTCTTATTTCATTACTTTCTTAAAACATGTGGCAATGACGTGATGCCTACTAAGAGCCACGCCAAAAAAAAAAAAAGCATTATAAAATTATTAATACAAAAAAATTAAATTAAAAAATAAAAAGCTAAAAAATTTATATAGAAAAAAAAAAAAAAAACTCACCCACGGCTTGGCCAAGCCCTCACCTATGGCTGCCGCCATAACCATCATGAAGGGTTGGCAGAGTTTGCCCTCGCAAGCCCTAGGTGAGGCTTTGGTGGCTCTTGGCGAGGGCCTGGTAGCCCAAATCTCAGGGAGGGCACGACCCTCACTCTAGATCGGGCCTTGCCTAAGGTCACCCACCCCAAGCAAAATGGCTAGAATAAACCTTAATAATAATCACATGAAATAGCTAGAAGGAACTTTAAAAGCATAGAAGCAAAGAAAACCTATGACCATTTATTAAGGCTTTTAAATAAATTCAATACCATATGGAATGGAAAAGAACAAAGAGGATATACATACTTGATCTGAGAAGCACCGGCCAGAAGTAAACCTTGATCGAAATTAGCCTGCAAAAAATGGCCATTCATGAAAAAGTGGTAAATACACGTAAACAATTATTTATATAGATAAAAGGTGAGCAAATAATCATAGATTCACTAGAGAATGAACAAAGGTCACCAATTGATGATTGAATTGATCATGTGAAATAAATTTTAGACGAGTATCATTGTCTCAACAATCAAATATAAGAAATGGGTTTATAAAATCCAAATAATATAATTGCCAGTAAAAATATCCCACACCCTCCGTGATATAGCAATCTATTAGATCATGTCTTTAAGCTATTTGTAAAATGCGACAAAAAAGACTTTGGCAAGGAAAAAGAGAAAGCATATAGATTGTTACAAACATTGATACCCTCATGAAAATATAGATTAAAATATAATAATAATAAAATCACTTGAAGAAATTTGCTTCATCTATCAAAAACATCCAAGATCTGACCAATGGATGTAGTATAGATACTCTTCAAATTATTTTTCACATTTGAAATAAAGAGAAAAAAAAACTATAGTGCACGAGTTGAAAAACTACCTATATCATACCATATGCTAAGGAGAGAAAAGGGATATGAAAGGGGAAAAAAGAGCAGGAGAGCACATGAAAAATAACCTGGAAGAGCTACACCGATGTGAGAGTTCAAGAGAATTTTGATGTAATTTACATAGACTATGACAAAGAGATGAGATGATACAAAATGAAGACAAACATCAAGAAGACAAGTGGGCAGTGCAAAACTTGTCTCTATTTATATTATCATTCCTCATGCCTAATTGAGTAAAATCCAACTTACCATATTGGAGAGCTTTCTCGATTTAACATCCCTTTTTAGTTGTTGAGAAATCCCAATTCGAATTGTCATCTTACATTTGTATTTGTATTTCATTCTTGAACTAGTCTAGTTTTATTGAATTAATCCTTTTCTTGGTCTACTATTCTCCCTCCCCCACAATATTTAAAACAATGTGATATTAGTTAATCATAATTTTTTCATAGATTCTCAAACTAATCCACCAAAAGAGCGCAAGATCTTTTAATATCATTTCTTGTAAACAGTAACAATTTTCTTATCTAAGTTCTGGAATCTAGTATGAGATTTGTAAGTTATATATGTACTTGTTATTATATTGGTAAGCGATATATCTAAGTTCGTTAATTTGATTTCTTAAAATGGTCAATTGATGAATCTTTTAACTTAGTTATTAATTGACCGTACATATCGTTAAAATTACTTAATTTTCATCTACCTATTTATACATTATTCTCGTTGGCAACCGTTAATGGTTATTTTATATTTTCTCAATTTGAATTTGTTCGTTATTGTTAAGTATATCAAGCCAATATTGTTACATCAGCAACGTAAAAAGTCATCTTTGTAGTGATTATTCCAAATTTCAACTTAGACACAAAAAAATTGCAATTCAATTATTGACGAGATATAGCTTACTAATTAAAAATGCAACCCTCCTTCTTTAGCCAAAGAATAAGAAAAATTTTTGGAAATAAAATGGTTGTCAATGGTTCATATAAAGATGATTATTTGTCCTCATGAATTTTGGTGGAAGGAAATCCCACAATAATAAAATTGTTGAAGAAAAAGAGAAGTATATGGATGCAAGAAATCATACACATTGACCTTTTTGTGGGGAAATACAATAGATATTTTACTATATAGTCTCTTTTGCCCATTTTAGATATGTCTACTTTGAGACAACTTGCCCACACATGTAGCGACACACGTATCTAGCAATAAACCTCATAACATATCTTTGTGAGTTCATTTTTCTTCATCAAGGCTAGTTGGGTAAGTTCAGGCTTGTTGTATTCTATTCATTTCCCTAATTAGCTATAAACTAATATGGTTATACATTAATTTTTTGACTAATTTAGTGGCAGCCAAATCTGGTCATTATCTATTTTTAGGGCAATTGAATTCCCTTTTTGAATTTTCTTTTTGTTGCCATTTATTTAATTCTATTTGCATTTGAATTCTTTCCTTAATGCCTTCCCCCCTGTTGTTTTTAAAATGCACTCCTTTGGTAATTAATTTTATTTTCAAATTTCAAAGAATAAAACAACAACATAATAATTAGGCAGACATCCTTTTGTATAGATTTATTTTTTTCCAATTTTTTTTTATTAGTGATTAACTTTGGAAGCCATGTTCCTCATTTCTACCTCTCTTTGTACGCGTGTTTGTTTCTCTATTATAATTAATTTGAATCATAAGTTACTGGAACATCTCAATACAATTTTCGATATTTTCCCAGCCGTTTTTTCTTCTTCTTCTTCTTCTTCTTTTGGCTTAGTTGATAGATGAATTGCATGTTTGCTATTACTGCAAGTGAACAGTTGTTTAGGCAAAATGGGGAAAGGTTGTTACAAAAGCAGCAGATTCTACAGAAGTCAATCTTATCCTCATGTCATTTGACTATGCTGAAGAGGCTGGAAAAACCGTAGAGATGTGTGGAATGTTAGAAATTAAACCAAATTTATTTTGAGATTACCGAGTTACCAATGACAATGGAGGAGTTGTCGATGTCAATCAGTTACTACGTTGCTAATATTGCAAACTTGATATTGAAGGCTACTTGGTATACGCGTTGAAGACGAGTCATCATTGTTGCATTACTTTTAATAAGTCTATTCGTATTTCTATGATCTGTCTATTTGTATCTTGAGGTCTTCTGTAAGTTCTTAGGACTTTATCTCCTCAAAGCGCTAGCTATATTTATGAGGAAGAGTAAAAGTCAGGTAACAAGTCTATAAATAAGCGAGTCTTGTAATTGTTCTTGTTAAGGTGAAATAAAGTGAATTAAACGAAAAGTCTATCTATCTCCTTCTCTTCTTTGTGAGTTGTGAGTATTTCACATTCAATTTCTTCTAGCAAGTTGGTATTAGAGCTTACGGTTTGTGATCATAGCCTCAACAAACAATTGGCTTCCTCTTCAATATTCTTGTCT
The DNA here is from genome assembly GCA_014182565.1 of Eucalyptus marginata. Lineage (NCBI taxonomy): Eukaryota > Viridiplantae > Streptophyta > Magnoliopsida > Myrtales > Myrtaceae > Eucalyptus > Eucalyptus marginata. Next base: position 6,181,303 of record CM024585.1, read on the forward strand.
TATTAAAGATAATTATGGTAATTGGGCCGTTAGAACGAAAGCTCTACTCAATGCTGAAAATGTGTGGGAACTTGTCAACATTGGCTATAATGAGCCAGAGGACGAAGCCACCTTGAATCAAAACCAAAGGAATGCCTTAGAGAAGGTTCGAACAAAAGATCATTATGCCCTATCAATCATCTATCAAACTTTAGATGATTCCATGTTCGAAAAGGTGTTGAATTCCACCACTGCTAAGGAGGCATTGGAGATTCTCCACAACACACACACCAAAAAGCACAAAAAGTTCAGAAGATTCGCTTTCAAACTTTGAGAGGCAAATTAAAGGCAATTCATATGAAAGAATCTGAATTGATTGCTAAATATTTCACAAGAGTTTTGGCGATTGTTGACCAGATGAAAAGAAATGGAGAAGACGTTTTAGATTTTTCTGTTGTCGAGAAAATACTTCGGTCCTTAGACAAGAAATATGACCACATTGGTGTTGCGATTGAAGAATCCAAAGACCTAGATGCCATGATGATTGATGAGCTTTTAGGTTCATTGTAAGCCCATGAAGAAAGTTCTCCAAATGCAATTGACCATCCGAGATGAGAAGAAGTAAAGGAGAGATCATGTGCATATTCGAGGGGCAAATCAAGATCATAATCGGGGTCGAGGCCAACGTCGCTTTCAAGGAAGAGGTCGTGGATGAAGTAGAGGAGATGTTGCTCGAATTGACGGTTGATTCCAGTATTAAAAAGGTGTTTGTGGAAAAGGAAAGAACTCAACAAGTCAATCATATGATAAATCTAAAATTCGATGTTATTATTGCAATAAACTTGGCCATTATGCTTCTAACTGTTGGAACAAAGAAAGAAGTGTAGCATGCAAAGAGGACTTGGTGAATAATGCCAAGCAAGTTCTTTTTTGGCATTCAAATAAGATGAAGGAGGACAAAATGATACATGCTACTTGGATACCGGCACAAGCAACCAAATGTGTAGGTGAAAGGAGATGTTTGTCGAGTTAGATGAGACAATTAAAGGGAAACTCTCATTCAGTGATAACTCAAAAATTCTTGTAAAAGGCAAAGGTACAATTTTGATTCGTTTGAAGAATGGTGCACATCAGTTTATTACTAATGTTTATTAAGTTCTGAAAACATCAAGCAATACCTTGAGATTAGGACAACTTCTAAAGAAAGACTATATTGTTCACACGAAAGGTCTTAGCGTTGTGCTAAGAAACCGGAATAATAAACTGATTACAAATGTGAAGATGTCAAATAATGAGATGTTTACTCTCAATATAAAGAATGAAATGTCTCAATGCCCAAAGGCGTGTGTGGATGATCCTTCATAGTTATGGCATTTGAGGTTTGGCTATCTCAATTTTGGTGGACTCAATTTGCTTTCCCGCAAGAACATGGTTTATGGCTTACCACCTATTGGTCATCCCGATCAATTATGTGAAGGATGTGTCATTGGCAAGCATTCCAGAACTAGTTTCCAAAGGAAGCAACTTATTGAGTGAAGAAGCCACTAAAGTTGATTTATTCTAATGTGTGTGGCTCAATCATTCCTCACTTATATTTTGTTACTTTTATTGATGATTTTACTCGAAAAACTTATGTGTATTTTTTTTTTAAAGAAAATATAGAAGTGTTTGATATTTTCAAACAATTCAAGAACCTGGTTGAAAAGGAGAGTAGCTATTTTATCAAAGCTATGAGAACTATTTGTGGCGAAGAATTTACTTTAGCCATATTTAGCAATATTTGTGAAGACCATGGTATTTGGCATTTCTTGATGACTCCATATTGTCCTCAACAAATGTGCATAGCAGAACGAAAAATAGAACAATTCTTGACATGATTCAAACCATGTTGAAGAGCAAAAATTTGTCCAAGGAGCTTGGGGCTGAAGCTGTTTCATGTGCAATATATATTCAAAATAGATATCCCATATATGGACTTGAAGGAATAACTCCATAAGAAGCATGGACCGGAAGAACGCCAAGTGTTTCACACTTGAGAATTTTCAGGAGCATTGCTTATGTTCATGTCGCGAACTAGAAAAGATCGAAGTTGGAAGACGAGCAAAAAACTCATCTTTTGGGTATGACTCATCATCCAAAGCCTATTGATTATTCGATCCTAACACTTTGAAAGTATATATTCATGAAGATGGCAAAAAGGAAGACAATCTAAAAGATGAAGCAAATGCTAATGGCGGTTCCGATCAAATGGAGTTGAAGGATCATTCTACACATTTTTCTTCAATATATTCATCAAGTCCATCATCACCATCTTCTTCAAATAGTGTAGATGAACAGCTAGTGCCAAGATCAAGGAGATTATCCGACATTTATGAAGGTACCAATGAGCTTCACCTTATATGTCTTCTTACAGATTGTAAACCACTTGTTTATGATGATGCTGCCAAAGAAGAAACATGGAGGAAAGCCATGAATGAAGAAATTGAATTGAGAAGAATCAAACATGGGTGCTTGTTGATATTTTGAAGGACAAGAAAGCAATCGATGTCAAATGGGTGTGCAAGGCCAAGAAGAATGAGAAAGGAGAAATGACAAGATACAAGGCTATATTAGTTGCGAATGGATACAAGCAAAAGGTCGAAATTTGCTATGATGAAATTTTCCCCCTGTCATCTGCATGGAAATGATTAGACTGATCATTTCCATATCTACTCAAAATGATTGGCAAATTTATCAAATGGAAGTCAAATCAGCATTTTTAAATGGCATTCTTGAAGGAGAAATTTATATCTAACAACTTGAGGGATTTGTTGTGAGAGGTCACGAAGACAAAGTGTGGAGGTTGAAAAAGTTCTATATGGCCTTAAACAAGCACCGAGAGCATGGAATTTTAGAATCGATGCATATTTCAAGACGAACTAATACTTACAATGTCTATACAAGCATGCACTCTATTTGAAGAAAGAAAAATGTGATGTTCTACTCGCTTGTTCGTATATCGATGACTTTGTTTTTACAGGAAATCATCCAACGATGATTGATGCTTTTAAGGCAACAATGGTAAAGGAATTCAAGATGATTGATAATGGACTAATGAATTATTTCCCTCACATTAAAGTGAAGCAAAGTGCGGATGGGATTTTTATTTCCCAAAAAGGATATGCATAAAATATCTTTGAAAAATTCAACATCAAGAACTATATAGTGGTCAATACACCAATGGAGTGCGGAACCAAACTTTCGAAGTTGATGTTGATTCAACGTATTATAGAGGCTTGATTGGAAGTTTGAGATCTTTGACATGTATGAGATTGGATATCATGTACAATGTTGGAATTGCGAGTGGATATATGGAGAAACTAAATTCATCTCATCTTAAAGTGGCATAGAGGATACTTCACTATATCAAAGGTACTATTACTCGTGGCTTATACTATTATCAGTATGAATCATTTCAACTTAGAGTTTATTCAAATAGTGATTATAGTAGAGATCGATGATTAGAAAAACACTTTAGGCTTTGTACTTTTCTTGTGTGACACTACTTTAACGTGGTTATCAAAGAAGCAATCCAGTGTTACTCCGTCAACATGTGAAGCCAAATATGTAGTGGCATCCTCTTAATGCGGAGTAGGATAAAACAACAAAGATTTTTGTTGATAATGTTTCTTCTATTGCTATGGCGAAAAATCCAATCTTTAATGAATGAAGCAAACATATCGATGTTCGACTTCATTTGAGAACGAGTAAGAAAGAAGGAAATTGAAGTGTTGCATGTGAAAACGGGAGATCAAATAGTGAACAATTTTACTAAACCCCCCAAGATCGATGTTTTCCGGAAGTTCAAGAGTTTGCTTGGATTGATCTATAGAAGAGAATTTGATTTAATTAAAATGTCAAGATTACCGAGTTAACCAATGACAATGGATAAGTTGTCGATGTCAATCGGTTACCGCATTTTCGATATTCCAAACTTAATACCAAAACTGCTCGGTATATGCGTTAAAGAAGGGTCATCATTGTAGCGTTATCTTTAAAAATTATGTTCGTATTTCTATGTTTTGTCTATTTATATCTCGAGGTCTTTTGTAAGTTCCCGGGACTTTATCTCCTCAAAATGCTAGCTATATTTATGAGAAAGAGTAAAAATCATGTAACAAGTCTATAAATAGGGGAGTCTTGTAATTTCTCTTGTTAAAGTGAAATAAGGTGAAATAAGGTGAAGTAAACGAAAAGCCTATCTATCTCCTTCTCTTCTTTGTGAGTTACGAGTGTTTCACCTTCAATTTCTTTCATCATGGAAAAGAGATTAGGTGCACGGACCTTCAGGTAGTGAAACACTCGGGACTCACAAAGAAGAGAATGAGATAGGTAGAGAAAGCATTCAGCCCTTGGTCTTTCATGAACATCCGAAAATGATTGTAGTTGACTACACTGTGCCTGACGTAGTGAAGCAAGACATCTTAAGAGATAGCATTGATAGAAATTCATTTGCCGAAAGAGAAGTCTGGTCTTTTACAGTTCCACTAAAATAGTGGTTGGAGGATTATCTGTTTATTTGGAACTCTAGTAATTTTGTAAAATATGCAAACCTTAACAGGATACTGCACAAGCCGATATGTCATTGTTTGCTTGATAAGTTCAGTTGAATTCTTGTTACTGAACATATCTTTCTATGATGAAGGTAATGCCGAGCTGTATTGCAATGTTGCAGTTCCATTTGTCATGGGAACTACTGGAGGGGACGGGGATCGGCTTTACAAAATAGTTAAAGATTCGAATTTATATGCGGTAATTTCCCCACAAATGGGGAGACAGGTGACAGAACAGAGGATCCTTGTTCAGTTTTAGCCATCTTTGTACTTTTGTATTTTATCCTAATTATTCTCTAGTTTTGGTAGGTTATAGCATTTATTGCAGCGATGGAAATTATGGCAAAGCAATTTCCAGAAGCCTTCTCTGGGTATTCTCTGAAGGTGTTCAATCCTTACTCTTTTGCATCTACTTGCCCCTCTGCTCCTCACTTTGCTCTCTATCTTGTATGGTTCATCCTTTTAACTGGGTCTTGATTAATGATTTTATGGATGTTTAAGTGCACATGTAGCTGATGTTAAAATTAGAATTCTCACCAATGTTTGATTAGATACTTTTGAGAGAGCTATTGGTTGTAAGATCAACTGTGCATGAAAAAAGAAAAAAAGGATAGTAGAATGGAAGTTCTGTGAGTTTTGTCCCACAATTTGTCAATTAGGTGTTGTTGATCTCTTTATTTTCTGCATTGTATCAACACAGATAAAATGTAAACACAATTATACAAACAACACACTTCCTAAATCGCAAAGCAGAAAGAAGACGTTGGCCAATTGAGGTTATAGTAGATTCATTTTTGGGTGCTAAGCTGATGTGGGACTCACAGCAGATTAGTTACTGTTAATCTTACTAATATAGGTCCGATTCTATCCTGTAAGCTAATCTTTATTTAGTTCCCATCCACAACTAGATTTGTTGTATTTTACCTATTATCATTTAACTTGTCATGTTTCATTTGCATGGTTATCAAGTTGAATGATGGTTGAGTACTCCGCCAGTTGTTGTGAAGTGACCCATTAACCAAAATGGAGAATGAGATAGGAGTTCGGGTGCTCATACACCAAGCCACTATCTTCACCGAAGTTTGAGGGCTCAAATAAGAGGGATAAGAGGGGGAAAAAAAGATTCTTTGTTAGGTGAGACATAGGCCTTTTATATCAGTGTCTCGAGAAGCACGAGAGCTGGAACCTATGGCAATTTGAGTCCCTCTGGCTTTTCTGTAGTTACCCTTTCGTTAAACTCTTATCTTTTTGAGTGACTGGGGGCCATCTTCCATCCTTAAAATGCCATAGTGTGGTTTTATCCCCTCCCTACTTCTCCTCACTTTTTCTTTGCCAGTTTGAACACCATCGATGTCTATTCTTGTGTATTGAGTGTAATGGAAGACTAGGTGTTATGCTGCTTTCTTAAGAATAGCTTGAGAATCGGTGCACGTTTTTTTTTTTTTTTGTCGATCCTACTCTACTCATATTCTATCTCTCACTCTCAGACTCTTGCTCTACCTCCTTGCCGCCTCCTTGCAGGGCGTGGGAGTCGAAACCTATACCGGAAACTAATTCTTCCCCACCTCAACCCTCCTGAGATGGTGGGGATTCGAATCCCCCACCTCTCCCTTCCATGTTGGAAGGATGGCCACTGGGGCAACCCCAGTGGTTGGTGCACGTTGTTTGTGTGGTTTGGTCTGGTGATTTGCATTAATTTATCATGAACATTCAATTGTGTGCAATGAATTGGGTTAATTCATAATATTGCAACACTTTACTGTTTTACCCTTGACCTAATGATGCCGAATTTATATTGTAGAATAGTATAGTAAGTTATATTTGTTTTCAATTCACATTTGGATGTGCTGAAGGAGGCACTAGTGAATTTGTTTAAAGTATAGGTGATGAAGTCCCATCAATCAAGCAAATTGGACACATCCGGAACAGCTAAGGCAATAATTTCTTGCTTCAAGAAGTTGGAAGTGTCTTTTGACAGGGATCGGGTGGGTGGTGAAATTATGTTTGGGCCTTTGAGTCAATTTATTGGAAATTCTTGTTAATTCTTCTTTTATTTATCTTGAAAAAGGCACGTTGAGGAACATATACATATTTGTTGTGAGTCTAGATCATTTATCTGTGTTTATATAAATTGAATTGTCAGTAAACAGGCTGTAGATTAGTTCTTGGCCAAACACATGATTTTTGTTTTTTAGTTTGTTCCTTAAAACTTGATGAAGTTTTGTTTTTGTGTACTTCTGACAAGAGCTAAAAGGTCTTTGGCTTCAATTCTTATACCATTGGCCTACTTGTCTATGGGGAAAACCTTCGTTTTATAATCACATCTTGAATATCTTCCAAATTATGCATGAGTGAATGGCACGGTAGACAATAAACGATAACAATAATATTTGTAATTGCTGGTTCTATCATGAAGATAATTATTTGTATTTCCACAATTAAACATATCTCACATTATTTGTGCTTTTGCTTTGGAATACCATTAGATCCAAATGAGCCGTGATCCTAAGCAATAAATGGAGGTGGTGGGAGTTCCAAAAGAGTATTTGTCTAGTCATGCTTTCCATTTGTATTCGCCCGATGAAACGTAATTATGTTTCCTTTTTTTTTTTTTTTTTATATCCCCCTCATTTCATACGATTTTCTAGGCATTACAAAATATTTATCTCCCTTTTACAGAGTCTCTTTCGATTTCAGCACAATGTTTGTGGTAGATCAATATACGCCGAGGGCACAGTTGATGCTGACTTGTTTTTAGCAAAAAAGGTAATAATTTTCCACCAGAACCCACTTTAGTTTGGAGTTGATTCTTTTCCTGGATGTACGAGTGCACGATAATCAAAACTTGCTCCGTAATGATATTCAAGAGTTCTTTTCCTTTACTTGCCAAAAGAGAAACAAAGGCATTACAAAATGGCAACCTTCGAAGTGAGACCAGCTTGCCCCTCCTATAAATACTTATATAATCAGATTCACATAATGTCTGAATGCAATGTACAATATCTTAGTTCTGAATGAGGAAATGTGTTCTTTGTATCTAATCGAAGTTAACTGTTTGGAATTGTGGATAGTAACTGTCCATATAGATTCCATTGCAACTGTAACCGCTGATTGTGGTTTGTGAGTGTGTTGTCTTTTTGCAGACCCAGCAGAAGGCAGACCAGTGTGTGTACGATATGATTGATTTATTGCGTGAGGGTAGCATGCGTTGATACTAGTTTCATGCTGAGATTTCTGGTGCGGCATTTATCTTTCAGGTCAACTGGATTGTCTTAGTTCTATGTTGTAGTTTCAAATCTTCGTCTTCTTCTTCTTCTTCTTATCATTGTTATAATAGTTATTATAAGTATTTGCTTGGTAGATGTCGTGTCTCCAATTCAGGACTCTGGTTTTTAGAATTTCTCCATACCCATCTTTGCTTCACATGGTAAAAGAGTAGAGAAAATTGCAAGACTTTTTCCGGAGATGGATCATTAAGCTTAAACAGCTGCAGCTGCAGCTGCTCTTTAGGATGTGTAGGATTTTGATTATTTGTGATGCGAAGCACGTGTCCTAAAATCAGAGGATGCAAAGTAGAATAGTTTTGTAATTTTCTCGTGAGTCTCTCATACTCAGCATCATCAGCAACTATTGTACTGTTCGAGCTCGTGACTTGGAAGCCATATGGATGTCCTGCTTTTCTCATTAATGATGTTTAATGATCAAACTTGAAAGGCCCACAATGGTTCCAAATGGAAGTTCGCAACGGAAAATGCGTTGCCACTTGTACTAAGAGAGATGATCATGTGTGGATGACAAAGACTATAAAATTGAAAAGTATTTGATTCTCAACGAATAAGATGAAAGGGAGAACAAGAAAGTCATCAATTATAAATTAGATTGTCTAAGCAAAAAAGAGGTAGATCAATCTTGTTACAAATTTGAAATTTATCATATGTGAAATCGTTTGAAGTTGGAGATCTCTCTCATTCATTCTTCATCTTGAGCTATTTTGCAATGAGGCGGTAGCAAAAGTGATGGTTGGTAGCCATTGGCCGCAATCCAATATTCCAGGCCAATCTTGATCGAGATAGGCACCCTGCAACGGTGTTGGCAAAAACGAGAGTATAACGAGTGGTAACACAAATTACCCTAGATTTATCTTTAAAATATTTAGGGACGAAAATTTTTGCCATTCTTCTTTTATCTCGATGTTCTTACACAATGAGGCCTTGAATTCCATCCTCTTTCGTGTTATATCAGGCTTTTATTTATTTTTCTGAATGCTTTACTACTTAATATAACTTTTGGGTTTCCAGTGTCATTTAGGGTTAAGAAGGTACTTATTTGATCTATTCCATGTATTGGTAGCTTTTTCTCATATTTCACATAATGAAAAAAAAAAATTTGATTTCTCTCTATCATTGTGCATATGAGCGTGTGTTGTCTCGGTGCGTGTTTGCGGATCGACAAATCCGTGTTTACCATTACTTTTTGCGTTACTTAGGATCTCCAAAAAGTCACTGCTTAAAATAGATGGCCCTTGTAACGATGAAGAAAATAATTCGATGTTACAAATGTATATATAAGAATTTCGGCAAAGAAAAAAATTACTCGAAATATAACAAGTTTTGTCTGTTTGTGTTTAAGAAAGAGCAAGATTGTCTACTGCTGATGCAACTGATATCGTCTTTGCCCAATCTAATAACCATATATTCCCATTTCATTACCAAGATCAACTATATAGTCCAATTTTCATTCTGCATATATAAATTTAATCTCCCACCACATCTAAAAGGTTTTAGTTGTGTTCACTATCTAAAATGTCCCGATGGATGTTGTTTGTAACTCGGAAATTGGTTGGCTTTTATTCTAGTTAACATCATATTGTCATTAATTATCAACAGAGTTTATATCTACTCATTGTCAAAATAGACATGGGAGTATCTCACTGCTTAGGTTTCATGGTTTTCTTCAATACCAATTTATTTGTTGTCGTAGTTAGTTATTATTGGCATTAATATTATGTCATTGTTTTGGTGCATGCTATTGTCACGGCTCGTGATTATCATGTACTCACGTACCCTTGTGAGTAGAGATTGGGGTTATCGGTTGAAGAGTGAGTGATGCAGAGGGGATGAATATAACTGGTTCGTGGGAGTGGCATTAGGACTATTCATGCTATGAATTTTAGGATAGAACGATTATATCTTTATGGAGCTCTAAAAGTGGGGTTAGCCTTTGGTGCACAAATTAGTCGAGAGCTTATACCACTCTCTTAATGAGGCCATGGCAGGCCAAGATTAGTTGTTATACCTAAAGTGTTTTGCTATCTAGCTTGATGGACTGAAATGATCAACCTAAGCTAGGCATGGTATAATCCGATACGATGATGCAATTCGCCGCACTATTCTTGGGAACAACTAGAGAAGAAAGGCTAGCCTAGTCTTATCAGCCCACCAGGCGCCACACGAGCTATCTTGTAGTTAAGAAACTGCTAGCCCATGACACTAACATATTGCTTTCTATATAGTTCTTAAAGTTAGATAGAAAGAAATTAGATATTCAACATGTTAAATCAATTAAAATCAGAAGAAACTCAATCAATCTCCTCAGAAACCATGACAAGAACTACTTCAAAGACGAAATATGCCTTATTCATAATTTCTTGGCATTCCTTTTGCAAAGTGGACAAAAGTTCCTCCTCATGAGCCATTTCTTAATACAGCCACAGTGAAAGTGGTGCCCACAGCCCAACTTTCCAAGCTTATCTTCAACAATGTAGTCATCCTGCAATTAGTCCAACAAAATAAAAGGTACAAATTGGTAGCATATGCATACTCATAGTTTAAATTTAGCTAAGACAATTACTTATGGACAACAAAATCATTCCTTGATTCTATCTTAATATACTCTTGAGTAAGTAAAGTGGTTTTTACCAAACTTATACGATAGGATTCGGCTTTGACATTAAATTCTTCCAAAGCAGAAGGTTGGGATTGATATTGCTGCAACCTTAGATGTGCACAGATGACTTCCTTCAACAAACGAATAGTCAAGTTACTTGATTTCAAGGGGAAATTAAAGGATAGAGATGGCTCCATCGCAGATTACCCTTCTTATGAAAATATTATACAAGTAAATACACTTCATATGTTTCCTAAAATTTTTGCTTCCCTAACTCCAAAATCCAAGAGAAGAAGCACCAATTGTAGGTATCAAAATATCAAGAGTTGATACCATGAAAAAATCCAAACAGGTACCCCATTCTCCAATGACCTCAAACAATTTTCGTATTGCAGAAAATATTCAAATTGCATCCATATTAATAAGTAGAGCAAATTGATGTCGATATATTGCTTTAGATACATTGTATAAGATTAAGAAAATAATTAAGTTTTTTTCTAATTAATGTAAAGAAATATGTCTAATTAATGTTAAGGGAAGTGGGAAGCAATGGAGCTTTATGATGATGTGGCTCAACCGTGAAATCTCAATCTACCCAAAAAAATTTCTAATTTCTTATAGATATATGTATTCGAAATTTTACAAACAATATAGTAAGAGAAAAGGAGTGACTAAGGAAACATGTGGGGGAAAGAACGGCATAACTGAAATCGCCATTCGCACGGTGGTCCAGTTGAAAAGTGCAATCCCTTTGGGAACAAGGCTTAGAACTTCAGCAAGAAGTTCCAAAAGGTTTTGTCATTTCTATTTCCATATGAGGACACTAATGGAGGTCCAATCTCAATCATTAAAGTGTGCCAAATTGTTTTTACCAAACAATATTAATGAAATAAAATAGTAGGTATATACATCATAAATATCCATATAAATTTCTAGAAACTTATATATATCATACCTTATATCAAGCATAAGTTCATGCATGAATGTTATGATATCTACACTTCATTGGTGTCCCAATTGGATTAATCCCCACTCTACAGGGATGACAAACTTTGTGATTATATAGCACTGAATATCAATACTTGCTGGTTTTGATTATCGTCAGTTGTTAGACACAAATCGCAAAATATCACCCTAAAATTCCGCCCTCCTTGTTCAAACATACCCTCAACAAACAAGGGGAAAAAATAAATATTTTTTTTGACAAGTTGAGGAATTAGATTGAACAAATTAAAAATCTAATACTAGATTGAACATTTAGGAATAGTTCAAGAATCACATTGAATGAATTATAAAGCAAAGATTATATTGCACATTAGATTAAAATTTAAAGACTATTAGCGTCATTTCCCAAATAGAAAAGTCGGAGTATAATTAGAGTTTTGTGGATATTAGGATAATGGTAATGGTGCTTATCTAATAAAAAAGGCTCCACTAGTGGTGGAGACTTGATGCATAATTCCTAGTTTTGATTTATAGGTTGAAAAAAAGATTCATGCATGCTCCACTGATATTGATATATTGTTCTACAAACGTAATATCAAATTACATGAGATGATTTTTTTTTTCTAATTAATGTAAAGAAACATGTCCAATTAATTTTAACGGAAGTGGGAAGCAATGGAGCTTTATGATGATGTGGCTTGCCCATGAAATGTTCTACCCCATTTTCTTGTTACCTATCTATCTCATAGACAAATAGGGAGCCAAAAGGAGTGAATGATGAGACATGTGGGGAAAGAGTAAATGAAAGTGCCATCGCCATGTAGGTCCAGGATAAAAAGTGCAACCCTTTGGGAACAAGGGTTGAACTTCAGCAAGAAGGCCCAAAAGCTATTGTTATTTCTATTTTTATAAGATCTCAATCATTAAAGTGTGCAGCGTTGTCTGTTCCCCCAACAAAATTAATAAAATAAGATAGTTGCTCTTGCTGAGCTCAGATCATAGGCTGAAATTCTTTGTTTGATGAACATAAAATTCCAGAAACTTCTATATATCTTACCTTAAATCGAGTACATGTCCATGCATGTATGTTAGAATATCTAAACTTATTGGATTAATCCCCAAACCTAAAAGGTTCACAAATTTTATGATTACGTAGCAATGATTATCGATAGCGATTTTGATTAACTCTAAATCATTGGAGACAAATCACCAAATCTCACACTAAAATTTTCGCCCTTATAAACATACTATTTACTCGGAAAGGAAAAATGGGAATGGTTCCCTTCTGGCAAAAAAGAAAAATTGAATAAAGTTAGGGTTTTGGAGATGTTAGGAAAATCATCCATGTTTTTTAATTGATAAGAACCATTGATTATATGAGGAATTTGGGCAGATTCGATCACCATAAGTAACTTATTCTGCTGGTATCATGAGATCAACGATGCTTATCTGGTAGAAAATGCTGCACTAGCGGAGAAGACTTGATGCAATATATAAATCCCTAGCTTTTGATTTATGGGTTGAGAAAAAAGATTCATGCATGCCTAGAGAGAGAGAGAGAGAGAGAGTCATTAGACTTTTGGCTTGTTCTCGATCATGCATGGGGTTCTGCAGTCAACTTCATGGAGGAAGCTAAAACATATCAGACAGAGGATGAGGGGTCCAGGGAACACTGAAAAGTGTGGTTTTACCCTTCTCAAGCAAGCGAGACAACTTTCGACCCAAATAAATAAATAAATAAAACAAGCGAGACAACTCAGTTGGGAAGGGAAGGGAAGACTACAGGAAAAAAAAAATGTCAGTCACTGAGTCAATGCACGGGTGCACACTATAAATTCCTCACCCTTGGCCAATGTTAGTCCTACCTCACTTCAAACCCTCCAACAAAATCTCAGTCTTTCTGTCTTGCTCTCCCTCTCTCTGCTTGCACAAGTTAGTGATACAAATGGAAAACACAATCTCTGAAGCAATGAGAGCACTTCCTCCAGGATTCCGATTCCATGCCACTGACGAGGAGCTGCTGATTCATTACTTGAAGCCCAAGATACTTGGACGACCCGGCGAACGCTACTACGACATGATACCAGAGATTGACATATGCGAAATTCGAACCTTGGCAATTGCCCGCCATGTTTAGTCACAGGTTCAACAGTAAGGAGCTCTTTTTCTTTTGTCGTGTGAAGCGCAAGTATTCAAACAGCAAGCGCTCTGACCGGACAACCGAAGCTGGTTACTGGAAAGTGACTGGCAAGGAACGCGCCATCATGAGCGAGGAAGCCGATGAGCCAATAGGAATCAAGAAGACACTGGTGTTCCACGCAGGCCGTGTGCCTAAAGGCAAAAGGACCAACTGGGTCTCACATGAATACCACATTAATCCTAAGTGTTTGGGCCATAACGAAGACGAGGTAACGTTTTGATTCTGATTCATCTGCACAACTGAACTGGTTATAAGCAACATTCGAGATATGCCTTTTACTTACGGGTTGTCTCTCTGTAACTAATGTTGTTCATGATATATATGCAGATGCTGCCTTACGTGGCATGTCGGATCAAGAACAAAAAGGAGAAGAAGCTGATGATGGGTCAAGCTCCAACAGTCAGCCCTGAAGTTTATTCAAGCAGCCCTCAAGCTCCAACAGTCAGCCCTGAAGTTTATTCAAGCAGCCCTCACGCATACACTAGCAATGTATCGGAGACCCCTGTGAATCAAGAAGGGGACTATTCCAGCTTCTGTAACTCCCCCAGCGACGAAGTTGCTGATAACCAAGAAGCAGTCGATGCTCAACCCGAGGTGAGAGAGGCGCATTTTATTTTGTAGAACTTACTTAGCATGGGGTTCAGTCCCAATACCTATAGAGTATATCAAAGTCAAAAAGACTCACTGGTTTTCTATAGCCAAAGTACTAATGACTGCATTATCATATAAGCAACATCACTGGGAGTATTTTCTTTTCATACTTCAAGATTGTTTCTGTAAATAGACTTAAGATGGGTTGCTTAATATGATCTGCATTGTTTTGGATGCAGATGTCGGTGGGAGACTTAATGGAATCGCTCCCTCCATTGTACCCACTGGATGACATTTTATCAGACTATAACATCACTCCAACCTATCAGGCCCAGGCAGGAACAGAGGAAGGATGGTCTTCCTTATTTGATTTCGCATATGACAATTATGGCGATGAGCTTGACTATGGCCACATGAAATCTCCATACAGCAATTTCGCAAACTATTCCAATACCGACTGGGCAATGTCTGGGGACTTCTCTATAACAACACTCGAAGATAGTCGATCATTAATTTGCGATGAGTGTAGTGTGTGTTTTTTTTACTTTGTGATGTATTTTTTTTTTTTTTTTTGGTCATTTACTTTGTGATGTATTATTTAGTACTATTGTTTAGTGTGGCTTCTGTAGTGGAGGGAAACATACAGTTTCATGTTTTGTAGGTGTCTTAGGCACCAGTGGCCGTTACTACCCAGAAAATCAAATTTTGGTCAGCTTTAAAGCAACTTTTTTTAAATTTACTGTAACTCATAATTACTAAAAGTGTAATTAGTTCACTCTGCGACAACAATGTAACAATGTGTATAATTATTTTCTTGGATCGAGAGTTTGGAAAGAAAGAATCACGTTATTTGTGCAAGACTCGTCACATAAAAGAAAATTCATTACAAAAAGGAAATTCACTATAAAATTTTGTCATTTGTTTGTAATAAAAATTACCAATTGGTAATGAAAATTAGCTCTATATTATAGTTTGAAAAGAAGTCCATATCAATCACAATGAGTTAATGACACTAGCAATTTACATTGATAAGATCCTTACACAAAAGCAATTCCAACTTTCAAAGTTTGAAAAACCTTATCCATTTTTCATTTACTATGTAGTTATTCATGTATAATCTACGTCTTAAAGTTTTCTATAATTGAATACAATACGGACTAATAGTAGATTTATGAGATCAACATTAATATCATGCTTATATGACTATCGACTTATTGAATTTGATAGAGCTTGCATGAGTTTATTTTAAATCAAGTCATCAAATTTCTTATTAAAAATATTAATTCGTCAATCACTATTAAAATAAAAAGGATAATACCTACATAGAAAATGAATCTTTACCATCTCCACAATTCACATTTGATCCATTTTGAATGACAAGGAGCAAAAGTTCCGTTTTGAATGGGTAAAATCATAATTCATAAAAAAATAATAATTAATCTTAAAATTTATGGAAGGTCACCTTTTATTGAACATAAAAAATTAAAAAGATAATAGAGAAGATCACATGGTGGACACACTATACTAAACCTGCTAATTCAAAAACGAAAAAGCAATGCTAAATATATTCAAGTTGTCTTAAAAAAAAATGTTCTGATCAATGGGGGTGGACTAAAAAGAAGAATCATATAAACTTTTGTGGAGGCAATTGGTAGAAAAACAAAGATGGGCGCATCATCTTTTTTCTTGCTTCTTCCTACCGAAGAGTTGGAGAAGACGACGTTGCTCGATCAAGATTTCACTGCGATCCAATACGAACTCGTCAATCTTGCTCGGTTTTTTCGGCTCGATTTCTTGTTCAAGATCCGGCGCCGATCGGGTTGGAGCTGAATCGAATTACCCGAGTGATTATTGACGAGTCCTTCATGGGTCGTGGGTTCTTCAGGATTCAAAATCGATTCTTTTCTTGGCCTCGGCCTCGGATTGCGGGTAAAAATCGACTTCCATCTTCCTCGTTCTGGAACTTGGGCAAGTTTCCCATTTGCGTGGAGTGAGTTTCTGGGATCCCTGCTTTTCTAGGAGAAATTCTGTTTCGTGTTCTGAATTGGGTCTGACTTGGACATTGCTATGTGTTCCGAAAATCTAAACAAGATTGCAAATTTCACCTGGAAGAAGAAAAAAGAAACTTAAGGTGGGAGACAGCCACGAATGATCTTTTGGTTCCTATGCTGCAATTCCGGTAGTTGCAACCATTTCTGGGTAGTTCTCGATGGCTGAAATTTTTCTCCTCTTCGAAATGGTTTTCAACTTTTTCGCGCGGTTATGTTCGAAAACTACAATATCGAGCACGGCCCCGGTGTAGGTTGTGTTTGTCTCTTCTCTCCCCGCTCCGCCTTCCCTCTCCTTCTTGCATATTTGGGAGGCAGTTGGCACGGTTCTTGTTGCTTTGTACTCTTCCTGGGATATTGGCATGCTCTGAATTGTTTAATATCGTAGATTCGTGCTTGTCCCTATTATGAATCTGCAGGTGCATTACCTTGTCTATGTTGTATAAAATGAACGTTGAAACGAGGGAGAGGAAAGAGTGGATGGGTGATGAATTAACTTACAGCAAAGGCGATTCAGGCATTTCTCTACATTTTGATGCAGTTGGAAATCATTTCTTTGGAAGAATCGCGACAGGCGTGAGAATTATAGTTTTAGCTCTCATTTATAGCTTGTTCCACAGCAGGATTAACCGCATTTTATATGTTTCGAATCTATTTACTTACTTTTGAGGGACATTTCAATGTTCATTATGTTTTTCCCTGAGTGCAGAATTCGTTTGGAGAAATGACGGAATCACTTCCACAAGTGCTGCAACTGGCGAGCCTCCTTCATTTACATCAGAAGATGGCTTATTGGGAAATGGTTAGCATGACAATTACTTTGGTAATGGATATATTTCATCACTTAGCAACACTTCTCTAAACACCCAGACCATCGTTGGAAGTTTGAACTGAAGCTGATTGGTTTAAATGGTGCTTGTGTGTTGATTTGTAGGAGTGATGTGTCAATGTCATATATATCTTAATCCTGAAACTAAGTGAGCTCCTATTATGCAGTAAAATATTCAAAAGAATAAAACTGAGCTTGGATAACAAGCTCTTTCGATTACTTTAGGCCTGCTAAAAGTTTATTAGAAATCGTAATAGATAAATACTATCGACGTTTGACAGGAAGTAATGCATGAGGGAGCTAAAGACCTTGCTTTTAGCTATGGACCTTGAGGGAATAACTTTTAAGTGGGTAGTGTGATGGTAGAGTCCGAAGAAGAAGTAAACTTTCCAAAGAAGTTTTGAAACTTGGATAACAAGTCTGAAATTTTTCAGTCGGGAACAGTTGTTTTTCCTCCCTTCTTTACCATGTTAGTGGCAATCCCTTATGTCTTTATTGTAGCTCTTTTGTTTGTATGCAGATTCTTTTCTGATGGACTTTTTATTTTTATTTTTACTTTTATATTATTTTTTGCTGAGCCATGAACATTTTATTTGTTAATATGATAAAAATAAGTGGGGAAAACTTAAGATTTTCTTTTCCCTGCTTCTGCCCTTTACCACCTTAGTCCTTGTTGATTTTGAGGGGATATAAATAATCATGAAGAATCTCACATCGAGATTGCTTTGAATGATTGAACATATGGCTTGGAAAATTGAATGGTAGAAGTGTCTTATGTAGAATATTAAGAATTTACTAATTTTTAATGGGATTCTCCTGTGTATTTGTATGGGGTCTTTCTACAGTCCCCCAACCATCACTGATTTTGCTTGCGAAGTTACTATGATAATGAAAGGTACCAACGGTTGTTATTGCCCAAAATGAGAAAATTGCAAAGGTTATTGTCATAAATTACTGTTTGTACAGGACTATAGACATACCCATTGGTATGAAAAAAGCAGCTATCCTTGATATGCTCAGTCACAGGATATGCAGAGGTTAAGATGTGGGATCCACCAAACAGTCAAACAACTTCCTAGCCAGGGTTAGACCCATGGTATCTCTATTATAAATAAGAATGGATAGAACTCCAGGATGAAGCAATCCGAAGCAAGTCAGTATTGCTCTCTTCAAATTTCCTTCTCTCTCCCCTTGTAGTTAGTATTTTTGTTCTTTTTTTTTTTTTTTTTTTTTTTTTTTTTTTTTTTTTTTTTAAAGATGGAAAGTGTAGAAATTTCATTAGTTGATCTGCCGTTGGGATTCCGATTCAGACCAACAGATGAGGAACTTGTCAATCAATACTTGAAGTTGAAGACACTCGGCAACAAAACAGTTGAACAGATAATTCCCGAGGTTGATGTCCATCAATTGCCACCTTGGGATTTACCTGGCAAGATAAATGGTAAGACACAATGGAAACTGTCCTGTTCATCTTTAAAAAATGTGATGAGTTCATGGTTGGTCCATGCTATGCCTTCTGGGATTCTGAATCTGTTGGTTTGCATCAGTAGTTTGAAGATTTTTTGTTGTGGAAATATGCAGAACTGTCAAGGATAAAGTCAGATGGTGATGAATGGTTCTTCTTCAGCCGTCTGCAAAATAAATACCCTCAAAGTAAACGAGCAAGAAGGACAAATGATTATGGCTCTTGGAAGCCAACCGGCAAAACTCATAAAATTAGGACACAAGATAAAAAGAACACATTAGGTCTGAAGAAAATTTTGGTTTTCAAAAAACGTCAAAGTCCCAAAAATGCCCATACCAAATGGGTACTGCATGAATACAGCGTCCTCAATGACCAGGTACTCAATCTTCTTGCTTTCCCTTCCTCTCGCAGTGAACTTCAGCGCAAACCATATTTAAATCATTTAAGGATACATATGTGTGATTAAGGTCACTAAATGTATGTTCTCCATTCCGGGAACTTTCATTTAAGAGCCCTTCTGATTTCATTTTCTTCTCCAACACAATTTTTCTGAAGTTGAGACATAGCAGCTTACTTTTAGTTGCTCTGACTTTTGCCCTTTTCCCCCCTGAAATGAAATAAGCTCTTATTAACTTCTGTTGATTGGTTTTCAATTAACACAATTTTACCAAGTAAAATACCGTGACTTTTTCTTCTTTTTTTCGCTCCGAATTTTGCTGTTGCTATAGCTATGAAGTGCACCATTCACTCTATTTTGAAGCTGAGCAACGAGTCTCTTTCTAAAAGGAGTCTTATAAGTTGAGCATGATGTATTACCAAAGTTGTTATTTTGACTGAAATTTGATTCTTCGAGGTCAGGTTTTATTTTTCTTTGGGATTAAACCGCAAAGCATTTTTAGAGATCAGTGATTGGACTTGAATAAATTGTTAACTTGTCTTTTGTCTTTCTATATCAGAGTGACTTTGTTCTTTACCGCTTGAAGAAAAACCCTGATGAGAAGGGAATGAAAAATTCAAAGGCTCAGAAGACCAACACAGGTATCTCTATTATGCCTCAAGAAGGCAGCACAAGTAACCCTAACTTGTCTGATGAAGTCAACAACACAAGTATCCCTAATTTGCCTCAAGAAGGCAGCACAAGTAACCCTAACTTGTCTGATGAAGTCAACAACACAAGTATCCCTATTATGCCTCAAGAAGGCAGCAGAAGTAGCCAGAACAGCCCTGATGAAGTCAACAACACAAGTTGCTCCAACACATTAGTAATTGCCAAAAGCATGGTACCTGAAGAGATTCCGAAGGTCAGAAGAAGCATCAAAATGGTGCCTGTTAAAGATCATTATAGCATGTTTAGCAAACTAATTTTTCTTCTTGTTTTTGTTTCGACAACAGGAATCTTTAAAAGAAAACATACATCAACCACCAATGCCAATTCTCTCGCCAGAATGGAACTCATCACAATGTGATTTCTCTGCAGCTCCACAGCCTCCCACAGCGGCCAGGGAGCAATTTACTTCCTGATCCGGGATGTCAGGATTTGGAGTCTTATTTTGCTGATACTGAACTACTCCAAGAGATACTGGAAATGTTGACCCCATAAGCTGGTTCTAGTATGAACACTCTTCTGAAAAAGTATTATATAAGCTTTTTTTCTGTTAGGTAATTGGTGTACGTCCACTGGCCTGGAAGCACATTCTTCAAGTGCTGATAAAGAGTATGCCCATGTGGAAAATAATGTACATGGATCAAATGCGTTCATGATGCGCATCATTTGCTTAATTAGCTTTTTATTCCAAGCTGCTTAATATGAGTTATTTGTCATAGCAGTAGGTGAATTTTTAACGTGAAATTCGCCAGAAATGTACAAACAGTTATTTGGATTTGTTGCAGCTACTTGTTTCGCACTCACATGCTTTGTATATATGAGGTATATTGATTTGGGATTGAACTCGTTCCCGATTGACCGTTCTTTCAATGGGATTGGATTCATCCCTTTTAATTGTTTCGACTCTCACGGCATTTGTGTTTGATTTGAAAATAATAAGATGGAAAAGGAAAGTTAGTGCAAGACCCCCTGATTATGAAATATTATCAGTTGCGAGAAGAGTCTTGGATCTGAAGACTGAAAGATGACTTTTGTGTGGTCCGAGCATTTCAAATACAAATAGCCAGAAATGGTAGTTACAATTAATCAACTGTCAACAAACAAATGCGAAAAATGGAAATTCAATTCTGGCGAATCGAATGCTTGCAGGCAGAAAGTTGTCACTCTCAGCTGTCCTGTCCAATTTTACCTTAAAAAGTTCTCTTCTGAAACAAGGGAAGGACCGCATAAAACATTCGTCAGCCAGACAGAGTCACCTCAATGCTTTTGCCATAGCAACAAAAAAACGCCATTTATAAAGCTCATTAGACCAATAAATATATAAATAAAGCTCAAGCCAGTGTTTCAACTTTCAAGGGTTAGTCTGCTTCAGATTCACCTACTGAAAGTTACTAAATATTGAGTTTGAGAGTGATGTTTTCAAGATTTAAGATGTTGTACTCATTCCCCGTCATATTTTCAATGAACAAATGCATAACTTTCCGCCTGGAGCATACAAGTTTCACCCCACCTGTGAGGAACTACCGGTTCATTACTTGAGACAGACAAATTCTCATAATTAAAGATGTCCAATGCGTTATTCCAGAGAACTCTTTCGCGTACAATTTTAATCCTTGGTGTTTGCCCCTCCTATTCAGAGCTAAAATGTGACATTCTCTTCGAGTTTACTCTGTAGCTTATGGGTGAAAGATGTTGGTGTTTGTAGCATGGTGACCCTGTTTTGTGAGACAAACTATGTTTGAAGGTCGAAGTTTGCATTTGTTTTTCGGCTTTGAAATGAGTCATGTGCTGTTGTCTATTGCGACGGGAGAAAGAAATGATCATGGAAGAGTTCGGCGATGTGTCCGTAGAATTTGGTCTCGATGAGGTCATTGGCGGTGATCACATCTCCAAAAATTTATTAGATTTTACCTCAACTACGTGAGAGCTATTTATGCTAGCGAGAGCTAGACGGGTTTTATTAATGAGTGCCGTCGGATCAGTCATTAAACGTACTTGATGAAGAAATGTTCCAAAAAGTATCGATAGCGCTTACTACAAAATCAATCAACGCAATCAAAATTGTGAAATTTCTTTATTTGGTCGCTTAGCAAGCATCCCAGGGATAACATGTACGTTTTTATACGAGAAACTTTTCAACTAAACTAAAATGGAGCGTTACAAGTTTCGTAGGGTTCTGCTATTCGCATGCAGTGTTGAGCCAATGCCTATGCTTATTCTTGATCTTTCAAGATCATCATCTACAGAAATCAAGTTAACACCGTTCTGGGTTGAACAATCCACATATTAACCAATATCGACACTACTGGTTCAAATGGAATCTGTTAAAGGAGTCATCTTACAAGAACACCATCCGGTCAAACTGACAATCTAATTTGAAAAGAAACTTAACTGAACCAAACCTATTAACGGAAACACTACTCTTTCCCTGTCGTAACACGAACTGCAGCAAAACCAGCACCACCGACGCTCAAATAGCCACTGGAATCAGCCAAGCAGCATCTTTGGCATTCTCTCCCCTTGTTAGAAACTTCAATCCAAAAACTCAATCAAAAAATTGGCCTAAACCAAGGGCTCAACTGAGAAGTGTACTTGCACATGAGAAACCAAGCCAGCACAATTGCTTGTATCATTTCATATTGAACAAGATTGGCAGGAAAAAAACGTAGCAGCGAAAGCGAACTTGCACAGTTGAATGAATACTTACAAGCCTGGTAACTACAAGATCAGGTTGCAAAAATCTAGGCGTTTTATACATCCATTTATTAATTACACCCCCTCAAGTGAAAGAAGTGAAATATATAATATATTACAAATACTTCAATCTTGGAAATTGACAGGCTTTTTCCTTTTAATCAAGGTTTATACATTGATGCAATTCTAGCATCAATACTCCTGTGTCTAGGATTCATCCATGAAAACAGCGCCATGTCCAATAGACTTCATGATTTTCTTGAACAAGAGAACCATAATTGCTATGCTAAGTCCGACCGCAGCCCACGTGAACAAGCGGTCATCAGCTGGTTTTTGAACCCTTGTTTGAAGCTGTTCACTTCTTGCCGGGCTATGCCTAGACGGCTCTGCTCTCTCCACGACAGGGTTTGAATTAGCGGGGGGTTCTCGTGCTTCTTCAATAACCCTATCACCTGCATCGCGTGGAGGCTCTTCAGGAGAGGAACTTCCCTCGTTGCTCTGTGCTTCAGCAGAATGGTCATCAGAAGGCTGAACTTGAGGAACAGGCGGTGCTTTGCTCAGCATATACTCATGAATCTGTCGAGAGAGTAAACTCAATAAGAATTTTTGCTCCAAATGATCAAAAAGTACATGTGCAAGGGGGAATTATACCTCGTCAATCAGCTGTTGACGATCAGCGTTACTGGATCGGGGTGCTGCTTCACGAGATTTAATAGCCAAGGCACGTCTTTCTTCCTTCTTATAGTCTAGGGAGCCCAATGCACCATTAGGGTTGGTTGGCATGAACGCAATGAGTGCCACTAAAGCAGTCCGTACTGCCAAAACAAAGAAGAAATTAGTATGGATTGGACTCTGAAGCTTCCAGTGATCAGCAAACTAAGAATCTTAAAACTGCCTGAGTAGACCTTATGTCAGGTAGAATTGTCCAACATATTCTACAATTATCTAATCCTAGCACCACTCAAATTATGTTAAAAACAACAGCAATCCAGAAAAATAATTTACGGGAGCTGGTGAAATCAATTGGGGATGTTGCACACATTCCTTAAGAGAAAGCCAAACGACACCCATATCCCAAGCACCTTATTTACCCCCACAAAAGCATAATGAAAAGATGACAAAATTTCTACTCCATGCAACTGTAGAGTATTTTTTTAGCAGACCTTTAATAGTTTAACAAGCAACCAAATGCCCGGCAAAAGAATGATACCCAAGCAATGCCTCCAGGTTTGAGATTCGCAATTTTACACTTAGCCTCATAACCCATGACAATCAAAAACTTACCACTCCATGATGGCTGCCAGTGCTCAGGGTGATGATTGGATATGCTCAGGCATATCTTCGTCTGTGTCTCAAAGCGACCATTGGGCTGTAGCATGACAAAAACACATTTGAGTGAATCGCACAGTAAGGTCAAACAAAGGAAAGGAACATGAAGTTGGCCGATGGGTAAAATAAAACGAGACAAGATACAGAAAGAAAACATTACCGTCAACAACAAGAACGACGGTGGCTTGAACGGATACTCTGCAGGGAGCTGGATGCGGCCATGGTAAATACCACCTTCGAATTCACTGTCGCGCGGTCCCCTGATAGCGAATTGCCACTCGAAGATGTTCTCCTGCAAGCAGAGAAGACATCCAGAAGATTAAGCAAACCCGCCACTGAACAACTGCTTAGGAAAAAAAACCTAAGGCAAGCCAACCTCGCGTGGACTATCACTGAAAAAAGGAAGAATTAAGAAGCTCGAGGGGGTCAGGAGCAAGGAAAATTGACACGTAAACAGTAATTCGGCGCGAATCCCTCGACATTCATTCGATAAATCAATCATGCGGGGAGCGAATTCAACAGCTTATGGAGGCCGGTCGTCGAATCGCAACAACCTCGCCTAAAAACTCAAGACGGAAATCATCCGAAGCACAAACGGACCGATCAAAATTCCGTCCTCTCGCGCACCGACACACCTCGCTCGCCGTACAAACCCCAGAAAAGCAATCGAATCGGCGCCAGCCGGAACGATGCGTTTCCGGTCGCCGGATCCCCACAACCTCGCGTAAAAAACTCAAGACAGAAACCGAAATCATCCAAAGCCCGAACGGATCGAACGAAACCCCGAAAAGCAATCGGATCGGCGCCGGAACGATCACGTTTTCCGGCTCCGATCTCCCTCCCTAGCCCTAATCGGAGCTAACACCTCGACGATGTACGTAAGGAAGAGATCGGGAAATCGGGAGCAGCGGAGACCTCGAGGGGGAGGCTCATGAAGTCGTCGGAGGGGTTGGACTGCATCTCCTTGATCTCCTGCAGGATCCGCTTCACCGCCGGGTTCTTCCGGTTGTACTTGTCCTCCGCCATGTCGCTCGCCGCCGCCGACGACGGTCCCGATCGATTCGAATCGCGCGCGAGGCGGGGGGAGGAGCGGTGGCGATCGATCGATCTTCTTCTGCGAGTTGCGCTTTTCGGTTGGGGGATATTTTTTTTTTTTGAGCTGGGAGCTTGCTGTGTAGAGAGAGAGGACCCCGTCGTCTTGACTCGACACGTCAGATGGTGGTAAGACGGGTGACGTGGCGGGGCGTGATTGGACAGCCGGGCGACGCCTCTCTCGTTTTACTGGTCGCGGTGAGTGAACTCGGAAATCGTCGGTTGCCCCTTAGGATGAGTTTGTTTGTGTTTTTGTTTTTTTTTTTTAGGGGAGCAGAAATAGAAAAACTATTTCATTCCTAACAGTTTTTTGAACAAAAAAGCGCGTTTGGTAAACTGTTCTGAAATAAAAAATGAATAAAAACATGTTTGGTAAATTTATGTTCTTTTTTTGTTTCTTTTAATTTTTTAATGTTTTTTTTATTTTTCATTTTTTTCTTTCTTTTTCTTTTTTCTTTTTTTCTTGCTTTGGCCGGTCGCCGGCCATGGCCGAGGCCGGCGACTGGCCAAAGCAAGAAGAAGAAGAAAAGAAGGAAAAAAAAAAAAAGAAAAGAAAAAAAGAAGAGAGAGAAAAATTGTTCTTTGTTTTTGTTTTGAAAAAGAAACAACTTTTTTGTTTGTTTTTCTTTGTTTCTTTCTTTTTTTGTTCCCTTGAACAAAAGAGCAATTTGGAACAAAACGCAAACAAACGCGTTTAGCTTCCTTTTTGTTAAACAAAAAAAAAAAATCTGTTCATAAACAAAAAAAAAAAAAAAAAAAAAGAACACAAACAAACACCCTTACTGGCAAAGGTATATTTTCTCCGATTTCAACTTTTTATAGTTAAAAAAATACTAAAACTTCTCATAAATGATCACTTATATCGTTCACAAAAATAAATAAAAAAATTTCAAAAAAATATTTAGGCATAAATTTTTATCGATAATGAAAATTTGTTATTAACTAATTATTCTAAACAATATAAAAGTCATTTATTTTTCATGAAATAAACATACCATAAATACCATAAATGAAAAGTAAGACGTTCTTGAAAAAGGGCTAATGCCACTCTAAAGCTATGCCCATTGTTACATTAATGTCCCAATTCTTTTTGTGCAACTATACCCAATACTCCAAACTTTTCTTTTTTTGTCACTAGTATGTTCAAAGTATTAGTGTGCATTGCTGTCAAGCTAGCAAAATTTAGATTTTTTATAGAAGTAGAAAAAAGAAATTTTGTCAAATTAGTACAAGTTCAGGAACTTGGTGACGCTAAAAAAATTTGGAGCATTAATTATCATAACGAGCATATTTTCAGGATTTTTGGAATATATTTTCTTTTAAAAAAATCGCCCCTCACGTCCTTAAATTCCCAATGGCCTTCCCTTTTAAATGCACATTTTCTTTTCTTGTGAATTTTCAAAAGATAAAGTAAAAACTCCAGGCCCTAAAATTTCAGAAACTATGTAATCTATAAACAGTATAAAGTGAATGGCTTTTCTTTGAAATTCTCAACATACGGTACGGAATATTGTTCGAATTAGAGAGCATGAAACACAAAATTTTCTAAATAAAATTTTAAAAAAGTAAAAATGTATGGTTTATGCAATCCTTCCAATTAAAGGAATAGCCAATGGAAAATTGCTGGGCTCAGCTTTAACCGGTCATTCGTTTTGATGGATGGGCTATTATACTTGAATGGGCCTTCTTAACCAAGTTATTGGGCCTCTTCTTTTGGAATGCTCCACTATTTGAAATGCTCTAGATACAGTTTAATATGTATAATAGATTCCCTGTATGCCTATGTCTCACAACTCCTCATTTACAAACTTGGCTAAGTTTCAAGATTACCGTACTGTAAATCCTTGGCCTTATGTCCCTAGCCCCGATCTCTCCAATTGATTTTTTTGAGGGCGATATCTTTTCTCAGTATACCGAGAGATGTGTTTTGCTCTGTTCTTGGTTGAAGACCAAGCCTGTGATCAATGTCTTACAAATATGTACATCACTCATACGAAATTAAACAAAGATGATGTCCAATGACTTTTCTTTTTAGGTAGAATTCCCAGCCAGGACACAGGGGAGAAGAGTACGTATGTGGAAGTTTTTCTTAGTAAACATTTTGTCTGGTCTTGCCTTGTCTTGAGAGAGAGAGAGAGAGATGGCCAAGGAAAGTGACCCTGCCCAATTGAGAAAATCCAATTATTGATGATCCACACATTCAATCTTTGGCTAAACCGAAGTCGCATTTGTCTTTACCGACCTCGAATCTCCTTTGGTTTCGGGCGTCCTGTCGGGGCAATGTCCGAGGAAGCGACGAAGAGAAGAAGACGGAAAGTCCCATATGCAATTCTTTCGGCTCACTCTCTGCAACACTTCGGACAATGTTAAGTGCTCCGGGAGCTGTCCGTCCTCTTCCTCTTGCTTTCTTCTCAAGTCCCTTTATTCTTCTAGAACGAAAAGAAAAGTATATCGGTTTTACCATGTTTGTCATGTCTTGTGTGATTTTAGCCTAGTTGGAAATGTTTTCTCGACTTAGCAGCTAAGGATTGAATTATATGCGTGGATGTTGATTGACTCGATCCATCAAAACCACCAAATGAAAAAGTTAACATCTTTGGGCTACTGGTAGAGGTGTTAAACGGGTAGGTCGGGTCGAGCTTGGGTCAAGTCATTAATAGGTCGACCCAATTGACCCATTAACCCATTTATGACCGATTTAAGCTGTGTAAATTTTTCGACCCATACCCGACCCGACCCATACCCGACCCATTTAATAAAATATTTTCATATTTAACCAAATTTAGAAAAACTTATTCCTATGTTTTTTTTTTTTAAAGATTATATTACTAAAATAATTATTTTAAAAATTATAAAAATTGTCCATTAAATTTGTGTTGTATAAAACTATTTTAGCAATATCATTTTTTTTAAAAACTAATATATATTATTTTAAAAAATCGAATTTATTTTTTAAACAAATTATTTTTTTATTATTTTTATTATTTTTTTAAATATAATTTTTATTTTCTTTTTTATTTTAATTTTTCTTTTTTGTTCTTCTTCTTCTTTGGCCGGCCACGGGCGAGCCTCAAGCTCGCCCGACGCCCGCGAGCTCGAATCTCGCCGGCGTCGGGCGAGCTCGAGGCTTGCCGCTCTGGCCGCCGCCATCGCCATGCCTAAGCAACCAGAGAAAGAAGAAAGAAAAAGAAAAGGAAAGAAAAATAAAAAAACAATTCTAATTTCGATTTTTTTAAACATATTTTTGTAAAGTTAAAGAGAGAAAAGAGAGATTGTGAGGTTTTGGGTGAAATGGACTCATTTTTAATGGGTTGATAAATGGGTCTTAAATGGGTGCAGAGCTGACCCATTTAAGATCCATGTATCTTAGTCTTGACCCATTAAAACCCATTATGGGTGCTTTAGGAAATAAGGCTTGACCCATTAACGACCCATTTAAACATAAATGGGTCCATAAATAGGTCAATGACCCATTTTGACACCTCTAGCTACTGGCTTCCTAGCTTTTAGAGTCACTTTGAGTTAAGCTCGGACCTTATTCCTCGTCAAGACTTCAATGAATTCTCACTAGTTGTTACTCAAGAGGTGCTGAGAAAAAATTAGATTTGAGGCGTGAAGATCATTGTCGTGGCTTCAGTTCGGCAAGGCTTGTTCTCAGGAAAATTCCTTACGGAATAGTTTAAGGAACATTAATCTGATTTCCGGCAGTAAAAAAGCTTGCAGGACAATCGCTAAGATATTGCAATTCAGCATTTCAGTCCTTCGAGATGTTTTGTCTCTTCCTGGTTTTGAAATTCACGGCGTTCGGCTAATACACAAGGACTAGTTTAACGTTTGCAAGACAAATGATCATTCGACAGAGTATCTGCGTGAATAGTTTATGTAAGAATAATTATGGCCCACAAGCTATTATTAATCGTTGGCTTAATAATTACTGAAAACCGATGGAAGACTAAAAGATAAAAGACTGAAAAGTCACAACTGTTATGAAGTTATAACGAGCTTATTGAATGCACTTATTGATATTATTAATCAATAGGTTAATATTAATTTAAGTAGCAACAAAGAAGTTGCGACCTTGCTAATCTCATGAAGATCTAACGTGCTTCAATGGAAGGCACGCATTAAATCCATCTAATGATTGTACTCTCTTTCCCCATAACGACGAAAGTTGTATTGAATTTTCTATCAGATAAAAAAACTTGAGACTAAAGTGGGTTATAGGAGAGAAATCATATTTTTCTTTTTTTTTTTTCTGCAACAATCATTTTCTCAAGGTTATTTTTCTTAAAATAAAGAACATCTTCTTGTTTCGTAGGACTACACGCCTCTTGTATCGTGTATTTATTCAGCATCATATCACGGGTACATTCTGCATAACAAACTGTGAGCAATATTTGCGGTTTTAGATGGCAAGTTCAGCGTTTGCTTCTGCAGAACACAGTTTTTACGGTGTCAGGGACAAGTTGAGTTCTTCGAACCGAAGCTATGGAGGCGTCGAAGAAGAAAGAATGCAAACCCTTTTTCAGAAGCGGAAGATTGGGGAGAGTCCCAGGACATCAGCTCCTTTTCAGATTACACATTTCATGGCAGTGAGATGATGAAGAAGCAAGCTCCCTTTTCCGAGTATCAGCGGCAAGAGCAGCTACAGCAATTGTTGTCAGATCATGGGCTCCTTGATAATCTGCGATACGATATTGCCTCTCCCCCTATCCAGACTAGTCTAGATGAGATTGCAAAGTTCAGCAGAATCTCTACTGAGCTGCAAGATATCATTGAGGCCAGGAAGGACAAGCCCTTCCAGTTTCCTTTAACATCACTCGAGCTTCTGAGGAACTGTGGAAGCAGGTTGCAACAGCTGAGCGGAGATGGGGTACTCAATCCAAACACTGAGAACAACAAGGCCGAGCTGTCCACTTCTGAAACCATGAGGATTGCCAGCGCCAAATTTATCCAGTCATCTTCTGTGGCAGCCGTTGATCTTGCGCTGCCTCGCCATCCTTATGATTATCATTTCTCTTGCTCCTCAGAAGACGAGGTAAGGAACGTACAACTTGCCGAGATCCTCCTAGGTGCTGCTGAGAAAGTGGGATGTCAGCAGTTCGATGCAGCGAGCAAATTGCTCAACCAGTGTGATGAGTTATGCTGCAACACAGGTAATCCGGTAGAACGGGTAGTGTACTATATTTCTGAAGCCCTTAGAGAGAAGATTGATCGGGAAACGGGAAAAATCAGCATAAAGGGCCTGGGAAAGAAGATAAACCTCGATCTAGATGAAGACATCATGAGGCCAAGCCCTACGAAAATGTTGAATCACCAACTAGTCCCGTTCTCTCAGATACAGCAATTCTCCGCGATACAGACCATCATGGAGAACGTGGCGGAGGCTAAGAAAGTTCATGTGGTTGACTTCGGGATATGGAGTGGCGTCCAGTGGACGGTCCTAATGCAAGCCCTCGTGAATCAAAGTGAATGCTCCCTAGAGCTGTTGAAGATAACAGCCATAGGTACTTGTTCACAGCAAGTGATTGAGGACACAGGTAAAAGGCTGGAGACTTTCGCTCGACTGTTCAATGTACCGTTTTCTTTCAAAATAATCATGTTGCAGGACATGCTAGAACTCAAGGAGGATCTTTTTGATCTGGACAAGGAAGAATTCATTGTTGTCTATGCTCGGTTCTTCCTTAAGACGATGATTGCTCGGCCTGAGAGGCTCGAGTCTGTCATGAAAGTGATTAAAAAGCTAAACCCATGTGTGATGGTGGTCACCGAAGTCGAGTCAAACCACAACTCACCAGCTTTCACACATCGGTTCCCTGAAGTGCTTTTCTACTACAGTGCATACTTTGATTGTCTCGAAGAGTGTATGGAGCGAGATGATGAGAACAGAACAGTTCTTGAATCTGTGTACTTGGGCCAAGGGATTAGGACCATACTGGCTGCTGAAGGAGAGGAAAGGAATATTCGGAACATAAAAATCGATGTCTGGAGGGCGTTCTTCAGTCGGTTTGGAATGGTTGAGGTAGATTTGGGCATGGCATCACTATATCAAGCAAATTTGATGGTAAAGAAATTTCCTTGTGGAAGTTCTTGCACGCTTGACATGAATGGAAAATGCCTGATTATTGGGTGGAAGGGCACGCCTATTCATTCTCTTTCTGCATGGCAATTCAAATAACAAGTGTTTACAGTAGCGTGATCACATACTTGCTCCATACCTTTTTGCCATAACTTAATCCAGTTGCAAACTCTGTTTGATCATATTCTTCCAAGTGTTGGATAGGGAAACATATCTCGTTATATGATCAGAATGTTCTTGAGGCTGTTTTTACTCTGCTGGAAATGTGACAAGAGAGCTTATTTTGTTAGTGTACCTTTGGTTATGAGATTCTTTCCTCGAGATCTGCAGTATCATGACAAGATTGCAAGCTCCATGATATGTCACTTCCCAAACAATCCCAAGAGAAGTATGATATCGTGTTTCTTTCTTGTTCGTGTGTGATACCAGAAATGTTAAATCTTTTACTGATAATTTATGATTATGATGTGTGTTATCTACTGTAGTGTGCTAAGCGGGATCTTCCTTGTCTGAGTTCTACTTATTCTTACCTGTGTCGCAGATTGCTGTGAATTTGCATTTTAAATGTTGCATTGATCATGCTTTTAGTGTGGGTCAATTTCTGAAGGATTTGAGATATCACAGAAGATAGGGTTTTGCATAAGCTCTTTGTGTACATTATCATGGAAAAAATTAGGCTTTCAGTCGTCTGTCTTTGTTTCTTCTTTTGCCTTTACTGCACACTTGATCACCAGGATGCACATCGAATTTAGATGTAACCAAGGATAGAGTTGATGAACCCAAACTGTCACGAATCAAGGTAGTTCTTACCAAAAGAAGAATTTAATTGTTCGGATCAAGAATGCAATGATTTCCTTTAGGAGCATCTGCATATTCATTACAGTACCTATTAGTGTTCCACTTACTCTTTTCAACACCAGTTCTTATGATTCGACTTCCTACCAAATTCCATTCGTTCACATTGACTCCCTGAATATGTGCATGCACCGGCGGCGGCATGTGTGTTTGTGTGTGTGTGTGTAGAGTAGGAAATGATGGGTGAAAGCACTCCAAAATATCGTCAATGATGCCAAGTTACTGCACTGACTAATTGGTAATCAGGCTCAAGCAAATTAGTTATCAAGATCCATCAAGATGAGGGAAAAGATCATGACTTGGTAAGGAACAAAAGTTAGCATGCTGATCGTGAAGCAATTCACTTCTTTAAAGAATAGAAACACCTCTAGGCACTCCAGCAGGCAAGAGAATTTGAATTCTGAGCTTTGCACATGACTTGGAGGCGAATGAAGTGCAGCATATATCAAGCGAAACATCTTAAAGCTTCTAAATTAAAGGAATCCACCCAATTGGAAGACAGTTCTTGCTAGCATAGTGAGACTGGAATGAGTCATGCTTTGATCTGAAATGAGCATCTTAAGTGGTATCACCAATTCCCATCCAACTCCAAAATAGGCATACGAGATTCTAAACCTTAATGAACCCAGATGATTTCTTCAAGCACAGCTCTTTGACAATCAAACTGAGTGTAGACAGCCACACTTTTGACCCGGTCAAATATTGCAATTTATCTGCTTCATTTATATTTCACAAACACCTATTTTGATAGAATATGTCTAGGTTTTCACTTAACAACGATAGTAACCTTTAGCAACTAAGGAGTGCATGACAATCACTTGTTTCTGTTTTTAAAACAATTTTTCTATTTCAGACTTGTTTCTAGAATAGAAATCCGTTTAATAAAATTATTCAAATTTTCTATTTTTAAAATTGATTTTTCTTCCATAAATAGATTTGGAAAGAAATCAGAAGTAAAAACTTTATATTTCTCTATTTCTAGAAACAAAAAATGAGAAATGAAAATTCTTCTCATCATTCGTCAACCGATCCTTCATCCATCGCCGCCAACCACCGTCGTCCGGTTGCCGCCCGCCATCGCCCGGTCCTTCATTCGCCGCCACCCATCGGTCCCCGCCGCCATCCACTAGTCCGCCGCAATCCGAAACCGAAAAAAAGAAATTGTGTCGTTATCAAACGAATTTCTATTTTTAGAATAAAAATTTTGTGTTGTTATCAAACGATTATTTTTGCTTAAAAACTCTTCTAGAAATAGAAATAGAAAAATCTATTTCTCTTCCATAAGTCAATTTATGGCTAGAATGGTTATTATTCACCCCCTAAGGGGGTGCATGTTCAAACAATTTTTCTATTCCAAGCTTATTTCCGTAATAGAAATCCGTTTGATAAAATTATTTTATTTTTCTATTTTTGAAATAGATTTTTGTTCCAAAAATAGGTTTGAAATAGAAATTAAAAGTAAAAATTTTCTACTTTTATATTTCTAGAACATAAATGAAAAATAAAAATTATTCTCATCATTCATCCTTTCTACGAATCGGTCGTCCATCCATCGCCGCCAACTATCATTCGCCGATCACCGCCGCCCGGCCGCCACCACCGTGTCCACCGGTCGCTAGCCACCGCCGCCACCGCCCGCCGCTCGCCGCCGCAACCCGCCGCCACATCCGCCAATCACCGGCCGCCCGCTGGTCGCTCGCCAATCACCACCGCCCGCCGTCCGCCGGCCGCCACCGGTCGCCACCATCCGAAATGGAGAAATTTTGTATCATTATCAAACGAATTTCTCTTTTTAAAGTAGAAATTTTGTGCCGTTATCAAATAATATTTTTGCTTAGAAACTCATCTAGAAATAAAAATAAAAAATCTATTTCTCTTCCAAAATCAATTTCTGGCCAAAATGGTTATCATTCGCGCCCTAAATGCCCCTACTCAGATGCCAAGTTCAATCGGCTTCCTTCGGTCCTAAGTAACCGTTTCCTCTCTAGTTTTACCATTGCTAAATCGGAAAAGCTCCAGGTCATACTTGTCCTCCACCATGGCTCGCCGTTGAAAATCCTAACTGGATCTTTCCCGATCAACTCCGAACTCAAATCTAGAGGGTTGTGTCGATTACACGTGAGTGGTGATTTGGATTGTGAGAATGATGATATTTTCCTTTGCATTGGTTGGGCTAACTTAAGAGCTGGTATTGAGAAAAAAGTATGACCCAATTATCAATTGCTAGCAAAAATTTTAAGGTTATGTTTGTTTTGTGGAAAATAAATTATTTGGAAAATACTTTTTCAAAAAATAATTATTTGTATTGTTTACAAAAATAAATGAACAAAATATATTTTCATTGTCCATGAAAATGTTTTGGCACGAACTATTATCGATAATGAAGACATTTTTTAATTACTAATTATTTCAAGCAATATAAGAAATTATTTTTATGAAAATATTATTCAAATCATTCATTTTCTATAAAACAAGCTGAGCCTAAGCCATGCTCACTCTAGCATCAATATTTTAAATTTTCTATTATGTCGCTAAAAATCCTAAATTTTGCTTATCGTCTCATGAATATATCATTTTTTGTTATGTCATCAAAATCTCCAAATTTATATCGGTGTGATAAAAAAATGTACTATAAAATTTGGTTTTATATAACATATTCTTGCAAGACAAAAATAAAATAAAAAATAAAAAATCTTTTCTTGCGAATATAAGAAACTATATAAGAAACTATATAGACAAGACAAAAAATTTGGTTTTCGTTGAAATTTTTAAAATACAGTATGGAATATTGTTGAAGATAGAGAGAGTGAAACATAAAGTTTTGAAGGGTCAAAAAGAGAAGTAAATGCAAAGCAAATTTTCCTTAGTAAAATAGTAGCGGGAGGAAATTTCTGAGCTCAGCATAAACTGGGCATTCATTTTGATGGGTTATACTTGAATAGGCCTTTTTATATATTTGAAATTCTATCATCTAGTGATCACAGAGCCTGTCAATAATTTCATAATTTACATTTTATTTATGTGCTTGGGTAAGTTTCAAGGTAAAGATACCGTGAACCCTTGGCCTTATGTCCACAGTGGCCCTAATCTCTGATATCTAACACCACTCAATCTCTCATATCAAACCTCTTGGGCGATTCTCTAGCCGCGACATGTTTCTTCAGTATAAGGAGGGGTGTGTTTTCCTCTTTTTTTTCCCTTTATTGGAGACCAAACCTGTGATGAATGGCTTATAAATATAAACATCACTCCCAGCCACAACAGGGGGAGAGCATGTACAAAGTTTTCTTAGTAAGTTTCTATCATGTGATTATAAATAGCATCTCAAAACGAAAACAAGCATTTTGTCTGGTCTAGCCTTGCCTTGAGAGAGAGAGAGAGAGAGAGAAGAGAGAGAGAGAGAGAGAGAGAGAGAGAGGCCAAGGTACCTATTTGAGATAATCCAACTATCGATCCACAAATTCAATTTCCAGCTAAACCGAAGTCACATTTGTCTTTACCGACATTGAATCTATGTCAAAGTTGGCCGTCCTGTCAGGGCAATGTCCAAGGAAGCGATGAAGAGAAAGTGACCATGCCCATTTGAGACGATCCAACTATTGATCAATACATTCGATCTTAGGCTAAACCGAAGTCAAATTTGTTTTTACCAATATCGAATCTAGGTTGGGTTTCGCCGTCCTGTTGGAGTAGTGTCCGAGGAACCGACGAAGAGAAGTATATGAAAGTCCTTGCGATTTCGGACAATATTAAGCTTCGGAGCCATCTGTCCTTTTCCTTTTGGTTTGTTCTTTGATCCCTTTATTCTTTAAGACCCCAAAAATATATTATCCAATTTGGAAATATTTTCTCAAGTTAGAAAAATAATTAGCATTGACTTAGCAATGAAGGCGTGAAGATCATTATTGTGGCTTGAGTTCGGCAAGGCTTGTTCTCAGAAAGATTCCTTACCGAATTGTTTGAGGAACATTCATCCGAACTCCGGCAGGAAAACCTTGCAGGACAAATGTTAAGGTATTGCAATTCGGGTCAGCATTTCCAGTCCTTCAAGATGTTTTGTCTCTTCCTGTTGTTGCGGTTCCTGACGTTCGGCTTGTACACAAGGAAGGACTAGTTAGTTTAATGTCTGCAAGACGAAATGGCCATCGCATCATCATGGAATGCAAGTCGATTATCGATTCTTTGGTTCATGACCTTGATTGAGTTTGGCCCTCAAACGCGTCGTGATCTGAACTGTATATTGCAGCAGTGGTCTAACCCGTTGAGCCACACAAAATCTGCATGATATCACAGCAGACTCTAGAAGATCATACCATATGGGATGAAAAATTAGTCCAAAGACTTGAAGCATCGGAACATAAAGGATGTCTATTAGGGGCAACTTATTGATACAAAGAGCGGCCTCTAGAACTAATTATAATACTCACCTAGCTCTAATCATGTCCTATATTTTTCCCGGTTTTTATCTTCATGTTTTGCCTGGTTTTATCCATTGGCAAAGCGTGTCTGAGTTGCTGTCATAGCTGATTCAAATTTTTACAAAGAATGTATGTTCCAGCTCCATGACTTTTTACTCAGTTAATCTCATTCATTTTACCAAACGAAAACTGCTCATCAAACTATTTCTTGCCCCAATTTCTTCACGAAAACAAGTTTTAGGAGCAAAAACCGTTATTTTGAGACTCACAGAATACATAATTGTCATCGTGCGTGTTAAAGTATCACACATTATTTATGTATGGAGTTTCAATGAGCCTAATCAGGTGAAAATTTTAGGTCAGACATTTCAACACGATATCGAAACGAGGTTTTTATCCACAAGAAAATTTCGGATAGGAGGCCCTCATTTGTCAATTCTATGTGTCATTCTCATTCCGGTTTGCACATGAAATGGGCATTAAATTGTCTCATCTCACTTGTCTTTGTGGCTTGGTAAACCTTATGATCATGCAGTGTTGCTCTACCTATCAGCTTAGGTCTTCAATAGTTGATTATAGTCTCATAAAATTTCACGGTGCAAAAACCACACTGTTAAAATCCATTGCCTACTACGCGGCCTACTACACGGGTTGTCTCGTTAATGTCAAAATCCAGGCTAATGAAGTGACTATAAAGTTCTCATTAACTGAGAATCTTCCAAGTTTTTTTTTTTTTTTTAATAAATAAAAGACGTCTCAAAGGGAATCTTGACGTATAACATCAATGCTCTTGTGGCTTCTTGTTGTGTAGAGTACACAACACTATGCATCGTGTACAAGTATCAATATAATGTCACAGGTACAATGGGGCTGACAAACCGTGAGCAAAGTTTGCAGTTTTAGATGGCAAGTTCAGCGTCTGATTCTGCAGAACACAGCTTTTCCGGAGTGGAGGACAGGTTGAGTTCATCAAGCCAAAGCTACGGAAGAGTCATTGCAGGAGAAGGATTGCAAGTCCCATTTTCCGAAGCCGAGGATTTGGGAGAGTCCGAGGACATCAGCTCTTTTTCCGACTACGGAATTCATCACAGTGACTTGACAAGGAAGCAAGCTCATTTTTCAGAGAATCAGCAGCAAGAGCAGCTACAACAATCTTTTTCGGATTATGGGCTCCTCGATAATCTGCGATGCAATGCTGCCTCTCTGCCAGTCCAAACTTGTCTAGACGAAATCAAGAAGTTCGCTAGAATCTCAACCGAGTTGCAAGATATCGATGAGGCCAGGAAGGACAAGCCATTCCAGATTTCTATATCATCGCTTGAACTTCTGAGGCACAATGGAAGCGGATTTAAACATCTGGCCGGGGATGGGGTACTCAAGCCGCACACTGAGCACAGACATGCGGAGCTGTCAACTTCTGAAACCATGAGGATTGCTAGCGCCAAATATATCCAGTCGTCTTCTGGGGCAGGTGATGATCTTGCGCTGCCAGACGACTTCTCTTGCTTATCGGAAGACGAGATAAGGAACGTGCAACTTGCCGAGATCCTCCTAGCTGCTGCTGAGAAAGTGGGATGTCAGCAGTTTGATGCGGCAAGCATCTTGCTCGACCAGTGTGATGAGTTGTGCTGCAGCACAGGAAATCCGGTGGAACGGGTCGTGTACTATTTTTCTGAAGCACTTAGGGAGAAGATTGATCGCAAAACGGGGAGAATCAGCATAAGGGGCCTGGGAAAGAGGATGACCCTCGATATAGTTGAAGACAGCATGAGGCTGAGCCTTCCAATCATCGCATATTACCAACTAGTCCCGTTCTCTCAGATCCAGCAATTCTCCGCGATACAGACCATCGTGGAGAACGTGGCTGACGCTAAGAAAGTTCATGTGGTTGACTTCCGAATGCGGACCGGCATCCAATGGATGGTCCTAATGCAAGCCCTCGTGGCTCGACGTGAACACTCCCTTGAGCTGTTGAAGATAACAGCCATAGGTACTTGTTCGCAGCAAGTGATCAAGGACACAGGTAAAAGGCTGGAGACTTTTGCTCGACTGTTCCATGTGCCATTTTCTTTCAAAGTAATCATGTTGCAGGACATGCTAGAGCTCAAGGAGGATCTTTTCGATCTGGATGGGGAAGAATCCATTGTCATCTGTGCTCAATTCCTCCTTAAAAGGATGATTCCTTGGCCCGAGAGGCTTGAGTCCGTCATGAAAGTGATTAAAAAGTTAAACCCATGTGTGATGGTGGTTGTCGAAGTCGAGTCAAACCACAACTCACCAGATTTCACAAATCGGTTCGCCGAAGTGCTCTTCTTCTGTAGTGCGTACTTTGACTGTCTTGAAGAGTGCATGGAACGAGATGATGAGAACAGAACATTTCTCGAATCTGTGTACTTTGGCCAAGGAATTAGGATCACACTGGCTGCTGAAGGAGAGGAAAGGACTATTCGGGACGTAAAAATCGATGTCTGGAGGGCATTCTTCAGTCGGTTTGGAATGATTGAGGTAGATTTGGGCATGGCATCGCTATATCAAGCAGAGTTGATGGCAAAAAAATTTCCATGTGGAAGTTCTTGCACGCTTGACATGAATGGAAAATGCCTGATTATCGGGTGGAAGGGCACGCCTCTTTTTTCTCTTTCTGCTTGGCAATTCGAATAACTAGTGTTTGCAGGGGTGCGTTTTGCATACTTGCTTAGTACTTTTTTGCCGTTGCTTAATCCGGCGACAAACCCATTTTTATAACCTTTGCTCATATTCTTGCAAGTGTGAGGTGGTGAACATATCCTGTTGAGCAATCAGAATGTTGGCTTGGCTGTTTTACTCTGTTCGCATGTGATAAGAGAGCTTCCTATGTTAGCCTTATCTTCGGTTGGAGATTCCTTCTTCAAGGTGTGCAGTACCATGACAAGATCGCAATCTCCATGATATGTCACTTCCCAAACAATCCCGAGAGAAGTATGATATCATGTTTATTTCTTGTTCATGTGCAGTACCAGAAAATGAAATATTTTTTACTGATAATATATGATTATTATGTGTGTTATCCACTGTTGTGGATGATCTGCGAGTGTCTTTGCAGTCTGAATTTCCTGTAATAGCTACCCGTGTTGCAGATGTAGCTGTGTATTTTCCTTTTTATATGTTCCATTAATCATGCTCTTACTGTGGGTCAATTTCTGAACTGTTTGAGATGTCACAGAAGATTGCAGTCAGCATGGATAATTTCTACCCTTGCTGCAGATGGAGCTTTGTATTGTGCCTTTTTATATGTTCCATTAATCATGCTTCTAGTGTGGGTCAATTTCTGAATGGTTTGAGATATCATGGAAGATTGCAGTCAGCATGCTGACCCTGAAGCAATTCACTTCTTTAAAGAGCAGAAACACATCTAGATACTACAGCAGGCGAGAGAATTTGAGTTCTGAGATTTGCACACGACACTGAAGCGACATGAAGTGCATCATAAATGAAGTGAAACATCTTAAAGCTTTTGATTTTAAGCAATTCACACAATTGGAAGACATTTCTTGCTGGCATAGTAAGACTGGAGTAAGTCCTACTTCGATCTGAAATGGAGATCGTAAGTGGTGTAACCAGTTTCCCATTTAAGCCCAACTACTGTGAAGAAAACAGCCATAATTGTCGCTCAATGAAGTAAAAATGTAGTCTATTCTGAAAGAAGCATATGAGATTCTAATTCTTAATGAACCCAGATGATATCTTCAAGCTCATCTCTTCGACAGATTAAACTGAATGTACATCATTTCCAAGATGGAAAATACAGTGTAGCTGTGGCTTCTCGAGGTAGATAATGTTGGTCATCTTCTCTAAATTCATGGACAATGTTGCCAGGTTTCAGGACGTTGCCTCAAAACATGAGAACATCTTCTACCTATAATTCCATTTCTAGTCTGTCACCTGGATAGGCCTCCCATGCTTCTTATATCCACAATGGCCGAGTTCACAGCCTCGTCAATCGGGCAAAACACCAAAAGGACTTCAAATCCACAAAGATCCCGAGATTCGACAGCCAGAGTAGAGTGATCTTTTGCTGCTGTTGATTCCCAGTGCAAAATTTTTCAGTAATTTCAGTAGGAACCTCCAGTAATGACCATCATCAACTTTGAATGCGGTCCCTGTACATAATCTCTTCAGCTTATCGTCAAATGGCCATTGCTGTTTTTCCTTCTCAATGCTGGACTGCTACCGCTTGCCAAGCTCGACCAGCTTCCTTCAGTTGCAAGTTACCCTTTTTCACACGAGCCTCACCGTCGCTAAACCGGAAAATCTCTTCGGGATTTCGCCAATCCTCCACCTTATGATCGGCAACCGGCTTGTTCAGAATTCCACTACCAAGTCATTCGGAACACTTGATTTGAGCTAAAGTTCTTACTTTTGTGGTCCACGATACAATCTTGATGCTTGATGGTTCTAAATTTCCAAAACAAAGAAAAAAGGGACTCAACAGGAACCAAAATCGTTTCGGTCAAACTTCATATAACACTAGTACCATCTAACGGCCACAATAGAGTGATATGCATCCGATCGGGTCAAATCACTGATCATATGATTTTCACGTGAGATTCACCCGATCCATCGGCTGGCAAGCAACCGAGCTCAAGGGTGCAGACTATGCAAGCATTGCTAAAAAGAAGGAAAGGATAAAACGGTGCAGATTGCCACGTACGTGCCAGCAAATCCGTACCGCCCGAGCACCAAGCGGTCCGAAAAGCCTTAAAAAATCCAATTTTTTTTCAGACGGGCAAGTCAAAGGGAAGCTGAGAGACTGGCTGAGAAGTCATGGAGGCGGCGCTGGAGCAACTGGCGGAGGTGGAGGGGACGACGGCGACGTGGCTGAAGAAGCACCGCCTGGTGTACACGGCGGCCACCAGGCACCCTTTCATCCTCTGCATCCGAGATGGGTCCATCGACCTCAACTCCTTCAAGCGATGGCTGGTACGGTCGCGTTCGCGCCTCTTCGTTTGCTTCGTCTCTGCAGAAATCGCTTCGTCCTCTGTTTTATCTCGAATACCCACTTGTAACCATCCATCCATTCATTCGTTCATGCGTTGGTGATGCTCTGACTTTGAGCTTCTGGGTTGGGTTTTCTTGATAATTTGCTGATGAATGTCTGGTGAGGCGAAAGATGTGAGCTTTTGGCGTTCTTGGGACGGGAATTGTATGTGCAGAGAGGTGTGATAGTTTGAACAAGTCAGTGGAATTTTCGAAGATTAGGCGAAAATCGTGCTTACCATGGATACTGGATGATTCGGATTGTATGTGCTGATGATTCTTTTTTTGTTAGACTTCGGGTTAGGATTGTGTGTGCTCTGTTAAATAGCAGAGGAATTGCGAGACGTCTCCGATTTCACAAGCAATGAGGAAACGGTGGGGACTTGTTTCGACATGAGTCGTCACTAGAGCTAGGCGGCCTGACCCGATTGTCAATTCGGTGTCAATTGTTGACATCGGGATGGACATGCGGCTCTGTAGCCGAGCCTGTTTAAGCTCTGCTTTTGGAACAAACAGTTGCAGAATCAAATTTGGGGAAGTGTTTGATTTTCAAGAAAGAACATGAAAAGATCTTAATTTCAATTTTCATCCTGATCTGTCGGTACTTAGCTGTTATATAGTGGCTTTTCGTTGCTTAAAACCAGACAATAATGGGACTGTCTGTGAGAATTTGTAATGTGAGACTTGAGAATCTTGAGGCAATCCAAATGCACCACGATCTGCATTTGTTCTAATGCGAGACTTTGGATCAAGAATTGCTCGTTAGAGTTCATTTTCTTGTGAAGTTCTGCTGATTCACGGAACAAAACGAATACCAACTTGATGAAGTTGCAGATCTCAAGCACAGTTGCTGTGTTTCCTTGACATTTACTTGTTTTCTTGAAAAACTTACTAAATTTGTGAACTGGATTGAAAAACAAAATTGCAGGGACAGGATTACTTGTTTGTTAGAGCTTTTGTTCCTTTCGTATCAAGCGTGCTGCTGAAGGCTTGCCGCGAGTCCGACAATAACTCCGACATGGAAGTCTTTCTAAGTGGCTTGGCTGCTCTGAACGACGAGATCGAATGGTTCAAGAAAGAAGCCTCCAAGTGGGGTGTTGTGCTATCTTCCATTGCCCCTCAGAAGGTGAACGAAGACTACTGCAGGTGAGTCATTGCGCCAAACACTATCGGGCCTCGAAATTAAGAGCTCGCGAGATCTACAGCGTGATTTTCACATGTCACTACAACAGGTTTCTGGAGAGTCTGATGGGACCGGACGTCGAGTACACGGTGGCGATAACCGCGCTCTGGGCTATTGAGCTGGTCTACCAACAGAGCTTTGCTCACTGCCTCGCGGAGGGCTCCAGGACTCCCCCAGAGCTAGCCGAGACGTGCCAGAGATGGGGGAACGAAGGCTTCGGCCAGTACTGCCGGTCGCTGCAGAAGATCACAGACCGCCGGTTGCTGAGGGCCACCAGCGAGGAGCTCAAGAAGGCCGAGGCCACGCTGCTGCGCGTGCTCGAGCACGAAGTGGAGTTTTGGAACATGAGCCAGGGATGAAACCAAACCATGTATGTGGCTCTTCCACAGCTTTCAAAGGGCGTGGCCCTGGATGTTGATCGATCTTGTACGTGTTTGTGGACTGTTGTGCGATCACGTTCGGTGTGGTGGGAGTTTTGTCTTAGCGTCCTGTGCGTTCAATGCATCATGCTAATTTCTCTTTTATATCTACTAAGTTAAGAAGCAGAAGCCAATATAGTCACGGGGCTTTGAAGCTTAAGGCAGTCGTTTTATAGAACTTTGTGCAGATCTGGTCATCAAGTGTGGCTGTAGTTTAGTGGTAAGAATTCCACGTTGTGGCCGTGGAGACCTGGGCTCGAATCCCAGCAGCCACAACTCCTAAATACTTCTTTTTAAATACCACAAAAAACGAATGTTTTTTTTCCATTAAAATCCCTGAATTTGTCTATTGTTACATATATAATCTATATTCTTTTTTATCATTATATTAATGTAATAAATATTTTCAAGATGAAATTAAAATAGAGGATATATTACATAATTTCTCAACTTAATTTTTTTTAATACTACAAAAAAAATATTATAAAGTAAAAAATTCTGAATTCTTTTCTGTCATTAAAACCCCATAAATACCTCAAATTCATTTTGTCAAAATTTGTGATATATATATATATATTCGAAGTGAAATTAAAATAGCAGGTATATATGTTAGATATATATAAGTTTGGAATTTAAAGTGACAAAAAAAATTGATGGTACGAAAAGATATTTTGGATATTTGTACAGAGTAGGTATAATTCAAGATAAGTTTGGTGGCATTTGCTACGTTTTTTATTTGGTCAATGAAGTCTCAAACTTTTACCATATCCTTAAAGCAACATATACTTTTATTTCACCAAGCAAGAGGAACAAATTCCACAGCTCTTGAAGTTTACAACGCAAACCAAAGGGATCCTCTTTTATTTCAGATCTTCTGGGAGATGCAAAGCTCCACACCTACTTCTCACATGTCACTTTTGAGGGGACCTCTGACATTGTCATAGACATCCCAAATCCTTCCCTGTGCAAAGCTGAGCGGGTACTTAGGCTGCTTGTTGGGGAAGAAGAGCCCGAAGTGCTTCTCCAGCTCCGGCTGCTTCTGGTTCTCGTCGAACAAGGCGAATATGTAGGTCTCGATCGCCCCGTTCGGCCTCTTCGGCGTGCCGCCCTTCACGTGCTTGATCAGATTCCCGTTGTACGTCCTCGCGTTGTCGACCGTCGCAGCGAACGCGCCCGCGGATGGCCAGCCGCTCTCCGAGACCACCACCCGGAGGGCAGCCCCGCCGGCCCTCTCGAGTGCGGAGTACAGCGCATCCAGCATCGCGTCAAACAGGTTCCGGTACTCATGGGCTCCATCTCGGACGACGACCGACGGCGAGGTGAATAGAGCGTAGGGCAGGCTGATGTCTCTAGGGTTGCCGACGTAGCTGAAGTAGGTGTAGATGTTGGCTAGCAATGGAGAGTTGTTGTTCACCAGGAAGCTGATGATCGGGTCCAGGTAGGCCCTCACGTCCCCTCGGAATGCACCTTGGGATGGAGGGTAGGAGTTCCCGATCAGGGTCATGTCGATGGCGGTCGAGACCTTGATCTGGTTCTGCAGGCCGGACGATCTGAGCGCGGCCTCTATGTTCCTCATCGCGGGGAGGACAAACCCGGCGAACTGCGCAGTGCCTCCGTTGACGGGGCTCACCTCGTTGCCGACGGCGATGTAGCGGAACCTGACGCCTGGCGAGTAGTTCTTCACGTTCCTCTGCACCCACGAGTTCGCGTTGGCGGGGTTGGAAGCCAGGGCCTGGAGTTCCGAGTTGGGGACGCCGAGGATGAGCTCGATGTTCGAGCCTCTCAGGGCTTGTAGAGCTGCTTGGTTAGGGTCGTAGAGCCTCATCTGCGTGATGCCGCGGGACTTGTAGAGGGCGACGACTTCCGACGCCGGCGGCAGGTTGTTCCCGAGCATCCCATAGCAAACTCCTACGGATTGCACACCTGTTTGCAGAATCCAAAAGCTTAGCTTCTGTTAGAGGAAATACAGACGACAGAGTTTCAACGCATATGATAGCATCGTCGCCGTACCTGCCGCGCAAAGGCTGGCGATCAGAAGTCCCAGGAAACACACGGCCGGAGCCAAGAGGCGACCGCTCGCCATGGAGATGATTTTAGCCATGTGAAGAGATAGGAAGAAGGGCAAGGAAGAGACGAAGGATGATGGATT
This sequence comes from Eucalyptus marginata, assembly GCA_014182565.1. NCBI lineage: Eukaryota > Viridiplantae > Streptophyta > Magnoliopsida > Myrtales > Myrtaceae > Eucalyptus > Eucalyptus marginata. Next base: position 6,226,177 of record CM024585.1, read on the forward strand.
ATGGTCTGAACTAGAACTCCTGAAACTCTTTATTTATAAGGAGCCAAATCACCGTATCGGCCTAGTCGTCTGAGATGATTGTTCTTAGCAAGGAAGTCGAAAAATTCCACAGCTTTGACTGGTTCAAGCCATGCTTATCTTCTTCCCCCCATCTTTTTTACACTTTCCAAGCCAATTGATTCACGCACGTCGCTCTCGCGTTATCTGGATACGGACTGGTGGGATCGAATTTGATTATGCAGAAACAGACATCGCGAGCGAGTTGACGTCGTTAAACAATCGCCCTCTTTCCAGGACGGTGGAGACATGCCAACCCCTAGAGCCGCCTAGGAGGGTTCCCTCATGCACGTTGCGTTCTAGGGTTCACTGGTCTACCTTGTCACCTCCATCTACCGTCCCCTTTTTTGACGCAATCTCACCTATTTAGGTCCCAATTGTGACAATATTGTGCACGATTTTATTCTTCTAGGTTCACTAGACCCAAACAAAAATGCGATTAGGTTTATTCCTGCCCCATGTCATCATAAAGTGGAAGCCGCATCTTAGTCAAGCCCTCTCTGTTCCGGAAATTACTCTAGCCCTTATCGGATCGAATCGTCACATTTATAGAAAAAGATGATCCGATGAACCCGAAAAATGACGTGATGAGCCCGGCAATGGCACCGCACGACACCTTGTTTTTTTTCGTGTGTTGGGTGATGATACGAAGTCTCTGCAATGAAAAGTGGGAGGAAAGTGGGGCTGCGGATCGCTTTGAAGAAGAGTCAAAACACGTGCTGGTGTTTGCGTATGAATTCGCTTGGCTCCATATTCATTACTGCGATCCGGGGTGGCGGATGGAACGGTGGCGACATGACAGCATTGGATGTTGACGTTTGGACAAGTCAAAGATTGAAAAGGGCATCTCAAACGGGATAATCGAATCTTCCCCTATACTATTAAAAAAAATGATAAGCTTAGATGTAGAGAAAATAAATTCTAAATTGGTATGATACCAAAAATAACAAAAAATCTAGAACTTACACAAGTGAGAATCCTCAACTCCCGTCCAATATCCCATAAAATAATATACATTTTGGCCGACACCTAAATTTTTACCCAAAATCATTTCCAAAAAATGGGAACGTGTTTTCCACAAAATATTTCAAGTTAAATTTTTGCATATAGTGTTTTAAATGGAAGATATGTTTACTTAAAAAAATTGAAAATATATAAAAAAAAAGATTAAAAGAAAAAGAAAAGAAAAAAAGTTGGGGCCAATGATCTAAATGTGACTAGCCAAGCCCAGGAGGTTAGATTGGAATTCAAATGGCAAATTAGGGCCAAAATACAATTTCCAAAAGTTGAGGGACCAATTCGCAAATTTTACAAAATTTTGCCCGAGCCCTTAAATCATCATCTTGGTCATCAATTAAGTTGAAATTGAACTTGGGCCAACTCAAATCAATCAAATCGGGCGAAAAGAACCAAATTTGCATTGAAATGGGTATTTTCGGATAAGAAAATGGCCAATTTTGAGGGACTTTCTTGCAAAATTGAGTGAGTACAATTGCGAAAAATGACCAAGATCTTAAACTACTATACATGAGATTGTTAATTGATCAAAAAATGCAGCCAAATTGATGGATTAAAGCATTCAAATGAGCTACCAAAACCCAGCCCACGGTTTGGTCTCAATTCGGAGCTGCTAAGTAAGCAACTTGGTGGCCCCACCATATCCTCCTCAACTGCCCAACCAGCCCGATCTCTGCACATGATGGAAGACCATTATTGGCACTGCAAGTGGACAAACATTGGTAAGGGATAAACTGCTGAAGGCACAGGAAAATCGCACCAAATCCGGACACTCAACAGCTGCAAAAGTTGGAAAAATTGTCAGAGAGTGGGTGAACTAGCTCAGTTGGCCGGCTTGGTAGGTGGACAAAAAGCCGACCAAGAGATTGATGAATTGGGTGGATAACATCTAAGAATCATGCTCTTTTGAGGCACGAAAGAGAGGAGACGAGAGGGAGAGGGGAGAGCTCGGAATCATTCCCCAAAAGACACCTTCAGAAGCAACTCCAGAAAGCAAAAAACCCAGAAATTCCAGATCAACCTTCAGAGAGAAAAGTGAAATTTTCACAAACTTGCAGCCAAAATTAGCCAAAACCTTAAACTAGAGAGTGAAAATTCACTCAAAGATCTTTCCAACCATAGGTCGCACATCTCAAATGGAGATTGGGAAGGCCTCCTAAAGCCTCCCGAAAACTCCCCTCCTGGCAGGCCAAAGAAAGTCTGAATTTTTCCAGGTGTTGAGCCCGTTTGGTCACAAGTGAAAGAAAGCGAGTGTTTTTGAGAAAGTTGAGAGACAAATAAGGAAAACCATGAGTTCAAAACCAAACTAGAATATATATATAGTTTTGTTTGGTGTTTATTTTTCCAACAACAAAAGTCACGGAGTCTAATTTGGAGACAAGCTAAAACCTTCCTTGTCAGTTCTTTTTTCTGCAAATCTCATTTCCAGTTTGAATGAGCCAACTTCCACGTGCCTCCCGAGGATAAGTTCTTGGTTTCCTCGGCCAAGAACCACTTGCTAAAGAAACTAGGAAGCAAGGTAAGTATCTTAGATGTATTTTTGTTATGTTTTGAACATGTTTTAATAGTGAAAAATCAAGAGGAAAACTAGTCCAAGAAACTGATCTTGAGGCTGGAATTTTTCTAGATGTTGAAATCTCTTCAAGACTTTTGCATGTATGCTTCTTGGAGAGGTCGTTTTGATGTGTTAAGTTGGTCATTCTCTATGATGTTTATTGCATTTGAAAGCCCATGCTACGTACTTTCACTCGGATCAAGTAATGTGTCCCATAGATCTTGCATGTGATAAGTGTCGGGGCTTGAATATGGGCATGCAACCTGTTTGCTTAACTTGGGTTCAAACCTAGATTTACAAACTCAGCTCAAACTCGCATATTTGAGACCGATTTCAACTTAGTTCTCTTGTGTTTTAAGCTATGATTTTTGTCTAATCTTGCTCTTTGCATATGGTAATATAATCTTGATACTTTAGTTTCACATGAGATTGCTTATGAGTTGAGATTGAAGGCCGCAAACATGGCCCGAGAAAGCTGGTTTGGGGTGATTTGATGCTCTCCAAATGTTCGACGAAATGCGCAAACCAAGTTTCGATCTTGAAACAGTCGATTTGAGCTCGGTTATTGTTATATTCATGTGCTGTGTTGTTCAATGTTAGCATATATCGATTTAGGAAATTATTATTTTTATTTTTAAAAAAAAAAAAGAAAATCCAAAAATCCAAAAATTTCAAAAAAATATGAAAGTGATAGATGGCATCAAATTAAGGCAAAAATGACATCTATGAAATTTTCTCAATTTTAAAAGGTCATTTTCCTAATTTAATGATATTTTGGTATTTTATGATCATTTTTGTAAATAATCAATTTTGCATAGATTAAAATCATCTAGAGTAATTTCATGCATGTTTAAATTTCCATTTCGCTCACGGTCCTATCCCGGAGCGTGATAACAAGACCATGTAATATTATTTGGCCGACTTGTATCGGGTCTTTCGTTTCCGCATTACTTTCAAGTCATTTCAATTTCTTGGATATTTACTTGTGCACCGCTTTTCATTAATTTGAGTGTAAATTTCTCTTCTAAATTATGTTAGGATTGGTGTAGACATTAAGGAAAACAAACCTACCAAAAAAAAAAAAAAACATTTGCATGGACGCTTAGCGGTTTTATAAGGATTATAATTGGTAATTAAGATTGTGTGGCCATTTAGATGAACAATCTTTCAAGTTAGTGGTACCGTAAGGGCGCTAATAGAAACATTAGCGTAAACTAGTCCCGATTCCTAAAAATCTCTGGTTACGTAGGAATCGAGACAACACTCCCGTGCCTTGATTGGTTTATAGCCGACCCCAATAAGCTAGTGGCGACTCCTAAAATTATACGGGTTGTTAAGAAATTAAAAAAAAAAAAAAAACAAAAACAAACAAAAACAAAAACAAAAACAAAATCAACGCCACGCGAGGTATGGGCTTGGGAGAGCCCGCGACTAATTTAGGGCCATTGGCCGCCTTTTTAGGCAAATACCCCTAAACCTTCTTCCTTTTCCCGGACGGAAAAAAAAAAAAAAAAAAAAAAAAAAAAAAAAAAAAAGAGGTCGTGACACACATGTCTAATATCCCGTGAAATAAATTGAGGAAAATTATCCAAAAATCATAAATCTACTATACTTTTTATCAATTCAACCTTAAATATTTCAATTATACCGATTGAGTCATAAGCATATTCATGTTTTGTCAATTGAGTCTATACAGTTATGTTTTCCAATTAAGTCCATACTACAAATTTGAACTTGAAATAGCTAATGTGAATGCCAATAGTGCTACATAAAATGGTTGGTATTGATGTAAATAATTTTTTATAACTTTTTTAAAAAAATCTTTTTATTTTTTCCTTTTTCTTTTTTATATTTTCCTCTCTTTTTTTTTTTATTGACAAGGGTCAACCATCCCTTGCCTGTGACCGGCAAAGATTGGCCAGTGAGATCAGTCGATGACCCTCACCGACCACAGACAAGGGCTAGTGACCCTCATCAGCAATTGGGTGAGGTCACCCATGGCCCTCGCCCAGTGGCCCACGAGGCAATTAGCCCTTGACTATGATTGTCTAAAGGTTGGCCAGTGGCCCTTGCTAGGCTTCGAAGAGAAAAAGTAAACAAATAAAAGAAAAAATAATAGGTAATAAAAAAATTCAAATCTAAAAAAATTTATAAAATTGTAGACGTAAGTGCCAATGTGCCACATGTGACGGCCAATATTCATATAAGCGATTTCCGGCTACAATTAGACTAAAATGGTAAAATTATAAGGTTTAAGATTAAATTGACCAAAATATAATAGACTTGACATTTATTTGACAATTTTCCCAAATAATTTGCTAAAACGTGGCAAACAATTTGGATGATCGGCTTATAACATGAATCTAACATGAAAATTTAATATAAATAAATTTAACATGGATCTAACATGGGAATTTTCTCTTAAAGGAAGTTGGAAAACCAAATCTGAGAAAATATTGGATGGGCCTTACTAACATGATAATCTTTAATGTTACAATAAGAACAACATTTTATTGTGAATCCTAAATTTTTGAAGAAATGGATCCACAACAATTTATAATTATCTATTACTTTGTTTTTAGTGATTAAGAATAGACCGTTATTTTCAATATATGTTAAAGATTATTACAAGATCATTTCTCCAAAATGAAAGATTAGTTGATGTGCTTATGGAGAGATTCTCCATATATGCTTAAATCACTTACCGGGTTCGGTTCCACATGGATTGCTTTGTAATTAAGGCACCGTTCATGTTCTCTTTTATCGATTATAAAAGTGGACAGACGAAAGCAAATTTCATGACATGAACTATTATCGAGCTAACAAAAAGAAAATCTCATCAACTAATCATTTCAAGTAAATGAAAAAACCGATTCTCTATGTCCTATCGTGATTATTAGGTAAAAAAGAAGATGTCGAAAACACCACCATCACATGGCATGAATCAGTAACTCCCTAACTGCTGCTGCTGCTTCTTCAAATGCTACTCTAATCCAAATCGGAATCAAAATCAGAATCGAAATCAGAATCGGAATAGAAAGCATACAACGGACTGCGCCGGCGCTGCATCTCTCCGGCCGAATCGGATGAGGAACTGTCGCTTGAGCTCGAACCCGAACTAATCATCTCCGGAACCGGTCGGATCGTCGGGACGGAGGACGGTGACTTGTACTGAACGAATCCATGCTGCATTGTCCCTTCCTCCGGATCAGACGAGGATGTTTCGGTCGAGCTGTCCTCGGTTGACAATAATTCCAAGGCTGCGTGAGGACCGGACGGCTCCGACCTCGTCAAGCTGTGCTGAACAGGAATCTGTCGCCGAGTCTGTTCACCCGTGTCGGACGAGGAGTCGTCGGTTGAGCTACTCTCCTCCGAAGCTGATTCGGAATCAGACGGTTGGCAGGACGAGCAGTCCCGCCTGCACCTCTTGCTCGAGCTAATCTCCGTGGGAGAGGGTTCGCCCGATCCCGAGTCGCCGGTGCTATAAGAATCGGTGCTGGATTCGGATTGCTGCTTCCTTTTACTCCCCCTGTGGCGCCCGGCAGTCTTCTCTTCCCGCCCTTCGGCCATCTCTTTCTTGCGGCGCTCCTCCCCCGTCTTCTCTCTTCCTCGTCGTCGTCAACGCCGGGATTGCTCAGTTCACACAGATTCCAGGTTTTTAAGCAGTCGGGTCATCGATGATCTAGGCGAGACACGAGACACGATACGACAATGTCGAAAAATTCCGGACATGCAAACATGAAATTCGAACGATCGCGACCGACACGAACAGAATCATATGAACAGACAGTAAACGAAGATTGGGTTGCATACAAAAAACATAATTTTTTGCTAAAATTCAAGTATTTATAGAACTTACCTCCATTGAATATTCTGGTTAATCTTCAATCCTGATGGGGAGCTTCTGAGAAGAGGACGAGAGCTCAATCAACTTATGTTCACCAGCCTTCAAATTTATACACGAAATTCAAATTAGAGATCACGCATGTTGATAGAACTAGTAAATCTTAATCGCGTTGTTAATTAAAAGATAAAATAGTAATTCAAAAAAGGGTATGTATAACTTCCCTTTATCTCTCGTGGATTCTGAAATCTGAATGCGAAAAATAGGTATTGCTAACCCTAGAAACAATTTATATTCCTTTCCTCAAATCACACATAAATCACGGTTTTCCTTCTCCAATAATAATTAGCAAAAGAGTACATGCATTTCCTGGGTAACATTGATGAATTAAATATTTGGGAAAGTATTTTATTAAAGATTGCTCCAATTTGAGAGATGATGAATTCAATCTTTCTAGATTTAACTCGCAAAATAACATTAAAACCTTTTAAGTTTGAATAATGGCAGAGATTTAAGGGATCATGGTGTGAAGTGTTAGATGTTCGATTTATTTATAAATTATGATCTCATCCCAGATTTTTCATTGAAATTTAAACTCATAGTTTGATGTTAAAAATGTCTTTTCATTAAACTTTTTTCTTAATAAAACACATTTATCATAAATTCCATGAAAATGGTGAATCATAATCGTATTGTAATTCAAAAGTAAAATGATCTCTACCACTTTAAATCATGATTTCTTCAATCTCTAACACTTTCCAAAATTTAAATATATACCCTTCTTATCTATGGTAAGTTAAAACTTTCTTAGTCCACACAAATCTATACTCATCTCTCAAATTAGAGCCAAATCTTTTGAAAAAGCAAATCTTAATCGCCGTTTGTTTCATAGAAGATATGACATTTCAGGAAAATGTTTTTCACGAGGCCATTTTTCTAGGAAACTGACAATATTTTTCCGATATTTGGCTGAAACCTAAAAATAACTAGAAAATATTTTTCGCTATTTGATATAGAAAATCTAATTTGATTTAAGAAACCAAAATATTCGGATTTTTTTTCTTTTTTCTTTCTTTTTATTTTTCTTCTTCCTTGGATGGTTGCCAGCCATAGCTATAGCCAATTACCAGTCACGGGTCAAGGACGAGCTCACCCAAGAGGCTTGAGCTCCCCAAGGCCAGGCGAGCTCATCCCTCTCTTGTTGACGTGGCCAGCTACCAACAAAAGGAGAAATAAAAATGAAAGAAAAGAAAATAAGAAAATAATTAAAATTCTGAGTTTTTTAAAAGGAAATAAAAAAGAAAAATGAGAAGGAAAAATAATTAAAATGAGTGCATCTAAGAGAACGTGCGGTGAAAAAGATGAGAGAAAATTATTCTCTCCACTTTTGAAGTTGATAGAAAATAATTTTCTTGAATAGTTTCTTTTCAATAAAACGCTGGAAAATTCAAAAAAAAAAAAAATCTCTGTAAGTTGTTTTTTGTGAAAATCCTCCACTTCTTATCGTAATTAAGTTTATTTCTTAAAGCGGGCTTCAAAATATTTTATGTTTTCTTCCCAAATGCATAAGTATCTTTCTTTTAGTTTCTGCGTTTGCACAAAGTAAAACAGCAATGAGGGTGTGAAAATTCAAATTTCACATATTGATGGTGAAAACTATATTTCAATGAGAGTCAAAGATAATTTGCAATCCCCATGAGCCTCTCATCCTAAATTAAAAATCAAAATCTTTACATTATTCTAAAGCTAAATCTAAATTTAAATCACGCACATCCTACAACAAGTAGTTAGTTTCCTGAGCTCATGCGGTTGCGTATAAAGACACAATCCAGTTCAATTTTTGCGGTTCCAATCTCCATTTGGCAAGGCCATGCCTATATCCCACCACAATGCAAGTAAAAAGCCCATGATTGATATACACGTATGCACTAGGCCGGAGCAGCAAAGTCCTCCATTCACGGACAAGATCAGCCACTGACTTTGTGTCTATTGTGCAAATTATGAGTCCATTTTAACGGGCAATAGTAGGAGTGGGCATTGAAACTGGACCAACCCGGTCGCTTTTGAACTGTCCCGATTGCCGTTTCCTAAGATTTGAAACCAATGATTATTCGTCAAATTCCAAATGCGGACCTAACCACCTGGACCACACCGATATTTTTTTTTTTATTAGCAAGTTAATGATACTTAATCATATTTTATCACACCTTTAATGTCTTTCCATCGTTATTTCATTGATCAAAGATCCAAAACAGTGAAAACGCTATAAAATAGTGTTCACACCATGCAACAACACTTGCAACCTTGCAAGAATTAACAAGAAAAAAAAAAATAAAGATATCACCGCCGATTCCTAAACCCAACCAGGAACCAAACCCGACTGATGGATCCTGGGACCGATTCCACGATTTGAGAACCGACCCTTCTACATTCCGGGGTGAAACCAATCATCCCTTGGCAATAGACTAGTAGTAAAAGACTACTGTTCATCAAAGGAAAAGTAACACCAAACGGTAGATTACAGCAATGCCTGGAACTTTCTCGTGGTTCCAGCTATAAAGGTAAATTACTATATCAGAAGTTGAAAAATATCATGGTCACAGTACATATATATGCCATCATCTGTCTAGTAGTATGCTTTTGCTTCTGATAAACTACTGAAACGATACTTTTATCATCACATGCTCAAAGATCAATGCTCTGTATTCATACATGTCCAAACACACTCGGGAACTTCATGGGAATTCAATGAAGCAATTCAAGAGAAGTCAACACAATGAGGAGAGAAGATAGCAGGGGACTAAATGTTTGATAAGACGATCCAAAAAGGTTGGTAGGAGAAGAAACTGACTGGTGTCAATGGAAAGATTGCACAATCAATCAGACAAACTCCTGCTGATCAAGTAATCTAGAAAAGTTCACGACACTATATAGAATATGATCTAATGGTATAAAAGGAAGTCATCTAGCCTATGTCATTAAGTAGAACTAACAGAGAATATGCCACACCAGCAAACACAATGTCAACAATATCACCTGAAACTGGAACAATCATCAAAACCAGGTAAGCGTTGTAAAAACTGCTAAAATCCAGAAAAAGATTGTACTTCTGAGATAAAGCAAATACCTGCTTGACATTTTACAACATGAAAAAAAAATACCAGGAAAAGATGTATCGGGATATCACAACATGCAATCCCAGAATAACATTTCCATCAACTACTGGATCTATAAGCAAAAGATAAGGAAACACCTATGCTTCTTAGAGCCTCCCAGTCTGCAGGATCTACCAAACCTCCTTTCAGAGCCTCCCCAGAGCAGATATGAGATTAACCATGGCCGAGGGACCAATGGAGCTTTTGCTTAAAACAATCACATCGCATGCCACAGTCATGTCATGCACAACTCCCTTAATCCATACTGCACCTTCAGCGCCTTTTCCTGTGCCTTCTGCTCTTCCTTCGGCTGCTATCGTCATCAGAATCCGATTCCGAAGCAGAGTAAGAATCGGATGATTCAGATGATGAACTGTACCGCCTACGCCTCCTGCTCTTCTGTTTCTTCTTCTTCCTCCGCCGCCTCCTCTCTTCCTCCGAATCAGATGATGAACTGTCAGCCGAACTACTCTCCCTGGAAGAGTCATCTGATCCAGATGCCGACTCGCTCTCACTCTCAAAAACAGAAGCCTCACTGTCACTAGCAGAATCCGAATCAGATTTGTATTTCCTTTTACTTTTCTTAGTGCGCTTCTCAGTCTTCTCCTCCTTGATATCCGGATTTTCCGGTTCATAAGACAACCGTGCTTCCGCCATCAATTTGGGATTCTTAAGCAGCTGGGTCCTCGACGGCCGTGAAATGTAGACGCGCTCATTGGTGCATTGATAAGTCCAATGCCCCAACTGATAGCACTTCTGGCACTGCCCTGACCCACCAATAGTAGACACCGAAGCCTTCAAGTCTTTCCGCTCCCCTAGTTTAACTGCCTTCTCAGTACTCATCAAATACATCTGCCTCTTCGCTTCCCTTTTCTCCTGCCATCTACTGGGCCCTTCCTCTTTTTGCCCATAAGCATTGACATTACGCGCGGCGGCCGCGGCAGCTCGTTCGGCCTGAGCACGGCTAAGACCCTTCGCGGCGCTCATGGCAGCGGCCTTGATTCGCTCGGCCGCATCCTGAGCCTTCTGGTCTTCCTTACTCGACATCCCCTAAAGCACAATTCTTTAACTCAGAATCCTCCTAAACCTCCCAGGCCCGACAAAATGTAATTTTTTCGAGCCTGCAGTGAAGAAAAAGATTGCCCCAAATTCTTAAAGCACGAAAACAAGCTCACAGCCAATTCACGCACGAAAAACCATTCACCGAGATCGATCAATCAATCAATCCAACATGACCAAACAACTACAATCGAAATCAGAAAAAAACACCAAGAAGTGCCTAATAACAGCCAAGAACCATCGATCGCATGCAGACGAACTCGCTACTGCCGTTCCGGGCCTACGATTTCATCTCGCTGCACAAGAAGGGACGCGTTCGATTCGCCGCAACCCTAATCAAATGTGAGCAAAACCCTCGATTCCAAACCACGCGACGAGATGAGGTAAAACCCTAAAACCGCAGCCCCGGCGACCACCGGATTTCGACGGAGATGAAAGGGAGCGACTCGGGAGGGGAAGCCGAAGGGGGGCGTACCTGAGGACGGAGCTCTGAGGAGCGGATCTGAAACCCTAGAGCAGCAGAGAATTACAGGATTTTGGAGAGAGGGAGACGGAGATCTTTCTCGGGGTGTAACAAAATGAGCAGAGAGCTAGGAAGAGGATTATTATTCGGACAAGTGAGAACCTGAGACTGTGGGCTGGGCTCGTGTCCATATCACTGGGCTGGGCCCATAATTCCATTTATTTCGTAAAAAATAAATATTTCAAAAAATATTTTTCTAAAATAATTGTTTGTATTCGTTAAAATAATCAATTAATGAAAATTAATTTCATTATCGAAAATAATATATATCTAAATATTCTTGTGAACGGGAAAAATGATTATTATTTAAATAAACGGAAACCTGAGATCGCGGGCTGGGCTTGTGTTTGTGTCACTGGGCTGGAACCCAAGTTGATAATCCCCTTTATTTTCTTGGAATTCTTGGAAATCAAATGGGGTTGAAAATATATTTTCTTAAAATGATTATTTGAAATAATTAATTAATAAAAAATATTATTATTATTAATAATAATTTATGTTAAATTACTTTCGTGAATGAGAAAAATATTTTTTATTTATCTATTTTCGTAAGTGATATAAATAATCATTTTGAGAAAAGTGTTTTTAAATTTATTCATTTATCGTGAAGCCTCGACTAGATGTTGGATTTCTGCGCCTGACCTAATCTACCTCCCCGTCCCGGCCAAACTTACCAAGCATAACGACTCGGCTAGGTATGTTAATAGACTTTGATGAATAGTTTTACAAGCCAATCTATTACATCAATCATGCTAATTCCCACGCCATCCTCGTCTTCACGTTCTCACCATCTTCAGGTTTTTCTTTCTTCTTCTGTACCATTTTCCACTCATTTCCCCCCGCATGTTTACGCAAATGTTCTTTAAAAAGTGCACAAATTGTGATTTTCACCTGCTAATCCAAAAGTAGTAGTATTCTTTTTAAAGTTATGAAATGTGGGTTGTTGGCTACATCTACCATCTAATCAGATTGAACCAAATTCTGACAATAGAGGCATTCATAGACACTATCTTGCCAATCATGGAATAGACTTCAAAAGCAGATAACTGCACATACTTCTACAATCTCCTCATTAAGTCGATCGGACTCTGTCCAATCTGCGCAGACCAACAGTCACAACAAAGGCATGGATTGCTGAAGAACTTAATCATATGTAAAGATCACGATTCACTCCTTTTCCCTCGAACCGCGGGATCAGCCGAACTGAGAAAGGTGAAACCAAGAAAGCGAAGAAATGAAACATAATGCTTTCAATATGAACAGGAACTGAAACATCAAACTAGCTCTAGCCGTCTCTTGCCATGTTTCAAACTAGCTCTAGCCATCTCTTGCCATCCTAAACTCTCCCGCCGAGAACACACAAACGTTGCCAAGTTCGCAATCGAGACTGCTTTAGAAGTGTATACAGTCCCGGACAGAACAAACTTTACAAAGATCCTATGGTCCATGCTTATTTAAAGAAGACAGAAGGGGAAACCAAGATTCTTCTCCAAACAGATAGGTCCGCCTCTGGGCACGTCAAAATATCCCTGAGAGGAGGTTTGCAGCAGTAGAGATTGCAGCTCCGGTGATGGCACACCGCACAATCTGCTCGTGGGAATTGTCATCCGATGTGAGTGCGAGCGCCACACCCGTGATAGCTCCTGCAACTGCGCTGTTTTTCTGCAACATACCATTTGATAAGTTGCCACATCTACAGAGAAACACAGTTCTATAACAATACGCCGTTAAGAACCGGAGTTGTGAAAAGCAATTTGTTAACAATTGAACATCAGAAGTTTTAATGGTAAAAGCCAATATGCCATCCCAAGCTCAACAACAGATGCGAAGCTCTCATCTGATGCACGCGGGACAAATGCAAACCGCTACGAAAAGAACATATAAAAGCTCGCTTGCACTTACGAGCCGTCATGCGCTGCACGCTAAGTATTGAATAATCAATGAAAAGTCAGACTCATTACCCAATCATGAGCTCCGCGGGTCTCCTTCAACCCATATGTCAAACCCGAGTACACCCCTGCAGCCAGTCCTGGACAGCCGATCAAACAACCATCTCGTCACTATCGTTGCCGAGTTCACATATTTTCACTCAATCAGGATTTTCAAGCCAAGCCCATGTTAACAAATCTTGATGAACAGTTCTCGAGCTGAACATCATATATTCCTAACCATCCCTAGATCCTCAACTTCCAAAATCACAGAATCAAGAAATTGATACATGCTTACCCCATTGCAGGGATTCTTTACCAGTGCTCTTCACCTAGATGAACCAAATGAGAAACATTGATCAAGAGGACAATAATTTGAGATGATACAGAAAATCAGATCAGTTTATGCTTGTGAGACTCACCATGGCCTCCAGGGAATTCCTGTTGGTTGCTCCTAAGCAGCACACAAGAATGACAATTAGAGTAAGGCAAACTTACCAGTAATCTAGGATCGATACATTGAGTACAATTATATGGAAAGAAAGTCATCATCCACATAGCAATTGGCCTTCAATCTCCATTTGACAGATTAGAGATAAACAAATAGACAGGAATTCAGCATTCAAGCGTAGTATACCTCTCAGCTCGGGGAACCGATGCTTCTTTGCACCTGGAATTTCCGGAACGCCATTGCTCGAATCCAGTCCTGCGCCTGTTAAATTCAACATCGGCCTCAGTTTGTCATCTCAACCAGAAATAGACGCTATCGCAACACACCTAAACAACATCTCATTCTTCCTCTCCTCAAAATTCAACACACAACACCGCCGGCTCAACGCTTCCCAAAGGAAACTAGGAACTCATCATACCTTCAACCGCCGTGAAGTAAGCTTCCCGCGACACAGCCTGAATCGCTCCAATCTGCGAGAAAAGTTCCGAACATCACGAAAAAAGCCAACGCGAGATGCTAACTCCAAGTCCTTTGATCACGCGGGAAAAAAGTTCATCCGCGAATCACGAAACGGAAAACTCGATAACGCAACCACATTTTCCAGGAAAACGAACGCGCAATCCAAAACACGCGGTGCCACTACGAACACTCCGCGCGTCACCTACGCAACGATACTCAAGCAAAAACACGGATACGATCTCAACCTAACGCACGCCAGCCGCGGCGTAGCGCGAACCGAAGACATCCATCCGGCCGTTCACTGCGCGTCCGAGTCCGCTCATTCCGCTAGTAACGACAAAAAAGAAAGGCGATCGAGAAATCTACTCGACGATGCTCCCGCAAACGTGGATGCGATCGCAACCTAAGCATATAATCTAGTCGTTCGCTAGCAGCAGCAGCAATAGAAAACGGAGATGCATTACGCCGGCGGCCTTGATGAAGCTCTCGGCGATGCGGTTGAGGAGAGGGTGGCCGAGGTCGAAGAAGCCGCCCTTGTCGAAGTTGAGCTCGCTCAGCAGCGACTGCGTCCGCGCCTCCATGTTGCTTGTCATCTTCCTTCTTCTTCTTCCTTCTTCTTCGTCGTCGATCGGAGAGAGAATTCTACTTTTCAGTTTCGCTGCGACGGAGCGATGGCGAGTGAAAGTGAGAGGAGTGAGAAGAGAGGGAAGAGAGAGAAAGAGAGGGAGGGGACACGTGTCGATTCGTGCACACGCGTCGGTTATTTGGGCGACGAGCACGCGAGGGGCGTGGCGACTAGGGGAATCGGTTTCGGGGGCCACGTGTCGCGGCAGCGAAAGAAAAGGTGGAGGCAAATAGAAATTTATAAATGAAATTAGAAAAAACAAAGCAAATTCGATTATTTCCGGAAAATGAATAAAGAGTTGAAATAAATAAAAAATAAAATATGAGAGGGGAAAAAAAGGCGGGAGACGTGCTACTCGAGCACTGATCAGCTCGAGCTCGAACTGCTCGATTAAGATAATAAGATGACAGAGTTCGAGTTGGTCGATACTCGGCTCGCGTATTGAGAAAAGGCATGAAATCAAGAAAATGATATGGGGTGGCCACGTATATGAATGTAAGGAAAAGAGTTACAACTTAATTGATCTCGAGTGGAAATTCATTTTCCAAATTGATTATGACACGAGTCTAGTCGAGTTAGGCTCGAGCACTCTGTTGCGGTGCATCAGCTCTTTTGGGGGAGGGGGGCACCAGGTCTGGAAATAGGGCACGACCCATTGAGTCTCGAGCGACTTGGGCATGGTCTGCCCATTTCCATAGTGGGCTGCCATAGGCCCAATTTTTTGGTTTTGTACTAGGTCTTTGAAGCCGAAAACAACTATAGTTGGTGTTGAGGTTATCCTACATCAGTTATATATGAGGCAAGTAGTCGATTTATAAATGTGAGGAAAAACCACATCCCTTAAGCTAGCTTTTAAGGATGAGAGAAGCCCAAGACCACCCAACACTAGTATTAGAACCCAACTTACCAATAAGTCTTGACGCAACAGTCATTCGAAAAGAGTTGTTACGGCTTTGACCCAAGTCCCGATGTGTAAAAGGGAGATTGTTGAGATTACCCAATATGTAAAAAGAAGATTGGGGAGAAGTGCCAAAAAAGTCCTAAACCTTTTTGTCTTTGTGCGGATTTAGTCCTAAACCTTTTTTGGTGATTTAATCATAAACCTTTCTATTTGGTGCCGATTTAGTCCTTCCGGCGAATTTTGCTCGGAAAATGCCTACGTGGATACAAAGCCAGCGCCGGCCGTCCTACGTGGATGGACCGGAGCTGACATGGATGCCTGAAAACAAAACGACGCCGTTTTATTAAAAAAAAAATTAAAAATTAAAAATTAAAAATTAAAAATTAAAAATTAAAAATTTAAATTAAAAAAAAAAAAAAAAAAAAAAAAAAAAAAAAAAACCTAGAACCTAGTTTAAAACCTCCTTGTTTTATTGAGAAATAAAATTTGGCGTCCAAACCCGACACCACATTTATTTTCTATTTTCTTGCCTGACCACCCTTTTTGGAAATAATCTCGCGCAACTTTTTTTTTTTTTAAAGCTTTCGGAAATAAATTCGTACAGTGCTCCCCGCAAGATCTTCAAAATTAATCGATCAAACTTTGCACGCACCTAGTTTAAAACCTCCTTGTTTTATTGAGAAAATAAAATTTGGCGTCCAAACCCGACACCCCATTTATTTTCTATTTTCTTGCCTAACCACCCTTTTTGGAAATAATCTCGCGCAACTTTTTTTTTCTAAAGCTTTCGGAAATAAATTCGTACGTGCTCCCGTACTCAAAATTAATCGATCAAACTTTGCACGCACCTAGTTTAAAACCTCCTTGTTTTATTGAGAAAATAAAATTTGGCGTTCAAACTCGACACCCCATTTATTTTCTATTTTCTTGCCTAACCACCCTTTTGGAATTAAATGGGGTGTCGGGTTTGGACGCCAAATTTTATTTTCTCAATAAAACAAGGAGGTTTTAAACTAGGTGCGTGCAAAGTTTGATCGATTAATTTTGAGTATGGAAGCACGTACGAATTTATTTCCGAAAGCTTTAGAAAAAAAAAAAAAAGTTGCGCAAGATTATTTCCAAAAAGGGTGGTTAGGCAAGAAAATAGAAAATAAATGGGGTGTCGGGTTTGGACGCCAAATTTTATTTTCTCAATAAAACAAGGAGGTTTTAAACTAGGTGCGTGCAAAGTTTGATCGATTAATTTTGAGTATGGGAGTACGTACGAATTTATTTCCGAAAGCTTTAGAAAAAAAAAAAACGTTGCGCAAGATTATTTCCAAAAAGGGTGGTTAGGCAAGAAAATAGAAAATAAATGGGGTGTCGGGTTTGGACGCCAAATTTTATTTTCTCAATAAAACAAGGATGTTTTAAACTAGGTGCGTGCAAAGTTTGATCGATTAATTTTGAGTACGGGAGCACGTACGAATTTATTTCCGAAAGCTTTAGAGAAAAAAAAAAGTTGCGCGAGATTATTTCCAAAAAGGGTGGTTAGGCAAGAAAATAGAAAATAAATGGGGTATCGGGTTGGACGCCAAATTTTATTTTCTCAATAAAACAAGGAGGTTTTAAACTAGGTGCGTGCAAAGTTTCATCGATTAATTTTGAGTACGGGAGCACGTACGAATTTATTTCCGAAAGCTTTAGAGAAAAAAAAAAGTTGCGCGAGATTATTTCCAAAAAGGGTGGTTAGGCAAGAAAATAGAAAATAAATGTGGTGTCGGGTTTGGACGCCAAATTTTATTTTCTCAATAAAACAAGGAGGTTTTAAACTAGGTTCTAGGTTTTTTTTTTTTTTTTAATTTTTAATTTTTAATTTTTTTTTTAATAAAACGGCGTCGTTTTGTTTTCGAGGCATCCATGTCAGCTCCGGTCCATCCACGTAGGGACAACCGGCGCTGGCTTTGTATCCACGTAGGCATTTTCCGAGCAAAATTCGCCGGAAGGACTAAATCGGCACCAAATAGAAAGGTTTAGGACTAAATCGGACCAAAAAAGGTTTGGACAAGAGAAACCACAAAAGCCTTAGGACTTTTTCAAGACTTCTCCCAAAGAAGATTGTTAAGGTTGTCCCACATCAGCCAAGAAAAAAAGAGCAATGCCGATAAATTAATGAGAGGACTTGGCCATGGTCTGCCCATTTCCATGGCGGGCTGCCATAGGCCCAATTTTTTGGTTTTGGACTAGGCCTTTGAAGCTGAATCCAACTATAGTTGCGGCTCTAACTCAAGTCCCGACGTGTAAAAGGGAGATTGTTGATGTATAAGAGGGAGTTTGTTGAGATTGTCCCAATGCCGATAAATCGATGAGAGATTATTTGTAAAATGGTTTCATCAATTATCAAGCCAATTCCAATAATTATGAAATTCATATGAGATACAAAGGAATAGACTATTCTTTTTTTCAAATTAAGTTGACCAGGAGATGTTAAAGCTACATAGATTATTTGGACTACGCCTGCCATAATCAACCAGGGAGAAAATATAGAATGAGCATGAGGTAATAATTCCATATTGATCCGAATCAAATCTAGATCCAATAGTTATTCGGAGAAAGTTGTTGCAACTCTGACCAAGGCCCAATGTATAATGGGGAGATTGTTGAGTTGTCTCACATCGATTGTGGAAGGAATAAATAATCAGCTTATAAGTATGAATGAAAACCTCATCCATTGAGCTAGCTTTTTGAATAAGAGAGGTCTAAGATCACCCAACGGTTAGCTCTCTCCCCCTCTCATTTCCACCATTCTTCAATCCCCTCACGTAGCACTTTCTAACACACTGCATTATAAATAATACGTTGGAGAACGGCAGCAACAATCAATTCCAGCTAATCCCAACTGAATCCGGACTCATAACGCGGTAAAACTCGTTCAGTGAGTTCCTTCAGGAGAGAACCAAAAAAGCTGTCATCATCACAGCTCAACAGCGACTCCCAGGGGCTCAATGAGAAGCAAAGGGCAAATGAATTTAACTGATCTCTGTCGGAATCATCACGCCTTTGGACGTTTTAGGTATTTTCATGCAAAGAGAGCTCCATTGACAAGCTGAGAAGATGAACTGAATACACGATGATGGGGCAACTCAAAACATGTACTGAAATATCATACGGAAGAGCTATCAAAATTTTCTTAAGAGAGGACAAATTCCAAATTACAATTTACATCATTTCATGAATGAGAATGTAAAGACTACAATGAGGAAAAACTTTTGAGCTCTTGGCATAAGGGAGGAGGGGGAACAACAGAAAGGCGCGGAAAAAAGCTTCAACCTCCTCTAAGCCAACCCCTTGATTATCATACCCCACCACTGAAACTGGAAAAAAAGGGGGGAAAATAATTAAAAAAGAGAGACGCTACAAGAACAGAGCTTATATCGATGCCCCAACCACATCGCATGTTCAGGCCACAGGGCGAAATACAGGGGGAAATCGCGACAAAACACGTTCGGAGGAAGAGAAACAATTGCCCGAGTATTTTATAGAAGCAACAAGTACATTAGCCAACGCAACACGTAGGTAAGACAGGCGATTCACCCCTCTTGCCCGGCGTCACCAAAACAGCATCTATTCCAAAATCGACCGGAGAGATCAAAACCGTATATTCTGTATATACCCTTCTCTTTTGCTATTCTTGGCCAATGCTGCTTAACAACTCTGGGGCCGATTTGCCTTGTTGCAGAGCTCCATAGTCGAATGAATGATAAGATTTTCTCTCAAGACTAAATGTGAGCTAGGATCCATTCACAGCCATCTCTGGTGATGATTTTGGCTGTACCAATGGGGTGTCCTCGCTCCCCAACTGTCTATTATCCGAGGTGCTTTGTACACACTCCGAACAGCTCCGAGGACTGGCAGATTCCTTTTCCTTGTGGGTCTCATCATCTGAACTGCTACTATCTGAAGAGCCTCTAGTAGGAGCAAAGTCCTCATGATTTTGTTCATGGGCATTTTTGTCTGCATCCCCAACCTGTGGAGAACTATGCATGTTGCTTGCAGTCTTCTTACTCGGTAGCACTGCTTGACTTAGTGTTGAACACAAAGCTGCAAACACACTGTTGTCTTTTGATTTGGGGTTTTTGTTCAGCCGTGACCTCTTGGATATATCAGGCTCCTTATCCTTAGGAGCCAGTTTTCTTTTCAACCTGATGGAATCCATGGTCGCTTCCTCGTCATCTGGGTTATCTTTCTGTCTCCTAGGTGGTGGTCTGTAGTCTTCATCATCTTCATCGTCATCGTAATCAACCAGCCCACCAGTTCTTCGACTATAAACCAAGGTTAATGTATGCATTAGACCATAAACGTAGTGTATGACATTCTAGAAAATTCTGAAATTTAAGGCATCCAAGCACCTTATTGATTGATGGCTTGCTGAAACTCCATTGGATAGAACAGGCTGCGGTTGTACCTTCCGAGATTGAGACACGGATGCTGATGCTGTATCTTCTTCATCACTGAGTAAAAACAAAAAGTCATGAACGAGAAAACTAAGCAAACGGAAGGACAAAATATCATACAGAGTGTGTAAATAGACCTGTCTTCATTAAAATAGTCCTCCTCCTCTTTCTCCAAAGCACGCTCATCTATTCTTTTCCGGGGATCTGACACGTTAATAGGGCCTCTAGTTCCACCATTCTCCAAGCACTGGAAGAAAACCAGTTAGAGATTTATACTTGACTAGTTTCCTCCGAAAGCAGAGAAGAGGGATAGGCACAATACATCATACCTGCTCGTACTTGACTTTGAAGGACTGAATACATGGCAGGTGCTCAAACTTAACCAATTCGTTCCAAAACGAATCAACTATATATTTAAGCAACACTTTCAGATTTTCCTGCATGAAAAGGGTCATCAACTTGATCACCGCACGCAAATGATGCCGTTTGCTTATTCAAAGCACTCTTTTTTGTGCAGAGAAAAGACTGAATGAGTGAAAACATGGTACAGGCATACAAACCTTGCGAATGTACTCAAGAATTTCTAAGACCACGGAGTTTAGCAGGTTGTAACGATCACCATTTCTCACAAAAGCATCAACAATTGGTTTGAGAAGGTTGTTCCTAACTATATGGCTTATAATATGCTCATCCTGCAAGTTGAAAACACATCACCAAGTTGCCACAAGAAAACACATAAGACACATCATAAAATTCATCAGTAGTTCATTGATTATGTATCTTTCAGATTCTATGTTAAAACTTCTATCCACGATCCTAGTGCTTTCATTGATACAATGCAAGGCCTGCCTCATGCTCAAAATTATAGATCAAAGGAGAAATCCCGTGACACTACTCATCCATTGCTATATTCTACCACAAAAATTAACATCAACATGGGCAACAACAAAGAACCACCTACATGGCGAGAGAGGATAGTACGAAAAAACCGGACAGCAGCAACTACAAGGTACTTTTCTCTTCTTTGCATCAGCAACAAAACCTTATCTGCCACATTATTTAGAAGAAAGTTACATCTGCAACCAGAGAAGAGAAGACATAATTAGTTCTCATGTCTCATCATTGGAGTGTTAAAATTATATGTGATCAACATACTAGATTAATGAATTAACACAATCATAAGGGTGTACAAATAAGTACTTTATCCTATATGGATGGTGCAGAACGCAAAAGCAAAGCAATTCACATATGTTTGACAGTATTTCAGGCTTCGTTCTCTGCTGATTTTTGACTCTTCCAGAACCCATTTCATTTCTCAATGAATGAGATGTGACCGAGGGGCAAGATGCTACAATGACGTCAATTAACTGCCCCAGATGCTTCTCATAGAATATCTCAATAACACTTTCCCTCTGAACAAAGAAAAAGCAAGATCAGTCCAGGCTCAGAGAAACAAATTTTTCAAAGAGCTTTCACCGTGCAAAAATTGAGCAGCCTATCCTTGGCACAAAGCAGAATATATATATGAGATAGAATGACAGACGAATAGGACAGTGCAACATACATATTTATCCCCTTTGAGTAGTCCAATCAAGTCGTACAGAAAACAAAAGGCCCAATGGTTCAATTACTGGCGCTAGCGTTGATGGCAAAGTCTTTTCTGGCACACGATAAACTTGCAACTTCATTTTCAGACTGTTGGCTCACAGGATGAAGTTTGAACATGTTTATCTACCCTGTTCAGCTAAATATTTTAATGGGAAATTAGTATTTCTATAATCATGTAAATCAGCCCAAGAATGCGAATCCTCTCCTAAATAGCGTAAGAGCTGTTGGGATCCAATCCTATAGTTGTCATTTGTGGTTCTTTGGTTAAATTTATGGATTCAAAATTTTGACAAGAGCAGCAATGACATTGTTGCCTCATGCTGTTAATTGTGGTGGAAGTTTGGGGTTTGAGTTGGTAAATTCAGCCAACAAATTGCTTTTACTTCGTCGATTTAATTACATTAGAATAGACATGTTGTGCATTTTCATTCAAATGAACCACCACAACAAAATTTTCTACTTTTTGAAATTTTTTACCAGCAATTCCCCAGCAAAATTTATTTGATAACCAATTCTAGTTTTTTTAATCATACTACTTATCTATATTTCCACTGCCAAGAGCTCATAATCAGTTGATCACACGGCAAAAGATGCAAAGTACAGTGATTCACAAAAAATCCAGTCAAAAGTTGACATATAATTCCTTACTGATAATATCAAGATCAACCTAATAAAAACACACTTGGCTGATGAGATAAAACCTCAGAGATGGATGTACTTATTAAATTGAGAGGAAAATTAGCAAGGAACTTAGAGAGAACAACCGAAAGGCAAAACAGAAACCTTGAATTCATATAAAATCCAACCACCATGACAAACTAGGAAAATAAAAATCAGATGAGGGAAGTGTATGATTAGGCAGAACCTGTGCTCCTGATAGAGTGTATGAGTCAAGCAAACTTCGAAGAATCTCAAGAAACTGGCAATGCATGTCATCACCAAAATCTGTCACCATTCCTTTAACCTACAAGCCACAAGCTATATTTTAGCAGGAACACTATAATTGTTTACTCTTAATAAAGAACTAAACTCATTGTGACAGGTAAAAATCAACCATAACTCTATATAATTAAGCCAAAAGTAAGTTTGTCTCACTTTTCGTTTTCCAAATTTACCCTCGCATTATCTACTATCTTTTAAAGGAAAATTTTTCTTGTTATACTTTAATTTATTGTTCTCATCAAAAAACCTTTTCAAGGGCTAAATTGTAAAAGCTTCAAAAACTGGAAACCACCAATCACTTTTTAATTAGAAAACTACCTGTTACCTAAAAATAGAAAAGCCACTCAAATTCATTCACGAAATGCTTGCAGTGCTCATAGCTTGTTGGTCCTAGTATTACTGATCATACAAAAAGGATTGCGCTAGAACAATAAAAAATGTACTCTGTTTTACAACTATTACAGATCGACCTTCAACCCACTTAGACTTTTAGGTTGAATAAATTCAGTTTTCAAAAATATCATCTCATGCGGTGCAATGACATATCCTCATGAAAGCCATACCAGAAGTCCCAAAAGCTTCACCCCGTCACCGTCATCTGGGCGTACAACATATGAACGCAAAAGATTTGGGTCTTGATTCATAAAAAGAATAATAATATCTGTCCTGCATCCACCAAAATGGCACATAATTAGGATGACATCTTCAATAGTGCATCTGTCTTCTGTTTGCCATCTCTTTCTTTTGTCATGTGTGCATATTTATCTATGTGAGTGATGGATGGAATTACATCTAGGAGTATTTACCCAGTTAGTATAAGCCTATTGTCGTCACTCTGCAAAGCATCAGCAATGATTTTAAAAATGCCCACGCCCACAAGATCCCTACAAAATACGAGTCTCGTCAAATAAGATACATGTATAGCAACAACAAGGGCAAATAAAAAAATAATGCATGAACCACTGTAATCTCAAAATAGAGAATGAAAACAAGTATCTTCAGAAAAATAAAATCCTGCTCAAATTGTACCTGAAAAGCCGGAGCTGCTGGACCATTTGTAAGCTCTTGCTTAAACTACAGAAGTCATGCAAGAAATATACCTACATCAAGAGAGTAACAACAGTGTGAACATAGGGGATTCAGATCTAGGAGAGAATGGCTAAGACTTAGAGTAGATATTTTGTTTGGTCGTCATATCCAGGCACACTCCCATTACTATTGTAGAAATCTCGAATATGCAGGAAAAAATTCTGTATTGTACAAACAAATATAGAGGTCAAAATGTTTGAGAAGTACAGACGAAAAAAAGTCACATGATATAAACCATTCTCACAAACAAACTGATCCATGACACCAAAAAATTAAGCCCAAACAGCACTTAAGCTAGATTAGATGCTTAATTGGCTGTGTGAGAGCTAGAACATTAAAATCAACATTTGAAGCCATCTTACAAAATAACATCAAAGTTTCCAGATGAATAAATGTACATATATTTCCATCAGCCAACAAGTGCTATGCATCCAGATACACATAATCTCTCACTTCACATGCAACATGGTCTAATGGTCCTATGTGCATCCTGCACGTTCTGAGTTATCCTAATAAAACTCGCATGCTGCGGTGGAGCAAAGACAGGAATAATCTAATTTCTTGTCATCCTACCATACCGAAATTTTTTATAGATAAAGACAGAGGTCAACCTATCATAAACATATCAAATTAGAGGTGAGCTCCCTTTAAAAACAAAACTACTTTGAGCAGATTCACACACAAAACTCTTCCACATGATTAATAGCAATGACTACATTTAATTTCAACTAAAGTGTATACAGTCAAAACATTTGGAAGGAGTGTGTTTCGTGGAACATGGCATTACTTATTTATAACCTTCCATATGGAAATTGAAGAAATTCAACTGTCTTGCAGCAACCAACTTCAGAATAGGATATTGATCATTAAAGAGAGCTAATGGTACTGATTATCATCGTACTATAGAAAATCACGAGTTCATGATCAGGCAATAAAGTTATTCCTCATGTAATCATAAAAATGTATGCGCTAATAGGAACGAAATATCTTACTATTTAATGCAAGCAAAAACTGCGTAACTCTTGAGTAATAGTAGCTGAAAAATGATCAGCAAAAATCTTTTCCATACATAAATAAAATGACCGAGCAAAAAAAAAAAAAAAAAAAAAAGGAGACCAGTGATAGAAAAAAGGGGGAATTAGGGCAACAGCAGAAATGGACACTAATATCCCGAGGGATGTTCCCAAATCCTTCCTGTCATTTTCTTATAAAAAGTAGTGATTTCTTAAGCATAGTCTAAAATACACATTCTACATTAAGGCATGTTCGTATTCCTTTAATCATTCCACAGACTGGAGCGTCCAATTCCAACCTCATAATAAACTTGCACCTACTGTACGGTTTATCTAATCTCGTCAAAGGCATTCAATAAATTACGATCAGAGTTAAAGCCATTCAACATGACTTAACCATTAAAAAGTTGTCCAACTGTAATCAATAAGAACCAAATAACAACAAAAACACTAGAAACCATTAACCTCTCAAGCAAAGTACAATGAAAAGTTCAGGTTTACATAAAAAATCTGATGCGTCATTCAAATCCCAGATGTTAATCCAAAGGAAGTCATAGACCAATGAATAATGTTGACAATATACTTACCAAATTTTTCTTCGACTCTGATGGGGTTGCTGGATTATCTAACCTTTCAAACAGTTCCTGGATAAAGGTACTGTCATCCTTTAACAAAGAAACAACCTACAAGAGAGAACATAAATTCAGTACAGAAATATACCAACAAACTTAAAAGACATCTTTTTTGTACTTACAATGGCATTATTTGAATGGATGATGGAATTGAGGTTTGCAATAATTGTGTCATCCAACATTCTAGCCAAAACAACATCCTAAGGAAGACAATTCAATGTCAGAAAAGGATCCACAAAAGGAATCCTGTGAAACAGTAGTTGATATGGAAACACACCTTCAAGTAACCAACTCTATATGTCTGGTGTATCTTCGATAGGACAATTGGATCTCTAATTGGAATTGCCTAAAAAAGGAAAATAGCCTGTTAAGCAAAACTTTCCGTATGGATCGGTAAACTTGAACTTGTTGCACCACTACCAGATATAACATCTCACCTCTTTAAATACAACATGTTCTTTCAAAAAATTGCGATGCTGTTGGACATGAGGAACCTCAGGATCATCTGCAAACAAATACAGAACATCATAGTTGTCGCATGATATTAACTCAAAAAAGAAAAGGAAATGGTCTATGATAAAATGAACAGCACATTCAACATATACGTTTAATAAGACAATTTTTCAAAACAGCAAGAAGATGATTTAATAACCAGCTAAAGAAGCAACAAGATCAAACAAGTGTATTAATTATGGCTATTTAAGGTCATAACAGTCCTGTCCCTTCTCCAGCATGATCAGAATATTTTCCATACTTTTTTTCTCCTTCCTAATGATTACTATTTAAAATAAGTTTAAAAATTTCAAGAAACGTAGTGCGAATGGCACTTCAAAGTGTCTCGCATAGGTGCAGGGATGCTAGTGGAGCCATGGTATAGCTAACTCCAATAACATCATATGTCCATGTAAGTGTCATCTCATTATTGCAGACGTTAATAATTCTCTAGAAGCTTTTGACAGATTTTCTCATGAAAAGGAACTTACATTCGAGGGAGCCAATAATGTCCATAATCAGCTCATCTCCAAAAATTTTCTCAAAGATCTGAGGGCTGTTGAGTAAAACTGCACAAACAGAGTGAAATCAGTCAGGCTGAGGAAAAAAAATTATGAAGAGGCCAACAAATTAAGGACTGAGAAAATGGTGTCTAGCTAAAAATTCTTACTTATCCCTTTGACTATTCTACAGATCATCTGAAGATCACTGAGGTTTTCCAAGTCTTCACACAATCTAAATAAGTGCATTAGCTTCCGGAGAAACTCTTGCTGCATTAAGATAGTAACTTCCATTAAACAACAATGGTTTTCAACATCAGAATTTGTGTACACATCAAAGGACGGATAGAGAATGAAAAGGCTTGTAATAAAAGCAATGTCCAATGCCCACCACAACTCACAAGACTACTGTAGTATTCATATGCATATGCACAACAGCAAGGAAATTGATAATAAACTTGACCCGCAATGATACTGGAAGAACAAAACTAATAACATAAACTGCACAAACTTTATAATTAATATTTATTTATGTAGGCTAAATATCGGATAAACTCAAAATAAAAAGGCCTACCATGACCACACCTACATTGATGTCCATTGGACTGGCAAAGTTAACAGAAGCTTACATCATTCAGAATAAGATCTATCAGCTGCATCTTATCAGTAACCCGGCCTTCATACACAGTCTGCAAGATAGAAATCAACTGAGATAAGTCGTGCAGTCAATGAGATTATAAGTAAATGGAAATTTGAGACACAAGAAAGTCCAGAAACTAATAGTTTTTGCTAAATGGAAACAGAAAAGGTATGACTTTTCTAACCCTAATATAAGTAAATACGCATCCTTCAAGTAAAACTGAAGAATAAAACTACCACAAAAGCCTCCAAAGATATATATTTTATGATTACTAGCTCTAAACTCTTAACTAAGTACAGAATAAATCTGAGATACTAATTGCAACTTAATAAGCACCATCAGTGATCACAACCAAGAAGAATTGCTCATTTTGTGCCTCAAAGGGAGCTCTGCCTGCATGCATGTGCGCGTTTTTGTGTTTTCATTTTTTTTTTTTGTTTTTTGTTTTTTTTTTTTTTTGGTGGGGGTTGGGGGGGGGACATATAACCTTCTTCCCTTATTATGTCAAACAAGTAGCTAAAATAAAGCATCAACATCTTGCACTTAAATCCACCCCCTAGGGTTGTTTTGCAAGATGACCGAGATGGAGAGGAACTTGCAACTCAATCTGATTTCAAAAACAGTTATCGCAAAGGGACCAGCTAATCCTCATAAAGCCCACTCCTTATGTTTCCACCTCAAACACCAGTAGCCGCAGGAAGATGGAACAGTGCAACTAAAAGTATGAGAGAGAGTGAGGGGGGGAGAGGGAGAGCAGTACCTTGTGTATTAGATGAAGAGTGGATAGCTCAACAGGCGGCAACTCCCTCAACTCGCTATTCACGCTATGAAACGTATTGTCTGTGGAAGAAAAACTAGAAAAACTCAGAGACACATAAAATTGCAGCTATTAACATGGTTCGAAGATAACAAGAGCAAGGAAAAATGCAAAAGTGGTAAAACTAACAGGGTTGGGAATCACACTCACTACGATCTCGATGTATGTTATGTGAATTTCGAAACGTTCAGGACAAAAATCAGAAAAATTAGATTCCTGTCCGAAGAGAAGAAACCAATTCACTGACTATCCTACCACCAATGCCTAGCGAGGCAAATAAAATCTGAAATCTCTACATTACAAATGCTTTTTGCATTTTCATATCCTACCACACAATGCTGTGGAAGAAAAAACTAGAAAAACTCAGAGACACATAAAATTGCAAAACAAAATCTGAAAACTAACAGGGTTGGGAATCACACTCACATCTCGATGTATGTTATGTGAATTTCGAAACGTTCAGGACAAAAATCAAATGCTTTTTGCATTTTCAAATGCTTTTTGCATTTTCATTATATCTGTGTAGGTCTCAAATTCTAGGGTAACTGAAATCTTTTACTTGAATCCATGGTCCCTCTTCAGAACTAAAGTCACACTCACCTTATATCACATGAATTCATCTATTTCACTAAGATACCAAGAGACCAAATTTAACGAGTCAAGTATCTTTTTCGCTGAGGTATGTGACCCAAGATTTGTTATATGTTTTTAACACCAGACCCCTGCTGGGGGGTAAGAAGCTATGTAACCAACAATTGGGATTGATATCGGCAGCAACATTAATAGATTCTCACAACTCTACAATCACAAAGTTTTAGCCAAAAAGGTCATCAGCGAGCACCAATCAAGCATCAGACAACACTCTTCAAACACTACTTCAGATATTTACAATAATACTTCCTCGCATTTCGACTACAAACCCCAGTTCAAACAGGTTAGCAGTAAGTAAATCCGAGATATGCACCAAGAAGCTTCCTTCAAACCCTACTAGATGCAGATGATTGCCGAGGGGGCTGTTATGCTAGTACGTATAAAGATCTTCCAGTTATGTTCAGGAGAAAAGAGTATTGCTTCAAGTCATGGGTGAATCTATTTGGGACAAGGAAAGGAAAAAATCTCAGGATTAACCTATATCAGTTTCCAAAGGCTCCTGTTACCATGCTAATTCTTAGAATGGCAAACCTTATAGAGAATGACCGGAAGCCAAACAGATGTGACTTTTAAAACATACAGCCACAACTCATGTTGCTTATAAAAAGAGGGTGCACTTATGCATGATATTTTTCAGTTACACTTATCTTAAGATGTACTCTTTGCTACCATAGGTACAACTCATCCTGACATTTGAGTTGCATGTCTAGCAATATTAGAAAATAAAATTCAATCTGTGTTTGAGTGTTTAATTCAAAAGGTACTTTAAACTATGGTTTGCTAAACCACTTTTAGGAATTCTTAAAGATCTGATTTGAAGGTCTACCCTTACAGCTTATCACCTATGTGCAACTTTCCAATTCCCTCAATTTGAACACTAAATTGAAAATCATACTGGACCACACAAAATCAATTCCACCATGGACGACAAATTTCCTTGTCAAACAAAACAAACATTAAACTTTCCTAGAAAACCTGATAGAACAAGAGTCTTTTCTAAGTCTGGTTCCGGATCCTAAACTCCAATTCAACTTCTCATGGAGATCATCATTACCATCCTCTTTTTCAAAACCATAAAAGTAGCCTAACCTCAGGTTTGTCAGAGAAAATCCCTCTCTTCATCAAATAAGTGGGGTACCAAAGTGTCAGAGCTTCATCTATACCAGCTTTCTACCAAACAAAAAAAAAAAAAAAAAAAAAAATCAAAGATGGACTCTGACGACAGCATCTTGTTGACAATCGCCTTTCAAGGCTGTGAAAATTCGTGAACCCTAGAAACAATATCCACAGTTTGGGCAATTGCCAAAAAGCAAAAACCTTTTAAGACAAGCCAGCTCCAGCTCCTATGCAGTAACTTGTGAAAATCAACCAACTTATAGACTTAGAGATTGCCATACTGCTCAACTCAAGGACCTCTTCAAAAAACCACCCCCACCCTGCATCAAACCCCTCACATATCTCTAGCCCCTCTATATCTTGTGAAACTCATCGAAAAGAACTTTGCAGTGGACCTACATCTTCCCCTGGCAAACTTGAAAATTAATGACAGAGCCCTCATTCCAGAGTTAGGTCAAAAGCCATTCTCTCTATAATCTTGTGTACATTCTCTTCTCAATCAATGAACCCAATCTACAATCTTGCTAAATCCCTCACAAATGATCCATAATTTATCCTTTTTCAAACAAAAAGGTTTAGGACAAGTGGCAACGGCATAAGAGGAAAGGCATAATGCATGAGATAGGAAGGCTCTTCAAGTAGAGAGAGAAAAGGAGAAAAGGCGGCACTTGACTTTCAACCAAAAAAAGACGTTTTCTAATGAAGGCCATACCTTTCAGTGACAACAATAGAAAGAAGGTAAAACGGGAGACTGTTTGGTAGATGGATGGAAGGGGGGGTTTATGTAATATCATTGTCGCGTTAATGGGGTAAAGGCTAACGTTTTGTCCGAGAAGAAATACAAAGGCATTCACAGGACAATAGGGATCTATAAATAAATGCTGAGGAAGACAGAGAAGTTCATTAGTAGAGGTCGTCACATCCCACCGGAGTTCATGCATTTCCAAATGGAAAGAACCTTCCTTGTGTTTTCCCCAAATCATTGTATTCATGCTTAAGCCTTCCAGAAAGCATGTCAACATCCCTTGATACTTAGAAACTCTAAGACATATCTATACATTCAACAAAAAGCGAGGTGCTGCACGATTGCAAGTAAAGATCTTCCATCGTAAAATGCACCAACAGCAACAAAAACCCACAATTAACAAGATGGAGAAATCAGAAACGAATCAAAAGCTCTCTAAAAAGATACTGCAGTTCGCACGAATAGATTTAATTCATGTCACCGAAAAGTAGACAGACAAAGATCTTGAAATTTCAGAAAGCTA
The DNA here is from genome assembly GCA_014182565.1 of Eucalyptus marginata. Lineage (NCBI taxonomy): Eukaryota > Viridiplantae > Streptophyta > Magnoliopsida > Myrtales > Myrtaceae > Eucalyptus > Eucalyptus marginata. Next base: position 6,256,952 of record CM024585.1, read on the forward strand.
CCCAAATAACATATACTCTGGGTTCATTCAAAAGCATCAAACACACCATTTGCCAGGAAAGAACTAGCTTTAAAATATCCAGTGTTTAAGATGGAAAAAATGAACAGAACAGTATCCAAAACTAGGCTGGATGCACAGGTACTTACTGTTAAGACTGCTAAAATGCATATTCCTTTGTACATTACAGATGTGATCCCTGTAAAAAGTCGACAGTGTATAAGCACGAAATGTAAATTGTCATACTGAGAGAACAGAACTGAACAAAGTTCGTCTATCAATGTCATAAAACCACCAATTGTTACCATATGTAGGAGCAACCAGATGTCTCCTGAAAGCTAAGGGCCAATTCAGTAGCGTATTCAGGGTCTCTCCATGAGATGATGGAATCTGAAAGTACACATCGTAGGACAGAATAAACTCCAACTGCAGTCGAATCATATCATTGTAATCGAAAATAAAGCTCCCATGTATCATGAGAAACAAAAGGAAGTAGGACCTTCTTGCTTCCTATAAATGTCCTCCGAGCTGATACGATGCAGAAGCAATGTTTCGTTGTCTTCATCAAACACAAATATACCCAGATCTTCCGACCTCTGTAACAGTATTTAAGTTCAAAACACACTCAGCTTTAGGTGAACAAAAAATAAATCAGTTTTCTGGGAATCTAGGAGCAGCAGAGTCTCAAAGATAGCGGAGAACAAACCTCCAAATAGTCGACCGTGACATGCCCAGTACCATGGTCGTCCCATTTCCCTTCATCATTCAGTTGATATACTTTAACGCGCTGAAATCAAAGCACCAACGGTCATGCAAACTTAACCTTTTAACTCACCCAGCATTAACACTTGCTACACAAACTGCATCCCCAGAAACTATCTTTCCAAAACCAGCATTCCATTCCTAAAGTCGCACTAGAAAGCGCTCGGAACCCCTCCATTGCAGAAGGGCGCTATCTAGCCCCTCCTTTCATTCATAATCTATTCATTTGAATTGAGAGCATAAGAAGCCATCCCCTCGTGTCAATGCACCAAAGATAGAAGCCCTAGCCCGAGCTAGAAATACCTCGGTACCCCCACGAAACGAAGTCCCCATTCGAGAAACCTAATCGAATCGAATTGGCGGAACTCCAACTCACTCCACTGAATCGCAAACAACCCCGCCGCCAATCAAGAACCGCGAACCGCCGGACCGCCCCTAACTCGCTCTAAACCCTATCGGGCCGTGCCGAATTCCTCAGACAATCCGCCGCCGCCGCGAGAGAGGTAAGCCTCTATACAACAGTGAAACGAAAGAAGAAAAGCAAGACGACCACTCACCTGCATCGAATTCGAGTTCGAGGAGGATTTCTCTTGCCCGCCCATCGCCGCGCCCCGACGAACGCCGAGACCGCGCGACGCCCGAACCCGCCCCCGCCGAGGCGACGCGATACGGCAGCGGGCGGAATTTCGGCCCGGGGAAGGGGGGTGGGGCGCGCGCGCGCGGGGGGGCGAATTAGGGTTTGCGGAGGCTACGGGGAGAGAGACAGGGAAGGAGGAAGAGGCGGGCCCCACCGGATTGACGAAGAGATTGAGAGCTCCCCGGAGAATCGGGCGGCGAGAAGGAAATCACTCAGGCCGCCATTGACGCTGCTGCAACCTTCGATTCTCTCTCTCTCTCTCTCTCTCTCTCCTCTCTCTCTCTCTTCGAGTTTTTTCGGTCTCTCTTTCCTGTTTCGTGCAAGAGCTCCGATTAGAAGAGTAAGAAAAGGCAAAAACCCCCAAAAAAAAAAAAAAAAAAAAAAAAGGTCTCTCCCTCTCTAAAAACCGGTAAATTATAAAAACAAAAAATATAAATGAGTGGGGAGTTCGTAGACGCCCTGGGTTTTGGTCTTAATTGCGGAAACGCCACTGGCTCGCGCGCTTGGCCCGGTCCCGTAGTCCGCCTCCGGTCGGGGGGCCGCAAACTCCACGTGCGTGAAATCGGAGCGCCACGTGGCGGCACGTACGTCGCCGGCGGGGTTGGGTTGCAGGCGGTGGCTGATATTTTTCATTCCCGTTTGCTTTTTTGGAGAGCTGATGATGGGAGAAGAACATGGATCCGACCAAATGCGATGGAAGCAAGCGATAATTAATGGAGATAACATTATGGGCGGTAGCATTCAAAATGTCACAATCGAGACTAAAAATCACTCCACTAGAGAACCACAAGACTAGAACCATCTTGGATCATGGTCGGCATGCTGATGGCGTGCAATGCCTCAGCAACATGAAAGATCACACGCGTGATTCCTTAGTAAATGATTTATTTAGCTGGCAAACAATTATTCAATTTCATTGGTAAGTAAGGTTACGAGTAAGAGTGAGAGGTTTCAAATTCCGTACAGATTTAATCTATAACCTAAAATCTATCATGCATGCCTCATTTTTTTAAATCTAAAATCTATCATGCATACCTTAGAATTTAGAACATATCCCATCACAAATTTCAAGGTCGATTCCAGCTTCTATCCAAATTCCACCTAAATTATCAATTAAATGATTGCAATGAATTAAAACCTTTAATTAACCATGTACTAACCATAACTTATATTTAAACACACAAAAATATGAAAATAAATAAAGTAAAAGTCTCGGTCATAAAATAGAAGTTTAAACTAGTGTTTCTAAATTATGCATTCATCATCGAATGGCATAAAATATCGCAAGATCACACGAAGATATGGACTAAAACAAACATTAAAATTTATTCTAGGATCAGATTCCTTCAATGAAGAATTTGAAACCTACCCGTCAAAATAGATTTCTCATTTTTTGAAACTCGGAACCTACATGTTCCTACCAGTCTAGTTCTCAAGTTCTAGGTTCTACCTTGAAAGTATGCTCACCCCTGTTATAGGTGACCAAAAGACGTCATCTCGCTCAAAAGCCAAAAGGCTTGAACTATCTTCGCTCACGAGTAGCACGCTAGTAGAATCGTGCACATGCACAATCCTTTAATAAATAATTTAGTGAGCACACCAATGATGATTCGATTTATTTGTACATAAAGTTGCTTCATATAATAAAGTGAAAGGTAACTCGATGACACCACTGCCTCCATCCCTCGTGCTCGTCAGGTCAAGTGACCTTGGTGAAAAAATAAATTAATCAACAATTGCAAATAAATAAAGTGTGACCATTTCAGCGATTAGCACATGTTGGGAGGGAGTGCACAATAAAATTCCAATACCTTCTTTCGAAGAAATTGCCAAATGAGAGTTTAAGTCCAAAACTGTTAACATATTTAGTTTAAAAATTTAAGTCAGTGAGTTATGAATCAACTTGAACTTATACGTGCATATAAACAATCAACCTCACGTGCATCTCAACAGTCTTCTCATTTCTCTAATACGACTCATAAATGTATCTCAACATTTAACTCTCACACGTGTATCTTAACAATCTCCTTCTCACGTGTGAGCTCCATGTTTTAGTATTGCTCCCCATTAATTCATATATCTGCCTAATCTCTTGGTCATTGGGTACCGGAATAGAATGGGGGCCACCAATCTAGCTATGATACTATTTGTTAACAGCTCGCAACTGAAATTCAATACCTTTTTACGAGAGAAATCATCAAGGAAAAGCCCGAATCCAAACCCAAACCCATGACAAATCTAGCTAAATCCATATTCATTTAAAAGTTTAAGTCAATAAGTCATGAGCTATTATTTTAATACAAGTCACACGTGCATTCTGATAGCAGTAGCGTTCTTATGAATTTGAGAATTAATTATTACACTTTATCAATTTGTGGGGCAAATAAAAGAGAAAACACTTGACGTTGACTTAGCTATATATATTGAAAAATTCATGGGGGCAAGACTTGTTTTCTAGGTCAACACCATGGATTGTAAAATCTTTCAAATTATTGCAGAAAAAATCTAAGCGGGGACAACACATCAGCCCCCACAGCCAGTGCGTTCTCATCGGCGTTTGTCAAGGTCGCAAGCATCACTCACGTGCTTTTTTCTTGTGTGTTTCTAGATTGATTTGAAATTGTGTTTGAATTTCTTAAGCCTTCCATTTATTTATTTTTTCAATATTGAAAGTCATAATATTATTGCAATTACATGCAGTGATGATAAATAATTTTGATTACACGAATAAGATAAATTGTGTGCCTCAATTGCACAAATTAAAATTTAGCGGACTTGGATGTGCAATTGGCATGAATTGCAAGACCAAATGTGGAATTATCTCTTATTTTCACTTACGACTCCGACTTTCCTTTCAATCTTTTAAAATGAAATGTTTATATTAAGTTAAAAAATAAAAATTATATAATTATACATGTATATAAAAATTTTGGACAATTCAAGTTAAATAAGGTCAAGATATACAAGCCCTTAGATTTATAAAAAGTCAGAAAATTAATAACAAAAGTCACCATGAATGAGCGGGATGAAAAAATTCTTTAAGATCTATAGATCTTTCAATTCGTATCCTAACTCTCGACGCTTGTTTCCAATATGTCAAATTAAGAATTTTTTTTATGCGGCATTTTTGAAAAAGCAATCTTAGGAGAATCATTTTCACGTTTAAATATGACTGATTTTTACACATTGGTATCCCACTAGAATATATTCATAGAAGATTTGAGTCCCATGAATATTAGTTCGATTGAAATGAAAATTGGAAAGGCTGGACTTTTTAAATAATTTGAAAGGGATTGATAGTTTGTTAAATTTTGCTTCCACAGGAAATAAAAGATCATTTTTTCTGAGACAAATTTTCAATGTTAGTAATTCCACTTTATCTAGAAGGGGCAGCTTTTATTGCTTTATTACTAATAATGAAACTTCATTTTCTTATAGACGAGATGCACTTGAACTAAAGATTCATTATTAGTTTGCCATGCTTGTGCAACTTTTATAACATTAATTTGATCTCTAGTGTAATCATTATCATACCGTTCAAAAAAAAAAAAACATTTTATTAAGAAAAAGTGAGGTAAGCATACCATCATACCATTTTGCTTGTAAAGGATCTCTGTCCTTTGTTGAATTTTGAGGAAAAAAAAATTTTTGTTTTTCAAAATTTTCAAGACAGAAAATTTTCCTTTCCAAGGTAATCTTAATCAACAAACAGGGTTTCTGAGAAAACTATTAGTAGTTAAAATTATTTAGATAAATAGCATTCTTAGTTATAAACGACCGTTAATTTTATAGAAGGTTACATAGTGATTTTTAATTTCATAGATTTCATCAAAATTTTCTATCGAATAATGGGGTCAAAGTAAAGTTGTCCAAGTAACACCGCGGTGTAAATTGTAATTCCAATGACATGCTAACTTTGAAACTAAAATTGAGATTTTCTAATGTGATTATTGTTAGATCATCACATCATTCAATGTAGTTATATTCGTTATCTCAACCCTAGGGGAAATTATTTAAGTCAAATATTGCTGATATGACGGTTCAATTGGCATTGGCCGTCTTACATGATATGATCGGTGATCTAACATGTTCGAATCCTCTCAAAACGATGTCATTTTAATAAATTTTTATAAATGTTTTATAAATGTTTTATAAATGTTTTATAATTTTTTTGATCTCCCTTGGGGGTCACTAGTGGAGGAAGAAAGATGAACATTGGAGAAGGAAATAATAGAAAAAGGAAAAGGAAATATTTAGAATTTTCTCTTCAAGAAAAGCAAAACGATATTGTTTTGTTTAAAATCATCCATGTAAGTTGTCAACTATATCATGTAAAACAGCTAGTGTTGATTGGAGCATCAAGTCAATGATTTCTGACATAAAATTTGGTAGGATCAAAATAATGAAAAATCATCAAAAGGTTTATGATTATATTGGTCAAATTAGAAAGTTTAAAATTAAATTAGTGGTTGTATAATTGATTTAAGACTTTCTGGACAATTTATCCCACTCTCAAAACTAGCAAAGTTTACACATGATTTTAATTTTGCTTTTCTCATTGAATTACTTGCTAAATTGGTGAAATAGTGTCTTTCAAGTAATACATCATACATCTTTTCTTATGTACTCATAAGACAATTTTTGTTGAAGTAATACATCATACATCTTTTCTTATGTACTCAGAAGACAATTTTTGTTGAGATTGGATTAATATGGACTTTGTCATGACCCCAACTCCATTTTTAGGGTCTTTGGCAGCAAGGTTATTTTCGCGACGTCACAGGCGCGTCGCCGTCCCTTTTTTTTAAATCTTTGATTTAAGCACATGCAAAAGCATACATACAACACCCAGACAACAACAAATAGTCAAGAAAAACAACCACTTGCGAATACACAATTACATAAGTTATATTTACAACCTTTTTTGTCACATGCCATTATATTTATAACCACTATATGTTCTATGCTCAAAAGGTTGGGGTAAATCTTAACTCCTCTAGCAAGACTGCAACTCATCTATACCTACAACTCTAAAAAATAATGGAGTGAGTCATGGACTCAGTAAGTAAAACCCCTAATTCTCTACTAAGAGGACATCTTATTATCAAAATCTAGTAAGTATAACACTCGCAATACGATGTTTATGGTAGATTAATGGCAAACTTGTTGCTACACATCGACTACATGTAGATGTCCATTACCATATACTTCAATGCATGCTTACCTTCAACATATCAATGGACACATCAATATATCATGCTTATGCATATACTAGCACTTATAGCATGATTATTTTATCGTCATCCTAGCTCGTCCAAGCCCTCTCCACTCGACTGAGGCTTCCAACTTCATGCTGGGCTTCCTAACTCAACTAGAACATCCCGGTTCAACCAAAGCATCTAGACGCTAATTCACCAAGGCATCCGAGCTCAACTTGGGTATTTTAGCTCAACTAGGGCATCCCGGGCTAACTTATCCGAGGCATCCAGGCTCAGACCCAGGCATCCTTGCTCAACTAGGGTATCTCATTCAATGAATGAGGCATCGCTGCCAACACTATATGGCAACGGACGCTTTTTTCTCTTTAAGTGCATCATAAAGTGCATCACACAAGCCACTTTTTTACTTTTCTTCTTAGGGGGTGCATGACAAAATTTCGTTCTTAAATAGTTTCTGAGCGAAAATAGATTTTTCATTTCTATTTCTAGAAGAGTTTCTAAGCAAAAAATAACCGTTTGATAACGACACAAAATTTCTACTCTAAAAATGAAATTTGTTTGATAACGACACAAAATTTATTTCTTTCTGACTCGGCAAAAGAACGACCTGGCGACCTTTAATATGAAAAATAAAAATAAAAATGATTTATTAACAAAAAAAAAAGAAAATAAATAAATACAATAAATCATAAAAAAAAAATAAGAATATCATTTTATTTTAAAATAAAAATATCCTTTAAAATAAAATTATTTTATTTATTCTATTTTATTTTATTTTACGAATAAATTTATTTTAAAATGAATAAAAATTAAAAATTAAAAATTAAAATAAATTTATTTGGCAAAACACTCAAGACAAATAAAAATAAATTTATTAAATTTATTTTTAATAAAAATAAGTTATTAAATTTATTTTTAATAAAAATAATTTATTTTTATTTATCATAAATAAATTATTTTTAATAAATTTAATAAATTTATTTTTAATAAACTAAAAATAAAATGATAAATAAAAATAATTTATTTATTTTTAATAAATTTTTAAATAAAGAAAATGAATATATTTATTTTTAATAAAATGATATTTAATTAAATTTATTTTTAATAAATAAATTTATTTTGATTAAATTTATTTATTAAAGATAAAAATAATATTTATAATAAAAATTTAAAATTTAAAATAAAAATGAATAAATGATATTTTTATAATAATTTTTATTTTTAAAATGATATTTATTTATTTTAAAGGATTTTTTTAATTTATTCGTAAAATAAATATTTATTCATAAAAATAAAAATAAATATCATTTTATTTATTCGAATAAATTTCATTTTAAAATGATATTTATAAATTTATTTGGCGACCTGCGTGCGGGGCAGCGCAGGGCAAGCGAGCGGTCGGAACCGACGGACGGTGGTCGGCGGAGAATGGATGAAGGACCTGGTTGACGAACAATGAGAAAATTTTTGATTTCTCATTTTCGTTTCAAATCGAAGTAGAAAATTGCAACTTCGATTTCTATTCCAAACTTATTTCTGAATAAATCTATTCCGAAATAAAAACGAAATAGGTTTATCAAACGGGATTTCTATTCCGTAAACAAGTGCCTGAATAAAAATTGTTCAATGTAAATTATCGCTTATCATGCACCCCTTAGTCGATCAGATATAGCCCGAAGGCGTGCTCATTCAAGTGAGTGTGCCATGGCTCTTAACATCATATTATATAATATGCCAAGCACGATTCTTGGTTCGTGGCTTGAGCTACGCATATAGGCCGATGTCCACACCAAGCAAGACTTGGAATCGGCATGCTTCAACACTGATCTAAGCCCTTAGTGGCTTAGATCATCGCGACTTAACGTTGATTCCAAGCCGAGCGAATCTCGACCTCGTCTCGAGGTGTGAACGCACTCAACCATGCAAACATAAGCAAACTATACAAAAGAACGTTACAACATACACTCGGCTTACATGGGTGAGCACACTACTAAACTTGACAACGTATGCTATCGCCCTAGTCAAGAGTTAGAGATTCTATTTACCTTTGATGAACCTCAATAAACTATAGGTGGTTTTACCAATAGAGGGTCGTCTGATGAGGCGGTGGGCGAGCAAGGCCAAGAGAGGGAGAGAGGGCAATGCTGAGAGGGCATGAGAGAAAAAGAGAGAGTGAGGGAGAAGTAGGGTGGTGTAGTGTGCTAATGAGAGAAATGTCTATATTTATTGGCAAATTTCTCATAATTACCTTCAAATGGATGAATAAGATTTCTTTGGGTGATAAGCCTAGGTTGATAAGTGGCAAGGCTAAGGAAAAAGATGTGGCAAGCCTAATTCCTAAGGCCACACTTGTTCCTTCTCTTATTGGGCCACCCGAGTCTTGTAATGATGAAATGGATACTTGCTCTATAAGTTTTAGGTTAGATGTCATTATGACCTATTCTTTTAGGGGACACTTAAGCATATGACTCATCTCTTGCATTAATGTACTAAGGTCCAAAAGTATTTAATTCATCCTTATCCCAATCCAAGAAGATTCTAGATGGGCTTGCTTGTCAAGTTAGGCGTGCAGCCTCTTCCCTTCCATATTTGAGGTGTGTGGTTCTCCATTCCAATGTGAAAATAGTTTTGAGCAAATTTTCCAAATAAATGTCATTAATTTATTAAATGGGCTTGAAAAATTATGAAATTTTAATCTATTGTAGAGAAGACCTTAAATAACATTTTTTATGAGGAAACAAAGTCCAATTCATGTTGTGAAAAGAGTAGTAAATCACTTAACATAACCCAACAATTTGCTCGTCATGCAGATCCAACAACTAAAAAGAAGGATCCATTTCGAAATCTAAATCTTTACAAAATTCTTTGAAATTTTTATATGTTGTATACATGGATATCCTTTAAAACTTTCTTGAAGGAAGTACATCCAAGTTCGAAAGGGAAAAGTTTATAAAAATTATAGAAAGCAAATTGGTCACTGTTTTGACTACATTTGGCAGGTTTTAGACGGTAAATTATTGGGCCTTCGTCCTGACCATTTTATCTCAGAAAATATGAAATTCAAGTATGTTGTAGATTAATATGTTTTAAACAACTTACATGGAAGAAGTTTTGCGAGATTCAAGCCACAAAAAGCTCTAGAAAATTGGAAAGTAGTGAAGGTCCAAACAATTTCTAGAAAAGACTGGAAATCAAAGTCAAAACCTAAGGAGCCCAAAGGTGGCAAATCTATGGAGTTGAGGTGGCGCTGTGACATCCTGAATTTTTACCAACCTTGTAAGTGAAATTGGAATGTTAAGGGCTTGGATTATTTTTAAAGTTGGCCAGATGACAAGCTTGATGGGCCGTGAGGAAAGTATGGGCTTAAGTAGTTAAGGGGCCACACAAAGATATCGAATATGGGCTCTATTAGCCAAAGGATAGGATATGGACTTGGGCTTGGCTTGGAGCGGGCCAAGAGTCGGGTTCATTAAAATTGTGAATTAAGTCTAGTGGGTTGTGAAATGTCATGGGATGAGCCTGGTGGGCCGAAGATAGGTAATTAGGCCCGAGTACTTTAATTTTCGATTAAGTTATAGATTACCGTTATGAAGAATTTGATTAGAAATTTTATATAAAACTTATAAGTGATTGTAATTTTATTGTCGACCACTAACTTTAGTAATTTTTCGTGATAAATTCTTGTTTGTAGATTAGTGCCGAGATGTTAACGTGTCAATTCGATTCGTACGAACTCATAGATTTGTATAGTTATGAGAGGATCGAAAATTATGTGGATTCGAAACGAAACTAAGTCAAAGACATTAGAAACTAATAGACTAACTAACGACACTAATTAGAAGTTAACTATTCTCGAGCGCCAGGTGTCGACCATGAAAAAAATAAGGCGTGCATGGAAGCCACGACATCCATTTCTTTCCTTTGGTTTCTCCCCCAACCCGAAGCTTCTGAGGAGACATAATAATTAATCTTTCTAATGATTACTTCTTTCTTTGGGAATTAAAATAAAAATTCTGCACACATTCACAGCCATCTTCCTCATAATTCACGCCACTCTCTTCACCCCAAAATAGATCCAAAAATTCTCTCTCTTCTCCTTCCTTTCGCAATTCGAGTAGAAGCGAAGCCTAGCAACTCCAGCGACTTTTTCTTCTTCGTGCGTGAGTTTGAAAGCAAATTCTTGGAGAGTATCGAGCCACCAATGAAGCCAAGCAACCGGTAAGGAAATGATAAGTTCCTAAACCAGAAATTATCCGCTGTTTGTCGAGGGAACTTGCGGAGTATGCTGAATGGTGGAAGATTAAGTTTGATGTTCTATTTTGAGTTGGAATAGGTTAAATGGGCACTCAAACGAAGCTGTGAGTCTTTGCATGTCATGATAGGGCTTCAAATGGTTAAAGAATCGAGTGCGAGGGAGCTGAGTTTGGTCGAGTTGGTGGGAAGACAACTGCTGAGTGATGGATAGGCATTGCATGTTACTGTTGAGGAGTCAAGATGCGAATACTAGTCTTGAATTGAGCTGTGGGTTGCTGTGTGTAGGCAAAGAACTACTGAGGTCACTTTTGAGTTTTGTTGGAGAGGTGTCAAGGTACTAAAAGAGATTGTAGATGAACTAAATAGTCTAGTTGAGCTGTAGATGGGGATAGTGGTTCGGGATGTTCTGGTTGGGAAAGATAGAGATGAAAAACCTACTAGTTTATGTGTCGCTTGGGGTTTTAAAGGTGTAGTTAAAGGAATGAACTAGTTTTCTTAAGAGTGTATTAACTAATTTAGGCTTTGACCACTAGTTGTAGTGAGATTCTTGCGAAAACATATTGGAGAGAACATTCTTCCTTAGAACAGTTCTACGAATTTTCTGTAATTTTCTAGATGGAATTGGACCTTAAATCCTTCATGAAATTTGTAGGAACATCTTTAGGAACAATATATCAAAATTTGAAAACAAACGGTCGAGATTTGGGCAGTAAAGTGATCGTTCTTCTGTAGGCACTCAATTTGGAAGTTGCTGTAGAATTTAGGGGTAAAGACAGCAAATTACTACTCTTTATACAATGAGATATAGGCTTAGGTTTATTCACAAAAAATGTTAATCTATGTCTCTTTGATAACATACTAAAATTTCGTAGCATTTCGATGAGATTTGATGAACTTTCTACTTATGTAATTGAAACTACCCGTGTTAGATTATATCCGGCTTTGATCTGAGACAGTGCAATAGATGCCGTGCTTCTTATAGCTGATTTTCATGACATATAGGGAGTCTAGTGGTCTTGTGATAAATGTTAGTTTGTGCATGAGCATGCCTCTTCCATAATTCGAAGTGTGGTCATTGTATGGTTACCAATTGTGGCATGTGTGTGCAATGAGTGCGACATGAACGAAATGTTGTGAGAGCATGAGTCTTGCTTGAAGTGATCGTGTGTACTCTTGAGGTCTTATGCATGCTGTGAGGTGATATAATTCAGAGGTTTGATGTGTGAAATGTGTGAATTAAATGAGTAAGAGATTTCCATTGGTACTGAGATGCCGGTGATGCCCCGAGGAGTGGGATGCTCATGCTGTGTGATCTTGGATGCCTTGGTTGTGGGATATCAAGATGCCTCGAAGTGAGATGCCCCGTGCTGAGTGATCTTGGGATGCCTCGGTTGTATGATACTAGGATCTCTCGAAGTGAGATGCCCATGATAGCAATATTGTGGAAGTCCGGATGTGGGATTCTGGAAGTGACTCGATCGGGCCGGGTTGTGTTCTGGTGGGTAAACTAATCAAGGGTGGACTTTGATATACACACTATAATGTAAATTCCACTTGGCGTGTGAGTTCGCCTGCTGCTGTTGCATTTCATCTTAGTTCAGATTAGGAGCATGAGGTATACATGTGCATTTAGCATGTTTGTTATGGAGTGATCATTCATATGACATTTTAGTATTCATTTAGTTATACCCGTGACAATCCTACCATAGTAGGTTAAGCTATTTGGTTGTGTTCTCTTGTTTTCTTTGGCAACTGTGGATTGTCTAGTTTATGGTCTTATTATTTCTTTACTGGGCATTGCTCATTCATTTCTATTTTTTAGATCGTTAGTATGGACGTACCACTAATTGCTTATTATGGGGTGATAGCATACATTGATGTTTCTTTCCACGACGTATATGACCCTAATATCGAGCTTACCTACACGAGATATGAGGCTACGCTTTGGATGAGGTTCGTTGCTAGGTTCATGAACCATGAAGGGGAGCTGTTTGGCCCTCTTCAGTTCAGTGCTAGAGGACCTGGAGCTGGAGCAGGAGGTGCTTAGGCACCTAGATCATGATGAAGCCGGAGAAGACGTCTTTTGTTTTTTTGATGGACGTGGGCTAGTGTGTGGGTAGTGAAGTTAGGAACCCCTCTCACCCTTTTCTCTGGCTGATTACTTACACTTTTGTTAAGAACATGTAAATATATGTTGTACATAGGTAAAGAACTTGTAAGTAATCCAGGTCGACGTATGTAAGCCCGAATGGTTTTTAAAAGGAGAGTTAATGAAGCTTCTCATGATCCTTATATATGTTCTTAGTTAGATTGTCTAATATTAGGTGACAGGACTATTATAGGGTGATCATGTGTTATAAAGTTTTAGATCATAAAATATTCATGTTATACATGCTAACCAATTAGTTTTGGATGCTATAGTGCAATAATTGAAACCAACAGGTCCTATCAAGATGATAATCCGTTGAATTTCCACTTGTGTTTAGTATGTGGTGTTGTTGGGACGTCACAGCTCTAATTCTGGTTGTCACAAACGCCCTACAAGATTACTTGTCATCATTCCCTTAGGTCAGGAGTCACCCTCCCTTCATTAATTATTTGGGACACATAAGCCTTCACACTCATTATCCTCATTTAATTGCGTTCACACTCAATCACCCTCGTTCACACTTATTTTGAGGTACGGGCACCTGGAGTGCCAAAACTTCGAAAAGATACACTTAAGTGTCAGTTTCGAAGTAAAGTGGATCACTTAAATGCGACTCTAGCCAAAATCCGGCCAAATTGTTGACGTGACAATTTTCCGCGAGATTGGTGCAAAACGACGTTGTTTTGCATGCGATGTGGCGAGAAAATGCAAAAACGGTGTTGTTTTTGCTATAATGTGTAAATAATTCATTTAAAAATCAATTAAATTTAATTTAAAACTAAATTTATTTAAAATATTCTAAAAAGGGGGGGGGCGGAGCCGAGGGGGCGGGCGAGGCTGCCCTCGCCGGAAGGGCGGCGACGGAGGGGGAGGGTCCTGGGGGGTCGCCCCCCCGGTCGACCCGGTGAGGGCTCGCGAGCCCCCGCCCAACCGACGAGCCCTCGCCGAGATCTAGGCGAGGGTCGCGGCCCTCGCCTGATCCGGGGCGAGGGCTCGCGGGCCCTCGTCGCCTCCCCGCCACCGCCTTCAGCCCTCGCCCACCCCCTTCGCGCCCCCCCCCTTTTAAATTTTAAGTTTTTATTTTTTAGAATATTTTAAATAAAAATAAGCTTAAATTAAATTAAATTAATTTTTATATTAATTATTTACATATCGACACAAACAACGTCGTTTTTGCATTTTTTCGCCACGTCGCATGCAAAACGACGCCGTTTTGCACTCCAACTCACCGGAAAATTGCCACGTCGCAATTTAGCCTGGATTTTTAGCCTGAGTGGCACTTAAGTGATCCACTTTACTTGAAACCGACACTTGTGTACATTTCCTGGGAAGTTTTGGCACTTGACTGTACTTCGCCCATTTATTTTCTAGGAAGATTTGGCTAGTCCAAGGCTCAAGTGTCTCTTTCATTAACGATTCCAAGTCCAAGTCAAAACTTATCTTCTAAGGTAAAGGCCTAACATGCTAAGTGTTCATGCTTAGTTCACGCTCCTTAAATTTCTATGTCGAAGTTCTAAAATGCAACTTGGAAAATATCTAAGTTAGAAGGCCATCTCATTGGGCGGGAGTTAATCGAATCTAACCACGACTGACTATTTTATTTGGTCCAAGGTTTGTGCCTAAGCCATGATCGGACAAAGCCGGACGTAGCCGGGCTCAACAAGCGAGACCAAGTTTGGACATCTCCTTTACCATGTAAAGGGCTTGCGATTGGGTCTAAGGGCCAGGCCTTGAGCCAGTCAAGCGGTCCTCTAGTCGATCCGCTGGCCAATCGTCTGGCCAGCCATGTGGCTAGTCCTTGGTCCATAACCAACCCTCGAGTTGATTCATGGCCTATTCCCGCCATCGGCGTGCCGATCTTAGCCTATTAATCGAGACCAAAATAAGGGTTGAAATCAAGGATGTTACAAACTTACTCTATCATTAACTATTAGCCACATACACTTCACATGATTTGATAAATGTTTGTCATTATTTTGAATCGTGGCTCTAAGTCCACATGAGAATTTCTCCAATTGTCATTATTCCTAGTCATGGCTCCCCCGTTCATTTATGCTGCGACTCTAACAAGATCTTTGCTCACTTGGTGAGGGCGAGTTCGGCTTTCCAAGTCAAAAGCCTTCTTATCCTTGAGGCTCTCAAGTAAGTTCGAGCATGAGTGGGTCTAAGCTCAGTCAGATTATCTAACTCTAGTTAGACAACCTTTGCTCAAGTCTCCTAGGGTGAGCCCACGCTTATCAGTGAATGTCAAATCACGTTTAAGGTTCTGCACTTGACCCACTTCTCTAGAGAATGAAATAAAATTGCAAACAAGGTGGGCAAAGCCCAACTTAATAGAAAACTTCTTTTTAGTTGGCTTTCAAATCTCCCTTGAGCCACGTGGAATCTATCATGTCTAGAGCCCATTTCACGTGCTTAAATGAAGCGTGTCTATGAAATGAAGAATGTCTCTATCGAAAAAATAAGGAAGATTAGAGTCTCACTATGATGATCACCTTTTAGGTTACCTTTGGTAATTTGAACTTAAGACTAAATAGAATAACAAATTATCATATATGGTGTTTGATGACCTAATATGGACCGGATGAATTGAGATATACTTGGATAAAATGTCAAATAAGAAATCCTGCACAAAGTGTGAGATTAACCCAAATGTTATCTTCCAACGATTGAGTGATAAAGTGATGTATCTGACAAAATTCAACGACATACCTACAATTCTCGACACTTTTTGTTGATTTCTCTATGCTCTCTTATTAATCCACAAAGGACTTGTCATTCGTTCTCAACTCGCTCGTGTTTGCATCGGACGATAGAAATTTCGAACTTCCGCGGTTCAATTACCCAAAATGGAGAATCTATTGAAACCGATCTTCTCACCGACCACTTCTCATCCACCAGACCCAATTGCTTGTCATAACCATTCACATCGTCAATCTTCTTCGACAATTCTTCGTTCTTAGTTTCTCCCAATTCAACCATGTCATCTGCTCCTCCATTGCCGTTTCTACTACTATCAACAACATCCCCCATCGCACGATCATATCGCTGTTGAGAAGGGGAGAAGGATGGGGCCACTGATCGATGTGCGATAAAGGGGAGCAATTGGTGCGCCGGGGGATGTGGCTAGATCTCCATCGGCGGGGTGGGCGGCGGCGGAGAACAGTCCGGACACGAGGCGATTTGGCTCGCCGGAGGGGTGGCCGGAGAGACTGTAGACGTCACCGGAACATTGAAGCGTCGAAGGCTGGAGGCACCATCTAAAGACGGAGAGTTTTTTCAAAAAGATTTTCAATCCTAACCTTATTGGCACCCGGAAAGAGCCGTCCGAGGGAGGCCTGCCACAGGGGCGCCACGTGGACGGGCTCCCAATCGGCAAGGCGAGCGCCGAAGTGGGGACAGGACAGGACAGCACGGAAGGGAGGAGGTTGTTCATCCGCCGCGCTTCGTTATCTCCGCCTTCCCCTCACTCAATAACTCCTCCCCCGCTCAACGGACTTCCCGAAGCTCCTCCCCTTCCTCTCCCGACATTACAAAACTCTCTCCCCCTCTCTCCTTCTCTGCAACTCCTTCAGATCTCTCTCTCTCTCTCTCTCTCTAAGAGGCAGCCAAAAATGCAGTCCTCCCTCTCCCTCTCCTTCGCCCCCGCCTCCTCCCGCCTCGCCGCCCCCTCCCCTAGATCCTCGCCCTCGCCCTCCTCCGCCGCCGCCCCGATCAACCTCCGGTTCTGCGGCCTCCGCCGCGAGGCCCTCGGGTTCACCCCTCTCCGGCAGCCCGCCTCCCGCCGCTCCCCCGTCCTCGGCAGGAGGTGCGGCGGCGGAGGCTTGAAGGCCTCGGCCTCGGCCTCGTCGTCCGACAACGGGAGCGCGCCCAAGTCGTTCGACTACGATCTGGTCATCATCGGGGCCGGCGTCGGCGGCCACGGCGCCGCGCTCCACGCCGTCGAGAAGGTATCGTCGGTGATCCCCCCTGGTTTGTTTTTCCTGCGGTTTCGGCTTCTATTTTGAGTGAGGAATGGCTTTGTTCTAGCTGGGACGAGGAGGTGGCATCGTCGATTAGTCCCACTATGTGCTGTGGAAATGCGCGTGTTTTTAACTTTAGAGATATCGCTTGTACCTACCTTCAGGTCGGTGTTTGTCTCGGTCTTGATTCGTTGCTTGACGTTTTGACATCGGGAAATTTATAGTTTGACGTTTATGGATTCTTCGAAAGTTGATTTTGCTTCAAAAAATGAAGCTTCGAATGATGTTTATTAAAAGGAAACGATTACCCGCGTCTCATTCTTGGGGCCTACTTGCGGCGGCACCTACGAAAAACTTGCCTTTCCTTTGTACCTTCGGGTTGCTAATGACGTCATCAACTAGCGTTTCTTGCGATTCTGTTACTTGAAACCTACCTGCTTGAGAACGTCCTGTAATGTGGCTTGGGAAATGGGTCGACAAACAGATGCCCATCGATGCAATTCCTTGTTGAGTGTTTGGTAAATTGTGCCTAGAGCATAGTCTGGTTAATCCGTATATTAGCCACTTACGCTGGGAAGAGAATCCACGTTGTTTAATCTGTAAACTCCTCTTCTTGAAATGGCAGGTGTATATTGTTATCTTCAACTGCCATTAAAAGCTCATGAGTAGGTTTATTCTAGTTGTAATTTTTGTCAACCTTCCATGAGTAAAATCTACACCATATATTGGAATAACTTATGAGAAAACGGTTTAAGGGAGAAGATTATTCCTCTTGCTGTGAATAATTAACACCCCAAACTATGACAATGAAAAGTTAACTTCATTGCAAAATTGTAAATATATTTTTTCTGCTAAAGTGTGAAAAGCATAAGATCTGATTGAATTGTCTTCTTGCGGTTGAAGTAAATTTGCCTGTAACAACATGCACTGCGACCTTTGGACATTTTACTTCCTGTGCTTGTAGCTTTGCGGATTTCTTTTTACTGCCCCACCTGGCCTTAATGCGTGCCTTTGATCCAATCATTTATGTTATCCTGCTGGTTGTGAGCTCTTATTCTGCTGGAGCATCGTCCAAATCTTGATTATTACTGTTGTTATAAACTTCAATTCCTGTTTCCTAATTGTGTTGCATAAAGCTATAAATTTAGGGTCTAAAAACTGCCATCATCGAAGGAGATGTTGTGGGGGGAACCTGTGTAAACAGAGGTTGTGTGCCTTCTAAAGCTCTCTTGGCTGTGAGTGGTAGGATGCGCGAACTTCAGAGCGAGCATCACTTGAAGGCTTTGGGATTGCAGGTACTTGTTGAATCAGTGAACGACAGTGTCTAGTGGAACTATGACTTAATTAACATGGCTCATGCTAAAACGAGCTCATATTCTAATGGAAGAAATGACCCAGTCTTTTGATTTCATCATTATAGGTTGCAGCTGCTGGCTATGATAGGCAGGGAGTTGCTGATCATGCAAATAATCTGGCTTCAAAAATTCGTAGCAATTTGACTAATTCAATGAAAGCACTTGGCGTGGACATATTGACTGGCGTAGGCACAATTCTGGTGAGTTGTTGCCGGCCCTCTAGCTCTCTGCTGGGAGAGCATGAACATGTTTGATTTCTACATCTCAATCTATTTTATGCACTTCATATTAACTAATGTCATCTTGCTATCCTCTATGAACATTCAGGGTCCTCAAAAGGTCAAATATGGAAAAGTTGGCTTCTCCGACAACGTAATAACCGCAAAGATATCATCATCGCGACTGGTTCTGTACCCTTTGTTCCCAAGGGGATTGAAGTTGATGGTAATGCTCCTTGTATACATCATTGAGTTTTTGTCTGAAGTGTGATGGAAAAAGAACTTTTTCTTGGAAGCATAGTGTGAGATGGATGGCCTCTTTAAGAATATGGTTTATCATATTGATTCCATTGCAGACCTACTTACATGTCATATTGTCTAAATATAGGAAACTTAGTTTATAATTCCTGTTAGTCAAGAGAAACTCATGTTACACTGTGCTTCATGCAATGGGGAAGGGCATGATTTATGGATCACATGGATTAAGTTCGCAAATTTCCAATTAAAATGATTTTCTATATATATATATATCCATCTGTTGTTTCTTATACGTGAGGTATTGTGGCCATTGCCCAACAACCTTACGGGAGTTTATTTGAAACAATTAGTTTTCTGAAAGTTATGTCTTATTATTATCATTTATATTCGAATCAACGCTGAAGTGATGTTTGGAACAGTGGAAGATTTCATTGAGCACCATTACTTTTGTAATTTATTGTCCAACTTTTTTCTTATGTCCGTTTGGCTTTATCCAGTCTTGTTGATGTCCTCTACAAAGAACATTTTATTTATCAGGACCACTAAATCATTATGATAAGCACACTTGTTTTTGCACGTTCATATTCTCATTTCCAGGATTAGGATCTGTGGCCCTACTGCATGGTGCTCCCTACTAAGTACCTGGGCTTAAGCTCCAGCAAATTTATCTTGATCTTTAATGTAATCATACTTCTATTTGTCTAACAATTTGCAGGAAAGACTGTTATCACCAGCGACCATGCACTCAAGCTGGAGTTTGTACCTGACTGGATTGCTATTGTTGGCAGTGGTTATATTGGTCTTGAATTCAGTGATGTGTATACTGCACTTGGGAGTGAGGTAGCTCCCTGCTCTTGCTTTTCATGTTATCCTTGACTTGGAAGACACTGTTTTGCAATTTATTTGAGAGGAATAGCTTCTCCAGTATCACTTTCGTTTGTTAATTTTGTGTATAAGCTGCATTTACATGACATGAGATGATGTGATCATCCTCCTCATTTTAGTTTAGTGCTTGTTGAAGTTTCCCGCAAAACCTTTTTATATTGTTTTGTACACATATGGGTTCCCTCCATCTAATGGCTTACGTCTTTACGTTGCACTTTTGAATATGGTATCAGAATGAGGTTCTACCCTGGATATATTTCGCACGTGAGTGCTCCCAGTTGGCACATGAGAGGGTTTATGTGCTCCTTATGTCAAGTCGTGTCCCTCCACCTAGTGGCTGAAGCTTTTAATCGGACTTTCTAAAAATAACTAATTATCTTATATTTGACATTTATGAGGATGCCCTTCAAATATATAAGTATTGATGCTTCATCAACTGACTGAGATAAAGGTCACTATATCCAGTTTGTGAATATGTTTTGTCATATAGGTCCAACTTGCAGGTGCTGTAGATTTTAGTTGTGTTTTTAATGGAAAAATACACGTGCTTGATATGACTGTTGCACAGGAAGCCTGGATCGTATCAGAACCTAAGGATTTAATAACAAAGATTGTGTGCTTTCACACTTTTCCAGCTTATTCAATGAGAGTTGAGAGTTGACTGGGTGAATCTTGTGACATTTAATGGCATAACCTGAATTCCGTTGAGTTGTCTGAGCAGTACCATTAATTGAACTCTCTTAGTTTTTTCTACTCTATGATATACACCAGCATTTTAAATCTCCCGTAAACAGCATAATCTGATGGCTGAAATTCTATGCAGGTTACTTTTATTGAAGCTCTAGATCAGCTTATGCCTGGATTTGATCCAGAAATAGGCAAATTGGCCCAAAGAGTTCTAATAAATCCCAGGAAAATCGACTATCATACTGGAGTTTTTGCCAGCAAGGTGATCTTATTGGCGATTATTACCTGTGTAGATTATGGAATTGAATCTGGAAATTATATTCCATCATATCCCTTTGCAGATAACTCCCGCAAAGGATGGCAAACCAGTCACGATTGAGCTTATTGATGCTAAGACAAAGGAACTGAAAGATACATTGGAGGTAAACTAACTAATGTGGCTTCAAAATGCATAATAGAACTGATTTCTGTTGCTCCTTTAATAAAGTAAATAATACTCATCAATGGAATGGCATCCAGGATGCGTCACTCTGCAGACTGTGATATTGATTTGGCATACATCTATATCAGATAGCTGGATGTGTTCATATGCTTTAACACTATTACCCTTATGTTTACATATAAAAGTCAATGAGTCTCCAAAAAAGCAGAATATCCGAGGTCATCATCAATCCTTACTCTTCTTTTAGAAACATTTCATAGTAAAAGTGAATGAACTTTTGGTGTTCTCTCTTCATCATTTAGTGATAACCACCAATTCCATGATCTCATAGCCAATTATTCATATTTTTTTTTGGGTCTAAACCAATCATCCATAGTTGATTAGATCATTTATACACGTTCTATCCAAGTAGCATATCCACCCCCTATATAACATTTGTGAAATAGAAAAAGTTACCTTGTAGTTGTCATACGTATTTATATAATTGGTCATACTAAATATATGCTTATGGACTTGTTATCCTACAAATAACTTAATCGACCAGTAGGATGATAGGAGTTCAAGTCACCATTTATAGTTTGTTGGAAGTCAACAAAATTTTCAGATATACATATATATGTATTACAGGCATTTCCTGCTTTGGTAATTATGCAACTTGGATAATTAATTTCCAGGACCAAACTTCTATCACATCATCCACATAGCTCAGAGGATCGTTGACTTTGCAAATTGATTATTTCCTTATTCTTCTTCCTGCATTATATGTACTCATACCACGGTGATCGTTGAGTATACTTATGGTACTTGCTATAGGTAGATGCAGCACTAATTGCAACTGGGAGAGCTCCATTCACGAAAGGTCTTGGCTTAGAAAATGTATGTACATAATGAAAACTAATTTAGTTTGTTTATATCTGTTACTCTTGGCTCTTTATTCTCATAAAGTTCTATGTATCGCGAGATCCTCCACAGATCAACGTAGAGACGCAGCGTGGATTTGTTCCTGTCGATGAACGTATGCAAGTGATTGATGCAAAAGGCAATCTGGTACGTTGTTTTATTACCAAATCGATATAAAAGACTTTTCTTCCAGTTCTGATAGGTACCGACTTCCTCAGGTTCCCCACGTGTATTGCATTGGTGATGCGAATGGTAAAATGATGCTCGCTCATGCTGCTAGTGCACAAGGAATTTCAGGTCAGTTGCTGAGACGTATACTTTCAATTTAACTAAGCAGAACAACACAATTAGAGTTCTTCCAGTCTCATTTACGCCTGTATTGCTTTGACATGTATGTAAATCAGTGGTTGAACGAGTCACCGGAAAGGATCATGTCCTTAATCATCTAAGCATTCCAGCTGCTTGTTTTACCCACCCTGAAATCAGTATGGTTGGACTGACGGAGGTAAGTGTTATTTCTTCGAATCATAGTTTTATGTTTGTGTCTCCTTCCATAAGATTTGTGTTGTAATTGATCGAGAGAGTAATAAACAAAGTTTCCATTTGGACCTTTTCCACTGATGAATGAATATTTACTACTCTCAACTTGTGAATTTTTCTTTTCCTTTTTAATTATGCTGAGCAGTTACCCAGCACTCAAGGGTTAAGCTTTTTTTATTTAACTATCATTATGAGCAACATTTTACATTGTAAATTGAAGAAATTACTGAAAGAATTACATCTCTCTTTTGGTCCTCCAAATATGTTTTTTTCCATTTGAAACTTGAAGAACACATACCATTCTAGCAGTCCAGCATTTGTCATGAATTTGACCATGCTTTTTTGTGGTTTAATTGAGCTCTTCTGAAGTTCTGCTGTTGTCTGCCCTTTTGAGTAGGCACTAAGAAACCGTTTGCACTTGTCTTAAATTCTCATTCCATTTGTCTCACTTTGATGTGCTGATTTGAGATGGATAATTTCTGAGGGTCATCTTCATAGGCAGAAAAAGTCTTCTATAATGACCTGATACTGTTGCATGAATAGACTTTCAAAAGAAAGATAATTTAAGGTAATCACACTTTAAACTTGAATGCTATTAAGCAGTCGAAGATATTCAAGAAGATTCTTTGGTGCTTGAGGCTGAGAAGATAGAAACAGTGTGCATAGGTGATGTTGATCAATATGAAAACTTGAATTTTTGCATTGCGGCTTGATGTGAAGAAACTCTTTTGTTTGAACTGGAATTAATTGTTTTATTTTGTGATTTACAGTCAACAATTTCCTGAAACTTCTGAAGTTATCATTATCTTTTCATCATGTTTATTTTCTAATTGTAAAATGTGAATTTATAAGTAATTTTTTCTGTGTCTGGTTTTTATTGCTTCAGTAATTTGGAAAGAATTTTTGAACCTCTTTGTTTTTTATTATGATGTGGAGACTTGCAATTGAGGTTCTGTTTTTGGTGACTTCTCAGCCTCATAACAACGGCATGACATGTCAAGTTAATAGAAAATCAACTCAATTCTTCTCTTTGCATTTTTTGTTGACTTCTATTTTTCACTTTCATCTTTTCTTTTCTCTTTTAGCGTTCGAAATTTGACTATTGTTCAATGTTGAATGCATGAAACCTTTCAAACATACAAATGTAGACATGAAGAGCCATTTATAATTTTCTTTTGATAAATTTCGACTATTGATCTTTTGTTTCAATTTTAAAATCCTGGAGGGAAAGAAAAAAATAATAGCACAATATGTGTTGTTCTGGAGACAAGACATTTGACCCTAAATTTACCTTTTGTGGAACTGTATATTTATGATATCGAGCATTAGTGTTTCTTCTCATTATAATCAAGATATATTTCTTCCCTTTATTTGTGATTCCTGATGCAATGCCCTAACCAGATTGTTTCTGTTTGCAGCCTCAAGCCAGAGAAAAGGGTCAAAAGGAGGGATTTGAAGTTAGTGTTGCCAAGACAAGTTTTAAGGCCAATACTAAAGCCTTGGCAGAAAACGAAGGGGAAGGGCTTGCAAAGGTCATCTCTGCACTTAGTTGTCCTAGTTGTCCTTAGCCTATAAGCTTGTTATTCGAGTCCTAAGAATTTCACAAAATGATTGTCCTTCTCATGCTGCTCCTCTTCCATCTCTGTATATCCCAACACACTCCACTGGCTCTGAAATAGATGCATACACAGATTCATTTTGAAACTATTTTCTCCCTTTACTATCTTCACCCTTTACTGTCACAGCATTGGATTGAGCCGTCCATTATTGTTTCCAGAAGTGTCTTTAAGAATATTATTTCTGTCTCTAGATAGCAATTGCTTACCTCTCTCGTGATTTAACTGCAGATGATATACAGACCAGACAATGGAGAAATCCTTGGGGTTCACATCTTTGGCCTTCATGCAGCTGATCTCATTCATGAAGCATCGAATGCGATAGCATTAGGCACAAGTATCAATGTAAGTTGGTTACATCAAAGATGCTACAGCTGTCTGAACCACTGCTCTTAATCTTGGTCTTTGATATTGTTCCCAGTCCGTCCTCTCTTGCTTGACATGGTGCAGTCATGATTCTCAAAAACTTGCCAATGCTCTTCTGACACTTACCATTAATTGATATCACGCAGGACATAAAGTTCGCAGTTCATGCACATCCTACCTTGTCTGAAGTTCTGGACGAACTCTTTAAATCAGCAAAGGTGACATTCCTTACCCACAAATGATATCGGTCATGATGTCTCACCACAAGAGTCTATGTAGAAGACTAACCTCAGTTTGACGTGTTAACAGGTGAATCATCCAGTTGCAAGCCCTGTAAGTGAACCAGTTGCAGTCTAAGATTCACATAACACACCCGAAAATATAAATTTTTTGAAAGATGTGCTTGAATTAGGGAGATTCGACAGATTGTTCAACCCCAGGAGGGACGACAAACCAACATGCCAAACCAGGGAAGATCTTCAGAGGTTTTGGGAATGTCTCAAGGCGGGCCAGGCTTGAAAGTAATTTGTTTCACGATTTTGTTATCTATTGCATTTCTGAGATGCTTGTATTTATTAAAGCGTCATTGAGACTCTTCGCCAAGCTTCTTTAGAAATACGGACAATAATAATTGAATAAGGGGAAGAGAAACTTGGGTCCGAACATGTATACGTCGTTGCTAGGTCAGCGGTATTTTCGGCGTTTAATTTTGATGGCCATGTGGTACGATGGTGCCGCACCCCACGGGGTAGGCACGCTTCGAATGTGTTCATCGTGAATGTGTTCATCGTAGTCGGTGAGCGAACACATTTTCCGGATTCGATACGGATTTATCACTGGGGAGCTGCCGATGAGCCGAGGCTCATCGGGGAGTGGTTAACACTGAACCCCCGACAATGGCCTGTTTGCACAACTGCCTCCGATGACCGCCTCCACCTTACGGACGATGAAATCCATATAGAGATGGAAACTTCAGCAACGGCCACCCACTTCTTGCACCCCATTCATGCCCACCTACCCACCTAACAACTAGAATTTGGCAGACTAGGTGGACAGATTTGAAGTTCTGACTTGCACATGATCATGACCTGAGTCAAGAGTGGTACAATGTAGAAATCAAATTGGACAATGACATTTAATTTGACCCCCAAAATTCGGTCCCCCTCTCCCTGGTCCCCAGAAGCAAACTGACGGTTAAGAAACTCGTGTAATGCATGCACTACTAAAATCAATTTTAGTCGATGTTTGGTTTGCTTGATTTGAAAAATATTTGCTTAAAAATAATAATTTGTATAATTTAAAATAATTGATCAATGAAAGTAAAATCTATTAACAATATATATAAATATTTTTGGGAACGATAATTATATTATTGGTTTCATTAATTTTTGTAAGTGTTATAAGGAAAATATTTGGGTAATTATTCATTTTCCGTGAGGCAAACGTTACTCAATAATCATTTACTTATATATGAGTATAGACTTGGATACTATGAGTTTGCAACTAAAATTGACTTAGACTCATATCCATTGCCATTCAGAATCAACATCTTCTGTCGTGGTCATTGGGATAATAACTCAATACCATGGTCACATAACAGTACATTGTAACGTCGTAAATTAAATTTATGCACAAAGGGAGAGGAGCATGTTTACTTTGATTTCACTATAAAGCACTTTTGAAAAGGCATCTCTGCTTTGATAGCGAAACGAAAGATGGGTTACTCAAGCTATCAGAGCTAGAAATTCTAAGGTCTTGTAGCATGCCTCTTCATATGAGATCTTCTAGTATTCGATTATAACAACACATCATATGACCCGATAAAATAATTTTACGATGCGTCATGACATTTTTGTACTTAATCACGACAACACATCTTAAGATTGTCCAACATAAGTGAAACTACCATAGAAATGCCCTGTCAAAAAACAAAAAACAATGAATAAATAATTTATTTTTTTTTTAAAAAAAAAAAAGAAAAAAAAAGTAGAACAACAGCTCGACAAGTCAACAACAACCAACCCATCTCCTGCCATCACCAGTTGTAAGCTCCAAGCGAGAGCTGGCCTAGGCCACTTCTTGCGACTCTCACACCAAAACACAAGAAATTAAATAAATTAATTCAATAAATGGGCCCAAAAAAAACAAAAAAACAAAAAACGAAGATATAAACAAATAAATACAACCGCATTCAATTCCCCCTGACCTGCTTGATCTTCCTCCTCCATCTAGCATCACAGCTGTGCTTAGATCGCAAGATTCTCAATCGCCATCATCGCCCCCGCTCCGCTCTGCTCCTCTTTCTTGAAAACCCAGGAACATCCTTGATCCCCCGCCCCATCGGCGGATCAAGAACCGCCATGTTCCTTCTGGACTGGTTTTACGGGGTCCTCGCCTCCCTCGGCCTCTGGCAGAAGGAGGCCAAGATCCTCTTCCTGGGCCTCGACAATGCCGGCAAGACCACGTTGCTCCACATGTTGAAGGACGAGGTCGTGCCCGCTATTTTGATGCGGTTCTTTTTTGTGTTGGGATCGTCGAATGATGATTTCGGAATGTGGGTTCTTTTCTTCTAATGTTTTCTTTGATGGGTTGCAGAGATTGGTGCAGCACCAGCCGACCCAGCACCCGACCTCGGAGGAGCTCAGCATCGGGAAGATCAAGTTCAAGGCTTTTGATCTGGGTGGTCATCAGATCGCTCGCAGAGTTTGGAAAGATTACTATGCAAAGGTGCGATCTTTACGTTTCTTTTTTGATCAAATCTTTTTTCTCACGATAGAACCGGATTTGTTAGTTTTTGGGAAGATTATGCTGTTCCTTAGTGCATCGGTTATGTTGCTGATCCGGACCAAAGTGTCTGCTAATGACACGGATGTTTTGACCAATTTGACTTTTTTCTTTGTGCGAGATATGAAACGTTTCTATGCATTTTTGTATGAATTTTTAGCTGTGAGTTGCTTTGGATTCTGCTAGATGCACAGGTCTTGGGACGCTTCCTATTTATGGGGTTACAAGAGTGTTTCTCTGTGGACGCTGATGGTTTGGTGCTCATTATATTCCCCCTTCGATATCCAGCCTTTTGAAACCGAAAAAAAGAAAGCGATCCTGTATATAGATCTGTTAGCTCATGTTGTGTCTGAATCTAATTGTCTTGATTGAACCTTAAGAGTATCACCATTCCATCTTTGGATTTCTCTTTCACGGTAGGCAATGAGGACAACTGAGGCTCCACCAATGGCAACTCTTGGACTTGCTAGCGTTCTTCCACCATTAGCTGTCTAGTAGAAGTCTACATTCTGTCATTCTGTCCAATACCTAGAAAAAACAATCTTTATTTTTGCGTGTGTTACTTTGAATGCAACTAAGGTATTGGATTTGGGACTCTTTCCTATAAAGTGAACTGACAATTGCTGTGTGGCAGTTGTGCCTTTGGTGAAATGCTTGTGAGAGCTGGTTTCTCAAAAACAGACATGTTGCATTTGAATCAACTAGGTTATACTTATGGACATCCTTATTCTTTGCCCCATGAGTTTGGAAAATGGGAAAACTATTTCTTTGACCAAAAAACTAATATCAGTGAAGAGCTGGGTTAAAAGGTGGTCATCTGCAACCATGACTGATGGATGCAGCAGATAGAGTGCTTGAACTTTTAATGAAAAAGGATCTATTTGTCAACTATATTAGTTATAGGTCATACAGGTGAAGATGATAGATTACATTATCTGCTGAGGATGAGAGGAGAAGGATATGCACTACAAAGTGGAAATGTTTATGGCTCTCTATTTAGTAAAGATGGATCATCTATAGCAGTTCTAACTTGAAAAGGTACATATAGAGGCAAAGAGCTTTTGTTCATTTGATGGCATTTGCACCTGCATCCCTGTTGCCAAGCTTCCTCCTCATTTAGGCCAGAGACAATGAGCGAGTCAATGACTTTCAACTCCTGTTGTCTTCTGGTTTACAGCTTTAACTTGGACAACTCTTTTGCACATGTTCTCATATGAGTTTAATATTAAATGACTGATCTTCCAAATTTTCATCTCTAGGTTGATGCAGTGGTATACTTGGTGGATGCCTATGACAAGGAGAGGTTTGCAGAATCAAAGAGGGAGCTTGATGCCCTCCTTTCAGATGAAGCTCTTGCTAATGTGCCTTTCCTCGTGCTTGGGAACAAGATAGATATCCCGTATGCAGCTTCAGAGGATGAGCTACGGTATCATCTAGGGCTCACCAACTTCACAACTGGCAAAGGGAAAGTGAATCTCGCAGATCAGACCGTTAGACCCCTTGAAGTGTTTATGTGCAGCATCGTCCGCAAGATGGGCTACGGTGAGGGGTTCAAGTGGGTGTCGCAGTACATCAAGTAGAGAGCAGATTTGATGGGGTTAGTAAATGTGGTGTATTCATGTAGTTCTTTTCTCTCTCTGCAATATTGCAGATTCAATTTTTAATGAGAAAGAAACCAAATCATCTGATTGCTTCTAATTTATGTTGGAAACATAAGCACATAGAGAGTTCATGATCCATGACATTCATGATTTATGCGAATTATTGGTCCTGTTTCTGGATAGACATATTTTCTTTATCTAAGGACCATAGATTATCAGTCACTTTTTTTCCAGCTTGTATTGAAACTCAGTCATTGCTCCACGAATGAAGTACTCTGCCTGGACTATAAGTTTATAATAATAAAGCTGGTATTTCTGGTTTTTCTGAGGGTCGAAAGCTCGACCTTAATTTTGGTCATTGAGCATAAACCATTCAAACTTTTCTCTGTGATTTCTTTTTAAGGGTGGATATGTCCCGACCAAGCATTCTGGTACTTCTTATGAACTTCTTGTGTTGTCGCATTGATGTTCTGAAAATAAATTTAGCAATTTGCAAATATAGTTCAGATATTTTAGGCAAAAAGACATTAGCCTCTTGTGCGTTACTCACACTATTTGATCACCACATGACTGGTAATTGTACAGTCATTTTGTGTTCTGATTTATCAGCAAGTATGAAAGAGAGTTAAGAGGAAATTCTTGTGACGAAGAAGCCGCCTATAGGAGTAAAACACTAGTCTTTTCATGGGCAATAGCCAGCCTGATGAGATTTCATGATGCGCGTAAGGGAATATAGTTCTTGGGAAGATTTTTCGACCTCGATACCAATCAATGCTATATGGCTCTTAAACCGTGTCGTCAGGTGGCTTCTGGGCCTTGAAGAGAATTGCAGGGAGAGAGTTTGCCCAGTAAATATTTTCACCTGGCTGTACGTTGCAGTTTGCTGTGCTTGTTGGCCATCATCAATAATGGTCGTGATGGGGGTGGAATCGAGAGGTACACGAGTTCTTGAAAATGAGAAGTGGTGGAGTCTGGTGGCTCATTCTGCCCGCCAAAACCTAGTTTGGTATCGAGACCTCCCGAGATCCTAAACGAAATACCCGGCCTTCTGTGGAAGCAAATGCCTGACTGGCTTCTGTTCCTCTGGCGGCGATTTCAACAGAGTCCCCGAGTTCGATTGGATTGCCTGGCCGAGAAGAATACAATTGAGGTCGTCGTGCATGAGGTTTAGGTTCCGCGATCTGATGAAAGTTTTGCGTTTGGTCTGGAATTAACAAGAGAGTTTCGTTTTGCGCTCAAGTCTGGAATTAACAAGAGGGTTTCGTTTTGCCTCTCGATCAGTGTCCATTCGACGTCTGCAAAGGGTTGCGAGGTTGGACGATGTACGAGGAGTGATCTGCGCATGGAAGTTTCTCATTGATGATTCACACGTTCATGTCATCACCTAATGATTCAGTTGATGTGATGCATCAATTGCTTGACAATTCATCAAGTATTTTCTCGTAAATGTCATGTTGGTCGTGTCTCAAAAGGTTGGAAAACGAATTGGCCTGTTCTTATGACATGGGCTTCCTATAAAAGAAAATGACATAAATGATTCATAAACTTTGATGTAATGTGTAATGTGGTTATGAATTTTTCTATTGTTAATTGTAGTTTATGAATTTTAACCCAATATGCAATATTAATCCTTAAATTTTAATTTGTTCATTTGGTCTGTGAATTTTTTATATATGTTCAATCCAATCACTAGATTATATGAAAATATACAATATTGTCCTTAAAATTGAATTAATGGAAGGATAACATTAATTATTTTCATATAATTTGGGGGCTAACTTGAACATATATGAAAAGTCTAAGAATCGCATTAAACAAATTAAAAGTTCAATGATTACATTACACATTAGGATAAAGTTTATGGTTCACATTGAATAAATTAAAAGTTTATAGATCTCATTGTGCATTAAGTCAAGGTTTAATAACTATTTATATCATTCAAGAAATGCCAGCTCCCTTATTCTTACGTGCAGTATGGAGCATTTCCTATGATTTTCTTTTTTTTTCTTATTCTTTTGGCCATCTAAACCATTTTGTTGGTCAAAAGAACTTGTTGACTAAAACGTATTTAAATGAAAAAATAAATTTTAGAGAAGTTGCGCAAACCCTTACGAGCTTCAGCTATAACAAATCTTTGCCTTTGAACTTTTAATTAATACACAATACCCTTCTTCACTTTCATTTTGTTATAGCCGTTATTCTCCTCTTATTTCTCATTAGCATAGTGCGGTGCACATGACTTTTAAGGGTAGAGACCTATTTTCATCTCATTTTCTAAAAGGAAATATCATTTTTACACTTAGTTGATGTAAAAAATGGAAGAAAAAAATTCAATTAAATAAATAGGAAAAATCTCAATAACAAGAAGGTCAAATGACACAAATTGATTAGTCGTTATGTATGTTTTAAAGGGTTAATTGAGGTAAAAAATGATTGATAATATTCTAAAAAATTTTTAAAATGAGATGACAGCTTCAACTAAGAAAAAATGATGTGCCCAATCTATAATAATAATTTAAATATTAATTATTTTCAATCATTGTTTGCATTGTTTAACCATTTAAAATATATATGATCCATTTTCTGTTATCTGACCTTTAACTTTTGTATGGTGAAACCTTTTTTCGTCTACTTAATTATGTTTATTTTTCTCTAAAATATCTTATTTGTTCTATAAATGCATCCCTAAATTTCTAACGGTCTTAATTTTTATGTTATCATTGATAGTCACTTCTTCTGATATTTTAGTTAATTTATTGTACTCCTTTTTCTTTTTCCCTAAGGCAAAGGGGAGATTTATTTTGATGAAAAATAATAGGAAAATACATATAGGCCAAAAGACGTAGTCAATGGACAATAGGTGAATATTCTTATATTACCCCTTGTTGGTCCTGAGGGACGGATGAGGCTAGGTTAGTCGAAAGATAGTTATCAGTTTAAGGATGCAAGGTACCCCTACTTTTTTAGTGTAAGAAGGGGTAAAGAAAATGCTCTAAGCGAATATTTGAGTACCAGGCGCTACGGCGCTGAAGTAACTCATGCCATACTCCCAAAAAAATAGCTCGAATGACCTTTAACAAAAGAAGGGTACCCCTTTAAAGGGGAAAATTATCAAAACAGTCATAAATATCCAATTTAGTCTTAAACAACTTTTTTGCCAATTCAATCCTAAAGGCAGCTAAACCTTTCAGTTCCTCTAGCAAATTTTAGCTAGTTGGTGTTGACGTGAATAATTTTTTAATAATATTTTATTTTATTTTTTGATTATTTATTTATTTATTTATTTATTTTATTTTTTTCCTTCTTGCACTAACGAGGTCAGCCTCGCCAGCCGTGAGCCTCATCCAGCGACAACAAGGCCACCTTGGCTATCTCGAATGATGATTTCGGAATGTGGGTTTTTATTTATTTATTTATTTATTATTATTATTATTATTATTATTATTATTATTATTATTTTATTGTTTTCTTTGATGGATTGCAGAGATTGGTGCAGCACCAGCCGACCCAGCACCCGACGTCGGAGGAGCACAGCATCAGGAAGATCAAGTTCAAGGCTTTTGATTTAGGGGGTTCATCAGATCGCTCGCAGAATTTGGAAAGCTTACTATGCAAAGGTGCGATCTTTACGTTTCTTTTTCGATTTTTTTTCCCTCACACGACAGAACCGGATTTGTTGACTTTTGGGAAAATTGTGCTGTTCCTTAGTCCAAAAGTTATGTTGCTGATCCGGACCGAAGTGTCTGCCAATGACAAAAATATATTGACGAATGCGAAATATGAAACATTTCTATGCATCTTCATATGAATTTTTAGCCGTGGGTTGATTTGGATTCGGCTGGATGCACGGGTTTTGGGATGCTTCCTATTTATGGGGTTACAAGAGTGTTTTTCTGTGGACCCTGATGGTTTCGTGCTCATTATATTCCACTTCGATTTTCGGCCTCTTGAAACTGAAATGAAGAAAGTGATCCTGTGTATAGATCTGGTAACTCGTGTCGTGTCTGAATTTGATTGTCTTGATTGGACCTTAAAGTATCACCGTTCCATCTTTGGATTCCTCTTTCATGGTAGGCAATGAGGACACTTGAGGCTCCACCAATGGCGACTCTCGGACTTGCTAGCGTCCTTCCAGTATTAGCTGTCCAGTAGACTACGTTCTGTCATTCTGTCCAATATCTGGAAAAGCAATCTTTATTTATCTCTGTTAGTTTGAATGGGATTAATGTATTGGATTTGGCACTTTTTAATGAGAAAGAAACCAAATCATCTGATTGCTTTTAATTTATATTGGAAACGTAAGCACGTAGAGAGTTCATGATCCATGACATTCATGATTTATGCTAATTATTGGTCCTGTTTCCGGATAGACATATTTTCTTCATATAACGACAATAGATTATCGTTCACTTTTGTTCTAGCTGTATTGAAACTCAGTCATCGCTCCACAAATGAAGTACTCTGCCTGGACTATTAGTTTATAATAATAAAGCCGGTATTTATGGTCTTTCTAAGGGTCGAAAGCTTGACCTTAATTTTGGTCATTGAGCATGAACCATGGAAACTTTTCTCTATTGATTTCTTTTTTAGGGTGGATATGTCTCAACCAAACATTTTGCTACTTCTTATGAGCTTTTTGTGTTGTCGCATTGATGTTGTGAAAGTAAATTTAGCAGTTTGCAAATGTAGTTCCGATGTTTTAGACAAAAGGAGACATTGGCCTCTTGTACGTTACTTGACGTGGATTGATCACCACATAATTGGTAATTGCACATCAGTATATCCATTTTGCCCTTCCGATTTATCAGCAAGTATCAAAGAGAATATGCGAGGAAAGTCTTGTGACAAAGAAGCCGCCTTGGGGAGGAAAACAGTAGTCTTCCCATGGGAAAGAGCCAGCCTGATTAGATTTTCCGGCGTTGAATGTGCGCCTAGGGGAATGTAAGTTCTTGGAGGGTTTTTTGAGCTCGATACTCGATCAGGGCTAGAATATATGGCTTTTCAGTCGAGAGTCCGGTGGCTTCTGGGGATCGAAGACAATTGCAGGGCAAGATTTGACACGACTGTACGTTGCAGCTTGCTGTGCTTGTTGGCCATCAACGGTAATGGTCGTGATGGAGGTGGAAGTGGTACGCGAGTTCTTGAAAATGAGTGGCGATGGAGGTGGAATCGGTACTTCCTTTGGAGGCATATTCTGCCTCCCAAAATCCAGTGCGGTATCGAGACCTCTCGAACTCCTAACGAAATACTAGGCCTTCTGCAGAAACGACACCAGGCTGGCTTTTGTCCCTCCTACGGCAATTTCAACTGCCATAGCCTAACAGGGAAGAGTACAAGTGAGGTTGTCATGCATTAGATTTAGGTTTAGCAATTGGATAAAAGTTTCGCGCTCGGTCCGGAGTGAACGAGAGAGTTCCGCTCCGCCTCTCAATTGCCATTATTTCGTGCCCACGAAGGGCCGCAAGGTCGGACAAGGTATGAAGAGCCAAGCTTGCATCGATTATACACGCAGTCATGTTAATCATCTAATGATTTAGCAGCTATATAACGCATCAATGGCCCCATAATTCATCAAACTATTTTCTGGTAAATGGGCAAATTGATCATGTCTCTAAGGTTGGAAAGCGAATTAGCCGGTTCTTGTGTCATGGGCTTTTGGTAATGGTTTTGCAGGAAATGCCAACTTCCCATTCTTACGGAGCCTTTCCTCTTCTTTCCTCTCCTTTTCCTTTTATTTTTATTTTTATTCTGGGCTATGTAAGCCACTTCATTCGTCAAAGGAACTCGCTGACTAAAACTCTATCAAAACGAAAAGGAATTTATATATATATTTATTTATATATGAGATTTTACCCAAAACCCTATATTTAGCTATTGCAAACCTTTGCCCTTGAACACTTAATCACTACACGACACCCCCCTCCACTCTTATTTCGTTATAGCCGGTAACCTCGTTTTTTTAACTGTTAGCACAGCGCAGTGTGCATGACTTTTAAAGGGTAGAGATATACTTTTGTCTAGTTTTCTCAAAGGGAATATCGTTTTTACGCTTCCTTAATCTAAAAAAAGAAAAAAAGAAAAAAAGAAAGAAAGAAAAGGGAAAAGAGAAAACAACAATTAGGCAAATAAGAAAAAATCTCAATAACAAGAAGGTTGGATAAAAATTGGTTAACCATTATACTTATGTAAGGGTTAATTTCACTTTTTTTAAAGAATATTTGAAAGGAAATGGTGGCATCGAGTTAGAAAGAAAATGACGATCCAAATCTATAATGATATTTCAAATATTAATTACCGTCAATCATTTCTCTTGGAATAGTTAATCAATAAATATATTCACAATCTTTTTTTCTTTTTTTTGTCATCTGACCTTTTACTTTTTGTTAGCTAGCGAAGCCTTCTTTCCTTTTCCACTTAACAATGTTTCTTTTCTCTAAAATGTCCGATTAGTTCTATAAATACTTCCACGAATTCCTAGCGGTCTTTACTTGTTATGTTGGCATCAAGAGTCACTTCTTCCGATATATTGGTTTATTTATTGCACCCCCTTTATTTTATTTTATTTTTTCTCCCTTGAAGTCAAAGGCAAACGTGAGATTTATTTCAGAAGACAAAAAGAGAGCGAAAGACATGAAAATACACACTACCCCTCAGAAGCCATGTGCATTGCATTTGTAAACCGAGAATGCAACCAAGAGTTAATGGCTATACTAAAAATGAAAATTTCAATAAAATACTGCATAGTAGTCGTGCATGTTTACTACCCTAAAGTCAGGAGGATATATTTTATAGAAAAGAAACATAATTAAGTAGAAAAAGGGGAAAAAAAAAGGCTTCGCTGACAAAAAGGTAAATTTCAGAAAACAAAAATGGTTAAACAATGCAAATTGACAATAATATTTAAAATATCCTTAGATTCGGCTCATCATTTTTTGTTTTTTTTTTGTCGTAATTTTTTTTTCAGTTGAAGCTATCATTTCATCTTTATATTTTTGAAAATATTATCAATCATTTTCTACATCAATTAACCCTTTAAAACATACATAAGGAGCATCAATTTGTGTCATTTAACCCTTTTGTTATTGAGATTTTTTTTCCTATTTATTTAATCGGTGTTTTTTTTGCTTCCATGTTTTTAAAATCAACTAAGTGTAAAAATGATATTTCTTTTTAGAAAATGAGATGAAAATGCATTTTTTTTTACCCCTTTAAAAGTCATGTGCATTGCACTTTGCTAATGAGAAATAAAAGGAAGTTGATGACTAGGAAGTACCGACACTCTTTGGGAGTCTTTGTGTCTTGTTGCACATTGATACGTGTTCGATAATCTCGAATGATTTTCAACACTTTCCGATACTGATCAAACACGCATTGGAAAATCCAACACTCGGTTAACTCTCCCAACACTCTCCGGCATTTGTGTCCGAAATTCTGACACTCGAGTTCAGAATTTCAACATGTGATTCCCACACATGTAGGGTCAATTTTAAAAATTTTAATAAATGAGGGGCAAAAAGTAAAAATATGTTAAAAAAATAAAAATAAAAATAAAGGGGAAAAACCCAATTTTCTCTTCTGACTCTTACTTCTCGTGATATACAATTCACTTCGCAAGTTTTTTTCTCTTCTCTCCCAACACGCTTTAATACACTAATCCAGAATGTGAATTGCATGTTTTTTTTTTTTCCTTCAAATTTTATGGATTATTGGAATAGAGTTGAATTTATCAAATTAAAATAATGAATGATATTAACAAATGTAAATTAATATTTTTAGTATAAATTTATTGTAGACTCTTTTTATTATTTATTTATTTGTAAATTTGAATCAAATTAATTTAATTGAAATAATCATAAAAACGATAATTTGTCTTATATATATAAAGATACATTTAATACACAATGCGTTCCAACGTATTGAAATTTTTTTATTTTTTGAGAAACAACGTGTCGATGTGTCATGTTGTATTGTTTATAACAAACTGAAAGTGGAGAAGGGTATTATCTATTGGTTAAATTTTGAAGGCAAAGGTTTGCAATAGCTAAGGCTAATTTCTCCTGGTTTTCTGGTTTTTTTTTTTTTTTTGATCTTAATTACGTTTTAGCTAACAAGTTCCTTTGACAAATGAAGTGGTTTAGATGGCCAAAAGAAAAGGAAAGGAAAGTCTCCATATTGCGTGTTAAGATAAGGGAGCTGACTCATCTTGCATAATCATTAAAAAAATGGATAATGACACAAATAATTATGAACTTCGACTTATTGTCTAATGTCCATAAACTTTTAATTTGTTCAATGTGATTCATGAACTTTGATTTGATGTGCAATGTGGTCATTGAACTTTTAATTTATTCACTATGGTCCTTAGATTGTTGGAACATGTTCAAGTTGTTATCCTTCTACTAATTCAAGTTTTGGAATAATATTGGACATCTTCATATAATTTAGGGATTTGATTAAATATGTATCAAAAGTTCGGGGATCACATTAGATAAACTGAAAGTTCATGGACGACATTGCATATTGTGTTAAAATTCAAGGATCACATTATGCATTAGACCAAAATTTAAGAACTATTTATGTCACTTTCCTCTATGAAAAGCCCATGATAGAAGAACACACTAATTCATTTTCCAACCTTGGAGACATGATCAACTTGCCATTTACGAGAAAATAGTTGATGAATTGTAAGCAATTGATGCATCATAATTACATAATCATTAGGCGACGACGGGAATGTGAGTATCATGAATGAGAAACTTCCATGCGCAGATATAGCTTCACTCCCTGCACCTTCTTCGACCTCGCAACCCTCGCGGACGTCAAAAGGATGGTGATGGCAAGGCGGAGCGAAACTCTCTCGTTCATTCTGAGCCGAGCACAAAACTTTCATCCGATCGCTAAATCTAAACTTAATGCATGACGACCTCACTTGTACACTCCCCTGTAAGACTATCCCAGTTGAAATTGCCGTTGGAGGGACAAGCCAACCGGGTGTCGCCTCCGCAGAAGGCTGAGTATTTTGTTTAGGAATTCCGGAGGTCTCAATACTGTACTGGGTTTTGGCAGGCCGAATATGCCAACGAAGATAGTACCGATTTCAGCTCTATCGCTACTCTTTTTCAAGAACTCGGGTACCTCTCTCGATTTCACCTCCATCATGACCATTACCGATCATGGCGAACAAGCATAGCAACCTGCGAC
This sequence comes from Eucalyptus marginata, assembly GCA_014182565.1. Classification (NCBI taxonomy): domain Eukaryota; kingdom Viridiplantae; phylum Streptophyta; class Magnoliopsida; order Myrtales; family Myrtaceae; genus Eucalyptus; species Eucalyptus marginata. The sequence continues at coordinate 6,294,785 of CM024585.1, forward strand.
GTACAATAAGGTCTAATCACTTCCTGGGTGAACTCTTGCCCTGCAATTCTCTTCGATCCCCAGAAGTAGGGGTGATTGGTTCTCGATCCGGTCTAGTTCCATCTAAGAACCGGGAACCGAACCCGAGGGAGGACCGGTTCCCAATTTTAGGAACCGGGAACTGGGCCGGACCGACCTAAGACTAGGAACCAATTGCTTAGCAAAAAAAAAAAATTAAAAGATAAAGAAAAATACAAGAATTGTTACTATTTCAAAGTTTTATTGCTATATTTAAGAAATTAAATATATATATATATATATATATATAATAAGAAAGGGTATGTCTGGCCCGGTCTGGTTCTCTCTCGGAACCGAGGACCGGACCAACAATCACTAGAACCGGACCAAACTGGCTGGTTCAGCCCGCTTCGGACGGTTCCTCGCTTGGGCATTCCGGCACACTCACCCCTATCCAGAAGCTGCCACCGGACGTTATGACTAAAGAGCCACATGGTCTAGCCCTAATCGAGTATCGAGCTCAAAAAAGTCTTCCAAGAACAATATTCTCCCATGCATCATGAAATCTCATCAGGTTCGCTATTTCTGATGGAAAGACCAGTGTTTTCCTTCTAAAGGCGGCTTCTTTGTCACAAGACTTTCCTCGCTCTATCAAGTAACGCACAAGAGGCTAATGTCTCTTTTTGCATGAAACATCTGGACTATTGCAAACTGCTAAATTTACTTTCAGAACATCAATCAAGTTCATCAAAAGTACCAGAATGCCTGGTGAAGACATATCCATCCTTACAAAAGAAATCAACAGAGAAAGATTTGCATAGTTCATGCTCAATGGCTAATGGTTAGGAGACCAGAAATACAAGCTGTATCATTATAAGCCTACAATCCAGGCAGAGTATTTTATTTGGGGAGCGAGCAATGACTGAGTTTCAATGCACGCAAAACAAAAGCGAACGATGGTGTATCGTCCTCGTTTAACAAAAACACGTCAATCCAGAAATCATGAACTCTCTATGAGCTTATTCTTCCTTAATTAATTAAAACCAAACCTTTCCGATAGAAGAAAGAGGTATTGCATCAATACTTGATGTACTGCGATATCCACTTAAGCCCTTCGCCATACCCCATCTTACGGACGATGCTGCACATGAACACCTCCAGGGGCCTAACAGTCTGATCTGCAAGATTCACTTCCCCTTTGCCAGTCGTGAAGTCGGTGAGCCCGAGATGATATCGCAGCTCGTCCTCCGAAGCCGCATGCGGGATATCGATCTTGTTCCCGAGGACGAGGAAAGGCACCTTAGCAAGAGCTTCATCCGAAAGCAGGGAATCGAGCTCCCTCTTTGATTCCGCAAATCTCTCCTTGTCGCAGGCGTCCACCAGATATGCCACTGCATCCACCTAGAGAAGAAAGTGCGGAAGATCAATCGTTCAATATAAATCTCGTTTGAAAATGTGTGCCGAAGAGTTGTCTGAGTTAAATTCGTAAACTAGATGACAAAAGGAGTAGAAAGTCATCAACTCGCGCATCGCCTCCAACCTAAACGAAATGTTGGGACAAGAGGGAGCTCGGCAACATGGATGCAGGGGCGAATGCCATCGATATGAAGGAAACCCTTTGCCTCTATACGTACCTTCTCGAGTTAGAACTGCTATCGACGATCCATCCTTACTAAACAGAGAGCCTTTCCCTCTCCTCCTCAGCAGATAATGTAAACTGTCACTTCACACTAATGTAGTCGACAGATAAATCCTTTTTCAGCTTTTTCCCGCGCACAGTTACATTTTAAGTATAGGTTCATGATGGCAACATACTTGACCCCATCAACGCTTGTTAAAATCCTTGAAAGTTCAAGCATTCTATCTGCTGCATCCATCATCGTTCGTGGTGGGCGCAGATGACCACCTTTCAACCCAGCAAAGAACTGTCTTCGCCGGTATTAGTTTTTCGGTTGAAGAAAAAGTTTTCCCGTTTCCAAACTCAGGGGCGAAATGCATCCGACTATTCTCAGATCCACCCCGCATGCATCATTTTTATATAGCATTTAGAAACTATTACAGAATCCGTGAATGAATCAACCAAAGGGCACGCAATTACGGGGCATCCGAAAACAGGAGCTTTCAGAGGAGAGAAAAAAAAAGAGCAGAGCTTTACCTTAGCATAAAAGTCCGGCCAGGCTCTGCGAGCGATCAGGCGACCACCCAAGTCGAAGGCTCTGAACTTTATCTTCCCTATACTCAATTCCTCTGAAGTCGGGAACAGGGTGGGTTGGTGCAGAACCAATCTCTGCCCATCACAGAACCATATCAGAATCGTTCAGCTTTTACTTTCGACAAGCACGTATAGTCCTATGAACGCGCTACATATATCTATGCATTGTAGACTAAGAATTATAAGAGAAGCCCATACACAGCAAGCCCAAGAATCGTGCAATCAACTCACTCACCAGGCGAAATGAAGAGAGGAGGCCCCGAGAAATGAAAGGAATCAATGACGAAAACAAGAACACATTGGGAAGAGAGACTCTCGATCACGATAAGAGAAAAAAGCAACTTCAGAACTGCGTATTTCCATCGAAGGGAGTCTCTACGAATTCAAACGAAAGTACCTCGTGCTTCAGCATGCGAAGCAGGGTGGTCTTCCCTGCATTATCCAGCCCCAAGAACAACATCTTGGCTTCCTTCTGGCGCAGACCCAGAGACGCCAGAGACGCCAGAGCTTCATAGAACCAATACAACAGAGACATCACTCCCTCTCTCTTTTTTTGTAATTTCTTTACGACCGAAAACGAGAAGGGATGAGGAAAACAGGGAGCTTGGGAGGAAGAAGCAATAAGCAAGAAGCGATGATCCATGAAATAAAAAAAGGAAGAGGAAAAATAAAAATTAAAAAAAAAATAGAGGGAAAAAGAGAAGAGTTCTAGCGGTGAGGGCGGAAGAAAAGTTGACCCATTGTTAACAACTGGAATCGGAAGTTGCTATTCGTGTGATGTAATGGGTCAATGTTAACAAAATGGATCAACTTTTCTTCCGCCTTCACTATTCCTTCAATGACTAGGTCCCATCGTCGAAACCTGATTTCTTAGGCCTAGCCCTTGATTACCCAAGCATGGGCGGTCAGGATCATGGGATCAAAATGTCCAATTCTCACGGTCACAAGATGTGAATACGCGATCTAGCCAAATCGTCTCATGTTGGAGTTTGCAAACTTTGCAAAGTGGACGGTCAGGATGAACACCACGATCGGGGCGTTCAGAAGTTGATAATCAAATGGACCGCAATAAAGAGCTCTTTCTTCTCGCTCATTGCTTCTTCTTCCCAAGCTCCTGCATCTCTTCTCGTTTTCATTCGTAAAGAAACAAAAAAAAAAACAGAAAAAAGAGAGAGAGTGATGTCTCCGGTGGATTGGTTCTATGGAGCTCTGGCGTCTCTGGGTCTGCGCCAGAAGGAAGCGAAGATCTTGTTCTTGGGACTGGATAATGCAGGGAAGACCACCCTGCTTTGCAGGCTGAAGCACGAGGTACTTTTGTTTGAATTCGTAGAGACTCCCTTCGATGGAAATACACAGTTATCGAAGTTGCTTTTTTCTCTATCATGATCGAGAGTCTCTCTTCCCAACTGTTCTTGTTTTCGTCATTGATTCCTTTCATTTCTCGGGGCCTCCTCTCTTGCGCTTGTTGTGTATAGGTTTCTCTTATATTTTCTAGTCTACAATGCGTAGATATATGTAGCTAGGAGGATACATGCTTATCGAAAGTAAGCTGAACGATTCTGATATGGTTCTGTGATGGGCAGATATTGGTATTGTGCCAACCCACGCAGTTGCCGACTTCACAGGAATTGAGTATAGGGAAGATGAAGTTCAAAGCTTTCGACTTGGGTGGTCGCCGGATCGCTCGAAGAATCTGGCCAGACTACTACGCTAAGGTAAAGCTCTGCTTTTCTTTTTGTCTCCTCTGAGAGCTCCTGTTTTCGGATGCGCCCGTAATTGCCTGCCATTCATTCACGGATTCTTTAATAGTTTCTAAATGCTATGCAAAAATGATGTATGCGGGGTGAATCATCCTATCGAGAGTAGTTGGATGCTTTTTGCCTGAGTTTGGAAACGGGAAAACTTTTTCTTCAACCGAAAAACTAATACCGGCAAAGAGAGTTCTTTGCCGGGTTGAAAGGTGGTCATCTGCGCCCACCACGACCGATGATGGATGCAGCAGATAGAACGCTTGAACTTTTAAGGATCTTAACAAGCGTTGATGGGGTCAAGTATGTTGCCATCATGAATCTATACTTAAAATGTAACTGTGCGCACGAAAAAGCTGAAAAGGGAGTTGTCTGTCGACTACATAAGTGTGAAGATGACAGTTTACGTTATCTGCTGAGGAGGAGAGGGGAAGGCTCTCTGTTTAGTAAGGATGGATCGTCGATAGCAGTTCCAACTCGAGAAGGTACATATCGGGGCAAAGGGCTTTCCTTCGTATCGATGGCATTCGCCCCTGCATCTATGTCTCCTAGCTCCCATCATTTCGTTTAGGTTGGAGGCGATGCGCGAGTTGATGACTTTCTACTTCTTTGGTCATCTAGTTTACGAATTTAACTCGGACAGCTCTTCGGCACACATTTTCAAATGAGATTTTTGTCAAACGATTGATCTTCCGCACTTTTTTCTCTAGGTGGATGCAGTGGTTTATGTGGTCGACACCTGCAACAAGGAGAGGTTTGCAGAATCAAAGAGGGAGCTTGATGCCCTGCTTTCAGATGAAGCGCTTGCTAGGCTGCCTTTCCTCGTGCTCGGGAACAAGATAGATATCCCGCATGCGGCTTCGGAGGACGAGCTGCTATATCATCTCGGGCTCACCGACTTCACGACTGGCAAAGGGAAAGTGAATCTTGCATATCAGACTGTTAGGCCCCTTGAGGTCTTCATGTGCAGCGTCGTGCGCAAGATAGGCTACGGCGAAGGGTTCGAGAGGATGTCGCAGTACATCAAGTAGAGAGCAGATTTGACGCGGTACTTCTTTCTCTCATAAAGAAACCGAATCATGTGATTGCTTTCAGATTGGGAGTTCATGATTTCTGGATCGACATGTTTTCGTTATATGAGGACAACACACTATTGCTTGCTTTTGTTCCGTGTGTTTTGAATTTTAGTTGTTGCTCCCCAAATGAAGTACTCTGCCTAGATTGTAAGTTTATAATAATACAGCTGGTGTTTCTGGTCTTTCTGAGGGTCGAAAGCCCTCGACCTATATATTGGTCATTGAACATGAACTATGCAAATCTTTCTATGTTGATTTCTATTTTTAGGGCGGACATGTCTTGACCTAGCATCCCAGTACTTCTTATGAACTTTTGCTGTCGCGTTCATGTTCTGGAAATAAAGCTAGCAGTTTGCGAGCATAGGTCAGACGTTTCAGGCGAAAAGAGATACTGGCCTCTTGTACATTACTCGACACCGATTGATCATCGCATGGCTGGTAATTGTACGCTCGTATATCCATTTCACGCATCCGATTTATCGGCAAGATTCACAGAGATTATGCGAGGAAAGTCCTGTGACAAAGAAGCCGCCTGATAAGATTTTCTGGCGTTTGATGTGAGTGTAAAGTAATGTTAGTTCTTGGAAGATTTCTCGAGCTCGATACTAGATCAGGGCTAGACCATGTGGCTCTTCAGTTGCGACGTCCAGTGCCAGCTTCTGGGGATCGAAGAGAATCGCAGGGCGAGAGTTTGCCCAAGAAGCGATCAGACCTTGCCGTACGTCGCAGCTTGCTGTGCTTGTTGGCCACCATCGGTAATGGTCATGATGGAGGTGGAATCGAGAGAGGTACCTGAATTCTTGAAAATGAGTAGCGATGGAGGTGGAATCGGTACTTCTTTCATGGTATATCCCGCCCGCCAAAACCCAGTACGGTATCGAGACCTCCGAAGATCCTAAACGAAATACTCGGCCTTCTGCGGAGGCGACCCCGGCTGGCTTCTGTCCCTCCATCGGCGATTTCAACTGGGTCACCGAGTTCGATTGGATGCCCTGCACCGAGAATAGTACAATTGAGGCCGTCGTGGTTATGGTTTAGGTTTAGCGATCGGATGAAAGCTTTGTGCTTTGTCCGGAATTAACAGGAGACAGTCGCTCCGCCTCTCGATCTCTATCTTTTCGTGTCCGTGAAGGGTTTGCGAGGTCGAACGAGGTATGAGGAGTGAAGTTTCTCATTGACGATTCGTCGATACCCACATTCACGTCATCACCTTTTTCTTTTTCTTCGGTCATCGCCTATAATTCACTAGTTATGATGCATCAATTGCCCCACTATTCATCCAACTATTTTCTGGTAAATGGCAAATTGATCATGGCCCTAAGGTTGAAAACGAATTAGCCTGTTCTTGTGTCGAGGGCTTTTCGATAAGAGGAAAGACACAAATAATCTATGAATTTTGATTTAATATGCAATGTGATTTATGAATTTTAATAATTATGTAATGTCATCCGAAACTTTTAATTTTCAATGTAGTCCCGAACTTTTAATTCATATTCATATAATTCAAAATTCATATTGAACAAATTAAAAATTTATTGATACATGCATATTAAGCCAAAATTCAAAAATTATTTATATCATTATGCATTTTTGTAATGATTATGCATGTTCTTACATATAATATGGAGCCTTTCCTTTCCTTTTCTATTCTTTTGTTGTTCTTTTTGGTCATCTAGACCACTTCATTTGTCAAAGGAACTTGACTACACTTGATTATTTATTTATTTATTTTGGTCGGTGACTTTGATTAAATGAAAATTTTTTGTATATTTTTTTAGGAGATATGACTAAAATCCTTACGAGCTTTAGCTATAGCTAACCTTTGACCCTCGAAATTTTAACCAATACCCAATACCCTCCTCCATTTCTCATCAAAATAGCATAGTGCGCATGACTTTAAAGAGGTAAAGATATACTTTATTCTTGTTTTCTCGAAAGGAAATATCGTTTTTACATTTACTTGATGTAAAAAAAAAAGAAAAATAAATTAAAAACCCTAATTAAATAAATAGAAAAAAAGCCTCAAAAACAAGAAGGCCAAATTACCCAAATTTATAAATCTTTATGTATATTTTAAATGGTTAATTGATGAGAAAATGATTGATAATGTTAAATTAGTGTCTCGAATTTTAATTTAAATAATGATTTGTTAAATTAAATCGTTGAAAAAGATTTTTTCAAATGAATTAGAATTTCTCCGTTGAAGAGTTTGCCACTAATATATTTATTTATTTGTGGGGGCAGAAACGTCTTCTTCTAAGAGAGAGAGAGGAGCCGCACTTGCTCAAGCTGCACATGGCGTCTCAGGGCAAAGTTGTTGACTTTGTGCACACATACATTTTTCTTCAGCGAGAAGAAAAATAAAAAGAAAGGCGCCGCACACAAGCCGAGAAGTGACGCAATGAAAAGCAAGCTGCCGTACGAAGCATGGAAGAAAGAGCGCGGCTCTTGTTTCTCATCGCATGCGAGCGAGTGGATTGCTTAGGGCTTGAACATCGCATATTTGTGCTGTGAGTTTATATTTATTTATTTTTAAATATTTTAAATTTAAACTTAAAATTAAGTGTGGGAGACACACGAACATATAAGTAATTATGACTTTGATTCTCGGCTTATAGAATTATTTATTACTAGTTCTCTTTATGGATATAAATATCAATATATAATCATGTAAATCTCTAATGCCTTATTATTCCTCATATATTTCTTTAATATTTTCGCATTAACTTGATAAAATATGATGAACCAAATCTATAATGATATTTTAAATATTATTGTCAATTTACATTATCTAACCATTTTTAAAATATACAAAAGCCATTTTTTGTTATCTTACCATTAACTTTTTGTCAGTGAAGCCTTTTTCTTCCTTTTCTACTTAATCATGTTTCTTTTCCCTAAAATATCTTTATTTTCATGTTAGTGATAATCACTTCTTCCGATATTTTAGTTAATTTATTGTACTCCTTTTTCCTTATTTTCTCCACAAAAATCGAAGGTAGAGATTTTTTTGATATAAAAGAATATGAAAATACGCACTTACCTTTGAAAAGTCATACACATTACATTTGTACATAAAAAAATGTAACAAATGGTTCACGACTGTAACAAAATAAAAATTTAATAAACAATGCATTTACCCTAAAGTCAGCAGGAGATTTTCCATAATTCTTCTCCATTTTCAAACGATTAATCGATAGATGCGTTAATTATTGGTGTATTAAATTGAAAATTTTTTTTTTTTTTTTTTTTTTTGCAAGTATAAATTGCCCGGAATTCGAAAAATAGTAAAAAAAAAAAAAAAAGCTTCTTAATGACTTGGCCTTTTTGGTGCCAATCAAGGAGCCACACCTCACTCCCTCATCTGGATCCGTCGGATTCGCTGATCACAAAGACGTGCAGCGCATCCCGAGCGTACAATCCGTCTCGCTTCCGCAGCCCTCCAATTCCTCCACGTAATCGGACAACTGTCGCGCGTCGTCTCCCCGCGTCGCGTCGACCACGCTGTCATCTCATCTTGCCCCCGAGACGCAACCCACCCAATCAACACCTCCCACGTGGACGAGCCCGACATCCACCGTGGATAGCCAGTCACCCTCTCCCTCCCGACGCGCCACGTGCGCAGTCAACCGGGTATGAGGACCCTTCTCACCGGCGCAGCCGGTAAACTGCTTGTGCGCCAAGCTTTCGAACGGAGAGTATAAATTCAAAACTGGTTCCGGCTGAAGTTGCTTCAAGCTCTCACCTTTCTTGATTCTTTCTCATTGTCGGTTGAGATTTCGGGGAATTTTCACTTGGGTTTTTGTCGAAAGAAGGGGAAAAAAGAGGGAGCGATGTTTCTAGTGGATTGGTTCTATGGAGCTCTGGCGTATCTGGGTCTGTGGCAGAAGGAAGCCAAGATATTGTTCTTGGGACTGGATAATTCAGGGAAGACCACTCTGCTTCACGTGTTGAAGGACGAGGTACGTTCGTTTCACTTCGCAGAGACTCCCTTCGATGGAATTAGACAGTTCTGGAGTTGCTTTTTCTCTTATCGTGGTCGAAAATTGTGCTTTTTTAGTCTGTTCTTACTTTCGTCATCTATTTCTTTTGTTTCTCGAGGCCTCTCTGCACACCATTTGGTGATTTGATTGCATGACTCTTGCGATCGCATGGTATGGGTTTATAGTATATTCTTTAGTATACAATGTGTAGATATATGTAGTGCGTTCATAGGATGATAACACGCTTGTTGAAAGTTTAACTGGAAAATTTTGGCCTGGTTCTGGTAGAGATTGGTTCAGCACCCACCCACCCAGTTCCCGACTTCAGAGGAACTGAGTATAGGGAAGATAAAGTTCAAAGCTTTCGACTTGGGTGGTCACCAGATCGCTCGTAGAGTCTGGCGGGACTACTACACTAAGGTAAAGTTCTGCTCTCTCTTTCTCTCCTATGAAAGCTCCTGATTCGGGACATCTCTTTAATTGCGTGCCATATGGCCGATTCATTCATGAATTCTGTAACAGTTTTTGAATTTTATGCAACATGATTCATTTTGGGCAGATCGTCCTACTAAGTAGTCTGATGGTTTTGATTAATCATGTTAAACTTATCACTTCGAACGCTTCATTCTTGTCTGTGGATGTGTTTCTTGACTTTTGAGTTGACAGATAGTCGGACGCGTGGTTCTTAACGTTCAGTTGACTGGTTTTATTTACTGCATTAAGTTTTCAATAGATAACCCTGAAATTGAACCTTTAGTTTACTTTGAGATCAGGTTTGACCTTGTTGGATTGGGGTGAGGGAATGCTTATGCAATCGCCGCAACTTAGCTGTCGTCCACTTGTACTTCTATCTTCTATATTCTACGTTGCTTCTAAACAGGGGCTTTATATTGGCCCAGAAAAAAACATGGATTTACGGGGACTGATTTTATTTTCAGTAGTCTGGGTCGGCAAGTGACATGTGGTCGTACGACGGTTTTCTTGCACACTGCTGATTTTTGTTTTCTCCCCCTCTTAGTTCTCTTCGGATAACATTGTATCCTTTGCTAATCCATTTTCAAGATACTGTATATAGCCGGTGTGGCTGACTTGCAGTGTTTATAAGCAGATGTTACTATTTGATCTAATGAACTAGAGTGTTGGCCAGTGTATTATTCGGCACCGGTTTTCCCTTGATGCAAAAATTTCCTTTTTCTGGGATATACTACGATGACGGGGTTCTGCGGTAGGGAAACCCAAGTTTAGCATGATGTGGCCTTTACTGACTGGCCGGCACTCGTTCACACGTGACATTTTTAAACTTCAAACGATCATGTGATATGATTATTGTTTCATATTGTTGCTGCGCATGTATGGGAGCATGTGAAGCGATCACTTTGTCGAAGATGATGAATGCTTTGGAACTTTTATATAGGTTGATGGGGTGGTGTACCTGGTCGACGCTTACGACAAGGATAGATTCGCCGAGTCAAAGAAGGAGCTGGACGCTCTCCTCACGGACGAGTTGCTGGCGAAGGTCCCATTCCTCGTCTTGGGAAACAAGATCGACCTCTCTTCCGCAGCGTCAGAGGACGAACTGCGGTACTTCTTGGGCCTCACTAACTTCACCACCGGGAAGGGCAATGTCAACCTCGCCGGCACCAACGTCCGCCCTCTTGAGGTCTTCATGTGCAGCATTGTGCGCAAGATGGGCTATGGCGAGGGCTTCAGATGGCTCTCTCAGTACATCAAATGAGTATTTCTCTTCCTGCGGTGTCTATTTCGATGTAAGAAGCTGAAACCGGCACGTATAGATACATATATATTACATTTTATTTAGCTTTTGATAGTGGGCTCGCTCTATTTTGGTGGGACATCTCTTTTTGCTCAAGAAGTTATTGTGGTCTTCTCATGGAGCAAAGGCAATTTGCTTTGTGTCTATGAATTTTACTCGCAGAGCTAGAAACCCTTAGCTATTTCACAGACTTGGCTATTTCACTAAGCATGCGTACGATTGCTTCAGAAGCTCTAGACTCATCCCCCGTCCAGGCTTTAAGAGATTGAGACATTCTGGTTAAGCAAAAGCAAAAACAAGATAAGAATCAGGAGTTGGCTGTGGAGCTGAGTTTTCACAGACTCGGCTGGCAATGGCGCTCGGCTAGACTCTGCTGGGCTTTGGTTCGGTCCGGGACGATCCTCAATGAGATCTTTGGGCTCTAAAGAAAAAGTTTGGGTTGAAGAAAGGCTAACAGATAGGTGCTTCTGCTTATATTTGAAGTCATGCCAAGAAAGGTCGTGGCTCACATTAATCGTTTGTTGGAGTCGTTTGGGGGGCAACCATTTGTTTTATAGATCTACCACATCTGGGGAAGAGTTCGGATTGTTCCATTTGTTATACGGAGAATTTAACATTATCAAAAAGTTGTTTTCTAAGAGACATACACTATTCGTGTGATATAAGGAATGTTCAATGACTAGGTCCCATTGTCGAAACCTGATTTCTTAGGCCTAGCCCTTGATTACCCAAGCATGGGCATTGGGGCAAGCCAACCTTGATGGACTCGAGCCTGAGTGTTGGTGAAGTGGGCAGGAATTGGATACCTAGACATGGCTGGCAGGGATCCAAGCACATGCATTGGAGTCCTCAGTCCGGCCTATGTGGACTTGGGCCCGAATTTGATGGACACCGGCCTAGGCGTAGGATCTGGGCCGGCCCAGTTGGGGAAAAAGAAAAGGGAAATGAAGGAGGGGCTGGGCCAAGACTGGCCCTAGCCTTACCCAGATGCTTTTAAAAAAAAAAAAATAGTTTAGTTTTTAATTTTTTTAATACTAGTAATGCAAAGTTCCTAATGCCTATATTCGATGCAATTAAAAAAAAAAAACTTATTCGCTTTAATGAAAATTATTTACTTTATCTTTTACTTCTTCTTTTTTTAGAGACTAATTTATAATTCTCTACGCGATTAAGTCTTAAATAAAAAGGCAAAATTTAGGCGTCAACGCTAATTAGAAATTAAAATAAAGGATTTAAGCAATCACGAGGAAATTAGAGAGAGAAGATTTGAAAGGACTAAGATATAATGTGGTTTGGCTATAAGTACACTATAACGTGGCTGGCTTCTGTCCCTCCGACAGCAGTTTCAACTGGCATAGCCTAACAAGAAAGGGTACGAGTGAGGTCGTCATGTATTAGATTTAGGTTTAGCAATCGGATAGAAGTTTAGCGCTCGGTGCGGAGTTAACGAGAGAGTTTCGCTCCACCTCTCGATTGCCATTGTTTCGTGCCCGCAAAAGGTTGCGAGGTCGGACAAGATATGAAGAGCCAAGCTTGCATCGATTATACACGCATTCAAGTTATCACCTAATGATCTAGTAGCTATATAACGCATCAATGGCCCCACAATTCATCAAACTATTTTCTGGTAAATGGGCAAAATGATCACGTCTCTATGGTTGGAAAGCGAATTAGCCGGTTCTTGTGTCATGGGCTTATTTTTAGGAGATTTTACCCAAAACCCTATATTTAGCTATAGCAAATCTTTGCCCTTGAACTCTTAATCACTGCACAACACCCTCCTCCACTTTCATTTCGTCATAGCCAGTAACCTCCTTTTCTTAACTGTTGGGACGGTGCAATGTGCATGACTTTTAAAGGGTAGAGATATACTTTTGTCTAGGTTTCTCAAAGGGAATATTGTTTTTACTAGGGGTGTGCAAAAGAACCGGGACCCGCCCGGACCGCCCGGAACCGGACCGGAACCGCCCGGAACCGGCGGTTCTTGAGGGAACCGGTCCGGTTCCCGGTTCCACGGGCGGATCCGCCCGCCCGCCCACTCGGATCGGACCGATTAATTTTTAATATAAAAAAAATTAATAAAACAAAACAAACCCTAGATAGCGTTAGCACTTTGCAGCCGTGTCTCTCCTAAGCACTGGTTGAAGTCTTCTTTCAGTCCGTAGCTTTCGCAAACCAACAACCCTTGACGAACGTCTTCTTCTTTCAATTCTTATGGAAGTTTTAGAGTTGCCGAAGTGTTTGCGAACAAAATTCTCTTCTGGTGAGTCTTTGAACTCTAATATGGTCTTTCCTAGTTCTTTTGTTTATTTTTTCTCTAGGTTTGTTTTTCGAGGTTATAGCATAATGTTGGCCTTTTATATAAGAACATCCTTTCTCGGATTTTATTTGAAACTAATTAAGATTTTCATCTCGTGGTCAAGTGAGACCGGTTCCATGGATCCACTGGAACCGGACCGGACCAGCGGTCCGGTTCCGGTGGATCCATGCAACAAACGGGTGGATCACGGTTCCAATTTTTCGGAACCGGTCCCTTATGGCGGTTCCGGTTCTAGGTCGGGAACCGCCCGCCCGGACTTTGCACACCCCTAGTTTTTTACGCTTCCTTGATCCCAAAAAAAAAAAAAAAAAAAAAGGAAAGTAAAGGGAAAAGAGAAAACAACAATTAGACAAATAGGAAAAAGTCTCAATAACAAGAAGGTTGGATAAAAAAAATTAGTTAACCATTATGCATATGTAAGGGTTAATTGATAATATTTCTTTCAAAAAAAGAATATATGAAAAAAAATGATGGCATCGACTCAGAAAGAAAATGACGAGCCGAATCTATAATGATATTTTAAATATTCATTGCTGTCAATTATTTTTTTCGGAATAGTTAATCAATAAATATAATTAAAATCTTTTTTTTTTTTTTTTTTTGGTTACCTGACCTTTTACTTTTTGTTACCTGGCGAAGCCTTCTTTCCTTTTCCACTTAACTATGTTTCTTTTCTCTAAAATGTCCGATTAGTTCTATTAATACTTCCGCGAATTTCTAACAGTCTTTACTTGTTTTGCTTCCGTCGAGAGTCACTTCTTCCGATATATTGGTTTATTTATTACAACCCTTTTCTTTATATTTTTTTCTCCCGTGAAGTCAAAGGCAAACGTGAGATTTATTTCAAAAGAAAAAGGAGAGCGAAAGACATGAAAATACACACTACCCCTCAGAAGCCATGTGCATTGCATTTGTAAACCGAGAATGCAACCAAGAATTAATGGCTATAATAAAATGAAAATTTCAATAAAATACTGCATAGTAGTCGTGCATGTTTACTACCCTAAAGTCAGGAGGATATATTTTATAGAAAAGAAACATAATTAAGTAGAAAAAGGGAAAAAAGGCTTCACTGATAAAAAGTTAAATTTCAGAAAACAAAAATGGTTAAACAATGCAAATTGACAATAATATTTAAAATATCCTTAGATTCGGCTCATCATTTTTTGTTTTTTTTTTTTTGTCGTAATTTTTTTTTTCAGTTGAAGCTATGATTTCATCTTTATATTTTTGAAAATATTATCAATCATTTTCTACATCAATTAACCCTTTAAAACATACATAAGGAGTCATCAATTTGTGTCATTTAACCCTTTTGTTATTGAGATTTTTTTTCCTATTTATTTAATCGGTGTTTTTTTTGCTTCCATGTTTTTAAAATCAACTAAGTGTAATAATGATATTTCTTTTGAGAAAATGAGATGAAAATGCATTTTTTTTTACCCCCTTAAAAGTCATGTGCATTGTACTTTGCTAATGAGAAATAAAAGGAAGTTGATGACTAGGAAGTATCGACACTCTTTAAGAGTCTTCGTGTCTTGTTGCACATCGATACATGTTCGATAATTTCGAATGATTTTCAACACTTTCCGATACTCGATCAACACGCGTCGGAAAATCCAACACTTGGTTAACTCTCCCAACACTCTCCGACATTCGTGTTCGAAATTCGACACTCGAGTTCAGAATTTCAACATGTGATTCCCACACATATAGTGTCACTTTTAAAAAAGTTAATAAATGAGGGGCAAAAAGTAAAAATATGTTAAAAAAATAAAAATAAAAATAAAGGGGGAAAAAACCCAATTTTCTCTTCTAACTCTTACTTCTTGTGATACACAATTCACTTCTCAAGTTTATTTTCTCTTCTCTCCCAACACGTTTTAATACACTAATCCATAATGTGAATTGCATGTTTTTTTTTTCCTTCAAATTTTATGGATTATTGGAATAGAATTGAATTTATCAAATTAAAATAATAAATGATATTAACTAATGGTAAATTAATATTTTTAGTATAAATTTATTGTAGACTCTTTTTATTATTTATTTATTTGTAAATTTGAATCAAATTAATTTAATTGAAATAATCATAAAAATGAAAATTTGTCTTATATATATAAAGATACATTTAATACACAATGCGTTCCAATGAATTGAAATTTTCTATCTTTTGAGAAACAACGTGTCGATGTGTCATGTTGTATTGTTTATAACAAACTGAAAGTGGAGAAGGGTATTATCTATTGGTTAAAGTTTGAAGGCAAAGGTTTGCAATAGCTAAGGCTAATTTCTCCTGAATTTTTTTTTTTCGATCTTAATTACGTTTTAGCTAACAAGTTCCTTTGATAAATGAAGTGGTTTAGATGGCCAAAAGAAAAGGAAAGGAAAGTCTCCATATTGCATGTTAAGATAGGGGAGCTGACTCATCTTGCATAATCATTAAGAAAATGGATAATGACACAAATAATTATGAACTTCGACTTATTGTCTAATGTCCATAAATTTTTAATTTGTTCAATGTGATTCCTGAACTTTGATTTGATGTGCAATGTGGTCATTGAACTTTTAATTTATTCACTATGGTCCTTAGATTGTTGGAACATGTTCAAGTAGTTATCCTTCCATAATTCAAGTTTTGGAATAATATTGGACATCTTCATATAATTTAGGGATTTGATTGAATATGTATCAAAAGTTCGGGGATCACATTAGATAAACTGAAAGTTTAGGGACAACATTGCATATTGTGTTAAAATTCAAGGATCACATTATGCATTAGACCAAAATTTAAGAACTATTTATGTCACTTTCCTCTATGAAAAGCCCATGATAGAAGAACACACTAATTCATTTTCCAACCTTGGAGACATGATCAACTTGCCATTTACGAGAAAATAGTTGATGAATTGTAAGCAATTGATGCATCATAATTACATAATCATTAGGCGACGACGGGAATGTGAGTATCATCAACGAGAAACTTCCATGCGCAGATATAGCTTCACTCCTCGCACCTCCTTCGGCCTCGCAACCTTCGCGGACGTCAAAAGGATGGTGATCGCAAGGCGGAGCGAAACTCTGTCGTTCATTCTGGACCGAGCACAAAACTTTCATCCGATCGCTAAATCTAAACTTAATGCATGACGACCTCACTTGTACACTTCCCTGTAAGACTATCCCAGTTGAAATTGCCGTTGGAGGGACAAGCCCACCGGGTGTCGCCTCCGCAGAAAGATGAGTATTTTGTTTAGGAATTCGGGAGATCTCACTACTGTACTGGGTTTTGGCAGGCCGAATATGCCAACGAAGATAGTATGGATTCCAACTCCATCGCTATTCATTTTCAAGAACTCGGGTAACCTCCCTCGATTCCACCTCCATCACGACCATTACCGATCATGGCGAACAAGCACAGCAACCTTAAGGTCTAATCGCTTCCTGGGCGAACTCTTGCCCTGCGATTTTCTTCGATCTCCAGAAGTAGGGGTGATTGGTTCCCGATCCGGTCTAATTCCACCTAAGAACTGGGAACCATACCCGGAGGATCGGTTCCCAATTTTGGGGACCGGGAACCAGACCAGACCGACCTATGACTAGGAACCAATTGCTTAGCAAAAAAAAATAAAAAATAAAGAAAAATATAAGAATTGTTACTATTTTTAAGTTTTATTGCTATATTTAAGAAATTTAAAAATATATTTAATAAGAAAAGGGTTTGTCCAGCCCGGTTTGGTTCTCTCCTAGAATTGAGGACCGGACCGACAATCACCGGTTCCATAAATTGGACCCATCCCTCTAGGAACCGAACCAAACTGGCCGGTCCGGTCCGGTCCGGGCGGTTCCTCGCTTGGGCATTCCGGCATGCTCACCCTTACCCAGAAGCTGCCATCGGACGTTGCGACAAAAGAGCCACATGGTCTAGCCCTGATCGAGTATTGAGCTCAAAAAAATCTTCCAAAAACAATATACTCCCGCGCATCATGAAATCTCATCATGCTGGCTATTTCTCATGGAAAGACTAGTGCTTTCCTTCCAAAGGCGGCCTCTATGTCACAAGACTTTCCTTGCAGATTCTCTTTGGTCGTTGCTGATAAATCGAATGGGCAAAATGGATATGCTGATGTACAATTACCAATCATGCGGTGATCAATCCGTGTTGAGTAACATACAAAAGGCCAGTATCTCTTTTTGCCTCCAACATCTGAACTATATTTGCAAGCTGCTAAATTTACTTTCAGAACATCGATGGGACGACACAAGAAGTTCATAAGAAGTACCAGAATGCCCGGTCAAGACATATCCATCCTTACAAAAGAAATCAACAGAGAAAGATTTGCATGGTTCATGCTCAATGACCAATGGTTAGGTCGAGAGCTTTCGACCCTTAGAAAGACCAGAAATACAAGCTGTATCATTATAAGCTTACAATCCTGGCAGAGTACTTTATTTGGGGAGTTTCAATACATGTGGAACAAAAGCGAACGATGGTGTATCGTCCTCATTTAACAAAAACACGTCAATCCAGAAATCATGAACTTTCTATGAGCTTATTCTTCCTTTATAAATTGAAAGCAAACCTTTCCGAGAGAAGAAAGAGGTACCGCATCAATACTTGATGTACTGCGACATCCACTTGAACCCTTCGCCATAGCCCATCTTGCGCACGATGCTGCACATGAACACCTCGAGGGGCCTAACAGTCTGATCCGCAAGATTCACTTTCCCTTTGCCAGTCGTGAAGTCGGTGAGCCCGAGATGATATCGCAGCTCGTCCTCCGAAGCCGCGTGCGGGATATCGATCTTGTTCCCAAGCACGAGGAAAGGCACCTTAGCAAGAGCTTCATCTGAAAGCAGGGCATCGAGCTCCCTCTTTGATTCTGCAAACCTCTCCTTGTCGTAGGCGTCCACCACATATATCACTGCATCCACCTAGAGAAGAAAGTGCGGAAGATCAATCTTCCGATATAAATCTAATTTGAAAATGTGTGCCGAAGAGCTGTCCGAGTTAAATTCGTAAACTAGATGACAAAAGGAGTAGAAAGTTATCGATTCGCCCATCGCCTCCAACCTAAACGAAATGATGGAACAGGAGGGAGCTTGGCGACATGGATGCAGGGGCAAATGCCATCGATATGAAGGAAAGCCCTTTGCCTCTATATGTACCTTCTCGAGTTAGAATTGCTATCGACGATCCATCCTTACTAAACAGAGAGCCTTCTCCTCACCTCCTCGGCAGATGTCACCTTCACACTAATGTAGTCGACAGGCAACTCCTTTTTCAGCTTTTTCGTGCGCACAGTTACATTTTAAATATAGATTCATGATGGCAACATACTTGACCCCATCAACGCTTGTTAAGATCCTTAAAAGTTCAAGCATCCTATCTGCTGCATCCATCATCGGTCGTGGTGGGCGCCTTTCAACCCAGCAAAGAACTGTCTTCGCCGATATTAGTTTTTCGGTTGAAGAAAAAGTTTTCCCGTTTCCAAACTCAGGGGCGAAATGCATCCAACTACTCTCAGATCCACCCCGCATGCATCATTTTTATATAGCATTTAGGAACTATTACAGAATCCGTGGATGAATCAACCAAAGGGCACGCAATTACGGGGCATCTGAAAACGGGAGCTTTCAGAGGAGAGAAAAAGAAGAGCAGAGCTTTACCTTAGCATAGTAGTCCGGCCAGGCTCTGCGAGCGATCTGGCGACCACCCAAGTCGAAAGCTCTGAACTTTATCTTCCCTATACTCAATTCCTCAGAAGTCGGGAACTGGGTTGGTTGGTGCAGAGCCAATCTCTGCCCGTCACAGAACCATATCAGAATCGTTCAGCTTACTTTCGATAAGCATGTATAGTCCTACGAACGCGCTACATATATCTATGCATTGTAGACTAAGAAATATAAGAGAAGCCCATACACAACAAGCGCAAGAGTCGTGCAATCAACTCACTCACCAGGCGAAATGAAGAGAGGAGACCCCGAGAAATGAAAGGAATCAATGACGAAAACAAGAACAGATTGGGAAGAGACTCTCGATCACGATAAGAGAAAAAAGCAACTTCAAAACTGCGTAAGGGAGTCTCTACGGATTCAAACGAAAGTACCTCGTGCTTCAGCATGCGAAGCAGGGTGGTCTTCCCTGCATTATCCAGCCCCAAGAACAGGATCTTCGCTTCCTCCTGGCACAGACCCAGAGACGCCAGAGCTCCATAGAGCCTGTCCACCGGAGACATCACTCCCTCTCTTTTCTTTTCTTTTTTTGTTCTTTTTTTAAATTTCCTTACGACCGAAAACGAGAAGGATGAGAAAAACAGGGAGCTTGGGAGGAAGAAGCGAAAGAAGCTCTTGCTTGCGGTCTATTATGATTCATGAAATGTATGAACTCCTGCAGGGGTCGATGAAGGGAGGAGTGCGGAGGATGAGGTGAAATCCCCGAAATGCCCTTGCATCGACCTATATTTCTTAAGGGACTACCGATAGCGACTACCGATCCTTAAGAGGAGAATTGACGATCGCTATCGGTACCGATCCTTAAGAGGAGAATTGACGCACTACCGATAGCGACTACCGATTCTTTTGAATTCTTTTGTTTATTGTTTCCTCCCCCTTCCTTTCTTTTGATTCTACAATTTGATTCTTTTGTTTTCTCCCCCTTCCTTTCTTTTGTTTATTGTTTCCTCCCCAAAATCAAAAGAATCTACAATTTGATTCTTTTGTTTTCTCCCCCTTCCTTTCTTTTGTTTATTGTTTCCTCCCCGGAATCAAAAGAATCTACAATTTGATTCTTTTGTTTTCTCCCCTTCCTTTCTTTTGTTTATTGTTTCCTCCCCCAAAATCAAAAGAATCTACAATTTGATTCTTTTGTTTTCTCCCCCCTTCCTTTCTTTTGTTTATTGTTTCCTCCCCCGGAATCAAAAGAAAGGAAGGGGGAGGAAACAATAAACCCCCTTCCTTTCTTTTGTTTATTGGAGGAAACAATAAACAAAAGAATTCAAAAGGCGTCTAGCTATGCCATTGTGGGCCTCCCGGCTCGTGAGGGCGATTTGCTGGTGGACACCGCAATCAAGAGCTCTTCTTGCTTCTTGCTTATTGCTTCTTCCTCCCAAGCTCCCTGCTTTGCTCTTCCCTTCTCGTTTTCGGTCGTAAAGAAAAATAAAAACAAAAAAAGAGAGGGAGTGATGTCTCCGGTGGATAGGTTCTATGGAGCTCTGGTGGCGTCTCTGGGTCTACGCCAGAAAGAAGCGAAGATCTTGTTCTTGGGGCTGGATAATGCAGGGAAGACCACCCTGCTTCGCATGCTGAAGCACGAGGTACTTTCGTTTGAATTCGTAGAGACTCCCTTCATGGAAATACACAGTTCCGAAGTTGCTTTTTTCTCTTATCGTGATCGAGAGTCTCTCTTCCCATCTGTTCTCGTTTTCGTCATTGATTCCTTTTATTTCTCAAGGCGTCCTCTCTTCATTTCGCCTGGTGAGTGAGTTGATTGCGTGACTCTTGCGCTTGTTGTTTATGGGCTTCTCTTATATTTCTTAGTCTACAATGCATAGATACCTGTAGCGCCTTCGTAGGAGGATACATGCTCATCGAAAGTAAGGCGAACGATTCTGATATGGTTCTGTGATGGGCAGAGATTGGTTCTGCACCAACCCACCCAGTTCCCGACTTCAGAGGAATTGAGTATAAGGAAGATAAAGTTCAGAGCTTTCGACTTGGGTGGTCGCCAGATCGCTCGCAGAGCCTGGCCGGACTACTACGCTAAGGTAAAGCTCTGCTCTTTTTCTTCTTCTTTTTTCCTCTCCTCTCCTCTCAAAGCTCCTGTTTTTGGATAATCCTGTAATTGCGTGCCTTTGGTTGATTCATTCACGGATTCTGTGATAGTTTCTAAATACTATGCAAAAATGATGCATGCGGGGTGGATCATCCTACTGAGAGTAGTTGGATGCTTTTTGCCCTTGAGTTTGGAAGCGGGAAAACTTTTTCTTCAACCGGAAAACTAATACCGGCGAAGAGAGTTCTTTGCTGGGTTGAAAGGTGGTCATCTGCGCCCACCACGACCGATGATGGATGCAGCAGATAGAATGCTTGAACTTTTAAGGATCTTAACAAGCGTTGATGGGGTCAAGTATGTTGCCATCATGAATCTATACTTAAAATGTAACTGTGCGCGGGAAAAAGCTGAAAAAGGAGTTATCTGTGAAGATGACAGTTTACATTATCTGCTGAGGAGGAGAGGGGAACGCTCTCTGTTTAGTAAGGATGGATCGTCGATAGCAGTTCTAACTCGAGAAGGTACGTATAGAGGCGAAGGGCTTTCCTTCATATCGATGGCATTCGCCCCTGCATCCATGTCGCCGAGCTCCCTCCTGTCCCATCATTTCGTTTAGGTTGGAGGCGATGCGTGAGTTGATGACTTTCTAGTCTTTTGTCATCTAGTTTACGAATTTAACTCGGACAGCTCTTCGGCACACATTTTCAAACGAGATTTTTATTGAACGATTGATCTTCCGCACTTTCTTCACTAGGTGGATGCAGTGGTATATCTGGTGGACGCCTGCGACAAGGAGAGGTTTGCGGAATCAAAGATGGAGCTCGATGCCCTGCTTTCAGATGAAGCTCTCGCTAAGGTGCCTTTCCTCGTGCTCGGGAACAAGATCGATATCCCGCATGCGGCTTCAGAGGACGAGCTGCGATATCATCTCGGGCTCACCTACTTCACGACTGGCAAAGGGAAAGTGAATCTTGCAGATCAGACCGTTAGGCCCCTCGAGGTGTTCGCATGCAGCGTCGTGCGCAAGATGGGCTACGGCGAAGGGTTCGAGTGGATGTCGCAGTACATCAAGTAGAGAGCAGAATTGATGGGATTAATAAATGTGCTGTATTGATGCGGTACTTCTTTCTTCTCTCGGAAAGAAACCGAATCAACCGATTGCTTTCCATTTATATTGGAAACGTAAGCACATAGTTGGTTATTTCTGGATAGACATGTTCTCGTTATATGAGGACAATACATTATCGTTCGCTTTTGTTCCACATGTATTGAAACTCAGTCATTGCTCCCTAGATGAAGTACTCTGCCTGGACCGTAAGTTTATAATAATAATACAGCTGGCATTTCTGGTCTTTCCGAGGGTCAAAAGCTCTCGACCTAAGCTCTCGACCAAGCATTTCCCATACTTCTTATGAACTTCTTTTGTAGTCACGTTGATATTCTAGAAATAAATCTAGAAGTTTGCAAATACAGTACAGATGTTGCAGGCGAAAAAAAATACTAGCCTCTTGTACATTACTCGACACCGATTGATCACCATGTGACTGGTAATTGTACGCCGGTATATCCATTTTACACTTCTTATTTATCAGCAAGATTCACAAAGAATCTGCAAGGAAGTCTTCTAACAAAGAAGCCGCCTGATGAGATTTTTTGGCGTTCGATGTGGGTGTAAGGTAATGTTAGTTCTTGGAAGATTTCTGGAGCTTGATACTCGATCAGGGCTAGACTATGTCGCTCTTCAGTCACGACATCCAGTTGTGGCTTCTGGGGATCGAAGAGAACCGTAGGGTGAGAGTTTGCCCAGGAAGCGATTAGACGTTACTGTATGTCGAGCTTGCTGTGCTTGTTGGCCATCATCGGTCATGGTCTTGATGGGAGTTCGAATCGAGAGGGATAGCCGAGTTCTTGAAAATGAGTAGCGACCGAGGTGGGATCGGTACCATCTTCAGTAGATCATATTCCGCCCGCCAAAGCCCAGTACGTATCGATACCTCCTGAGATCCTAAACGAAATACTCGGTCTTCTGCGGAGGCGACGCCCTGCTGGCTTTTGTCCCTCCGACGGCAATTTCAACTGGGATAGCCTGACAGAGAAGAGCACAAATGAGGTCATCATGCACTAGGTTTGAGTTTACCAAAATAAAAGTTTCGCCCCGCTTGGTCCAGAATTAATGAGAGAGTCTCACTCTGCCTCTCTATTTTCATCCTTTCGTGTCCGCCAAGGGTCGTCAGGTCGGACAAGATACGAAGAGCGAAGCTTGCCATCAATTATACACATATCCATGCATCAATTGGCCTGCAATTCATCAAACTATTTTTCTGGTAAATGGCAAATTGATCGTGTCTCCAAGGTTGGAAAGCGGATTACTCTGTTCTCGTGTCATGGGCTTTTGGTAATGGTTATGCGGGAGATGTCACCTCCCCTGTTCTTGCACGGAGCCTTCCCTCTTACTTTCCTTTTTCTTGTTCTTTTTCCCACAATTAATAAAAATGTTTTTTTTTTGTTTGTTACCTGACCTTTTACTTTTTATTAGCTAGCGAAGCCTTTTTCCCCTTTTCTTTATTTTTTTTCCTCCCTTGATGTCAAAGGGGAAGGCAAGATTTATTTCGAAAAAAAAAAAAAAAAAGAAAAGAAAGGGAAAGACATGAAAATACACACCACCCCTCACAAGTCATGGGCCTTGCATTTGGGAACTGCTACAATAAAATGGAAGCTTCAGTGAAATAACGCAACGCAGTCGAATGAGCGAGTGTAGTAACCAACATATTTAGATTGAAGATCTCTTTTTTTTCTTTTTTTGCGCGTAAAAGTTGTGCCCGGATGTCCAAACGTGCCTTTGGCCTGCTGTTCAAGGAAGCCGCTCCTGTTCCCCTAATATTGATCCGTCCGATTCGTCGATCACAAAACGTCAGATGCATCCTCACCGCACAACATTGTGATCCCTCCATTTCCATCTCCATTTCCACAAAGTAGCCATTTCCTCATAATCCCGACTTTCACGGGGACGTCACCCAGTCCCTCTCAACGCGCCACGTGTGGGCTTTCGCAGGGATCCGACGACCCCTCTCAACGCGCCACGTGCGGAACTTTGACAGGGATCCTATGACCCCTCGTGTGAAAATGAAAAAAGTGGGACTTTGACAGGGACCCTACGAGTCCGTCCCCCCCGCGGAGAACGGGAATCATTGTTTGCGATATATTAGTTAATTTAATGCACACCCTTTGTTTATTTTTTTTCCTTGAAGTCGGAGGCAGAGGCGACATTTATTTTGAAAAACAAAAGGGAAAGACATGAAAATACACACTACCCCTCACAATCCATGTGCATTACATTTGTAAACCGAAGATGTAATCAAGAATTAGAATATGTATGATAACATCTCTGTTCCTAAGAGCAATTTCTGTTTAGAAAATATCCCTTGGACGAGTTTTTGAGTAGAAAAACATGTTAACTAACTGCATAAAATTTATATTTTTGAATTAGAAAGAGAACAAAAATGTATTTGATAAGGCTATAAAAGTTTCTATTCCCATGTTTTTTATTTGATTAAACTAATGTTGGTAGCGACTTAACAATTCACGTTTGGATAAAACTGGACTATTGTAAGGATGTAACTGATTAAGATACATTAAGATAGTATCAGAAAATCCAACTTAAAAATTAGCAAAAGTGGATGGCCGAAAATGATCAAGATATTTCTTCATGAAAAGAGGGGAATCATGCAGTGCTCTCGGCCCATGCGCTTCCCATCTCTCTACTCCCCATCATCATAAGCTTGTCCCCCACGAGCCAGCCCTCGCTTTTTCCTCGCGAGATCTAACTTTGATTGGCCTCTCTTGATTAGTCATGGAAGATGACAAGAAGAGAGAGAGAGAGAAGCCTCTTTTGATTAGTCATGGAAGATGACAAAGAGAGAGAGAGAGAGAGAGAGTCATTCAATTCGTGATTAACATATAACTTACCCTCTGTTTGGTCCACTATCATTCTCAATTTGCGATCAGATTAACGTGCATGCTTGGATGGTTACTTACTTTTGACAACTGTTGTCCATTTTGCTTTTGGGGTATTAAAAGTGGACTTTAAATACTAATAATAAGAATAACAACAACAATGATAATAATAACAACAACAATAATAATAAAGAAATCTCAAAATGCACGTATGTGTTATTCATCTCAATCATAACCCCAAAACATATCTAAACTGCCAATATCTCCAACACCAATATCGGCAAGCATGGCATTCGCGTCGAACATCTTAGTTATCGAAACTCTTATGAGAGACATGTATAAAGACAAGTGCCCACACATGATCCGTAAGAGACATCGCAGATCTTTCATCAGGCAACTCCAAATGGCTAAACTAAGTGCATAAGAGAGCGGTAACGGGCATGGATGCGCTCATGGCTTAGAGCACTATTCTTACATGTTAGTTATGATACAATGAAAATTTGAATAAAACAATGCATGGTAGCCGCGCATGTGGATACACCTGCCCGTATGCCCAAACGAGGACCTAACAGTCTGATCACCGAAACGAAACGATGATGTGGATTGTGTTAAGAACCTCAGAGCACAGCCTACACGAGCATACTCTGCACAAACATGCTCTGTTGTGGCTTCAACGAAGGAAAGGAATGAAGAAGTTGCTGCTATGACAAAGATCAGAAGAAGTGAAGCACGCAAGGCAGCAAACAAGTTGTTGACCGTGCCAGCCACGTATGTGCATGATGTTCAGGATCAATCAACTAGGAAAGCCACGAAGTCGATGATGAAACTTCCAAGTTCAACGTGTTCAACTCTAAGTGGAGATCCTTTGCTGAAGAACTGTTATTCTGTTTTGGCTTGTCTAACAGAATGAGCAACAATTTTCTCTTCTGTTTGTGTTAGTCGGTTTTGCCATTCTATTAGTTAGTTTTCTCTTCTTCGTCAAGTCCATGTAATATAAATAGGAAAACAGAGCAAGCCATTAAAGGAGGGAGCTCTCAGATGAACATTTGTGCCTTGAATACAGAAATAAGAAAGTCCAAAACTCCTTGTTCATTTTCATCGTTCTGCTCATCTTCACATGGTATCAAAGCCTATGAGAGCACATATCATCTTTGTTGGCTGTTCCATTCCAACGACCAATCGCTCGCGAAATCCAATCGAAGATGCCGAAGTCGCAACAAATCGAAGCCGCTCCTAAGCTTCACTGATTGCATCTCTCTGTTCTGCTCGGTTTGTTGTTCGAAGATCTCGAAGTGCCTTGCACTCGCTCAATCCTTCTTTGTCAAATCCGATCATAATTCTTTCTTATTTCATTCTTTGGACAAATTTCTGGGCATTTGAAGGGGTTTAGTAATTGCCCAAAATTTTTATTTCCGAAATAGAAATGTGTTTGTTACAACCCTTAATTTTTTTGTGATTTAGAATTTCTTTTAATTTTTGAATACTTTTATTATATTTTTCTCTTTTAATTTTTAAAATAAATTTATTATACAATTTATTTTATTTTTAATTATTTTATTTTATTTTTAAAATTTTATTATAAAATTTTATCATATTTTTAATATAATTTTATTATGTAATTTTATTATATTTTTAAAATGTATTTTAATTTCTTAATAATTTCATTATATAGTTTTATTATATTTTTAAAATTATTTTATAATATATTTTTAAAATTTTATTATATAATTTTATCATATTTGTAATATAATTTTATTATGAACTTTTATTATATTTTAATATAATTTTATTTTATAAGTTTATTATATTTTTTAAAATTTATTTTAATTTTTTAATAATTTTCTTATATTTTTAAATAATTTTATTATATTTTTGCGATCGGCTAGAGAAAGAATTTAACATTAATATATTTTTTTCTTTTTTTCCCTATTTTGTCTTTTTTGTACTTGCAATCTGCCCTAGGGGTGTGCATGGTCCAGGCGGGCGGTTCCCCGACCTAAACCGAGAACCGCCCGCTAAGACCTGGGTTCGAAAATTGAACAGGGATCCACCCGTTTGTTGCATGGATCCACCGGGAACTGCATCGGTCGGTCCGGTTCCTGGGTGGATCCATGGAACCGATCTTAACGCGAAACAATTTTGGTTTTCAACATGTAACGATTACGCGACATCAAAGCAAGCCAAAGAAAGAAAACCAAATTTAAGTATGTGGAGATGCGAGACGAGAGAAGTAAACGCAGCGAAATGGTGATAGGATTAGGAACCGAAGATGAAGGGAGTGAGATGAGATCTAGGGTTTCTTTTTAGTAATTTTTTTTTTTTTAATATTAAAAGGTTCCTGGCCCAGGTCCGGGTGGGTAGGCGGGCGGATCCGCCATGGAACCGGAACCGGACCGGCACCCACCGGTTCCGTAAATTGAAACCGGTGCCGGACCGTTTCCTCAAGAACCGCCGGTTCCGAGCGGTTCCGGCCCGGTTCCGGGCGGTCCGGCGGTTCCCCGGGTATTTTGCACACCCCTCCGGCCCCCCCTTTTCTTTTTCTTTTCTTTTCCTTTTATTTTCGTCTTCCCCTTCTCTGGTCCTCTTCTTCTGCACTTCCCCAAATGATGCCTGCAGCTTCTCTCTTTCACCGAAACAGGCTTTCCTCAAATCTCACCCAAAAACAACATCGGCCAAAGTAGCCGGCACCCACACCGTCACCGAAACACCACCCTCTGCCGATCATTCCCTCCGACCGACGTCGACTACCGCCGGTTGATTACTTGGCTCGGCTTCTACCGAATTTGGCCGGGCTGAGAGAACTCGGCCCCATCGACTGGGCACCTTTCGAGGTAGCCTGATGCCAACATCTTCCAACACCCACCCGTGCCAATACCGTTAACCTTCCCCTTTCTCGAACCGTCCACGACCAACCCACAAAACCAAGGAATATCTGCACGGATTTGGCCTAGACAAAACGTCGAATATCTGGGGTCCGCCCACTAAAAGGCCAACGAAGGCTCGACTGGGAGATCAATCAACAATCCAGGCAGAAACAACAACCAAGAAAAGTCTAGAGACAACAAATCGTAGCGCGCCGGGGTCGGGTCGGAACTCGGGCAAACCGAAGAGCCACGAGCTCCGATCCAGTGAGCTGAAAAACAAGGCAAAAGGAGCAAGTTTGTGCGGTCGGGTGACAGGTCCCTACTCGGCTCGACGATGGCGGCCAGCAGGCAGACCCGAGACGGATCGAACCGTGGCCGGCCGCCCTGGCGTCGTCGAGATGAGATCCTCGAGTCGAAGGGGATTGAACTCGAAAGGAGACTAACCGGAAAGATGGATGCCGGGAAGCGCGATCACGGGCGCGGCCAAGCTTCTTTCTTGGCCTCAACTCTCGATTTCTTGCTCTGCTCTCACTCACGACGCCCTCTCTCTCGGGCTCTCTCCTAGTTCGCTTGCTCTCTCTAACTCCTGGCCGTCTCCTCTCCGAGCGTCCTCTCCTGCCGCTCTCCAACGCTCGCTCTCCTCTCTCCCTTTTAAGCCGTTCAGCGCGCATGGCCTCCTGCGACGCCGGCTGCCACTGCCGGCTTGGCCCCGACCACCAACTCCCGGTCGAGCCTGCCCCTGCCTCCTCTTCCCCTGGCCTCTTGTATGGACAATATACTGGCAAAAAGAAATACTGGCAAATACAGTACAGATGTTACGGAATGGACAATATATTATCGTTCGGTGTCGAGTAACATACAAGAGGCCACTATTTCTTTTTGCCTGCCACATCTGTACTGTATTTGCAAATTGCTAGATTTATTTCCAGAATATCAAAGCGACTACAAAAGAAGTTCATAAGAAGTACGGGAAATGCTCGGTCGAGACATATCCACCCCTAAAAAAGGAAATCAACAGAGAAAGATTTGCATAGTTCATAGTGAATGAGCAATATTTAGGTCGAGAGCTTTAGACCCTCAGAAAAACAAGAAATGCCAGCTGCATTATTACAAACTTACGGTCCAGGCAGAGTACTTCATCTGGGGAGCAATGACTGAGTTTCAATACATGCGGAATAAAAGCGAACGATAATATATTGTCCTCATATAACGAGAACATGTCTATCCAGAAATAACCAACTTGATTCGGTTTCTTTCCAAAAGAAAGAAAGAAGTACCGCATCAATACAGCACATTTATTAACCCCATCAAATCTGCTCTCTACTTGATGTACTGCGACATCCACTCGAACCCTTCGCCATAGCCCATCTTGCGCACGACGCTGCACATGAACACCTCCAGGGGTCTAACAGTCTGATCCGCAAGATTCACTTTCCCTTTGCCAGTCGTGAAGTCGGTGAGCCCGAGATGATATCGCAGCTCGTCCTCCGAAGCCGCATGCGGGATATCGATCTTGTTCCCGAGCACAAGGAAAGGCACCTTAGCAAGAGCTTCATCTGAAAGCAGGGCATCGAGCTCGCTCTTTGATTCCGCAAACCTCTCCTTGTCGCAGGCGTCCACCACGTATATCACTGCATCCACCTAGAGAAGAAAGTGCGGAAGATCAATCTTCCGATATAAATCTAATTTGAAAATGTGTGTCGAAGAGCTGTCCGAGTTAAATTCGTAAACTAGATGACAAAAGGAGTAGAAAGTCATCGACTCGCCCATCGCCTCCAACCTAAACGAAATGATGGAACAGGAGGGAGCTCCGCGACATGGATGCAGGGGCAAATGCCATCAATATGAACGAAAGCCCTTTGCCTCTATATGTACCTTCTCGAGTTAGAACTGCTATCAACGATCCACCCTTACTAAACAGAGAGCCTTCCCCACTCGTCCTCAGCAGATAAGGTAAACTGTCATCTTCACCCTTATGATCTATAACTAATGTAGACGACAGATAACTCCCTTTTCAGCTTTTTCATGCGCACATCGTTACATTTTAAGTATAGATTCATGATGGCAACATACTTGACCCCATCAACGCTTTTTAAGATCCTTAAAAGTTCAAGCATTCTATATGCTGCATCTATCATCGGTCGTGGTCGCAGATGGACCGCCTTTCAACCCCGCAAAGAACTCTCTTCGCCGCTATTAGTTTTTCGGTTTAAGAAAAAGTTTTCCCATTTCCAAACTCTGGGGGCAAAAAGCATCCGACTACTCTCAGTAGATGATCCACCCCCAATGCATCATTTTTGCATGGCGTATAAAAAACTACTGCAGAATCCGTGAATGAATCAACCAAAGGGCACGCAATTACAGGGGCATCCGAAAACAGGAGCTCTCGGAGGAGAGAAAAAGAGAGGAGCTTTACCTTAGCATAGTAGTCTGGCCAGACTCCGCGAGCGATCTGGCGGCCACCCGTGTCGAAAGCTTTGAAGTTTATCTTCCCTACACGCAGTTCCACTGAAGTCGGGAACTGGGTGGGTTGGTGCTGAACCAAGCGCTGCCAATCACAGAACCATATGAGAATCGTTCAGCTTACTTTCAATAACATTGTATCCTCCTACGAACGCGCCATATATATCTAGGATGAAGAAATATAAGAGAAACCCATACCACAACAAGCGCACGAGTCGTGCAATGAACTCACTCACCGGAGGAAATGAAGAGAGGAGGCCTCAAGAGAAACAAAAGGAATCAATGACGAAAACAGGAACAGATTGGAAAGAGAAACTCTCGACCACGATAAGAGGAAAAAGTAACTTCGGAATTGTGTATTTCCATGGAAGGGAGTCCTTGAAATTACCTCATCCTTCAGAATGCGAAGCAGGGTGGTCTTCCCTGCATTATCCAGCCCCAAGAACAAGATCTTAGCTTCCTTCTGCCGACGCCCCAGAGGCGCCAGAGCTTCACGGGACCAATCCACCAGAGACATCCCTCCTCTGTTTTTCTTCTTCTTTACAACCGGCAACGAGAAGGAATCAGGGAAGCTGAGAACTTTGGAGGAAGACGCAAGTTTGGGCTGTAGCTTGAAAGAACTTCAGTTTCTACATTACAATGTTAAAATAATATTTAGCAAAAAAAGAGAGACTTAAGTGTGTTAAAATAATAGACTTTAGTGTGTTAAAATAATATTTAGCAAAAAGAGAGACTTAAGTGTGTTAAAATAAAGTTCTTTTAACATTGTAAATATTATTTTAAAAGAACTTGAAAGAACTTCCAGTTTCTACATTACAATGTTAAAAGAACTTTATTTTAACACACTTACTTGAAAGAACTTCCAGTTTCTACATTACAATGTTAAAAGAACTTTATTTTAACACACTTAAGTCTCTCTTTTTTGCTAAATATTATTTTAACACACTAAAGTCTATTATTTTAACACACTTAAGTCTCTCTTTTTTGCTAAATATTATTTTAACATTGTAATGTAGAAACTGGAAGTTCTTTCAAGCTACAGCCAAACTTGCGTCTTCCTCCAAAGCTCTCAGCTTCCCTGATTCCTTCTCGTTGCCGGTTGTAAAGAAGAAGAAAAACAGAGGAGTGATGTCTCCGGTGGATTGGTTCTGTGGATCTCTGCTATTTTGGGGGCGTCGGCAGAAGGAAGCTAAGATCTTGTTCTTGGGGCTGGATAATGCAGGGAAGACCACCCTGCTTCGCATTCTGAAGGATGAGGTAATTTCAAGGACTCCCTTCGATGGAAATACACAATTCCGAAGTTGCTTTTTCCTCTTATTGTGGTTGAGAGTTTCTCTTTCCAATCTGTTCCTGTTTTCGTCATTGGTTCCTTTCCTTTCCCTTGAGGCCTCCTCTCTTCATTTCCCCCGGAGAGTGAGTTGATTGCACGACTCTTGCGCTTGTTGTGGTATGGGTTTCTCTTATATTTCTTCGTCTACAATATAGATATATATGGCGCGTTGGTAGGAGGATACAATGTTATCGAAAGTAAGCTGAACGATTCTCATATGGTTCTGTGATTGGCAGCGCTTTGTTCAGCACCAACCCACCCAGTTCCCGACTTCAGAGGAACTGCGTGTAGGGAAGATAAAGTTCAAAGCTTTCGACTTGGGTGGTCGCCAGATCGCTCGCAGAGTCTGGCCGGACTACTACGCTATGGTAAAGCTCCTCTCTTTTTCTCTCCTCCGAGAGCTCCTGCTTTCGGATGCCCCTGTAATTGCGTGCCCTTTGGTTGATTCATTCACGGATTCTGCAGTAGTTTTTTATACGTTATGCAAAAATGATGCATTGGGGGTGGATCATCCCACTGAGAGTAGTCGGATGCTTTTTGCCCCCAGAGTTTGGAAATGGGAAAACTTTTTCTTAAACCAAAAAATTAACAGTGGCAAAGAGAGTTCTTTGCGGGGTTGAAAGGCGGTCATCTGCGACCACGACTGATGATGGAGGCAGCAGATAGAATGCTAGAACTTTTAAGGATCTTAAAAAGCGTTGATGGGGTCAAGTATGTTGCCATCATGAATCTATACTTAAAATGTAACCATGTGCGCATGAAAAAGTTGAAAAAGGAGTTAACTGTCGACTACATTAGTTATAGATCGTAAGGGTGAAGATGACAGTTTACATTATCTGCTGAGGACGAGAGGGGAAGGCTCCCTGTTTAGTAAGGATGGATTGTTGATAGCAGTTCTAACCCGAGAAGGTATATATAGAGGCAAAAGGCTTTCGTTCATATTGATGGCACTTGCCCCTGCATCCATGTCGCCGAGCTCCCTCCTGTTCCATCATTTCGTTTAGGTTGGAGGCGATGGGCGAGTCGATGACTTTCTACTCCTTTTGTCATCTAGTTTACGAATTTAACTCGGACAGCTCTTCGGCACACATTTTCAAATTAGATTTATATCGGAAGATTGATCTTCTGCACTTTCTTCTCTAGGTGGATGCAGTGATATATGTGGTGGACGCCTGCGACAAGGAGAGGTTTGCGGAATCAAAGAGGGAGCTCGATGCCCTGCTTTCAGATGAAGCTCTTGCTAAGGTGCCTTTCCTCGTGCTCGGGAACAAGATCGATATCCCGCATGCGGCTTCGGAGGACGACCTGCGATATCATCTCGGGCTCACCGACTTCACGACTGGCAAAGGGAAAGTGAATCTTGCAGATCAGACTGTTAGGCCCCTTGAGATCTTCATGTGCAGCGTCGTGCGCAAGATAGGCTACGGCGAAGGGTTCGAGTGGATGTCGCAGTACATCAAGTAGAGAGCAGATTTGACGCGATACTTCTTTCTCTCAGAAAGAAACCGAATCATGTGATTGCTTTCAGATTGGGAGTTCATGATTTCTAGAAAGAAACCGAATCATGTTTTCGTTATATGAGGACAACACACTATCGCTTGCTTTTGTTCCGCGTGTTTTGAATTCTAGTCGTTGCTCCCCAAATGAAGTACTCTCCTGGATTGTAAGCTTATAATAATACAACTGGTGTTTCTGGTGTTTCTGAGGGTCGAAAGCTCTCGACCTATATACCAGTCATTGAGCATGAACTATACAAATATTTCTATGTCGATTTCCTTTTTTAGGGGTACATGTCTCGACCTAGCATCCCAATACTTCTTATGAACTTCTTTTGCTGTCGCGTTCATGTTCTGGAAATAGAGCTAGCAGTTTGCGAGCATAGGTCAGACATTTCAGGCGAAAAGAGATACTGACCTCTTGTACATTACTTGACACCGATTGATCATCGCATGGCTGGTAATTGTACGCCGGTATATCCATTTCGCGCATCCGATTTATCGGCAAGATTCACAAAGATTATGCGAGGAAAGTCCTGTGACAAAGAAGCCGCCTGATAAGATTTTCTGGCGTTTGATGTGGGCGTAAGGTAATGTTAGTTCTTGGAAGATTTCTCGAGCTCGATACTCGATCCGGGCTAGACCATGTGGCTCTTCAGTCGCGACGTCCTTTGCTGGCTTCTGGGGATCGAAGAGAATCGCAGGGCCAGAGTTTGCCCAAGAAGCGATTAGAACTTACTGTACGTCGCGGCTTGCTGTGCTTGCTGGCCATCATCGGTAATAGTCGTGATGGGAGTTTGAATCGAGAGAGATACCCGAGTTCTTGAAAATGAGTAGCGAGGAGGTGGAATCGGTACTTCCTTTCATGGTATATCCCGCCCGCCAAAACCCAGTACGGTATCGAGACCTCCGAAGATCCTAAACGAAATACTCGGCCTTCTGCGGAGGCGACCCCCGGCTGGCTTCTGTCCCTCCATCGGCGATTTCAACTGGGTCACCGAGTTCGATTGGATGCCCTGCACCGAGAATAGTACAATTGAGGCCGTCGTGGTTATGGTTTAGGTTTAGCGATCGGATGAAAGCTTTGTGCTTTGTCCGGAATTAACAGGAGACAGTCGCTCCGCCTCTCGATCTCTATCTTTTCGTGTCCGTGAAGGGTTTGCGAGGTCGAACGAGGTATGAGGAGTGAAGTTTCTCATTGACGATACCCACATTCACGTCATCACCTTTTTCTTCTTCTTTTTTTCGGTCATCGCCTAATAATTCACTAGTTATGACGCATCAATTGCCCCACTACTCATCCAACTATTTTCTGGCAAATGGCAAATTCATCATGTCCCTGAGGTTGAAAACGAATTAGCCTATTCGTGTATTGGGGGCTTTTCGATAAAATGAAAGACACAAATAATCCATGAATTTTGGTTTAATATGTAATGTGATTTATGAATTTTAATAATTATGTAATGTCATCCGAAACTTTTAATTTTCGATGTGGTCCTGAACTCTAATTTATTTTTATACAGTTTAGAAACCACATTGAACAAATTAAAAAATTTTGTACACATTGCAAATTAAGCAAAAATTCAGAAATTATTTATGTCATTATGCATTTTCGTAATAATTATGCCAATTCTTACATATAATATGGAGCCTTTCCTTTGCTTTTCTATTCTTTTATTGTTCTTTTTGGCCATCTAGAGTTCTAGACCACTTCATTTGTCAAAGGAACTTGACTACGACTTGATTAAATGAAATTTTTTTGTATATTTTTTTAGGAGATATGACAAAAAACCTTACGAGCTTTAGCTATGGCTAACCTTTGACCCTCGAAATTTTAACCAATACCCAATACCCTCCTCCATTTCTCATCAACATAGCGTAGTGTGCATGATTTTAAAGAGGTAAAGATATACTTTATTCTTGTTTTCTCGAAAGGAAATATCATTTATACATTTAGTTGACGTAAAAAACGGAAGAAAAATAAATTAAAAGCCCTAATTAAATAAATAGAAAAAAAGTCTCAAAAACAAGAAGGCCAAGTGACCAAAATTGATTAATTTTTATATTATTTTTAAAGGGTTAATTGATGTAGAAAATGATTGATAATGTTAAATTAAATATCTCGAATTTGAATTCGAATAACGATATGTTAGACTAAATTTATTAAAAAATATTTTTTCAGATTAGAATTTCTCCGTTGAAGAGTTTGCCACTAAAAGACAAAAGACGGGCCCATATATTTATTTATTTGTGGGGGACAGAAACGTCTTCTTCTAAGAGCGAGAGGAGCCGCCCTTGCTCAAGCTGCACACGGTGGGGCCCAGGTCAAAGTTGTTGACTTCGTGCACACATAAAAATGCCTAAGTTTTCTTCTGCGAGAGAAGAAGAAAAAAAAAGGCGCCGCGCAAGAAGCCACGCAAGCCGAGAAGTGGCGCAATGAAAAGCAAGCCGCCGTACGAAGCACGGGCAATTCTTGTTTTTCACCGTACGCGAGCGAGCATATTACTAGGGCTTGAACATCGGAGATTTGTGATGCGGTGAGTTTATGTCTATTTATTTTTAAATATTTTGGATTTGAGCATAAATTTAAGTGTGAAAGACACTCGAACGTATAAGTAATATAAGTGATTGTGACTTTGATTTTTCGATTATAGTGAATTATTTATTGTTAACTCTTCCTATAAATGTAGGTATTAATATTCGCACCGAATCACGTAAATCTCTAATATCCTATTATTCCTCATTTATTTCTTTGGTATTTTCGCATTAACTTAATAAAATATGATGAACCAAATCAAATATTATTGTCAATTTGCATTATTTAACCATTTAAAATATACAAAAGCCATTTTTTGTTATCTTACAATTAACTTTTTGTCAATGAAGCCCTTTCCTCCCTTTTCTACTTAATTATGCTTTTCTTCCCTAAAATATCTTTATTTTCATGTTAGTGATAATTACTTCTTCTGATATTTTGGTTAATTTATTGTACTCCTTTTTTTCCTTATTTTCTCCACAAAAATTGAAGGTAGAGGTTTTTTGATATAAAAGAATATGAAAATACGCACTTACCTTTGAAAAGTCATGCACATTACGTTTGTACACAAAAAATGTAACAAATGGTTCACTACCGTAATAAAATAAAAATTTAATAAACAATGCATTTACCCAATAGTCAGCAGGAGATTTTCCATAATTCTTCTCGATTTTCAAATGATTAATCTATAGATGCGTTAATTATCGGTATATTAAATTGAAAATTTCTTCTTTTCTTTTTTTTTGCAAGTATAAATTGCCCGGAAGTCGAAAAATAGTTTTAAAAAAAAAAAAAAAAAAAGCTTCTTAACGACTTTGCCTTTTCGGTGCCAAACAAGGAGCCACACCTTTGTCCAAAAAAAAAAAAAAAAAAAAGAGCCACACCTCATTCCCTCATCTGGATCCGTCGGATTCGCCGATCACAAAGACGTCCAACGCATCCCGAGCGTACAATCCGTCTCGCTTCCGCAGCCCTCCAATTCCTCCACGTAATCGGACAACTGTCGCACGTTGTCTCCCCGCGTCGCGTTGACCACGCTGTCATCTCATCTTCCCCCCGAGACGCAACCCACCCAATCAACACCTCCCACGTGGACGAGCCCGACATCCACCGTGGATAGCCAGTCACCCGCTCCCTCTCGACGCGCCACGTGTGCAGTCAACCGCGGATGCGTACCCCTCTCACCGGTACAGCCGGTAAACTCTGCTTGTGCGCCAAGCTTCGAACGGAGGGTATAAATTCAAAACTGCTTCCGGCTAAAGTTGCTTCAAGCTCTCACCTATCCTGATTCTTTCTCATTGTCGGTTGAGATTTCGGGGAATTTTCACTTGGGTTTTTATCGAAAGAAAGGAAAAAAAAAGGGAGCCATGTTTCTAGTGGATTGGTTCTACGGAGCTCTGGCGTCTCTGGGTCTGTGGCAGAAGGAAGCCAAGATCTTGTTCTTGGGGCTGGATAATTCAGGGAAGACCACTCTCCTTCGCATGTTGAAGGACGAGGTACGTTCGTTTTACTTCGCAGAGACTCCCTTCAATGGAAACATACGGTTCTGGAGTTGCTTTCTCTCTGATCGTGGTCGAGCATTGTGCTTTTTTGTCTGTTCTTATTTTGGTCGTTTATTCCTTTTGTTTCTCGAGTCCTCTCTGCACGTCCTTTGGTGAGTTGATTGCATGACTCTTGCGCTTGTGTGGTATGGGTTTATAGTGTATTTCTTAGTATACGATGTATAGATATATGTAGCGTGTTCATAGGATGATAACACGCTTCCTGGTCCTGTCATTGGCAGAGATTGGTTCAGCACCCACCCACCCAGTTCCCGACTTCAGAAGAACTGAGTATAGGGAAGATAAAGTTCAAAGCTTTCGACTTGGGTGGTCACCAGATCGCTCGTAGGGTCTGGCGGGACTACTACGCTAAGGTAAAGTTCTGCTCTCCTTTTCTCTCCTATGAAAGCTCCTGATTCGGGACATCTCTTTAATTGCGTACCATATGGTCGATTCTTTCATGAATTCTGTAACAGTTTTTGCATATTATGCAACATGATGCATGTGGGGCAGATCATCCTACTGAGTAGTCTGATGCTTTTGATTAATCATGTTAAACTTGTCACTTCGAATGCTTCATTTTTGTCTGTGGATGTGTTTCTTGACTTTTGAGTTGACATATAGTCGGATGCGTGGCTCTTAACTTTCAGTTCACTGATTTTATTTACTGCATTAAGTTTTCAATAGGTAACCCTGAAATTGAACCTTTAGTTTACTTTGAGATCAGGTTTGACCTTGTTGGATTGAGGTGAGGGAATGCTTATGCAATCGCCACAACTTGGCCATCGTCCAGTTGTACTTACGTTGCTTCTAAACAGGGGCTTTATGTTGGCCCAAAAAAAAAAAAAAATGGATTTACGGGGACTGATTTTCATTTTCAGTAGTCTGGGTCGGCAAGTGACATGTTTTCATGTTATCTGGTCGTCGGTACGATGGTTTTCTTGCACACTGTTGATTTTTCTTAGTTCTCTTCGGATAACATTGTCTTTTGCTAATCCATTTTCAAGATACTGTATATAGCCGGTGTGGCTGACTTGCAGAGTTTATAAGCAGATGTTACTATTTAATCTAATCAACTAGAAGTGTTGGCCAGTATATTATTTAGTACTGGTTTTTCCTTGCTGAAAAAATTTCCTTTTTTCTGGGATATACTATGATGCCGGGGTTCTGCGATAGGGGAACCAAGTTTTGCTGAAAAAATTTCCTTTATGGATTGGTTGGCACTCGTTCACACTTGGCATTTTAAGACTTCAATCGATCATGTTATCTGATTGTTGTTTCATATTGTTGCTGCACATGTATGGGAGCATGTGAAGCAATCACTCTGTCGAAGATGATGAAGGCTTTGGAACTTTTATATAGGTCGATGCGGTACTGTACCTAGTCGACGCTTACGACAAGGATAGATTTGCCGAGTCAAAGAAGGAGCTGGATGCGCTCCTCATGGACGAGTTGCTGGCGAATGTCCCGTTCCTCGTCTTGGGAAACAAGATCGACTACCCTTCCGCCGTGTCAGAGGATGAACTGCGGTACTACTTGGGCCTCGCGAACTTCACCACCGGGAAGGGCAACGTCAGCCTCGCCGGCACCAACGTCCGCCCTCTCGAGGTCTTCATGTGCAGCATTGTGCGCAAGATGGGCTACGGCGAGGGCTTCAGATGGCTCTCTCAGTACATCAAATGAGTATTTCTCTTCCTGGAGTGTGTATTTCGATGTAAGAAGCTGAAACTGGAGTGTATAGATAACATATATATTACATTTCATTGAGCTTTTGATAGTAGGCTCGCTCTATTTTGGTGGGACATATCTCTTTTTGCTCAAGAAGTTCTTGTGATCTTCTCATGGAGCAAAGGCAATTTGCTTTGTGTCTATGAATTTTACTCGCAGAGCTAGAAACCCTTAGCTATTTTCACAGACTTGGCTATTTCACTCAGCATGCGCACGAGTGCTTCGGAAGCTCTAGACGCATTCCCTGTGCAGGCTTTAAGAGATTGAGCCAAGAAAGTTCGTAGTTCATATTAATCCATGGTTGGAGTCGTTTGGGGGCAACCATTTGTTTCAATTCAATCAAATTTGCCGATGACAAGAAGCCATATGATGGCTTTTGATTATCTAGTTTAATTGAATTGAATATTCTTTTTGAAAGGGACATATGTTGACACCAAAAAATGACCAATTTTGGGTTATTATTGACAAGTATCAAACTTAGTCGATGAGAGTAGAGCTTAGTCAACAATGAATAAAACAACCGGAAGGGAATTGACAACTTGCTAAAGAAGTAATTGACAACACTGAAAGTTATGGTTGAGAGCCTTCATGAAGAGTTGAAACGTTAATTGACAGTCATTGACACTAAGTAATCAACATGAAAATATAATTGTTGTAGTTAAATCTATTGCCACTAATTTAGGATTTTTTTAACTTCCGTGAATAAGTATTGTTAAAATTATAGGAGATCGTGTAACTTCTTGTGCATGTGGATCAGGAAATAATTTTTTTATTCAAATTAATTAATCGTTTAATGTAAAATCGTTGGTTACCCCCAAGTGTATTCATGGTAAGCAGCTACCGATCAATTAAAGAATTTAACATTTTTTTTGTAAATTTATCTTTATCTTTATTTTTGTGTAATTTACACTGAATACGATTGTCTCTAACCTCCGTACTTTTAGTTTTCTTATCATTTATTCTTCTATCAAAAACCAAAAAAGGACCTTTCGCAACCTGTGTTGATTCATCCATTTATACTTGAAGGATATTTCATCATATCTGATGAAACAATTGCATAATAGCTTTTTAAATATTTCTCATAATACGACGTTTTTAAATTAGTGTAATAAGCCTAAATTGCAACTTGCGCTTTGCGCGGAAAGACTATAAAAATAAGACAATTTCATTAATATTTGAAAATACAATATTTTAATCTTCTATAAAAGTTTATCAATTAAAGCTATATGTTTTCTATGTATTTCATATACCTCTGCAAGCAATACTTGAAGCAAAGTTGATGCAAGATTTTAGAATGCAATTGGTACGCTGACTACGATTAAAACATAATAGTATAGTATACTGACTACAATTACTTTCCTAAATCACACATTAAATCGCATTTAGAAAATTCATTCATGTTCTAACTCATTATGGAGAGATAATTAAGAAATGGTGGGAATTACATAATTGATTCTGGTCGAAAAGACCGTATGGGAAAGTTCATTAATTACTTAGGTGGTGTCTGAGTGGCAGCTCACTTTGTGGAGAATGTAACAAAACAATTCTTCCAACCAAGAAAAGGCCTCTCTATCTATGTCGTCTTAGGTGTCAAGTGCGACCCTTATATTATCTTTGAAAGGGCTAATTGGAAATTAAAAGAACGGATTTAAGCAATCGCGAGGAAATAAGAGAGAGAAGATTTGAAAGGATTGAGATATAATGTAGTTTGGCTGTTAGCAAGGGCAAGGGGAAAAAGCAGTACACTATAACGTGCATATCCTTTTATGTGTTTAGAAATTGACGTAAAATAAGGATATAACGAGAAATAAGAAAAAGTTTGTTTATTAAGCGTCGATTCATTTGACGAAAAATGTGACCTTTTGAAAAATATTTTTCAATAAATCATTTTTCGGAAAATAACGATATTTTTGGTAGTCGGCTAAAACTTAAAAATAAATTAAAAAATATTTTCTAATGATTGGTATTTGATTTGGTTTTCTGGGAATTACCAAAAAAAAATCGAATTCTTTTAATTTTTATATTTAAATATTTTAAATAAAAATTATATAATTTTTATAATTTTTTAAAATCGAATTTTATTTTTTTTTTTTAATTAACTTATTTTTCTTTTCCTTTCTCCTTCTTTCTTCTCCCTCCTCCTTCCTTCGCCGGCCGTGTGCCTCGGCGTTGGTTGGTAGCTCGACAATCGGCCAAGAAGCAAGTTGGCAAGCTAAGGGCTTGGTCGATCCAGGCGAGCTCGAGCACCACCAATAGGCAAGCTCGAGCCTCGTCGGTGATTGGCTACGGAAGAAAAAAATAAAAGGAAAAAAATAAAAATAATTGAAAACTCATTTTTTTAAATTGTAAAAAAAGAAAAAGAAAACATAAAAATTAAAGGAAAATGTGTTTGGTGAAAGTGGGTAAGGTGAAAAAGATATGGATAACGTTTTACCCTTTCTGAAAAGTGGAAGACATTTTTCTCACTATTGAATGTGTTTTTTTTATTAGCGAAAAATGTTTTCTTTTACTAGTTTATTTTCTATGAAATGAATGCGGAATATCCAAAAATTGTTTTTCTAGAAGTTGTTTTCTGTGAAATGAACAAAGTCTAAGGCTTCCTTTGTTTTTGCAAAAAATAAATGATTTGAAATTCTTTTCCTAAAAATGATCGTTTGTATTGCTTATGAAATAAATAAACGAAAAATATTCTCATTACCTGCAAAAATGTTTAGACTTAAAGTATCGTCGATAATGAAATATTTCCTATTGACTAATTATTTCAAACAATAAAAACGATCATATTTAGGAAAATGATTTTCAAATTATTTATTTTCCGTGAAACAAATACACTCTAAATATACATATCCCTTGTACTCCTAGAAAATTATCCAAATAGTCTTAAACCTATTGTATAATGGCCAATCAATCCTAATTTTTAAATAAAAAAAATTGAGCAATTTAATTCTAAACCTTTTTGTCTGGATTAGACGCACAAACACAAGAAAATAGAGAGTAAAAGGCAAAAAAAATAAAAAATAGAGACATAACATTTATCCTAGTTTACCCTTAACTTAGGGTTACATCCAGCAGAGGATTCTACAATAATTAGCATTTCTCGTATCTCTATTTCAACCCTCAATTACAAGTAAAAGAAATTATATATAAGTAGTAGTAACTATTTTTCAGCCCGAGCCCAAATTACCAACAAATTACGGCTCAAACTATAAAAGCCCTCTAGTGTCTTCTTGTCAGTGCAGAGTATAAACCATACCCCAACACTTGTAACAATTTTTCAATATAGTCTTTTGGGCCAATTTTAATTGAAAATTACCGACGTTGTGGTATAATTAGCACTGACCCAAAAAAGAAAAAAAAGAAAAAAAGAAAAAAAGAAAAAAATTCAAAAAACTTAAAAAAAGGATTACAATAATCGTCCTTGTTTATGCCGCGATGCTCCACTTTAGCTTTTTTTTTTTTTTTATAATAAAAAGAGAAACCAAATGGATTGTATTGAAAAATCGTTATAAGGCTTGAACTACATTTGCAATTTCCACAAAAATAAAATAAAAATTAGTGTTCTTTTTTGGTCAAAAGTAAACATTTCATTCATATCTTAATATCTAAAAATGACACACGAGAGGTTCAAAACAAAGAAAATCCGAAACAGTATAGTAGAGCAAGAAAGTACAAACTGTAATGATAAACATATTTTCATCCCGCAAGAATGGATCCACATCGGCATCACAATAGAACAAACTGCAATCGATCATCATATTTCGCATTAGCGCGAGTGATTAACACACACCATAACTTAGCATTATCATAAGTGATGAGCGTATATCATGATTTCCTTGCAGCGAAGCGGTTGGTGAGGAGCTCAACTCACACTCTACCCTTAAGGATTTTCATAGACGTGACCCACCAAATTTCTATGTAATCTAGCTCTAAGTAGCAGGAATTCAATTATGGCAGCAGTTATTTCACCTTCCTGCTTTTATCACTCGAATCATCTGCACGAGTATGGCTCACCGGATCAGGGGCGTGCGCGGTCGCATTCGATAGCTCTACTTGGGAATCTTCTTTCCCCGTTAGACATTAATGTTTATTCGCGACGAGGACGTCCAAACCCTAAAGTAGAAAATATAGGGTTTGGTAGATATCAATGTTGATGAATCTGTAGCCCATTAAAAAAAAAAATAGTGGCAACGCAAAAATTGGAGAAAAAAAGAAAGATTTAATGATCTACGACCAAGATTTGCCACTAAAGATTGCATTCATTTGTACTTAACCACAGCATTTTGGACCACCCGAGGCCAGCACCTGTTTTGAGGGAAAAGTACCAAAAAAGTCTAAACCTATTACATTGGTACCAATTCAATCCTAAACTTTTTAATTGGACCAATTCAGTCCTAAACCTTTTAATATTGGTATCAATTCAGTCCATCCGGCCAATTTTGGTGGCCGACGCCGACGTGGACGCTTGGTTGGTGGCCGGATGCTCGACGTGGCAATTTTTATAATTTTTTTATAATTTTTCAAATTTTTTATAATTTTTTATTACTTTTTTTTGTTTTTTCTTTATTTTTTTCTACCTTCTTCTTGGCGGTGGCTGGCGAGCCTCCGGTGAGGCTCGCCGACCACCGGCGAGGCCGCAAAGCCCTCGCTTGCCATCGGCAGGGTCGCGGCCCTCGCCCGGCCTCTCCCAAGGCCGCCGGCGAGGCGGCTTCGCTCGAATGGGTGAGGCCGAGCGGCCCTCGCCCGGCCGCCGACGAGGGTCGCGGCCCTCGCTCGACCTCGCCCGGGGCCACGGGCGGCGGCCTCGACCAAATTCGGGCTAAGCTACCTCGCCGCGGCCCAGGCGAGGCCGAGCGAGGGCCGCAACCCTCACCGGTGGCTGGCGAGGGCCGCTCGGCCTTGCCCAGATTCGGGTGACCCCGCCTCGCCGACGGCCCCAGGAGAGGCCGGGCGAGGGCCGTGACCCTCGCCAACGGTAGGCGAGGGCTTCGCGGCCCTCGCCTCCACCGGCTGCCGAGGATGAAAAAAAGGAAAAAGAAAAAAAAAATTGAAAAATTAATTAAAAAAATCATAAAAATCATAAAAATTGCCACGTTAGCATCCGGTTACCGGCCGACGTCCATGTCGGCGTCGACCGGCCAAAATTGGCCAGATGGATTGAATTGGTACCAATATTAAAAGGTTTAGGACTGAATTGGTTCAATTGAAAAATTTAGGACTGAATTGATACCAATGCAATAGGTTTAGGACTTTTTTGGTACTTATCCCCCTGTTTTGACCCCCAAAAAAAAAGGACAGCCCCTCATAT
This sequence comes from Eucalyptus marginata, assembly GCA_014182565.1. NCBI lineage: Eukaryota > Viridiplantae > Streptophyta > Magnoliopsida > Myrtales > Myrtaceae > Eucalyptus > Eucalyptus marginata. The sequence goes on from CM024585.1 coordinate 6,338,883, forward strand.
TGCCTACACTTTAATTATTAAGTTTGGTTATTTTGTTATTGTCTTAAACAAAAAATAGCCAGCTTCCGAGGCCAAAAAAAAAAAAAGTAGACATGAATAATAGACAATTTCAAACAGCTTTCTTTTTTATTTGGAGTGTAAAAACTGCTTTTTTGGAAAAATTAACCAATTAGTCATAAACTTATTTTTTGAATGTTAATGCAGTTCTAAACTTTCTGGTGTTGCCAACTCAGTCTGAATCTTTACGCAAAATTTCAATCTAGTCATTTCGACCAATTTCACTGGTAATCGTTGATGTGGCGGTCCAATTATTACCGACTATTCTATATGATACATTGCTATGTCGGTGATTTCCAGTGTGAATTAGTTAAAATGACTTGATTGTTATTTTGCGCAAAAGTTAGGAATAAAATTGGTGAAATTGGAATATTTAGTGTTGAATTGACATCCATATAATATATTTATAACTAATTGGATAATTTCCCCTCATTTTTCACGTGAACACATTGTTCGAATGACTATGGATAAAATGAGGTTAATTTTAAAAAAAAAAATTGACATTTTATAGTTCGAGTATTTGTTATTGTAGATCAATGAGGAGAAACTTTGCGCCAAAAGATTTCTCAAATTAAGAACCTACATTTCTTCTTTGCGATCATAAGTGCGAACAAGTCAAGTTCCAACCTTTAGCCATGCAGATGGCTGTAAATCAGAGCATTTTTGTGCAATTGAATGAATTTGAATAGGTGACCTTCGGTTTTTGAATTGGAAATCCCTCAACACTTCAATCAATTTTGTCAACCTCAAAAGTTTTCTTTGTCACTGTATCAATTTGAGCCATGAGCATGTTTGCCATTCTTGTGAGCGATGATATCGTACCCTCTGTAGCGATTCCTCTCGTATCATGAGGGTAATAGCTATATCAACACCTTTGAAACCTTCGTATAATCTTTTAACCATGAGATTTTACACGGGTCTAGTAAAGGGCGATAGCGTTGCTTAGAGTTAAAAAAGAGTGTTGATTTTTTTTAATACTATCGAATGCTACTTCTGCGAGTTCTAACCATTTGGTGTAACTAAACTTTATACTTCATTCGAATGAATTTAAGAATAATTTAATGATATTAGTGTTTCATGTATGTATACAGAAGCAAGAAATAAATGAATCTAAAAAGCATCTAAGGATGCGATGAACCTACTCAAGTTTAGCGCTAAGCCTTTGATGCAGCTACGTGTAATTAGGCCATGCAGGCCTTATCGTAGCATATGTAGTTTAGCTTTACGATATAGACGTGGTTGGTGATCTTATATTATTTACCTAACCCGATGAAATATAAAAATCATACATATAAAAAGATAAATATGAGATTCTGTTTGGAGAACAGGGAGTCAATTTCTCCAAATGAATGTAGAATGCATTCGAGAAACAGAGAATGATACAGACAGTTTTGTCGATTTTTCCTCAACTTATGATAAGTAAGGTTTGAAAAATGTCATGAAGGTATAAAGAGCTTATCTGTTATATATATTGGTCCATCTCAGTTTATAAATTTAAAGTTTTAAGTTTGACATTCTAACATGATATCAAAATCGGGTTTTATCCCAGTTTATTTTGCGTATTCGGTTTCCGGTTCATCTAATCCCACGTGTCGTTATCCTAACTAGGGGTTTATATGCGCATATAATACACATGTTTAATTGTTGAATCTATGCATAGAAACTAAGTGAGTAGTTACTCTTATTGTATATTATTGCAAAGGCAATTTTAAAAAGTCAAAAAATTAGGTGAATTTTATTTTGCCATAACATTACATATAGACCACCATCCGCGTGTGCAATTATATTTTTCTTTTAATAATTCAGGTGTGCAACCATAATTGGTCGGCTGCTTGAAAGGGAACCAGCATAGCAACCTATCGTTATGGCCTCCAATTTAAATTTGAGCACCCAGGACAGGAATCGAACCCACAAACATCGCTAACCGAAAGTAACGGTAATGCCCTTACCATTGGGTTGATCCCAAAGTGAGCACGTGAGTGAGCGTGCGCAATTGTTTTTTGGCACATGGTTCGATAAAGTCATGTATCGGGAAATTACATATCAGATTATTTGAGAAGAGTAAACTGTGATTAGATTATATCGCCCTAGAAGTTAATCAAATATTAGATAGAAAAATGAGATTTTGCATGTTAAAGATCTCGAAGAAGTTATAATGAGATCTTCGATTAAGTTGAATGTGGGGTGTGCGATTATGCGAGGGCAGGAGAAGGTTTGCGTGGAGTTCTAGAGATATGTAGAGGAGTCAAATGTGCTCAAGCTATGATGGTTTTGTTATCCAATGAAAGTGAGACGAAAAGAGATACGTTTGGACTCAAATTTTATTTATTTTGTGGAAAATAAATGATTTAAAAAATATATTCTTTAAAATGATCGAACGTATAACTTATAAAAATGAATGAACGGAAAATATTTTCGCCGTCTAAGAAAATATCTAGATATAAATTATTATCGGTAATGAAAATCGTTTCTTTCTATTATTTTTAGAAACATATTTTTAAATTATTCATTATCCGCAAAACAAATGTGAACTTAATTCCTATCTTAATTATTTCAATTTTTTTTATTTTTCTATTATTCAATATAAGATTAATTTAGAAGTGCTCATAAGTGGAACAAAAATTACTTTTGACTTTTTATAACAGACGGGACTGTAGTTTGGTGGTCATGCATGGAAAGAAAGTGGGTAGTTTTGTTTTTTTGTTTTTTTTTTTTTTGGTGAAAACAAAAACTGGTATTTAATTTGAACAAGTAGGTATCCCTACAAGAGCTGTTTTATGGGAGTAAGCACCCCTAGACACAACTACATAGATGTAGAAAACTACCATTTCTGTTGTCGCAAGAATAATCTGAACCTTGGGTTTATTTCAATAAATTTGGGAGTGCACTACAATAGAGATATATACACTAGTTCGCACGAGCACGCACAGCTACTTTTGAGGTAATATATCATCTAAAGATGAGACGAACATTGTCATATATAATTATAAATATTGAAAACTTGCGTAACGAGGATAATGTCCTAAATATTTTTGTTGTCGCAAGGATATTTTAGGGCGATGTTGATGGTTGAGAAAAGTGAGACAAAAAAGAAATTCTTGTAATTAGCATCGACTACTAAGAAAATCACCGAAAACATTGCATAGGGGAATGAAATTGCATACTAAGGATCAAGTGTTAGTTAAGAGGAATGTGACAGCAATTTGTTGGGATGTTTGGAAAAGTCAAATTTGTCCATGTGTGGGATAACAGTACAAATGACCCATGAACTTTAACTTAATGTATAATATCGTCCAAACTTTTAACCTAACGTATAATATCGTTCATGCACTTTTAACTTGTTTAATGTGGTCCTCAAACTTTTGGTAGTATATATTCAAGTCTCTAAACTGTATAAAAATGTTCAGTACTATCATTCTATTAATTCAAACTCAAAAATAATATTAAATATTTTCATACAGTTCATGAACTAAATTAAATATGTTCCAAAAGTCCAACAAACGTATTGAACAAAATTAAAAGTTTAAGGATGACATTGCAGAAAGTTGTGTTATTTACCCTTTGAATGAGACAATGCTTTAGGAGGGTATCACTGGGAATATGAAAATAGGGACGTAGAGATTTTTCATATACAGGCCTCTTTGCCTATTTAGGCAAGTGCGCAGCGTCTTGCACCAAAATCAGAGTGAGGGTGATATTGATACAGACGTCCTGGAAGAGAGAGGCGATGGTGAGAGACATAGATGATCTGCCGAAGAACGAGGCGAACTTCTTGGCTCTCACGCCGATATGGTTCCTGGAGCGGGCTGCAACGGTTCACCCGAACCGGCTATCGCTGATCCACGGCTCGGTCACCTTCACTTGGCTCCAAACTTACCAGCGATGTCTCCGGTTGGCCTCCGCTCTCTCCAGGCGCTCCATCGGCGCTGGTAGCACGGTGCGCTATCTCTTTCTCTGAAATACTCGTCTGTCTACATTTCCCACTTTTCTGGTTATGATGGTGAGAGATGGTTCTAACGCCAGGAGCTCCTGTTTCTTTCGGCTTTAATTCGATAAGGAAGGTCATGCGTACATATTTTATGTAATTGCGTCTACGATTCTCGTGAATCGGGATTTCTTTACTGGTTTTCAAGACTCTTTGATCGATACGAGTACGATGGAGGATCAGATTCTCATTTGTTTGGTGATGATTGGTTGACTTTGGCGATATAAATCCGTAGGGACTCACTTGGAACGTTTGAATCATGCGAAGTCCTTGTGCGTTGCTTGTTATACTATCCATTATCGTTTCAGGCGTCCATCGTGATTCTCTCTCCTTTCTTCTATGCTTGCTGCTCATTTTCTGCCTGTGTGGGTGGCGCTGTGCAGGTTGCAGTGATTGCGCCGAATGTGCCTGCCATGTACGAAGTTCATTTCGGAGTTCCCATGGCAGGAGCTGTCATAAATTGTGTTAATACACGTCTAAATGCACCGACGATTGCATTTCTTCTCGAGCATTCATCTTCTGCCGTGGTAATGGTGGACCAAGAATCCTTTCCGTTGGCTGAGGAAGCTCTGCAGATAATAGCCGAGAAGAGTGAGGAAGACTATAAGCCTCCACTTCTGATCGTCATAGCCGATGAAAGCTGTGACCGTGGAAAACTCGAACACGCTTTGGCAAAAGGGGCAATTGAGTACGAGGAATTTTGGAAACCGGCGATCCGGAATTTGCCTGGACACCACCGGAAGATGAGTGGCAGAGCATTAGCCTTGGCTATACTTCCGGCACGACCGCCAGTCCGAAGGGAGTGGTATTAAGCCATCGAGGCGCCTACCTGATGTGCATACATTGCCCTCTCGTCTGGGGGATGAATGAAGGAGCCATTTACTTGTGGACTTTGCCCATGTTTCACTGTGATGGTTGGTGTTTCACCTGGTCACTGGCAGCTCTTTGTGGAACCAGCATATGCCTTAGACAGGTGAAGCTCCAAGGTTCAGAAATTGCTACTATTTCCGCAAATTTGGTAGACAATTTGCTGCCTGAAATAAATAACATAGCATACACATAAGTGAAACGTTTCATCCGGGATTATCGAGGATTATTTCCTTTTAAGTACCGCGGTTTTCACAAAAAGAAACCCTAATAAGGTATCAAATATCTCGAATGTCATACAGATTGATTGTTGTGTCAACTCTAGCTTATTTATGCCCAAGTCATTATCCATGTACTTCATCGATCCGTTACGGAAGGTTAAATCTTGTAGTTTGTTTGGATCAAATAGGATAATTCTGTCCTCAGATGCGTATTTGAGCCCTAGTCATAGGGACAGATCTTGAAATTTACACATAGTTTAGGATGGATTGTGCAATATATAAACAAACTTCTTGTTTCTTGCTTTCTTGACGGAGACAAACCTTGTTTTCACGTCTTCTTGTCTTCCTCAGGTTACAGCGAAGGCAGTTTACTCGGCTATCGCCGAACATGGAGTGACTCACTTCTGCGCTGCGCCCGTGGTTTTGAACACCATCGTCAATGCGGCACCTGAAGAAACCATTCTCCCTCTCCCTCACACCGTCCACGTAATGACCGCCGGTGCCGCCCCACCCCCTTCCGTTCTTTTAGCGATGTCCCAAAAAGGCTTCCGGGTCACGCACGTATATGGCCTCTCGGAAATATCCGGTCCTTCCACGATCTGCGCATGGAAGCCCGAGTGGGATTCACTGCCGCCGGAACATCAAGCCCGCCTCCATGCACGCCAGGGCGTTCGTGGCACAGTGCTCGAAGGTCTCGATGTCGTGACCACTCGAGACATGAAACCTGTCCCCGCCAACGGTGAAACCATCGGAGAGATCGTGATGCGGGGCAACACGGTCATGAAAGGCTACTTAAACAACCCAAGAGCCAATGAGGAGGCCTTTGCCGGGGGGTGGTTCCACACCGGGGATCTCGGCGTGAAACATCCCGACGGATACATCGAAATCAAGGACAGGTTAAAGGACATCATCATCTCCGGAGGCGAAAACATAAGTAGCGTGGAGATCGAGAATACGCTATACACTCATCCGGCGATTCTGGAGGCGTCCGTGGTGGCGAGGCCCGATAGCCGATGGGGAGTCTCCTTGCGCGTGGGTGACGCTTAAGCCGGGAGTGGATGCGTCCGACGAGCGGCAGTTAGCGGAAGACATAATGAAGTACTGCCGGGAGAAGATGCCGGGTTATTGGATCCCCAAGTCCGTCGTCTTCGGGCCCTTGCCGAAGACAGCGACGGGGAAGATACAGAAGCACTTGCTGAGGGCCAAGGCGAAGGAAATGGAACCTGTCAGCCACGTCAAGTCGTGATTGGCACCATGGTTGAGATGGGTCTGATCTCTCGAATCAAAACAAAGTCAAAGAGCAAATCAAAAGGTTAAAATAACCGTTAACATGCGAAGCTGATCAAGACACCAATGTTGCAATGACGGGCTGAGGAGCTGGCGGTCTACTCTAACTGGCTTTAAAACAGAACTAGACCTCTATCTATTTTGTACTCTTGACGAATAAAATCTAAATAAAACAATTACTTGCAGTTGGTCAAGATTATTATGTTTGAAATTAAATAAAATTTGACCAAATGGGTATTGTGATATCCTGGATTTTTCGATTTTACTTTCAATTAAATTAATCGGGACTTTCGTCGACGTGCCTATAGGGCTGTTCTCTATCGAGATAACTAGACTATCTAGGAAAGTCAGTAAGGGATTTAATGCAATAGACTTGAGAATTCGACTCGAAATCGACTACTCAACTGTGCTCATCTATAATTGTCATTACGACACAGCTAAAAAAATCGATCAGAGATCAGACATAGGTCGATTCGATAGAAATGTGTGGATAAACGTGGGTGATTCCACTAAATTACAAAATTCTCGTCGACCGGCATTAGACTGATTTTTATGTCATTTTAGTACCCTATGTCCGTATTTGTATCCTCGAACCGAGAGTCGCTAATGTGTCGAATGGGTTCATGGTGGCTCAAAAAAAATCGACCACGGGTTGCACCAAAAATTTCTAAAAGTTACTGGTAGCCTAGGTCACGCTAAAATCGTGCCAGATTGAAATTAACCGCGAATTTAAATCCAGTTTTAGAAATTGAAAGTTCTATCATGTCACGAGTCATTTTAGGAATGTCAACTCAGTCTCCGAAGATTTTTCTGCAAACCGAGACTTTTTGGGAAAAAATCGAGGTAGGGCCGTTTTCGACCGGAAAAATCAGAGGACCATTTTTTATTGCGGAATTGGGATGTAAGTAGGTTCAATTGTTGAGGAAAAATACCAATTTGATCGATGGTATGATGGTTGGATTTATAGAGGCCGAATTGAGTTGTTTCAAGAAGCATTAAAGTCCAATTTGTGCCAAATGCAACCAAATTCGTATGCCCTCATGGGCACAACTTGTGGGCCATCTCAAGCTTCTAGAAGGGGGCATGTTGGTTTGGAAAATGAGCTGAGGAGGCCAACTGCCTTGGTGGGGCTATTTCAAGGGGTTAATGGGGACAAAAAGATAGAGGAATACCAAATGGTGGTCCCCCTTAGCCAAAACCGGTTCCCCTCCTTCCTCTTCCTCCCCCCTTCAATCGACCAGCTCCTTTCCAATGCCCTTGAAGTTCAGCCAACCAAAGAAACCGAACCAGCAAGCTGTCGCTAGCCCCGTCGCAGCCACCGCACGCCACCGCCTCGTTGCTCGCTGCCCCCACGCGCTTGCCAGCCCGTCACGCCTCATCGCCATTCCAGCAGCGTCGTCTCGCCCAGCCCGTGCTCCCAGCAACGCTCCAGACCAGCACGGGCAGCCGCCAGAGCTCCTACAGCCGCCATATGCCATCACCCTTGCCCGCTTAGGCCGCTGCAGCCCTCCCTCACCGTTTCCGAGGAAAACGCAGCCACCAGCCACCCTTTTTCAGCCGCTAATCAGAACCCGAACCAATGGGTATTCCAACTGTTATCGAACCCGTTTTCAAGGCTTTCCCGACCCCGAAAGGCATTCCCGCTTTGGAGTGTCTCGAGCCTCGCCACGTCCCCGTCGTTTTGATTTGACCGGATCATTAAACAAGTGAGTTTAACTCACTAATCCTCGCTTAGTAGGTTAATGACACTTAAGAATTGTTTAGTTTAGACTAAGTATGAATTAGGTGGATAGTTAGAATAGATTAGCAATTTAATTAATTATTGATGCATGTTAGGTGATTAGAGTAGTGTAATTAGAGCCTAGACAAGCTCTAGTATTTATCTAGAGTAGTTCGGGAATTTTTCGGGCCTGTCTCGACTTTTAATTAGGCTTTACGGGCCTAAATTCTATTTATTGGCATTTAATAATTATTTTCCATAATTATTTAATTAATTAATTATTTTCCAGAAATTAAACCGAGATAGTAGGCGGCGACCAGAATTTTGTACTGATTGCATTTGTGTGATCTGTTTATTTAATTGAATTCTAATTTGTACTGATTGTAAGTGAATTAGGATTTTGGGAATTTATTCCTAAAATTATTTAATTTCAGTAAGTAATTGGAAAATCACCGAGCATTGGTTTATAGCACCAAAAAATGGATCTGTGGATTGTTAAAATTGGTGGGATTTTCAATTGGCGGAAAATTGTATTTTGACTAAGGCCGACGCTGTACCCACACACGATATTTTTATCGAGTATGATAAAAATGGTGAAAATGACAGATAATCAGGATGGTATACTATATCAACTTATAGTTTCTGATATGTCAGCTTTGGGTGAGCAGTATACCTAGTAGCTTCTGTTGAGCACTATGTGTATACTATATCAGCCTGCGGGCGATATGTCAGCTTTGGATGAGCAGTATACTTTGTTGTCAGCTTCGAGTAACCCATATATAACTTATCAGCTTTAGGAGAGCTATAGTATCTATCTTCAACTTAAGGTGAGCAGTCCTTGGTGTGATCGGATTAGATAGATAATATTGATTGAGACGACTGGGAAATGGTCTCGATGACATGGAATCGACTAAGTCGATTGATCTATGTTTCGATTTGATTGGTTGAAGTGATTTGATAGTTATTTGAAATGTATTGAATTGCATGAAGGAACTGAGGCCCAGGTAAGCCCTCTGACTCATGGTTGTGCTTAAGTAGCCCTTAGGGCATATTTTCTTCCTAGTCGGGTCTTAGGGCGTTGAACTCGCTGAGGCGTCGTCTCACCCCGTTGTGGGATAACATTTCAGGTCCATAGATGGCAGCTCCTCCCGAGCATTTTGGACAACCAAAGAAAATCACAGAACATAAGTACCATATTCCGATCCATGGGCATCCCGAGGGACTAAGGTACGAACTGGTAAAATCTATAGTCTGGGTTGTTGCGGGTCTACCAAAAAAGGTACCCTATCAATATAGGGCATGGTATCGCCTGTATCATAATGGACAGAGAGAGGGCCCCATACCGAAATCTGAGACACCTTTGTATGTGATGGAGGTTGCTTTTGGAAAGGGCACTGCAGACCCTAGAGGAGGTTCGGTGGTAGACCCGGTGGACCATGAGCTTGAAGATCCGAGATCTCCTATGCACTCAGCAGTAGGCTCCAGCTAGAGTATGGAGGGAGATGATGGGGAGGATAAGGACCTGTAGTTATTTGAACACCCCACCCCTATTCGGCAGACTTTGCTTTATAAACTGGTTTTGTGTAGGACCTGACTTTTATATTTCAAATAATAATATATACAATATGGTTTGCTTTGTATATATAAATGTATTGTTGGTTTGAAAAATCATAGCCCTACTTTCATATCACATTGTTTGTTGTCTGGAGATTAATTATATGTTTCCGCATGCATATTAAAATGAATGGGTTGGTAATACGTCATGGGACATCGCTATTTAATAGACCGCAGAGGGATGGGCACGTGCTCGGAGGATCGGGGCGTGACAAGTTGCGGCATCCTAAAATTTCATAACGATCCCTAGATACACTACAGCCCATGACTAGGTGACGAAAGCACCATCGGACTATATTATAGTCATTAGACCAATGGATTACAATTAAGCAAGGGCCGAGCATTGAATGGACTATTGTTTTGTTGGAAATGTATCATATGCTCATGTGTGACCAAGGTTGTACTAAAAGATAGATTGATAAGAAAGTTTCTATACTTGGCCGTGTACCCTATGAATCGAATTACCCTTGATTAATGTTATAATATTATATGGCCATGCGAGTATTTGTAATTATGTATACATAAGCAGGGATTAAGGTGGAACATTAGGAGCAAATGTGGGCTGGACACTTAGGGATAATAAAATCCGTAACCCAACCGGCCCAAAACACCCAAGACAGCCCACATTTTCTCTTCATTTAGTCGCATGATTAGTCAAATTAACAAGAGACTATTGACCAAGGCTTGGCCAAATGAGGCCACATCCATGCATGCAATTGAACAAATGGCAAATGGACTCCTTATGAGAAGACACGGCTGCATGAGGTGTCGTCGTCTCTTGCTGCCACCAAAGATTATACATGCAAATCTCATGATCACTAGTTAATTAAGAAAACAAAAGAAAGGGAAGGGGGCGGAGTGAACGAGAGAGTGATTGAGAGAGAGTGACCGAGAGAAAAAGAGAGAGAATCCGAGAGAAAGAGAGAGTTCGTGAGGGTGCATCGGTGAGGGAAAGGAGGAGATCATCCCCGCCGTGAGCACACTTGCTGCCACTGTCGACGCCGCCTAGCTTCACTGTCGATTGAGCCACACCCGAAGTCCGCAAGTTGCCATTTTGCTTGCTGTGGTTGCGTCGGACTTAAGGCAAGTGAAAGTCCATTGATCTACATTATGTTGTGCTGTGGTTGTCTAGGGAAGTGTAATAGATTTGGAGATGCTTGAATTTTGATGCTGGATGCTGGAATTTGAAAGAATAGAAGTAGTTCTCTAGGACTAGCAAACTGTTTCATGGAAAAACAGCTTGACCTTTGGCGACTCTATGAATTTTATGCAATTATCTAGTCGAAACTTGACTTCGTGTCCTTGGTGAAAGTTATAAATGACATCTTGAGGAGTAACATACTAAAATTTGAGAAGAAACAGACAAGTATTGGTCAGTGAAACGATTTTTTTTTTGAAAATGTTAAACCCGGAAACTGTTACAGAGGGTTAGGGAGAGTTATAGTGATTATAGCTCTTGATATACAATGAATTCAACTCATAGTTCTTCATGAAAATTTTACCTCTAGGTCTTATCTATAACATATCAAAATTTCAGAATTTTCTGAGTTCATTTAGGGGTTATACCAAAATTGTTATTGAAACTGTGTAATAGTGATGTCTGAAGTTTTATGGCTGTGATGCACGGACCATTGCGATTCATACGAAATTTTCTTGACTTGGTGTTCTTCATAAAACCTTTTTCCCTAGATCTTGTTTATAACATGATAATTTTTCAGAATTTATCAAGATCGTTTACTGATTTTCCAGAATTTCAATTAGTGGAGTGCATTCTGTTTTGTTCAAAAACTGTTTTATTTTAAGACCAATTGATTTGCTCTATGAGTTGTGATGTCTTGGGTCGTTATTTATACAATGGATGCGGTGACATTTAGCATATCATATGACATCAAAAATTGATGAGGCTTTATAAACTCATTGAAACTTTTGACATTATTGCATCGAATGTTATTTTCAAAGTGAGACATATATGTATATATCATGATGTTGATGATACCGTCGGACGGCTAAGTCAACGATGCCCCAGGAGTGTCAGGATGCCCATAGGGTCGAGTGAGTCGACACCGATTGGATGCCCGAAGGTGTGTGCCGGAGGTCCTCGGGAGTTTCGAGATGCCCGGTTGTAAGTATTGTACGTAAATCCGGATGGAAGGGGCAACCATTTTCATGGCGAGCCCTGGATGTGCCTCGTGATGCCAGGTGGGGTGCGAGATGCCCGGAGGTGTGTGCCGGAGGTCTCGTGATGCCAAGTTGGATGCGAAAGCCCAGAGGGATGCAAACACTAGTCCCCGGGAAAATGAGAGTTTTCGAACATTAAAATGGGAAATAAATCATGTGCATGTGTGTGCATATGGCATGGTACATGAATTGTCTACAAATTGTGAGTTCGTATTATTTGGCACTAAAAATGTGGTTATTAGGGCATGGAATAGACCTTATGGATATATATATATGCATGATTGCATAGATGATATGTGCATTGCACATAAAATCTTGGTTGTCTTGCTTGTTGCATTGTGTAGTTTGATGGATCTTTTACTGCTGAGTGGTTGTACTCACCCCGTTTGGGGACTAACATTTCAGACTAGAAAGAAAATGCCTCTGCTACCTCCGACTCCTGGTACGTTATATGGGCTCCCGATTGACCTGCAGTGGGAGATGTCAGAGCACCATCATCCTGGAGTGCATGGATTGGTGTTCGAGCGTGTGAGGATTTTGCTGACCTTTGATATAGGCCATTTTGCCGGCCTAGTTCATCAGGAGTTCATTTCGGTTCTCGTCCGACTGGATGGCCGCTTGCTGAGGTTGCTGCCGCCACCACCGGCCGACGGACCAAATTGGATTTGATCGTGGGTCGAGACAGCAGATGACGCATTTTGGACTGCCGACACTGAACGATGGACTGATATACATGACTGTTGCGGAGTCGAATACTTTTAGATATAGCCGAGCTTAGAAAAGCCTTGGCCTTTTGATGTACCGACTCATGATGTCCATCAAGTTATGTAAATAAAAGTGTTCGACTCTAACTTATAAAAAAAATGTGTAGTTGGTGTGCATTGCATTATTTTGTTTGAGTATGGGATAGGGAGATTTTGAATATGCTTCCGCTATATAAGTTGCGCAGGGACCAAGCAAGAAAGTAGGAACCCCCAAAGTTATATGTTATATTAAAATCTATGGTATCAGGGTAGTAATTAGCCAGGAGGTAGTGACCGTGGTGACCCTAATGGATCGGGGGCATTAGGGGGTGCCACACAGGTATAGGCATCCAACGGAAATCTTTTGAGACTTCAAGGTCTATTACAAGAAATTGCTAGACAGAATTCGCCCATATTCCCTCCAAAGCAATCTTTGAGTACATTACAGATTTCTGGAGGGTGGATACCATATTCAAAAGCTGGCATCATAATAATTAGTTCTTTCATACACTCTATAAGCATACTTGATTTGAGATGGATTTAGATGATTTTCAGCAGAAAATATTGATGGGAATTTCCAAAGTTAGGCTATATGCATAAACGTGAGATTCGTTAGGTAGCTAATGAATGAATAGGCACAAAAAAATCGAGAGAAGGATGAATCGGCTGTTTAAGGAAACTCAAAACTTTTTCACTAATAAGCGTTGGACAGAGCATGCATGGATTGTTTTGTTGTATCGATAGAATACAAAGGAGTTTAAGGGATAAAAGAAATGCAGAGCACGTAATTTATAGAAGTTCAGTCTTTTCACTTCGCTTATCCACTCTCTTATCCCTAACAGTTCAACTTTGAGGCCGGAATCCACCATGTAATTTTTTAGATGTGAAAGCATCTTCTACTTAATACTCTACTTCTACGAATGCAAACCATCCACGCTAGACTTAACGCTCCCTTCTCTAATTACAAATACTCAGACTTCTACAGAGAAACACAATCGGTTTTACACAGCTTCTACAGAGAAGTACTCCTCATGCGTTGATCTTATAGCTGTGATATCTCAAAATGACAAATGAAAATTCAAACCTCACTAGAAGCCGTCGAATCTGCCATCAATAGTCACAAGATACCACTCTGCAAATCTATAAAGAAAGTTTCCCAAATTGTTCTAATCTTCTCTAACTCACTATTTGTGGATTTGAACGCCTAAAATAAGCTACAAAACACCGAATTTGAATTCAGATGGAATAGATAAAATTATTGATTTTTTTTCCTAGATAGTAGAGGCTCCTAGTAGAATCACTAATCTTCCTGTAGCGTAAACATCTTCTTTATTTAGGTCCATCTAAGTTTCTACATACCCACTCTGTGATCCTTCTACATTTACCTTCAAGTATATTGACGTCCTTATGTTATGTAGATTGTGTATCTCTTCCTTGGTCCATTCAATACTTGTCGACAATCACACGTCCTCTAGTCCGTTCACCATTTGCAAATTCCAATCATTGATTGCCGTCTTCATGTCCTCTAGTCCCTTCACCTTGCATTGGTCCATCCAGACTATTTGACAAATCACACATCCTCTAATTCGTTCACCATCCACAGAGCCTGCTGAGTATCCACATGTCACTCGTGCAATACAATGTTCAACATTTGCAAGGTCTCTCTAGTCATGTACATATGACTCTGTCTATACAGAGATAGTATCCCATAGACACTCAAATACATATGTCAATGTACTTCGAATATTTTATCATTCTTAAAACACAATAGGGACTTTTCCTTGATGGTAGTCATAATACGTCGAATTTCGATCACTAACAAACTATCATAATATTTTCTTCACTTTTCTTGTATTGAGATCGCATAGGAATGCTTTGGTTCCATGAAAAGAAACGAACTATTCGTAGTATTTTCTTCCCTCTTCCTGTATTGAGATCCCACGGGAATGCTTTGGTTCCATGAAAAGAGGACAATATATCTGAAAGTTTACTTTATACATAATATGGATATAGATAGATCGATAAATAGAATAATAATAATAATTCATAAATTTTTATTTTTTTCAATTTGCAAAAGTAAGATCTGATGATTGAAATACTCACTTACCAAGAAAGGAGCAGCAATAAATCTCCTCTTCTTCTAGAATCCCAACAGCATCTAAGGATGCGATGAACCTACTCAAGTTTAGCCCTAAGCCTCCGATGCAGCTACGGTGTAATTAGCCATGCAGGCGTTATCCTAGCATACGTAGGTTAGCTTTATGATATAGACGTGGTTGGTGATCTTATACTATTTACCTAACCCGATGAAATATAGAATCAAACATATGAAAAGATAAATATGAAATTCTATTTGGAGAACAGGGAGTCAATTTCTTCAAATGAATGTAAAATGCATTCGAGAAACAGAGAATGATACAGACAATTTTGTTGAGTTTTCCTCAACTTATGGTAAGTAAGGTTTAAAAAATGCTGTTCAAGTTAAAGAGCTCGTATGTTATTTATATATATGTGGTCTCTCTCGATTTATATAATTTAAGCTTTTGAGTTTGACATTTTAATATGATATCAGAATCGAATTTTGTCCCAGTTTATTTCGCGTATTCAGCTTCTAGTTCGTCAAATCCCACATGTTGTTCTCCTAACTCGAGGTTTAATGCTCTATCTGTATATCAAATCTTTCTCTACCTATAGGCTTAAGCTTGTAGATTGATCATCCCAATAAAAAAAAATACCTCTCATTGCCAAAAAATATGCTGAAAACTGATGACAGTTGAATATCATAAATATTAATCCATTGTTTCCTTAATGTACTCCTGAAAAAATTGATCAATTATTAATTGTGGGTGCCTTAAGCAGTTCTAATTGGGAGAGTGAATCTTAATTTTAGACCTGACGATCCAAAATTAGAACTAAGGAATGAACAGGTTTTGTGACTCAAGTTCTCTTCATTCATAAAATATTTGATGGGTTGAAGTTTAGAGATATTGCGGCTCAAGCACGGGCTGTGCATGTGCATATAGTGGAGGTGGTTGTGCATAGAAAACACGTGTTTAATTATTGAAGCTATGCATAGAAAGTAAGTAAGCGGGTATTTACTCTTATTGCATATTGCAAAGGCAATTTTAGAAAGTTAAAAGAAAGGCAAAAAAAATTTTGCCTTAATATTACATATAGACCACCATACGCGTGTGTAATTATTGTTTTCTTTTAATAACTCAGGTGTGCAACCATAATTAGTCGGCTGCTCGAAAGGGAACTAGCATAGCAACCTATCGTTATGGCCTCCTATTTAAATTCGAGCTCCCAGGACAGGAATCGAACCCACAAACATCGCTAACCGAAAGTACAGTAATGCCCTTACCATTTGGTTGATCTCAAAGTGAGCGTGTGAGTGAGCGTGTTCAATTGTTTTTTGCCACATGGTTCGATAAAGTCATGCATCGGGAAATTACATATCAGACTATTTGAGAAGAGTAAATTGTGATTAGATTATATCGCCCTAGAAGTTAATCAAATATTATATAGAAGAATGAGATTTTGCATGTTTAAGATCTCAAAGAAGTTACAATGAGATTTTTGATTAAGTTGAATGGGGGTGTGCGATTATGCGAGGGTAGGAGAAGGTTTGCGTGGAGTTCTAGAGACATGTAGAGGAGTCAAATGTGCTCAAGCTATGATGGTTTTGTTATTCAATGAAAGTGAGACGAAAAGAAATAGGTTTGGGCTCAGATTTCATTCATTTGGTGGAAAATAAATTATTTAAAAATATATTCTTTAAAATGATCGCACATATAACTTGTAAAAATGAATAAACGAAAGATATGTTCGCTGTCTAGAAAAATATCTAGATATAAGTTATTATCGGTAATGAAAACCGTTTCTTTCTATTATTTTCATAAACATATTTTCTAAATTATTCATTATCTGCAAAACAAACATGAACTTAATTCCTATCTTAATTATATCAATTTTTTTATTTTTTTATTATTCAATATAAGATTAATTTAGAAGTGCACATAAGTGGAACAAAAATCACTTTTGACTTTTTATAACGGACGGGACTGTAGTTTGGTCGTCATGCATGGAAAGAAAGTGGGTAGTTTTTTTTTTTTTTTTTTTTTGGTGAAAACAAAAACTGATGTTTAATTTGAACAAGTAGGCATCTCTACAAGAGCTGTTTTATAACAGACGGGACTTTAGTTTGGTGGTCATGCATGGAAAGAAAGTGGGTAGTTTTGTTTTTTTTTTGTTGTCACAAGGATATTTTAGGGCGATGTCGATGGTTGAGAAAAGCAAGACAAAAAAAAAAAAAAAGAAATTCTTGTAATTAGGATCGACTACTAAGAAAATCACCGAAAACTTTACATAGGGGAATGAAATTTGCATACTAAGGATCAAGTGGTAGTTAAGAGGAATGTGACAGCAATTTGTTGGGATGTTTGGAAAAGTCAAATTTGTCCCTGTGTAGGACAACAGTACAAATGAGCCATGAACCTTAACTTAATGTATAATATGAACTATGAACTTTTAACATATAATATCATTCATGCACTTTTAACTTGTTTAATGCGGTCCTTAAACTTTTGGTATATATTCAATTTAGTCCCTAAACTATATAAAAATGTTCAGTACTATCATTCTATTAATTCAAACTGAATATTTTCATACAGTTCATGAACTAAATTGAATATGTTTCAAAAGTCCAGGAAACATATTGAACTAAATTAAAAGTTTAAGGATGACGTTGCAGAAAGTTGTGTTATTTACCCTTTGAATGAGACAATGCTTTAGGAGGGTATCACTGGGAATATGAAAATAGGGACGTAGAGATTTTTCATGAACATTCCTCTTTGCCTATTTAGGCAAGTGCGCAGCGTCTTTCACCAAAATCAGAGTGAGGGTGATATTGATACAGACGTCCTGGAAGAGAGAGGCGATGGCGAGAGACATAGACGATCTGCCGAAGAACGAGGCGAACTTCTCGGCTCTCACGCCGATATGGTTCCTGGAGCGGGCTGCGACGGTTCACCCGAACCGGCTATCGCTGATCCACGGCTCGGTCACCTTCACTTGGCTCCAAACTTACCAGCGATGTCTCCGGTTGGCCTCCGCTCTCTCCAGGCGCTCCATCGACGCTGGTAGCACGGTGCGCTTTCTGTTTCTCTGAAATACTCGTCTGTCTACATTTCCCACTTTTCTGGCTATGATGGTAAGAGATGGTTCTAATGCCAGGAGCTCCTGTTTCTTTTGGCTTTAATTCGATAAGGAAGGTCATGTGTACATATTTTATGTAATTGCGTCTACGATTCTCATGAATCGCGATTTCTTTACTGGTTTTCAAGATTCTTTGATCGATACGAGTACAATGGAGGATCAGATTCTCATTTGTTTGGTGATGATTGGTTGACTTTGGCGATATAAATCCGTAGGGACTCACTTGGAACGTTTGAATCATGCGAAGTCCTTGTGCGTTGCTTGTTATACTATCCATTATCGTTTCAGGCGTCCATCGTGATTCTCTCTCCTTTCTTCTATGCTTGCTGCTCATTTTTTGCCTGTGTGGGTGGCGCTGTGCAGGTTGCAGTGATTGCGCCGAATGTGCCTGCCATGTACGAAGCTCATTTCGGAGTTCCCATGGCCGGAGCTGTCATAAATGGTGTTAATATTCGTCTAAATGCGCCGACGATTGCATTTCTTCTCGAGCATTCATCTTCTGCCGTGGTAATGGTGGACCAAGAATCCTTTCCGTTGTGTTGGAAATTGGTGATCCATTTTCAACAAAATCTAGAAGCTACTAACTTAATGGAGAAGGAATGAGTCGGCAACATTGCACGTCCATGCAAGAAAAAATGAAGAGTCCAAGTTGAACTTGAAGACTCTGTGAAGAAGCATCAAAGAAAAACCTAGAATAAGCTAGAGAAGTGTACGTGCATGGGAAACACGTGAAGAAGCCACAAGCTGATCAAGAGAAAGGGGGCACACATTATAATATATTATAAGAGCTTCAAGAAGGAGAAAAGCAAGCTTCAACTTACTAACTTGAACGTGAAGGAAAAGTGCAGCCTACAATTGTTGACTCTTGATTATGAAGAAAGAAGAATCAAGAGTACGTGGGCAGCAAGAGTACTTGGAGAAGAAGGAAATTAGCTAAACTATGGCGGTGACTAAGTCGGTTATAGTTTTCTATAAATAGGCTTGTAATTGATCATTTGTGAAGTGAGAGGTCCACCTTGTGTGGTGGGAAAACCCTCCACCGTGAGAGGTCTTAGACCTCCATCAATCCGCAGCGCACATACACAAATCCAAAATTTTTTAACATGGTATCAGAGCCACATCTTTGGTTGGTGTCGGGCGTTTGTCCTAACCACCCGTTCCTGAAAACTACCCATCCAAATTTCCAACAACTAAACTATGGCCAACTCTACCTCATCTTCATTTCCTATTCCTATCTTTGATGGGAATAACTATGATTATTGGAGCATCAAAATGACCACGTTCTTGATGGCCCAAGACTTATGGGACATCGTCGAAAGTGGTTATGAGATTTCACAAGAAGGTGCAAGTGTTCCAAAGGATCAACTACAAAAGGATGCAAGGGCACTATGCTTTATTCAACAAGCACTCTCGGAAACAATATTCCCAAGAATAATTGGAGTGAAGACTGCAAAGAAGGCTTGGGAGACATTACAAGAAGAATTTCAAGGCACTGAACAGGTACGAACTATTCAACTTCAGACTTTGAGAAGGGAATTTGAGAATTCTAAGATGAAAAATTATGAGACTGTTCAAGAATATTGTGGTAGATTGAAACAATTAGTAAATCGATGAGATCTTATGGAGATGATATCACCGATCAGAGGGTTGTTGAAAAATATTGGTGACACTCACTAGAAAATACAATTCTATTGTTACTACTATAGAATCATCAAAGGATTTAAAACCCTATCGTGAGTGAACTAATTGGCTCTTTAGAAGCATATGAAAAAGATTGCAAGTACGGGAAGAAGATACAGTTGAAAGTGCTTTTCAGTCAAAAATGAACATACGGTCTCATAATCCTAAAAGTAGTGGAAGAAGCTCATGGAAAAATAGAAGAGGAGGAGAAACTACACGGAAAGAAAAATATCCAATTTGTGGTATTTGTAAGAAAAATAATCATTTGGAAAAGGATTGCTGGTTTAAAAATAAACCACAATGCCGCTCTTGTAAAAGATATGGCCATATAGAAAAATTTTGTCGCTCTAAAATAGATTATAGAGCGAATTATGTTGAAGAAGAAAAAGGAAATGAAAAGGAAGAAGAAAATTTAGATAATTTATTCTATACAGGCCAAGTGGAAAAAGATGAGAGGAATGACCCATGGTATATTGATAGTGGGTGTAGTAATCATATGACGGGAGATGAATCTATATTCACCAATATTGATACATCGGTAAAAACACAAGTGAGATTGGGTAATGGTGAATCGGTTGATGTGAAAGGAAAAGGGACTATAGCTGTTGAAACTAAGAAAGGCCCAAAATACATTCGTGAAGTATATTTGGTTCCTAGTCTTGCACAAAATCTACTCAGTGTAGGCCAAATGATGCAGAATGGTTATTCTTTATACTTTAAAGGAGATACATGCACTATCTATGATAAATATAGGAATAATGTTATTGCCTATGTGAAAATGGAGAACAAGAATTTTCCTATTCGATGGAAATATGTCAAAGATATAGCCATGAAAGCTCAACTTGATGATTCATGGCTATGGCATCGGAGATTTGGCCACCTCAACTTTTATGGGCTAAAAATTCTCCATCAGAAAAATATGATGAGAGATTTTCCAGCCATTACCGAAATTTCAGATGTTTGTGAAGGCTGTCTTCTTGGAAAGCAGCAGAGGAAGTCCTTCCCATTTGGAGGCACATGGAGAGCTAAGAAGCCACTGGAACTTGTCCATACGGATGTGTGCGGTCCGATGAGGACACCTACACCTAGCCAGAATAAATATTTCATCCTATTCATTGATGACTACACAAGAATGACGTGGGTCTACTTTCTTCGAGAAAGATCGGAGGTTTTCTCTATTTTCAAGAAATTCAAGAACCGCGTCGAGAATCAAAGTGGCCGCAGAATCAAAGTCCTAAGGAGCGATAGAGGCACGGAATATAATTCAAAAGAGTTCAATAAATTCTGTGAAGATGAAGGAGTCCATCATCAACTAACTGTTGGCTACGCTCCAGAGCAAAATGGAGTAGCAGAAAGGAAGAATAGAACCGTCATGGAGATGGCGAGATCCATGCTAAAGGAGAAAGGCCTTCCCAACACTTTTTGGGCAGAAGCAGTTTATACTGCAGTATACCTGTTAAACAGGTGTCCAACTAAAGCTGTTCAAAATAAAACACCAATCGAAGTATGGAGTGGACGGAAGCCTTCAGCAAAGCATCTCAAAGTGTTTGGATGCATTTGCTACGTTCACATCCCTACTCAAAAAAGGAGCAAGCTCGATGAGAAGACGGAAAAAGGAATATTCATCGGCTATAGTGATCAATCAAAAGGCTATCGGGTTTACAACCTAAAAACTAAGAAGCTCATGATCAGTCGAGATGTCGAGTTCGACGAGAATGCTGCTTGGAATTGGGATGAAGAGAAGATTGAGAAGAAGTATGTCAACTTACCAGACATATCTCTTGCATGTGAGGAATCAACACCACAAGAAGAAGGCGGAACATTGGATTCTTCCACTCAAGATGTAACACCACCATCCTCTCCAAGCCCAGCACAAGAAGAATCTACTCCTGAGTCTCCTATACTAAAGGTAAAGTCTCTAAGGAAAGTCTATGAAACATGCAATTTTATGTCCTTAGAACCAGAAAACTATGAAGACGCTTCCAAAGAAGAAGTTTGGATTAAAGCCATGGAGGAAGAAATTAAAATGATCGAGAAAAATGAAACTTGGGAGCTCGTCGATCGTCCTGAAGACAAAGAAATCATAGGCGTCAAGTGGGTCTACAAGACAAAGCTTAATGCTGATGGATCAATTCAGAAACATAAGGCATGCTTGGTGTATCACAAAAATGGATCAAGGAAGAGTATTAAAATATGATCCATTTGGTGAAAACTCTAGAACTCACTAGACTACTCATACTTAAGAATTAAGTATGCTTAATGGAGAAGGAACAAAGTCGGCAGCAACAATTTGCTTCAGGCAAAAGTAAATGAAAGTCAACAATAGTGGCTTGAACGTGGGCAGCAAGAAGTCAGATTAAAAAAAGGAAACTAAAGCCAACAAAAGGAGTTGCAAAGAATAGAAAATTGGAGAAAAAGGGAGAAGCAACGTGACGATCCTGGAGAAGCCGCAACAAGCAGAAGCTAAAGAACGCAAGCTGAATTTTATATTGATCCTTGTACAGTGTCAAAGTCGGTCGCAGCTTGTAGTCGGTGAAACTTGTCTATAAATAGGCAAGAGTACTCAGCCTTGTAAATAGAATGACAACTAGAACAGAAAAATAAGAGAACGTGAGCTGAGAGAACCAAAAACTAGAAACTAAGAGACAGCCACTTCATTATCTTTTGTACCTCAAAAGTTCTTGAATAAAATTCAGTTTGTGCCTTCATTTATTTTTCATTTATTTCTCACTCCCTTGCCATATTTCATACACACTTGCACACAAACACACGCGCTTCCGCAAAACCCAACACGTTGGCTGAGGAAGCTCTGCAGATAATTGCGGAGAAGAGTGAGAAAGACTATAAGCCTCCACTTCTGATCGTCATAGCCGATGAAAGCTGTGACCGTGGAAAACTCGAACACGCTTTGGCAAAAGGGGCAATTGAGTACGAGGAATTTTTGGAAACCGGTGATCCGGAATTTGCCTGGACACCACCGGAAGATGAGTGGCAGAGCATTAGCCTTGGCTATACTTCCGGCACGACCGCCAGTCCGAAGGGAGTGGTATTAAGCCATCGAGGCGCCTACCTGATGTGCATACATTGCCCTCTCGTCTGGGGGATGAATGAAGGAGCCATTTACTTGTGGACTTTGCCTATGTTTCACTGTAATGGGTGGTGTTTCACCTGGTCACTGGCAGCTTTTTGTGGAACCAGCATATGCCTTAGACAGGTGAAGCTCCAAGGTTCAGAAATTTCTACTATTTCCACAAATTTGCTAGACAATTTGCTGCCTGAAATAAATAACATAGCATACACATAAGTGAAATGTTTCATCTGGGTTTATCGAGAATTATTTGCTTTTAAGTACCGCGGTTTTCACAAGAAGGAACCCTAATAGGGTATCGAATATCTCGAATGTCATATGGATTAATTGTTGTGTCGACTCTAGCTTATTGATACCCGAGTCATAATCCATGTACTGCATTGATCCGATACGGAAGGTTAAATCTTGTAGTTTGCTTAAATCAAATAAGATAATTCTTTCTTCAGATGCGTATTTGAGCCCTAGTCATAGGGACAGATCTTGAAATTTACACATATTTTAGGATGGATTGTGTAATATATAAACGAACTTCTTGTTTCTTGCTTTCTTGTCGGGGACAAACCTTGTTTTCATGTCTTCTTGTCTTCCTCAGGTAACAGCGAAGGCAGTTTACTCGGCTATCGCCGAACATGGAGTGACTCACTTCTGCGCTGCGCCCGTGGTTTTGAACACCATCGTCAATGCGACACCTGAAGAAACCATTCTCCCTCTCCCTCACACCGTCCACGTAATGACCGGCGGTGCCCCCCCGCCCCCTTCCGTTCTTTCAGCGATGTCCCAAAAAGGCTTCCGGGTTATGCATGCGTATGGCCTCTCTGAACTGTCCGGGCTTTCCACTATCTGCACACGGAAGCCCGAGTGGGATTCGCTGCCGCCGGAACATCAAGCCCGCCTCCATGCACGCCAGGGCGTTCGTAGCACAGCGCTCGAAGGTCTCGATGTCGTGGGCACTCGAGACATGAAACCTGTCCCCGCCGATGGTAAGACCATCGGAGAGATCGTGATGCGGGGCAACACGGTCATGAAAGGCTACTTAAAACAACCCGAGAGCCAATGAGGAGGCCTTTGCCGGGGGGTGGTTCCACACCGGGGATCTCGGCGTGAAACATCCCGACGGATACATCGAAATCAAGGACAGGTTAAAGGACATCATCATCTCCGGAGGCGAAAACATAAGTAGCGTGGAGATCGAGAATACGCTATACACTCATCGGGCGATTCTGGAGGCGTCCGTGGTGGCGAGGCCCGATAGCCGATGGGGGGAGTCTCCTTGCGCGTGGGTGACGCTTAAGCCGGGAGTGGATGCGTCCGACGAGCGGCAGTTAGCGGAAGACATAATGAAGTATTGCCGGGAGAAGATGCCGGGTTATTGGATCCCCAAGTCCGTTGTCTTTGGGCCGTTGCCGAAGACGGCGACGGGGAAGATACAGAAGCACTTGCTGAGGGCCAAGGCGAAGGAAATGGAACCTGTCAGCTACGTCAAGTCGTGATTGGCACCATGGTGGAGATTGTGAAGATGAATAAGATGAATGAACATTGAAGAAAGACTATGAGACTTTCTTCTCTTTTGTATTTCCTCTGTATATACAAGATAATACAGAGCACGTTTCAATGGCGTGCTCTTCTTCTATTTCTCACTTTTCTGTTACATCGACTCAATGAAGAAGAAGAAGACGAAGTTTTTCTATATGACTCAGAAGTTAAAAGAAAGAATGAGCTGTCATCTTAAAACAGAACAGCCGAAAAACTAAAAGAAAAAAGAACCATTTCTTTTTTTTTTTCGCTCCCCACGCTAATCCTACTTCTAACACTCACTTTTGGACTTTTACGCCTCCTCCTGGCAGCGTGGGAGTCGAAACCCACCCCGAAATGAAATCGTCCCCACCCCACTCCCCCCTGAGAATGTGGGGATTTGAACCCCCAACCTTCCCCTTCCAAAATAGAAGAGTGGCCACTGGGGCGAAGAAAGAACCATTTCATAAAACTAAACTAATAACAAACTTCTCTTCTCCTTTTGAGCACATGGCACGTGCTATTTACACCGACTTATTATGTGGACGTGACTTTTCCAATCAACTGATTTCCATCGCATTGTGTAGACACACGGCTGATAACATCCCTAGCCCTGACTTGTGCACTTCGCTTCTTCTGATCTTTTTCAACGACAGCAATCTCTGCAATGCTTTCACTTTCTTCCTTCGTTAACTCCACAACAGCATCCATAGCAGCATAATAATCTTTCTGAGTTTGTGTTCCTCTCATGTTCTTAACAGAGATGGGTCTGATCTCTCGAATCAAAACATAATCAAAGAGCAAATCAAAAGGTTGAAATAACCGTTAACATGCGAAGCTGATCAAGGCACCAATGTTGCAATGACGGGCTGAGGAGTTGGCGGTCTATTCTAACTGGCTTTAAACAGAACTAGACCTCTACCTATTTTGTACTCTTGACGAATAAAATCTAAATAAAAAAAATTACTTACAGTTGGTCAAGATTATTAAGTTTGAAATTAAATAAAATTTGACCAAATGGGTATAGGCATCCAAAAGAAATCTTTTGAGACTTCAAGGTCTATAACAAGAAATTGCTAGACTGAATTCGCCCATATTCCCTCCAAAGCAATCTTTGAGTACATTATAGATTTCTCGAGGGTGGATACCAAATTCGGGAAAATTGTCCAAAATGTCCTAAACCTATTGCACTTCTGCCAATTCAATCCTAAACCTTTTAACTTTGCAATTCAGTCATAAATATTTTCACTTCTTGCCAATTCAGTCCAAATTTTGGCCGGAAAATGATGACATGGACGCTAAACGGTGCCACGTAAGACCGATGGCGCCGACATGGATAATTTTAATATATTTTAATATTTTTTTTTTTTTTATTTTTTTTTTCTGTTTTTTTTTCTTTTTTTTCCTTTTCTTTTCTTTCTTTTCTTTTTGGCTTTTTTTCTTCCCTTTTCCGGTGGCCGGCCACCAGCCCACGGTGCGACGGCCGGCCACCGACCACGCCAGCCACCGGCCTCGCCCGCCATAGGCGAGGCCCGGCCGCGAGGAGGAGCCCCGATGAGGGGAGCCCTTGCCCAGTGAGCGTTGGCCTCGCCCGACTAGATCTAGCGAGGCCGCCCTTGCCCCTAGCTAGCCAACGCCCGACCGGTCGGGCGAGGGTCGACCTCGCCAAATCTCGATGGGCGAGGGCCGGGCGGGCGAGGGCAAGCCCCGACGAGGGCTCCCCTCGCCCGATGTCGCCGTCACTCGCTCAACCGACGCCCGGCAAGGCCGGCTGGCCTAGGCGAGGGTCGGCCTCGCCCAAGCAACCCTCGCTGGGCCGCGCTTGGGCGAGGGCTCCCCTCGCCGAGGCTCCTCCTCGCCGTCAAGCCTCACCTATGGCGGGCGAGGCCAGCCGGCCACCGGAAAAGGGAAGAAAAAAGCCAAAAAGAAAGGAAGAAAAAGAAAATGAAAAAAAGGGAAAAAAAAAAGAAAAATAATAATAATAATTCAAAAAAAATATTAAAATATTATTAAAATTGTCGGCACGTCACCGGCGGTGATCTTACATGGCACCGCCGGCGTCCATGTCAGCATTTTCCGGCCAAAATTGGCCCAATGGATTGAATCGGCAAGAAGTGAAAAGGTTTAAAACTGAATTGGCAAAGTTAAAAGGTTTAGGACCGAATTGGCAGAAATGCAATAGATTTAAGACTTTTTGGACAATTTTCCCTACCAAATTCAAAAGCTTGCATTATAATGATTAGTTCTTTCATACACACTATAAACATACTTGATTTGAGATGGATTTAGATGATTTTCAGCAGAAAATATTGATGGGAATTTCCAAAGTTAGGATATATGCAAGAATGTGAGATTCGTTAGGTAGCTAACGAATGAATAGGCACAAAAAATCGAGAGAAGGATGAATCGGCTGTTTAAGGAAACTCAAAACTTTTTCACTAATAAGCGTTGGACAGAGAATGGAACGTGCATATGTGCCATAGAAAGATCTTGCTTATGCATGGATAGTTTTGTTGTATCGATAGAATACAAAGGAGTTTAAGGGATAAAGGAAATGCAAAGCACGTAATTTATAGAAGTTCAGTCTTTTCACTTCGCTTATCCACTCTCTTATCCCTAACAGTTCAACTTTGAGGCCGGAATCCACCATGTAATTTTTGAGATGTTAAAGCATCTTCTACTTAATTCTCTGCTTCTACGAATGCAAACTATCCACGCTAGACTTAACGCTCCCTGCTCTAATTACATATACTCAGACTTCTACAGAGAAACACAGTCAGTTTTACACAGCTTCTACAGAGAATTACTCCTCATGCGTTGATCTTATAGCTGTGATATCTCAAAATGACAAATGAAAATTCAAACCTCACTAGAAGCCGTCGAATCTGCCATCAATAGTCACAAAATACCACTCTGCAAATCTATAAAGAAAGTTTCCCAAGTTGTTCTAATCTTCTCTAACTCACTATTTGTGGATTTGAACGCCTAAAATAAGCTATAAAACACCGAATTTGAATTCAGATGGAATAGATAAAATTATTGATTTTTTTTTCCTAGATAGTAGAGGCTCCTAGTAGAATCACTAATCTTCCTGTAGCGTAAACATCTTCTTTATTTAGGTCCATCTAAGTTTCTACATACCCACTCTGTGCTCCTTCTACATTTACCTTCAAGTATATTGACGTCCTTATGTTATGTAGATTGTGTAGCTCTTCCTTGGTCCATTCAATACTTGTCGACAATCACACGTCCTCTAGTCCGTTCACCATTTGCAAATTCCAATCATTGATTGACGTCTTCATGTCCTCTAGTCCCTTCACCTTGCATTGGTCCATCCAGACTATTTGACAAATCACACATCCTCTAATTCGTTCACCATCCACAGAGCCTGCTGAGTATCAACATGTCACTCGTGCAATACAATGTTCAACATTTGCAAGGTCTCTCTAGTCATATACATATGACTCTGTCTATACGGAGATAGTATTCCATAGAAACTTAAATACATATGTCAGTGTACTTCGAATATTTTATTATTCTTAAAACACAATAGGGACTTTTCCTTGATGGTAGTCATAATACATCAAATTTCGATTACTAATGAACTATTCATAATATTTTCTTCACTTTTCTTGTATTGGGATCGCACGGAAATGCTTTGGTTCCATGAAAAGGGGACATTATATCTGAAAGTTTGCTTTATACATAATATGGATATAGATAGATCGATGAATAGAATAATTATAATTCATAAATTTTTATTTTTCTTCAATTTGCAAAAGTAAGATCTGATAATTGAAATACTCACTTACCAACAAAGGATGCAGCAATAAATCTCCTCTTCTCCTAGGATGACCAAAACACAAAAGGTTCACGAGACTGCTATTGCTAGAAAATGTAGTGAACTTATAATTTTATATAAATAGATAGATAGAGAAGACGACAATGGCATGTGAAAAATATCGAAATAATTGTTTGTTTTTCTCTTTCTTTCTGGTGATGGAAATAGTTCATGGTCATTATCACATGAGCCATTTCGGCCACCAGCCGTCTAAGTTCTCCAGCTGGCATTCCTGATAACCCTATCTCGACTGCCAATGGCGGATTTGAATTGCTAGATGTTTGCTCTCTATTTTCATCTCTATTCGAAGATTTCACGGTTGGAATATGGGTGGAGAGCATATAAGTTATGGCCAGAAGAATGAGGTAATCTCGTTTTAAAATATTACATTTGAAGTGGAAGTGGCCTTTGGTACTGCTTCTTCCTCTTTCGAAAAAATTATCTAAAAAATTTAAACTTATAAAATGGTCAATTTAGTCCTAAAACTTTTTATTATATTAATTTAGTCCTGAATCTTTTGATGATTTACTAATAAAGTCATTTTAATCAATTTTGGTCAACAATCGCTAATGTGGACGCTGATCATCTTATGTGATATGACTAAAAGTGGATGGTTTTCTTTGCATTTTATTAATTTTTATGATTTTTTTAAATAAATTTTTGATTTTTTCCTTCTTTTCCTTCCTTTTTCCTCCGCCAGTCATCACACCTTAGTGATGGCCAATGACCAGCCAACCGGCCATAGGTGAGCACCAAAGAAGGGGAAAGAAGAAAGAAAAGGGAAAAAAATATTAAAAATTCAGGAAAAAAAAAAAAAGTCCATGTCAATGCTAGTTGTGCACATTGAATAGCAAGTGTCTGTTTAGCAAATAGTCAAAAGATTTAGAACTAAGGTTTTATTTATTTCGTGAAAAATAAATAATTTAAGATTTATTGTTCTAATAGTGATTGTTTGTATTACTCACAAAAATGAATTAACAAAACATATTTTTATTGACTACTAAAATTTTTAGATATGAATTGTTATCAATAATGAAAATATTTATCATTAACTAATTATTTCAAGAAATATTACAAATGATTTTTAGGAAAATATTTTCCTAAACATTCATTTTTCATAAAAATAAATAGCGTATAAATTAGCCAAATTAAAATGTTTTAAACTAAATTAGCATCAATACATTAGTTTAGGATATGTTTGGTAATTTTCCCTCCTCTTTCAAATATAATTTGTAAAATTCTGACTTATTGCTTCATTATGTCCCTAATAAAAACTAACATTATAAATTAGAGGAAAAATTATCAAAAAAGCCATAAACTTATTACACTTGTGCCAATTCAATTATAAAATTTTTAATTTAGGCAATATAGTCATATACTTTTTAACAATGTGCCAATGTAATCCATTTAGCCAAAATTGATAACGTGGATCTTAACCGTCTTACATGGCATAATCGATGATGAAGTACAAATTTTAATTTTTTTTCTTTTCCTTTGTTATGAGTTAATACCACAAAAAATCTCAAATCGGTATACATGTGACAAATTTATTATATTAATTTTTTTTATATTTTACCATCAAATTACTGAATTAGATAACACGTGGTAGTTAACAAATGTATCAATTCAGGGTTTTACCTTTGTTTATTATAGGTATACCACTTTGTGGTTTTTTGTAACATTAATACAATTTAACGAAAACTAAAGAAATATAAATTTATTGCAACTATATTAATTTGAAATTTTTGGTGGTCAAATAATTAGTTTATGATAAATTTATTAGAAGTGTGCCAAATTTGGGATTTTGAGTGGTAAAAATATGTTTAAAGTAAATTTATCATAAGAGTATCAATTTGAGATTTTTCATGACATTAACACCCTTTTTATTGTTAAGGGCTTGTAGAGGGCTACCACTATTGACCAAGTCCCACTAGCCATTAGATGATGATTGGCAAGCACTTGCGCGGCTATAATTGCAAGTTGCAAGCCCTTGCCAACTAGTAAGCGGGGATTCGCAAGGCTCATAGCCGTCACCAACCATGTCCGAGGTGGCCAGCCCTCGTCAGCCATTGAGTAAGGATCGCAACCCTCGCCTAATGATCAGCAACCCCTTGCCAGCCCTTAACAATAAGCAAAGAAAATATAAGAAAAAAATTAGAAATATTCAAAAAATTTCCATGTTAATATCAGACATTTTATATAAGATAACCAACATACACGTTATTAACTTTCAATAAAAAATGATCAGATAGATTATATTAGCAAATTATTAAATAAAATAGTGTTAATTGACCAAATTGAAATGTGTATAATCGAATTGACACGATGTAATAGATTTAAGATTTTATTTGTAATTTTTTATAAATTAGATCATATTAAAACCTTCCCTCTGCAATAAAAATGAATCAATCTATTTAAAATGAATTTTTTCTCGACAAAAGTACAGATCGAAAGATGCTTGGGATCTGTTAGGTTGGACCCATTACCGGGGACGCCGAATTCTTTTGAACCCAAATGAATCGGCCTTTTTTTCAAAAACACGGGTCGGTCCAGAACCTTGTTTTTTGAGCTCATGATTTACTCTACTGTTCACCTCACATGAAAAGCAGAGCAAAAGGAATTAGACTTTTGGTTCAAGACAAATTGATTTTGGATTCCCAATTTTGATGAGACCCACATGACCCGTGGATAAGAAAATGAATTTGCAATCCTACTCTATTTGGAAATTTAAAATATTAAGATTTCTGATCTTGTTAAAGTTTTATTTGGCTTCCATGAGTGAACCCATAGATTCGTAACAAATAATTTAAACCACAAACACCGTGGGCAAAAGACAGGTGTACTTAAAAAAAAAGTTATATTGCAAAACCTTATATAATAGATATACATGATGCACGAAATTTATTAGATCCATCAACATTTTGAGGAATATTTTACGGTGATCGCATCGAAAGATCGACACAACGTATATAAGACCTACTAAGCTGAATTATTATTATTATAAAGCTTTTTTTTTTCCCTTGATTGGTTCAAGACATTTGAATGTTAAATCACACGCTCATCTATCAACTCAAACTTATCGAATAATTGATAGTTGTGCCGGAAAAGGCCCATGTTTTTTCATAAGCTATTGTCCATCTTATGATACATAAGGCATATTAATAAAGCATTGGACCTAGCTTACAAATTCCATGCTCTTTTGAGAATATTTTAAAAAATAATAGCATTGTCGCACCACGAAATGATTTTGTATTTCTATTTTAAACAAGTCAAATGAGACGTGAGCTATAACTTGAAAGGGTAATCTATACAAGAAATTATCTCTTGCCAGTGCCCAATTAATATACATTTGTCCCTTTTGATACCCATGTGCTTTCATGGTGAATGTGATTTTCACCTAACACCAATTTGGACTCTTTTCCTAATGGATGCGCATTCCATATGTCATTAGACATAAATGAAGCAGCAATTTTCACGTCAGTTCAAAAGATTAAAGCCTACATAAAATGACAAGACATAATGTATTGTAGCTACATTTTTTGGAGGTCATTTTTATAGGAGGGTTCAAATTCCTAAATTACCCCTGTACACTACTCATGCACCTAAGGAGTATGCTCATTCAACACGCCTCTTACTTGTGGCTGTCCAACTCTTAATTTGTACCTCTTTTCTTTCCAAAGTCGCCCGAATTGATGCCAAGTCAGCATTTCCATCTCTCTTTTTTTTTTTTTTTTTTTCGATTCAGGAGCACGACACACTCTATGGGCCTGTTTGGCAACTTACCAAACAATGCTTGTTTTTGTTCTTTTGTTCCCGATAGTAAATTTAGAATATAATTGCGTTTGATAAAATTTTTGTTTCGGAAATTAATTTTCTATTTTTTTGTTTTCAAAAATAAATTTGGAACAGAATCGAGAAGTAGAAAAAATTGATTATTTGTTTTCGAGAATAATTCTAGAATCAAATCAACCTATTTTTTCATTTTCCTCTTCTTTCTTCTTGTTCTTCTTCCCTCTCTCTTGTTCTTCAAGTGTTGCCGTCGCCGTTGTCCGCCACCCATCGCCGCCTACCACCACCGATCACCAGCGAGCTTGCCGATGGCCAGGCAGCCTCGTCTGAGCCTCCCCCGGCCACTGGTAAGTCTCGCCCAACTGCCAATGGTCGGCAGACGTTGAAGAAGAAGAAGAGAAAGAAAAGAAAAAAGTAATAAAATTATTTAAAAAATGATTTGGATTAGAATTTTCGAAACGATACCAAACAAATTTTTTTCAGAATTAAAATTTTGGACGATTCCAAACAGCTTAAAACCCTAGGACATGAAGAGTTACCAAACACGTCATATTTAGCCACCCGCAAAGTAATAAAGGGACTGCCAATAAATTCGAGCCTTTGACAAAGAGCACGAGGATCATGAGCAGATGAACGGTCCGAAGGGTTATCTTACATTGTTTTTCAAATTAATATCATCATGAGCTGTTTTATCTTATTAATTAATTAATAAATAATTATTACTATTATCGATGCGAGATTAGTGTGGAGTTTTCTACTTTCTTACATTAAGAAATTCGTGTGCAGTTCTGGTCGGGGACCGTTCACTTCTCTCCATCATCTCCATAAATACGAAGCAAGAGCGCATGGACTGAACCAGTCTCCGACTCGCCACCGCACTTCTAGAGAGAGAGACAGAGAGAGAGAGAGAGAGAGCGATGGCGAGGGACATCGACGACCTGCCGAAGAACGCGGCCAACTACACGGCCCTGACGCCGCTGTGGTTCCTCGACCGGGCCGCCACGGTCCACCCGGACCGGCGGTCGCTCGTCCACGGCGCCGTCGCCTTCACCTGGCGCCAGACCTACCAGCGGTGCCGCCGGCTGGCCTCCGCCCTCTCCCGGCGCTCCGCCGGCCTCGGTAGCACGGTACGGCTACCTCGTGCTCTGCTACACTGTCGCGCTCTGTTTTTTTTTTTTCCCCCGTTTTCGCGTTTCCGGCGATGAAACGATGCCGGCGACGACGGTGAAGTAGTTCGGCTTCTGGATGTGTCGACAGTCGAGTGTTGCGAGCTCCTAGAGGTTGGTGAGCAATTACGAGATTGGAGGACGAGACGCTTGTCCTTTCGCTTTCGGGCAACCGTACGAGGACGCTTTAGCCTCGTGCATTTCGTTTTTAGTTCGACGAGGAATCGGCTGATGAATCAATCCTGTATCGGCGGCGTTGTTCGCGTGTTCCAAGTCTTCGATTTCACCCAGATTCGAATGCTGATATGAGGTTCTCTTGATTTGATGCGAGGGCCGATGGAGAATTGGATGCTCATTTCTTGAGCGATGAGATTGGTTGACTTTGGTGTTGGTCATGTGATCCGTAGGGACCGTCGTTCTCTTTTTGAAAAGACTGCGAAGGTTTCAATAAACGCGAAGTCGATGTTTGAGCTAAGATGGTAGTTGAGTACTGGGAAATGGGAAACTTATGGTTTTAAATCTGCGATGTGGAGATTTTGAACAGTGCAAATCGGAGCTAAACCGAGCTAGATGCGTAGAATTGAAGTATTGGGTCTTGTTTATGAAGAAAGTAGGGATTTTTATTAGGTTGGATGGTTCAGATTGCCAACTTGAATACATGAAGTTTTCCCGGCAGCAATTTTGCCGAATGTTAACTTATCATTTCTCTGTGATGGAGCAGGACATTGTTGGGATGTGATCAAGTTTTGATTTTCACCAATTAATAGTTAGAAATTTGTTCGGAATCTGCTTTGCTCGTTATACTTTCTATCATAATAGCGGGCGTACATTATGATTCTTTGTGTCTTCTTCTATGCTTGCTGCTCATTTTTTCGATGTCTGGATGTCACTGTGCAGGTCGCAGTGATTGCGCCGAATGTCCCTGCCTTATTTGAAGCTCATTTTGGAGTTCCAATGGCTGGAGCTGTAGTAAATTGTGTCAATATACGTCTGAATGCACCGACGGTTGCTTTTCTTCTTGGCCATTCATCTTCTGCAGTCGTAATGGTGGACCAAGAGTTCTTCCCTTTGGCTGAGGAAGCTCTGAAAATATTAGCAGAAAAGAGTGATAAAAATTATAAGCCTCCACTTCTGATTGTTATAGCTGATGAAAACTGTGACCCAAGAACACTTAAGTACGCTCTAGGAAAAGGGGCAATTGAATATGAGAATTTTTTGGAAACTGGAGATCCAGAGTTTGCTTGGAAACCACCGGAAGATGAGTGGCAGAGTATTGCTCTCGGTTATACATCTGGTACAACTGCCAGTCCCAAGGGAGTTGTATTGAGCCATCGAGGAGCATATCTCATGTCTGTAAGTGGCCCTCTTGTCTGGGGGATGAATGAAGGAGCCATTTACTTGTGGACTTTGCCTATGTTTCATTGTAATGGTTGGTGTTTCACCTGGTCACTAGCAGCTCTCTGTGGAACCAGCATATGCCTTAGACAGGTAATCTTTATGTTTCAGAAAATGCTGTTTTTCCACAAATTCAGTAAACAATTTTGCTGCCTTAATATCGTTTAAAGCATAATGAAAGGAATTGTTTCATTTGTGTTTATTACAAGGACAATTTGTTCTAACTATTCTAGCTTTTTAAAACCCTTCTAGTAGGTTACCAACATACATGCCTATTGCTTGGTCGTGGTTGTTATTACAGTTGATATGCCAGGGCCATATGATCAGATATGGATGGTAAATTTAGTAGATTTTTAAGGACTGAACTAGAGAAAATTTTGTTATAGGGGCAAATTTATAACAAACTGTATAATTTATTTGTTCCAATTATTAATATAAAACTTCTTCTGTACCTGGCATAATTATTTAACTGTCTGTTAAGTTTTCTTGAAGGTGAGATGCAACAATTTGTTGGACAGTAGCTAAACCAAGTATTTCTAGAAAATTTGTGGGGAATTATGTGAAATTAGCTATGAGAAATTGAAACTTGCTAATGTCTTTCAGAGAACCAATTGGGCTAATGGCCCCCTGTTGTCACACATTTTTCTGTCAGTGCTTCTTTATCCACGAGCTTATTCCTTGTCATGATTTTGAAATCTTAGTTATGGATAGATAGTAGCTTTCTGAAACTCAAAAGTTCAGCTCAGAAAAGGTGGATTTTCAACTTTGTCTACCTCAGAAAAGGTGGATTTTCAACTTTGTCTACCTCAATACCCACTTTAAGCAAGTTACCAAATATGCAAATGTGTGAATAAATGCCTCTACTCTGTTAGACATCAAAACTTCTAGCTTGCTTAACTGAAAAGCCTTTTGTCATGCCTTTTCTCACCCTCAGGTAACAGCTAAGGCGGTCTATTCGGCTATCGCCAAATATGGCGTGACTCACTTCTGCGCTGCTCCTGTGGTTTTGAACACAATAGTCAATGCCGCACCTGAAGAAACCATACTCCCTCTCCCTCACACCGTTCATGTAATGACAGCTGGTGCCGCCCCACCCCCTTCTGTTCTCTTTGGAATGTCCCAAAAAGGCTTCCGTGTTACTCACACATATGGGCTCTCTGAAACTTATGGTCCTTCCACGATCTGTGCCTGGAAGCCTGAGTGGGATTCGCTGCCTCCAGAACAGCAAGCCCGCCTCAATGCACGCCAAGGCGTTCCTTACACAGCTTTAGAAGGTCTTGATGTGGTGAGCACTCAAGACATGAAACCCGTTCCCGCTGATGGTAAGACTGTAGGAGAGATAGTGATGCGGGGCAACGCTATAATGAAAGGCTACTTAAAGAACCCAAAAGCGAACAAGGAGACTTTTGCAGGGGGATGGTTCCATTCTGGTGATCTTGGTGTGAAACATCCTGATGGATATATCGAAATCAAGGACAGGTCAAAGGACATCATCATCTCCGGAGGCGAAAACATAAGTAGCGTAGAGGTCGAGAATATTTTATACTCACATCCTGCGATTTTAGAGGTATCTGTGGTTGCAAGGCCTGATGTCCGATGGGGAGAGTCTCCTTGTGCATTTGTGACACCGAAGCCGGGAGTGGATAAATCCGATGAGCGCCGACTGGCGGAGGACATAATGAAGTTTTGCCGGGAGAAAATGCCGGCTTATTGGGTTCCAAAGTCTGTCGTCTTCGGGCCATTGCCTAAAACGGCTACGGGCAAGATACAGAAACATGTGCTGAGGGCCAAGGCGAAGGAAATGGGACCTGTCAAGCACAGTAAATTATGAGTGCACCTGGGTCGAGCTGGTTTAGTTAGTCTCTTCTTCTTGTTAGTACTATGAAGCCAGGAGTACTTTGCGTGTAATCTTTAATAATGGTACACCTTCCTACTTTTCTTGAGAAAACTATAATCTTCCTGATGATACCGTTACATTTGGACACTCGTCGGAGCTAATTTCAGGTCGCAAGGCCTGACTTTGCAAGAGGGCAGAATTGGGCCTTCGAGATGGCTACTTTGCTGGGCTCCTCACGTCTCAAGTGTTTTTCGCAACGAGTCGGTGGGTTGGGTTTTGCTTACCTCCTCTTTCATCAAATCAATGGATAAGCCTTGGCCAGAAAATGATAAACAGATGAATAAACATTGTCTAGACGAAAGGAAAGAATGCTCATGAGTCTTGCCGGCTACCAATCGGGTGTCGATACTTGGATTCTATTGGATGGAAACCGAGCAAGAGCGAGGGCGAGAGAGAGATATCAGCAAAGGCCGAACGGGTCGGTTTTAGAATCCGTGGGTTGACCACACTTTAGTCTCCATCAACTTTCGAGCTTTTCTTTATAACCATCAATACATGCAACAAAGTGGAAAGGGGTTTGAGTGTTTCTGAAGCAACTCGCGATCTGCACCGATCAATTTCAAATGAGATCTGTCGTAATTATGAAACGTTGACCAGCACACCCCCTGAGGTCACTAGCTTACCCATTCAATCTCTCTCTCTCCATCTCTCCAAGACACCCTCTTCATCTAACTTTATTTGGTCGGAGGTGAAACGTTGAGAACGGTCGGGAGGGAGGAAAGACATCATCATGGCAAGTTTCGCACAAAACGACGGCTCCCACTTGCCCAAATTCGGGCCGAACTCTCCATGCTTTCTCCAGGCCAATCATCGAGATCTCACCGCATCTTCCTCCCACGAGGGACAAAGCGCACGCCCGCGCTCGTCCGATTCTTGACGTTTTCCTAGAAACGCACCCTCGACTCCTCACGGACGACCCCAAGATTTAGAGGGAAGGACGGTGGGGATGAGAGGGAGGGAGGGGGCTGTCGGTAAGGGGATGATGATGAGCACATGATCGCTCGGTACGGCGTGGCCTCGCCATGGACCGGCTTTGATGGCGATGTCCTAACAGCCTAAGCCCCCCAAATTATATAAAAATCAACTCTAATCTTGTCCGAAAAATCAGAATAAAAGATGACGAAGAATTAGATCTAGGCAAACTGAAATTCCGAAGGGTTCCTACACTTCACCTTCGCCCCAACCACCATGTGACCAAACCCCCCACGCCCCCTTTGATTAATTTTTCTGTTGATTAAAATTAATTAATAGGCCAAGTTAGTTCGATTTTCGCTTCCAAGTTTACTCTTTTCCATCCGATTTCTATCTCACCTTCCACATATATATCCCCCATATTCTTGTCTCACCTCCTCACTCCATCCTCCCTCCCTCCCTCTTCGATTCCTCTCTTTCTCTCTCCGTCTCTTTCTCTCTCCCCCCCAACTTTTCATCTGTTTCTGTGGGAAACTTCTGCGTTGCTTTTCCTTGCATCTCTCCCTTTTCTCTCCCGCAAGGTAATCTCTCTCCCTCTCTCTCTGTACTTCTGCTGGGGTTTGGCCTTTTATAAATTGAGCTGATGCCCTCTGCCCATCTCATTTCTCGCTCTGTTCCTTGGCTCCATTATGCTGTCAGTACTTGCAAATCTCTCTCTCCTCTCTCTCTCTCTCTCTTAAGGGGCAAAGAGGGCATTAAGGTTTTTGTACTTTCGTTTCTGTTTCCTACGCAATTCCTTTGTTTACCATGTCTCTCTGCGACTGTGACTGAGCAATGACCACTTCTGTCTGCAGCAGCGAGACATGGCGGACAGCCGCAGAGGAGAGGGCTACGGTTCTGCGCAGGAACACGAGGTACGCCCCCCATTTCTTGATTTCCTTCAATGAGGTAGGTAGACTGGCAAGCGCCGGACCTCTTTGCTATCATTACCATAATCTTCATTGCCTGAAGAGAGAGAGAGAGAGAGAGAAAGAGAGAGATTTGGCATGATATGTGTCGACCATTGAATTTAGCGGTTCTGATTAGGTGGGCTCGGAGGATGAGTCGTAAGTCCGAGCAACCGATTCGAAAATGACTTATCATACATAGATGATTCATCCATTTTCTTTATACTATTTGCACCGTGTAATATCGACATCTTGAAACATTAATAGTCAGTCGTTGGCATCACTAAATTTCGCTAAGAAGACATGTCTACTCATTAAATTCGTCTGCGTCATTAGCGACCGGAGAGATAATTATTTTTTGGGTTCGTTTTATAGTTGCTAATTTCCCAATTGAAATGTCTCAAAATTGACTAGAAGATAAATGTACTCCTTTCGTTTCGTTGGGAAAATTTATCTAGCAAAAAGGAAAATAATAAATAGCAAAATGGCCCAAAGATATTTAGGAAGGTCAGATTCGGGATGCTTTTTACTCCTTGGGGCCTTCCTGGGATTCTTCTTTCTGGCATTATTACCAGAATTATTACCTTGATTTCATCGGGAGCTTAGGATGTTAATCGAACGGTTAAGTCAAGGGGGTTCCCGCATCTAACGGCTACAAAACGGACACGTAACGTAAAGTTGGTTCCACGTACGTCCCATGTACGTATATCCCCATGATAGTGTCGGCAGGCGCCAAATTATGCCAATTCCACATTCTCACGTAATTAAAAGGGAAAATGAAGAAGCCCAACACACAGCAATAGTTGCGAAAAAAATAAATAAAAATAATAAAGAGAGAAGACTAGAGACAGTTGACGTTGTAATTTTTAATATCTAATTTTGGCACAACTTACTTAAATTTTTTTATAATTCGAGCCTAATCATCAAGTTAAATACATATAATATCAAACGTGGAATTATATACACGCAACAATATTAATTACTTTTGAGAAGAAAACGACTACTTTTTGCGCCGTTTTATCTTCCACTTTGCTTTTGCTTTTCCTTTATTAAGGTATAGTGAACACTCTAGAGCTAATCCAGCTTTTTCGTGGCTACTAATTCTATGCCGGGATCGCTTGAAACGCCCGATTGACGACCTCGCTCAGAATCAATCTCTCGATTTAAATGTGGATAGAATTTCTTGTTGTCGGCGATGGAAGAGATTCGCGACGAAACCTTCCGTCGTGTTTGAATTCGTCTTTGATTTATCCATGATAGGATCCCTCGTCGGAGAAGAAGTACGGGGGACTCGTGCCCAAGAAGAAGCCCTTGATTACCAAGGCAAGGCATCACTAACTCAAGAATTCTTGATCAATTCACTTAATCTTGAATTAACCATGACATGATCATGTGGGTGCAGGACCATGCAAGAGCCTTCTTTGATTCAGCAGACTGGGCATTGGGCAAGGTAAATAATATATCACATGTTTAATAAATGTCATTGTACTAATTAAATCCTAATTTCATCATGAATGATCTTGGTGCAGCAAGGAGCCGTCGTGAATCAAGAATCCACGGTGCCTGCGGAGACATTGCGTCCAAAGTTACAGGTCAGTTTTTCGAACCGGCACATCATGTGCTAGATCGTGTTCTCGAGATTTCTCGTGTTATTGTTGTTGCTGCTGCTGTTAAAAGAAATTCGAGGAATTGGCATGAATCAAGAAGCTATTGTGCAGAGAACACCGCACCAGCGGCTCCCCCCTCGAAGACCCACTTGCACGTCGGGTCGAGATGGTCCGGTGAGTCATCAAAATCCAGATCGTGTGAAAAGTATTCACCACTTTGGTACTAAAATGTCTCGCTACTAATTTTTTTCCCGTGCTATTTTCGCAGGCCGAATGAAATTTCCGGGTTCCCAAGGAGAGAAGAAATGGCATCACGAGTTTTTCTCTTGCTGATTATATGTACATTGAAACTAGATGGACGTGTTTAGTTTTTCTCTTGTTTATGTTGACTTCTCTTTTCTTCTATTTTCTCTTTATGCTCATGTATGTACAGGCGAAAGAGACAGATTGTTAGGAATAAAAGGATGTTATAAGTGCCATAACTATCGCAGGATGCTCATTTTCTTTTAATTTCATAATTTTTTAAACAATCATTTACATGCATAATTTTTAGAAAAATGATCGCTTAAGCGACTTCGTTATTGGAAAAATTGAAAATAGAAGAATCGCTTATTGTTGAAATCTATGTCAAACTTGGATGAGGAATTAGATTGGGCTTGGTCATGGACTTTGTTTGGATCCACTACATTTTGGGCCTTATTGATGAAGCTATGAGAATATGTAGAAAGAACCGGGAGCTGCTATGCTGCGGCAACCTCGTCATGTTGTTGCTACTTTTGTTCTCAGAATATATAAAGGGCTTTCATAGCCTCAAAAAAGCAATAAAATAAAGAGAGAAAAAAAATATAAAGAATAAGTAAATAAGAATGAAGTAGAAAAACTTAGATTTCAAATGAACAAATTCAAACTTAAAAATGATCTTTTTAATTTCGAAGAATAAGGGGCAAGAATATTATCTAAGAAAGATCTCTTCTTATTATGATAAGATTGTGATTAGATCTGCTGATGTTTAGCAAAAAGAAGAATCTGTAAAATTATAATTCTACCAAAAAGAAAAAGAACACTATATACCAAGAGACTGAGCCCTCATCGTCCACCACGGCCTGCCATGTATCGGTTAATGATTCATCTTCCGTAAAACATATTATAATTATGTTCAATGTGCAAGTAATAATAAAATTGGGCTTGGTCAATAAAAGAGTGATTTCATATTGTTGTCAAATACTATTATAAGTATATTCTTCATTTTGTTTGACTAATTACTAGCTTGTCAAATTGTCTCACTTTTCCATAATTAGTTTTAATGGGAAAATTACCGAAAAAATTCTAAAGTTATTGCGTTTGAGCTAATTCAATTTGGTCAATTTACTTTTAAAAATCTTAACGATTTGTTAATTTAATTATATACCTTTTGATTATGCCAGTTTAGCCTTAAATATTTTAACAATTTGCCAATTAAATTTGCTAGAAATCACTAACGTGGCTATTTAGTCAATATTGTGATATAGTTTGAGCTAATATGGATAATTTTTTGAAACTTTTTTTCTTTTTGTTCCAGCTCTTCACCAGCGACCCTCGCTTAGTTTGGGAAAATGCCATCATAGCCCTCACCAGCCACATGCAAGGGCATCAACCCTTGCCTAGATCCAGGCAAGGGCCTCCATGCCCTCATTGACCATAGGCAAGGGGCATGATTCCCTCGCCCATATTACGCGGAGGAAAAAAAAGAAAAAAAATTAAAAAGTGCAAAAAATTATCAATATCAGTACCATT
The DNA here is from genome assembly GCA_014182565.1 of Eucalyptus marginata. Taxonomy (NCBI): domain Eukaryota; kingdom Viridiplantae; phylum Streptophyta; class Magnoliopsida; order Myrtales; family Myrtaceae; genus Eucalyptus; species Eucalyptus marginata. The sequence continues at coordinate 6,380,379 of CM024585.1, forward strand.
TATGTCATATGGGATGGATTGCATTGACTAAATCGTCATGTAAGTAACTTACGGCCAAATTGGCCAAAATGATTAAATCGATAAATCATCCAAATATTTAAGACTAAATTGGTAAATCTTTAAAATATTTAGGACTAAATTTGTTAAATTAAAAGGTTTAAGACTGAATTGACATAAATGGAATAATTTTAGAAATTTGTTGATAATTTCCCCAAGTTTTAATATATGTATGCATATATCTTTTTTTTCAAAGGTTGTTGGGTTCGTTTCCTATCGATTTAAATAGGGCTTCATACTTATTTCTGGTTTTTAACTTATCTTTTTTCCCTTTTCGATTTTTTCTATTACTTTGTCAAAAAAGTAATTTCCTTTTCACAAAAGCTATTTTTCCTCTATGCAATGTTTTCAATTTTCGTTTCAATTATCTGATAGACAAATTTTAATTTTTATGTTTTCTAATGTATCATTTTATCTTGTAAAATCCATTTTATCTTTCTTATCAACAGAGCGGGATATTTTCAACAAAAACTAATGTAAATTTTTGAAAAAGGATACACATTGTTAATGTAACAAAAATTAATCATACGATATACATATGTTATTTTCCTAATTTTGCTAGGAAAGAATTTCAACACATACATTTTTAATTAAAGATAAATGAATATCAATCTTCGAATATGGTCGTTTTACATAAAAATTCATTTTTTTTTTCCTTGGCAGCGTGCGGACTCATGCTAGTGGGTATTTAATGTGGCTCACCTTTTAAACATCTATTCACAATTTCTCACATTACTTGTAAATCAATTTCTCAAATTGATCTTTCATACCTCATGTCGGGGAGCGCACAATAAAAGTTCAATACCTTTACTCGCACCACCTATATGCTCAAAACCTCCATTCATCCCCGATCTCTTTCTCTAAAGACGAAGGCTACCATCCGGATCACGTTGCACCACAACACGGCAACACTCACCTGCTTGGAAACTGGGCTAGGAGTGGGCCATCAATCAACTAGCACACTCAAAAAGATCGCTAAGAAAGAGTTCAAGTCTAAACCCATCAACATATTTAATTGGACCAACTTTCACTCAAAAACTTAATCTATTAAGTTAGTTGACCAAGATATATTAATTGCTTTACATCATACCAATTTTTTGATATGAGATTTTTTTAACACAACTCACACGTATTTTTTAATATCTCACATTACAAGGTTATGTCGTCTTCAAACCAAGCTAAACCAAACCATTTTACTTTGGACTCTGTATTTGCAACAATACTTCTCATATGTCGGAGTGGAACATTATGTAAAAATTAAAAACGATGGCTGAAAGATGATATATCTTTTTCGCTCGGTTTGATTAAATTTTCCTCATTCAGAAAGGAACTTGTTTTTTTTTTCTAAAGAGAACCAATTCGAGGACCTTTTTATCATATATAGTCCCGATGATTCTTCAAAGCTTACTCAAAGTGGATGCGATACGTTTCATATTTTCCACTAATATCATCTCACATCGGTTTTTTTTATAAATTTTATCATTGCTTTATAAGTTTTACATTAACTTAACTACAAAAAGAATGAGGCTCGACCTTCTATAAATCTTTACTTAATTTACCTTTTACCCAATTCACTTGGATTATAGCTCAGCTCATTTAAATCCTCCGCTGAGCGGTTAATGTGCAATAAAAGCATTGTTGTGCAAGAACCAGCTGGTCTTTTCATGGGCAACATGCATGCACCATCTCATTCTCTCCACCTATGTATTAATGTGATGTAATTCAATTCTCTTCTGAGAATGACACTGACATGTAAGAATATATCCACAGTCGAAATATATCTCGAACTAAAGGCCACAGACAAAAAATAAATAATAAAAAAAAAAAAGGGGAGGAGCCTTGGGACAACCTTCACATGCTCTTGGTACTTTTTCGGTGATCAATAAATTCATGGGTCACTTTTGAACTCTTTCGGGTGACCAGAACCCACTTTTTTTTTTTTTTTTTTTTTTTTTGCCGGAGGAACCGCTTTGGCCGACAACCGCCACGTAAACCTCCAGGTGACGCTAGCCCAGGACCCATCACCAAGGCGCCACGCGTAATACACCTAATCGTCTGCCAGCCTCCCTGCAACTTTTGATCTCTAGAAAGACACAAAAAGAAAACTCCAAACTATGGTGCAAGTGCTTGTTTCGTGGACTTTCTCCATGCATGATAAGAAGGAAGAAGCTGATCGGTATTAATCGATCCAGGGAGAGGAGGAGGGATTGATTTTGTCCATGGAGACTCAGTTCTTGATAAGGACCTGGATTCTATGATACCATTAGAAGTTGGCCATCTGATATTCACTAGTCTGATGAAATGGGGATTATTCATTAGTTTGTTCATCCCCAATCCACCTTGAGAACACTTGATCTCGGGTTTTAAGAATGTCAATAATCATGGTGCTTTCGCCAGCTGAAGATAAGGGTTTACATGGGGGGTTGAGGTATGATATCATGGTGTTTAATGACTTGGTTATTCACAGTTTAGGCTTGTAGCTGGAGTTGATTCGCCTGCAACTCCTTGCACACACGCATATATGTAATATGCTTTTCTTATATATTGAAAGAAAGATTCACAAAGAAGAATTAAGAAACCTGGATAAGCCATTTTCGCCTTTATTACTTGAGGGAAGGACTCATGCAGATCTCTCCCTTGGCAGATGAGGAAGATAAAGCCAGTGACATTGACATAATCTTGTGAGTCTCTTTCGTTTCTTGGTTTCTTTTTTTGTGTAATCTCTATCCAAGTGGCCCCAGATTCCCTGCAAAAACACGAATGCGAGAGAGACGAAGGCTTGAAAATATGCTCTTAGGGCATACACAAATTCTTACCACATGCAATCTCTTTAATATCCACAGCCACAACACCTCCACAAATCCTTAAAAGCAGAGAGTCTTGCAGAAGGGGATTTAACTGGGAGGGAACAAAAAGAATGTGGCAGGGAGCGTCAAAACATGGGATCTTGAAGAAGCCCATCGCCCCTTTGCATTCATCATTATCTTTATACCGCCAACCAAGATTTGGGGGTTATATTCTTTTCACTGCTTTCACATTTAGGATTTATTCTGTCAACTATCACGGGAGATTCCAGCAAGTTTTTCTATTTGCATATATAATTGTAAGATGTATCATTTTTCCCACAACCACAGCACCTTCACAAATTCTTAAAAGCAGAGAGTCTTGCAGAAGGGGATTTAACTGGGAGGGAACAAAAAGAATGTGGGAGGGAGGGTCAAAGCATGGGATCTTGAAGAAGCCCATCACCCCTTTGCATTCATCATTATCTTCATACCGTCAACCAAGATTTGGGGATTTATCCTTTCCACTGCTTTCACATTTAGGATTTATTCTGTCCACTATCACGGGAGATTCCAGCAAGTTTTTCTATTTGCATGTATAGTTGTAAGATGTATCATTTTTCCCAAGAGAATTATAATAGTGACAAAAGTTGTATATGGTGTTTACTTTAATGCCAAAAGTTTTTGTCGGATCATTTAAACAAAAAAAAAAAAAGAAAGAAAAGAAAAAACATTATTATTTTTTTTTTAAAAAATATTCTCGTCGGTGTTGACATTACAATGTACCATGCATTTACGAACCACTAGCAAAATTTATTTAAAAAAAATTGAGTAATTTTCCGGTATGCCTAATCTATCTCCAACTCAAAACCAATGAACTCAATTATTCCGGAAACAAAATATGAAAATATTTTTAAAAAAAATTGAGTAATTTTCTCACGAGGTATGCCTAATCTATCTCCAACTCTCAAAACCAATAGAGATGACTAGATGCGCCTTGTCCTTGTGAACTAAACAAGTCATGTAGAACTATGTGATTTGGCTTATGTACATTTAAAACGTAAATAAGAGTATCATCATTTTTGTATTTTCTTTTCTTTTTTAGCCAATGTCATTCAAAGATTGTGTCGGAGATTAGTATAATAGACGTGACCTGTCTTACTGATTTTAGTCTTGCAAACCCAACTACGATAAGGATCACATGTCATGTTGGATTGGAAATTTTCTACATCACATTAGGATCTCTCATGCATTACTCGATTTAATCATATTATGATGAGAAAGTGACTTTTCCCTTAAGTAATCTCCATAACTTCCTCCAACTTTCAAGGACATATATTGGTGACAAAAATTGAAGCACGTATGTGTACATTCAGTGGTACATATGAAGCTGAAAAAGCTATTGGAACTATTAATTGGTGGCTTTAGCACCTTACATATATAGCTCTCTCTCTCTCTCTCCTTCTCTGAATTAGGCACATTTTGCTAGCTTCAAAGAGCACCAAAACATTACACTCACCCATATATAGAGAGAGGGGGTGTGTGTGTGTGAAGAGTGTGTATAGAGAGAGAGAGAGAAAGAGATGGGAAGAGCTCCATGTTGTGAGAAAGTGGGGTTGAAGAGGGGCAGATGGACAGCAGAAGAAGACGAAATCTTGACCAACTACATTCAAGCCCATGGTGAAGGCTCTTGGAGATCTCTCCCCAAGAATGCAGGTACTGTCATCTGATGAGAATGTTACAGGGCCTTCCTTGTTTTCGATTTCTTGGTTGAATTACCATACATGGTTCCCACAACGTCGTTAATTCATCTTAGAGCTTAAGCTTATGAAGGTGCTCTGCAAAACCCTTGTGAATTAGGTTTACTGCGGTGTGGCAAGAGTTGCAGACTGAGATGGATCAACTACTTGAGGTCTGACTTGAAAAGGGGGAACATCACTGCTGAAGAAGAAAAACTCATCGTACAATTGCATGGCACTTTGGGTAATCGGTGAGCATTCTCTAAACTACCATCTTTCTTCGTTCATTATTGATTCTAGGGCTTTTCATGGAGTTCATGTGATCAAATCCGGTAATATTGGATGGGTGAATTCAATTCTACCACAGTTCTGCTACTCCATTACATTTTATGTTCCAGAAAATGATATGGGGGGGGCCAACATCAGTCCATTTTCGTTAAAACCAAGGTATTGCAAGTTGCAACATTAGGTACTTTGGATGGGATTGCTAATAATGAAGTTAGTTGAGGCGCAAAAGTTGAATATGTCTTTCCACTGCTCCCTTTCAAGTCATCTTCAAGTTTCGGTTGTCCTTTTCTAAAGATGATCGGCTTCGAGGTGGGTCAATTCTCATCCTAAAATCGGGAACCAAACTGAAAAGGATCAGTTTCCAATCTGTGGAATCAAGAACCGACCATATTCATTATGAAATCGAAATCAAGATATCTCAAGAAACAATGATATTATTTATTTATTTTTTATGATTTTTGCTATAAATTTTTATTATTAAAAAAAAAAAAAAACATATACTCTCCCCAGAAATCGGAACTAGACCAATTCCCATATGAACCACCTAGATACGGCCGATCTGGTTCTCAAGTGACCAGAACCGATACACGCCCTTATCATTTTTCATAAAAAGTGATCGTCTTTTTGCCGGGGTCCGATAAACATGTTTTCGGCTTACTTCCTTTTGGGCCTATATTCTGCAACTTTCACGTTAACCATCATCTTCCTCTTTTTTGCTCTTTTTTTTTTTCTAGTTTTTATTTATAGGGTTGCCCCCTGTAGAGTAGTTTTGACTTTTATCTTATCTCGCCCTGCTTGTAAAATATTAGATGTTGAATAGGACCACAGCGGATCTTGATCGCTTTCGGGCCTAAAAATCAGGTAAAGCATTCAAGAGCAATCTTGGCATGAACTTGCTTTATGTAAGCCGCCTTTCATGGTCATAACCATATCGTGATAGCCCTAGAGGTGAAAATAATCCTATGGTCTACATGACTAAAGTTATAATTTCTTGTTTATGCACGATGTAGGACCATCGGAATTAAATTGCATTCTAGCTAGACAGAACTTGTAATTCTTGAGAGCTTCTATCACATGGCATAGATTAGTGTGATCCTCGGCCTTCGTCGCTAGATTAGCCAAAAAAAGAAGAAGCTAGATCGTCTACTTAGGCCAGCTACAGTTTTGTGTTTATGAATATGGCTTTAATTCGAGGCAGAGCTCGATAATGCAAGGTTGTTTCTTCTCTCGCATGAAGGACAATTTTCATTTATCTTCATCAATGGAGATTCCCAGTTCAGATCTTCTAATTCTCATGCTTCTAAGTTTGAATGCTAATGAATCTTGGAAATTAATATTACCATCTTACCATCTTGGCATGCTTACTGTCACCTTCAGCTCCATGTCCCGACTTCAATTCTTGAACGAGATAGATTTCTAAAGCGTTGGGCGATCCTATGCCCGTCTCTCGCTAGTTTTTAACCATGATCGAAGTGAGGGGAAAATAATTCCGGTTGATAATGTAGGTGGTCTCTAATAGCCGGGCACTTGCCGGGGCGGACCGATAATGAGATCAAGAACTACTGGAACTCCCATTTGAGCCGGAAAATTTACGTCGCACGGCCGTCCACATCAGCAAGGACCGAGCCCTCGTTACCTACCCCCATGAATGCCGTCAAGATAGCTGGCACAGGCAGGAGGAGAGGAAGGACAAGCAGGTCAAGCATGAGAAAGAGCAGCTTCACATCAATGCCACCGGAGAGGCCCAACCACAGTACTGTCCCTAAAAGTGAGAAAGGCAAAGAAGCACAAGCAGCCATTAAAGGGCAAGTTGAGGGAAGCCAAGTCATGAGCTCAGAGCCCTCATGGGTCCCAAACAAGAAGACAGCAGCCCAGGAGGGCAACGAGGATGCTGTTCATGGCTCTCGTATCGACACGGACACTGGCCTCAATAATGAAGTAGCGGCAGAGGCCGAGGGGCTCTTCTTGGGACCATGTGAGTGGGTAGACAGGGAAATAATGAGACTTAATTGTGTGCTGCAGATTGAGGATGCTGGTGCTCTGAAATTGGAGGGTGAGAATGGGGTGGCGGGTCGCTATGAGGAGAGCGAGAACGAGGTCGCGGTGATGGAGAAGTTGATGCCGGTAACGGAGGAGACAGAGAGCAGCATTTGGAGCTCGAAATCGAATGCCGAGAGCAGTACCGGGGAGTGGTACGTTTCCTCTTCGTCAATGAACAACAATAAGTACAATAACGACTCGGGGTTCGACGAATGGTTCGATTGGGATTGGGCAAGCGGAGTCGGTTGTGGCAGTAATCAGTGGGAAAATGAAGATAAAACGTTGTCCTGGTTATGTGACAGCGACAACGGCGAAGCAGAAAATGCCAGTGATGGTACCGCAGTGATGAAAAGCGAGACAATTATGTGACCGAGTAACAGAAGAATGACAAGGCTTTGCTACTGAAAAGGTTTCCAGGATTTCACTTCAAGGTCAAGAATGTTTATGAGGTTCATCACCGTGATAATTTAGAAAATTGCTAGGCGATCACTCCGAAAGTCTGATTCCTAACGTGTTACTTGTCAAATAACGAAACTGATCATACATTCTAATTTCGTCTATCTATTCCAGATTAGGATGATGCATAGGAAATGAAGTTGCAATTTCCGGATGCAGAGGAAATGAAGTTGCAATCTCCGGATGCAGAGGAAATGATTTTAAGTGTTTGAAATTGTATGGTTTGAGTAATTCCCCCTGCCAACACTAACGAGTTTATCTTTAAGGCACCTTTAATGAAGCTTAATTGCGGAAAGAAAGCGTCGATTAAGTCCAACCAATTGGCTAGTGAAGCATACCATGCAGCTTCTTTTAGTTTCAATGCCTTCCGCCATGCACATCTATTTCTGCTTAGCGCTTCCGTTTGCGGCAGTGATTTTGCATGGTCACTCTAAGAGATCCTACTTGAACCATTGCACAAACAACCACGTCAAGAACACGAACAAAAGTAGGAGGGGTGTCCTCTTTTCACAGCAGAAGCAAGATGCTCGACGGGCAATAATTTTAAAAAATCTGACACACAAACAGTTCTAACAACAGAACATCGTGGTTGAGGTACAAGGATGGCTTGTGCATCATAAAACCGAAGCATCAGACCAGACAACCAATAATAAATCAGATAAAATTCCGAGCTGAATGGTCGCGGGAGAATGCAGAGGTTCTTTCCCAGTGGCTGCTTCTGTCTCTTCGAGGGGAACTGTAGCAGTGCCATGAACAGGGTTCTTCAGAAGTTGTCAAAAATGAGAAGCTCACTGCCAGTATTAACAGAGGGAGAGTGAACTAAAAGATCATAAGCCGGGCCTCATTGCAGAACATCAGCAATTACTTGGTCTATCAAGGAACTGAGTATATCACCCTCAATCTCTAGCCCCATTACGAAAACCTCAGCTTCAAAGTCCCATTTCCCATTTGGAGTGCTCATATCCTTGTCCACAAGATCGTCCACCATAGAGTCCCCCGAGCCTCTCCAACCCAGAATCTCTTTACACACATCTTCAGCTAGCCGTTCATTCCTCACCATTGCCAAGCCTTTAGACCATTTTCTGCATCCACCGCCTACACAACGCCTACATCTTGAATCCATACATTCGCTGACGCAATCAAACAGTACCTTTCTTGTCAGCCTGGAATCAGTGGCATCATCACTTTCCATAAAGCCCTTCCGAGTTTCCAACTGTTCAAAGAGATGTGGGTTTATGATCTCACGAGCTCGACCCAAAGCAAAGTCTCTAAACATTAACTCTACATTACACAGAATCTCCTTCACATATTCTAGTTCCCAATCATTCGAAGCTGAAAAGCCTGTAGAGATTTCAACAGTCGCATGCCTCCTCGCAACTGTTCTTCCCGTTGACAGAGAAGAAGCCGAATCCGACAAGTCTATATCGGCTTCACTTGAATGTGATTTTCTGGAAAAGCCCAACCCTAGAATTTCTGCAGCTTGAGAAGATGGCTGCCTGGTCCCTGATGTTAGATGCCATTTGGTTCATGTTATTTACAATTTGTAAATGGAGAATAGACAATGTATGGCGAGTTGTTCATTAGGATGAGATTTTATTACCTTCCATATAAGTACTGTCCATGCTGTCAAAAGATAAGCAACTTTCAGCAGAGAAAGATGGTTCAAGGACAGAGACAGGGCTAGGATGCCTGTAGTCAAGTAATTGTTTTGCTTTTGTAGCAAGGTCCTCTTTCTCAACAACTCCCTGGAAATCATACAATATATGTTGATTAGCACCAGACATAACAAATGCTACCAAGAATTGCCTTACAGATGGAGATTTTGTCATATCATCTGCATCCAAAATGTTCAAAAAGACACTTGGTGCAGATCCAGATCACTAACACAACCAAAAAGCACACATATGACAGCCTTTTTCATAAAGGGATCTCTACTTTTTTCTTCTTCATTCGAGCTAAGATATCTCTACTTTGAAAAACAAAAAGAAGCCACTTCTTGTCTGTCAATTAAAACAAGGTTGTATTCGCCGTTGATATATACCTCGTTATGATCAAAAGTACTACACAGACGGTTCAGCGAGTACTCTCTATCAAGACATACTAGAATATTGCAGTCATATAAATGAAGCAAATAACTGCAACTGAATTGCTGCAGGTCATCCACTTAAAATTAAGAAGTGATATATGCCAAGCATCCAGGTACAGACAAAAGATGTTTAAATTACTTGTGTCTTTGAACCCTTTAAAATAAATTTACTATAGAGTTGCATTTTCAGAGAATTCTGAAGATGTTCCATTATTGGAAATATAGCACAGATAAGCATGTACCTGCAGATCGTGGTTAAGTCTGCATGGAAGTTGATTAGTGGCAAAAAGATCATTCCGGTACTCACTGCCTATTCTACTGCTGAAGAGCCCACCTTGGTCACTCTTGTCACATGACCTCAGTACTGAGCAAACTGCATTTTGTGGGGGTGCTGAATCTTGAAAGGTTGATGCCGAACTAGAAGGTGAATCTACAATGGTAGAATCTTGTGAAGATGACCCAATCTCGAAAGATAGCTCCCGCAACTTCTGCTCCAGAAGTTTGCTTAGAGCATCACTGCCTACCATGTTATAACCCTGAGGTGTTAATTTCGTACTGTCTGACTGGGAGAAGATCCTCCCACCCAGATAATCTGAGTTTTTCTGTTTAGTCTGGCCCAAGGACTCGGAGCCACCCATAGATCGTGCCAATGGCGCCGTGAAAGTAAAAGAAATGACATCCATTCCATTCTTTCTACTTTCTTCAGCCCAGTTGGAAGGCAAATGTAAAGTCGGCTGCGATTGGACCGCCTTCCTGTTTTGGTCTATGGACGCATCATGTACCGCACGAGTTTTCTCAAAATGAACTTCCCCATCTATTGACCTTTTTTTCCTTGGGAAGTACTTTGTATTAGACTGTGAATTGTCCTTTTCGCTGCCGATCACATCCAACTTCCTTGATCCAGCTTTGGAGCTTCCAACCAATTTACAAGCTGTCTTTTGCCGTCCAGAAGAATCCCCTGAGGACGCTCTTTTACCTTGTGAATTCTGCACGAAGGACTTTGAGGGAAGCCTTTCTTTATCTGATAAGCAATTCTGTTTCTGATTATTCTGCCTTAGAATTCCAGAGGCGCTATTCAGAGGAGATTTTTTCTGGGAATTCTTCTGTGTACGTGCTTGGCTTCTGAAGGGCTGGCTTAACTTATTATCGCTGAGTTCCTGCTGGCGTACTTGACTTCTGTCAACCGAAGATAACCCTTCTCTGCGTTGAACATTGACTTTTGCTTGGATTGCAAGTGAAACAGACTTCCCTTTACTCTTAGAACTGGAAGAAGCTTCTTCTTTGTCAGGAGGACCTCGGTAAGATGATGCGTCTACTCCATTCCAGCTTTTGTTGAGAGAATGTCCTTTAAGAAACCTGGCAGCATTTGACTCAACTGGCCTTTGAGGAACTTCAGCATGTGTGAATGTCCTCTGAGAAACATCGACTTTCTCTTTCAGATCTCGCACTTTAAGTGGTACCGAAGACTCGTCTATCAGAGATAATTTTTTCGCAATCTCTTCATTCTCTTTGGCATGCCTAATTTTCATATAACCAGAAGAGGAATCAAGCGTTCGCATTTTACTCTTCATGGTTAATTGAGCCCTGGGTTCAGCGGAACCAAAAATGGGCGTCTTGCCTTTCATTGATTGAGGCCCAGGCTCAAGAATTTTGGCAGCGGCTTCCATTATGTGAGCAGCATCCCTGCTTGGAACAAATCCAGGGCTCTTGATAGGAGACAAAAGCCTGTGTTGGGTAATTGGTATAGATTTAGCTGACTTTGGCGGCAAAACTTCTGTCTGGAACTTCTCGATCGGCCTACTTACAATCCTCTGAGTCTGTGGTGGCTTTGACTCCATATTTCTCCGGACGGGACCCTCTATTTTGTTTGCTAGATTTTCAGAATACATCATCTGATAGTTGGGAGGAAAGTCGAGATTTCTCCCGTAACGTTGGGAATCGTGGAGAGATTGAGTGTCAAAAAATGGGGAGGAGTATAGTTCTGAAGAATTAGTTGGCATCGAGTCTAATCCCATAAGCCTGGCTACTACATTGGGAGCCTTGCTTCCATATCCTTCGTCATCAGTAACTGATGAAGCACAACTATAGTCACTATACCCTTTGGCACTAGACGCCATCCCAGTTTCATCCTCATCTACCTGCAAATACAAATGACATTTAAAATGTTTGAGTTTATATCATATCATAAATCAAGTAAATAGATGGAATATGATGATGTCAAAGCTGTATATCCACCAGGAAGACGCGTGTCATAGGCAAATTCCCTTCCCTTCGCTTTCCCTGCTTTGTATTGTGCTCTGTGTAAAGAGACAGTAAAAAGGGAAGTTGTGATCAGTAATGAGAAATGAGAACACAACTAGAAACTATAAATACACAAATACACAAATATCCTAATACCCAGTATCCGCACAAAGGAGCAAATCCATACCTGGCAGCTCGGACCTGCTCGAGAATAATTTCTTACGAGATTTTGCTTTCCAGTCAAAGAGCTGAAAGAAACCTCCTACATAACCTCCACCTTTTTGACCATCTTTATCAATACCCATTTTTGCGGATCAAGACTGCAAAAGAATCATGAAGTGAAACTTCTATGGACTACCAAGATCCATCCATGGAATGATCAAAGCAAATGCTACTCTTTCCATCACTCAAAATGCAGTTTCAAAGTAAAAACCTTAGCAATCAGCATAGATCACAAAATGTAGCAGCGAGAATGTCGATGTAAATGTAAATGTCTAATGATCCAACCAAAACTCTGACCCCAACATTTCCAGATTTAACTTTCGTGCACTCCTGTGAATAATTCATCTCATAAGTGACAACTCCAACATTCCACACAAGAAGGATCATGTTATCCTTGTTTTGCCTATTAACCACTAAACTTCTAGCTGCAGGACTCAGTTTCTGAACTTGCAGGAGACAAACGAAACATGGATGCACAGGATCTGAACTTCCAGTAGACTAACAATTACAGGGCGAGACTCACAATTCAAATTTTTTTTTTTTCCATTTTCCCAAAATACCCAACAGAAAGGTCATTGAAATACCGAAACAGGAAGCACAATAAGCTCAAAGGGAGGAAAAGCCAATGCGGCATCCCTCCTTAAGCAAATCGACCCAATAGAATCAGCACACAGATCCTTAATCAGACGCCACGACGAAAAAGGAGGACCCAGAACGACAACGAGCTCAAAAGGAAGCACCAAAATAGCCCATTCATCTCCAAAGCAAATCGATTCAAGAATCGCAAGCGGAGACTCGATCAGAACATGAAAAAGCACCGGACGATCACCGAAACAACCAAGAAGAGGACCCAGAATTCTCGTGCATTCACTGTAATAGTACTCACGGTTTTTCAGCTACGACGGGGCGAGATCAGCTGGTTTCCGGGCAGAGCACGTTCATCTCCAGGCGAAAACCGCAATTCGAAATTTTATTTTTTTCCACTTTCCCAAAATGCCCAACTGAAAGGTCACCGAAATACCGAAACAAGAAGCACAATAAGCTCAAAGGGAGGAAAAGCCAACGCACCATCCCTCTCCAAGCAAATCAACGCAATAGAATCAGCAAACGGGTACTTAATCAGACGCCACGACGAACGACAACGAAAAACCCATCTCCAAAGCAAATCGATTCAAGAATCGCAAGCGGAGACTCGATCAGAACATGGAAAAGCACCGGACGATCACCGAAACAACCAAGAAAAGGAGGACCCAGAATTCCCGTGCATTCACTGTAATAGTACTCACGGTTTTCCAGCGACGGCGGGGCGAGATCAGCTGGTTTCCGGGCAGGGCACGTTCATCTCCCGGCGAGGGAGCGTGGGGAAGAAGAAGTAAATGAGGGGAAGCCGCGAAGACGATCTCCAAGGCCGGACGGACGCAAGAAAGAGAGAGAAAGGTAGAGAGAGAAAGAGAGAAGTGAATGCTGCGTTGCAGAGAGATGTTTTAGAGAGAGAGGGGCTATCTTGGTCTTCCTGCTCAGTTCAAAAGCATTTAATGGTGCGGAAGAGAGAGAGAGAGAGAGAGACAAGAGAGTATAATGACAATATTTAAAAAAGGTGGCGTTTGTAACGTCTCTTTTTTTTGGGTTCAGAGGGGGAGGAGGAGGGATGGAGAATTCAAATTCCGAACAGGGAGAGGAGTGGCATTTCCCGACATGCGGGGTCGGTCGTTGGTTTCGATAACGTCACCGTGGACGGTACGCTCCGGTCCGAAAAAGTCGCTCCGGGCCGTCGACGCGTGGGCTATCTCGGATCGACGGTAGGCCCGCCATTCTGGGGCCTAGTTCACGACGTCTGCCCGAAAGTTTGGATGTTTGGTGGAGATTGTCCGGATGCATACGGTGCATTTGGTGAAAGGTTATGGGGAAATGAATTTTTTATTGTTTTTTTTTTTGGAAGCGTATGTAGTGCTTGGTAAAGTTTGATTAAAGATTGCTTTGGAGATCAACTTTGGTTTGATGTTGTTTTCGGAAATAAAAATTACGATCATCGAGGACTTTAGTTATGTATTTTAAATAAATATAAGATAACCAAAAAGATCAAATTAATCACTTGAGGTCACGCGACCCCTGCGAGTTGACTCCCGATTGTGCGACCTCTAGCAAGTCGCATCTTAACGAGGACGACAAGTGTCGGGTAGGGCTCGCTTGACTCCGTCAATTAGGGCTCAAAATTAAGCATGAGTGTCATGTGACCATTCGCTGGTGTTAGAGGTGAGCACATCGGACCGCCCAAAACGGGAACTGACTGAACCGACCAATTTGGTTCAGTTCCTAGAGACATCAGTCCGGTTCCCGATTCTAGGGGGAACCGAACCAAACCAAATCAACTCTTTTTAAAAAATATTTAATTTCTTAAAATAGCAATAAATTCTAAAATAGTAACAACTCTAGTATTCTTTTTTAATTTTATAATTTTTTTGGCTAAGTAATTGATTCCATGGAACCAAATCGAACTAGTCGATCCGGTCCCTGGTCCCAAAAACTAGGATCCGGTCCGATTCTCAATTCTTATGTGAGACCGGACCAAACCTAAAACTAATCACCTCTAGCCAGCGTCACGCATGTCTCGGTGACCTTCGATTCTCTAGATCTTACGTTGACCCTACAAATCTTGCATAATTGCAGCGACCATCAACCCTTGGCAATTGTCCCTCGATGACTATTTGTGCAACTTTTGAGAGGTTGCCTATGACAAAGGTATAGTTCCCGTGGAGGGGGTGTTAAAATGTTCAAACTACTCAACTAATCATTTGGATTTTAAGTGAGAGTAGGATGAGAAATATATATCCTCCATTATTTAGTGAATTGCAATAATAAAGTTATACCAAAGGTGGAGTCTCAAGAACAAAAGGTCAAGACATGTATGCATCCCCAACTAAGAGGCACCATAGGCCATTCCTTATGGGACCGCCTCTTAGTTTCCTGATCTTTTACTCTTGAATCTGGATCTTAGAATCTCATATTTTATGATCCATAGGTTCCACAAAGTAGCAAGTGGAGAGCAAACTTAGAACCATACCATTTGACCGAGTTAACAACAAAGTTCTTAATCAGAAGAAGCCATTCTAGGGGAGGAAGAAAAAGGACTTAGAAAGCCATGAGATATCACAATACAAGTTTATTTAGGGAAGGCCAGTCTATCTCCTCAATACACAATACATTGCCTTATATAGGCATGAGGTACATCGATGATCGAACAACATGAGGCGTCTAGAGGACACGAGGACAAGTCCCTCTAATGATGCTATAAATGAAAATCACAGAGTACGAAAGATGCTTAAAGCATTACAAACAAAGCACACTCCACGCCAAGCCTGCTAAAGCACGTGGTAAAGCATACAAAGCACGCTCCATATCTAGTACAAGCCTGCTAAAGCACGTGGTACGGTACAAAACATACAAAGAACACTCCACACTTAGTACACTAGCAAAGCAAACTACTCTATCTTATTACTAAATCCCTCTTTAGTGTTGTCTGCCGAGCTATCCGAGCTGTCTCCATCTTTTGCTTTGCGAATGGCATGAATAAAGTTATCAATCTCCTATTGAGACAAAAGCTAATCAGTAATAGGGTCATGAGAGATTTTTGATGAAGAAAGACCATATGTTTCATATCATGTTCATTATTTGCTATGTTGCGCATCAATGTATATGAACTTAAAAATGCACAAAGGAGATGATAGGAATCTTTTTCAATTCACTGCTAGAGAAACCAAAAATGTATGGATAGAGATAACTTTAGCAAAGGAGCTCATTGCAGCAATCCAAAACCACGAATTCGATTATGACAAGAAATGTAAACGAGTTATAGCAACAATGATGGGCTTAATCTATAAGCAAATGACATATACGGTAAGAGAGAGAACCTATGATTATTCACCTTCTCAATTTCGGGAAATATAATGCTTCAACTCTCTTGCCTATATCATATTTATTTACATTTTTTTTTATTATACATATCTTTCTTTTTTATTCCTTTCCATCATTTTCGAAATTTTGTAATTTTTTTTTCCCTTCTTCCTCTAGTTGATCATCAAGCCTCGACGACTGATTAGAGGTGAGGACAGTGAGGTCAACCCATCGACCTTGGGCAAGGCTAGGTCGAGCTCGCCCAATGACAACAAGGTCGAACAAGGCTCAACCTTACCTATGGCTGGTAGAAGCGAGCTTGGCCAGAGGCTAGCAAGGTCAACATCGCCCAAATTGGGCAAGTGGAGCCATAGTATTGTAAAATTGCAATGACGATGTCTTTCCTTCGACCGTTCTTAACGTTTCACCCTATGACAAACAAAGTCAGATAAAGAGGGTGTTTTAAAGAGAGAGAGAGATTGAATGGGTAAGCAAGTGACCTCAAGGGGCGTGCTGGTCAACGTTTTATGATTAGGACAGACCCCATTTAATTTTGACCGGTGGAGATCGCGAGTTCCTTTCAAGTACACCCAACTTCTTCTACTTTGTGCAAATGTGGATGGTGATAAAGAAAAGCTCCAAAGTCGATGGAGACTATATTATAGTCAACATAAGCCTTTGCTGACGTCTCCTCTCGCTCTCTCCTGCTCAGTTTCTTTCCCTCCACGAGGCTTAAAAGATAATCTTTGTGCATACATGGTTATAACTTATAAGAAAGTCTACAAGGTAATCGAGTAGATAATATCGAAGTGTCGACACCCGACTGGTAGCCGGCAAGACAGATAAGCATTCTTTCGTCTTGACGATGTTTATTCACCTGTTTATCATTTTCTGGCTAAGGCTTATCCATTGACTTGATGAGAGAGGTGGGAAGGCAAAACCCAACCCCATCTCCAGGGAAAACGACATGGACTTGTACACTAGTTCACCTTCCTTGAAAGTCGGCCATCTCTAAGGCCCAGTTCTACCCTTTTGCAACGTCAGGCTTAGCGACCTGAAATTAGCTCCGACAATATTCCAAATCCAACAGTATCATCAGGAAAATGAATAGTTTTTTCTCAAGAAAAGTAGGAAGGAAGGTGGTCCGTTATTAAAGATTTACATGCAAAGCAGGCTTCAAAGTACTGACGTAGAGAAGTGACTAAAACCAGCTCGACCACGGCGCACTCATAATTTACTGGACTTGACAGGTCCCATTTCCTTTGCCTTGGCCCTCAGCACATGCTTCTGTATCTTTCCCGTAGCCGTTTTCGGCAACGGCCCGAAGACGACTGACTTTGGAACCCAATAAGCCGGCAGTTTCTCCCGGCTGAACTTCATTATATCCTCTGCCAGTCGCCGCTCATCGGATTTATCCACTCCCGGCTTCAGTGTCACAAAGGCACAAGGAGACTCCCCCCATCGGACATCAGGCCTGGCAACCACGGACACCTCTAAAATCGCTGGATGCATGTATAGAGCATTCTCGACCTCTACACTGCTTATGTTTTCGCCTCCGGAGATGATGATGTCCTTTGACCTGTCCTTGATTTCAATGTATCCGTCAGGATGTTTCACACCAAGATCTCCAGAATGGTACCATCCCCCTGCAAAGGACTCCTCGTTGGCTTTTGGGTTCTTCAAGTAGCCTTTCATCACAACGTTGCCCCGCATCACTATCTCTCCTACGGTTTTACCGTCAGCAGGAACGGGCTTCATGTCTTGAGTGCTCACAACTTCAAGACCTTCCAGAGCTGTGTAACGAACGCCCTGGCGTGAATTGAGGCGGGCTTGCTCATCTGGAGGCAGTGAATCCCACTCGGGCTTCCATGCACAGATGGTGGAAGGACCATACGTTTCAGAGAGCCCATATGTGTGCGCAACACGGAAGCCTTTTTGGGACATTCCAAAGAGAACAGAAGGGGGTGGGTGGCACCAGCAGTCATTACATGAACTGTGTGAGGGAGAGGGAGTATGGTGTCTTCAGGCGCGGCATTGACTATTGTGTTCAAAACCACCGGCGCAGCGCAGAAGTGAGTCACGCCATATTTGGCAATAGCCGAATAGACTGCCTTAGCTGTTACCTGAGGGCGAGAAAAGACACCACAAAAAAGATTTCTCTGTTAAGCAAGCTAGAAGTTTTGATGTCTAACAGAGTAGAGGCATTTACTCACACATCAGCACATTCAGTAACCAAGCTAAACTAGTTAGAACAGAGAGTCCTTGTAATAGACACAAATGAAACAATTCCTTCCATTATGGTTTATAAGATATTATTAGGCAGCAAAGAATTGTCCACCAAATCTGTAGAAAAACAGCATTTTCTGAACCTTAAAGATTACCTGTCTAAGGCATATGCTGGTTCCACAAAAGGCTGCCAGTCCCCAGGTGAAACACCAACCATTACAATGAAACATAGGCAAAGTCCACAAGTAAACGGCTCCTTCATTCATCCCCCAGACTAGAGGAGCACTTATAGACATGAGATATGCTCCTCGATGGTGTAATACAACTCCCTTCGGACTGGCAGTCGTACCCGAAGTATAACCGAGAGCGATACTCTGCCACTCATCTTCCGGTGGTTGCCAAGCAAACTCCGGATCTCCGGTTTCCAAAAACTTCTCATATTCAATTGCCCCTTTTCCTAAAGCATGCTTAAGTGTTCTTGGGTCACAGCTTTCATCCGCTATAACAATCAGAAGTGGAGGCTTATAATTTTTATCACTCTTTTCCGCTACTATTTTCAGAGCTTCCTCAGCCAATGGGAAGAACTCTTGGTCCACCATTACGACTTCAGAAGATGAATGGCCAAGGAGAAAAGCAACCGCTGCTGCATTCAGGCGTATATTGACAGGATTTACAACAGCTCCAGCCATCGGAACCCCAAAATGAGCTTCAAATAAGGCAGGGACATTCGGCGCAATCACTGCAACCTGCACAGCGACATCGAGCAGCAAGGATTGAAGAAGACAAAAGAATCACGTTGCACGCCCGGAATTATGATGGAAAGTACAACACGCAAAGCGGATTTCGAACAAATTTCAAACCATCAATTAGTGAGAAACAAGACTCAATCGCATCCGGACAATGACCCGCATCGCCACAATGAAATGAAAACTTTAACATTCGGCAAAATTGTGCCGTGAAAACTTCACATATTCAAGTTGGCAATCTGAACCATCTAACCTAATAAAAATCCCTACTTTTCTTCGTAAGCAAGACCCGATACTTCAATTCTACGTATCGAGCTCAGTTCAGCTCCGATTTCACGGTTCAAAATCTCCACACCACGGATATAAAATCATCAGTTTCCCGGTTCCCAGGACCCAGCTGCCATCTGAGCTCAAACAGCGACTTAGCATTTATTTAAACCCTCGGATTCCTTTTCAAAAAGAGAAAACCAGGCCCTACGGATCACATCACCATTACGAAAGAAATTCGCATCCGATTCTCCACCGACACACGCATCAGACCAGGGGAATCGAAGACTCGGATCGCACGAACACCGCCGATACAGGACATATAACTCGATCCCTCGTCGGATCCGAAAACGAAATAAACAAAACACAAGCGTCCTCGTACCTTTACCCTAAAGGAAAAGGACAAGCATCTCGTTCTCCAATCTCATAACTGCTTACCAACCTCTAGGAGCTCGCAACACTCGACTGCCTACATACCCAGAAGCCGAACTACTCGCTTTCGTCGTCGTCATCATCATCGCAAGAATCATGGAAATGGAAAAGAAAAAAAAAAAAAAACAGAGCACGAGATAACCGTACAGAACAAGTATCTCGCTTTCCGATCTCATAACTGCTCACCACCCTCTAGGTGCTCGCAATACTCTGCTGTCTACATACCCAGAAGCCAAACTACTCACTTTCGTCATCGTCATCATCGCCAGAAACGTGGAAATGAAAAACAGAGAGAAAAACAGAGCACGCGAGTACAGCGGAGAACGAGACAAACGCACCGTGTTGCCGAGGCCGATGGATCGCCTGGACAGGGCGGAGGCCAGCCGGCGGCACCGCTGGTAGGTCTGGCGCCAGGTGAAGATGACGGAGCCGTGGACGAGCGACCGCCGGCCCGGGTGGACCGTCGCCGCCCGGTCGAGGAACCACAGCGGCGTCAGGGCCATG
Organism: Eucalyptus marginata; assembly: GCA_014182565.1. Classification (NCBI taxonomy): domain Eukaryota; kingdom Viridiplantae; phylum Streptophyta; class Magnoliopsida; order Myrtales; family Myrtaceae; genus Eucalyptus; species Eucalyptus marginata. The sequence goes on from CM024585.1 coordinate 6,400,357, forward strand.
TAGTTGGCCGCGTTCTTCGGCAGATCGTCGATGTCCCTCGCCATCTCTCTCTCTCTCTCTCTCGGTGCAAGGTGTTGAGTGGAGAGACTAATGCACGAACGCTATGGAGGTTGATGATGCGCTCACGCTCCTTATTTATAGGCAGAACTTTCCGGGAGATGGAGAGAAAGGAACAGGACAGTGATTTTTTTTATGTAAGAAAAGGCAAAATTCCGCAATGATTTCACATGAATGAATTAAAAATAGAATAGAATAAAACAAAACAGCTCACGACGATATTAAAAAAATAAAAAAAAAAACGGATAATGACTCTTAGAAATAGTCAGCTGCTCACAAATTGCGTCAGTGCTATCTGTACATGTCAAAGGCTTGAAATTATCCGACCCGCAAGGTTTGGAGGCACCTTTGTTGCCTTTTGGATAGGTAAATATTTTGTGTTGTGTTCCTGAAATGGTAAAGAGTTTTCTTTTTTTTTTCAGGAAAATGAGCTGCATAATTGATAAGATGATGTTGCGTAGATCCGGATAATGAGATGGATAAAGATGGATAAACCCACTCCCGAAAAATGAAATCGTTCACCCCACTAATAGTAAAAAGATAAAGGTGGGGATTTGAACCCCCAACCTCCCCCTTCCAAGATAGAAGAGTAGCGAACCCCCAGTGGTTAAATGGTAAAGAGTTAAAAAGGGAAAATGAGATGGATAAAGATGGATATGATAACGTGGCATAAATTCGGATAATTTTTATCCACCCCTTTAATAGTAAAAAGACAGATCAAGTGTCAATCTTTTAATTGCAATTTAAACTGATGGCCCGCTCCTCTCTTTTTCTATATTTATCCTCTTTTTTTTCTATTCAGGACATTTCACATATTTTGTTTTTAGTATATTAAAGAAAAAGTGTATTCTTAGATATTCTTTTAACGTTTTACATGCTTCGTGTAATATTATATTTTCAATAGTAAGGAAAAATAAAACATTCTTTCATATAGTAAAACATTGAAAAGTTCTTTGTTCATCATTGATCTTATAACAACTTATCTATTTTTTGTCCATCTTATCTCAAAAACTCACTTTTTTGCAAACTTTTTATTTTTTTAATATCATTTGTCTAAATAGATGTCAAGTCAATTTATTAACTATATTGACAAATTTGTATTTTTTCTTTAGTATATTGGCGAGATACTATTACATGAAACATGTAATATATAAGAGGATTATCTAAGAATACACTAGAAACATTATGTATGATGAGGCATCTTGACATTTTTCATAAATAGTTCATGGATGATATTATTTTTTTTGTCAATTCAAATAATGATATTTCTATTTCACTAGCATTTCCCAAAAAAAAAAATCTTATTTTATGTAATGTTTAGATCTAATTAAATTTGATCTTCTAAAGTGTCACGTTGGAGAATGTCATGTGATTTTTTTTATGGAAAATCTTCAAAAGGGTTTTTCTCTTCATGCGACATCCTGTTTATTTTAAATAAAATCAATAAGAAGTAGTTTGATGATTATATACATAATAAAAGTGAAAATATATTTAAAAAAAAAAAAGTCAATGTGTTAGAAAGTTATCTATTTCAAATTTGTTCTACATTCTACTTGACAAATAATCCATAAATTTGCTCAACCACGTAAAAAAGAGCTAGGTTTCTTGGAAATTTCTCTTTTCAACAATATGAACTTTTATGAAGTAATGTAATATATATGCGAAATTCTTAATTACGGTACTTAGATGTATAGAAAAACTAAAAAAATAAATAAAGTAAATAAATTTGGATCCACCACTTTAAATTACAATCGAATGATCAAGACATATGTGAAAGGTGTATAAGGGTGGAAGTAGCGAAACTCATTTTTTCTATGTAGATAGCAAATGGAAAAAGGAAAGAGAGTACAAATAAGAGTTGGACAAGGACATGTTGAATGAACATACAATTTAGGCAGGGGTAATTTAAGAATTTGAATCCTTTTACAGAAATGACCTTAAAAATGTAGATCACATACAATATGTCTTGTCGTTTATGTAGAGATTAATCTTTTGAATTGACATGCAGATTGTTGATTCATCATGTCTAAAAACATATATGGATGGTGCATCTAACCGGAAAAGAGTCCAAATGGTGTTAGGTAAATTTGAAATTCACCATGACAGCACATGGGAATCAAAAGGGGCAAATTTATATCAATCATGCACCGACGAGAAATGGACGTGCTATGGATTAGGGGCACTTAAAAGGAGTCCAATCATTGACGCCATCAAGTGCAAATAGTTTCTTGTCAACATCACTCGTTTGAATTGAATAATAGCTCACATGTTATTTGACTCGCTTAAAATGGAAATACAAGATCATTTTGCTATACAACAGTGCTATTGCTTTATATAATTGGGTTAATATCTTAAAAAATCACAAATCGAAGCGAGGCGGAAGAGACGATGGCGACCAAATGTGACAAATTTACCTAAAATTATTTTTGACCACCAAAACCAAAGGGCTTTGGGAAACGAACCCTTTGGGATACCTTTGACAAATTTGACCCATCAAGTGCAAATAGTTTCTTGTCAATATAACTTTTGATGACAAATTTGACTCGCTTTATTAGTTTTTGTTAAATTTTACTATCAAAAAATTATTAAGTTAAATGACAAAATATTTTTTGACCACCAAAACCCCAAACTCGTTATTTTTGCTATACCGATTTGGGATTTTACACTTTCCGTTTGTCATAGTTTACAATTTTTGTGATTTTTTTGTAGTATTAATCCAATTTAATTTTTTTGTGGTATATATTTGTCACAAATTTACTAGTATGGAGTTTTTTGCGGTCTAATAAATTAATTTGGGGTAAATTTATGATCGGTTTATGGTTTTTTATGATTAGTCGGGATAAATTTGTCACGAATATACCAGTTTAGGATTTTTCATGATCAAAAAAATAATTTGGGGTATATTTGTCATAGATTTACTAATTTAGGGTTTTTTAGAATATTAACCTTAATAAAATCTTCGGTCCAACGCTTCATTACCACGCCTTATAAATCATAGGACAGACAATAGCTTATGAAATCTTGTGGGTCTTTCATGGACCTCCGTCAATCGTTTGATGACTTCAAGCCGATAGATGAACACACAATTTAACATTTAAATGTCTGGAACCAATAAAACAAAAAAGCTTTTTACAATAATAATTTAGTTTTCTCAATAGGTCTTGTATATACCACATTGATCTTTCAATGCAATCGCCATAAAAAGTTTCTTGAGATGCCGATGAATCTAATATATTTTCTTCACCATATATACATACATATATATATATTATATATATATTATTAAGTTTTGTAATCAACATTTGTAGGTACATGCGTCTTTTGCCCACAATGCTTGTGTTTAAATTATTTGTTACAAATCCTTTGGGTTTACTCCGAAAAATCAGAAATTTAATATTTTAAACTTCAGATAGAGTCGGAATACAAATTGATTTTCTCATCCTAAGGGGAAAATTATAGATTGGGAATCCAAAATCAATTCGTCTTCCACGAGGTTCTGGAGAGATCCAGGTTTTACAAAAAAGGGCAGATCCCAAGCTTTTATTTATCTGTGATTTTGTCGAGCAAAAATTCATTTTAAATAGATTTTTTTTTTTTTTATTTTATTTTGTTCTCTAGTTGACACAAAATTGACAAAACCCTAAACCCGGCCGCCCATCCTTCAAGCTTCACAGCCCCACCGCCGTCTGCCGCTACCGTCTCGACGGCTCATCCTCCCGTCGCCGCCGGCCGGCCGTCGCCCGTCCATCCGTCGAGCACTCGCGGCAGCTACGGCCGGCGAGCCGCTTCGGCTCAGCGCCATCTCGAGTCTTGATTCCGCCCGACCCGACGCGCCGGTCCCGCAGCTCATCCTCCCATCGCCGCCGTCTCGCTCGCTTCCCCGGCTAGGTTGTCACCTCTCTCTCTATCTCTCTCTCCCTCTCTCTCTCCCTCACACACTCGCGGAGACACCTGAGCAGCTTGGTTCAAGCTCACTATGGCTGTGGATTGAACGAGGGCTTAATTTGGGTGTTGGTTGCAGGATCGATAGTGAGTTCGAGAGATGGTGCGGCCTTTCGGAGTCAAACGGGGGAACAAAAAGCGGAAGGAGAAGTACGATGAGCATATTGAGGAAGGGGAACAGGAGCAAGAACCACAGCCGAAGCAACTAAAAACGGATGATGTATCGAGAGAGGAAGAGATGGGAAATCAGGAGAAGCAATCGGAAGAAGCAGAGGATGATGCGGTTCATCAACTCGAAGGCATACCGCTTGGACCGGTCCAGAGTCAGGGCTCTAAGAGTGTCGGGGTTACCTTTGTTCTCGAGAGGGCTTCATTAGAAGTCGCTAAAGTTGGAAAGGTCTTTCCCTGCTCTAATCTTAGTGCATTGGTTTTGAACTTAGGCTGCCAATCATCTGTGTTTCTTATTTCCCCCTTCTCCATTAGTTTTATCCAATGTAAAAATTTTCTTTAAAAGAAGCAATTTCCATTGCAATGGTATGAGAGATCTGTGAATTTCTGATACTTAATCGATTTTTGATATGGTTATACATATAGAATAAAAGTGTATGTTTGTATCCTTGTCTTTCTTGGTTGTCTTCTGGCTTCTCATTAAACTAAGCGACTTAGTTACATCTGCAGACCTATCAGATCTTGAATTCAGATGATCATACCAACTTTTTGAAGAGGAATGGTAGAAATCCAGCTGATTATAGACCCGACATCGTTCACCAGGTTTGTGAACTTCGCCGCTGTGGATTTTGTGCTTTTCTTACAGACAAAGTTTTACTGAAGGACTGTATTTTTGCATTCTTGGGTTTCATAGTCCTAAATTCGAGTGCTCCCTATTACTAGTTTATCTGATAGCTCATGATAGCTTAACTAGTCATATGATCTTTACTTTTATGACCTACCATGGAAACTGTTGGTCATCTTCTAGAAGGAATTCTCAGCTGGTGACATAGAGATAGGTTTTGATGCCGATTTATGGGCAAATAGCATCTCAATCAGCAGATACATTTAGTAAACAACCAAATTAACATTTGACTGTTTTTTTTTTTTTTATGTGTCAATAGTTGGCTTTCTGTTGTGTCTGCTTATTGCACCAATTCACTTAACTCTTGACTTTGCTTTCAGGCTCTTTTATCGATCCTAGACAGCCCACTTAATAAGGCAGGAAAGGTTCATGCTGTCTATGTGAGGACTGAAAAGGGTGTGCTCTTTGAAGTCAAGCCTCATGTCCGTATCCCCAGGACATACAAGCGCTTCGCAGGCATAATGTGTACGTACATATTGTTTTTACCTAATAGCATGTTGAATGTTATCAGCCAATTCTTTTCAAGGCATTTTTTAATATTTTTTTGTCTTTACAGTGCAATTACTGCAAAAATTGAGTATAACAGCTGCTGGCAGGCGTGAGAAACTTTTACGGGTGATCAAAAACCCTGTGACACAATATCTTCCTGTCAATGCCAGAAGAATTGGTAAGAACTGGGTATCCCCCCTCCCAAAAAAAAAAAAAAAAAAGCGAGTCAAATGTTGAGTGAATTAAACAAATCTGTTGCTTTCTTTTTGTATCTCAGGATTTTCTCACAGCTCAGAAAAGCTGGTTGAAATGCAGGACTATGTGGCTGCTATCGGTGATGATACCCCTATAGTGTTTGTGGTGAGTTTGTATTAGTTTGTGTAACAATATATTATATCTTTCAGCAGAATGCCTTACAGTATTCACATTCAGGTTGGTGCAATGGCCCACGGGAAAATTGAAACGGAGTATACAGATGATTTTATTTCAAGTGAGTAGATCATATTTTTTATCCGTCTGTCAAATTTAGCGAGAAATTCTAATCGTTTCCTAGTATCATATCGTGTTGGGTTAGCAGTATGGTACAAGATTGCTTCACTGTGGTGATTTTTGTCAAAGATTAAACCCCTGTTGATTGTTACTGCCAATTGCTGGTGCATTGACAATTTACTTCCCCTTAAAATGGTCACTGCCCTTGCTAAAAGTGAAAGTTAGATTACCAGTTACTGGGGATATTACAAAATAATTTTTCATCCTTCAGTTTTAAAACCTATAGTTTGCATCCTTTAGTTTCTCTTTCCTGGAATCCCATATTTCCCAAAAAAAGAAAATTACATGTTGCATCTTTTACTGTATAGAATTTTGTAAACGGTGTGGATCATAGGCTTTATGGATATTTTAGAAGTAGAGGATGCAGAATGTAGAATAAGGGGGAGTCAGGGATGCTTTTGTTTTGTTCTGTTTTTTTTCTTATTGTAAAATATGCAGAGAAATTGTATTGCTTGATTGACAGTGTGATGACGCTGTCTTTCTTCAGCAACGTATCTTTGCTGCAATTGATGTTATCTATACGAGTCTTGCCATCTTTTGCTTATTGCATATCTTACTTTGCCTCGTGCTTTGTAACAGTTTCCAACTATCCATTGAGTGCTGCATGTTGTATCAACATAATTTGCGATGCTGTGCGGAAGCATTTGAAATTTATTTAACCCACTTGGACAATAGCTCTCACGGGACAGGTGAACCAATCTCTCCATTTATTCTTGGTCTTATCTGTAGTCCAAGCTAAATGTTTGTGATTATATGCACGAGACTTCGCCATCCAGCTTGTTATACTCTGCTCGCTTTGCGAAGTCCCTTAAGTGCTGATAAGGTATTCCTGTGTCAGGTGCTATGGGTAATTATGCAAGACTGAGATCTAATATTGGTGGAGAATTTACAAAGATCCAAGGGGTGAAAAACAGAGTTGAAGGTGTTGCAGAGGGAAAGAACTTTGTCAAGAGAGGAATTAATTTGATGTGGTCATGTGAGATCCACCTGGTTTGAAGGTGTAGGCATACATATAGCGCACATGCGCCTGGTGCGTCCGGTCAATCTAAATCTGTGTCCACCCACTTCGATTTTTTTTGGTAGTGCTGTTAGTTAATGGCTCATCATCAGATCATAGAACTTCTCTATAAGTTTAGCCCTTGTATAATTTCAATGACCAAAGAGTTCACAAAAGGAAAAAAAGCTTGTCATTGTACTGTGACTATCATATCAGCTTCTTTGGTATCAATTAATTGATTGATGATGATCCTGAGGGATCACCTGGTTCGTGTACAGGGCAAAGCTCGGCCGTGCGAGTCGCCCTGGACGAGGAGTACGAGAGAAAAGCTGCCTTATATTCTATTCAGAGTAATGATTGAGATACAGAATATAACTTGTTTCTGCTGCAAAATCGAACCTTAAAACCTTAATCAAAATTTTCCAGCCAAACGAACCCCCTTGACATGAATAAACCGTTTTTGTCCCGAATCGGATTCATCAATGTCCGATTCTTCTTTGTTGTTGCTTGAAAATGTACAAGAGAGGAGAGAAAGAAATTGCAAAGGGAACCGCCATAAGAAAATGATGAAGAGGTGCTCATTTGCGACCGGGCATTCATGCATTCGGAACCAGCATTAGCTGTAGAATCGATCAATTCTTGCTAGTAACCATGCGTGATTTCGGAGTACTTGTTCTTGATCCATCGGAGGCCGCTCCTTATCGAAGCCTTGATCTTCCCCTCTGCGCCATACGCCTTGTACCTAACCACTCTTTTCCGTCTCTTAGATTCGGCGTCGCTGAGACCCCACGACCACGATGAAGACGAAGCTTTATCCCTCGCATTGCTGCCCTGGTTCCACGGCGAACTCGATGGGGCGACCCCGCCCGGTCGAGGCAGATCTGTCCCCGCAGGCCGCTGCGTCTGGGTGGTGTGCATCCGGGTGGTGACGTCTCCGCTACCATCGCCATGGCTCTCGAGCTTCTGGTCTGTCTCGACGGCTCGAAACCTCGATGCGAAGTCATCCATGATCTTGGAAGAGAGGAAGGAGATGCCTTCAAGGGGAAGTTGGGGAGAGAATATAAATGGGCATGGAGAGGAAGGCGTTCTAGCCTAGAGGAGACGTGTTGAACATGTATATCATGCCTTGCTCCTTTCGGACCAAAGGGCGATAATTCAATAGAAAATTGTCTGACCTCAACTTGAGGAGGAGGACGTGAAGACCATAAACAACAGCTAAAGATTGCGCAGAGTTGAACTGGGCATATCGCGAGAGCTGTCCAATCTCGAAAATCTTGTGCAAAAACGTGCTTTTGGGCCCCCTCGCGAGGCTGGTCGATTCCCGTTTATTCCATTTCGCACGCTGAAACATACGGTCGTCGCAGGTTCAGACATGAGAAAAGCAGGTACCGTCAGGGAGAAAAAGAGGAGAAAAATGTGCAGAGCCACGAGTTCCTCCTGCATTCTAGATGCTGTCCCTTACCCATTTTCGTGCCCGTGTCGTATGATTGGACGGTCGACAACGTATCGACATATCAAGGACTCCCAAGAGAATCTTGGCTTGGAATGTGAAATCAAAATGGAGGGCGGGTCTCGAAAGCACTCTCGACGCCAAGGGTGACGCCGACGGCATATCTCCGATTGGAGTGGTTTGACTGTCTTTGATGACTTCCCTCAGTAGGGCCAAGCTGCTAAAGGCGCTAATCATGTCATGATCTGTAATCATCCATTCAAAAGACAGCAGATTGGCAACCGATCTGTGTGCTTTCATATGAAACATTTTAAGAGAACCCCGGCTTGGAATGTGAATTCAAAATGGAGGGCGGGGTCCACAAATTTTCGATTCTGAACGGATTGACCCCTTTGATGACTTTCCTCAGTAGTAGGGGTGTGCAACGTTTCATATAATTGAGGAACGGTTTTAAGACAACATGATTACGGTTTCGGGACCGGTTTTGTAAGTAGAGGTCCAAAATATTTTTTTTTTTATGATTTCTATTTTTACTAATCACACGTGATATTTTTCACGCGATAAACACGTTATCATTCATCTTCCTCACTTGCTTCCCTCCCTCACCTGGCTCCCTCTCGCACCATCTGATGGACGGACGAACACCAAATTCTTGTGTATCACATGGATTGGCTCGCCTATTTCAAGAATAAAGAGTTATCCCGACTTAGAATGTGAATTCAAAATGGAGGGCGGATGTTAATTCTTTGTCTTTAATTTTTCGTTTATTCCAAATGTTCATGTATTAATTTATTACCAAGCTTAATGTTTCAAAGTTATTTTCACTCAAATACCGACGATATGCCTTTGCATTTTCGATTCTGAACGGATTGACCCCTTTGATGACTTTCCTCAGTAGGACCAAGCAACTAAAGGCGCCAATCATGTCATGATCTACAATCATCCATTCAAAAGACAGCAGATTTGCAACCGATCTGCGTCTTTTCACATGGATTTTTCTAAGATCAATCCCCAAAATGCACTTTGAGCTTTAAGGAAAAGAACCAAAGCGAGGGCGAAAAGCAAAGAGAATTCGACACGTGTCGGCCGGGGAGCGGCGGTAAACTTTGTGCCTTTAACTTAAAAAATCAGGATTACTTGGATCGGTTCGTAAAGCAAGAATGTGGAACCGTGAACAGAAGTTGTCCGCTTGCCTTTGAGGGAATACTTAACACTAAAGCTCCGACTCCAGGAATCTCTGACCTTTAAGCAACCTTTGCCCCAAGCAATTCCCCCTTCTCTTCTCGTTCCCACCTCTCTTTCCATTTATACAAGCTCCGGAAGGATGACCTCGCTCTTCTCCTCGATCAGCGTCGTGCGCATTTCGCGTGGCTTCGTGACCCGAGAATGCCTCGAGGAAAGGCGGTCACGCATGCCGACCTCGCGCCGAGGCGAGGGAGGACCCACCTGGGTAGCAAGACGGGCGCCGCCCTCGTGGTCCTGACGATCCTGTGCGGCCTGTTCAGCTTCATTCTCTGCCTAGTCGCCGAAGCTACACGTTCGCAGGTAGTTCTCCTGGAAATTCTGTTCGTTCATGTTGAATGGTAAATAGCACTAGAAAGGGCAAAGCCATTCGGTTGTTCTTATATTCTTTTCCTAACTTTAGTATCTCTTTCGAATTCGACGCAATGAACAATGTTAGTTCGTATGACTATTTCAGTTTGAGCCGGACAAGTGATGTCGGCTATTGTGTTGCAGGTGACTTGGCAATCCAATCCTAATAGCAGTGAAGATGGAGGGGCCGGCAGCTACGAATGTGTGTACAGTGGGAGCGGGAAGATGCCGCTGTTGGCGGCGGGGAGCGCGTTCCTGATATTGGCGATGGCCATCGTGGTCGAGCACACCTACCTGTTGGTCGCCGTCAGCAAACTGCCGCCTTCTTCGCCGGCTTTTGCTGCCAGGACCCTCACATGGCATGCGGCGTTCTTCTTTGTCTCCACCTGGTAAGCAAACACTCTTACCTGCTGTCATCTCTCCGGTCTCTCTCTCTCTCTCTCTCTCCCTTTCGATTTTGCGTTTCTATCGGAGATCCATCGGCGCTTCGCGTCTTGATCGTGAGGTCACCCGTGCCGTGATCATATGGCCTCTCCGACCGAGCAATTGTAGGGCCAGGAGTCCTGCATATGCGCCGGGATGCCATTTTGCTTGCTCGGTATGCCATCCGCAATGCGAGCCGTCGCAATCCATCTCCTATAAATTTACTACTTGTCTTTCAAGTAACATCTAGCCATATCAACTATTGAGCATTTCATGTGTTAAATTCTAATCTTACAGAAAACTTATCGAAACATAAGGAAAACATGAACCGTGTGAACTTTCCTGGATTGAATTTCGACTATTTATAGGGAATAGAACTAAACCAAAGAGATCGCGATTAAATCAAATTGACTATTGCGAAAGAATTATCGAGACATGAACTATGTCGTTCCGAATCTGGAATGAAACCACCATGCCTGTTACTGATGTAACACAAAGCTAGGATGATCATGAAAGTATGTTCTTCTTTCTTTGGGCCTTTGCAGGATTTCTTTTGCAGTTGGGGAGATTCTACTGCTGATTGGGCTGAGCGTCGAGTCGGGCCACCTCAGGAACTGGGCTAAGCCGAGGCCCAGCTGCCTCGTCATCCGAGAGGGCCTCTTCTGCTCCGCCGGCGTCTTCGCCTTGGCCACGGTCTTCCTGGCCGCGGGCCTATACCTGACCGCCCTACGCGCCGAGAAGGCCTTCCGAGAGCAAGAGATCGCGAGGCAGGAGATGCTCGAGGCCTCGGTGCTGTACGCATCCCCGCCTCGGTCGCCGCCGCCCCGCATCACGGCCGTCGATCGCGAGGCCCCCGCGACCGGGGGTGCTCACGAGGCCAGCAAGATCCCACTCTTGGGTTCCATTCAGTCTTCAGCAAGTTCTCTGATGTGGTGTGAGCCAAAGTGGCAAATCCCTTTGGGCTTGGGAGTCAGTTTTTATTGGGCTAAGTTCTAGGAAAGATACAAGTCAGGAATTTTCCTTTCTCTGTGAGTGAAAATGTGAGAGGCTTCATTAAAGTCTGTGAATATTCAATTTTTTTTTTTTTACTTGTCCAATAATTTATGCAAATAACATTCATCTTTTTCAAGTTTAATAAGCAGTCCGAAGGATACAGATAATAAAAATTGAAAATATCCTAAATATGTCCATTCACTATAAATCGATTTTTCAAGGCACTGATGGTGCATAACACGAGAATGATCCGTATAATTTTTTTAATTGGTTAACAAAATCCAAGTGAATAATTTAAGTTCTGAAGGATGACAGGGGGAAAAAGGACCAAGGAACCAGCTGGTGTCTCTTCAATCGAAGCATTGATTCCAGCAACCAAAAAAAAAAAAAGCTATAATACTAATATGGCTCCTTCATCTGTCTTTGTGCCTCGGGTCGGGCTCGGATTTCGAAATGGGCCGTCGGGTTCGGATGCGGGTAGTGAGCGGCGGATGGATGAACGGACGGATGGATGGATGGATGGATGGATGGGAAGTTGACGATGCTGCGGAGAAAGGCGCAGCAGAGAGAACGTTGCTGTCATCGGATTGTGGGCAGAGCAGAGCAGAGCAGCCTTTCTTCCTCCGCTCCATCTTGTTCAGCCCCCCACTGTTTTGCTTGATCTTTCCGCTTCAAAACGAGCAGAAGAAGGGCCAGAGTCCAGACCATTTCCTCCTCGTTTGCTTCCTAATACCTCCCTTTGTGGTCCCTTTTGGGATCCTGGGTGCTTGAGGTCCCCCAATTCCATGTTCGCTCAACCCCGATTCGGGCTCGCCTTCCTTGCTCGATGCCCGCATTCGAATCACCGCAACATTCCATTTGATTACACCTTTGAGAATCCCGTTAGTTGGTTCGAATTTCCAGCTCGAAAAACTAGAGGTCTTTTTGTCCATCTCTAAGACGAGGCTGTTCGCACAGACGAAAGGCGTTTTGTGAGTCTCGTCGACTATTTCATGGCCTTTGGACAGTCGGGTCATTGTATCCACCCCTGAGTTATTGAAAAGGGAAGAATACTGCGTTTGGTTCAAAGATTTGCGAGGGTTTGAATCTTTGAAAGTCCCCAAAGCTTACTTGAAAAACGCAATTGTGTTTGATAAAATTTTCTTACAAATGGACTTTGAGTTAAATGTGCGTTTGATAAAAAAAACTTTCGCAATGAGCTTTGATGGGTATAATATATGTATATATGTGTGTTATATATTTTTTTTTTTAAATTGAACTAAACCCTTGGCTGTACCGGAGAAGGGCTGCCTCCTTTTTCAATTAAAAAATAATAATTAAGGGAAAAATCGAAAATATGAAAAATTAGTGAGGATAGTTTTGGAAGGGAAAAAATAATTTCAACATTCTAAAGGTAAGTTGAAAGCTGAAAGCAAGCTTCAAAGTTAAACCAAACAAACCTAAGTCCTTTGTTAAAATCTTTGGGTCGGGGCTATTCATACAAACCTTTGGACAATCGGGTCATTGCATCTATGCCCCTAAGTTTTCAAAAGATAAAAGTTAGAGGTCTTTCGTTTAAATGTCTAGATCGGGCCTGTTCATATAAACCAAAGGCATTTCATGAGACTCACCAATTATTTCATAGCCTTTAGATAGCCGGGTCATTGCATCCATGTCCCTAAGTTAATGAAAAGGGAAATTCCCATACGATAAGTGAATTAATGAATGGTTATGATAGTGGCACTCGGTGAAAGTGGATTCATGTACCAATTAAGTTTTGAAAATCTTTTTTCCTATTCAAGGAGAGGGGACATCGGAGTCTTATAGATTTTATGCATTGCTCTTCAATCAAACAATAGAAAGTACTAACAACGATCTTGTCAAATGCCAGAAAAAATGAAAAAAGAAAACTCAATTATTTTTCGTGCAAAACAAAAAGAAGAGAACAACATTTTGTAAATCTATCTATGTCGTTTATTGAAGTCACCTCAATATATAGTGTTCTCCGAGGTCATAATTCGTCGTGAAAGTACTAGATCGTGTTATAGATAAGACGTATAACACTAATGATGAGAAAGAGTTAGACAACCTTAGCGACGAATTATGCCATAAGAAGATCCTTTTTTCATGCAACTACATTAAGGAATAAGTAGTTTTAGACTTGGAACCTATGACTTAACTGTTAGAATAAATTCTTAATTTTTTTGAAACCCGAAACCTATAATGTATTTTCTGAAATTTGGAACTTACTCTATCACGTATTCTAAAATTTACTAGGATTGGCCAATTTCTTTTTTTTTTTGTTTCATTTTTATTTAAGCCTAATTTGTCATTTGTTGTTTTTTTATTTTGACATGGAAAAAAAGGACACAAGTTACTTAATTTTCTAGACTTTTTAAGTGTGTCACAACCAAACGAGGTCTCAATGGCTATTTCTAGTTGTTGATGGTCCATAACTTTGTTTTGGCTTCAGCATATCAATTCAAGTTTAAGTAGCAAAATAATACTTGCAAAGAGGGGAGAGTGGTCTCAAGTTTTACCCATGTTCTACTTAAAATCTAAAATCTAACCTTCATAACAAGTTTCTTATTTTTTGGAATCTATAATCTACAATCTACCCTGTATATCTGAAAGCTAGAATCAGACCCGTGGTAATTGTTGATAGTTTGTTTGTAAAAAAAACAAAGAGGTACTTTGTCCCACATCGAAAAGATGTAAGTATACATGTGGATGAGATTTGGCATTAACTAATAATTGTTATTTTTATTTATTGAAAATTTGGATTTATTTTTATCAAAATTAACCATTGTGTCATTTTGAAACAATGCTACTATTCATAATGAGTAACTGTTATTTTTTATTTTTATTTATTTATTTCGGAATTTTATTATTTCTTTCAATAGTTATCTTAGAGTTATCTTAGAGTAACTTCTCAATTTTTGGAAAGTTGTGTTTGTTCAGATATAACTTATTATTTTTCTATAATTACTGAACGTGTAACTTTCTTCCATTTTCGTTTTCTTTTGAAAGAATATATAGTCATTGCTTCTAATTGTTTTCCATGAGAGACTCTGGAAAACTACTATAATTGCTGTCTAGTATTCTCATTGTAAAATTTTATTGTATCATGGAGGAAATTTGTGGATGATCATTAATAACGTTGTGGAGGCAAATAAATCTTTAAAGAACCCACCTTGCGGTGGATAGAAATTTGCGCCTGGATAATCATTAGTGGAGGGTTTGAAACTCCGCGCTCATTGCGCGATAAATGGAGTCTTTGGGAGGTGGGCCGCAAGTCTTCTCTAAGTTTACGATATAATGGTTCAAATCAAAAAAAAAGAATCTTTAAAGAAAGTGATGAGTCTTAAAGTTTTACTTGATTACTCTAAAAATTCGACTACACTCGAAGCCATATTTTCCCAATAGACACATGTTCGATTCTATGATTTCAAGTTCTATCTTGATACCACGTTCATCCCTAATTGCATAGGTTTTTTCTATTCTTTTTTTTGGATAAGTAAATGTCGAGTGGACAACTAGCACTAGCAATTCCTTCGAGTATCGTAATGAGTTCCCAACCCGTTACATAATATTTGATTTAAGCTGTAACTATTTAATATCGTTCACAATTCGATGGTTCGCGTTTGGTAAAGCTCGTCACTGTTTCTACAGGAGGCAAGAAGTAATTCAAATAGCGCGACACGAGTCGTTATGAGAAGCTCATTTACAATGCAAAGCAAACTCATGATCTCATAAAAGACAAACCCGTACCTATTTTTTTCTTTGGACCCATCCCTTTTCAAAGCAAGAAGAAGAAAGAAGGAGAAAGATCGATCGATTCATCAAAGATGCCAAAATCGAAAGGAAGGCGGCGGTGGTGGTTTGGCGCGCGCCTTCCCTTTCCATTTTTCCTTTCCGCCCATTTGTTTTCCCACCCCCTCTTTCCCTCCCTCCCGTGGGACTTTGGCGGGTGGCAATCTCGGTGAAACGGTTCGAAAACCAGGGGCGTTTCCGTCATTTCATGGGTGTGAAAGCTAGGGTTTTTCGATTTTTAAGGATAAAATTTGCATCCGCCTGCGGCTCGTGTCGGTTTTGTTTCAATTTTTGCCTCTCTCGCTCGATTCTCACTCTCTCTCTCTCTAGCTCGCTCGCTCGCTGCGCGCTTGTCTGCTCCATTTCCAGCTCCCCTCAGGATCATCACTGCCCTCTCCCTCATTCTGGGTTCGATTCGGTTCTAGCTCCTTCTTGTCTTCTTGGGTTCAGTAGATCTCGCTGCAAGATCGGTTCTTGGTCCCCGATCCCGACGCCGGACGCTCGGGGGTCGTCCTGTTTGCCCGTTCGCTAGGGTTCTCGGTGCTTCGCCGGCCTCGGGGAGCTGCTAGATCTTGCTGGGTATCGACGCAAATGCCGGATCCGGGTGAAAAGGTTAGTGGGTCGGAGTGATCGCGGCTTCTTGCGAGCTCAGCTGGTGTCGTGTCGTCGAGATCTTGGGATTCTTGAACGTTGGTTAGGCAACTGACGGTCGCTCGATTCGGGTTCGGGCTGGTTGTTGTTGTTGTTGCAGGGATCGACGGATTGTTCCGACGGAGCCTCGGCGGCGGAGGGGAAGAAGACCTGCGCCGACTGCGGGACCTCCAAGACGCCGCTCTGGCGCGGTGGCCCGGCTGGCCCCAAGGTAAGCTCGATCGGTCGGTCCCTATCGCTCGATCGCCGTTCCGGGTTCTCCGACGCGGCTCTCTGATCGATCTGTGCTTCGTTCTTGCAGTCTCTGTGCAATGCGTGCGGGATCAGGAGCAGGAAGAAGAGGCGGGCCGTGATCGGCCTGAACAAGGTCGGGGTGGAGATCAAGAAGGCGAAGCGCAGCAGCAGCGGCGGTAACGGCGGGTCCTTGAAGCGGCGGGTCCTGGCCTGGGGGCGGGAGGTGTTGATGCAGAGACTGAGCGACGACAGGCAGAGGACGAAGCTCGGGGAGGTCGAGCAGGCCGCCGTGCTCCTCATGGCCCTGTCGTACGGCTCCGTCTACGCCTAGATTTCCATCAAGATTTTAGGAATAAGGCGAGAGAAAGCAGAAAGCTACTCAAGATTCGATCTTTCTTCTAGGGTTTTCCTTCTTTTCTTCTTCCTTCTCTTCTCTTCTTCCGGGTGTCTGTCAGAAATTTGTAGGTGCTGGGTGGAAATTGTCCTCTGTAATCTTTGATTTTAGATCTGCTGATGATTGACTAACTGTTCTTGGGTTCTTGGGAGTAGTAGTAGATGGGGTTGGTTTGAGGTGTAACATGTAGTAGTAGCTGAGGCAAAAAAGTATTCTGTAATGTGCTAACAATTTTTAATATTGATGTTCCTACATTTAATTCTATTTGTCATGAGCTCTTCCTCGCTGCAGAAAAGATTCAAGGTTCAGATTCAGTCAAGCCAGCGCAGCTTGGTTTTTCAAGCTTGCTGGTCTGGTCTTCTTTTCCATTAATTTAGACGATGGTAATGATAAAGATTGATCGAAAAGTGGGGAGACGCTGTCGGGATCAGACAATTTTTGGAAGAGAGTTATGTGTGTGTTCTTGACCACTTGCTCGGCTTGGAAAAAGATAAGGAAAGGGTGGAATTAGGGCCTCACTTTGCGGCACATAACAAGACAAGAACGACATATTACCATACCATACGAAGACATTAATAATGCTCTTGATGGCGTTGTTGTCCCTTTTAGCTCGCACGCGCCGGAATACATCAGGCGGTAGTGATGACCACGGCAAATTCATTCTCGAAAAGTTCGAGTGAACATGTGAGATTCTCGGTCAAAATGACATGCTAATAGCAACAAAGGATCTCGGTTTTTTTTTTTTTTTTTTTTGTCAATTAGTGATAAGCTAGTAGCACGTCCCAGTGAACATATGAGATTAGTAATCAACAGGCTTCATTTATTTTTAACAAGTGATATTAATTCACATGCTTGAGAGATAAAGGTGAAGTGCATACAGAAAGTTCATAACACACCATGAGATTAGCGAGCTAAAGTGAACATCTTTTGGAGTCGGCATGCGTTGGTAGAAAAGTAAGGAAGTTGACTCTGCCCATCTTTTTCAATGGGAAAGTTATGGAAAGACGAGGTTATGGAAAGAATTTAAAAATTAAAACATACGCTTGATGGTCCATGATTTGAAAAAATTATTTTTCTAAAAATAGTCACTTGTATCGCTTGAATATTTTATAATATTTTCACGAAAAATGAAAATATTTTTCGTTTATTTATTTTTATAAGCAATACTAGCCATTATTTATAAGAAAATGTTTTCGGATCATTTAATTTATGTTGCGAGATGACGTGCTCCGACCATTGGATAATGAGCAGGTTATCTCGCATTTGTAAGCGAAAGGAGGTGAATCTTTCGGGGGCTAGGATTTGGACCTTGTGCTTGATGCGGGAGAACAAAGTGAGTGTTGAGGCACTTGACTCTCCGATCATCGAGCGAGCGACTCTCCGATACTTAAATCGGTATGAACAAATGGAGAAATGAAGTCTGAGAATGGAAGGTTTTTGGAATATACCTTTGAATCTAGTTTGATAGCCGTCAGTGCATACACGAATTGTTGTGCTAGTTTCTGTTCATTCATTGACTTTCACATATGGCCAACATATCACATGCGCATGACTCTTGTTTCACTTTCCTTTTCTACTCCTTTTTTGGGGGGTACTTTTAGTTTCATTTGGCATAATTTGCACTAAAATTCATGCACATGCAAAATCGCTCGACCTTACAGCCTACAGTTGCAATATTAAAGGATCCAGTTTTCACTAAATTTAAAAAAAAATAATCAATTATAATTCTACTGTACAAATGTCGAATCCGATCTTAAACTTCTCGATTTTGTCAATTTAATCCAAAATTTTTGCATAAAATATTAATGTAATCCTTCTTGCCAATTTCTCATTGGAAATTGCTAGCGTGACAACGTGTCATTTAGGATGACTAGACATGACAATAGTGATTTTAAGTGAAAATTAACGAAAAAAGTACATTGAAATTTCTCATAAAGAATAATGATAAGATCGGCAGAATTGAAAAATTTAAGACTAAATCAACATCTACACAATAAGTTTATGATTGATTTGATAACTTTTAAACTTGAAATTCATGCAAGGGAGCACTTATTCTATAAAAACAGATCTATTTTTGCAGGTTATATTAAATTGATTCATTTTTCAGATTTAATTGTTTTGTGGGATTTGTACCTTTGTCTTGAAAATGTGTTCCCTCTCTTTCATATGAAATCAAAATTATCTTTTCAAAAAAAAAAAAAAAAATTTGAAATTCGTGTAAAACAACATGTGGAAATCGAATTGCATCCTTGTTCAAAACAATCATTAAATCGGGCCAAAAATAGTATTCGACGAGGACGACATAACTCGCGTTATTTATTCAATGCCGTTGATGACTTTATGATCGAGTGAATTTCTACTTTACGAAGATTTTCCTTTTTGCTCTTGTGGGAGTGATGGGATCATGTGGACAAAAGAGACATGGCACGAGTACGACCTGCGAAAACGGGCCATGGGGACACGACTGCATGTGTACTTTGCGACTGTTGCTTAGTAAATGCTGCAAAAAATGTCAACGGCATGGCCTGGCTTTTGTTCTTTCCAGCTGGATATATTTAAGCTTAGATTTGTCCCATTTTTCTCATTAAATTAAAGCAGTTAACAGGAAATCGACCCTTTAATCAATGGCTAAAGCTTTTTAGAGAAGGTGATATCGATTAGATCGCATGTTGATGGGTCGGGATCTGCACGTTTTGTCGACAATCTCCCCCGATATAATATGTCGGGCTTCCGTTGCCTTCTCCTAATCTTTCGATGCTAAATAATAATACACTCAAGAGTCATCTAAATCGATTGGTCACGTGATGTTGATGCTCTTGGGGCCATGTTCGCATCCAGCTTTGACGAGGATGACACCAAAAGGAAACATGTTCCCTTTGCTTCAATCGATGTCCAATGGAGGAGCTAACTCTAAATTATTATGTCTCATAATAAGTATATGAAAACGCTGCAAAATCAAAATATGATTAAAAAAATTTCATGACTTTTCAAGACGGTTTTTCAAGAAAAGAGTCAACTTTTGATTAATCTGTTATACCCTATTATATGTATATCTACATAAGGGCTTCGAATATGTCCTTTTGGTTCTAAACTTAAATGTGAGGACATTCCGGGAGGAATATTCATGCATCGTTGCACGCTTACATCATTATCTCTATGACTAAAAATACAGTTGATCTCCAATCCAATTTGACAGTGAAGATTGATAAGAATCTCTAGAACACGAGTACATCTCCATTTTACCCGAAAAAAATACTTTAAAATGCCCTTTTTATACATTTCCGTACTGCCTTCAATTATGTTTTAAAGTACTCGAGGGAAGTTCTCGGAAGCTTCAAGGCTCGCCCATTATCTTGGATAATTTCTGGCAACGTTTTGCCCTGAAAACCTCTGGAACGCTTCGTAAGTCGTCTGAACAATTTCAAGAAAATTGACAAGGCAGCAAAACGAGACAAAGAGCAAACTATATTTCACAGCAAAATTTTCCATCATTCACTTATTCAAATAACACAGCAAACAAACTGCCGACATTCCGCATTAGTGTGGACGGCAAGGGAACAAGCAGGTGAGCATCCCTGGAAAAACCCATCTTTGTGTGTCTCTTTCTCCTAAACTTCTAGCCAAAATTTAGGTTTCCTAGGTAAGAGAAGTGATGAATTAGTGATCAGGTCTGGGACTTCCAAGCCTTGGCCATCTTCTTGCCGAGATACCTAACAGCATTGAGACCACCAGCCATCAGGAGACCCGACACAGCCTGCCTTGCACTTGACATCATCACGGTCCGCCGGAGAACCTTCTGCATGCATTTTGCCGCCTCTTCTCTCGAGCTGATCATAACATCACACACCACTCGACCTGCAAAGAGTATGCACATAAATTTCAGGCTTGGTTTTCAAACTTTTTCCAGAGGCGGTAACTCCTTCCTTCATTAATTTGTGTCCGTGCTGTCTTCAAGCTACATGCCATGATTGCACTAAAAAATGACCAGCCCATTTTAAGGTTTTGGGTGATTAGTAAAAATATCATAATAGAATATGAAAGTCGCATCATTTGACTATAAAAAACTGTCCTTAGTCAAAGTGGTTATGTGGTTCTTTGTCCTTATTGAAAACCATGGAAATGGCCTACCCAACAGTCACCACTACATCCCACCCATCGATATGAGAATTTAACAGTGTACCTGACTCGGCAATCCTTTTCTGCTCTCCTAGCTTCATTCCCATGCGATTTCTCATTGCTTGCGGTAGCAAGGAAACAAGCGAAGAGGTGGTGGATAAATTTATATTCTGATCAAAAGAGGAGTGTTCTGCTGGATCAGTTACACTGCAGAGTAATTCAGTCCTCATATCTAGTTGATTAAAATAAAAAAGCAGCCTCAAATGTTGCTTCTTGTAAGATTGATAACTTTTAATATATGCACTTTAGCAAGAAAAACTTCAAGTACATAAAAATCGATGTTCCATCTATGTTGCAGACAATCAGAACACATAAATTAACAATGACAGATGAAGGATAGTTACAAAGTCTTTTGGGAAATCAGTGCATGAAGAACCTCTAATTTCAGAAGTACAATACATCTGGGTACTGTATGATTGTCTAAGGCAAGAAGCTGAGCAAAAGAAAATGGTCCAAAATGGAGTTTCACTTTTCAGTGACCAAAAACAGTTCAATGAAAAAAAAATTACCAAAAACAGACATGGGTTACCTGTCTGCACTGCTACAATCTAATATCATTAGTACTCCACAAGAAAAATGAAAGCCAAAGAAAGTCGAGAAATGAAACAATGGTAGATGAAAAATATCAGAAAAGTACTACGTGGTTAAAGAAAAAGAGATAACATATCCTACTTCATTTAGCCAAAAAAAAAAGAAAAGAAAAGAAAAGGCTGTGAAAGAAAGTCAGCTGCAACATGAATGTAAACTGATTCCAGACCTAGAACAAAAGGAGCATCAAATTGCTCCAAAGGCCAAATGCATTTCGCCACCTTCATCTGATTATGACAGCAGATACAACAAGGGAATCTTTGCTCATGGTCACAGCCAAGCATCACTCCAACTAGAACTCTCTGTGTCTCTCAAACAACACAAACACCAAATACCAACTTTGGCCTATAAATTATAATACATAATTAGTGGGTGTGTGATTTCGTTTTTGGCTTTTATGCTTAACCTCTAAAGTTAGAAGTGTCACCTTTTTAATTCAAACACCTAAACTCTTTACAAACATATCAAGATCAGCATCTTAAGACACCCCAAAAGGCTTCACAGTATTTTACTAAATTAAGAATGTTGATTAATTTTCGCCGGAAATTTAAATGTGGCTCATAGCATGGCTTTTCCGGCCCTTATACTCAATCTTTTTTGGCTAATACACGTGCAAACAGAAGACAGGAGAGATGCATTACAAAGGACAGGAAAGGATAAGCTTCGGCAGTGTGACCATTTAGGCTCTATTTGGTAAAACTAATTTTTGTTCCCAGGAACAACCATTTTTGTTCTTTTGTTCCAGGGAACGAAAAAAGAATAGAAACGTGTTTGGTAAATTTTTTGTTTCCGGGAATAGATTTGGAACAGAAACAAGAAATAGAAAAAAGTAGCTTCATGTTTTTAGGAACAATTTTTTTTTCTCTTCTTTTTTCTTCTCTTTTCTCTATCCTTTCCTTCTTCTTCCTTTTGGCCGGTCGCTAGCCTCGGCCAAGCCGAGGCTGGGTGAGGCTCGGCCTCGCCGGGCCACCGCCAAGTCGCGTTGCCTAGCAGTGACCCGATGAGAGGCTCAGCCTCGCTGGGCCAAGGCGAGGCCGACCTCGCGCCACCTTCTAGGTCGAGCCTCGCGGTGGCCAAGCGAGCCTTCGGTGAGCTCGCCGGACCTCGCCCAACCAGTAGTTGGCCGCCCCTGTGGCCGACCGGCAACAAAGGAGGAAGAAGGAGAGAAAAGAAAAAGAAAAAAGAAAAAAGAAAAAAAGGAAAAATATAATAAAAATATTAAAAAATTAAAAGAAACAACAAAATTATACAATTCTACCAAACGCATTTCTATTCCTGGAATAAAAATTCTGTGCCGTTACCAAGCGTGTTCTTATATTCAGAAATTGTTCCCGGGAACAGAAACAAAAAAAACCATTTCTAATAAAAAATTATTTCCCGGAACATAATCGTTACCAAACGCGCCCTTAGTCACTAACTCGTACATCACATAAATGTAGGATATAACTGCAATCATACTACTTATCAACATTGATTGTCTTCCTCCAGGATAGACAATCATTGAGATTTCAGTTTGATATGAGTAAACAACTGAAACTGATTAAGACAGTAAAAGCAATCACACCTGAAATATATTTGCTTTATGACTGCTGCATGATGAGAATCTTATCATATTTTTTGTCTCATATTCCTCAAGAAATGGCTTGTACATAGACTGAAAGAGACTGAATTGCCCTTGTACAATCTTCCTCACCTGAAGCACATCATATAAATAAACAACAACTAATGCTCACAAACAGTGAATAAAAGAACCAGGAAATGGCCAATCCTCAATAAAAGTATAGATGTACCTCATAAATTTAATTATTGCAAACTAGCCCATCAAAAGTTCCAACTTTTACAAATTTAAAAGGAACCAAGTATCCACTAAGGGTTGTGCCATAGATGAGCAGAAGATATAATAATAAATGTTGAACGTAAAATTTTGTAAGTGTGCTACTGTCAAACTGTAGTCTATGAAGAATCGCAATAATGCAACTGTTTGCTAATTAAATGTTGGGAACTAAGCCTCCATAGGCCAAGAAAGAGCCATTTTAGTGGCAAGTCTTTGATGAAAGTCAATTAATTTCAGGTTGCACCAATCAATGCAATGTACATTCATGTGCTCTGGTGAAATTAGCCTCACCAATTCAACTGCTTCCCATGTTATACCTCGAACTAGGATATGCCTTCTCTTAATAAAACAGAGACAAGTGTTCCCAATATTTGATCTATAAGAATGCTTTACCTTATTCCTATCCTCTGCAAAAAGCATACGTAGGTCGCCCATGTATGACAGACTGCATATCTTAGCATAAAGGTCTTCCTGTGAAAAATCAAATGTAAAGAAATGGACATTGAATTATGAAAAGCTGATAAAGAATGACAAGGAACTGAACCTCACAAAATTCATGCGGCAAGAGGAGAAGAGCAGCTGAGACCGCAGCTCTCAGATTAGAAGAATTGGCATTTTCAATGTCCAAGTTATCAAGCAGCATGTGAACCTGCAAGATTTACCAAGTGCAATAAGAAACAAAATTAAACAACTAGCTTAATGAGTCAGAAAAAAAGTAATTTTCAGTCAATAAGAAACTTAAAACCGACAGTCAAACCAGGTCCACCGGCAACAGAAACAACAACAACCAGCATTATACCACTGATGAGATTCACCTATGTGGATACTATTGCACCCTTGAAACCCCTTTTTGTGTCAAATCTTTAGTAAGCATTAAACGAATCTCTTTTCATTGTATTTTCCCACATCTTTTTAGACCTTCTCTACTTCTTTTCAATAAGTTCACATAATAAACAAATAAAAGAAATCAAAACCAGCTATCACATGCACCAATTGCAGGTATTCCTCTTTTTCTTTAGGAAAGGAACTAGAAATACAGCACAAAGGTACTCATTGCAAAAAATCAGAGAAAAACATTCTCCTTTTATCAAATTATGAAGATTTTATTAGTTTCAATTCTCCATGTGAATTCAAAAGAACAAAAATCATGTTAAAACCACGTTTAAGGTGTCCTAATCACCAAGGTGACCTGATAATAATGAATATAAATTACAATATCTATACCCACTTCAATCAATACCTCAACAACTTTTTTCAATAAATCCAACATATTGATGTCTTTTCTCTTAGGCATTATAATGTATAATTAGCTCAAAAGCTTCATCAGAAAAATTGTGACCAGTTACAAAACTAAGTAAACAGCCCACAGTTAAATGCACTGTATGCTGCAACATAAAGCCTTCCTTATTGACAGAGGAAGCATCAAGAAGACGAGGCGAGCTAGAATGATTGAATGCACTCAATTTACATGCACCTGGTTCTCTCACAACATTATTAATTGATTACAGCATTCCAATCATATAGCAAAATGCTTTACTTTGTGCCTTGCTATTCTAACATTTATTCTTCTTAATGAAGTTCACTTAAGATTTATCTAACTCACAATAGAAAAGACTTAAGAGAACAAAAAAAAGTACAGAGAATCACAATAGGTTCTATGTTATAGTTGTCTATGATCCAGAGTTTATGTGCCTTCCCAATTGACTTCGAGAGTTTAGGGTCAGGGGTAAAGTTTGCACCTAATTTGGGCAGCAACCACCAAAACTTGACCTATTACTTCTACAAGAATAAGCAAGCATCTCCTTCAAAGGTGTGTTCACCTTCATCAATACTTGCTCACAAATATTTCCATTCTACCAAATAAAATGATAACACCTATTAAAGTAAAAAGAAACATTTTTTTTTTCTTGGTACAGTATTAAATGTTGAATTACTGTGGGAACCTTTCCTTAACAGAACTACTTTCTCTTAGTACCATTAGCCTTCCTTTTCATAATCTCTCCTGTCACAAGAATGAACTAAATGATGTGGCGGATATCCACTGAGTGCTTGAATGGGCTCACTACCCTAAATAAACACTTGGTTTTGCCACGTCATTTAATAAAAGCATTTAGTATCTTAGTCATTGTATCTATAGCATTGCTCTACAAAAATAAAGAAAAGAAATTTTTAAGAAAAGACAATTCAATAATGGCAGCAAATGATTATCTATAAACGGGATAAATGCCCATGCATCCTCAACTTAATGCATTTAAAATAGCAACTTCCGAACTCATTCCTACATTGTTTCTGATGAAAGAGTTCATGAAGGCACAGACTCTGACTCCATCTCAACAATACATGAAGAGGAAATAATATCATAAAAATCAGCAGAATGGCAGGTAAAGGAAACAAATGCATCAGCAAAAGACAAAAACATACAGGTTTTTGCAGTCTGCCACTCAAGTAGAATCTGTCCCACCTAAGCACATCCTGTAGCAGGTCATGCATCCGAACAACTCCATACTTGAGCATCTAATCAAAAGTACCTAAACGTGAGGCACTACACAATCATTGATATGATAAACACGAACAAATGTCAAAGCTCGCTATGCTAAATATAAGCATCTGTAGTGAAAGAATCAGGGGTGTTTAGGCTCCATAGTTAGCAGTACCTTATCATTCAAAGTAACAAAAGGGTTGAAATGAACCCCAACACCAATTTCATCTGCAATCTCTGTAATCTGACAAAACAAACAAGACTTATTCAGTAAAACCTGTTATTTTGTGCTTGCAAGCAATCAAGCATTAGAGAGAGAGATACCAGTTTTGCCCCACCAACATGGACCATCCAGGAAGCATAGTGATCTCGATTCCGTTTGAGATTCTAAGACATGCCAAGAGAACTGAAGCTATCAACAATTCAGATAATCTTCCACGTACCAATAGAAATCTAGAACACATTGCACCCTCAACTGTACCTCAGAATGCCACTGCAAAGGATCTGATACTCCAACAATGTAATCCACCATGGATGACTGAAAATTCAAATTCACGCTCAAATGTAAAAAAATTACTCGCATTTCTTTGAAACCAAACACTGGGGACAGCAAAACAGATAACCGCGAAAATGAGAAACCTTGTCCCGATTGTTAGGATGCAGAGTCGATCCGTAGACACAGGAAAACTCCACCGGCGGGAGCACTTTTAGAAAGCCGGCGAGCTCGTCTCTTTTCACTTCCTCAGCACTCGTCATCGCACGCGAATCCTCACTCTAAACAATGCAGGCCAAACCATACGGTATAGGGAGAACGAATTTCTGGATAATTCAAGCCAAAGCGTGAAGCTTTAGGGACATTCTTCAAATGGGTCGATCTCGAAATGCCTTGCAAGCGCGCGCCGATGGTGCCCCCGGGTTTAGGGACGGGCGGCGCCGGGGCGGAGGGACTTGCGCGGGGGGCAACGGCGTCCCGCGAAGCGCCGCCCCGTCGCGGGCGGAAATCTCAGCAAAAGAGAGAGAGAGAGGGGAAGCGGCGTCTTGGAAAGCTGCAAAAACGCGAAGGACGGCGAGAGGCGCGGCGGAACCGGAGAGGCGGAGGTCCCGACCACGACGGCGGCGGCGGCGGGGTCTGCGCGGGTCGTCGCGTCGCCGCGTGTCGCCAGCCGAAGGTGGTGGCAGGCGTCGGGGTTGAGCCGCCGCGAGACGGAAGCGAGTCCGAGAAAGAGCGGCGGCGAGCGGCGGCGCTCGACGGAGCGACGATCGAGCGTCGGTTCTCGAGGTCGAGCTCTCTGGTCGGCGGCGTTCCGTTGACGAAACAGGGAAGAAGCACGGAATAGATTAATGGGCTTGGGCCTCTGTTTTTTTTTGGGAATAAGATGGGAGTACATCTAGATCCAAATTCCTAAAGTCTATATAACTTATATTTTGCTTTTTCAGCAAATGGTCGAGATAATCATCTAATTACTTAAATTGTTTTTACTAAGATTGATTAAATAAATTTCCTGCATCCTTTCATTTATTCACCCCAATTCACCTTTTTTTTTTTTTTTTTTTTTTTTTACATTTATGTGTTAGCGAGATTTAGGCTCTATTTGTTTCGCGGAAAATATTTTATTCATTTTCCGTCATTTGAATCGCTTAGAATGTTTTCTAGTCAATGCAAAATCTATGCTTAAATTAAAAAATAACTTTCTCTTTAAAATATCAAAAATTATTTTTCAAAATAAGACCAAATATCAACATTTGGATAAAAATTTTACATTTATGCATGGGACCCCAACACTTGTTCTTGGGCCTTGACAACGGCCCTTAGCTAGGGCTGAGTCTATCGAGGTCCATCGAGGCCAAGCCCAAGTCCAAAGAGGCCATGCCTAAAACCCAGTGCTTGGGCTTGAGACCATAGAGGTTGGGCTTAAGACTACAAAGGTTGGGCTCAAGACATTGGCGCCTGTGGCGTGCTTAAGAATGTGGTATTATTGCTAGACTCCTCGACACCTTAACCCGAGTCCTCATAAGTAGGGCTCTAGACATCGATGCTTGTGCCTAGATCTCTAACACCCAAGCCTTGGTCCATTGAGGCTAGGCTTAGGTCTATAGTGCTCGGGCCCCCACGTTCGGGACTAGGCCTATGAAGGCCAAGCGTGAACCCAATGCTAGGGCTTGGGTCCTCGCACTAGGGCCTAGATCCATTGAGGCCACGCCCATGTCCATTAAGACCCACCCGAGCCTTAGATGCTTGGGCTCGGGTCTATCAAGATTGGACATAGGTCCTTAGCGCTTATGGCCATGTCCATCAAGGCCAAACCTTAGACCCCACCATCCTTGCCTGGATACCCTACGCTTGGGCCAAGGTCCTAGGGTCTCGATCCATCAATGCTTGGTACAAGACACCAACACCCGCATAGGTCAACTAAGGCCAAGCTCAAGACCCTAGTGCCCACGTCCACGTTCATCAAGGTTGGGCCTAAGACTTGGTGCCCAAGCCCAAGTGCTCGACACTCACGGTTAAGTCCACTAAGGCCAATATCAGGACCTTGAAACCTATGCTCGTGCCTTGGTGCTCGGTGCCTGGGTACATCAAGGTTAGGTGTGAGTTGCAGATGCCCAAATCGGAGTCCATCAAAGGCCAAACTTGGGACCCTAGTGGCAAAACAAGCGGAGTATAAATGCTCCGTTTGTTTCGTGGAAAATATTTTAGACTCCATTTGTTTGTGGGAAATATTTTTCTTATTTTTTGGCATTTGAACAGATTAGGAACATGAGTTAAAGGGAAATATTTCCTTAGTCAATGGAAAACATATGTTTAAATTCAAGGAAGATGATTTCCTTTTAAATAAATCGAAAATCATTGTCCCCAATATAACACCATCTACACGGTTGAAGGGTATTGCGAAAGACGGGCCCAGGCCCATGATTAGGCGTTGGGAAAGCCCATACCCCGCGTGACATGGAGATATATTTTAGTGGGAAGGAGGAATCTCATTTTAAAAGAATAGATTTTTGTCAAGCGCTTTAGATTGATTTTATACCTATCCACTAACATGCGAGGTAATCGCGCGTACATGCCGAGTGATCAAAAACATTCAGAATCAAATAAACCAAAACTACCTAATTATACTAAGAAGGCAAAACATAGCAATTCCTAACCAAACTCTACATTTTTTTTTTCGAAATTTTTAATTTTTTTTAATTGATTAATAAATTTAATTTTTTTAATTATTTTTTTAATTTTTTTAAATAATTAAGAAAAAGGGCTAATTTTTAATGCTTTCTGAGTTTTTGAATTTTTGGAAATATTTTTGAATTTTTATTATTTTTCGAAATTTTTTTGTTTTTTTGTTTTACTAATTCCTAATTTTGTACACGATTAAGTCCTAAATAAAATTGCAAAATTTAGGTGTCAACAACAACACCATCAGCATGGTCGAGATGTGGAAAGGAGGATTCTCAGTTGAGCCGCATGATCTCAAATTGCAAACTACCTTCTTAGGCTACGTTTGGTCGTTCGAATTTCTAATCGAGATAGACCTGCAGATGGTTTTTTTTGGTGAATCACAGTATTAAACTTAGATATATTCATATTATATCACATACATTTTTTTATATAATGACCATAAACGGAGATGGTGAAAATCTCAATACTATTCA
Source organism: Eucalyptus marginata (assembly GCA_014182565.1). NCBI lineage: Eukaryota > Viridiplantae > Streptophyta > Magnoliopsida > Myrtales > Myrtaceae > Eucalyptus > Eucalyptus marginata. The sequence goes on from CM024585.1 coordinate 6,429,499, forward strand.
TTTTATTTTTATTTTTTCCTAAAGGATGCAATTAGTGTACTAATGAGAAGCTAATTGAACGTAAATTTCAATTTTATTATTTTAATAAGTTTGTTATTTAAGAAAAATAACGGGTTCCGCTTTTACTTTTATCATGTTCGACAAAGACCAAACGTAGGATAAGATAAATCATATCCTATCTCAAATTTTATCCCGATTACCAAATGCAGCCTTACCGTACGATGATACCGGCGCAAGCTCGAAACCAACAAATCAAAGCTATAAATGATGAGTTCCCTTGGCTGCATTTGTCAACAACACGCCCAAAGAGGAAGGGACATCTCCTTTGGTTGAGATAGCTCATATTTAACTTTTTCAGCAAATGGTTGAGATAATCATCTTATTGATATCCTTTCATTTATTCACCCAAATTACATTTTCTTCACATTATAGATAAATATATGCAAACGAGACTTAGGCTCTGTTTATTTCGTGAAAAATATTTTCTTCATTTTCCGACATTTGAGATCACTTATAATGTTTACTAGCCTATGCTTAAATTTAAGAAAATGATTTCTTATATATATTCCAAAATATGACTAAACATTGACATTTTGACCAAAAACTTTACGTTTGAGCATAGGACCCTAACGCTTGTTCTCGGGCCTATGACAGCGGCCCTTAGCCAAGGTCGAGTCTATTGAGGTCCATTGAGGCCAAGCCAAACTCCAAAGAGGCTATGCTTGAACCCCCGGTGCTTGGGCTCAAGACCACAAAGGTTGGGCTCGGGACACCAGCGCTTGTGGCCGTGCTTAGGACTCTAGTACTATTGCTCGACTCCCTAGCACCTTGACACCTGGGTCCACAAAAGGTAGGGCCCAAGACAACAATGCTTGTGCCTAGATCTCTAACACCAGGGCCCAAGTCCATTAAGGCTAGGCTTAGGTCTATAGTGCCTAGGCCCCCACTCTAGGGACCGAGTCCACCAAGGCTAAGCATGACCCCCATGCCAGTGCTTGGGTCCACGCACTAGGGCTTAGGTCCATCGAGGCCATGCCCACGTCCATCGAGACCACACCCAAGACCAAGATGCTTAGGCATGAGTCTATCAAGATTGGACTTAGGTCCTTGGTGCTCGTGTCCATGTCCATTGAGGTCGAGTCCTAGACCCTATCGTCCTTGCATAGATACCAATGCTCTGGCCCAAGTCTCGGGGTCCCGATCCATCAAGGCTAGGTACAGGACATCGGCACCTGCCCAAGTCAATTAAGGCCAAGCTCAAGACTCTAGCATCCACACCTAGGTCCATCAAGGTTGGGCCCGAAACCTTGGTGCCCAAGCCTGAGTGCCCAACATTCACGCTTAGGTCCATTGAGGCTAGTATTAGGACTTTGGAACTATGCCTTGGTCCTCGGCGCCTGGGTATGTCAAGGCTAGGCTCAAGTCCCCAGTTCTCGAGTCAGGGTCCATCAAGGCCAAACTCGAGACCTAGTGGCGAAACAAATGGAGTCTAAAGACCCCGTTTGTTTCGTGGATTACATGTTATGTTCTATTTGTTCGTGAAAAAGCATTTTCCTCATTTTTTGGCGTTTGAATCGCTTCGGAAAATCAGTCAACGGGAAATATTTTCTTAGTCAATGAAAATCCTATGCTTAAATTCAAGGAAGATTATTTCCTCTATAAAAAATCGAAAATCATTTTTCCTAATATGATTGGATATCGATGCTTAAACCTAAAACTTTGTGCTCAAGCACAAGAACCCCAAAGCTCATTTTTCCTGGTCTTTCGCAAACAACCACACTTATATACATTGCAAATTATAGTGCAAATATATACAAGTTGATTTGTTAAGTCATGTTCTAAACCACAAGTTCCTAAAACGAAGTCTGCAAAAAGGAATCAACTTCCATCAAAAGAGACTTGTCCTATGACTAGCTAGTTAGACATGATTGTCATTTCTTCAGGCTTCACCTTTTACTCTTCGAGCCTCTGGTCCTTTACCAACGCCATCTAAGGACCTGAAAATGGTTATGCAATAACCAGTGAGACAACGTCTCAACGAGTTCTACCCCCTAAGAACCGATTATGAAGCCAATACACTCTAGAGGCTGCCTAAGCACATCACGAGACAAATGACTTACCTTGGCCTCAATTCCTTCCTGCAAGTCAATATATATATGAAATATACACGATCACATCACATCACCCAATCAGATCGAATTATTGATCAATCGACTTAGTCGATTACATGTCATCATGACCTTCCCCTGATCGGTACATTCAAGACTATCTACAAAGTCCGACTTTAGTCTAGGATTGCTCACCCAAAGCTGAAAATAGATAGTATAACTCGCTCAAAGCTGATAATATAGTATACTGTATATGTGCTCGCCCAAAACTGATAGGTTAGGGCCCCCAGGCCATCCTAGTATACTATATATGCTCGCCCAAAGCTGATACTAAGGTATACTATTTATATGCTCACCCAAAACTGATAATAAATTGCTCGCCCAAAGCTGATAGAATAGGGCCCCCAAGCCAAGATAGTATACCACTTTAGACATATAGTCAATTTCTTATTTTTATCATGCCCGATAAAAATAGCCGTGTGTGGGTACACGGTCGGCCTTAACCAAAATATAATAATTTCACATTTACAAATATCCCACCAGTTTCAACACCCATTACATATTTTTGGCGTTGTAAACTGACGTCCGATTAATTTCCAATCAATTACCGCAATTGATTAATTTAGGAATAAAATCCTAAAAATACAATTAAATCAATTCAGCACAAATCAACGCTCAAATAAATAAATGGACTGCACCACAATAATCAACATAAAATTCCAGTCGTCGGCTATTCCTATCTAATTTTCGGAAAATAAATAAATAATTAAATAATTCCGAAAATTATTAAATAAATACAATAAATCCAATTTAGGCCCATACTTAATTGGAAGTCAAGACGAGCCCGGAAAATTACGAGACTTGTTCAATAAATACCAGGACCTATTTCTTTGCTAACTACACTATCCATTTGCCTAACATGCATCAATAAGTCTCTAATTTAATTACTCTAATCTAATCTATCCACCTAATTACACTTAATCAAATCTAATTAAATCATAAGTATCATTAGCATACTAATAAGGGATTAGTGAACAAAACTCACCCGTTTAACAATCCGTTCAGATCGAAATGTCAGGAACGTCGCGGGGGGCGTTTTTCTCCAAAGCAAGTCTAGGGTTCGAGACCCGGAAACACCTCAAAACGGCCCTAAAGGCTTGTTGGATACCCACACAACAACCTTTTGTTTTGGTTGCAAAAACAGAAGAAAACAAGTTGAAATGGACGGCAAGACTCGGGGATGGACAACAGGGTGGTTTCGGGTCCAAACCGGCGGCTCGGGTGGCTCCCTCAACCACTTGCAGTGGCTAGACGGCGTGAGGGAAGCGAGTAGGGGCGGACGGCGTGCAGCTGGTGGCGCGCGCAGGCGGACGGCGGTCTCCGGTGACGGCTTGGCGTGCGACGATGGCTGGATCCGACTGCTGGCTTCCTTTGCTGGTTGCTGGTTCGAAAATAGCTGGGAGAGAGAGAATGGGGTGCTGGTTTGGCCTACCAAGGGAAGGAGAGGGAGAGGATAGAGATGAGGGGACATGGGGTCCATATGGCCAATATTTTCCACAAAAATATCTTCTACTCTCATCCTAGGCCAGTATCATCCATTGGTGTCCATAAGCCACCAATGCCTCCTTTGTAATATTGAATTGGTCCATTTGGCTAGGGGGAAGGGGGAGTTACGAATTTGGCACCAATTGGCTTCAATTGGATGCTTGGTCTACTTCGATTCCACCTCATTTGGGCTCCATAAAATCAATTAACACCTCAATGCTTCAATTGGCATTTTTCCTCACTCATGGATCCATCTTCCTTCCCAAATTTGCTATGAAAAACAATCATTGGCTTTTTCGCACAAAAATCGGGCCTTGCGACGACTTTTTCCCAAAAAGTCTCGTGTTACGAAAAATCTTCGAGACGAGTCGACGTTCTTAGAATTTATTGTGACATGACAAGATCTTCAATTTCTGAAATCAGACTTGAATTGGCAGTTAATTTCCATTCAGCGCGTTTTTAGCGTAACCTAGACTACCGAGTAACTTTCAGGCATTTTTAATGCAAATGACCCGTGGTCGATTTTTTTCGAGCCACTATGAACCCACTTGACTCATTGGTGACTCTCGATTGTCGTGAAAATCTTGAGGATTCAAATACGGACACATGGTCCCAAAACGACCGTAAAAAATCGCCTAGTGTCGGTCGACGAGAATTTTTCAATTTAATGGTGTCACCCACGATTAGCCACACATCTCGGTCGAACCAGCCTATCTATGATTTTAAATCGATTTTATACTATGCCGTAATGGCCTCTAAAGATGAGTACGGTCGAGAAGCCGATTTTTGATCGAATTCTCAAGTCTATTGCCTTAAAATTCCTTAATTGTCGTCTTAGATAGTCTAGTTATCTTGAGAGTGATCAGCTCTAAGAACAGCCCTATAAGTGCGTTAATGAAATACCCGATTGATTCAATAGAAGACAGGATTAAAAATCTGGGATGTCACACTGGTGCCCATGTTTGGCACCTCAATGCCAATGGTTGGGTCTCCAATGCCTAAAACTAGGTTTATAGAGGTCAAGCCTAAGACCTCGGTAGAATTGTTTAGCTCCTTGGCGCCCCAACCTGAGTCCACATAGGCTAAGTTGGAGAGCCCAGTCTCGTGCCACGAGTTCCTGATGCTTGCACCTCGGGCCTAAGACCTCAGTACAATTGTTTGGCTCTCCAGTGCCCTGACCTGAGTCCATAAAGGCCAAGCTCAGCACCTCAATGCCCATGCCATGGGTTCCTAGCACTTGTGCCTCGATCCATATAGGCCAAGCTTGAGTCGATGGAAGCCGAACTCGAGACCCAAAATCCCAAACTTACCGAGGTTGGGATGCTAGTGCTTGTGCCTAAGTTCAGGTCCATCGAGGTCAAGGCTCTAAACCTCGATGCCCCAGCACTTGTGCCCGAATTGTTTGCCTCGGCCTCGGGTTCATTAAGATTAGGCTTAGGCCCGTGTCTATTGAAGTTGGGCCAAGGTCCTAAGGATCCTGGTGTTCGTGTCTGATTCTTCGGTTACTTGTGCATCAATCACTAGCACTCAAATAATATATATATATATCTATTTAGGAAAATCAAATAAGAGAATATTTTTCGCTTATTTTTCGGACTTACTAGAAAATATTATCATTGAGAAGCCAAAGAGAAAAAAGAGCGACGTGCCCCCCCTCAATAAGGGAAACTTTTTCTGTGGGAACGCGAAAGATGGTCGGCTCAAGTATCGCGGGGGGCCCACAAGCGGAAGGGAATCGACACATAAGAGACAAACAATCCCACTCACTTCCCCATCGCACTCAAGGCCCATTCCGTCCATTGTCTTCTCTCTCTCTCTCTCTCTCTCTCTTTTTTTTTTATTTACTTTTATTTCCTTTTTTTTCCCGTAATTTCTTAGGCTTTTGTCCACTTCCATGGAATTTCTCGTGACCAAACCAAGAATTTACACTTGGGCAGCTTCCCCCACTCTCTTTCCCTCTGTACCTAGAATCGAAATCATTGCATCTTGGAACGTTATGCCCACCCCCACCAATGCCTTTACTACTTTCTCGTGATTACAGGAATGACAGGAGGACGGATCTCGAAATGACTAATTTTGCTTGCAAATTCAAATTCAAAATATATTGTAAATCCAATTTTAGTTTGAGTCGTGATTTTAACGAGAGTTTTCAAGTAAAATTCACTTAAATATATAGCTTGTACAAGTTTTTTTTCTTATCATATGATACTAAATCGATGCGTATTTTGGCACGAAACGAATGGCGAATCCTATCAAAATATTCCATCACTACTTTTTACGATCTTTTAGTCATATTTGCGGTTGAGTTTGAATATGAGTCACCTGTCCAAAGAATTTCAAACCAATGTCAAGGTCTATGGCTTCTCTTCACGAGATTTAAAACCTATCCTAGGACCTGATTTTTACTATATTGTCATCTTTTAAAGTTTGGTACTAACAAGCCTGACATTACAGTTTGGTCAATGTACTAGGAGTGTCTCTACATGAAGTAGCATATACTAAGGCACAAAAGAGTCAAAGATTCGCTCAAGGCATGGGTCAAAACTTGTCTAATGACCAATTTATCACGTAGTATCACACTAAATGATAATATACTACCACTAACAGCTTCTATTTTGCCTCCTTATTGCCATGAATCGGGTTTCGCACTTTGATTGCAAATGCCATGAGAAAACAATGACATAATTCAACCAAGGAAAAAGCACGGTCTTACAAATATTAAAACTCCTTATTAAGACCAGTTCACTCAATGACTTGTCAAACTTACGTTAGATCTGTATTACCACTTATTTCAACCCTGAATTTAAAATTTCTCACGTCATTGAGTGAAGTAGGTTTTGCTAAGAGATGGGATCAGCTCTTTAGTTTTCATGCCCATAAAGATACCTGAAAAATTCAGATCTAAACAGTGGCCAAATGCCGAAAGTCGCAGAATCATCGAGCAAACTCCCCTGTAGCCAACAGTCTCAAACCTACCACCGATTCAGTTCAGCCAAAGTGAAAAAGCACACTACTAATTGCAAATTGCTTAGTGGGGTGGCCATTTCATGATCGCATTCCAAGAAAAATGACCACCCTCTCTCTCTCACTTTATGCCACGTTGCCACAGTTCTTAGCCAAACGAAAGTAGGTACAATTTAACGTTCAAATTGCAGATCATCACTCTACACATAAAGTTAGAGAAGCTAGAATACAGAGAGAAAGTAGTAATTGCTGGGAACTAGTCCCCATACAGTGGCTTCTCTGCGTGTCTCTGCCCCCGTCCATCTTGTGATTGATGATCCTGGGCCCATGGGAGGAGGGCAATTCTGTAAACAACCGAGCCTTAAACGGAGTACGTTGTCTCATCTGCAATTTGCTTGATCTGCCCATAACTCTGCTTCTTCAAATCAGGAGCAACGAAACCAGAGCCACGCCAACTTTGCCTAGCAAGGCTGAGCTTATGGAGCTTATGGCCAAGTGGGTATTTGCAGGAGGAGAGCCGGAAGTAGCGGGAGGAGGAATGTGGTAGAAAAACGGGAAATACGGCACGATCGGGTTCGGTGGCGGTGGCCCCGGGTAGTTCTGGTAGTTGGGTGGAGGGTAATAGTAGTACCCACCTCCGCCTCCCCCTCCCCCATATGGCGGAGGCGGGGGGTAGTACTTGTAGGAGGGCTGGGCGGGCGGCGGAGGAGGGTAGTAGTTGGACCCGCTGGGGGTCGGCGGGGGCAGAGACGGCGGCACCGGGGGCTCCGGCGGCGGCGGGACTTTGCCACAAGGGCCACAGGTAGAGCACATTGTGCAGTCGATTTGGGATTTGGATGATGTGGTGGGGGTTGATGTGGAGTTGTCCACGGTGGGTGACTGTGAAGAGGACATGTTGGTGGCTAGTGATAGTGGGGTGAGAGCCAACAGGAACAGGAGGGTGGTGGTGCTCAGAAAGACCGCCATTTTCCGGGGAAAGGAATTGGCCACAGGAGAGAGTGGCCGGGTGAAGTGCAGGGGAAGTGAAACTTTGAGAGCTTCAATGTGGGAATGTGATGATGGAATGGAAAAGCACAACTCTAGAGAGAGAGAGAGAAAGGGAGGGAGAGGAAGAGGAGTGTGGACTGTGAAGTAGTACAGAGCTTAGTGTTTTGTGCCCTTTATCTTCGGGGGTTGGCCATGCCTTTATGAGGTGAAGAATTGAGAAAAAAGGGTCAAAAAGTTGCGGAAAAGAAAAGGGAAGGTCCGGTGCTGAAGAGATGACACCCACCCTTTTCACCTTGCCGTCAGGGATAGCCACACATTTTCAACACAAAGGGACTGGTAGGGCCTCTTACGGAGGACTCATTTGCTCAATCATAACAGCGTAAATTCCGTCAGTAATTCTAAGGATTATCTTCGCATATAGACGCTTGGGAAAATCTACAATGAAGGGTCTGGAATCTCAACCTCGCCGACCTCAAACGAGAGGAGGTAGTAATGTGATGGCACCTAGCTCAATGATGCTTCGAGGGCAGCTCGCAAAGGTCTTTGCCCCTGACCGTCCGACATCTAGTGCGATCCTTTGCGAGTCCCAACAATGCTCGAGTTCGCTATCAATTGTTCACTAGCCACTCCCGGGCACGGTCGACTAGTCGCTTCACAGTCTCTATGATTGTAAAGAGAGAAGTAGCTTTCGTGCTTCCTGCAAGGTGACTTCGAGCGACCAGTGCGTGAGAAAAGCAGGGATATTCTGTGAAGGACAATTCAATTGTCGACATTACCTTTTTTTTTTGTGACGAAATGAACCAGAACAACACCAGTTGAGGCTGCTAACATGCTCTTCTTTCATTCTCCTAGCCCCCGTTCTGAACATCCTCTTCTCATTTTGAGATCTCCATTGAAGTGGACAAGGACAGATGTCCCTTAAAATTCGTTTGAACCAAAAGCTGGAATGCAACCCCTTTGATCCAAAATATACCGCTCAGGCGCCCTTGACATACTTCTTTGTCCAAAGCGAAAACGAGTCTTGGAAGTAGGGAGCTGGATATCCGGGGTGTCAAAACTTGGTACGGAGAAACATTTAAGTGCCAAAAGTTACGAAAATAACACTTAAATATCACTTTTTTTTTTTAAATGAGAGCTAAGTTCGATGAAGGTGGCTAGAAATCTTACATAGCAATTTTTAGATAATATAACTCGCTTACGTGGCATACTAGAAAGCTTAATCAGCGAAAGAACCAAAATAATATTGTTTTGTCTTTTTTTTTTATTAAAAAATATTAATATTAATTAAATTAAATTAAAATATTTATACTTATAAAAATACAAATATAATTTTTATTTTTAAAAAAGGAGAAGGAGGCATAAGGCAAGGGCTGAGCCCTCACCACTACTTCCTCATGGTTGCAGGGCCTTGGCTAGGGACCGGCGACCTCGGCCCATCGACGGCGAGGGCTGCCTGTTGTTCCAATGAGCAACGACCCCCCGGCCGACCCTCCCCCTACTGTCGTTGGCCCTTTCAATGACGGTGGGGAGGTGACGGCAGCCCTCAACTGCTTGCAATGTTCATCTTCTTCCTTTTTAAAAAGAAAATATAAAATAAATTTAGTTTTAAATTTAATTTAATTAATATTTATATTAATTATCTAGCCACTTCAGCAAAATAATGTCGTTTTACATTTACCTCATTGGAAAATTGTCATGACAGCATTTTGATTGGATTTTCTCGCTGTTGTCAGTTGGCACTTAGATCCATTTTGCTCCAATTTTGGTACTTTAAGTATCATTTTCATAATTTTTTACACTTAAATATCTCATCTATCAAGGTCTTGCACTCCAGATGTTCTTTTGCCTTGGAAGCAATACGAGCACAGCACGATATGATCAGCATGAGAATGAAGGAAATGAACTGCAGGTCTCAACGAATTTCTCACTGCCCGTTACGATCTGCAATCCGAATCCTACACTCAACTTGGTCAGCCATCCAAGAAAACTGCACTTGCTTCCCCACCCGCTCTTCAGCCAACTTATGCTTCTTGGAATCTGCATCTCTCTTCAATTGCGCCGGCTGTTCGGTTGCTCCGCTTCTATCTCATCCAGAGAAGCTTTCTGCTCTTCACTGAGAGCATCTATTTCTTCATTTTCTCCCGACTCCTCCATGCTTTCTCCGACTAATTGCAGCCGCAACCATTTCAACCTCGACATAGCTTTCTTCTGATGCGACGCCCAGGCACGATGCTCTTCTTCCAGTTCCCTCCAGATCTCAGTGAGCTTGGACATTATGATATCCTCTCCGGAAGTAGGAAGAGCGCCCTGATTTGGCAAGCTAGTGAATAATCCTTGAGCACTATCGAGTCCTCTATCCGCCTGCAGCCACAGAGGGAGAAGACCTGATGCAATAGCGGGTGCCAGAATGAACACAGCCACCATTGGAAATGGCAACTGGACTCGAATGCTGATTCACTAGCTTCTCGGCAGAGTTCCGATATGCGATCGTATTTCCCCTCTTTGATTGGCGAGGCATTCTTGTTCTCCTTTCGCTCTCTTAGCTGTTTCTCTTTGAGTACCTTCCACCACTTTCCCAATCTCTTGGCTGTACGACCAGCGACCTCAGCAGCAACCTTCTTCCTTTTGTTGCCGTTCTTTGCCTGAAGCTCGATGGCGAGGTCGTAGGTAGTTGTTCCACCTCTCCAAGCAGGACTTGGCAGCGGTCTAGAGGCGTGTTCATGTGCCGAGTGACAAGGTGCCGCTTCCTTGTGCCATGTTGTCTTTCATTCATTTCCTAGCGTAAGACACCGCTTTCCATAGCCCAAAGCTCAGTTCTTTCCTAGTCTGGCTACAAAAAGAAAAGTTGGAACAGCAAATGAAATTTAGAAGTGGTTTTTACAGCAAAATCATACACGAAACTGGTATTGAAGTCTGAGAAAGAATAAGAATCACGAGCAAGGAAATGAATCGAACGTTCGCCCAAGAATCTAATGCCGGAGTCCTCGCATTGATCTGTTGGGGTCTGCATCGGCATCAAGTTTTTACAGTAGGACGAATTTCTAGCAGCAGGCGTGAGCGCACGACCTATGCTGTGCAGCTAAATTCTTCCATTCCCGAATCATGGTGCACTCCTATGATCCATCCCTCAATCTTTATGACAAAAGCGATACTTACACAGCCGGTGGAAGAACAGCAACACCATCAGCCCCGTCGAGATGCGGAAAGGAGGAATCTCAGCTGAGCCGAACATACCGAGTGATCAAAGCCGAGATTAAACCAAAAGTGCCTTCTTACTGCACAGAAAATCCAGAAAAGCCCCCTGCAATCAAATAGGATCCCGAATTGCAAACCAAAGCAGATGGTTACAACCGCGACCGGCACTGCCAAAGGATGCAATTTGTGTACTAATCGAGAAGCTAAATTGAACGTAAATTTCACGTTCCACTCTACTTGGCGAAGATCCGGACGCAAGCTCGAAACCAACAATCCAAAGCTATATGATGAGTCCTGAGTTCTCTAGCATGCATTTGTCAGCAACACGCCCGAAGAAGAAGGGACGTCTTCTCGGGTTCAACGCGAAAGAGTCCTCGGTACAGTACAGATTCTTGGGTCAAAAAGTTTTCTTGACGTTGAACAAACACCGGAGAGCACTCGGAAGAACTACCGCTCACTGATCAGTCAACGGCTCCTAAAGAAGGTTTAAAAGGCCCCCAAAAAAGTGAATGATTATCAGTGCACCCAGGGCGCCATTGCCGGCCATCATGGCACACAGTAACACGTGTTTTCAATCTCGCGTGCAAGTTCTCCTTATATTAGGATATGAATATTATTGAAGTATTGTCCCACATCACTTAACAACGGATTTTATATACTTTTTATATTCATGTGATTTCCATCATTTATTAATTTAAATTTTTGGGTTAAACTTTCTAACATGATCCCTTGGATTGGACCTCCCTAACAATTGTTTGTCGATTTATGGTAATACACACTATCATTTTAGTCGATTTTTTTTCTAAGAGTTCTTGTTTTGCGAAAAATAAAGGATTTGGAAAACTTTTTCCTAAAAAAAATCGTTTGCATTGCTTATAAAATGAATAAATGAAATATTTTTCATCGTCTACTAAATTTTTTTAACATAAATCGCTGTCCAAAATGAAATTAATTTTTATTGATTAATTGTTTCAAGCCATATAAGCAATTATTTTCAGGAAAATATCTTTCAAATCATTCATTCTCCGCAAAATGCATGGACCCTAAGATTAAAAGATGTAACAAGTGATAGAACTAGTACGAGCACCTAAAAGTGGATGAATAGGTGATTAAGATGATTTTTATAAATCGTAACAGAATAGATAGACTTTTTAATAAATGATAGACTAAGAGATTGAAAACAATAATAGACGTACGAAGATTCAATGTGAAGTAAAAGGATTAGGGATAGAGAATCAAGACTCCAAGTTTGTAGTGGTTCGGCTTAGGCCAAGCTTTTCGTCTACTCTCCCGCACCTGGATAAATTTGCTGGCTGGATTTTTACTAAGAATCAAAAAGAGAATTTACATCTCACGTCCTGATTCCACAGTGTAGAGACTCTACTACACTTCCTCAAGGTCTCACCAAAATTCAGTCTCTCTTTTGATTACAAGTATAGCTTGAAGAATAAGATCGCAAAAGAACAAAAAGATTCAGACTTTAAAATTCTTCTATCGGGTACTCTTGAACAACTTGAGCGTCTCCCTTAAATACTTCTTCATGCCTTCAATACCGTTGGCACCTTCCAAAAAAGTTCTTCCAATCAACCCGTTGGACAAAATCAATTAGAGAGATCTCGAGCTCTTCAAAGAAAATGACGATAGCCCATCAATCCTGCTCGCCCATACACAGGATCTCGGTTTCCATAAGTAGAACATTCTAAGTATAATTTGCGGATCTAGAGAATCTAGATTATTCGAATACGAATAAAAGATCTTGAAGTGTTAATTCCAGTCGTGAGATATTCCTTAACCATACGAATCAAAACTATACTTGAATTTATCATAATAGAACTTTAACTTCGTCGGTCTGGAAACAGTCCATGAGAGTAGACTTTGAAACTTGAGTTTGGAGGTCTTCAGACTTTAACAATAGAGTTTGCAAGTCTTCAGACTAAATTAATGGAAACGTTTTGTCGACTTCAAAACACCTTAAGAAGATTTCTCTAACAACAAGTACGATCTTTTGGTAAACATCTTGAAATGAGAAAATAACAATATGCAAGCTATAATTTTATTGATTTCTGTCAAAGAATGATTGGTACTTTACAACAACTTAATGTTAAAAAGTACACCGCTGTAGTGGCTAAATGAGTGGATACACATTTAGCATGATCATTTCCTTTCATCTCTTTTACGAAACTTTACGTCAGACATCCAGCAATAACCTATTTTTCAATGGAAGAAATTCATTGTCTTTATGCCCGATAAGCTGGGGAGTACATAGATGACATGAAAGATGTCAAATTAACGAAGGGTCGACCGACGTAATTTTGATGTCAATGCTGTTGAAATATACTTTGTTAATTTCGTGTTAGGAATAAACAACGAATCTAAATCAGATAAATGCTGAATTAAGTGCACTGTAATGTGAATTCATGTACACCGTTTTATGTCGAGATGTGGTTGATGCTCATATGGCGCACCGCGGTATTGCCAAGGACATAAAAAGACATTTTTTGGACTATTGCACCCAAAAAAATTAGGGGAAATTACATGGAAAAGTCAACCGAAATTGAAAGAGGGAGTGGAAAGTGGGAGTAGACGTTTGAGATTTTTTTGATCGAGAAGAATGCAAAGTTCACTCCGGTATGCTCAATGCAATTCATCGTACTCGACCCGATACAACTGGAAACCTTTCGCTTTGGTATGTATTAATGTCGAGGGATGACACGACTGAATCACGAGAATAATGTCATCGTCTATGCCAGTATCGGAATGGAGCGATTATGTTCCTAGAGGGCTGGGTGTGGGGTTGGCCACCTCGGCACGAACCGGCGGTGTGTCGGTGTCGATCTCCGACAATGGCCATGATCAGTTGGAATAACTTATTGCACGGGTGAGAGTAGAAAGTAGGAGTGTGCATTGGTCCCAATTCAACCTAGGCAATGGATTGAATCGAATTAGACTAATCAGGCCGATTTTAGGTTTTTCTGAGGAAGACCAATCCGGTTCCCAATTCCACGGAAGGAATTGTACCGACACACCGGCCAAGACTTCTTCTTTTTTTAAATTTCGAAGCATGCTCTAATTACTAAATTATCTCTTTCTTTTAATGTTGGGAATTCCTACCCGTGAGGAATAGGAAAAACTAAAACAGAAGAAGAAGGAGGAAAAATCACCAGATTTAGGATTGACCCTGGAACTGAACAGGATAAAATGGGTCGTTTTTCTATTCCACAAACCTTGCCCAGGCTGGTTTTTAGTAGGGGTGTGCAAAATACCCGGGAACCGCCCGGAACCGACGGTTCTTGAGGGAAACGGTCCGGTTCCCGGTTCCATGGGCAGATCCGCCCGCCCGCTCACCCGGACCGGATCGAAACCTTTTTAATATTAAAAAAAAAAAAAATTGCTAAAAGAAACCCTAGATCTCATCTCACTTTCTCTTCGTCTTCATTCCTAATCCTATTGCCATTTCGCTACGTTTACTTCTCTCGCCGTCCACATCTCCACGTACTTAAATTTGGTTTTTCTTTTTCTTTGAACTGCTTTGATGTCGCGTAGTCGTTATATTGAAAACCAAAATTGTTTCGCGTCGAGATCGGTTCCATGGATCCACCCGGGACCGGAGGCCGGGCCGGCGGTTCGGTTCGGGTGGATCCATGCAACAAACAAGGTGGATTAGGTTAATTTTCGGATCGGTCCCAGCGGCGGTTCCCGGTTCTAGATCGGGAACCGCCCGTCCCCACTCTGCACACCCCTAATTTTTAGAGTAAAAATTGACCCACCCTCAAGCCGATTATCCCTAATAAAAACTGGATATTTTAGCTCTATTTGCACGCTACGGGAGGGCTGGTGGGGAGCTGGCCCGTCCGGTTCCACGCGGGTCTGTGCTCGGTCACGAAAATCTCAGCCTACATGTCAACGGACGGGCCAAACACATGCTTCCTAGGGTCGATCGGTACCATATATTAATTTCCCAGATGCGTTGGTCGATACAACGGCGGTCAACGACGGATTCATAATGCACCAAAACAACCGCGGAATTCCAGCACGACGCTTTCCAATTTGAACCGAAATCGCGCCGTCGAAACTTCCATCGACCTGCTCTCCCGACAGCGACGTTTTCCCCTGCATCACCTCCGTCCCAGAAACAAATAAAAAACGAAAGTAAGAGAAAAAATCAAAACACGCTTCGGTCGGAAGGCTTGATCGTTTCAATCGAATCCTACGTCATCCATGCCGTGGTCAAAAGGCTTGAGGAAAAGAAAAAAAAAAAGGATCTACTTCTTCACAACACGGTCCTAAGGTATTTGCGTCCACTATGGAATCGAACTCAAGATACCCTTATTAAAGTCTAGGTTAAATTACAGGGTGGCAGAATATCCGTGACCGAAATATGATGTTAGGAGGACATTTTGTAAAGATGCAAAATGCATTGAATGAGAATAATGAATGTATCCGTTAAAATAAAGTTTCATGACGGGTATTATGAATGATTATAATTCAATAATTTAATTGAAATCTCCAATTTACATATTTGGGATTTTACGTCAACTTAGACATATCTAATAAATGCATGAGATCGAGTTCCTTCGGACCAACTTGTCATAAAACTCAAAATTCATTCTGTAAAATTAAAAAGATTAGGACAGGATTATAATAGTCACGACATGATTAGCGGTGCCACTATTGAAATTGAGTCGTTTGAATTTTTGAACAGAAATGATAAAAAAAAAAAAAAAACTCTCTCTCTCTCTCTAACTAGGAAAGCTAGCTGTAAACAGTGTCTCTCTCTCTCTCTCACGCGTTTACGCCTTTTCTTTCACACTGCTCTTCCAGCCTTCTCTCTCTACAAAACGTCACACAATTCTCTCTCCCTCTCTCTCTCTGCGTCTCTTCTTCTTCTTCTTCATCGTTGTCGTGTTCAAAGTTTCGAACTTTACCGGCGACCCACCGGCGCAATGCCGACCCTCCTCTCGATCCTCCTCCTCCTCCTCCTGGCGGCGGCGCCCTTCTCCTCCGCCCAGACCACCGCCCCCGCGCCGGCGCCCTCCGCCGCCGACGCCTGCAACGGCGTCTTCCTCTCCTACGCCTACACCGGCGGGAAGCAGCTCCCGCCGACCAACGCGACCCACCAGGCCTACAGCTTCCAGTCGACGCTCACCGTGCTCAACCAGGGAGCCGACGAGCTCAAGTCCTGGATGGTCTCCGTCGGGTTCCAGCACGACGAGCTCCTGGTCTCCGCCTCCAACGCCGTCCTCGCCGACGGGTCGTCCTTCCCGGCCAGCGTTGGGAACGGCACCGTCTTCGCCGGGTCCTCGATGACCGATCTGAAGACGGCGATCGAGACGGCGGGCGATACGACGCAGATGGGGCTGACCGTCCAGCTGGTGGGGACGCAGTTCGGGGTGAAGTCGCCGGCCGTGCCGATGCCGGCGAATATCTCGTTGGCGAACGATGGGTTCGTGTGTCCTACTCCTACTATGCAGGGTGAGTGACTGCCATTTGCCGCTGATCGGTGTTCGTCGCTCTGTTTCGTGCTTGATGTGATCTCTTTATGTTTTTCTTGTTAATGAGCATATATCATTTGATCTCTGACCTGGTGAAGTTTATCCATGGAGATTTTTTGTTGTCGGGGGCTAAGTGAAGGATTAGTGGTTTTGAGTGGGATGGATTGGTTGGTACTTAGCTTTCTTGAGCAGGAAAATGAGATGGATCTTGTTGTTTGAGGTTCGATGTGGTTTTGTGCCGTCTCATGTCGTGGATTTTGGGAAACTATATTGCGTACACATAGAATGGTGATCCTTTAATGAGATCTTGTGGAAAAGGACCGTTGCCACTCTTGATTATGCACTAAAGAAGAAAATTCATCTTTGATTTTCTTTGTAGATTTTGCAATTTTCAACTCGTTTCGTTCGACGATGGAGATGTCTTTGTATGAAGATGAAGATGTGGGGTTTCCGTGCTTTTAAGAAATAGGATTTGTGTGTATCTGTTTTATTGGAGGAGGAGGAGGTAAAAAGTGTGGGGAATGCTTGGGCAGAATTTTACCTTTAAGCTTTGACAGATCCTTTTCTACTAATCAAGAACCCCATTTTCAATAATTACTGGGCGAATGGAAGTGGTTTTTTCTGGTGCCATATTGCTTAATTTTATGGGATGTTATTGCTATTGATCGTTTGCCAGTACGCAATTCACCCTTACTGTCAAGAAAAGGTTTTTATTCTCGTTGTGGTTGTTGCAGGCAATAGTATGATGCAAGTGTGCTGCACCAAGGACGCCAACTCCAAGGCCAACGTCACTGTTGGTGATGGGTTCCTTTCCCGAAAAAGTGGTGATCTAACGATCATGTACGATGTTACTAGAACATATGACTCAAGCTACTGGGCACAGGTCACCATTGCCAACCACAACCCTCTTGGTCGTCTTGATAACTGGAAATTGAGCTGGGATTGGATGAATGATGAGTTCATCTTCACGATGAAAGGGGCTTATCCATCTGTCGTCGACTCTAGTGCCTGCATATTTGGCACCCAAGGCACATACTATGCAGCCATGGATTTCTCGAATGTATTGAGTTGTGAGAAGCGGCCAACCATAATTGATTTGCCTCCAACCAAGGCCAATGACACCACGGTCGGTTTGATTCCTAATTGTTGTAGAAACGGCACCATCTTGCCACCGTCAATAGACCCAAGCAAGTCTACATCAGTGTTCCAGATGCAGGTCTACAAAATGCCACCAAATCTCAACAGATCGATGCTCTCGCCTCCGCAGAATTGGCAGATCAACGGCACACTGAATCCAGACTACCAGTGTGGTCAACCCATTCGAGTGAGCCCAAGCCAGTTCCCAGACCCTAGTGGCTTACCCTCCAACACTACTGCAGTTGCCAGCTGGCAGGTGGTGTGCAATATCACTGAAGCCAAGGGGTCGAGCCCTAGATGTTGCGTGTCATTCTCTGCATACTACAATGAGTCAGTTGTCCCATGCCCAACTTGCGCGTGCGGGTGCCCTAGCAGCACCAGCCAAACATGTAGCACCACAGCTCCAGCCATTCTTCTTCCATCAGAGGCACTTCTTGTTCCTTTCGAGAATCGTTCAGCATTGACAACTGCGTGGGCTGGTCTAAAGCATCTTACAATACCCCAGCCACCTCCTTGTGGTGATAACTGCGGGGTCAGCATCAATTGGCATTTGTACACTGACTACACCCGCGGTTGGACTGCGAGGGTCACGGTCTTCAACTGGGACGAGACCTCTTTTCCTGATTGGTTCACTGCAGTTCAAATGGATAAAGCTGCACCGGGGTTTGAAAAGGCATACTCATTCAATGGGACCATGTTGGAAATAAATGGCGTTAATAATACCATCCTCATGCAAGGACTCCCGGGATTGAACTATCTTGTAGCAGAAACTGATGGAGCTAATCCACAGAAGGATCCTAGGATCCCCGGGAAACAACAGTCTGTGATCTCATTTACCAAGAAAAATATTGCTGGGTTAAACGTGCCGCTAGGAGATGGCTTTCCAACTAAAGTGTTCTTTAATGGAGATGAGTGCGCGCTTCCTTCTTATTTCCCCATAAGCAGTGGAAGCCGATCAACGTCGAACATAGTCTACTCAGTCCTTCTAGCATTAGTTCTGTTCAAGTTGATGCAGCGATAGCATGATTAGGACCTAATTATATATGGCTGCAGATTCTTTATATTCTTTTGGTGGACTGTCACTGTATATGCCTTACCGGGAGGTTCTGAATTCTCACTCTTTTACTTCGCTGAGAAGAGCGTTTGCACACACTGCATTTGTCGTCTGCAGGTTAAAAGAATGTTATAACTCTAGATCCTGGTGCTTCTCTACATTCTTTTATGCTCTTTCGTGATACTGTACTTATTATGATGTTGGTGGAGTAAAACAGAATTTGTACTTTGTGCACAACTTTGTAGAGATATTTTCTGTTTAATCGGTTGTGCTACACACTCAATTTTTGTTATTCTTTCACTTGATTGCAAGGTAAGTGGTACTGCTACTAGTGAATGACACAGAAAGGATTTCATATTTTTTGCTGTGACTGCAAATCCCTAATATGGGGCATCAGTCAGTGACCGTGTTGCTGACATATTTCTGAGGCTAAATGGTCAAAAGTTGCTGAACCAACTTATCAGTGCGCATTTGTTAAGTGCGGATCATTTTACTCCAATTTCATGTGAGATCTCTATATTGAACTGTCTAGCACCTGCAAGAGATACGGCGCAGGCATGCAAGTATGATTTCCTGGGAAATGACAGTAAACAGTATGATTTCCTAAGAAAGGTAGGTACCCTTGAAAGTAGATGTGCCCGATCAAGAAATTTTGCTACTAAACATAGTACGCAGTAGTTGTGGTGGTTGTTTACAGGTTGAAGAATGATGCTTTAGTTCTATATTCTGACTGGCTTCTTTGTTCCTGAGCTAATTGTGCGGCCCTTGCGTACACTGTTCAATATGCTCTTTGACTGTTCGTCCTGTAACGAATTCATGGTGACGTGAGGCGAAAGAGAGTAGGTGCCTGTCCTATATTGAAACAGTGGCAATGGCACCCTATGTTTTACTGGGAGATTTAAGGTGGTTCATTGGAGCATCGCAGAACCACCCATTTGACGAGGGCCGAAAATCACAAACTTTGCCCTTTCACGTGAGAAAAAATTATGCTGATGAAGCTAGACCCGTCATAACTCATCAAGCAAAAAGTTATCGTGATATTTAGAAGAACCTCAGAAGTGAAATGGAGGCATACATTACTTCGTAGTCGCAGGCATCGATCCACAGACATTAGCAATAAGATGGAGCTTGTCACTCCCGACTGCAACTTTTCTGAGCCAAAATACCATTGTGCCATCTTTAACTTTTTTTCCTTGAAGGGCATGAACTTTTTCCTGGTTATGGATTTTTCACTGCATCATGTAGCTGAATGACTTTGCCCTGTTTCCTTATAATCTCTCTCTCTCTCTCTCTCTCTCTGTTCTCTTTTCCCCGTCTGTGTTTTTTGACTCCTCAAGGGTGTGGTAGACATTTTCAACAGGCCAAACACTAAAAGCAGCAAAAGAAGGAACATAGGATAAATCCTCCCGACAAATTTTCCTAGCTAATGCTAGAATTAATGGGCAGTATTTTTTTATAAGTAACACCAAGTACCTGCAACACAGAAAAGTGACTTTTCGAGTATACTGCATTTGGTGTCGTATATGCTGCACATTTCACAACTACATGGCTTGATACCGCCAACACAAAAGCAAATCAATCAAAATTTTGAGCCCTATAGACAGCAAAATCAATCACGCTTGAAGTAAACCTGTTTAAATGATTATGGCGAGTCAAAGAAGGAAAAGCAGCCTTTTGCTGCAGGGTTTTATCTGCAACACATCGCATTGGCCACGGAGCAACCATTCCTCGTGGAATCATGATATTGACCATTAAAAACGACACAGAGATCAAGAAACTGTCTCGAATAGCCCGGTAGAAGATTCAGCCCAGAAGATAACTTAATACAAAACGCACAAACCCTTGCACAGGGCAATGAAATACAAGAAGCACCAAGTAAAGAATGCACAAATCCTTGTCCAAAGCAATGAAATAGCAAATACTTACAATAACATTGAGTTACCTCAATAAACAAGGGGGAAATAGAATACAGGACCAGAACCGCATTGGTTGTGTTATTGGAGTTAGAAAAGGCTCCTAGACCTAAAGTACTGCCAGTATCACAAAACCTTGTCCAGCTGAACAAAGTGCCTAAGAAATTCTACCAATAACTTGACAAGACTAAATTAGTTGCTTCTTCTGGCTAAGGTATTATTCTATCAAAAGCAGTCAAAAAGAACTAGCATGTACGCCTTTGCATATCACGCAGCAGTGCCTGCCGTGCTCCACAATCCTGCTGCTGTGCTCCACAATCGGTCCATTCGATAATCATCACGGTCCAGCACCACCACTTTAAATCAAGAATCCTCTTGAATTTGCAGCCCAATCACAGGAGGGGAAAATAACCAACTGGTAGAAACTATGTACGCACAGGTTTGCACTGTACTACAACTGACCAAGGAACATATCCTAAACGGGAATATTATTCACGGAAAATCCATCAAACTCAAACTCACTATCGGGTGGCCCAATGCCTTGTTGCTGCAGTAGGAAAAGAGAAATTGCGTGTCAGGGCTTTATATTTAAGCAAGTCACATCATAGCAAGTGCATAGAGAACAGATTATCCGACAAAGATAATACACATCCAAAAACAGGACGCAAGTAGTTTATAGCAACAAAAATCACGCACCTGTTTGAGAAATGCATTCATGATATCCTCCTGGCTGTAGTGTTCCGGATAGAGCACGGCCTGATAGCTCATATCAGGGAAACCTTCAGTCTTAACTTGCACTGGATTGTCAACAAGGGAGGTCGGAGGATGACCAACATTAGGAGCGGTCACCTGCCGATTTCCGTCAGCAGAAAGCAAGGACTTGCCAGCAGCAGAGATGTTTCTATTGTGTCCATTGCTACTCTGCCCAGAAGATAAACCCTGATGAACTAAAAGCAATCCGGATGTGTCAATATTTCCTTGGACGGAATTTCCTGGTTGCGATGTATCAAACGTCACACCCACATTCTGAAACTCCCAATCGTTGGATCTAATTTGCTGCAAGTCATGGAGTATATCGTAGCTCGGCATACACCCTCCAGGCCCTTTAATAATACTAGAGTTCACATCCTCTGGGTATCCACCTTTGGATGTAGGAAAACTGCTTTGGATGGGAAAACTACTAACTGGTGCATCTGATACTTGGTTCATGGGAAAATTCATAGCAGATGATGTCTGCAAAATCATATTGTGCCCCGGACCTCGCCCATTTTCAGCAGTACTGCTCCTGCCTAAGGCCTGGCCAACAAGGCCAGTTGACATAATAGACTGCCCCATATTGGCCTGAAGCACAGGAGGGCGACTGCTCCCACTTTCACTGATGACATGTCTTCTAGCCTGTGGTTGGCCCATTGGCATCAGCAAAGAGCTACTCTGGGCTCCATGTGTATGGACTGGCATGCTCATGCTTACAAAAGATTGAGCAGACTGTTGAAGATTCACGAGTTGCTTCGGCTCCATTGTGGTTGGGATCCCGTGGAGCAAGTTTGCCTGTTTACTATTGGTTCCGAGATTTTGTTGCGACTGTCCCTCTCCGAATCTTAATTTTGGATTGTCAAAGCTGAAGAGATTTCTTTGATCCAACATGGGAATGGATATGCCAGATTTTCCGGCAGACCGACCCAACCCTGCTGCTTGGAGTGTAGCAAGGCTTTGGGGTGCAAGCTGGCCCGTAGCAGCAAGTGCTTGGATCTCATACCCGTTAAGTGAGGAGATCGCCCCAAAACCCGCGTCTTGTGTTCCAATGAAGGAGCTATTTACTCCGGCCTGATGCTGCGGCACACCGCTCAGTCTTCTAAGATACAGGCGGTATTTCTGCACCATATTATTGTACAGTTAGATGGTACTGAAAAGAACTACAATAGATTATGTAGCACAGGAAAAATGTTATAAATCTAGTAAAATTCAGGATACCTGAAGGTGGCTAGCAACATTTTCTCTTGTCAGCCCAGGAACATTCATCAACTCCAGTATTTTCTTTGGAACAGCCTCTGCGTTCATGAATCAAGACATATTTTCAGAATGGAAGAGATGACAAAGGGAAAAAGAAGAAGAAAAAAACAGGGGTAAATGGTAAATTGAAGACTCCGGCTAAAGTTGATTATAAATATTTCAAAGACACGTGGTGGTAACAGGGATCATATAAGAGCTCAAACGAAATTAATTCACAACTACACCCACTAAACCAGCAACTCTTATATCTTGCAAAATGGGCTCATTGTTCTCCAGGAAACAATTTGTTAAAGAGAATGAAAAATTTACAGATCAAACAGCTTCCTTGGAGGGATTTCATCAACTTGGAGTTTTCTTGAGATCAGTTGTGGTTTCTTAAAAATAAAAGTCTCATTGATGTCAAAATATTTTTCCACAAGCCATTTATTTGCCATATCACACGAATGTGATTTTCATTGAACATGAAAAGTTCCATTTCTGCATAGGCGATAATAAATTGGGTGGTTTGGATATGACACGTATGGTAAAAGAACCAAATAAATCTGTGTTTGGGTATTTCAATGCCCATGCTGAATTCTAAATCCTCCCATAGCTAAATGTGAGGATAAGCACCATGATGGATCGTCTCTTTTTTGTAAACATTGAAGGGTCATTCACCTTGATATTATTTTAACTAAATGATGACCCTAAGTAGCCAAGTATGGACGATGGATGCACATAACGGGACCAGTTAGTAAAATAACTTTAGAAGGCGTCAAAGTAATGAGTTCATACTGTCAATTCCGAGCTGATTAACAGCCGACACAAACTGTTGGTGAAGCTCAACGGACCAAACTACTCGTGGCTTCTTCAGCGTCGATGAATCATCCCTTTCATCTGCATCATCCTCCTCTTCCTTCCTTTTCTTTCCACTTTTCCAGCTTCCTTCATTTGCTGTAGATGAGTAATCCACATCTTCCAAGTGTTTCTGTGGCCGATCTCCATCTTCCACACTTCCACATTGCTCCAATTCCTTCCATTCGTTCTTCCTCTTCCTAACCACGTGCTGCCATATGTTCTTCAATGCCTCGATCCTTATCGGTTTTATCAGATAATCACAAGCACCATGGGTCACGCCCTTCATTACGACCTGCTTCCCGTCGTCGGCGGACATCACTGTTCAATTGGATAAGCCAGGTAACCAAAGTAAATCAATCATTTTTCATTTAACATGTGTTTGGCATATCCATTTTCAGGCCATCAGAATTCAAACGGAGTACATACTGATTACAGGTAGATCCATTTCGAGCCCGATGTGTTCAAGAAGTTTGAAGCCATCCATGTCCGGCATGTGAACATCACTCAACACAATGTCAAATCCATTTTTGTTATCTCGAAGTGTGGATAATGCAACATCTGACCTACTGCATGTTGTCACTGAAATATTCCAAAACAGAAACAATCACGAATCAGCCAGAACGAAGCAGTAAGTACTGTAGGACTTCAATTCCTGAGAGCTCGAACAAGCACTCGAACTTCTCACCAGCAAATCAACTTGTAGAGGCGAGAAATCAACCATAAAGAGCTAAAAACCTAACTCATCATACCATTCCTAACTGGAAAGAGAAAGAAGAAGAGGCAAAAGGGCAACAAATTATAGCTGTAAGGACTCGAAACTCGACGCTAATCCACAATTTTTCACAGATATGACAAAAGTAAACCCTCACTTAAAAGTAGGGAAACAAATTCATGAATTCGAATCCAATTTAACGACAACGAGAAATCTCTCAGAATCCACAAACGAATTGAGCATCATGCACACAGGACAGGAACATCCCATCAATCTACCTTGATATAGGCATGTCTTGAGCATTTTCTCCAAGATCCTCAGACAAGTCGGATCGTCATCCACCACGAGGACCCGTAGACCCGCCGGGAATTGATCGGAGACCCCGTCCCCGGCCTTCCAAGAACAGCTCGAAGTCAACGTTGACATGGATCCTCTCCCGCTGTCCCTTCTCAGATTGGGGGCAGAGCAGGATCAAGAACTCGAGAGTTGGTTTTCTCTCTTTCGACCCCCAAAACCAAGAAATCCTCACATCCTCGAGCTGGGGGCAATCAAGAAAGCAGTACCCACTTCATTATCTGAAAAACCCAGTTGAGGAAACTTATAGATAAGGAAGAAATTCGAGAAATCGCTTGGTGGGTGTCGATCGTTCGAGGGGGAAGTAACAGATTTCTGTTCCAAGAACGAAGCCCGAAGGTGCTACGAACTGATTACCGAGTTCAAAACCCACTCGGCAAAACAGAAAAAAAAAAGGGAGAGAAAATCTTGGGAGGGCGTTGATGCGGGAAAGAAATTTCAGGAGAATTCGTTGCGGGATTGAAAAAATACAGAAGAGACAGGGTTTGCTCTGCTTCCTCCTGAGTTCGATTTCTGCTTTTGTTTTTGTTTTGTTTTTTTAGGGGGGCAGATTTTTATTTATTATTATTTTTTAAATTTATTAACATCACTTTTAGCAGAATTTTTTTTTATTCAGAAGGTGGGTCATTCCTATCAGAGTGGATCCAGCTCATCAAAAAAGATTTAACTAACTCCCTCGCCATCTGACTCTGCTCCATCAGATGTACGACAATCCCTTTGAACTTTCACTATTTACTGCCTTCTTTTTGGAATATTTTTGCTCCACTTTTTTATCATGAGCAAGCAAGTGTTTTTTTTTTTTTTCTTTTTAACTCATATAAATCATTGTCCCTTCCTCCAAATATCTTTTATATATATGCAATTAATGTATAAGTAAAGTGATTTTGTTTGATCTTCTAAATGTCAATTTTTTACATCCACAACGGATAAACCGAAACCCATCATGGAGAGAGGGAGCAAGTAGCAACGCTCGGCACACTTTGAAATTTCTTCATATTAATAAAGATTAAGTGTTGGATGTTATTGTTTACCCACCTTCGAAAACTAATATATAATGGGTTGTATTTTCTTTCATCCACTCGAAGAATTAGATTGTATTAGATGCATAGATCAACCAATCGATTAAGCTTGCTAGTGGTTTATTTAATATCAATGTCTTAAATCTCAACTTGCTAAATATATGTATTATCATATCGAGCTGTTGATCAAGTTTAAATAGTTTTATAATAATTCGATTTTAACACTTTTAGACACATATTGAATTGTAAGCAAAGTAGGAAAAAGATAAAATGGGTAAATCATATATACGAAAAAATAGATGAATATAATTTTCATCACAAGTTGAAAAAAAAAAAGTGACTTCCACTTAAATTTTCTATATTTGTAATTTGTAAATACAAATTAAATCAACGAGAGATTATTTTATAAGGGATGTTTATATAGCCCCTTCTCTTTGAGGAATTCTATGTGTGCGAGATAATGTAAACATTTTGTTTGTGCATAAAATGACTCCTATCCCCATTGAATTAGAAATGTTTTTTTTTTTTTTTTATGACTTTGGGTGGTGTTTTGGATCACCCAACTAAACTATATAAATTATTTTTGACTAATAAAATACAACTGTGTGAATTAACGTAGATGGATATAACTTGCACAAAGATATTTATAAAGTTAAAGACTTTATCTACCGATTAAGATAATGCCACGTGTAGCATGAAGATAGCTAAATCAATGAAACTAGACGCTTCCACATGTAATGCTGTAGAAATAAGAGGCTGACGGTAAATGCACCCAAGCAAAGATTGTCTTTCTAATGCAGTTTCCCTCTACATCAGTAAACCTAAAAAAGTATAATTTTTTTTTTTTATAACATAGGATGGCAATCCAATTGAATTAATACTCCGTTTGTTTTGCGAGAAAATAAATAAATTAAGAAAATATTTTTTAAAAACTATTGCTTGGATTGTTTAAATTAATTAGTTAATGATAAATATTTTTATTAGCGATAACAATTTATCTCTAAACATTGTCACAACCGATGAAAGTATTTTTCAATCATTCACTATTTTAAATGATATAAGGGGTCAATTTTTAATAAAATATTTTTTAATTTAATCATTTTTTTGAAATAAATGGAGTCTAAATGTTCATTGTTATTTCTAAAATATAATTATCTAAACTCTATGACGATGAATACAATAAAGGATTTGAGATTCAGTGACCTGCTAATAGGCACAAATGGTCACTTTATGTTAAATGGTAGATGGCGATTCCCTTTGAAAAGAAGCACAACTATTTTCTTGGGCTAGTATTATAGGTTATTGATTTTTCTTTTCAAATTTCTTTCGAAAATTATAAAGGTAAGAACAAAGGATTTTATTTTTTATTTTTAATTTTTTTGGTGGTAATGATAGACAATAAGAAACACAAAGAAAATTTGAAAAAGAGACTAATTGCCTAGTGCTAATTTAGGGTTTGTTTGAAACTAGGAAAATTCCATGGCTATGTTAATGGAGGTAATCGCAATTTCTAATTTCATTGGCAGATAATGATTCGATTAGTTGCATATCTAGATGGTAATTTTCTTCTAAAAATGAACTTCAAATATGGAAATTGTAGAATTCTTGATGACACAATTGATGTTGTCAGTTGTGTGTGTATCGAACAAACAATCACATTATTGGTGCAAACCGGGCAATATGTATCTCATATTATATGATGCCTAATTTTTTTTTAAAAATAATTTATTTAAACTTATATATAAAGTCGCATGTCACTATCGCATAATGTAACATTCGTTTATAAATACTTATCTTTGCATCTTCTTCATTTTGGGAACTTTTTTTAATTGCTCATGCCACATCATCTTCCCACTTCCCCCAATTGACACGTGTTCGGCTGCTGCGTATAAAGATAAGGCCTTTTGGCTTGCGTTTTCACTGTTGTTTTCTTCAGTGATAATGATATGTCCATCCAAAATGGCCACTTGTCCTTTGAAAGAAAAAAAAAAAAAGTGCCAAACGGACGTTATTATCGCATATGGGAAAAAATTTAAATTAATTGATAATATATATTTATTTCGTGAAAAATAAATAATTCAATTTTTTAACTAATGATCATTTATATCATTTAAAATAATTATTTAATAAATTTTTTTATTAGTAACAACAATTTATACATAAATATATATCCTCCTTTATTTTTGTAACGATATAAGCAATCATTTTTAAATTTCAAATCATTCATTTTTTACGAAACAAACAAAACTATTAATAATCATAAGATTATTTTTGTTCATTTTTCATAAAAATGCCTACTAAGAGAGTAATTTATGCAAAATCGCGAATGAACTACGCGTATTAAATTCATAAATTAGAGTGCCAAAAAAAAATCATAAATTGGAGCGAAAATGACCCGATTCCACTATCATTAAATTTCGCCCCGTCGCCAATGAATTCGTAGGTGCTCTCGGCCAAACTTTGAATTTCAAAATGTTTTCCAACTTCGGTTTGCGAGATAGCTTTAGGTCTCTCGAATTCCCCCTTCCTACTCATCATGTATATCATATTGGACGGATAATAAAATAAGTAAATCGGAAAACAGCTTTCTCTCCCAGTTGCGAGAAAATAAATAAATTAAATAAGTAAAATAAGATAAAGCTGTGACCTAAGCTAAAGCGAGAGAGACCCTGCAACGCATATTCCCCTGCGGGGGAGCTTTTCTCTTTTACGATGAAGCTCCAAGACCACGCCACGGCCAAAGCTGCCTCCCTCTCCACAGCCCAAGAAGACAAAAGTTATTAAAAATTCAGAAATTTAAAAAAAAAATTAAAAAAATATTGAATTCAGAAGCTTTATGCTGCTTTAGCAAAAGGAGGGGGATAATTAAATTGAATTTAATCCTAAAGTTAATCATTTGTAGTATGGGTAATTTATTGGGTCTTGAGGGGTTTAGCTTTTTATGGGAGGAGAGATGCTTTTAAGGAAAATGGAATAATTTGGGTCGAGCATAAAATATAATATAAATATATATGTACACTTGTTTTTGTTGCTTGGAGGTTTGAGGTGATGGGTACTTGCTACGTGTCAAGTCATGGGAGTTTGGAGAAAAGTCCACCCTACTTTTTTCAGGCTTTTATCCCCCAGGGTGTCGTTGTTTCCGTTCCAATGCTTGCGGTATAGATGGAAAAAGGGTCTCTTTTGGCATGGGAATGTGACAATATATGGAGTCCTACTCCTTAAGGAAACCCAAAATTTGTCCATGTGTGTTGTGGGAGTGGTGGGTGACACACTAAGGCTAAGCTAAGCTGACACGCTTTGAATGTCACTGGAGTTGGCCTAATTGTACCTTTTTATACTATTGTTGTTTCGAGGCAACGTCCTCGAACATAAGATTAGACCTAATCAACCGATGAGCAGGTTAGCTATTATCTTCAAAATCATGGGTCGTTGGGCAGACTGATTGGGCAGGAGGGTTCGAAACCGCTTGGCCAGCCCATAGGATTTTCGAAATAAAATTTGTTTATGTATATACACATATTGCAACTGCCCTTGATCTTGCTCGGTTTCAATTTCTAAATGCCTTTGGACTTAAACCATGGTAGGCTTGAGAAATAATGACAGTTAGGTTATTGAAAAATAAACTAACTTCTCATCTAGGCAGGGGTGGGCGAGCCTGTGCCTAGAATCAAGTAGTGGGGTTCCTGTCTAGATAGGGTGCAGCCCTGTCTATTACAATCGTGTTTGATTCGGTTGGAGCCCAACTTGGACCAAGCCAATGCTTAGGTGTGTTCTAGATGCCACTATGGCCAAAATGCACTTGTTGACAAGTCTCGCACAATAGCATGATGTGCTTCGTAACGATGCATACGAGACAAAGTAGAATAATATCATGCTGATCACGGGTGAAGTGAAGCTGCCCACAAAATAAAATTCTATTCAAATTATTACCGTCTCTCATTCACAGTACGACTTGATTGTTTACTCGAGTCCACTTCATATCCAATGGCAACGGCCGGTAAAAAAATAAAAGCCACCCATGTTTTGATCAACTATGCTAATTATCTCTTACTTATTCTTCGAATAAAGTCATTTCATGATTGTCGCGCCCTATTATATAGTCATAACAACCATCGAGAATCAATCGATTTTTAATCTTCGAGGAGTGATTCATAAGACACATCACTTCGGCATTCATAAGCGATACAACTTGTAATTGCGATATGATAACTACTGGTCACATCAAGCTCTGAGAGATGGACTCATACCCCTAGAGCGATCGATTAATGAGATGAAGCGTCTCGAAATTTGGACATGACCGTCATTGCGTACCGCTAAATTATCAAGATATCATCAAACCTTGCAATCCCAACACATTATTTTTGACTCTTCATGAGGTGGGGGGAAGTTGCAAGATAGTGGACCTATATTTAAATTCCCAAAAAAAAAAGGGGAAAATATCGCTCGGCCTGACGATCCAGCTAATACTAGGTCATCAGATGGAAGGAGTGAAAAGACCCCCACGCACTTAGCCAGATAATTAATCTTTCATTAAAGGAAAGAGAGGATCAGCAATCGAGCTCGAGCGCAGGCCGGGGCCGGGTGGGGTGGCGTGGCGGGGCCCGCGCGTCCACGTCAGCAAACGGCGACGGAGTGGGGAGACGTGACGTGCTGGGCGATCGATCTCTGGAGCGTCCGAGAAGGCGTGAAAACAAAAAGGGAAATTAAGAAAAGGGGGCCACGTGGCGCCGTCCTCTAGCGACCGGGGGTGGGGGCCCGCCCCGTGCGTACGAACGGGCCAATGCGCTGTGATCTTAGTGGACCAACGCGGTTGCGGGCCGGGCCCCGCGCGGGCCCGTTTGGGGGGGTGAGGTGGGGCCCGCTCCCCAACCTACGTGCGCCTTTCATGCACGTCCCCATCCGTCTCTCCCAGTCCTCCACTTTTAGGAGAGAGAGAGTAGGTGGTGCAGGCGAGTAGGTTGAATCCAAAGCTTCATTATTTGGAGCCTTTCTTAGAAAGAGAAAGAGAGAGAGTAACGTGTATCTGCACATACCCTTATAAAATTTATGGCGAAACTGCAATAACAACTTTCAAAAAGTACAATTATATCTCAAAACTTATCGAATTAGCATAATCAAATTCTTTCGCTAAAAAAACCACTGAGATTTGCTCCAGTGGCCACCCTTCCAACTTGAAAGGGGGAGGTGGGGGGTTGAATCCCCACCTTTTCGGGAGGGTAATCAAAACCACCAAGAGCCGGAAATTGATAGATAATTCAGAATAGGGCCAAATGAAAAATAAATAAATTCTTTTGCTAAACATCGTTAGGGTTTAATTGCACCACCAATTGGATAGATTTTAGGACTCGAAAGTATTATGATTCAATCGTATTTTGGCAATGAATTTTAAGACGTCTTATCTAATGATAGCGATTGCTTCGTCCTGATTTTTCTTAGGCTCTGTTCATCTCCCTTTTCTTTTCATTCCCCTTGTCTCTCTCTCCCGGTCGCTTTATTTATTTATTTATTTTTTTGACTTCGCAACCTCGTACCGCCCACGAAATCTACCTCGTCTTGGCCAAGAGCAATGCACGGCGAGCATAGTCGAATCAGAATCGCCCACGGCGTTGAGAGGGTCGCTGTTGAATGTCATCTCCACGGCATACCTGAAAACGCGTGGTGGCAAAGTACCCAGAGACGCAATAGAGTCGGGGTAAAGAAATGTCTGCAAATATTATTCAAAAGGGTATATGACTCAGTGATGTCTAAATAAGCACGTACATGTACATATTAAATATAGTGGAATGTGGAATGCGGTCAAGAAAAGAAAGCGGGGTACATGCTGTGTATGGAGAAGGGCGGGAGTGTTATGGACATGAGAATGATTTTCTATGAGTTTAGGTTAGGTGACGGGTCACGAATCGAGGGGGACTGAGGGGGGAGGAAGGTTGCTTTCGCCAGCTTTTTAAAACGCTATTTTCGGGGGAGTTCCAGTTCGAGGTGTTGACAAGTGTGCGAGAGAAAAAATGGGACAGGAGGATCGGCACGTGGAGGCCGATTGCTCCGCCCCTCCCACCCGACATCCCACCTTTCTTTTCTCCGTCGCACATTCATTTGATGAAATCGAAAGATTTTTCACTGCTCCTGAATTATTGAGGGCGGGAATGAAGTAAATGATTGAATCCCTCTCTCTCTCTCTCTCTCTCTCTCTTCGTGAATTGATGGACATGTCGTGACTGAAGAGAGAGAGTTTGGCATAAGGGTCCATATCGATCTCGATCCAATTTGGAAGAAATTGAATGAAACTGATTGATTGATTATGAGGGGTTCTTGTAGAAATTGATCGGTTCCCGATTCTTGTTGAGGAATGGCATCAATCGGATTGAATCGGCAAAATTGACTTAGTGTGCATGTATATGTTTTATAGTGGAAGCGATGACAAAAATGAATATAAAGTATTGATTGAGCAATATGTTCTTGGTTCCTTATTAGTTTGTTAGTTTTTTTTTTATATATATTTTAAGGTAGAAACCATAAAAATAAAATAAAATAACAACACTAGTTCTCAAGTTGTCCCAGGAATCAAAAAAATCGGATTAGCTAGTTTGCTTCTGAAATAGACAAAGTTGATTCCCGATTCCATAAATTGAAAATGACCTCGTCCGATCTGGTTTCTAATTCCATAGTGGATTATTGGGATCGACCATGTTTGGTTTTCAATTCAAGAGTGGAAACTTATTTACCCTCAAACTGATCACCCTAGTGCTATATAGGTGGTTTCGATTGTTCTTTTTTTTTGTTTAATAAGGAGCCAATTTCACGGCATGTCATGACTTTAGACGAATTGGTCTTGCTTGCAAGATAGAATAAAGTACACATGCAACATGGGTTACATCAGCACCTCAGCGGTCAGCACTCAGCCTAATTTTGATGGGGAGGCTGGGGAAAAGCATCAAACTTGACATGATTTATTTATCAAAGATCTTTCTAAACCCAATTATCTAAAATCATTCAAGATCATCGGGAGTAACTTAGCTCGATCGAGCATTCTCGTCACCAATTTCTGCCATGGCTGCTCTCTCGAGAGAAGCTTCCTAGGTTTAAATCCCTGTCTCTCTCTCTCTCTCTCGCTCTGTCTCTCTCTAGGCATGTCGGTGCATCGAGACTTTGGGAACTTCCCATGGAAAGGGGGGAGAAGACCAGAGGATGGGAGAGATTTCAGGAACTGTTTTGCAGAGAGTTCATTCAATCACATCGCAAACCAGCAATTTTACAGATCACTCGACAAGACTTCCCCTGTTTTTTTAATTATTGGGGGATGACAATAGTCTCGCGAGATCGAGCTGTCAAATAGCCACCACTCCCATCGCCTGTTCTTGGGGTACGTATCATTGAGCACGATAGGGTACGATTTTCCCTTTTCCCTTTTTTTTTTTTTGCTTTTTCTTGGGGCGTTCTGTAAAAAGGAAAATTCGAATTCGGGGGTCCGCATCTGCAGAACAAACAACGTCAAATCATCTCCCTCTCGTCTGGCCCAGAACCCAGATGGAAAATTTCCCAAAAAAAAGAGAAAAGACACTTCCTTGTCCACCCTCATTTCCATCTACAGTCGAACACGAGAGAATCTTTCGTAGGAAAGACCACGATTCCGATTCGGGACTCCATCGGCCGGCGCTGTCGCCGGAAGACGTGGCGACCCGAGTGTCGGCTCCGGCGGCACGACGGAGGGCCATTTAAAAAACGGGGGTTGGTTTTAAATGTGGGAATTGATCACGGTTCACGACCCCGCTCTGCGTTTGTCTCTGCGTGTCTCTGTTTCTCTGTCTCTGCGCGGTGGACCACTGCGTAACATGATGTACCTGCTGCGGAGAGAATTGGTGAGCAGATGGATGGATGGGATCTGAGATCGGAGGAGGACGGGGGCCTCTCATTTAACTTGTGACTGCATTTAGTGGGCGAGGGCAGGCAGATTGAATTTGCCCTGTCCCCATCCCGCTGTTCATCGAGGAGAGGGGTTTGCTCTGCTCCGTTCTGGTTTGTGGTCATTTAATGTTGGCGTCCCGCCGAACTTTTGAAGCCCAGTGAAGAAGGTTTTCCCATCGTGTGAGATGGATCGCTGCTCGTGGGCCGAACAAGCTACGGATCATTCTGCATCAGATTCTTGTCACGGCAAACGAAGGGGTTGGGGATCCACAGTTCTGCCGAGCTGTACAATGCATCGAGGCCCGTTTGTTTAACTAAAAATAAATAATTTGAAAAAATTTTCCTAGAATATGATTGTTTGTATCGTTTAAAATAATCAGTTAATAAAAAATATTTTTATTACCGACAATGTTTTATATCTAATTATTTTCGTAGATGATAAAAATATTTTATGTTCATTAAGTGATTATTTTTGGGAAAATGTTAACTTACATTACTTGGAATAAGTAGTCAATGGACAAATTTTTTTATTATCGATAATAATTTATATATAAATATTTTCAAGTGATGGAGATATTTTTATTCATTTTTTTTTGTAAGCGATACAAATGATCGTTTTTAGAAAATATTTTTCAAATAATTCATTTTTTATAAAATAAAATGTAGCTTTGGAAACAATTTTTTTTTTGGCTCAATTGAATTGTAGTTTGTCAAAAAGAATATGCTATGAAGAAGTTTGGATGGAGAAAAAAAGGAAGATTATATATAAAAGTCATGAAGACAAAAATATGCTCTCGTTGAGAGTCAATTTGAAGACCTCCAGTTTACTAAACGGGAGCTCTAACCGAGCTACAAGAGCTAATCTACCGAGCCTACTGATGTATTAAGCTAAATGAATGATAATGGCTAATAAAAAATATTTTCATTATCGACAACATTTTATGTCTAATTATTTTCATAAATGATAAAAATATTTTTCGTTTTTTAGTTTATTTTAGGCAATACAAGCTATTATTTATGGAAAAATGTTAACTTATATTACTTGAAATAAGTAGTTAATGAAAAATGGCTTTATTATCGAAAAAACTTATGTCTAAACATTTTCATGAATGATAAAGATATTTTTCATTTATTTATTTTTGTAAGTGATACAAATAATCATATTTTTTGGAAAATATTTTTTTGTCAAAAATAATATGTTATGAAGAAATTTGAATGCAGAAAGAAAGGAAGATCACACGAGTTATAAAGGCAAAATAAAAAAAAAAAATGCTCTCGTTGAGAGTCGAACTCAAGACCTCCCGCTTACTAAACGGGTGCTCTAACCAACTGAGCTACGAGAGCTGCTGGCCATTATTTTCTAATTTTTTTAATAGAACCATGCAGCAGTAGAAAATATACCGCAGGGAAAACTTCACCTCCTCGCGAAAATGCTTGCCCTTCTGTTTGCGCATTTCTCAAAAAAAAAAAAAAAAAAAGTCTTGATAAGTAGACTCGTTAGCATGTTGCCCGTGATTAAGGTCGTTTATATTTATTGATCTAAAGAATCGAATTTATACAATACTTCAGAACCATACATACTTACTTTTTTTTTATTTATTATTTTTTATTTTTTTTATCTTATGTCATTTAACCAATTGTATAAAACGAGATCCGCGTCTTGGAAAAGATAATAATTTAGTGACTTCCCACTCTCAAGAGCGTCGAAATTCAAAAGATCGCTCGCATGCTAATGGTATCATCTGCTTTGTTCCCCCTTCTCTATAAAAGATTAATCATGGGCGTTGTCCCTTATGAGATGGAGAGGTCGTCACTTCAAATCCCACCTGCAAAAATGTTCAAGGCCTTGGTCCTTGACGACATTCTCATCCCTAACCTCGTCCCTCAAGCCAATTACAAATGTTGTCACGGTTGGAGGCGATGGCGGTCCTGGCGCCGTCGGTGAAGGTGAGTGCTCATGCGTCTTCTAATTAGAACTCATAAGCAAATGTTACGGGCCGAGAGTCTCCTTGGCCTCGGAACGACCCGTGAGGCACCCGGCGAATCAGCCCGTGACAAGTGGTATCAGAGCAGGAATCCCTCCAGTAAGTGAGTGAGTCGGAGAATCAAACTTCTCGCTCTAGTGTGAGTTGAATTGATAAGTGCCTAGTCCGGTCCTAGTGGGCGGAAAGTGAATGGCTGGGGCAAAAGATGCTCAAATGAAGCTGGGCTCTCTGCTCTTAGGATGGCAATGGTACTAGGACAAGTAGGTTCCTTGCCAAGCTAATAGGGAGTTCGAGAAGAACCGAATCCTCGCTGAATAGGGATAACGTTCTTGGATCAATCGGTGAATTCGAAGAAGAGGTCTACTGCCACGTTTTCAATAAGGAAAGAACCTCCATTGGTTGGCTGGGGTCAAGATGCTTAGTAGGCAAAAATGGTGCTGCCAAAAGATGCGGTTGGCGAAAAATGCCACACTTGCCAAAGAAAGCACAGGTGACCGAGAAGGGCCGAGTAGCTGAGATCAAGAGAGGCTATCAATGGAGCACAACCTGTTTTGTTGGGCGAGCGTGACCATTCGATGTGAAATCCCAAAAGTGGCGCATCAATGGTTAAGGGACACAAGGAAGCGACAAAGCAGATCGCAATGAGGGCGTTGCGAATTGAGTGGGGGAGAATGTCACGGTCCGTAAATCCTC
Source organism: Eucalyptus marginata (assembly GCA_014182565.1). Lineage (NCBI taxonomy): Eukaryota > Viridiplantae > Streptophyta > Magnoliopsida > Myrtales > Myrtaceae > Eucalyptus > Eucalyptus marginata. The sequence goes on from CM024585.1 coordinate 6,465,406, forward strand.
CTGTACTCGTGACACTTGTGAGTGGTGCTTGGGGTTATCGAGTGAAGAGTGAGGATGCAGAGGGGACGAACACAATTGGTTCGTGGGAGTGGCGTCAGGACGGTTGGTGCTAGGAGTTCTAGGATAGAAAGATTATATTGCTTAGGAGCTCTGAAGGCAGGATTGGCCTCCCGTGCACAAACTGGTTGGGAGCTGATGCCGCTCTCTTGACGAGGCCATGGCAGGCCGAAACAAGTTATTGAACCTAAATGGATCTGCTATCTCACTCGATGGACTAGACGCTCGAGCGAAGCTGGGCGTGGTAGGATCTCGTACGAAAGAGCATTCACCGTATTGTTCGCTGGAACAGCTATAGAAGAAAGGCTGGCCTGGCGAATTCCGCTCGCCAGGGCCTCACGGGTCGTTCCGAGGCCAAGGAGACTCTTGGCCCGTGACACAAATCTCTCTCACTCTCTCTCTTTGTGGAAGGCCATGGGGCGAGCTCTTTCCCATGTGAGTGTACTAGTTTCGATTCTCACTTGCGGGCCACGATTTCTGGATCTGTGTCCAGCTATCTGCCGACCGCTCCATGTCAAATAGGATCACATCTTGAGTTCCCGAAATCAACCAAGTTGGACTTGCTTGCGTTTGAACACGCAGTTGGTACTCCAAGTCCATGTTCATAGTTTTATGCTTGAGATTTAACAAAGGCTTAGGTGAGGAAAATCAATCCCGATTCACATGCAATGGAGTGGCATGCCATTGGAAGTTTCAAAAGGACGAGAAAAGGCATTTGACAAAGACTTGGAAACAAGTGAGCGTCGAACATTTATTAAGTGGAATCAGGACTTTTGATTACAAGCGAGTTTCATATGGAATCCGCGTGAGCCCTATCAGATTTAGCGGCTCGGTTTAACTCAATACATATAACATGCTCATTGAATAACTTTCGCTTGAGAATACCATCCAACACGTCTGTGTCTTTCTCCGATGCTTTTCTCCAAAAACATAGGTTATTATTAGGCACTAATATTTTTTTAATCGTCCGTCGCTGCGTGTTAACATAAAAAATGGCTTATCGGGCCGAGGACAACCAATGAAGCCCACTGGGCCCAAATCAAACACACGAGTCAAGAGGAGTCGAGGCAGAGCTGCTATTATATTTACCGACTATAAATAGCCGAAGAACGCCATCGTAAGGGATCGCGAAATTGAACGAGAAAATCCTAAGTATACTCAATTTTCGACTATCTTTCTTTAGTTATTTTTCCTTCATATTTACTTTCAATGGCATTAGATTTATCCTTTATTTATCACAGTTGTAGTAGCCGTGGTTTTTTCTCCGAAATGACACAGGACTCGATACAAACAAAAGAACCATCCTTTTAGTAAAAGATATTTTATCTAAGAACATTCTCGGCGAAACATCTTGTCGGCATGCCTCGTGGGAACATCGTGTTCCATTTTCAAGGCGTTGACGGCAAAAACAAAGAGCCAAGGGAGTCGCATCACTACTGTAGATATTCTGAGAAGTCTCACCAAGGATCAAAGGAGAGGTTCGGCCCCGGATCCGGTTCTCGTGGCCACCATAAGAAGGATGTTTGAAGAATAACAAAATGATTTGGCTAATCATATGGTTAATCATTTATCGCGAGTGATGACCTCATGACTCACGAATTTGGTGACCGAGTTGATGTCAAAAGTCGGAATGCCGAATTAACCCTAACGAGTCAAGGCGCCCCGATGGCCGCAGGACCTGTTCTGGCAGTTCCTTCCGCCTAGTTCAATGGCGTTGGTGATGTCGGGACAACTGCAGGCGATAAGTCATTTGATGAAGACTAAGAAACGAGCCAGCGTTAAACTTATATCGTTAAGTGGAATCTAGACTTCTTTTCCAAATGAGTTTCATATGGGTCTCACGTGGATCCCATCATATCTAGCGGTTCATATTAGTTTAGTACGTACAACACAATTTTGACAAGAACTTGAAAATAAGCTAGGATCATATTTATATTAAGCGGTATTTGGACTTTTTCTAGTGACTTCAATATGGGTTACACATGAACTCATCGATTTAATGATTTAGATTAATTTCGTACATACAACACAATTTCGACAAAGACTTGAGAATGAGCTAGGATTGTATTTATATTAAGCAAAATCTGGACTTTTAATACCAATAAGTTCCATTTAGGTTTCGTATGAATTCCATCAGATTTGGCGATTCAGATTAATTTAGTGCATACGACAAACTCATTAAATAATTTCAGCAATACATCCGTGCCCTTCTCCAATACTTTTCTCCAAAAATATATGTTGTTGTTATGCGTTAATATTTTCCGAATCTTCCATTGCCGTGAGATGAATGGCAAGTTTAATTGATGCGACGAAATTTATTAATTAATCTGATCTGACACCCATGGACATTCTCCTATAAGTTCACATGGTCCGTGACTAAGACAAGATGAACTAGACAAAAGAAGAAAATTAAATAAGGAGAAAGAATTTCTAAAAATCTACGTCGCTGTACCGTTAGGTTAGATAAAAAGCAACATTAAAAAATGTTTAATGAGCAAGTAACCCGTGAGCCAATCTCGCTTGATCCACCACACCTTTACCAGACAAGTAGCAGAACATGGTTTGCAATAATATCATTTAAAAGGACCAGACACATGAAAGCAAGGGGAAAAATTCAAAATCTATAGACGTCCATCTTGACTTTTAGAGCAGCCTTTGTTGACTAAATGCAACAAAGCCTTGTAATTACCAAACTACCTTTCCCATCTTTTTCTGCTAAATTGGATTAGTACAACATCGAGATCAGTCTCTACTTTTTCTTACTGATGGAAGCTCAATAGAAACATGAAGTACCGAGATCACCCGGCAGGAAAAATTGTGCCTCAATTTTTCGAGTTTTTCTACTGCACAGAGATAAGCGAATATTATTTATGAGTATGAAATCGACGATAATTCTTCCCTAGGCCTCTACCAACCTTAAAGATTTGCTTCTTTCGCGAACGGATTGAAGTGAAGTGGGATGAGATCTTGGCGGATCGCGGCCATATGCTGCTAAGTGCTTGATATTTTCTATGATAGTGACACTATGTAAGAAATCAGTGAAGCTCAGCCAAGAGAATTTGCTCTTGGATCAAAAGTCAAGTCTATACATGAAAGGGAAATGGAATAACGTTTGGTATCATTCTAGGATGGTGCTTTCTTTGACTAATATTCCATTATCACATAGACAAATTTTATTTTATGAACAAAGTCCGTGTCATGATTGAACAACCCACAGACTGATTAAGATTTTTTTTATTAAGCTTCGTTTGTTTCGTAATTTTTTTTAATTATTTATTTTGTGAACACACTTGAACAAAATAAAAAATATCCAATGACGAGAACCCTTCACACTCGGTCTCTCTTTATATGTCAGCTTCGGTTCATCCTCTTCTCCTCACTCCCAAGTCCTAGAGACCAACTTCATCACTGCTAGTCAGCCTTTCCTGATCACCCTCTTCTCTATTTCGGCAACTCCATTCGGATCCAAATCATGGGTGTCGTCAGTTACGACTCTGAGGTCACAACCCCAATCCCTCCGGCCAAGATGTTCAAGGCCGCTGTCCTCGACGGCGATAACCTCATCCCCAAGGTGCTCCCGCAAGCCATCAAGAGCGTCGAACTCCTCGAGGGCGACGGAGGTCCCGGGACCATCAAGTTGATCACTTTCGGCGAAGGTTAGTCGGTCTGTGTTAGGATCGCTCTGGATCAAGGCTGTTTCAACCTTATGGAACATCATAATGAACATTGAAAAAGATAGATATGTAACTTGGTTAATTAAAGATGTTTCTAACCGTTGATTTACACAAGTGATCACGTGACTCGATTCCAATCGAGCGAAATCAGGCCATGTCTAAGTCAATCGTATCAGATTGCAGTTGGAACAACCAAAATGGCCCAATCGACACCATCAAGATCGTTGCTCGTGATGTTGAAACCAGCGAGTTCTAAACGTGAATATTACTTTTTCTTACTTTGATAGGCAGTCAGTACAAGACAATGAAGCAAAAGGTCGAGGCCTTGGACAAGGAGAACTTCACCTACAGCTACTCGATCATCGAGGGCGACGCACTGGGCACCACCTTCGAGAAGATCAGCTACGAGGTGAAGATCACCGCATCGCCCGAGGGAGGCTCGGTGTGCAAGAACACGAGCAAGTACTTCACCATCGGCGAGGTGGACATCACTGAGGAGAAGATCAAGGCCGGGAAAGAGAAGGCGTCCGGGATGTTCAAGGCCATCGAGGCTTATCTCTTGGCAAACCCTGATACCTATTGAGCCAATCTCATCGCTATCTTGTCTTGTTCACGGTACTGTATTAAATATGTCTGGTTGTGGTAAACTGAAAAGGAGACAAGAAGAGTTCGGGTCACTCTATGCTTGGAGTTAAGCATGTTGGGCCGATGGGTGCTGTTGTTTTTTTTTTTTTTTTTGGTAACCCAGGGAACCCCGACAGCCGGCGGGCAAATCCTGGGGCGACGCTAGCGGAGGACCCACCACCCCGACGTCGCACTTAAGATCCCGTGCGGCCAGCGGGATTCGAACTCCTCTCCTCCTCGCAAAGGATCATGGGAGCCTTATCCAACTGGGCCACCGCAGGCGGTGGTAGTGCTGTTGTTCGTCTTTGCTGAGAATAAGAGAATGAAAGGTGTGGCAGGAATCTGGTGAAGTGGTTTTTGTGGAATTTTGTAAATTGTGCTACATAAATAGCGTATCAAGGGAATAAAAGTTGAATAAGCTTGATATTTTGTTGGTATCACGAGATTCTCTAATTTTCAATAAATTCCATTAAAGAATAGAATTCATGAGTAACGAATGAATAAATCTGAACTTATATTTCGAATTTGGATTAACATTTAAAACTATCGATGTGGTAGAATCTTTCAAAAATTGTTATGCGTATGATCATTAATGAAAAGTACATTCTTATTATATGTCAAGAAAGCTATCGAAAAGTAAAGTTAATGTGTTTAGGTTTTGGACTTATCTTATTGTAACGCTTGGGCTATTTGAAATTCTATTTAAGCTTATCCTATCTTATCTCTTTGATGGGGACATTGGATTAGAGATCAAATGCTTCAACACTGATAATGATAAAAAAGAAAAAGAGAAGCAAAATATAATAGAAAAGCAGCAGCCTCCACCTCCCCCAAAACTTAGACGACAAGCTGATCTTGGGACACCCCGATTGCGGACCCAATTTAGACCGAGTCAAACTATCGGTGCTAGTGAAGTTTGAATCGACCCATGAAAATGATTTCAAAAGGCCTTACTTCATACATCTGAATCAGATCCACCGTGACATTAGGGCATTACAAATGAAGAAATATATTATGTGATGTTTATATTACGCGACAAGTTAACGTGATATCACCAACTAATTAAATATTCTCGTTTGTTACGTATTAAACGAGACAAAATTCGATTAATACACTTTTCTTCAAACAAGGACATTTCGTTATAATATCTAATGGGCAAATTGTTAGATCGAAGTCCACAACAATCATTTCAAAGGGAAGGCCGCCCATGTGAGCACGAGAATGTTCATCTTTTGGAACATAAACTTTGACATTTCAACATGAATCTGAAAGGGACCGAAACCATTTTCATGACCAAAAGAACAAAATAGACCACCTTAATTCCTATTTTCCATTCCTTTAGGCTGCAAATCCTTGACTCTCCTATTTTCCTCGATCGTGAATCTTGCCAAACCAACCCTACCTATTGACATAAGTCCAACCATAATTAGGAGGCACTGACAGGACTCAGAAGCACTCTTCTCTGGGGTTATTTCTTTCTCATTGCCAATAGCCATGGGTGCAACCAGCTTCACACAAGAGCTCACATGCCCGATTGATCCGGCTCGCATGTTCAAGGCCTTGATTGTCGAGTCGAATACCCTGATCCCGAAGCTCCTGCCTCAGTTCATAAAGAGCGTGGAGCTGGTGCAAGGCGACGGTGGAGCCGGGAGCATCGAGCAAGTTAAATTTCACCGAAGGTATGTACACTCAACACTCATCGAGCAGGGAGTTTCATAATGTAATTGCAGCTAGTCATTTCAAGTATGTGGCGCACCAGATCGACAAGCTCGACAAGGAGAACTTCGTGTGTAAGAACATGAATTACCAAAAAAGTTCTAAATCTATTATAATTATGCCAATTCAGTTTTAAACTTTTTTTTTTTTTACCAATTCAGTTCTAAATTTTTCGTGATTGTGCCAATTCAATTTATTCGGCCAATTTTGGTCGGCTAGCATTGATGTACACTGACTTGGCAATTTTTGATATATATATATTTTTTTATTTTTCCTTTTATTTTTTTCTCTTCTTCATTCTTTGGGTTCTTTGACAAGTCTCGTCGGCCACGAGGGAGGCCTGGGGGCCGCGCGCGAGGCGGCTTCACCCAGATCTAGGCTAGGCCATGACGAGATTGGCCTCACCCAGATTTAGGTGCCGATGCTAATGTGAATAATTTTTACAATTATTTCAAAACTTTTTCTTTCTTTTTTTTAGTTTCTTTTCTGTCATTCTTTTTTTTCTTCCTTTGTCCCTCCATTAGTTTGTGGCCCCAGCAAATCCATCAGCCCTTGCAATCGCTGGCGAGGGCATTGGGCCCTTACTGTCAATCACCGAAGCCATGGACCGGCCTATGGCTGGCGAAGGGGAATAAGAAAAAGAAAAAAGGAAAATATAAGAGGAAAATGAAGAAAATGAAAACATGAAAAAAATTGAGATTTTTTTTTTTTTAAATTACAAAAATTGTCCATCTCAATACTGGTCATGTGCCATAGGATGACTAGCGTCTACGTCAACGATTTTCGGTCAAAATTGATTGGAACAACTATATTGGCAAATCGTCAAGATGTTTAAAATTAAATCGACTAATTTAAAAAGTTTATAACTCAATAGACATTTGTACAATGGGATCCTTTTTATTTTTTGTAATTATCTACGTTCACTGTCGAATAAATAGGTCCAGAATCACTTTAGAGTTATATTCTACATGTCAATACCAACCAGCTTTGAAATAAAAATCAGAGATGGGAAGAGGAAAATCACATTTCCAGACTTTTCCACAGTTTTCCTTGAGTTGCGTATTGCAATTCCTTTTTATCTCGTCGCTTGACTAGACTTTTGCGCCCGCTGCTCACTAGATTATACCCCGCTACGAATCAAACACCAAAACTCATTTGCATGCACATAAATTGGGTGCCTAGGAGGGAGAAGTGGGGAAATGAAAGGTGTTGGGAAAATATGGCTTCGAATTGGGTAGAACAATGAAGTCAGATCTTTAGAGTACTCAAGTCGGACTTTGAGGCGTGATATCACTTTCTTTAAGGATTTATTTGCCCCACAAATTTGCTAATGGTCACCGGCAAATTTCCTCCAGGTTACAACAAAGTCTCAAATGAGAATACTAGATAGCAATTCTAATAGTTCTCCATGATCTCTCTAGGAAACAATTAGAAACAATGGCTGTAGTTTCTTTCGAAAGAAAACAAAAGGAAGAAGATGATTGTTTGATCTCAAAACAACGTTACTTATTTTTTGTCTTTCGAATAGAGGCAACTTTTAAAATTGTTGCAAAAGAACAAAGATAACCTTTCATGAACAAGTACGTCTCAAAGGTTACGTTGAAAAGACATAAAAAATTTGGAATTAAATAAATAATAAATAAAAATAACCGTAACTTTTCGTGAATAGTCGCACTATTTCAATAAGACTTTATAGTTAATTTTTTATAGAAATAAATCCGAATTTTCAATAAATAAAATTAATAATCGTCGGTTAGTGCCAAATCTTGTCCACGTGCGCACTTACATCTTTTCGATGTGGGATAAGGCACCTCTTCATTTGTTTTATAAATAAATTACCAACAAAAGGGGTGTAAATGGAAATGAGTTCGATGTTTGATTCTATTTTTTTGTGAGTAGTGAAGATAATTATTTTGTTCCGGTTTTCTTCACCCAACTCTCGACTCAGAGAGTAGGTGATGAGAATTTGAGAATTATTTTCTTTGCACACTAGACAGCTAAGTGAGTGCTTAGGATTTTGTGACTTGAGAGTGCCGCAAATGGGACTAGTTCAAAGTAAATCAGACATGGCCACTCCAGACGAGCGATTTCATAAACCCACGAGCTTCCACATGTTCAAAGTTAACAATTTGATTCCAGGGCGATGAAACTGATGAAATGAGCTATTCATCCATTTAATATACATGAAGTGTGTATCACTTTGAAATTTCGGGGAACTACAATTAATCGTTCTAAAAATTTAAATTATTAGATGAATGTGATGTTTAATTCAAATACTCTAATATAAATACTTTTATACTCATCTTCACTTGTAAACTTGAACTGATCTAAGATTGAAACATGAGAACATATAATAGATGAAGCAAATAGGACCTGAAAATGTCTGAACTTAGAACCTCTACTTTAATAACATATGAAATTTGATGGAATTATATCCAACAATTTTAATAATTTAAGTTATTAGAGAAACACATGGTTTAGCTTACATACATTAACAATCACCTTTGGTTTGACATAAAGGAAAGCAACCGTAGAGTGAGTCACACTCACCAACGAAAACATATATTATTACTACATATTACAGATAATATGGAATGACCAATTCAAATCAGTGACTTGGAGGATGTAACGCATCCCCACATTTTGCTTTCGCCGAGTCATCGGTCCTCGATTCACCGGCAACATCCACAGGCGGACTAGCATAAATGTACGTCTCAACTCTCCACAAATAAATGTAAGCGAGAATAAGCCAGAATGTTAGTTGACGGAGAGGACGACCGCAGATTTTAAAGATGGGAGGCTTCTCTAACAATTTAGCAAATGAGATAATGAGGAGGAAAACGAGTCCCAAATAAAATATGGTGTTAGCAAGCCACGGGAGTTTGCCAATGGTCAAGGTGACACCAGTTAAGAAAGCGGTGGACATCGCCGGGAGTGCAATTTGTAGTGGTAGCGTTGTGCGCTCGAATGCAGTGACTGCAACCTCGACATCATCTGTCTGGGCCCAGATGAGGTTGACGACCACAGTCATTGAGCAGAACATCGCGATGGTGTTGAAAATCGCGAAAGCCTGGTACATTCGATTGTCCACCATCGTAGCCATGCCCCGGTCATCTTTGGAGGCTGTGTCCGAGCTGTTAAATCCTCCAGGAACTGCAAAACCAGCTGCGAAAGTCACCGTGGCCACAAGCGTTGCCACCACCATACGGGAATTGATGTAATCCTTGACGATGTCCCTGCTCGGCATGCTTTTGCGCGAGCGGACTACTGATAACTCTTCATCTCGAGCTTTCGCTCTAAGTAGGAGTAACTCTTGGTTTCCAACTGGACCTTTTCCCACGAGCGAGCAAGCCAATGCCAGGCATGCCAATTGCTGAGATCGTAAGCATGTAAAAAGGAAAATAAGAACAAACTTATAACATATTGATAACGGGAATGAACTCTGGAAACGTTTGCTTCTAAAGATGCAGTTTCTGCTCTTTTTGAAGAATTAGCACAAAACTATCAAGTTCATTTTAGACGAAAAAAGAGGCGTGAATTGAATTTATGTGGGCAATCATTTCATAGGTCGAAAAAATGATAATGTTATGAGATTGTGCTACATTTGGAGGCGTCAAATTTGTCACATTGACCCTTGGCCTTTTATGAAAAACATAATGCAACCTTGACAAACCCTGCCTTTTTATTCATGACCGTATTCAGAGGCTCAATTAAACGAAATATATAAATTTTTATCTCCGTGTTATGAAAGACACGTTACTTGTTTGTAACTGCAGAGAAATTCATGATCACAAATTTTAATTACCTCCTATCAAGACTAAATTAGGGACTTGCAGAACACTTATCCGAGAGGAGTCTCTGCTATTCTAGAAATTTGATCAATACTTCTACTATCTAGTTGGCCTGGGAGACATAATGATTTGAATACAAGATCTGCCTTAACTAATGCATTAGTCTACGAAATCTCCAGTAAGTTAATAAATAAAATAGTGACTGTTCATGTTACCTACATGCCGAATGTTATACCCCTCTGCCTTGTGTCGTCGTCGAGCAATGTCAAAAGCGAGCAAGCATTCGTTGTTGAACATGCTTGGTAGAATTCCGTCAGTCCGCACAAGATCAATCAAAGTAGCGGGCTGTGAATGCATCGCAGCCAAGTGCAAAGCTGTATTTCCATCATCATCTTTTGCATTTAACAGCGTCCTTAGAATTGGATCGCTGAGTATATATCTCACCACGGAGACTCTACCATATTTTGCGGCGATATGAAGAATGGTTTGCCCTTGCCCATTTGGCAATATTGCTATGTTCCATTGCTTCTCGATAAGTTCAACATAACCCATCTTGCTTGCAATATGAATGGGGAGATCTCCATTCATGTCCAGTACTCGGGTCAAATATTCAATTTTTGATCGTGAGAAGTTCAATACCCAGGCGTGATTCAGGTGAGCTGCTAAATGGAATACATTGCCCCCGTTGGAGTCGGTCATTGCAAATAGCTCCATGTTTTTCTTGAGTATCAGGTCGAATAAATCTGGGATTAGGAGCTCGAAATTAGGATGGTTGGAGCTTGGTTGGTCTCAATATATTTAAAACCATTTTGGAGTAAGGACATCTTTGACGTGCCTTAATCACTACTAGTATTGATGGTCGACAATAACAGATTAGATTGCAATACCAAAACTAGTTAATGACATCGACAGGTGCTTAAGATTTCACTATAAAAATCTTACTAAATGACATAGCAATTTATATGGCATTTCCACGCCATGAAGTATCTATAGAGTCAGCAGGCGTAATGCAAGCTAGGGCAAGATCAAGAAAATGAAAATGATCGTTTCATATTATGTCCATCGAATTCTAGCAAGTATCAAGCAGACTTATTTAATTGTCGAGAACATTGCAATAGCCTCCACAGCATCGTACCGAAATCCCCCTTAAAATTGTTCCACCCTCTTTAGATTGAACGTCATCTTCTTTGTAAAGGTATACGGCACTTATTCAGCTCAATTAAGAGATTATGTATTTACCAAAACTTGTGAGTAAAATCTAAGTAAAATTTGTGACCAGAATCTATTTCGAAGATAGTAGAGCTTATAAATCACAAATTACAGAAAGGAAAAGGCTCCACCAAAACAAATTTTTTTGGCCCCAACTATGAAAATTTGGAGGTGCTAGTAAAGAGGTTCAATAATGCGAAAGAGGTGTTTCAATTGTTTGAGAATATCCCAACGGTGTTTGAGGATTGTGGGTGGCCATTGGACTTCAAAGACAGGCGAGAGTGATTTAGAGATAACCTCATCCTTGGGGATTGTGCTACTCAATCCCATTATATCTTGTGGATGGACCAAATATATTTTGTGAAATTTTAGTGATTCTGGGAAAGATATTTTTACTCAATAAATCACATTATATGTTCTATCTTGTATGTGCATTGCATGGAGTCATATATATCCTAGCTATAACGACCACATATTTAAGCCGTGATGACACAACACAAAACAAAACAAGTCTCATTTCACCGCCAGAAAAATTACATCCATAATACTAAAAGTTCAGTGAACTTTGCAAATTAATCTAGACTGTTGTAACATCTACATAAATATATAATGATTTTTTCTTTAATAATTGTCTCTAAAAGTGATTTATAGGGCTCTAATTTGTAAGGGATTGATCATTTTCCTCACAAAGAGTGTTTTTCTTCCACTTTCCAATTATTTTGCTTCAAATAAGGATTTATGTTTGCCTCTTATACCATGACTTTTGTTCAACAAAAGAGGCATTAGTTTTATTGAAATTAGTTCTAATGAGTTTCAAAAACTGCAAATGAGCAATTATTGAAAATTCTTACATTTCTATAATACTTCCTATAAAATATACTCTAATAATATTGTTAAGTACATATACAAATTTCACAAGTCATATAACAACAATAATTAGGAATTTTCTAAGTGTCGTCGAGCCCCCTATATTTTACATTAATATATAACATGAATTAAGAATTTTGCATTTATTCTATTCAAAAGAAGAAATTTTTTATGAAATAGAATAATATTTCACCAATTATTTATAATAAAAACATATTTCAATTTTACACATACAAAAAAAGGTGCTCGCGTGACGGATGCCGTCATTCTTGAAATTGACGGAGCAATTCAGGCCACAAATTTCAATATGGGTAATCGGTTACATTCTAGATACATTAGTGAAAGAGTGAAAATTGTCCAAAAAATTCTAAATCCATTGCACTTATGCCAATTCGGTCATAAACTTTTTAATTTTGTCAATTCAGTTATAAACCTTTTTTACTTCTTGCTAATGGAGTCCATCCAGCCAATTTTGATAGGAATTTGCTGACGTGGACACTAGCGATGTCTTGTAGGACGGTCGGCACTAATGTAAACAATTTTAAAAAAAAATTTTTGATTTTTTTCTAATTTTCTTTTTTCCTTTCTTTTTCCTTTTCTGCCAGCCACCAACTATGGCCGAGCTAGCTAGCCTCGCATGCCTCAGGTAAGATGTGGCCGAACAAGGGGGCTAACCCTCGCCCAAGTGATCTCGTCTAGTTGGGGCGAGGGTTGGTCTCGCCTAACCTAGGTGAGGCCGACCCTTGCCAGGGCTTGATGTTGCCCGGCCAGGCATCATTTACAGTGGGCAAGGTCAACTCACCCAGCCATGGCCGGTAGCTGGCCATCACCGGTGGTTGGTAGCCGGCCACTGATAAAAGGAAGAAGAAAGGGGGAAGAAAGAAAGGAAAAAGAAAAAAAGAAAAAAGTATAAAAAATTTCAAAAAGGATTAAAATATTAATAAAAATTATCCACGTCAATGAATTCCAGTTAAAATTAGCCGAATACACTCAATTGGCAAGAAGTGAAAATGTTTAGCACTAAATTGGCAAAAGTGCAATAGGTTTAGGACTTTTTGGATAATTTTCCCAAGTAAAAGAATATTACTAGATTTAAAGAAATAACCTTACCTTATTTAATTGATATGAACCTTAAAAAAAGTGCCTATCTACAAAAGCCCATGGCAACGCTCGATTCATTCCACAACGTCATCTACTTTTACATTCAATGAAGAATAAACTGAACTATTATTACGAGATTTCAATCAATAGTACTTCATAAAAGGATTTTTATATATTGGACAGTAAGAATAAGAAATATTTAGTAAATCCAATTTCAATGGGATCTTTTGTATAGTTTCTAAAGTGTTTATTAGAACTTCTACATACATGTTCACTACATGAAACGTGGTTAAATATGGTAGAATTAGGTTTAATTGTATTATCACAAATAAGTTAAGCCATTTATAAATGGATTATGAACGTTATGTGCAGGTCGACTTCTATAATCTATTCAACGAGTGCAATGTAAGTTTAGACACATACATTTATTGGGTAAGCTAATTTATTATTTGCATCACACAATACATTGTTACGCATTTTCACTTTATGTCTATTTGAAATTATTTTGCATGTTCAGTTCAAATTGAGAGCCTCAAACATGTCACGTTGTGCAATGAAAATAATATGTGCTCGGATTAATAAATTGGGACATGATAAACATAACGTTACTGCATCTAGGGTTGGAATTATACTTGATAGGGAAAATTGTCCAAAAAGTCTTAAAACTATTGTATGATAATTCCTTTTTAAATCTTTCAATTGTGCCAATTTAATCATAACAATTTTAATAATTTGCCAATTTAGTCATAAATCTTTTAACGATTTGTCATTTTAGTCATTCTAGTCAATTTTGTTGGAAATCATTGGCACTACGGTCTAGTAGTACTAACTGTCCTACATGGCATAGCCAATGCTAACGCAGATAATTTTTGCAATTTTTTTAGTTTTATAATTTTTTTTCCTTTTTCATTTCCTTTCCTTTGTCTTTTTCATTTTCTAATTTCTTTTTTTTTTCCTTTGTCCCTTCTCTCACCATCAATAATTGATGCCTAGTAGAGGTCGAGCAAGGGCAACAGTTGCTCTACACAAGGGTCAAAGGGCAGCCCTCGCCTGAGGCTGGTGGAGGGAAAAAAGGACAAAAAAAAAAAAAAAAAAGGAAAAAAATGCAAAAAAAGAAAAAGAAAATATATTGTAAAAAAGCCACATAAGCGATCAACATAATGTAGGATGGCTAGCTTTGACTAAACCGCCATGTTAGTGATTTCCAGTAGAAATTGATTAGAATGACTAAGTTAGCAAATCTTTAAAAAGTTTAGGACTAAAATAGAGGTTAAATTGACACAATTGACACGCTTATAACTGAATTGACAATCGTACAATAAGTTTAGAACTTTTTGGACAATTCTCTCTATTTGATATGATTGTAACACCTGAATCCCATCTACCAATCTGATGGTCAATGAACGTTAGCTGCACTTTTCAAGTAGTAAACTTGGGATACATGGCGTTAGCAACCAAAAAATTCCACATAATTGATTATAGTGCGTCTGATGAATTTTATCTCAATATTTTTAATGGTCAAGGTAATTTAGGTTAGACTAAGGTATTGGCTTTTCTGCAAAGATTATGATAACTATATTCATTTAAAAAAAAACCAAAAATTTCTTTCTTTATTTAGATCCACTTTTGTTAATTTCTTAAAAACCTATTGACTGTTTGTCACAAACAAATTATCGGTTTACAATGTTCCATCAATTTGCTGAGAGTGACAGAACCTTCACCTCCTCTTTTTCCAATGAAAAAATCACGCAAGCTGTTACCAGTTTATAATTCATGCCCTAAACTTTCATTTGTTCATTTTGGTTCATGGTTCTCAGTCACTTAAAAAATGGCGTCATTGTTAGATTCCAAATTTTCATGGTCATCAATCTTAAATATTTGCACTTTATAGCTTTTCTAATCAAAGATAGACAACACATGAGTTTCTAGTGAAATGATTGTATTTGTAATATTTAAGCCAATCTATTATGCTCTAATATGAATAATTTGTTTATTATGCGGCTAAACTAATGGGTATCCAACTACTTTAACAAGTAGGGTAGGGAATTTTAAGTAAAAACCGGTAAGGGGTTTTGGTAAGAGCAAAAAGATATTGCACAGATTTGGGACGAGTCAGTCCAAAAATAGATAAATATGTTTCCACATAAGCAGATTTAGGTACGTACTGTGTCGTCGGTGTATAATGGCACCATGAATGGGAGGCAAGCCTTCTATTTTTTATGGTTCCAACGCGAGTGAAAATAAAGCCTCATGTATTGCGGAGTCGTCAATGTTGCTGGCTAGGTACAGGGGAGATTTCTCAGCTGCGTTCTTCCAGTACACGGGCTCCAAATCTTCGCTCAACAAATAGCGCACCAAGTTGGCGTGACCTCTGTGCACGGCCAAGTGCAAAGCGGTGTTTCCCCATTTGTTCTTCATCCTCAACAGGAGGTTCTTGTCCTCGACGTTGGGGAGGTCTCTTGCTCGGCGAATCAACATCTCTGCAGCTCCAGTAGATCCCCCCCACTCAGCGACCAAGTGGAGTGGGGTATTTCCCGAATCATCTTGGGCGGTTACGAGGTGGTCACCAACATAATCAACCAGAAGCCTTAGGATGTCGTCCTTCTCGTTTGCTGCTGCCACGTGGAGCAGTGATTTGTTGTTTTCAATTCGGGAATTTAAAACGGCAGACAAATTGATGTCCCGCAACAATGGATCATTTACATTGATCATGGAAAGGAACTCGTCAACCTTGCAGAATCTGACGACACCCGCCAGTATTCGAGCATATTCGTAAGCTTTTGCCGGATCTTGTCCCCCCGCCAATGCATTATTCATTATCTCCCGTCGACCTCTCCAGATTTCTTCTTCAGAATCCCTTTCATCCTTTGACACTTCCGTTAAAGGTCCTCTTTCATCCTTCTTTACCTCCTCCGCGATCGAGTTGTTCATTCCACCATCCTCCACTTCTATTGACAGCTCTCCTTCCATTGATCCCAAGCTGTGCAAGTAATCTAGTTGTTGAACAGGAACGTGGGTCGTGAAAGAGACGTTATATCAATTAAGTATTGAATAATGCATCCATCTAATTATCTAAACTTCTATAATAGCTAATAGTGCTCTTTCATAATTTCATATGGCATCAAAACTAGAAAATTTCGAGTTTTTGTAGAAGACAAATACAGGCTACATCTTGATGGGATAATTTAAAGCCGAAACACTCACTAACACAACACAAAAAAGAGAAGGAGAAAGATATCCTTTTTGTTTATTTCACCTTTTTTTCACCTTATCGAAAACAATTACGGGACTCGACTTTTATACGCTTCACACATAACTCTTAAACTAAATGACTCATAAATATAGCTAATCTGAGGTGATAAAATCCTAAGAACTTACAAAACATTGATTACACTTAGAAACATGAACAGTCATGAAATAAAAATACGAACAGACTTCTCAAAAACAATGCTACAATAAAGAATCTAATTAACTCGAGCATCGAACATTCATCGGTGTCAATTCACCAAACAAAATCATCAGTATCAAATTCTGGAATATCGGCATTGACAACCATTAATATCAGTAACTTCTCCATTGACATCAGCAACTCGTAGTCGATTGAGGACATTTATTAATTTGGTTTAATTTCTAACACATCTCATATGCAAGTCCCGACCTCCTAACACCCACTTTTATCTCCTAAAAAGTACAAATTGAAGCGCCGTAGATAAACTTAAGTGAATAACTAAATCTGGTCTCTAAAAGAACGCTGCATTGGCTTATCAATCGTCGCACGTTTTGCCTTCACGGGCTGTGTTGGTTTTCACCACCCAATCTGACCTCGACGACTCTGTAATATTGCCAACTAGTAGATCAACTGCTGTCCTTGAATCGGTCTCTAGGATGATTCTTCAGATTTTGATAACTCGCCATTCAAATTTGTGATGGAAGAAAACCACGATCCTTTTTTCTAGTGGCGGTGCTAAAAGATTTTCTCCGTGGCGGCGACAAGAGAAGAAAAATTATTTTTTAATACCGAGAAATTTCATTCACGGTCCTAAAGTTTGATATTTGCTGCAGTTATGCTATTGATCTCTTGAAATTAGATTTTGCACTGCCAATCTAATGTTATGTGGTCGGTCCACTACTACTATTTGTCTCAATTATTGACTGAAACTTTTTACATGTAATCGATTTAATTTACAACATCGTTAAAGTCACATGATTGACAAGCAAAAAATGTCATGTAAGAATATTGTTGGAGCTTAGATCATGTGCAATAATAGTAACTTAGATTCAAATAAATGTAAGAAAACTAAATCTGAACATGATAAAACTGAATCATTGACGTAATTATGTAATCAACATTGATAGTCCAATAGCCATCCAAAAACGTTGTCCAATTTTGCAATGAAAATGCTTGTTAGCAACCGTAGTCAATGATGTAAAAGTTCACGGATAGAATTCTAAATTTATTTTATCTCTATTTGCACATGTAACGCTCTAGCTGGATGAACTCTTTTTAGCCATAACTTTCATTGATGGATCACTCGTATTTGATTTTGATTGAATTTGCATATTGATAATGTCCATAATCTGTGACCTGTTAATTGAAAGTATGATTGGAGGAAAATATTACCAGTAGACAAAACTAACCCATTGAAACTTAAAATATAAAACAAGTGCACCATGTAGTAGCCCACAAAATGTGCCTAATACGTATACATATTTCCAATAGCATACAGGGCTTTGACAAGGAGGTCTATATGTCAAACCCATGGTATTTTGATATATAATCAGGCATCAACCCTAAGTCTCTTTTACATTTTTACTCAATTGTTGTCGCAGTTTCAGTAATTCAAACTCCAATTAGTCAGATTTATGTGTTTCGAGTATTCAATGGAATCAAGGATTTAAAGAATTCATTTAAGTGTGCAAATGTTCATGTTTAAACCATACAGAAGCTTGGTTCGAATTCTGCAAGTACATAAGTAAGATTTTACTATGTCAGGAAAGCTGCTGGAGGAAGGGTGTAGAACCAAACCAGGTTATGCAAAGCCGTCAGATTTTTTTAGCGGCCGCTCTTCATGGATAGATTTAATGACTATTGGAGTTACTAAATCAAAACCCCAAGTCATAGCAATAAAATGTGACATCCCAAGATTAGTTATGCAAAAAAAAGGGACTAATTCGCTCAGAAGGTTGGTGAAACAATATGATTAAAACTCTCATTAATAGAAGATCAGATTGATGGCCTAGATTGTAACAAGGTTTTATACATGTGTTTTTAAGGAATTTTGCTGAGATTTTTCCTTTTTATTGGAAGATAATTTAAGTATTATTGGGAGACTTTTGAGTTCATGTCTTTCATAAACTTATACCCATTTTAGTGTTGTTTCTAAGTATTAGCAAGAGGGACAAACCCGTTCGTAAACATATGAAAAGGGTGGTTGTACATACTTAGAGTGAACAATATTTGTCTAGGCAAGAGATAAAATGTACAATGGACTCTTTGTAAACAGTCTGAGGTGTGGTTTATAATTTAGAAAAGGACCTTTGTATTGTGTGAACAAGGTGTGAGAACAGCTATTGGAGGGTCCAAAATTTACTCAGTGTACAGCGGGATTGTTGTAGAAGGAAGTCAAGTTCTCTGTGGCAGCAAGTTCTGCACTTGTAACAAGATAGGAGTAATTGTCTAATCAATCCTAGACTTATTGTATAGATACTAATTCGATCATTAAGTAGATTTTCGTGTGAAATTTCAATCTAGTCTTTTCGCCAATTTTAGCTGAAAATCGTGGGCATAGTGATGTACTACATAGGACGGCCAATGATGATGTCATGTCAGAAATTTCCGGCAAAAAATGATTGAAATGAATATATTGGAATTTTACACAAATATTTAAGATTAAATTGGCAAAATTGAAAAGTTTAAGACCGATTGAGTAATTTTCAAAACAAGATGGTATTTGTCCTCTTGGCATAGCTAGTAGAGTTCAGTCTATTTGGGCTATTAGAGCTAGAAAGAAGAGTATGTATACCCGAATCGAACTTTCATAATTCTCATTTTGCAATTTTTCTTTCTCTAAACTTTTTAGTTTGTCCTATTTAAATTGCTAGTATACTTGGTAGTAGAAGCACAATTTTTATAGGGGTAGGTTTTACAAAATTGATTTTTAATATCTTGAAAAATCAATTCACCCCACGGGCTCCAGACGGATCCTGAATATAAAAAAAAAAAAAAAAATTCACCCCACTGTTACGAGGGCAACAAATTTCCTTAGAATTGGATTAACGGAGAACACATGATATTGGTCAAAAAAGTAATAATAATAATTATGATCACGGCAATTCGACACCCAATAAGTCATAATTACGCCATTTACAAGAAGACCTCTTGTTTAGTGAAGAGGCCATCCAGACGCAAATTGTAGAAAAGGCAATTAACTCTCATACGTTAGAGGGACGACTTTACTACTCCATTTTAAAACAAACGGATATTTTTCATGCGGATAAATTCCTGAAAGAATTGCTGAGTGTTAAAAAGTTATTGATTAAAAAAAAAAAAGTATTACCTGATTTCCATATGACTTATTTATAACTTAATAGCACTTTTGTGAAAGACCAACTTTTTCTTCATAGTCTGCAAATTCTCACTTTAATTGACTTAGAATTTTCGCTGTGAACATGTAAGGTTTTCTCTTTTGGGTGGGCTGCAAATTCAAATTATGCTCACAACAAACTAAAGATGACCAGATTTCTCAGGGCAATCTAGAAGCTGGGGTGAGGCAGAATTAGCAGTAACCAAATGCAGATCAAAGTTAGCTAATCCAAAGAATTAAACATTCTTATATCAAGCTAAATGCAATTACAAAAAGCCATGTGATGTTTGAATGTGCATGCATAGTTCAGAAAGCAACAAAACAATGATGTTCGAGTATCCTTAAAAGAGTCCGATCCCATAAGACAGGAAAACCGTCGCCAAAACCCAGATCTAACAGAACATGGAAGCACATGAAGCATATCATAGGACAGAAGCCATGAGTCAAGAAATCAAAGCAACAAAACCTGAAGAGTAAAGAAAGGCTGCACAGTGGTCCGTCGATCGGGCGCGATGGTGCGTCAGTCGGGTGCGTCGGACGAGGGGTCGGAGGGAGAGAGAGTCGGGCGCAAAAGAGAGAGGGAGCCGGGAGAACAGGGGAGAGAGAACGCGCTCCCTCTCTCTCAAGAGGAAGAGCCAAATATATTTCAAAATTGGCCTGACAACGTGGGCTTCTCTTCTCTTCTAAGGAAATTGACCTGACAACGTGCGCCCGCGTTGGACATGTGGCGCAATTTGAGTAGCATACGTAGTCAATATTTTCTTGCATAATTCCTGGGGAAACTCAATTATATTTTTTGGCCTTTTGTACAGTTGGTGAAGAAAGAGCAGCTGCAAGAGAGAGAGAGAGAGGGGAGGCGAAGAAAGAGCAGCTGCGAGAGAGAGAGAGAGAGAGAGAGAGAGAGAGAGAGAGAAGGAGAGAGGGAGAACAGGGTTAACAAAAATGTCGCTTGGATGCACCTATTTTAGCGAAAATTTATCGCTGAAAAGTATTTTCAAAAAATTTAATTCCAGAGAAAGTAAATAATTTTCTGGTGTTCGTTCGTGCCAAACCATGTTGGAGAAAAATTAATTTTATGGTGTTTGATAACAAGTGAATCCACTAATATGCATTAATAAAGTCTAATTTAGGCTAATTTAATCTATAAGAATTACCTTACCAAAAAAAATAAAAAATCTATAAGAATTAGCAAAAAATTAGGAACAATGATTTCTTACCATAAACATAAGTTTTTTTTTTTTTTCAAATATAAATTTATTATTTTCAATCCACAGAAAACACTTTCGATAGATTGAATAATTTTCTACCATCTAAATATTGAAATATGGAAAACTTTTCCGTAAACAGTTTTCCATCAATTAAATGGGCATTTGGTCTTTAAAAACTTGTGATTGTTTGTTTCTTGAAAAACAAAAGGCCAAAAAGTTTGCTTGACAGCTTAATTGTACGATGTTGGAAAGATTCTGCCATGTAATAAGTCGATACCCTCCATCACAAACATTAATCTTCCCAAATTGTTAACTTAGATGCTGTCTTTTTTGTCGACCCTTGTCATATATCAATCAACTAAGGAGGATGTCATGTCCTGATTTTTTTAAGGGCAACGTCAACAAATAATATCATATCGGATCAAAGAGGTGAATTAACGAAAATATGATAGTATAATTACACTTTGTTTGCACATAATGTACGTAGCCGATACAAAGATTTATTATATAAGATCAACCTCATGGGACACCGATTCCACAGTTTTGCTTCCGATTCATGCGATAAGTGTTGATTTCTCTTTCGGGGATCAAATCGCATGTTAATGACTTCTTCTTTTTTTTTTTTTTTGGTCTAAAACGCCTTTCATTCAAGTATGATTGAAATTACAACCCGTAGAACAAAGGCGTCGATACATAGCAAATTCATTAACATTTGCGGAGGTAAGGAAGGCCAATTGGGTGAAAGTGAGCCGCGGCCATGGGCCTTAGCGGCCCAATCAACTGTGGCATTGGCTTCTCTTCTGCAATGTTGGATGCGCAAATAGGGAAAATAGAGACGCAAAGCTGTAGTGTTGGCGACCAACGCTTGGCTTTCCCATGGCGGTAGACGTTAATCGTTGAAGATCTCCACAAGCGTTATACAATCAGACTCGATAATGAGGTGAGCTTCATCCTGTCCTCATTCTAGCAAATAAGTAAGAGTGGAGATTAGGGCTTGAATCTCGCTTTGCAGCGGAGAAGAAGTGCGATCTATGCTGGTAAATCTAGTGATTAAAGTACCGGTGTGATCCCTGCAGACGCGCGCAATCACACCCGTATCAGTAGCCGTGGGAAAAGCCC
The DNA here is from genome assembly GCA_014182565.1 of Eucalyptus marginata. Taxonomy (NCBI): domain Eukaryota; kingdom Viridiplantae; phylum Streptophyta; class Magnoliopsida; order Myrtales; family Myrtaceae; genus Eucalyptus; species Eucalyptus marginata. Next base: position 6,487,356 of record CM024585.1, read on the forward strand.
CATCTATGTTGACATTGATGCTGCCACGATCCGAAGGAATCCATGCTCGATTAAGGTTTAGAAGAACTTGTCCTGCATCTGTCGATTGCTACATCGTGCTGTTGTACAGCTTTGCATCAGCAAGCACCATATATTCCAGCTGGTTGGGATTGGTACGTTGATGCCGAAAAGTGAAGTGGTTCCGCGCCTTCCATATCTGCCAAAGGATGGACGCGATGATCTCCATCAAAGGTAAGTCCGACTAATTTTCAAGTATATCCTCTAGCCACACATCTATTCGATGTCTTCGAAAGCCGAGTGATCAATTTGTACACCGAATGAGACCAAATGTGCTTCGTCCATGGGAAAAATAAAAGGATGTGTTTAGTAGTTTCGGTGTGTGCGATGAACATAACCGACATTCTCGGTCCCGGATGATATGTCGCTGAAATAGGTTGTCTTTAGTAGGGAGAGCATTATGACATACCGACCATAGGAAAACTCGAATCTTTGGGGATGTCTTTAGTTTGCAGATTTGTCGCCAGAGATGTGTCGATGGCTGATATGAGGATGAGGCGTGATTTCTTGGCTTGGTGTGCTCTAAGTTCCTGAGAATATGGTAGGCATTTTTAACTGATTATTTCCCTGTTTATGTTCCTGTCCATATGATTTGATCCGTGATAGAATCAGGGCTTAACGGAATAGTGACTATCTCCTCAATTGTTTGGTAGTCAAAATGGTTTTGTAGAAGAGGGATATTCTAGATATTCACATTTGGAATTATAAAACCAGCAACCTGTTCTGGCTCTTCTCTAGGCGCTAGTCCGTCGATAATTCCTCTGTGAGCCATTTATCCTCACGAATGTTAATCTTCTGCCCATCACCGATAGACCACTGCAATTTGTTAAGGATAGCATCTCTTCCTAAGAGTAAGCTCTGCCATCCCCATGAGGAGTTAGTCCCTTTCCTTGCATGCCAGAAAGTGCCAGAATGGAAATATAGTCCTTTAAAAACTTGACCCCATAAAGATGAGGGATTTTGGAAAAGTCTCCAAGCTTGCTTTCCCAAAAGGGCTTTGTTAAAAGTTAATAAATCTCGAAAGCCAAGCCCCCCTTCCAACCGTTCTTTGAGTAGATCCCATGCTCTCCAATGTATACCGAGATCTAGTACTGCTGGTTTGCCACTAGAATTTTGCTATTCTCCGTTCAATAGACCGACATATAGAGACAGGGAATTTTGAATATGGACATGGCGTATTGCGGGAGTGCCTGCACTACTGTTTTTAACAGATTTCCTTTCATCCTTTAGATATGAAATGCTCTTTCCATCCTTCGAGTTTCGCATTTACTCGACCCAAAATCCAAGCAAACATGTCTTTCTTGGAAACACCCCGTCAGATGGAATACCCAAATACTTCCCTACTTTGTCTATAACAGGAACTCTTAATTCTGCAGCCATATTTTGTTGCAAAAGAAAGGGGCAGCCATTACTACAAAAGAGACCAGATTTGTTTCTATTCACGACTTGACCCGTTGCAACACAATATTGTTGTAAAATATTGGCTAGATTTTGACATTCTTGGGTGCATCCATCCAAGAAAAAGATGGCGTCATCCGCAAAAAAATAAATGGGAAAGAGTAGGGTAGTACCAATTAAGTTTAATTCCTTTGAGAGTGCCGGAGTTGACTGCTTGTTGAATAAGATTGGATAAAACGTTAGCTAAAAGGATGAACAAATATGGAGATAGTGGATCTCCCTATCTCAAACCCCTTGTAGGGCGAAAGTATGGCAATGGTTCACCATTGAACTTGACACTAAAAGTTGATGAGGTAACACATTGCATCACCTACCTTACCCACTGATCATGAAACCTCAGTTGTTTAAGATAAGCCTATAGAAAATCCCACTCAACTCGATCATAAGCTTTCTGCATGTCCAATTTTGATACCGCCTGGAATTTTTTCTTTCTTTTTTTGATTTTTAGTTGGTGGAGAACTTCCTGCATGTCATGCCCCGACCCTCGGTCACGTGACCATCCTTAAGCTTTGGTCGATTTAGAAATGCGATATCCCAGGACTACATATCGCCGAATTTTCTTTTTAATGCACAAGCGGAAACGAGTTATAAAAATCCCCGACGGTAAAAGCAATGGGATATACAAGTAGGACTAGAAATATGAACCAGAAAACCAACACCCTTATGAACGTATACAAGCCCGATAAAAACAAGGTCTACAAACAATTAGGGGAGTTCAGGTCCACATCCTTCTCTTCATCATTCTCCACACTCCCACTGGAACCTTCAGCAGACTGCCCTGAACCTCCGAGATCTTCAAAATCCAAGTCTACTGAATCTAGGGACCTGCAATGGTTATTCAATAACCAATGAGACTACGTCTCAGCAAGTTCTACCCCCTAAGACCCGATTAGTAAACCAATACACCCTAGGGCTGCCTATGCACAACATGAGTTAGAGGGCTTACCTTGGCCTCGGTTCCCACCTGCATATTAGCACGGATCGAGTATACACCCAAACAATCACAGCACTGATCGAACATCGATCAAATCGACCTAGTCGATTTCACACCAACAAGACCACTCACGGTTATTTCAATTCAATCCCTCAATTCACAACATCAAACTCAAGCAATGATCAATCACATTAAATCACACTCAGATCGGATCATTGATCAATCGACTCAGTCGATTACATGTCATAGAGCACACGTGCATTCTCTAAGGCACTAATTCACCAAAGTGATGCATCAAATCACCGAGCCCACGTGTCTCTTCCAAGATGCCTCACTTAATTCCATGGGCCCACGTGCATTCTCTAAGGCACTCGTTCACCAAAGTGATGCGTCAGTCACCGGCCCACGTGCCCTTTTAACGATCTTGCTACTCAAGATCTAGTGGGCCCCACCCGACCCTCTCAAGATTTAGTGGCTTTACTGGTCCCCACCCGACCCTCTCAAGATTTAGTGGCTTACGGTCCCACCCGACCCTCTCAAGATTTAGTGGCTTTACGGTCCCACCCGACCCTCTCAAGATTGCCAACAATATCGCACCTCATACTTTATTTTAGCACTAAATAAAGCTCAGATAAATAAACGGACTACACCACGACGATCAGCACGAAATTCCTGGTCACCGTATCCCTACTTGAATTTCCGGAAAAATAAATAATTAAATAATTAAGTTCGAAAATTAAATAAATAAATACAATAAATTGATTCAAAGACAATATAAAGCAATTAAATAAACGGACCGCATCACGATCATCGCATAAAATCCCAGTAAAATGGACCAACCCAGTTGAATTTTCGAAAAATAATTAATTAATTAATTTAATTCCGAAAATTAATATTTAAATGCCAAAATTCCCACTTAGGCCCAAATTGCTAAATTAACACCCGATAAGGGCCGGGAAAAATCCCAAGAAGCATCCAATAAATACTATAGGCAATGCATTAGTTAATCACACAAGTCATTTAACTAATATGCCATGAAATCAACTAATAAACACTAATCCACTCTAATCCAACAACCTAATTATACTTAACTAACACTAATCAACCTTTAAGCGTAATTAGCAAACTAAGAAGGCGTTAGAGAATAAAACCCACTCAAAACGACGGCAACGATGCGAGGATCGACTTTCCCCAAAGCGGGCCGAGCATCCGGGCTCGGGAAGGCGGCCAAAACGGGCCAAAAGCCCGCTGTCATACCCATTTTTTCTGCTTCTGCGCGCTGCTGGTTGAGGGCGAAGGAGGGCGAATTCGGAGCTGATTTGGGTCGGGAAGGGGCGGAGGAGCTGAGGTGGTGTCGTGCGGCCAACGGCGGGGTCTCACGGTGGCCGGAGGGAGCTCCGGCAGCTCTTGAGGCGCACGGACAGAGGCTGAGACGCAGCTGGCGTCGGGCAAGCGCGGACGAGCGCGAGCAGCGGTGGAGTGCGGGACGGTGAGCGGGCACCTGCGGAGCCGCGACGGCGTGCGGCGGCAGCGACTCCCGCTCCGGTGACGTCGGCTGCTGCCCTGCTCCGACGTCCTCCCAAATCTGGGACCCCGAGCAGCAGGCGGAGAGGGGCGTCGACGGCGGCTGAAGAGATGAGGGAGAGGCGGAGGACTTTCGAGCGGCAGTGGAGGGCGCGGGCAACGCGCGGGCGAGGCAAGGCGAACGGCGGCGAGGCGGCGTGCGGTGAGCTGCTGTCTTCGTTCTTGCTTCTGTTGGTTCGGACAGCCATGAGGGAGAGGAAGAGAGAGTATCGTGCAAGAACCAAGGGAGAGAGAGAAGAAGACAAGAGAGAGAAGATGGGTTTGAAAAGTCAAAAGCAAAAAGGGAGAAAGCAAAGTGGGAGACAGCCGTGCAATCCGTGGGGAAGGGGGGAGCATTTTGCACGAGGGGGAAAGGGGAAAAGGGAGAGAGAAAGAAAAAAAAAAGAAAAGAAAGAAAGGAGGAAAGAGAAACTTGTGGGAAAAATTGGGTGTTTGGCCAAATGGGGTAAAAATCAAATGGGAATAGATTCAAGAGAAAGAATTTCCTCAAATAGAAAATCCTTATTTCAATTTCTTTTGAATAAGCTCATTTACTCCCAAAGGAAATTCCAACTAGAGTTCTTGATTCCCCTCTTGCATTTTTGCATCCAAAATCCCTCTTGAATTTCTCTCAAATAACTCTCATAAAATCAACTGATGTCTCTTTTATCAAATTGATTATTTTCCTCATCCCAGAATTCCCTCATGCTTCTCAATTTCACAACCCCCGGCTTCAACTAAACGAGAACGGCCCTAAACTGACTTTGTTTTCCCAAAAAGTCTCGGTTGTCAGAAAAATCTTCTGAGACCGAGTCGATGTTCCTTATATGACCTGTGACATGATAGAACTTTAAATTTCTGAAATCAGACTTAGATTGACGGTTAATTTCACTCAGACGCGTTTTGAGCGTGACCTAGGCTACCGGGTAGTTTTCAGAACTTTTTAGGACAAATGACCCGTGGTCGATTTTCTTCGAGCCACGATGAACCCACTCGACTCATTGGCGACTCTCGGTTGTCGTGAAAATCTCAAGGATTCAAATACGGACACAGGGTACCAAAACAATAAGAAAATCAGTCTAGTGCCAACAGACGAGAATTTTCCAATTTAGTGGTGTCACCCACGATTGGCCAAACATCTCTCGTCGAACCAAAGCCTATCTCTTATTTCAAATCGATTTTATACTGTGCCGCAATGACCTCTAAAGATGAGCACGGTCGAGAAGTCGATTCCTGGTCGAATTCTCAAGTCTATTTGCCTTAGAGTCCTTAATAGCTTACCCAACTAGTCAGTTATCTCGTGAGTGGCCAACTCGAGAAAAAGACCGTAGCCACGTCGAAGAAATGCCCAATTTATCTAATCGAAATCAGAACCCAAAAATCAGGATGTCACACTGCACAACTAGAATATTGTCTTGGATTTGTCTACCTGTGACATATGCACTCTGTTTTGTTGAAATCAACCCTGGTAGCCACAGCTTTAGTCAGTTTGCCAGCACTTTTGAGATGATTTTATATATGAAATTGCAAAAACTAATGGGTCTATATTGTTATAACTTTTATGGGTGCAAAACCTTTGGGATAAGAGTGATGAGAATTCTATTAAAGTTAGGGGGCATCACTCCTGATTTGAAAAAGTCTTGCATGGAGGTAAATATATCATCTTGTATAATATTCCAGTGGTTTTGATAGAATAGCCCATTGAAGCCATCGGGACCTGGGGCTTCAGTAGCCCCTAATTGGAAAGCAGCTTGCTTTACTTCCTCCCGTCGAGGAAGATAAGATTAATGGGTGACGGAAAGTGGAGATTGAAGAACAGGAGAGAGAGAGAGAGACGTGAGAGGCGGAGACACAGACCAGGGTCCGCATGCATGTGAGAGCAGACCTGGCATTTGCGTGAGTGGCCAAAACCTTTTGTAGTTTGAGCTTGCTCTATCTCCCAATTAGCTCTCGGCCAAGTTTTTCACCACTTCAATCCAAAAATCATTGTGATCAATTCCGCTTTTGGCCTGGGTGCTTTATTTGACGACAATTTTGCGATTGTCTTGTTAACATATGCTCTAAAAGAATTTCAGTTGGGAAAAATTCATTCATCAAATGCAACTCCAGCAAGGTGGTTAACTTTACAGAGATTCTCGTTTTACCCGTTCCGACCTGTAATACTCCTTATGACTCTTCCAAAACCTGACTTATTGAACCTTTGCTAAGTAAACTTTAGGGTGTCAAGTATCAAGGAAGAGTGAACGACCAAAAATGTGTTTGTCTGAGTTGACATTGTATGTTGGTTTGATCTATTAGACCAAAACCGCATGTGCACATGTGAAATATCTTAATAACATTAGATCTGAATTCATCGATTGCACAATAATTTATATTTATCAAAAGAGCAAACGAGATTGTACAGTCTTGTACATCATAACATATTAGACAAATTCCCAGTTGCTTATGGGGCACGTGGGTGGTGTATCTCTGTCACGCCCCGAACCTCGAGCACGCGCACATCCCACTGCGGTCGATAGAAATGCGACTTCCCAGGACACGTCGCCGACCCATTCATTTAATTGCACATGCGGAAGCGGATAAATAATCCCCAGACAAAACTCCATTGGGATAGAAAAGCAGGATCACATTTTCAAATTCAAACCACACACCTTTATACATGACAAACCGGTTCGATTACGGGACTAGGCTATTAACAAAAAGATCTATAAAAGATCAGTCCTAAAAAACTAAGCTGTCCTAAGATCGCCGAGATAGGTCCATTCGCCGCTCTTCGCGGGATCGGCGAAGTCAAAAATCCTCTCAACGACCCTCACTGGTCTACCAAAAAGCTCCAGAGGATCCGCCATCTAGGAACCTGAAATTGTTATCCCACAACGGGGTGAGACAATGTCTCAGCGAGTCCTACCCTCTAAAACTCAATTAGGAAGGAAATAAGCCCCAAGGCGCTCTAGTCACACAAAGAGGATTGAGGACTTACCTCGTCTCGGTCCCATTCCTACACGTCGCACAATTCATACGTCTATCCATTCATACCATCTATTCATCCATTAATACAATCATGGCTCACACAAGCTGAAATGGATGCAATGCTCTCACAAGCTGATATAGATGGTAGCTCGCACAAGCTGATATATACATAGATGATAGCTCGCACAAGCTGATATATGGATCGTTGCTCTCACAAGGCGATAAACGATCATTGCTCTCACAATCTGACATACAGTGCTCACACAAGCTGACCCATATATAAACCAATTGCTCGCCAAAGCTGTACATATATTTAAACCATAGAACTGGATATACAATCCAATAACATCCAACGATTCAAACTGGTCCTACAAACCAATTACGGTGCCAAAAGCCAACACCGGGTATTTTCAAGTTAAATACCAAAACTTCTCCAATTTCACTCAATTCCACACTTTTGGAATTATTAACCACAATCATCATTTTCACTCAATTTCGCAATTACGCATACAATTGATACAAACCGACCGCACCGCCGCGATCGGTGCGAAATTCTAACGACCTAGGCCATCCCTAAGCAAAATTTTCGAAATTATTAAATAATTAAATTTAATTCCGAAAATTAAATAATTAAATATTATATTATAATAATATAATTTAATAAAATAATATTTATAAAATTCGAAATAATTAATTAATTAAAATAATTAATTAGGGCTTAAACAAGATTACACTAATTTAATCATACAATTAGCCCTAATTAAACACCCATTAAACTAATCATACAACTAATCTAATTTACATTAAAATAATCTAATCTAACCACCTAAACCTAATTAGACTAATCTAAACACCCCTTAAGCATGATTAACTTACTAAGCAAGGTTTAGAGGATAAACTCACCGGTTTTGCGCGCCGGTGAGTTCACGACGACCACGACGCCAAGGCGGTCGATAAACCCCAAAGCGGCGACACCAACGGAGGCCGGGAAGGGCTTGAAAACGGGCCACGAAGTCTCCAAAACCTTGCTGTCTTTTGCTTCTGTTCTAGGCTGAACTGCAGAGAAGAAACCAGCAACTTCAATGGCGAAAACGGACCGCTCAGAGCTCCGGCGAGCGGGTGGTTGGCAACCGGTGGCTCCTAGAGGTCAAGGAAATCTTATTGGAGGTTGGTATGGGTGGAGGTAGGGTAGAAATGGGGAGAAAATGGCTGAAAATCGCGAAACAGGCGAAACAGGCGGAACCAGGCGGATCCAGACGGTCCGGCGAGCGGCGGACTCCAGCGGCCGTACAGGACGAACGGCGGCTCCGTTCGGCTGATTTTGGTCTTGTTGGAACGGTATGGATGTCCTCTTCGCGTTGATATGTAGATCGTTCACTGGTTCATCCGGGAAGACTACTTTTGACACGAATCTTTGACGAAAGGTCGGCTGGAGCAGAAACCGGCAGTGGTGCGGGTGGAGGCGTGCGACGGCTGCAGCTCCTTCTGCTGGTCTTCTTGTTGGCTTGAGGGCTTCGAAAATGAAGAGATAAGGGTCTTGGATGGTAGAGAGGTGAGAGAGATGGAGAGGATAGAGGTGAGGGAAGAGATAAGAGAGATGAGAAGTGAGGGCTCCACTTGGCTTGATATTTCACAAAATATCTTCCAAAACACTCTTGGCCATGTAAGAATCTTTTGGCCTTCAATAAGCCATCAACACACCCTCTTCTAGAAGACAAAGTGGTCCAAAGGTTGTGGCTTAGGGGGGTTACACGAATTTGAAGGCCACCTCTTCCAATTGGACCATCACACTCACTTGGTTTAATCACAATTGGCCTCAATAATTTCAATCGGTCATCCATCGACCATCTCGATATTTTTCCTCACCCATATGTCCATCTTGCTTCCAATTTTGCTATCAAAAATAATCAATGGCTTTTTCTGCACGGAAACGACTCGGCGACGACTTTTTCCCAAAAAGTGTCGGGTGTCATAAAAATCTTCTGAGATTGAGTCAACGCTCCTAGAATTTATTGTGACATGGCCAAAACTTCAATTTCTGAAATCGGACTCGAATTGGCGGTTAATTTCAATTCGACGCATTTTTAGCGTGACCTAGACTACCGAGTAACTTTCGGATATTTTTAAGTGCAATTGACTCGTGGTCGATTTTCTTCGAGCCACTATGAACCCACTCGACTCATTGGCGACTCTCGATTGTCATGAAAATCCCGAGGATCCAAATACGGACACAGGGTACCAAAACAATAAGAAAATCAGTCTAGAGCCGGTCGACGAGAATTTTCTAATTTAGTGGTGTCACCCACGATTAGCCACACATCACTGTCGATCCAGTCTATCTCTGATTTCAAATCGATTTTTAACTGTGCCGTAATGACCTCTAAAGATAGACACGGTCGAGAAGCCGATTCCTGGTCAAATTCTCAAGTCTATTGCCTTAAAATTTCTTAATAATTTTCCCAGATAGTCTAGTTATCTCGAGAGTGATCAGCTCTGAGAATAACCCTATAGACACGTCAATGAAATGCCCGATTCATTCATTAGAAGACAGGGTTGAAAATTTGGGATGTCACAATCTCTCTCTTGGACTGATTAAATTAAGTAAATCATGTGTTAAGAGGAAGAATCTTTCGCCCAAAGGAAACCATTAAAACAATGTTTGAACAATTTGGTAGATCTATACCCTACAAAATGATTTTCATTGTTCTAAACATGCACTCTCATCTAATGATCATCCCGATGTATTGTATAGTTTTTTATAGACTCTACCGGGCCAAAAAAATTCTGCTCCTCGCAATTTTATACCATTATCATCATCATCATCATTAAGAGAGTAGATCGTCTCTTTGAATTATGATCTATATATAATCTCTCTCTCTCTCTCATTGATCATTTAAATAGCTACCCATGTAGAAATGTAGGAAGATCCTAACTAGGATTAATTTATGTAGTTACTCCTTTATGCTTTCATAGTCGGCCATTCACAAGTGATTTGATATCGGTCTGAATGTTAATGTGCTTTCAATTTATGTGGGATTTAAAAACAAATCACACATACTTCTTGGTTGTGGCTACGACACTAATGGACTCTTTTAGATCGTGCACTTTCGATGCACATGTATAGATTTTACCAAATAAGATTCCAAGTAAATTAAAAAATAAAATAAAGTTGATGTCCAAAGCTAGAGGAGCAAGGGAAAAAGAGCTATTTTAGACTATCATTAGGTTGATTATTAATCCAAGCCCTATTCATTAGTAAAAGGAGATGCTATAGGTTGATGTCCATGTCAATAAATAATCACAACACTCAGTTTCGAATTTGTTTTACTAAAATTTGGCTTTTCGCCTTTATTTATTATTTGTCACGCCGTAGCATCAATTGTCATGTTATTCTTGTGTGACTATTGATAATAATCTATCATAGGTTTTTGAAACTCATACTCCCATTTAAGATAGAGATATGATCTATTTAAAATGATATATTCCAATAAATTTGGAGAAGGAACACGTCACCGACAACAACGGCGATATTATTAAAAAAGAAAAAAGAAAAAAGAAAAAAAAGGAAGATAGGATCCTTCCTTGAAAGAACTTGTCCTAATCAGAGGTAATTGGAAATGTGGGGAAATTTGTCCATCAAAAGAGCCACACTGCATTAAACGTGTCACTACGTATAACATATAGACAAATTTCGATTCATTCATATATGTAACATCAAAGGATGACTTCAACGTGGGATGCGTGATGGAGAAATAAGGCCCAATATAATTCCATTAAAGCTAGGGCATGTGATGTTCGTTGAATTTTTTACTTTCGTAAACAATTTCAGTCACATGATGGGATAAAGGTGCAATCGCACTTGTCTCTTCTTTAATTCTTTTCTTTTTTATTTTTACTCTTGTAGTTTGAGATTTATATTTATTGATACTTAAATTTTAACTAAGCATCTAAAATTAAAATTATATAAAAAATTTGGAATCAATTTGACCCTAATAAAAACCATTTTCACATCATATAAGCATTAATATTATTTGCATTTTATGTTTTATTTTCTCTTATTTAACCCTACTTAATATTATTTATAAAAAAAAAGGGCCCACGGCGGCTGGGCCTTCGCCTTAGCCCCCCCCTCTTTTCTCCTGTCTTCCCCGAGTGGGCCCGGGGCTCACTCTGCTTGCGCTTCTCACCCCGGCCCGGCCCCTCCTTCCTCCTTCCCGCTTCTTCCTCATGCCAGCGAGGACGGCCGCAGCAGAAGGAGCAGAGCAGGCGCAAAGCAAAGCAGGTGGCGGCGGAGGCGACGGGTGATGTGATGCTGGTTCAGCCAAGGGGGGCCGATCGGCGCGCGAAGGACCGGCGGCCGAAGCGCCTCCGCCGACCGGCCTTCTCAGAAGGCCAGAGGTCGGTGAGGAGGGAGAAATTGGAGGGGGTCAAGTACGAGGCGAGAGGGATTCGGATCCGAGGAGAGAGGCTGCGAAAGAGAGACCGTGAGTTGAGAGAGAGAGAACGCGACGGAGAGAGCCGCTGTTGGCCTCCACTTCCGAACCAAAACCGATGATCCGCCGCCGCTCCTTGTCCGCTTCGAGGCCATGGTAGGTCCCCCCGTTCGGGCCGTCTTGGTTTTTCCCGATTCGGGGTCGGCTTCCCGAGGATCCCGGCTAGGAGATGAGCGAGGCGGACGGACGTAGCCCGATCTATCGAGCTCGTCCGCCGTCCGACACCGCGAGCTCGGTAGGGACTCTCGACCGACCGCGCTTTTTTGTGCCCATGCCCTGTTTCGGGCTCGCCGGACTGGGCTGCTGCTTTCCGGTTCATGCGAGTTTCCGGCCTTATTTGTGGCTGGATCTTATGGCTACATGGATCTTGGTAAGTTAGATGATTGAATCTAATCTAACATTTTGTAGGTACAAATGGTCTCGGATTTTGCATTCAAATAATTCTAACGGAACTTTTAGGATTCTGCAAGTATAGATTTTGAAAAGTGGTCTGTCTTAGAGTGTCGTTTCAAATTTGGAATTTGGGTACAACTTGACATTATGATCATGACTTTGATTCATTCTTCTTCTTGAAAAATAAAATTAGTAGTAACTCTACGGTTAATGGACAAATCGAATTTGGATTCATTCAATAATTCTAACAATACTTTTAGGAAGAGTAAGTATAGATTATGAAAAGTGGTTTGTTTTAAAAGTATCACAGAAATTTGGAATTTGTGGACAACTTGACAGTGTGAGCAAAACCTTGACTAGTTCTTCTTTCAAGAAATAGAGTCAGCAAGAAAAGTAGTGACACTAGAGAATGATGGGAAGCATCCATTGAATGTTCTTTTTTCCCTACAAATGACACAAACGTCGACATTTTCTACAGACTTGTCGCGACCTAATTTTTTCGAGTTCACCACCTAAAACTAGGTTAATGGACACGACTTGAGTCTAAACTTTTTAAACATGCAAAATACTATTATCTAGGAGTCGCCACTAATCTGTTTTTGGTAGGTCGATTAGACACCTAAGTAAAATAACGGGAGGATTATCTTACTTCTACGAACCAGAGATTTTGGGTACGGGGACTTGGTTACACTAGACTATCCTAGTGCCCTTTCGGTACCATTTCTTTTTAATTTTAAAAATGTTTTGCAGGCAGCTTGATTTGATTTTAATTCATTTTCCTAACGTGTGAGGCGATCATGCGAGTGCACAAACCACCAATTTAACACCCGGGAAAATGAATAAAATAATGCAGGACTTACCTCAAAGCAACGAAAGCAACTGCGTTGTTAGGTCAGAATTCATATCAATAATCCTAGATATGATTTCTAATTAATAAGCAATCACTCAATTTTTGTTTTCATTTTATTTAATGAAAGTCGTGCAATGCATGCTACTAATTTAACATGAAATGATATGACGTGGCAATATGACCTAAACTATATAACATGAATAAGCATGCAATCCATCCTAAAGCATGAAATGAATTTATTCTAAATTTTTTGTTTTTTCCATGAAATTCAAAATTAAAGAAATGCAACAATTAAATATGCAATTTAATGACCTAGTTCTAATGACGAGCAATGAACTTAGCAACAATCACTAGATGACGAAAATTTCATAAACCTAATCCTACATGTCGATTTACTAAACCTATATGCTCATGTAGAATTTTGATTTTTTTTAAATAATTAATTATTAAATAAATATTAAATCTAAACTATCAACAAAATAAAGCAAGAAAGGATTAAAATAATCGAAAAAATAACCTGTTGTCTCACAGGTCAAATTAACGGTTATTCTAACCCTAATTATCACAACAAAGAGATCAAAATAATTATAAATCTGATCCGAAGTCTTACGGACCAAATTAAATAATTATCGTGATTTAACAATTGAAATTCTATCAAAAAGCCCAAAAATTAATATAATTAAAAAATGATCCGACGTCTTACGGATCAAATTAATAATTATAATAATTTGAACAAATACGAGATTCATGAAATGAATATTGACATACCATATTCTAACTCAAACAATAATAATAAAATTTAAAACACAATAAACTAACATAAAATAAACAAAAGAAAGAAATAAAAATAAAACTAAAACTAAACTACCTAAAGGAGGGGACTCACAGCAGCGTTGGTGGGCATATGGCTAGTTCTTGATTTGACCATTCACTAGTCTCCTCCGAGAACTTTTTGAGTGGACGCCCCCCTTCTCTTGTCGTCTCTCTCTTGTCAATTATGGTGGAATATGGAATTGTGTGGCCTTTTGTTCGGCATTGAATTGCCTGTGACCATAACATCAAAACAAAACAAAGTAAATACCAAAAATATGGGATGAACAACTTTAATAGGGAGAGAAACAACCCGGTTTTATCACAGTGAAATCTCTGGATGGCAATCAGCGCTTAGGTACATTGGCCACTTCGATGTCTCGCTGCTGGAATTATCGTCGGAGATATAGGAGTTTAATCTAGGCAAGAAACAAAAATAAAATCACCTTAGTGCGAATAGCAAATTGGAATTGCACACAATCAAACTTAAAAAAAGAAGAAGCTCGACTTAGCTTTATGCTTGTTGTCAATATCCATGAAGCATGATGAACATGGGGCATCGTCAAGAAGATTACACCATCGTCCGAGATCCCTGAGGGTGTGTGCCTCTCCCCTAAAGAAAATTGAACTCAAAAGAAACCAAGGAGAAAACCTTCCTCACTTTTGCTCTGAATTTTTTCGAAAATCTCCTCCTTCTCATTTCTCACGAACCGTTGCCTTTTTATAGTGAAAACCTCTATTGTCTTTTAGAAAGTTATGCTTCCTTGATTGCGGGAATTACAGAATTTCAGCCCCGATTTGCCATCGCAAATTAACATTTCGGTTTTTCACTCATGTTACCAAACACATCCAAGTTCGTTTTGATTTTTGCAATCGCTTCACCCGATGAATATAATCCTTTGATACTTTCCCATTGATTTATCAATCTGGCCATTATCCTCACGAATTTTGGGTTTGGTTTCCATTTTGACTTTTATTCTCTTGATTTCTTGAAGATCTAATTGAAGCAAGAATAATTAGTCAGAATTCCCACTTTCCATGCATAATTCAATCAAATCAATTTCCCCCATTTTCATTTTTTTTTCTTTTATTTGTTCAAAATGCAATTTTATTTTTCCAAAATTAGGTGTCAACAAGACTCAAATGTGCTACTGAAGGATGTGCTCGACCAACGGCTTCCTCCTCCGACTGGCCAACTAGTCGAGGAAGTGGATGTGCATGGGGACGAGTCTCGATTCGCGACCTACCATGCATTTCGTCAAGCAAGAATTATCCGCACGCACTCAAGCTTGCTTATCTAAGCCATTGGGTTCTATTAGAATATTTTAATAATAATTTAGTGACTCCCTCAAGGTTGTCTGCATTCAAAGATCTCTAACAAGTATCATTTGGGCTTGAGATCCATGCCTTTTGTCCTCTTTCTTTATTATATGATTTAGACCAATGTGATGTTGAGTTAGATTACTAAACGAGGCGATTGAGAATCATTTAGAGGGCATTTTCAACATAATCTCACAGATCTCTTGCCGTGGGACTTGGAACTCTTAGGTGAAGACGATTCCATCCCACCTGCAAGAATGTTCAAGGTCGTTGTTCTTGACGACGATCTCATCCCCAAGCTCCTCCCACAAGCCTTTAAGGATTTTGTCATCCCTGAAGGTGATGGGGGTCCCGGCGCCATCTTTGGCGAAGGCCAGTGCTTGCGCTGTCTTCTATTTTCATTTATTTTGATTGCGTCGCATTAACATGTGATGTCAAAGAGGACATTTGCCGACACTCCTTGATAAGGCTAACGTGGGAGCTGACTGCAGTTGTCTGTGTCTCGCAGGTAGACAGTTCAACTCGGTGGAGCACCAGTCGAGAAGCTGGACAAGGAAAGCTCGCGCATGCGTACGCCATCGTCCAGGGCAACGCGCTAGAGAAGATTCCGAACGAGATCAAGTTCGAGGTGGGTCCAGACAGAGAGGGTGTATGGCCAAGAGCATGAGCAAGTACTTCGCCATGGACCGGGTCGAGAACAAGGCCAGCAAAGAGAAGGCCATGGGAATGTTGAAAGCCATTGAAGCCCATCTCTTGCAAAAATGCTGATGCTTACGAGGGAGTTGTTGTTACATGTTGGCTGGATCTTTCTATCTCCCACCATAATTTATGTCTTCATTCGTGTCTCTTTCAAGAAAAATAACAATCGAGACTGAACCGTAACTATGTTTTGAAGCGGTAGATATGCTGCATGCTGTCATCAAAGACGCTTGTCAAACGTCTTCTAAAGATCTCGGCATTCTTTTCCAGAGTTGAAACTGCCGCGAGAGTATAGATATGAATGCGCCGCTTTGCCCATCTGTCTTTGAGGCCAGATCAAAAAAGCATATCGAGGAAGAGAACAGTTGACTCAAGAAGGACGGTCAACTTTTTCAGATATGAATTTTCTGCATTTGACACGCAACTGTTACTTCACATTCGTATTTTTAAGTCTTGAGATTTAACAAAGACTCTGGCGTGGAAAATCATTCGCGATTCGCATGTGACGGAATGGCACGCGATCGGAAGCTTCAAAGAGATGAGAAAAAGGCGCTTGATGGAGACTTAGAAATGAGTTAAAGTAGTATATATATTTAATCGATTTTGGACATTTTATTTTAGTGAGGTTCATATGGGTTCCACATAGAACCTATCAAATATAGCGATTTAGATTAACTTAGTACATATAGCACAATTTTGATGAAGAAACAGAACTGAGCTAGCGTCATATTTATATTAAGTGGAATTTGGACTTTTAATTCTAGTGAATTCAATATGGATCCTATGTGAACTCATCAGATTTGGCAATTTAGATCAATTTAGGACATACAACACACTTTTGACAAAAAGACTCGGAAATGAGTTAGGGCCTCATTTTTATTTAGTAGAATCTAGACTTTTAATTCCAGCGAGTTTTATATAGGTCCCACATGAACCCATCAGATTTAGCGATTTGGGTTAATTTAGTACATACGACGTAATTTTGATGAAAGAGCACTATATTTATATTAAGCTGGTTTGAACTTTTAATTTTAGTAAGTTTCCTATGGATCCCACATGAACCCATCAAATTTAGCGATTTAGATTAACTTAGTATATACAACACAATTTTGACGAAAACTTTGAAATGACATAGCATCGTATTTATATCAAGGAGAATCTAGACTTTTAATTCGAGTGAGTTCCACATGGATCCCACGTGAACCTGTTAGATTTAGCGATTTAGATCAATTTAGGACATACGACACACGTTTGATAAAAGACTCGGAGATGAGCTAGGGTCATATTTATATACAACACAATTTTGACGAAAACTTAGAAATGACACAGCATCGTATTTATATCAAGGAGAATCTAGACTTTTAATTTGAGTGAGTTCCACATGGATCCCACGTGAACTTGTTAGATTTAGCGATTTAGACCAATTTAGGACATACAACACACGTTTGGTAAAGACTCAGAAATGAGCTTGGGTCATATTTATATACAACACAATTTTGACGAAAACTTATAAATGACATAACATCGTATTTATATCAAGGAGAATCTTGACTTTTAATTCGAGTGAGTTTTATATAGGTCCCACATGAACCCATCGGATTTAGCAATTTGGGTTAATTTAGTACATACGGCGTAATTTTGATGAAAGAAAACTGTATTTATATTAAGTTGACCTGAACTTTTAATTTAGTGAGTTTCCTATGGATCCCACATGAACCCATCAAATTTAGCGATTTAGATTAACTTAGTATATACAACACAATTTTGACGAAAACTTTGAAATGACATAGCATCGTATTTATATCAAGGAGAATCTAGACTTTTAATTCGAGTGAGTTCCACATGGATCCCACGTGAACCTGTTAGATTTAGCGATTTAGATCAATTTAGGACATACAACACACGTTTGATAAAGACTTGGAAATGAGCTAGGGTCATATTTATATACGCCACAATTTTGACGAAAACTTAGAAATGACATAGCATCGTATTTATATCAACGAGAATCTAGACTTTTAATTCGAGTGAGTTCCACATGGATCCCACGTGAACCTGTTAGATTTAGCGATTTAGATCAATTTAGGACATACAACACACGTTTGATAAAGACTCGGAGATGGTCTAGGGTCATATTTATATACAACACAATTTTGACGAAGACTTGAAAATGAGGTAGTGTCGTATTTATATTAAGGGGAATCTAGACTTTTAATTCTAGTGAGCCCATTAGATTTAGCAGTTTAGATCAATTTAGAACATGCAGCACACTCACCAAATAACTTATGCTCGGAAACACTATCCAAATTTAGTGATTATTTTTAGGAAAATATTTTCTAAATTATTTATTTTCTGCAAAATAAAATGCATCTTAGTAAGAAGAAAATATTCAGTGATCGAACCCTTCACACTCGTATCCCTCTCTCTATATATGTCGCTTCAATTCAGCCTCTTCATTTCACTCCCAAGTCCCAGAGACCAACTTCATCACTACTATTCAAGTCTTTCCAGATCATCACCCCCTTCTCAGTTTCAGCAACTCTGTTAGGATCCAGCCATGGGTGTCATCACTTACGAGGGTGTCCTCACTTTCAACTTAGAGTTCATGTCCCGCATTCCCCTGGTCAACATGTTCAAGGCTGCTATCCTCGACGCCGATAACCTCCTCCCCAAGGTCCTCCCGCAAGCTGTCAAGAGCATTGAGGTCCTCGAGGGCGATGGAGGTCCCGGGACCATCAAGTTGATGACTTTTGGTGAAGGTTAGTCCATCCGTATTAGGAACCTAGGATAGCTCGAATCAAGGCGGATTCAACCTTATGGAACACTATAATGAACATTGAAAAGATAGAAATATGACTCGGTTACTTAAGATGTTTCTAACCGTTTAACTTTACACAAGTGATTATGTGACTCGATTTTGATTAGGCAAAGTTAGACTATGTCTAGGTCAATCGTATTGGATTGTGGTCGGAACAATTGGGTCAATTCCTAAATCGCCCGATCGACACCTTGTAGATTGGCGCTCGTGATGTTGAAACCTGCGAGTTCTAAATGTGAATGTGACTTTTTGTTACATTGATAGGCAGTCTATACAAGACAGCGAAGCACAAGGTCGAGGCCTTGGACAAGGAGAACTTCACCTACTGCTGCTCAATCATCGAGAGCGAAATGCTGGGCACCATCTTCGAGAAGATCACCTATGAGGTGAAGATGAACGCGTTGCCTTTGGGAGGCTCGATGTTGAAGTGGACGAACAGTTACTTCACCATTGGCGAGGTGGACATCTCCTTCGAGGAGATCAACACCTGGAATGAGAAGGTGTGCGCGATGTACGAGGCCATCAAGGCTTATCTCTTGGCAAACCCTGATGTCTACTGAGCCGATCTCTTCGCTATCTTGTATTGTTTACGTAATGTGTTAAATATGCGTGGTTGTGCTATACCGAAAAGGAGACAAGAAGAGTTTGAGTCACTCGTTTGGAGCTAAGCATGTTGGGCTGGTGGGTGTTGTTGTTCTTGTCTTTGCTGAGAATAAGAGAATAAAAGGTGTGACAGAATGCAGTGCAGTGGTTTTGTGGAATTTGATAAACTATGCTACATGTTTATAAAAGGCTTGTAGAATGAAATTCTCTACTTTAGTAATTTTTTTACGAGGAGAGAATTCATGAGTTATAAATGAAATGCCAAATGGCCAATAAAATACCAAACTTTGGCCCGATATTTCGAATTTGGATTAACATCTAAAGTTATCAATGTGGCACAATCTTTCATAAACCACAATACGGCAAGTACATCCCTTATCTATGGATCGTACCAAAAGGGTTAGCAAATTGCGAGAATTTACTGAGCCTGAACTTGAGCAACAACAATCTGTTGGGTGTCATGTCGCCAGAGCTGGGGAACTCGTTCACCCTATAGAACCACTAGACTTGAGCCACAATTCACTAGTAGGATCAATTCCTTCCAATTTAGCAAAGCTCACTAAATTGGAAAATCTCAATGTTTCGCATAATGATTTGTCGGGTACGATCCTAGCTGCTCTCACCAGCATGAGCAGTTTAAGCTTCATGGGCTTCTTGTACAACAAGTTGACAAGGGCAGTTCCTGGTGGTCGCCTCTTCCAACAATAACTAGGAAGTGCTTTTATTGCAAATCTAGGCTTGTGAGGAAACACTATGGAATGTCTCCATGTGGGTCGAGCAGTAAATCGACTGACCATCGGAGAAAGGTTCGATTAATGTGATTGTTGCGTTTGCTGCTTACTACTTCTCGTGACTCTTATTGCTCGATTTTGGTGCTTTGGCGGTGAAACAAGCATCTCGATGAAGAGATAAGAAATCTTATGAAGTACGTGAAATCATATGGGAAAGGGGAACGAAGTTTGCATTCACCGATATTGCCAAGGCCACCAAAGGCTTCAGTGAAGAGTACTGCATCGAAAAACGCGGATTCAAAAGCGGAGTTAAGCAAACTTTACAACGTTACAAAGAACTTCAGGACATTATAGCTATCCTTGGGTTGGACGAATTATCTGAAGAGGATCGCTTAACCGTAGCAAGAGCACAGAAAATTGAGCCGAATAGGCCAGCGGCCACATCGTCACGGTAAAAAAAAGTGGTGGTTAACCGCAAGGACATCATCCAATCTTTTCTGAACTTTGGCAAAGGTCTTGCATGGAGGAAGAGGAGCAGTTGAATTGGACTTGTGTCAAGAGAGTGAAGATTGTTCAATGCGTGGCTCCCGCGATCGCCTACTTGCATCACGATTGCTCACTGCCTATTGTCCATCGGGACATGATGTTGAACAACATTTTGCTCGAGTCGGACTTCGAGCCTCGACTTTTGGTTTTTGGGACGGTGAGGCTCTTGAATTCGGATTTGTCGAATTGGATCCCAGTGGCTGGATCTTATGGATACATGGTTCTGGTAAGCCATATGATCAAATCTAATCAATACATTCCCCCGAACCTATGGTCTCGGGTTGATCAAATAGCTTTAATTGACATATTGAATTTGGATTCATCCAATAATTCTAACAAGGCTTTTAGGAAGAGCAAGTACAAATTTTGAAAAGTGGTATGTGTTAACATTATCTCAAAAATTTGGAATTTGTAGGCAACTTGAGGTTGTGATCAAAACATAGATTCATTCTTCTTTCATGAAACAGAGTCAACAGTAAAAGTACTGATGCTAGAGAATGATGGGGAAGCATCCAGGAATCTTCTCTCTTCCCTACAAATGACACGAATGTCGAAATTATTCAAAGACTCAAATGTGCCGCTATAGGATATGCTCGACCCACGTCTTCCTCCTCCGACTGGCCTATTGGTCAAGGAAGTGGTATTCATGGTCATGGTGGCAATAGCGTGTACGCGGATGAGTCTCGATTCGCCACCTACCATGCATTTCATTGCGCAAGAATTATCCGCATGCACTCAAGCTTGCTTGTCCGAGCCGTTGGCGCCGTTAGAATATTTAAGTTATAATTTAGTGAATTCCCACCCTCAAGGGTGTCTGCATTCAAAGATCTCTCGGATGCTAATAAGTATAATTTGCGCTTGAGATCCATGCCTTTTGTCCTCTTTTTTTATTGTATTATTTAAGAACATTGTGATGCTGATTTAGATTACTAAACGAGGAGATTGAGAATCATTTAAAGGGCATTTCAACATAATCTCACATATCTCTTGCCCTGCGACTTGGAACTCTGAGGCGAAGACGCATTCCATCCCACCTGCACGAATGTTCAAGGCCTTTGATCTTGATAAAAATCTCATCCCCAAGCTCCTCCCACAAGTCAATCTAAATTTTGTCACCCTTGAAGGTGATGGCGGTCCCGTCACCATCGCATCGTTTTCGGCGAAGGCGAGTACCTGCGCGTCTTCTAATTTCATTCATTTTGATCACACATCAACATGTGATGTCAAGACTGTGACATCCCGAATTTTCGGTTCTGTTTTCTTCTGATTGAATCGGGCGTTTCATTGACGTGTTTATAGGGCTATTCCGGGCGATCATTCTTGAGATAACTAGACTATCCTAAATTATTAAGAATTTTAAGGCAATAGACTTGAGAATTCGACCAGGGAATCGAGCTTCTCGACCGTGTCCATCTTTAGAGGCAATCTCGGCACGGTTAAAAATCGATTTGAAATCGAGAGATAGGCTGGATCGGCGAGATGTGTGGCTAATCGTGGGTGACACCACTAAATTAGAAAATTCTCGTCGACCGGCTCTAGACTGATTTTCTTATTGTTTTGGTACCCTGTGTTCGTATTTGGATCCTCGAGATTTTCACGACAACCGAGAGTCGCCAATGAGTCGAGTGGGTTCATAGTGGCTCGAAGAAAATCGACCACGAGTCAATTGCACTTAAAAATATCTGAAAGTTACCCGGTAGCCTAGGTCACACTAAAAATACGTCGAATAGAAATTAACCGCCAATTCGAGTCCGATTTCATAAATTGAAGTTTCGGTCATGTCACAATTAATTTTAGGGGTGTCGACTCAGTCTCAGAAGATTTTTCGGAGATTCCGAGATTTTTACGGAAAATCGGTTCGGACGCCGCGGAAAATCAACGGAAATTCGGATAGGCCAAATTAAAGGAAATTTCTACTTTCAAGTCGAGCTTTTGAGTGTTGGGGACTTTTAGAAAATGGTTCAGGATTTTTCTTCATCAAATTTGGACCACAATTGAGGAAATTGTTAGAGGAAATGAAGCTCAAATTTGAAGAATTCGGACATGTGGTGAGGGCAGCATATATTGGCATCAAAATTTATTGATTTAGTGGAATTTACACTAGAAAGTATTAGGGGGACACCATGGGATAAGATTGAAGACTTCTTGGACCAATTCATGATGAAATTTGAAGATATTTTCTAGACTTTTGCCTTCCCCTCTATACGTCGCTGTCTCTCTCTCTCCACCTATATCTGCGATCATTTCCCCTAGAATTCAAAGACCGCACGCCTCAGCTCTCCTTCATACGTCCATCTTCACTTTCTTTGGAGGAAGGAACTGCTTCGCTTTTGCTTTTGCGTGGCTTTCCTTTTTTTTTCTTCTTTCGAATCCCTGCTCCCCACAAACCTGTCACCAGCGAAGCCCCCTCAAGTGGAGTCAACAAGCTGGTGAAATCCTCCTGAAAGTTGACCATAATCCCACCGAATTCACTCAGCTCCACGTGCCTTGAATTTCTGCCGAAGCTGCTTCACGTTCTCCGCGCCTGGTCAAAGAAAGAGCCGCAGAAGCCCTTCGGTTGACCCCGCAACGCCAGCTGCCAGCGAAGCTTGAAGCCACCGACGCAGCTGCCTTCGTCCGCTCCATCCTTTCCAGTCAACATCGTCTTCAGCCCGTGCATCCCGTGGAGTCCGCGAAGACCGAGATCAGCGAAGCAGCGTCCACGAGCAGCTTCCGCCTTCAATCTTCCCCTGCGGTGTGCCCTCAGCCGTCACGAAATTTTCGAGGCCCATCTCCGCCATGTTCGGCCCGTCTCCAACAGCCCAGCAGTTGGGCCATTGAAGCCCACGGTTTGGGCCTTCCTCTTCAGCCCGTGAAGCCCAGCAAAGCCAGCAGCCTTGGCCCATCTCCTGCAGTTTTCAAGCCCATCAAGTTTAGCAAATTGAAGCCCATTTTCAGCAAGCCCAACTCAATTTGGGTCCAATCCAAAGCAAGAACAAATCTCACTTGGGTTGAGATTTGTTGGGCGAATCTAGGCGGCCCAAGCCGCCGGTGTCGCCGAAAAGTCCGATTTCGGCCGCCGTCGCGTCGCCGTTGCGGTGATTCGGTCTCCATTTTTAAGTGAGTTTCTTCTTCACTAACTTTTCTTAGTTTGTTAATTATACTTAGGGTTGGTTAGATTTAATTAAATGCAATTAGGTGGTTAGATTAATTTAGATAAATTAAATTAGAGACTTAATGATGCATGTTAGGTGGTTAGAAATAGACGTTAGCAGTAGACATGCCATGTTATTTATGGAACGGGTCTCGGTAATTTTTCGGGCTCGTCTCGGCTTCCAATCGGGCGTTATGGGCCTAAATTGGATTTTTAATAATTATTTATTTAATTTTCGAAATTAATTATTTAATTATTTATTGTTTTCCGGAAATTCAACTGGGAAGGCCGGTGACCGGAATTTCATGCTGATTGTCGTGGTGCAGTCCGTTTATTTAATTGAGCTTTAATTTATATGGAATTGATTTAAATTGTGAATTTTAGGACATGTTCCTAATTGGTTGATTTCAATTATGTGATGGGAAATGTTTGGGTACCGATGGTCAGTATTGACGGTGGAGTGGTGAATCGGTGTGGCATCTAAAAGGCGCGTGGGCTCGGTGACTTGATGCATCACTTTGGTGAACGAGTGCGCTTAGAGAATGCACGTGGCCCCAAGCATCGTTAAAAGGGCACGTGGGCCGGTGAATTGATGCATCACTTTGGTGAACGAGTGCGCTTAGAGAATGCACGTGGGCCTGGGAATTAAGTGAGTGAGGCATCTTGGGAGAGACACGTGGGCTCGGTGATTTGATGCATCACTTTGGTGAACTAGTGCGCTTAAAGAATGCACGTGTGCTTCTATGACATGTAATCGACTAGTTCGATTTGTTAGGAGTAGTTGGGTGCCTATTATGAATTGTACTGATTTGCGGGTGGAGTCGAGGCCAAGGTAAGTCCTCCGACTTTGTGCGTGTTTAGGCAGCCCATAGTGTATTGGGCTTACTAATCGAGTCTTAGGGGTAGAAGCTCGGCGAGACGTGGTCTCATTGGTTATTGAATAACCATTTCAGGACCCTGAGGAGGAGCTGAGGAGGAGGATCCTGAGGAGGAGAAAGATTTTTGAAGAAGAAGATGATCCAGAGAGGGATCTTGTGTACAACCCGGATGTGGATTGAGATCCCATTCCTTTTGTGAACCCTGTCTTAGTGTAGATAGGTGTGAGACTTTTATGCTGTAAATAAAAGTGTGGTTGTGAATTTCAATATGAAAAATATGGCCTGCTTTTCTATCCCATTGTTTTATTGTCTGGGGATTCTTAACTGCTTCCGCATGCGCATAATAAATTGAAAGGGTCGGCGATACATAGTCCTGGGATATCGCACTTTAAAATCGACCAAGGTAAGGGATGGGCGCGTGCCCAGAGGATCGGGGCGTGACAAAGACATTTGCCTGACGTTCTTTGATCAAACTAACGTGGGAGCTGACTGCAGTTTTCTGTGTGTCGCGGCTACACGGTTCAACTCGGTGAAGCACCAGTCGACAAGCTGGACAAGGAAAGCTCGCGCACGCTTACACCATCGTCGAGGGCGACGCGCTAGAGAAGATCTCGAACGAGATCAAGTCCAAACAGAGAGGGTGCACGTGCACGAGCACGAGCAAGTACTTCGCCAAGGACGGGGTTGAGAAGAAGGCTAGCAAAGAGAAGGCCATGGGAATGTTGAAAGCCATTGGAGCCCATCTCTCGCAAAACCCCGATGCTTCCAATTGAGTTGTTGTTCCACGTTGGCTCAATCTTTTTGAGATTTAACAAAGACTTGGCATCGAAAATCATTCCCGATTCACGTGTGACAAAGTGGGGTGCGATCGGAAGCTTCAAAGTGATGAGAAAAAGGAATTTGATGGAGATTTGGAAATGAGCTAGCGTTGTATTTATATTTAGTGGATTCTAAACTTTTAATTTTAGTGAGTTTTATATGGGTCTCATGTAAACTCATAAAATTTAGTGATTTAGATTAACTTTTTGTTTTCTTTTTTCGGGTCAAAAGGAAATTTCCATTCGTTACCAAATTGATACATGAAAGAGAATATCAAAAGTCATAATAACAAAACAAACCCGTAGATTAACTTATACAGCATAATTTTGATGAAAACTCGAAAATGAGATAGCATCATGTTTATATTAAGAGAAATTTGGACTTTTAATTCCAATGAGTTTCATATATATTTCACTTGAACCCACAATACTTTTGACAAAGACTCGAAAATAAGCTAGGGTCGAATTTATATTAAGCGGAATTTGGACTTTTAATTCCAGTGAGTTCCATATAAGTCCCACATGAACCCATCTGATTTAGTGATTTAAATCAATTTAGTACATACAACGCAATTTCAACGAAAGAGCATCATATTTATATTAAGTGGAATCTGAACTTTTAATGTCAGTGAGTTTCGTCTGGATCCCACGTGAACCCATCAAATTTAGCTATTTAGATTAACTTAGTACATATAGCAGAATTTTGATGAAGACTCTGAGATGAGGTAGTGTCGTATTTATATCAAGGGGAATTTGGACTTTTAATTCTAGTAAGTTCTATATGGATCCCACGCAAACCCATCATATTTAGCGATTTAGAACAATGTAGGACATACAACACACTTTTGATGAAGACTCGGAAATGAACTAGGGTCGTATTTATATTAAGCTGAATTTGGATTTTTAATTCTAGTAAGTTCCATATGGGTCTCACATGAACCCATTAGATTTAGTGATTTAAATCAATTTAGTACAGACAACACAATTTTTGAAGAAAGAGCACCGTATTTATATTAAGCGGAATAAGAACTTTTAATTTCGGTGAGTTTCGTATGGATCCCACGTAAGCCCATCGAATTTAGCGATTTAGATTAACATAGTATATACAGCACAATTTTGACGAAAATTCGGAAATGAGGTAGCATTTTTTCATCGTATTTATATTAAGGAGAATCTAGGCTTGTAATTCTAGTGAGTTCTATATGGATTTAGATCAATTTAGAATATGCAACACACTCACCAAATAACTCTTGCTTGGAAACACTATCCAAATTTGGCGATTAGTTTTAGCAAAATATTTTTCGAATTATTTATTTTCTGCAGAACCCACCTAAGAAAGAAGAAAATATTCAGAAATCATACCCTTTCACACTCAGTCTCTCTATATATGCCATCTTCAGTTCAGCCTCCTTCCTTCACTCCCAAGTCCTAGAGACCAACTTCATCACTACTAAGTCTTTCCTGATCATCACCCTCTTCTCAGTTTCTGCAACTCTGTTCGGATCCAGTCATGGGTGTCATCACTTACGACTTCGAGACCACGTCCCCAATCCCTCCGGCCGAGATGTTTGAGGCCACTCTCCTTGACGCCGATAACCTCATCAACAAGGTCCTCCTACAAGACATCAAGAGCATTAAAGTCCTCGAGGGCGATGGAGGTTCCGGGACCATCAAGTTGATGACTTTCTGCGAAGGTTAGTCCATCCATATTAGCAACTTAGGATTGCTCCAAATCAAGGCGGGTTCAACCTTATGGAAAACTATAATGAACATTGAAAAAGATAGATATATGACTTGATTAATTAAGACGTTTCTAACTGTTTAAATTTACACAAGTGATCATGCGATCCGATTTCGATCAGTCAAAATCAGGCCATGTCTAAGTCAATAGTATTGGATTGTGGCTGGGGACTAATTCCTGAATGGCTGGATTTACACCATCAAGATCGGTGCTCACAATGTTGAAACCGGAGACTTCTAAATGTGAATGTTACTTTTTGTCTTTGATAGGCAGTCGGTACAAGACGGCAAAGCACAAGGTCTAGGCCTTGGACAAGGAGAACTTCACCTACTGCTACTCAATCATCGAGGGTGACACGTTGGGCACCGCCTTTGAGAAGATCAGTTACAAGGTGAAGATCACCGTGTCGCCCGACGGAGTCTCGGTGTTGAAGAGCACAAGCAAGTACTTCACCATTGGCGAGGTGAATATCACCGAGGAGAAGATCAAGGCCGGGAAAGAGAAGGCGGACACGATGGTTAAGGCCATCGAGGCTTCTGTCGTGGCAAACCCTGATGCCTGTCGAGCTGATCTCATCGCTATCTTTTATTGTTCTTGTAATGTATTAAATATGTCCGGTTGGGCTAAACTAAGTAGGCGACAAGAAGCGTTTGAGTCACTCGGTGTTTGAAGTTAAAGCATGTTGGGCTGGTGATTGTTGTTGTTCTCGTCTTTGCTGAGAATGAGAATGAAAGGTGTGGCAGGAATCTGGTGTAGTGGTTTTATGGAATTTGGTAAACTGCGCTACATGGAGAGGATTCATGAGTGACAAATGAATTCATGGTAAACTGGGGCCTGATATTTCGAATATGGACTATCAATCCTGCTTGATCCGGATCTATCATCGAAACATATCAAGGTGGCACAACTTTTCATGAACCGCAATAAGTAAAATCATTAAGGAAAAGTACATTCTTATTATATATCAATAAAACATATCAATGTCCTTCTTCCCCTTTTTTGGCTCTACACTCGCTTTATCGAAACGACGATTGACAAGACTATAGTCCATCTCTTTTGCTCACGACCGATTTCTCGGGTGGCATACCGTGGGATTTCCGCGAATCGATCTCGTCTGGGCTATGTTAGCTTTTCCAACAACAGCTTCACCGGAGAACTGCCGCCGGATTTATGCGGCAGCTTCGCTTTTTGGTATCTCGCAGTCGATGGGAACAACTTCATCGGGCCGCTGCCCGATTGCTTGAGGGATTGTCCGGGGCTAACGAGAGTCCGTCTAGAAGGTGATCTGTTCACCGCAGATATCACGATTGCGTTCAGAGTTTACTTGGATCTGGTCTTTATGAGCCTCAGCAATGGCCGATTTGTCGGGAATCTCTCCGCAGAATGGGGAGAGCGCACAAATCTCACGAATTCCACGAATTGATCGATTTCGTTCCATGAGAAATGAAGGAAGAAGGCTTCGATTGGCATGAGACCAAACCCGTCCTAACCCTAGATTTCCACCCCGCTTCGGCCTCCTCGCCACCGGCGGCGCCGATTTTGACATCAAGGTGCTCCCTCCACCCCCTCTCCGGCCTCCGTGCTTAATCGCCATTTTGTAGCTCGAAGTTTGCAATTTGGGGCGTCGGCTTCTTTTCTATTTCGGCGTGTTTCTGTTGCTCTTAGGTTAATTCGCGAGGCATTTCGCTCGTCTATGCTTTTCGGAACTTAGTGAGTGGGTAATTGTTGTCTGTGTCCTGGGCTCTTCTTTCTTAGCGTTCCTAAAGAAAGGGCACAATCTTTTCGGTCCCGGTTCGAACGCAAGATGCCGACGGAATTTGCTCAAATTTGAATATTGTTTCGTAAAACTAAGGACTACGAATTGATTGATTTCATTCGATAAGAACCCCTCCAGATTCTCCAACCGATTAGGGTTTTCTTGCTCCGTTTATGTTAATCTATCTTTGGAGTGAGGAAATATGGTTATATTATTGATGTTGAGTCTCTAACGTGTGATTAGAAAATAATACTTTGTGTATCCTATTGCTGTTAGTGAGGAGGGTATGTGATTTTTTCCGTATTGGTTTCCATGTTAAAACCTTAGTGTCGTTGTTGGCTTTGTCTTATTCTCATTTCGGTATTACATATTGCTGATGGTTGTTAGGGTTGAGTTGATTTCGATTGGTTTAGTTTTAGAGGAGAAATTGATGCTAAATTGTGTTTCGTTATTAGTAAATTGTTGCCCGGTTCTCCTCAATATTATCGTCCAACAGTTTGTTCTATCATCATATAGACATTTTTATATTAGGAACAAGGGGCATGTCATAATCTGAATAATCCACGGAATAATTTTTTTTTCTTAAGCTTTGTTTGTTTCGCAAAATATTCACTGATCAAAGCCCTTCACACTTAGTCTCTCTCTCTCTATATATCAGTTTCGGTTCAGCCTGTTCTCTTCATTCCCAAGTCCTAGAGACCAACTTCATCACTGCTACTCAGTCTTTCCTGATCATCAACCCCTTCTCAGTTTCAGCAGCTCAGTTCGGATCCAATCATGGGTGTCATTACTTACGACTCTGCGATATCGTCCAGATCCCTCCGGCCAAGATGTTCATGGTCGCTGTCCTCGACGCCGATAACCTCATCCCTAGGGTCCTCCTGCAAACCATCAAGAGCGTCGAAGTCCTCGAGGGCGATGAAGGTCCCGGGACCACCAATTTGATCACTTTCGGCAAAGGTTAGTCCATCCATATTAGGAACTTAGGATCGCTCTCGATCAAGGCGGTTTTAACCTTACGGAACATTATACTGAACATTGAAAAAAATGGACATATAACTTGTTTAAGCTCCGTAGACTTATCGTACAACGAGCTGACAGGTGCGGTTCCTAGTGGTCGTCTCTTCCAACAAGCACTGAAAAGCGCTTTTATCGCAAATCCGGGCTTGTGTGAAAATGTGACGGGGTTATCTCCTTGTGGGATGAACAGTAAATCGACCGGCCATAGGGAAAAGGTCATTGATGCGAGCTACTTCTGGCAACTTCAATGGCTGTGATTCTGGTGCTTCAACAGCGAAACAAGGAAGTCGATGAAGTACGAGAAATCCAAGTCGATCATATGTGAAAGGGAATGGAGGTTCACATTCAATGACATACAACACAATTTTGACAAAGACTCGAGAATGAGCTAGTGTCGTATTTATATAAAGCAAAATTTGGACTTTTAATTTCAATGAGTTCCATTTAGGTTTCATATGAATTCCATCAAATTTAGCTATTTAGATTAATTTAGTACACACGACATGCTCATTAAATAACTTCAGCAATGCATCCATGCCCCTCTCCAATACTTTTCTCCGAAAACATATGCTGTTGTTATCCATTAATATTTTCTGAATCTTCCGTCGCAGTGAGATGATTGACAAGTTTAATCAATTTTGTCTCAATGTGAGGAAATTCATTAATTAATATGATCTAACACCCATGGACATTCTCCTATATGTTCACATGGTCCGTGACTAAGACATGATGAACTAGACAAAAGAAGAAAATTAAATAAGAAGAAAGCATTTCTAAAAATCTACGTCGCTATACCGTTAGATAAAAAGGAAAATTAAAAAATGTTTAATGAGCAAGTGACTCGTGAGCCACTGGGGGTTCGCCCCAGTGGCCATCTGTGGCACCCCCGAAACGGCCCCCGATCCGTTAGGGTCGCCACAGTTCGCTTACCTTTCCCTTTCTCTAATAACATGTCACTCTGATACCATTTCAATTGCAGCGGGTACATACAACCTGGGGGTTTATATCTTTTAGATCGGTCCCTTGCGCAATTCATATAACGGAAGCACAACCAACAACTCCCTTCCTTATATTAAGAAAACGATGCACACCAACTAAACATCCTTTATAAGTTAAAGCCGAACACTTTTATTTATATAAAACAGATGGACATCTTTAGTCGGTACATCGAAATGCCGTAGTCTTCTATACTCGGCTATACTTCAAAAGATGACCGACATCTCCTCAGCAGTCGTATACTTAAAGTCCATCGATCAGTGTCGGCGTCCAAAAGTTCCTTTCCTTTGCTATCCTCCTCCTCGCGGTCATACCCAACCACTTGATCCACCTACCGGTAGCAGTGGCAGCAGAGGTACCATATCTAGTCTGAAATGTTATTCCCCAAAAGGGGTGAGTACAGCCACTCAGCAGGTAAAAGATCCAATAAACTGCTCAATGCATCACACAATACAATCATAACAATCATAGCATAACACATGTCATTCATGCACCCATGCGTAACTTACCTTGAAGCTATGCATATGTCATCATACCACATGTACATACATCCTCATGTAATCATCACCATCATGTCATACATTTACCCTC
Source organism: Eucalyptus marginata (assembly GCA_014182565.1). Taxonomy (NCBI): domain Eukaryota; kingdom Viridiplantae; phylum Streptophyta; class Magnoliopsida; order Myrtales; family Myrtaceae; genus Eucalyptus; species Eucalyptus marginata. Next base: position 6,518,531 of record CM024585.1, read on the forward strand.
ATGCCATAGGTGTACATACATCCATGCACTCACCATCATCATATCATACATGTACCATCATGCCATAGGTGCACATACATCCATGCACTCACCATCGTCGTGTCCTGCATTCAAGCATACTTACCTCGAAGCCATGTATATACCATCATACATCATCATCATCATACCATATTATCCATGCATGACATCATCATACCTTATATACATGCCATCATACATCATCATCATCATACCATATTATCCATGCATGACATCTTCATACCTTATATACATGCCATCATGTCATCATGTCATCATGCCATCATGTCATTATGTCACCATGTCATCATGCAATCATATCATGTCACATATGCATGTCATCATGCCATAGGTAGTCATCATCATGTCATATCGCATATGCATGTCATCATGCCATAGGTAGTCATCATTATGTCATGTCACATATGCATGATTTAATTTCCACATTTAATTCTCAACTGATCCTCACATCACCCTTTCTCGGGATCATCCATCCCATACTTTACACTCGCACCCTTTCCAGGCATTGCAAGAAGAACCTCCGGAATTATGCCATTCATGGCCACCGGGCATCCGGCACCCCCACCGCTCCGGGCATCTCGCATCCCAACTGGCATCACGAGGCATCCCCTCGGGCAAAGACCTCCGAGGCTTCCGGAATTATGTACCGACATACCACCAGGATCCCCCCCCTCTGGAATTACGTACCGTATACCACCGGGCATCTCGAAACTCCCGAGGACCCTCCGGCCATGTATCTCTATACACTCCGGGCATCATCATCTTTCCCAACAATTTCCATGGATCACATTGCCAATTATGCCTCAATTTATCATGCACATAATATCATGGCAAGACAAGATTACATTTGTACTTGTACATGCATCAACAAGCATTTGAACATACATGTAATAGATACAATCATCCATAGTAACTAAGTTCACATGTCACTCAAAACAATGTACTAGTCAATTGCATTTAGAATTTATTTAAATCCCAATTTATTCTACTTTGCAATCAATCAATTAAATAATCACAAAATTCATGAAATTAAAGCATATAATATCTTAATACAATAAAATGGAATTTCTGCAGAAAACACATAGCCAAACAATTTCCACATGATAAACAACATTTCCACAATTTCGGTGCACATTTTCGGGCAAGGGCAGAACGCACAGTTTTCTTGATAAGTCAATTAAAATACCCATATGACCTCAGAAAATTATGAAATTTTACTGGGTTATATTTAAGACATTAAACTAGACTTTTCATGAAGGAACCTAAGCCAAATTCATTTTAGATAAATTATTACAGATCCACGAAGCTTCTGGTCAAGTCACCGAAATACCCAGGGCACTATGTCCGAAATATGGAGATTTGACCTACCTATACTTCTTCGTTTTCTCTGAAATTTGGATATGTTATACTCCTAAGGATCCTCTACAACTTTCATGAAGGAACCTAGGCCAAAATACCAAAGGAAGACCTTCAAATGGTTCCACGAAGTCTCTGGTAACCCTCATCGCAACTCCAGTTTCATCGTCTTCAAGATCAGGTTGGTTACCTAGTCTAAACTTGTTCTTTTTGCTTCAAATTTGAGTATGTTCATCCTTAAGATATTCTCTACAAGTTTCATGAAGATGTCGAAGAGATATTCTTAGTGAAAACCAACATGCAAAGCACAAATCCACCTCAAGGTCAGAAAAACAACTCCAGATCTAGGGTCTCCGAAATATGAGGCTTTGACCCTTCAAATCTCCATCATTTTTCACTAAATTTCAGTATGTTATAGTTCAAGGTGTTAGCTACAACTTTCATGAAGAGATCCAAGTCAAAATCGAACTCCAAACATGCATGCAAGCTCTCACAAGATTCTGACTCAGGCGGTTCATGCGAAAAGAGCAACAACACTCAAGAACAAGTCATTTTAGCTTCGGTTTCTTCCCCTATTCACCCAAAATTCGACACTTCTACAAACATACAAGCAACACACACATGCAAGAGTAGAAATTGGATCCTAACTTGCCTCTAGATCAAGGGGAACGACGGCACACGGCGGACGAACGGGCGGCGAGCGGCGGCGACGGACGGCTCCTCCTCTCTCGGCCTCTTCCCCTCTCTCTCGCACGCACACCTCTCTCCCTCTTTCTCCTTGGGCGACCACTCTCTCTCTCTCTCCTCTCTCCCCCCATCCGGCCACCCTATATACTTGCATGCATTCTCATTTGCATGGGGGACACTTGTCCCCAAGGAGGAGACAAGTGTCTCCATTGTTGAAGACACTTGGAGGAGGCCATGCGGCTCCTCCTCCCCCCTCCATGCGCCGACAGCCCAATGGGCTTCATGGGCCGGGCCTCTTGGCCCACTTTAGGCCCAACATACTTGGGCCTAAAGTCCAAGCTTAAATGGCCCATATTTATTTTTATTTTATTTTTTTTGATAATCCATCTTAATCCTCATTTAAATAAATACCTAATTGCACAATAAAATGGCCAAAAGACTTTGTGACATTAATCCATAATATCAAATCTATAAAGCACATAGTCAAGAACAAAGTCTCCTTTATCAAATTGTCCTATAGCACCAACCTTGATCATCCATTAACATAAGATGTATTTCTACCCAAATAATTCTCCATTAAAAATACTCAGCATTAATCTATTAAATTTCTTTGGTCTAAAGGCCAAAACATAAATCAATACGCTTCCATCACCTATTCATGGTTCAGGGTAAATCCAAGGGTTATTATAAATTTTGGGATGCCACACCATCCTTCCATCTTGAACGGGGGAGGTTGAGGGTTCAAATCCCTATCTTCCCAGGGGGGATTGGGGTGGGGATGATTTCATTTCAGGAGTGGGTTTCGAGTCCCACGCCCTGCAAGAAGGCAGGCCAAAAGTCTTAGAGTGAGTGTTAGAATAAGATTAGCGTAAGACCGACCAAAAAAAAAAAAAAAATCTCGCCTCATCCACCACACCTCCACCAGACAATTAGCAGAAAATGGTTCGCAATAATATTATTTAAAAGGACTAGACACATGAAAGCAAGTGAAAAAATTCAAAATCTATAGACGTCCATCTTGATTTTCAGAGCAGCCTTTGTTGACTAAAAGTAACAAAGCCCTGTAATTACCAAACTACCTTTCCCATTTTTTTCTGCTAAATTGGATTAGTACAACATTGAAATTAATCTATAATTTTTATTGTCGATGGAAGCTCAACAGAAACATGAAGCACTGATATCACCCAGCAGGAAAAATTTGTGCCTCGATTTTTCGAGTTTTTTTACTGCACAGAGTTAAGCGAATATTATTTATGAGTATGAAATCGACAATAATTCTTGCCGAGGCCTCTACCAACCTTAAAGATTGCTACTTTTGCGAACGGATTGAAGTGAAGTAGGATGAGATCTCGGTGGATCGTGACCATATGCAGCTAAGGGCTTGATATTTTCTATGATAGTAACACTATGTAAGAAATCAGTGAAACTCAGCCAAGAGAGTTTGCTGAGCAAATGCTCCTGGATCAAAAGTCAAGTCTATACATGAAAGGGAAATGGAATAACGTTTGGTATCATTCTAGGATGGTGCTTTCTCTGACTAATATTCCATTATCATGTAGACAATTTTTATTTTATGAACAAAGTCCAAGTCATGATTGAACAACCCACAGACTGATTAAGATTTTATTAAGCTTCGTTTGTTTTGTAAAAAAATATGTTTTTCATATAACTTACAAAAATGGGGAGCATTACCAAAAAAGTCATAAACCTATTGCAATTGTGCCAATTTAGTTCTAATTTTTTTTTGGCCAATTTAGTCCTAAACCTTTTATAATTGTGCCAATTTTGGCCGGATGCCAATTCAGTCCATCCGGGGAAAATTGGCTGGTTGGCGCTGACGTGGATGCCGGCGAGACAATTTTTTAATATTTTTTTTTTCACATTCTTCTTCCCTTGGTTGGCGAGGTCAGCCTTGCCGGCCACTAGCGAGGCTCGCCCCCACCGGCTGGAGGCGAGGGCTGGTGAGGGCGAGGCCCCGCCAAATCTGGCGAGTCGGTCCTCGCCAAGGTTGGGCGAGGCTGAGCCTCGCAAGATCCGGCGAACTCGGCCCTTGCCAAGGTTGGGCGAGGCTGCCGTCGCCAAGGGCTGCTGCGGAGGCGGGGAGGGAGAGGATGAGGATGAGGAGGAGGAGGAGGAGGCGAAGCGGCTGCGGAGACGCGAAGAGGGGCGCTGCGGTTGCGGTGGCGGCGGGGGAGAGAGGTGGGGGCGGAGATTTGTGTACAAGTGTGGGGACGACGGCGACGGCGACGACAATGACAGGGATGTCGGGTTTCTCTAGCGCTGGAGCAACGCCCCCATCTCCGCAGCCGCTCCGCCGCCTCCTCCTCCTCCTCATCCTCTCCCTCCCCGCCTCCACCGCAGCCCTTGGTGATGGCAGCCTTGCCTAGCCTTGGCGAGAGTCGAGCTCGCTGGATCTGGCAAGGCTCGGCGTCGCCTAGCCTTGGTGAGGGCCGACTTGCCGGATCTGGCGGGGCCTCGCCCTCGCTAGTGGCCGACGAGGCTAACCTCACCGGCCCTCGAAGAAGGTGAAAAAAGAAAAAAGAAATAAATAATTTTTTTAAATATTTAAAAATTCGAAAAAAATATTAAAAAGTTGCCTTGCTGGCCGGCTGTCCCCCACCGGCATCCATGTCAGCGCCGGTTGGCCAATTTTAGCCAGATGGACTGAATTGGTATAATTATAAAAGATTTAGGACTAAATTAGCCAAAAAAAAAGTTTGGGACTGAATTGGCACAATTGCAATAGGTTTAGGACTTTTTTGGTAATTCTCCCTATAAAAATGAATGAATAAAAAATATTTTCATCATCCATGGAAATATTTAGATATAAATTATTGTCAATAATGCAAAAATTTCTCATCAATTAATTATACCAAATGATACAAATAGTTATACGAACACACTTGAAGAAAATATCCAATGACGAGAACCCTTCACGCTCGGTCTCTCTATGTGTGTCAGCTTCGATTCATCCTCTTTTCTTCACTCCCAAGTCCTAGAGACCAACTTCATCACTGCTAGTCAGCCTTTCCTGATCACTCTCTTCTCTATTTCGGCAACTACATTCGGATCCAAATCATGGGCGTCGTCAGTTACGACTCTGAGGTCACGACCCCAATCCCTCCGCCAAGATGTTCAAGGCTGCTGTCCTCGATGCCAATAACCTCATCCCCAAGGTACTCCCGCAAGCCATCAAGAGCGTCGAAGTCCTCGCGGGCGATGGAGGTCCCGGGACCATCAAGTTGATCACTTTTGGCGAAGGTTAGTCCGTCCGTGTTAGGATCGCTTTGGATCAAGGCTGTTTCAACCTTATGGAACATCATAATGAACATTGAAAAAGATAGATATGTAACTTGGTTAATTAAAGATGTTTCTAACAATTGATTTACACAAGTGATCACGTGACTCGATTCCAATCGAGCGAAATCAGGCCATGTTTAAGTCAATTGTATCAGATTGCAGTTGGAACAACCAAAATGGCCCAATCGACACCATCAAGATCGTTGCTCGTGATGTTGAAACCAGCGAGTTCTAAATGTGAATATTACTTTTTCTTACTTTGATAGGCAGTCAGTACAAAACAATGAAGCAAAAGGTCGAGGCCCTGGACAAGGAGAACTTCACCTACAGCTACTCGATCATCGAGGGCGACGTGTTGGGCACCACCTTCGAGAAGATCAGCTACGAGGTGAAGATCACCGCATCGCCCGAGGGAGGCTCGGTGTGCAAGAACACGAGCAAGTACTTCACCATCGGCGAGGTGGGCATCACTGAGGAGAAGATCAAGGCCGGGAAAGAGAAGGCGTCCGGGATGTTCAAGGCCATCGAGGCTTATCTCTTGGCAAACCCTGATGCCTATTGAGTAGATCTCATCGCTATCTTGGATTGTTCACGGTACTGTGTGAAATCTGTCTGGTTGTGCTAAATTCACAAGGAAAGAAGAAGAGTTTGGGTCACTCTGTGTTTGGAGTAAAGCTTGTGGGGCTGGTGAGCGTAGCTGTTCTTGTCTTTGCTGAGAATAAGAGAATGAAAGGTGTGGCAGGAATCTGGTGAAGTGGTTTTTGTTGAATTTTGTAAATTGTGCTACATAAATAGCGTATCAAGGGAATAAAAGTTGAATAAGCTTGATATTTTGTTAGTATCATGTGATTCTCTAATTTTCAATAAATTCCATAAAAGAATAGAATTCATGAGTAACAAACGAATAAATCCAAACTTATATTTTGAATTTGGATTAACATTTAAAACTATCGATGTGGTAGAATCTTTCAGAAATTGTTATGCGTATGATCATTAATGAAAAGTACATTCTTATTATATGTCAAGAAAGCTATCGAAAAGTAAAGTTAACGTGTTTAGGTTTTGGACTTATCTTATTGTAATGCTTGGGCTATTTGAAATTCTATTTAAGCTTATCCTATCTTTATCTCTTTGATGGGGACATTGGATTAGAGACCAAATGCTTCAACACTGATAATGATAAAAACGAAAAAGAGAAGCAAAATATAACGGAAAAGCAGCAGCCTCCACCTCCCCCAAAACTTAGATGATGAGCTGATCTTGGGACACCCCGATTGCCGACCCAATTTTGACCGAGTCAAACTGTCGGTGCTAGTGAAATTTGAATCAACCCATGAAAATGATTTCAAAAGGCCTTACTTCATACATTTGAATCAGATCCACCGTGACATTAGGGCATTACAAATGAAGAAATATATTGATGTTTATATTGCGCGACAAGTTAACGTGATATCACCACCTAATTAAGTATTCTCGTTTGCTACATATTAAACGAGACAAAATTCGACTAATACACTTTTCTTCAAACAAGGACATTTCGTTATAATATCTAATCGGCAAATTGTTAGATCAAACTCCACAACAATCATGTCAAAGGGATGGCCGCCCATGTGAGCACGAGAATGTTCATCTTTTGGAACATAAACTTTGACATTTCAACATGAATCTGAAAGGGACCGAAATCATTTTCATGACCAAAAGAACAAAAGAGACCACCTTAATTCCTCTTTTCCATTCCTTTAGGCTGCAAATCCTTGACTCTCCTATTTTCCTCGATCGTGAATCTTGCCAAACCAACCCTACCTATTGACATAAGTCCAACCATAATTAGGAGGCATTGACAGGACTCAGAAGCACTCTTCCCTGGGGTTATTTCTTTCTCATTGCCAATAGCTATGGGTGCAACCAGCTTCACACAAGAGCTCACATGCCCGATTGCTCCGGCTCGCATTCTCAAGGCCTTGATTGTCGAGTCAAATACCCTGATCCCGAAGCTCCTGCCTCAGTTCATAAAGAGCGTGGAGCTGGCCGCAAGGCGACGGTGGAGCCGGGAGCATTGAGCAAGTTAAATTTCACTGAAGGCATGTCCACTCAACACTCATCGAGCAGGGAGTTTCATAATGTAATTGCAGCTAGTCATTTCAAGTATGTGAAGCACCAGATCGACAAACTTGACAAGGAGAACTTCATGTGTAGGAACATGAATTACCGAAAAAGTTTTAAATCTATTATAATTATGCCAATTCAGTTTTAAACTTTTTTTTTTTTTGGCCAATTCAGTTCTAAATTTTTCGTGATTGTGCCAATTCAATTTATTCGGCCAATTTTGGTCGGCTAGCACTGACGTACGCTGACGTGGCAATTTTTAATATATTTTTTTAATTTTTCCTTTTATTTTTTTCTCTTCTTCATTCTTTTGCTTCTTTGATGAGTCTCATCGGCCACGAGGGAGGCCTGGGGGCCGCGCGCGAGGCGGCTTCACCCAGATCTAGGCTAGGCCATGACGAGATTGGCCTCGCCCAGATCTAGGTGCCGATGCTAATGTGAATAATTTTTACAATTATTTCAAAAATTTTTCTTTCCTTTTTTTAGTTTCTTTTCTGTCATTCTTTTTTTTCTTCCTTTGTCCCTCCATTAGTCTGTGGCCCTAGCAAATCCATCAGCCCTTGCAATCGCTGGCAAGGGCATTGGGCCCTTACCATCAATCACCAAAGCCATGGACCGGCCTATGGCTGGCGAAGGGGAATAAGAAAAAGAAAAAAGGAAAATATAAGAAAGGAAAATGAAGAAAATGAAAACATGAAAAAAATTGAGATTTTTTTTTTCAAATTACAAAAATTGTCCACCTCAATACTGGTCACGTGCTATAGGATGACTAGCGTCTACGTCAACGATTTTCGGTCAAAATTGATCGGAATGACTATATTGGCAAATCGTCAAGATGTTTAAAATTAAATCGACTAATTTAAAAAGTTTATAACTCAATAGACATTTGTACAATGGGATCCTTTTTATTTTTTGTAATTATCTACGTTCACTGTCGAATAAATAGGTCCATAATCACTTTAGAGTTATATTCTACGTGTCAAAAGCAACCAGCTTTGAAATAAAAATCAGAGATCGGAGGAGGAAAATCACATATCCAGACTTTTCCACAATTCTCCTTGAGTTGCGTATTGCAATTCCTTTTTATCTCGTCGCTTGACTAGACTTCTGCGCCCACTGCTCACTAGATTATACCCCGCCACAAATCAAACACCAAAACTCATTTGCATGCACAGAAATTGGGCGCCTAGGAGGGAGAAGTGGGGAAATGAAAGGGGTGTAAATGGAAATGAGTTCGGTGTTTGATTCTATTTTTTTTGTGAGTAGTGAAGAGAATTATTTTGTTCCGGTTTTCTTCACCCAACTCTCGACTCAGAGAGTAGGCGATGAGAATTTGAAAATTATTTTCTTTGCACACCAGACAGGTAATTGAGTACTTAGGATTTTGTGACTTGAGAGTGCCGCAAATGGGACTGGTTCAAAGTAAATTGGACATGGCCACTCCAGACGAGTGATTTCATAAACCCACGAGCTTCCACATGTTCAAAGTTAACAATTTGATTCCAGGGCGATGAAACGGATGAAATGAGCCATTCATCCATTTAATTTACATGAAGTGTGTATCACTTTGAAATTTCGGGGAACTACAATTAATCATTCTAAAAATTTAAATTATTAGACGGATGCGATGTTTAATTCAAATACTTTAATCACAAATACTTTTATACTCATCTTCACTCGTAAACTTGAATTGATCTAAGATTGAAACATGAGAACATATAATAGATGAAGCAAATAGGACTTGAAAATGTTTGAACTTAGAACCTCTGCTTTAATAACCTATGAAATTTGATGGAATTATATCCAACAATTCTAATAAGTTAACCTATTAGAGAAACATATGGTTTAGCTTACATACATTTACAATCACCTTTGATCTGACATAAAGGAAAGCAACCGTAGAGTGAGTCACACTCACCAAGGAAAACATATATTATTACTACATATTACAGATAATATGGAACGATCAATTCAAATCAGTGACTTGGAGGATGTAACGCATCCTCACATTTTGCTTTCGCCGAGTCATCGGTCCTCGATTCACCGGCAACATCCACAGGCGGACTAGCGAAGGTCTTCTTCTCCCTTCTGTTATCTTTCGCGTCATCGTCATCATAAATGTACGTCTCAACTCTCCACAAATAAATGTAAGCGAGAATAAGCCAGAATGTTAGTCGACGGAGAGGATGACCGAGGATTTCAAAGATGAGAGGCTTCCCTAACAAGTTAGCAAATGAGATAATGAGGAGGAAAACGAGTCCCAAATAAAATATGGTGTTAGCAAGCCACGGGAGTTTGCCAATGGTCAAGGTGACACCAGTTAAGAAAGCGGTGGACATCGCCGGGAGTGCAATTTGTAGTGGTAGCGTTGTGCGCTCGAATGCAGTGACTGCAGCGTCGACATCAACTATCTGCGCCCAGATGAGGTTGACGACCACAGTCATTGAGCAGAACATCGCGATGGTGTTGCAAATCGCGAAAGCCTGGAACATTCTATTGTCCAGCATCGTAACCATGCCCCGGTCATCCTTGGAGGCTGTGTCCGAGCTGTTAAATCCTCCAGGAACTGCAAAACCAGCTGCGAAACTCACTGTGGCCACAAGCGTTGCCACCACCATACGGGAATTGATGTAATCCTTGACGATGTCTCTGCTCGGCATGCTTTTGCGCGAGCGGACTACTGATAACTCTTCATCTCGAGCTTTCGCTCTAAGTAGGAGTAACTCTTGGTTTCCAAGTGGACCTTTTCCCGCGAGCGAGCAAGCCAACGCCAGGCATGCCAATTGCTGAGATCGGAAGTATTAAAAAGGAAAATAAGAACAAACCTATACCATATTGATAACGGGAATGAACTTTGGAAACGTTTGCTTCTAAAGATGCAGTTTCTGCTCTTTCTGAAGAATTAACACAAAACTACTAAGTTCATTTTAGACGAAAAAAGAGGCGTGAATGGAATTTATGTGGGCAATCATTTCATAGGTCGACAAAATGATAATGTTATGAGATTGTGCTACATTTGGAGTGGTCAAATTCGTCACATTGACCCCTGGCCTTTTATGAAAAACAGAATGCAATCTTGACAAACCCTGCCTTTTTATTCAAGACCGTATTCAGAGGCTCAATTAAACGAAATATATAAATTGTTATCTCCGTGTTATGAAAGACACTTTACTTGTTTCTAACTGCAGAGAAATTCATAATCACAAATTTTAATTACCTCCTATCAAGACTAAATTAGGGACTTGCAGAACATTTATCCGAGAGGAGTCTCGGCTATTCTAGAAATTTGATCAATACTTCTACTATCTAGTTGGCTGGGAGACATAGTGATTTGAATACAAGATCTGCCTTAACTAATGCATTAGTCTACGAAATCTCCAGTAAGTTAATAAATAAAATAGTGACTGTTCATGTTACCTACATGCCGAATGTTATACCCCTCTGCCTTGTGTCGTCGTCGAGCAATGTCAACAGCGAACAAGCATTCGTTGTTGAAAACGCTTGGTAGAATTTCGTCAGTCCGCACAAGATGAATCAAAGCAGCGGGCTGTGAATGCATCGCAGCCAAGTGCAAAGCTGTATTTCCATCATCATCTTTTGCATTTAACAGCTTCCCTAGAATTGGATCGCCGAGTATATATCTCACTACGGAGACTACCATATTTTGCAGCGACATGAAGAATGCTTTGCCCTTGCCCATTTGGCCTATGTGATACGTTCCTTAGCTTCTCGATATGTTCAACATAACCCATCTTGCTCGCAATATGAACGGGGAGATCTCCATTCATGTCCCGTTCTTGGATCAAATATTCAGTTTTTGGTTGTAAGAATTCGAATACCCAGGCGTGATTCAGGTGAGCTGCTAAATGGAATACATTGCTCCCGTTGGAGTCGGTCATTGCAAATAGCTCCATGTTTTTCTTGAGTATCAGCTCAAATAAATCTGGGATCAGGAGCTCCAAATTAGGATGGTTGGAGCTTGGTTGGTCTCAATATATTTAAACCCATTTTGGAGTAAGGACATCTTTGACATGCCTTAACCACTACTAGTATTGATAGTCGACAATAACAGATAAGATTGCAATACCAAAACTAGTTAATGACATCGACAGGTGCTTAAGATTTCACTATAAAAATCTTACTAAATGACATAGCAATTTATATGGCATTTCCACGACATGAAGTATCTATAGAGTCGGCAGACATAATGCAAGCTAGGGCAAGATCAAGAAAGTGAAAATGATCTTTTCATATTATGTCCATCGAATTCTAGCAAGTATCAAGCAGACTTATTTAATTGTCGAGAACATTGCAATAGCCTCCACAGCACCGTACCGAAATCCCCCTTAAATTGTTCCACCCTCTCTAGATTGAACGTCATTTTCTTCGTAAAGGTATACGGCACTTATTCAGCTCAATTAAGAGATTATGTATTTACCCAAACTTGTGAGTAAAATCTAAGTAAAACTTGTGACCAGAATCTATTTCTAAGATAGTAGAGCTTATAAATCACAAATTACAGAAAGGAAAAGGCTCCACCAAAACAAAAATTTTTTTGGCCCCAACTATGAAAATTCGGAGGTGCTAGTAAAGAGGTTCAATAATGTGAGAGAGGTGCTTCAATTGTTTGAGAATATTCCAACGGTGTTTGAAGATTGTGGGTGGCCATTGGACTTCAAAGACAGGCGAGAGTGATTTAGAGATAACCTCATCCTTGAGGATTGTGCTACTCAATCCCATTATATATTGTGAACGGACCAAATATATTTTGTGAAATTTTAGTGATTCTGGGAAAGATATTTTTACTCAATAAATCACACTATATGTTCTATCTTGTACGTGCATTGCATGGAGTCATTTATATCCTAGCTATAACGACCACATATTTAAGCTGTGATGACACAACACAAAACAAAATGAGTCTCATTTCACCACCAGAAAAATTACATCCATAATACTAAAAGTTCAGTGAACTTTGCAAATTAATCTAGACTGTTGTAACATCTACATAAATATATAATGATTTTTTCTTTAAGAATTGTCTCTAAAAGTGATTTATAGGGCTCTAATTTGTAAGGGATTGATTATTTTCCTCACAGAGTGTTTTTCTTCCACTTTCCAATTATTTTGCTTCAAATTAGGATCTATGTTTGCCTCTTATACCATGACTTTTGTTCAACAAAAGAGGCATTAGTTTTATTGAAATTAGTTCTAATGAGTTTCAAAAACTGCAAATGAGCAATTATTGAAAATTCTTACATTTCTATAATACTTCCTATAAAATATACTCTAATAATATTGTTAAGTACATATACAAATTTCATGAGTCATATAACAACGATAATTAGGAATTTTCTAACTGTCGTCGAGCCCCCTATATTTTACATTAATATATAACATGAATTAAGAATTTCGCATTTATTCTATTCAAAAGAAGATTTTTTTTTATGAAATAGAATAATATTTCACCAATTATTTATAATAAAAAACATACTTCAATTTTACACAAATAAAAAAAAAGGTGCTCGCATGATGGATGCCATCATTCTTGAAATTGACGGAGCAATTCAGGCCACAAATTTCAATATGGATAACCAGTTACATTCTAGATACATTAGTGAAATAGTGAAAATTGTCCAAAAAGTTCTAAATCTATTGCACTTATACCAATTCAGTCATAAACTTTTTAATTTTGTCAATTCAGTTATAAACTTTTTTACTTCTTGCTAATTGAGTCTATTTGGCCAATTTTGATAGGAATTCGCTGACGTGGACACTAGCTGTGTCATGTAGGACGGTCGGCACTAATGTAAACAATTTTTAAAAATATTTTTTGATTTTTTGATTTTTGATTTTTTTTTCCTTTCTTCTTCCTTTTGTGCTAGCCACCGACTATGGCCAAGCTAGCTAGCCTTGCATGCCTCAGTAAGATGTGGCCGAACAAGGGGGCTCACCCTTGCCCAGGCGATCTCGCCTAGTTTGGGCGAGGTTTGGTCTTGCCTAACCTAGGTGAGGCCAACCCTTGTTGGGGCTTGGCCTTGCCCGGCCAGGCATCACTTATGGCAAGGTCAACTCACCCAGCCATGGCTGGTAGCTGGCCATCACCGGTGGTTGGTAGCCAGCCATTGATAAAAGGAAGAAGAAAGGGGGGAAGAAAGAAATAAAAAAGAAAAAAAGAAAAAAGTATAATTTTTTTAAAAGGATTAAAATATTAATAAAAATTATCCACGTCAATTAATTCCGATCAAAATTAGCCGAATACACTCAATTGGCAAGAAGTGAAAAAGGTTTAGCACTGAATTGACAAAATTGAATGATTTAGGATTGAATTGGTAAAAGTGCAATAGGTTTAGGACTTTTTGGATAATTTTCCCAAGTGAAAGAATATTACTAGATTTAAAGAAATAACCTTATCTTATTTAATTGATATGAACCTTAAAAAAAGTGCCTATCATGATAACCTAATTAAAGTGCCTATCTACAAAAACCCATGGCAACGCTCGATTCATTCCACAATGTCATCTACTTTTGCATTCAATGAAGAAAAAACTGAACTATTATTACGAGATTTCAATCAGTAGTACTTCATAAAAGGATTTTTATATATTGGACAGTAAGAATAAGAAATATATAGTAAATCCAATTTCAATGGGATCTTTTGTATAGTTTCTAAAGTGCTTATTAGAATTATGAGCCGACAAACTATGAAACAGCCCTTCTACATACATGTTCACTACATGAAACGTGGTTAAATATGGTAACCCTAGGTTTAATTGTATTATCACAAATAAGTTAAGCCATTTATAAATGGATTATGAACGTTATGTGTGTAGGTCGACTTCTATAATTTATTCAACGAGTGCAATGTAAGTTTAGACACATACATTTATTGGGTATGCTAATTTATTATTTGCATCACACAATACATTGTTACGCATTTTCACTTTATGTCTATTTGAAATTGTTTTGTGTTCAGTTTAAATAGAGAGCCTCAAACATGTTACGTCGTGCAATATAAATAATAACATGTGCTCGGATTAATAAATTGGGACAGGATAAAAATAAAGTTACTGCATCTAGGGTTGGAATTATACTTGATAGGGAAAATTGTCCAAAAAGTCTTAAATCTATTGTATGATGATTAATTCAGTCTTAAATATTTTAATTATGCCAATTTAGTCATAACAAATTTAATAATTTGCCAATTTAGTTATAAATCTTTTAACAATTTGTCATTTTAGTCATTCTAGCCAATTTTGTTGGAAATCATTGGCATGGCGGTTTAGTAGTATTGACTGTCCTACATGGCATAGTCAACGCTAACGCGGATAATTTTTGCAATTTTTTTAGTTTTCTATTTTTTTTTTCCTTTTTCCTTCCTTTCCTTTGTCTTTTTCTTTTCCTTTTCTTTTTCTAATTTCATTTTTTCCTTTTTCCCTGCTCTAACCATCAACAGTTGACGCCTAGTGGAGGTCAAGCAAGGGCAAGGGTTGCTCTACGCAAGGGCCAGAGGACGGCCCTCGCCTGAGGCTGGTAGAGGGGGAAAAGGATAAAAAAAAGTAAAGGAAAAAAATGCAAAAAATTAAAAAATATATTGTAAAAAAGTCACATAGGCGATCAACATCATGTAAGATGGCTAGCTTTGACTAGACCACCATGTCAGCGATTTCTAGTAGAAATTGATTTCCAGTAGAAATTGATTAGAAAGACTAAGTTGGAAAATCTTTAAAAAGTTTAGGACTAAAATAGAGGTTAAATTGACACAATTGACATGTTTATAATTGAATCGACAATCGTACAATAAGTTTAGAACTTTTTGGACAATTCTCTCTATTTGATATGATTGTAACACCTGAATGCCATCTACCAATATGATGATCAATGAACGTTAGCTACGCTTTTCAAGTAGTAAACTTGGGATACATGGCGTTAGCAGCCAAAAAATTCCACATAATTGATTATCGCGTGTTTGATGAATTTTATCTCAATATTTTTAATGGTCAAGGTAATTTAGGCTAGACTACGGTATTGGCTTTTTCTGCAAAGATTATGATAACTCTATTCATTTAAAAAAAAGTCAAAAATTTCTTTCTTTATTTAGATCCACTTTTGTTAATTTCTTAAAAACCTATTGACTATTGGTCACAAACAAATTAACAATTTACGATGTTCCATCAATTCGCTGAGAGTGACGGAACGTTCACCTCCTCTTTTTCCAATGAAAAAATCACGCCTACGCAGCCTACAAGTTTGCTACCAGTTTATAATTCATGCCCTAAACTTTTCATTTGTTCATTTTGGTTCATGGCTCTCAGTCGCTTCAAAAATGGCGTCATTGTTAGATTCCAAATTTTCATGGTCATTAATCTTAAATATTTGCACTTTATAGCTTTTCTAATCAAAGAGCGACAACACATGAGTTTCTAGTGAAATGGTTGTATTTGTAATATTTAAGCCGATCTATTATGCTCTAATGTGAATAATTTGTTTATTATGCGGCTAAACCGATGGGTATCCAACTACTTTAACAAGCAGGGTAGGGAATTTTAAGTAAAAACTGGTAAGGGGTTCTGGTAAGAGCAAAAAGTTATTGCACAAATTTGGGACAAGTCAGTCCAGAAATAGATAAATATATTTCCATATAAGTAGATTTAGGTACGTACCGCGTCGTGAACGTATAATGGCACCATGAATGGGCGGCAAGCCTTCTATTTTTGATGGTTCCAACGAGAGTGAAAATAAAGCCTCATGTATTGTGGAGTCGTTAATGTCGAGGGCTAGGTACAGGGGAGATTTCTCCCTCGCGTTCTTCCAGTACACGGGTTCTAAATCTTTGCTCAACAAATAGCGCACCAAGTTGGCGTGACCTCTGAACACGGCTCTGTGCAAAGCGGTGTATCCACGTTTGTTCTTCATCCTCAAGAGGAAGTTCTTGTCCTCGACGTTGGGGAGGTCTCTTGCCCGGCGAATCAACATCTCTGCAGCTCCAGTAGATCTCCCCCACCAAGCGACCCAGTGGAGTGGGGTATTTCCCGAATCATCTTGGGCGGTTATGAGGTGGTCACCAACATAATCAACCAGAAGCCTTAGGATGTCGTCCTTCTCGTTTGCTGCTGCCACGTGGAGCAGCGATTCGTTGCGTTCAAATCGGGAAGTTAAAACGGCAGACCAATCGATGTCCCGCAACAATGGATCATTTACATTGATCATGGAAAGGAACTCGTCAACCTTGCCGCCTTTGATGACACGCAACAGTTTTAGAGCATATTCGTAAGTTTTTGCTGGATCTTGTACCCCCGCGGAAGCCGCCAATGCATTATTCATTATCTCCCGTCGACCTCTCCAGATTTCTTCTTCAGAATCCCTTTCATCCTTTGACACTTCCGGTAAAGGTCCTCCTTCATCCTTCTTTACCTCCTCCGCGATCGAGTTGTTCATTCCACCATCCTCCACTTCTATTGACAGCTCTCCTTCCATTGATCCCAAGCTGTGCAAGTAATCTAGTTGTTGAAAAGGAACATGGGTCGTGAAAGAGACGTTATATCAATTAAGTATTGAATAATGCATCCATCTAATTATCTAAACTTCTATAATAGCTAATAGTGCTCCTTCGTAATTTCATATGGCATCAAAACTAGAAAATTTCAAGTTTTTGTAACAGACAAATACAGGCTACGTCTTGATGGGATAATTTAAAGCTGAAACACTCAGTAACACAACACAAGAAAGAGAAGGAGACAGATATCGTTTTTGTTTATTTCACCTCTTTTTCACCTTATCGAAAACAATTACAAGACTTGACTTTTATATGCTTCACACATAACTCTTAAACTAGATGACTCATAAATATAGCTAATCTGAGGTGATAAAATCCTAAGAACTTACAAAATATTGATTACACTTAGAAACATGAACAGTCATGAAATAAAAATACGAACAGACTTCTCAAAAATAAAATCTAATTAACTCGAGCATTGGACAGTCATCCGTATCAATTCACCAAACAAAATCATCGGTATCAAATTCTGGAATATCAGCATTGACAACCATTAATATCTGTAACTTCTCCATTGACATCAGCAACTCGTGGTCGATTGAGGACATTTATTAATTTGGTTTAATTTCTAACACATCTCATATGCAAGTCCCGGCCTCCTAACACCCACTTTTATCTCCTAAAAAGTACAAATTGAAGCCCCATAGATAAACTTAAGTGAATAACTAAATCTGGTCTCTAAAAGAACGCTGCATTGGCTTATCAATCGTCGCACGTTTTGCCTTCACGGGCTGTGTTGGTTTTCACCGTCCAATCTGGCCTCGACGACTCTGTAATCTTGCCAACTAGTAGATCAACTGCTGTCCTTGAATCGGTCTCTAGGATGATTCTTCAGATTTTGATAACTCGCCAATCAAATTTGTGATGGAAGAAAACTACGATCCTTTTTTCCAGTGGCGGTGCTAAAAGATTTTCTCCGTGGCGGCGACAAGAGAAGAAAAATTATTTTTTAACACCAAGAAATTTCATTCACGGTCCTAAAGTTTGATATTTGCTGCAGTTATGCTATTGATCACTTGAAATTAGATTTTGCACTGCCAATCTAATGTTATGTGGTCGGTCCACTACTACTATTTGTATCAATTATTGAATGAAACTTTTTATGTGTAATCGATTTAATTTACAACATCGTTAAAGTCACATGATTGACAAGCAAAAAATGTCATGTAAGAATATTGTTGGAGCTTAGATCATATGCAATAATAGTAACTTAGATTCAAATAAATGTAAGAAAACTAAATCTGAACATGATAAAACTGAATCACGACGTAATTATGTAATCAACATCGATAGTCCAAAAGCCATCCAAAAATGTTGTCCAATTTTGCAATGAAAATGCTTGTTAGCAACCGTAGTCAATGATGTAAAAGTTCACGGATAGAATTCTAAATTTATTTTATCTCTATTTGCACAGGTAACAGCTGGATGAACTCTTTTTAGCCATAACTTTCATTGATGGATCACAAAAATATTAACATCACTCGTATTTGATTTTGATCGAATTTACATATCGATAATGTCCATAATCCGTGACCTGTTAATTGAAAGTATGATTGGAGGAAAATATTACCAGTAGACAAAACTGACCCATTGAAACTTAAAATATAGAACAAGTGCACCATGTAGTAGCCCACAAAATGCGCCTAATACGTATACATATTTCCAAGAGCATACAGGGCTTTGACAAGGAGGTCTATATGTCGAACCCATGGTATTTCGATATATAATCAGGCATCAACCCTAAGTCTCTTTTACATTTCTACTAAGTTGTTGTCGCAGTTTCAGTAATTCAAACTCCAATTAGTCAGATTTATGTGTTTCGAGTATTCAACGAAATCAAATTCTTCAGAATAATATAGTCAGTTGTGTACTAAACCTCATGACACATTGATCAACAAAAAGGGAAATGATAAAATTTCTTAGTTAAGTCAATGGCCCTTATTGAGATATAAGGACGTGTCATCCTTAATGTAAGGATTTGAAAATAAGTGTAATTGCAACATTGTTAAGCAATCGGTAAGTCTTTCTTTACTAATTGTGTTTCAGTTGAATACGAGCACAATTTTTAGAGTCACACTGTCTTAAAAATTGGCCAAGTATGCAACTGCCTAAATTTTGGATTTCTAATAAAAGATTTAACCCTAAACAATGAGTTGTGCTAATTAACGGGGGTGGCTTCCATTTCGAGGAGCTCTGAACTAGGTCAAACTTCAAGAAGAGACTCTTTCATATGATTCTTTTATTTATTTATTTAATTATGGCAGCCATAGCACAACATGAATCAATGAAAAGGATTTGTTAGCATCGATTTGCAATTTGCACATATTCTGAATAAACCTCTTGATAACAATACGTTTCTAGCTTGATGGATGAAATCGGTGTTTGTGATCCTTTTGGTTAATGTTCACTTTCCTTTATATTAATTTTTCCGGAATATGCTTTGTAGAACAATTCTGTATATAAATAAATGAATGCTTTTGCTTATATGGTTTCCATCCCTGGGCATCTGATGTTATTGCTTTTTAAGAAACAAGAAGCGGGAGAAGCACATACTCAGGGGGAGTATCGCACTATGTGTACATATTAAGGGGAGTTTATTATGGTTTGCAGACATATTTGTATGGTCTATTAAAATGTCGCATGTAGAAGCATGCATGAATCATCTCTGGTTTTACAGTCAAATAGTTCTGCAGAATATGCATACTTATGTGCATAACTCACTCTTATTGAAGGAATGGTATAGGTTTGTCATTGTCGAAAATGGAGAAACTGCTTGGAAAATATACTAAAAGGATTATGATAATATCAAAATTTAACCCAAGGATTTAAAGAATTCATTTAAGTGTGCAAATGTTTATGTTTAAACCATACAGAAACTTGGTTCGGATTTTACAAGTACATAAGTAAGATTTTACTATGTCAGGAAATCTGCTGGAGGAAAGGTGTAGAACCAAACTAGGTTATGCAAAGCCGTAAGAATTTTTTAGCGGGCGCTCTCCATGGATAGATTTAATGACTATTGGAGTTCCTAAATCAAAGCCCCAAGTCATAGCAATAAAATGTGACATCCCAAGATTAGTTATGCAAAAAAAAAAAAGGACTAATTCGCTCAGAAGGTTGGTGAAACAATATGATTAAAACCTGCATTAATAGAAGATCAGATTGATGGCCTAGATTGTAACAAGGTTTTATACATGTGTTTTTAAGGAATTTTGCTGAGATTTTTCTTTTTTAATTCAAGATTAGATAGATATAACTACTACAAGAGAATTTAAGTATTATTGGGAGACTGTTGAGTTCGTGTCTTTCGTAAATTTGTAATACCCATTTTAGTGTTGTTTCTAATTATTAGCAAGAGGGACAAACCCATTTGTAAACATATGAAAAGGGTGGTTTTACATACTTAGAGTGAACACTATTTGTCTAGGCAAGAGATAAAATGTATAATGGACTCTTTGTAAACAGTCGGAGGTGTGGTTTATAATTTAGAAAAGGACCTTTGTATCGTGTGAACAAGGTGTGAGAACGGCTATTGGAGGGTCCAAAAGTTACTTAGTGCACATCGGGATTGCTGTAGAAGGAAGTCAAGTTCTCTGTGGCAGCAAGTTCTACACTTGTAACAAGTAATTGTCTAATCAATCCTAGACTTATTGCATGGATACTAATTCGGTCATCAACTAGATTTTCGTGTGAAATTTCAATCTAGTCTTTTCGCCAATTTCAGCTGAAAATCGTGGGCATAGTGGTATGCTACATAGGACGGCCAACGATGATGTCACGTCAGAAATTTCTGGCAAAAAATGACTGAAATGAATATATTGGAATTTTACACAAATATTTAAGATTAAATTGGCAAAATTGAAAAGTTTAAGACCGATTGAGTAATTTTCAAAACAAGATGGTATTTGTACTCTTGGCATAGCTAGTAGAGTCCAGTCTATTTGGGCTATTAGAGCTAGAAAGAGGAGTATGTATACCCGAATCGAACTTTCATAATTCTCATTTTGCAATTTTTCTTTCTCTAAACTTTTTAGTTTGTCTTGTTTAAATTGCTAGTATACTTGGTAGTAGAAGCACAATTTTTATAGGGGTAGGCTTTACAAAATTGATTTTTAATATCTTGAAAAATCAATTCGCCCCACGGGCTCCAGCGGATCCTGAATTTCAAAAAAAATAAAAATAAAAAATTCACCCCACTATTACGGGGTAACAAATTTCCTTAGAATTGGACTAACGGAGAACACATGATATTGGTCAAAAAAGTAATAATAATTATGATCACGGCAATTCGACACCCAATAAGTCATAATTACGCCATTTACAAGAAGACCTCTTGTTTAGTGAAGAGGCCATCCAGACGCAAATTGTAAAAAAGGCAATTAACTCTCATACGTCAGAGGGACAACTTTACTACTCCATTTTAAAACAAACGGATATTTTTCATGCGGATAAATTCCTGAAAGAATTGCTGAGTGTTAAAAAGTTATTGATAAAAAAAAAGTATTACCTGATTTCCATATGACTTATTTATAACTTAATAGCACTTTTGTAAAAGACCAACTTTTTCTTCATAGTATGCAAATTCTCACTTTAATTGACTTAGAATTTTCGCTGTGAACATGTAAGGTTTTCTCTTTTGGGTGGGCTGCAAATTCAAATTATGCTCACAACAAACTAAAGATGACCAGATTTCTCAGGGCAATCTAGAAGCTGGGGTGAGGCAGAATTAGCAGTAACCAAATGTAGATCAAAGTTAGCTAATCCAAAGAATTAAACATTCTTATATCAAGCTAAATGCAATTACAAAAAGCCATGTGATGTTTGAATGTGCATGCATAGTTCAGAAAGCAACAAAACAATGATGTTCGAGTATCCTTAAAAGAGTCCGATCCCATAAGACAGGAAAACCGTCGCCAAAACCCAGATCTAACAGAACATGGAAGCACATGAAGCATATCATAGGACAGAAGCCATGAGTCAAGAAATGAAAGCAACAAAACCTGAAGAGTAAAGAAAGGCTGCACAGTGGTCCGTAGATCGGGCGCGATGGTGCGTCAGTCGGGTGCGTCGGATGAGGGGTCGGAGGGAGAGAGAGTCGGGCGCAAAAGAGAGAGGGAGCCGGGAGAACAGGGGAGAGAGAACGCGCGCTCTCTCTCTCTCAAGAGGAAGAGCCAAATATATTTCAAAATTGGCCTGACAACGCGGGCTTCTCTTCTCTTCCAAGGAAATTGACCTGACATCGTGCGCCCGCGTTGGACATGTGGCGCAATTTGAGTAGCAGACGTAGTCAATATTTTCTCGCATAATTCCGGGAAACTCAATTATATTTTTTGGCCTTTCGTACAGTTGGCGAAGAAAGAGCAGCTCGAGAGAGAGAGAGAGAATAAAGCTACTTTCGGGGATAATTACTGGCGAAAAGTCAATTATATTTTTTGCCTTTTGTACAGCTGGCGAAGAAAGAGCAGCTGCGAGAGAGAGAGAGAGAGAGAGAGAGAGAGAGAGGGAGAACAGGGTTAACAAAAATGTCGCTTGGATGCCCCTTTTTAGCGAAAATTTATCGCTGAAAAGTATTTTCAAAAAAATTTAAATCCAGAGAAAGTAAATAATTTTCTGGTGTTCGTTCGTGCCAAAACATGTTGGAGAAAAATTAATTTTATGGTGTTTTTTTTTTTTTTTTTTATCAATTCTACTTTACTCCTATTCTATTCTCACTCTCAAACTTTTGTCATGCCTCCTTATAAGGCATGGGAGCCGAAACCCACTCTTGAAACTAATTCGTCCCCACCTCACCCCTTTCATGTTGGAAGGGTGGCCACTGCGGTAAACCCCAGTGGTTAATTTTTATGGTGTTTGATAGCAAGTGAATCCGCTAATATGCGTTAATAAAATCTAATTTAGGCTGATTTAATCTATAAGAATTAGCAAAAAATTAGGAAAAATGATTTCTTACCATAAACAGAAGTTTTTTTTTTCCAAATATAAATTTATTATTTTCAATCCACATAAAACACTTTCGGTAGATTGAATAATTTTCTATCATCTAAATATTGAAAATATGGAAAACTTTTCCGTAAACAATTTTCCATCAACTAAATGGGCATTTGATCTTTAAAAACTTGTGATTGTTTGTTTCTTGAAAAGCAAAAGGCGAAAAAGCTTGCTTGACAGCTAATTGTACGATGTCAGAAAGATTCTACCACGTAATAAGTCAATACCCTCCATGACAAACATTAATCTTCCCAAATTGTTAACTTAGATGCTGTCTTTTTTGTCGACCCTTGTCATATATCAATCAACTAAGCAACGTCAACAAATAATATCGGATCAAAGAGGTGAATTAACGAAAATATGATAGTATAATTACACTTTATTTGCACATAATGTATGTAGCCGATACAAAGACGTTATCATGTAAGATCAACCTCATGGGGCACCGATTCCATAGTATTTGCTTCCGATTCATGCGATAAGTGTTGATTTCTCTTTCTGGGGATCAAATCGAATGTTAATGACTTCATGTCAGCAAGGAAGATGGGATTAATGGGTGACGGAAAGTGGAGATTGAAGAACAAGAGAGAGAGATTTGAGAGGCCGAGACACAGACCAGGGTCCGCGTGCACGTGAGAGCAGACCTGGCACGTGCGTGAGTGGCCAAAACCTTTTGTAGCTTCTATTATTAGCCACAAAATTGCTTATCCTAAAGTTTGAGCTCTCTCTATCTCCCAATTAGCTCTCGACCAAGCTTTTTCACCACTTCAATCCAAAAATCATCGTGATCAATCCGCTTTTGGCCCGGGCGCTTTATTTGACAACTTGATAACTCTATAAAAATAGAGTTATTTTACCTATTTTAGGCAACAATTAATGCAATATCTATGAGAAAATATTTGGATTTCCTTCTGATTATTTGAATTTTCATTATTTATGCAGAATAATGATATATGGAGAAGATAAGGAAAAAGATGGCAAAACCGAGGAATTTAAATCAAGCAGCAGCAGGAGATAGATATCAAATCAAAATCCTCTGATTTACTCCCTGATTTTGTGCGCAATTGCAATATAAGGATCTTGGATATATCCTATGAAGAGGAGAATAAAGAGAGAGAAAGAGCAGCTAGGTTTTAGAGAGTTTTTCTGTTAGATTGTTTTTTCATTGTTCTGAGAGATTTTCAAGTATTTTGAAGAGAAGACAAAAATGGTGACATAATTCTTGTTCTTCGATTCAAGATGCTGAGTTTAATTTATATTTATATTTCTTCATCTACTATGTTCTAATTTTCTTTTGTTAGGGCTACGATGTAGCCTAACCATGATGATGTGAATTTTATGATTTTTATGTTTTATAATTGATTTCATTCATGTGAGTTATATATTATTGTGCTTAATGCTTTTGAGTGACTGGCCACCACTTGAATGATCTGATGTGTATGTTTGAGACTGAGAATTGATAATATGCAATTGCTCATTATAATATATAACCATGAATTAAACGTGGATAGAGATATACCGCGTTATTTGTGTAGCTTTCGGTGATAAGGTGATCCAAAAGACTCATTGTAAGCCGGGAATATTCATAGTTTTTATTGCACTTATGTTTATTTTAATTCACATAGAGATATAGTGGATTAATAAACTGAGTAGGTTTGCTATACCTAGAGATAGGATAGTAAATAGGTTAGGAAATTCCGCTATCACATGTTTGATATCGTTCTTGTATTCATAATAATATGAAATTCATATCTAGTGGTTATGGTGAAATCGGATGCTCTAACATATTTATCCGATCGATTTACTGCATTTAGTCTACAAATTTCGTTTTTAATTTATTCTCAATTATATTTTGATCTGTTAGATAAATTTTAGAGTTAATCTATTTTTTATTTAATTAGTTTATTAATCATCGATCTTCGTGGGACGATATTTTTTCTCATCATTATATTACTTGTTCGATACGTTCACTTGCGTTTAGAATTTTACGAACAAGTTTTTGGCGCCGTTGCCGGGGATCGTTTGTTTAATACTAATTAATATTGATACTAGATAATTCTAAGTTTAATCTAGCTTTCGTTTTGTTTTATTTTTCAGGGTGTACATCGGTTTATGACACGTAGCCAACAAGTGAAACTTGTTGAGCTTGATCCAGAAATCGAGCGTACATTCAAAAGGCGACTAAGAGAACAGAAAAATCACGCTAAGATGGCAGACGGTGAGAATGAAAATCCACGTAGACTCTTAAGAGATTATGCTGCGCCAACAGTTCAAGGCGCCACATCAAGTATTAGAAGACCTGCAATTCAAGCAAACAACTTTGAGATTAAGCCGTCACTCATTCAGATGCTTCAACAATCAGTGCAATTTAGTGGGCTACCAAGCGATGATCCAAACGCTCACATCGATGCTTTTCTTGAAATCTGCGACACCATTAAATATAATGGAGTCACAGATGATGTTATTAGATTGAGATTATTTCCATTCTCTCTTAGAGACAAAGCTAAAAGTTGGCTTTCTTCTCTTCCTGCAAGATCAATCACTACATGGAATGATATGGCTTAGAAATTTCTTGGTAAGTTCTTTCCACCTGCAAAGTCTGCAAAGATGCGTAACGATATTACTAATTTTATGCAGATGGATAATGAATCATTATATGAAGCATGGGAAAGATTCAAAGAATTTCTTAGGAGATGCCCACATCATGGACTACCCGTATGGATGCGGGTACAAACTTTTTATAATGGCTCTAGTGCAAATCTTCGTTCTATGATTGATGCAGCTGCGGGAGGAACTCTAAATAATAAAACACCAGAAGAAGCCTACAATTTATTAGAGGAGATGGCGTCCAATAGTTATCAATGGCCTACTGAGAGACTACCAATGCGAAAAGTTAGCGGAGTTCACGAAGTGGATGCTTTTGCTGCAATTGCTATGCAATTGGAAACACTCAACAAAAAGCTTGATAATATGAGTGTTTCAACCATGAAAATTCAGAATTTGACATGTGATTTTTGTGGTGGAGGACATGTTAGCACAAAGGTGCCGGTAGGTAATACTTTTAAACAATCTAGTGAAAATTCTAACTTTGTTGGGAATTTTAACAGGTCACAGAATAATCCCTACTCCAACACGTACAATTCGGGATGGCGCAATCATCCAAATTTTTCATGGAATAATTAGAATGTGACGAGACCACCGGGATTCAAACAATCTGAAGAGACAAAGTCAAATTTGGAAGATATAGTCACCAAACTTGCTAATACGACTCATGACTTCATCAAAAGCACGGATGTGAGATTTCAAAACCAAGAGGCTTCAATCAGAAATTTGGAGATGCAAGTGGGTCAGTTAGCAAGCATGATGTCAGGAAGACAACAAGGTTCTTTGCCGAGTAACACAGAGAAAAATCCAATTGAAAACATAAAGGCTATTACCCTGAGAAGTGGTAAACAAGTGGGAGAAGAAGAGATTGTCAAAGACAAGGAAGAGGTGACCAATAAAAAATCAAAGGAGACAAGCAAGAGTAAACTTTTTCCAGATAATCCCAAGCCATATGTGCTGTCAATTCCATTCCCTCAGTGACTCCAGCAGCACAAAATAGATAAGCAATTTTCTAAATTTCTTGATGTATTTAAAAAATTGCATATTAACATTCCTTTTGCAGATGCTTTAGCGCAAATGCCTAGTTATGCAAAATTTTTGAAGGAGATTTTGGCAAACAAAAGGAAATTTGAGGATTATGAGACTGTGAAGTTAAATGAGGAGTGTTCGGCCATCTTACAAAACAAATTACCTCCGAAATTAAAAGATCCAGGGAGTTTTACTATTCCTTGCACTATTAAGGATTCTTACTTTGAAAAGGCATTATGTGATTTAGGTGCAAGTATTAATTTGATGCCTTATTCAATTTTCAAGAAATTAGGATTGAGCGAGGTAAAAGCAACCACAATGTCACTTCAACTGGCTGATCGATCAATTAAATATCCAAGAGGTATTGTGGAAGATGTTTTGGTAAAAGTTGACAAATTTATCTTCCCTGCAGATTTCATAGTTCTTGACATGGAGGAAGATTTTAAGGTACCACTTATCTTAGATCGACCTTTTCTAGCAACAGGATGAGCTCTTATTGATGTGCAACAAGGGAAGTTGATCCTTAGAGTTCAAGATGATATTGTTTCATTTAATGTTTTTAAAGCAATGAAATATCCATTTGATGATAATTCTTGTTTTAGAGTTGAGACAGTTGACAAGTTGGTGAATAATGTTTTTCAGGAAAATATTTTTAAAGATCCACTTGAAGCATGTCTGATTCAACCAAGGGACAAAGATATTCAGAATGAGGAGATAAAGGAGTACACAAATTTTATGGAGGCAATTCCATCATATTCAAGGCAAAAGGCAATTAAATTTGAGGAGTTGGGACAACACATTACAAAGCCTAAACCATCAATTGAAGAGCCTCCAATTCTTGAACTCAAACCCTTACCTTCTCATTTGAAATATGCTTATTTAGATGGAGTTTCTTCTTTACCAGTAATTATATCTTCTTCTTTGACAGATTTGATGGAGGAACAATATAAACCCACTATCCAACCTCGGAGGCGTTTGAACCTAAAGATGCAAGAAGTAGTGAACGGTCAATGTTTGAAGCCCTACTTTGAAGATGATTACAACAAGCGAAGACCACCTTTGAACTTCATCCTCCATTAGCGACATTTGAGATATTTTAGCTGAAAACTATAAAGCAAGCGCTTCTTGGGAGGCAACCCAAGCATTTTAATTATTTTTTTATTGTTAATTTTATTATGTTTTGCAAAAAAAAAAAAAAAAAAAAAAAAAAAAAAAAAAAGGCTTAACTTTTTCTGTTTTATCCAGGTTAATTTTTAGGGAGCACCTTTCAAGAGTTTAATCATCAAGATCATCTATGGACTTATCCTACAACCAGGGGAGTTTTCATCTTCCTATTCTATTTTTCGCATTGAGGACATTGCTTCATTCAAGTTTGGGGGGGAGACAAAATTTTTGGCTAAATTTTTTTTTATCATGATTACATTCCTGGTTGTGAATTTTTGCGATTCTTAGGAAAATTTAAATTTTATTTAAACTTGCAATTGATGTGTGAGTTAATCTTAATTCTGATTATGTTGATCCACTTACTGAGCACTAAAAGTCCTTAATTTTTGAATTGTGTGTAAATTTAGAGAACATTCATGTGAAGTATGTGATTTTCTTAAATTTCACCCAAATCTTAGAATTTGTTTGATTTTCTCTTGAGGTGAAATCCTAAGCTAAATCTAATTGAGAAAATGATTTCGGCAATTTTTGGATCGATTGAGCCTTTCAAGCTAACCCTGTTTATTTATCCCTAGTCACCCCGTTGAGCCTTAATTACTACCCAATTTTTCATTGGCACCCATATATATTTAGCCTAGCCGTTATCAAATTATATCATTGTCCCATGCCCTATGAACACGTTGATTTTCTTTTGGGATAAAAAAATTATTTGAGCATGATAGAAATTTGGGAGGAATGATGGAGTATGAAAAAAAAAAAGAAAAAAAAAAGTGATTGCTATAGTTGTTTGGGGTGTATTGTGAAAAAAAAAAAAATTGCATTTATGGTTCCCTATCCAACTTTCAATTGAGTGAGCCTTTTGGATACTCAATGGGTTGGAAATTTTCATGTTATATTAGGAGGGACTTTGGGAGAAACTCCACCATAAAGCAATTCAAAAGAAAAAAAAAAAGAGAAAAGAAAAAGGAGATTAAAATAAAAAGGAATGATGATATATGGTGGCAGAAAAATTATTTTGAAGGAGTGAAATTGGACAATGACATTGGCTCTAATTAGATCCTAGAAATCAACATGTTGATGGGTGATTTGAGCTTAAAATTCCCGCTATCTCACCTTTAGCCCAGCCTTACATTACAACCCGAGAAAAGTCCTATTGATTTTTGGTTGGATAATTAGCTTACAT
This sequence comes from Eucalyptus marginata, assembly GCA_014182565.1. Classification (NCBI taxonomy): domain Eukaryota; kingdom Viridiplantae; phylum Streptophyta; class Magnoliopsida; order Myrtales; family Myrtaceae; genus Eucalyptus; species Eucalyptus marginata. The sequence continues at coordinate 6,547,543 of CM024585.1, forward strand.
TAGTGGAGAGAGGAATGAAAAGCAAACCTATGAGATTTGGTCATAATTATTGAGAATTTTTTAGAGGTTGCATATCAATGTGAATTTATCTAGATTGCATATAATTTGAAAAAGATGAGGACTCTCACACACACACTTGGATCACATAGTTAGAATTGGTCTTAATTTATAAATCAATTTCAATGTTTGGATGAAATTTGTGTTTTTCTTTGAATTGTGAATTTGAGCAATTATGAAAAGATGTCATGGAGGAGGTTGTTAGCTTGAGTATGTGTTATGTCTTGATTTTGCTCGAGGACTAGCAAAATGTTAAGTTTGGGGGTTTGATAACTCTATAAAAATAGAGTTATTTTACCTATTTTAGGCAACAATTAATGCAATATCTATAAGAAAATATTTGGATTTCCTTCTGATTATTTGAATTTTCCTTATTTATGCAGAATAATGATATATGGAGAAGATAAGGAAAAAGATGGCAAAACTAAGGAATTTAAATCAAGCAGCAGCAGGAGATAGATATCAAATCAAAATCCTCTGATTTACTCCCTGATTTTGTGCGCAATTGCAATATAAGGATCTTGGATATATCCTATGAAGAGGAGAATAAAGAGAGGGAAAGAGCAGCTAGGTTTTAGAGAGTTTTTCTGTTAGATTGTTTTTTCATTGTTCTGAGAGATTTTCAAGTATTTTGAAGAGAAGACAAAAGTGGTGACAGAATTCTTGTTCTTCGATTCAAGATGCTGAGTTTAATTTATATTTATATTTCTTCATCTACTATGTTCTAATTTTCTTTTGTTAGGCTACGATGTAGCCTAACCATGATGATGTGAATTTTATGATTTTTATGTTTTATAATTGATTTCATTCATGTGAGTTATATATTATTGTGCTTAATGCTTTTGAGTGACTGGCCACCACTTGAATGATCTGATGTGTATGTTTGAGACTGAGAAGTGATAATATCCAATTGCTCATTATAATATATAACCATGAATTAAACGTGGATAGAGATATACCGCGTTATTTATGTAGCTTTCGGTGATAAGGTGATCCAAAAGACTCATTGTAAGCCGGGAATATTCATAGTTTTTAATGCACTTATGTTTATTTTAATTCACATAGAGATATAGTGGATTAATAAACTGAGTAGGTTTGCTATACCTAGAGATAGGATAGTAAATAGGTTAGGAAATTCCGCTATCACATGTTTGATATCGTTCTTGTATTCATAATAATATGAAATTCATATCTAGTGGTTATGGTGAAATCGGATGCTCTAACATATTTATCCGATCGATTTACTGCATTTAGTCTACAAATTTCGTTTTTAATTTATTCTCAATTATATTTTGATCTGTTAGATAAATTTTAGAGTTAATCTATTTTAGTATTTAATTAGTTTATTAATCATCGATCTTCGTGGGACGATATTCTTTCTCATCATTATATTACTTGTTCGACATGTTCACTTGCGTTTAGAATTTTACGAACACAACAATTTTGCGATTGTCTTGTTAACATATATGCTCTAAAAGAATTTCAGTTGGGAACAATTCATTCATCAAATGCAACTCCAGCAAGGTGGTTAACTTCACAGAGATCCTTGTTTTACCCATTCCGATTTGTAATACTCCTGATGATCCTTCCAAAACCTAACTTATTGAACCTTTGCTAAGTAAACTTTAGGGTGTCAAGTATCAAGGGCTATCGGACATTTGGCCTTCAAAGGGATTTTTATCGAGGAAGAGTGAACGACCAAAAATGTGTCTGTCTGAGTTGACATTGTATGTTGGTTTGATCTATTAGACCAAAACCACATGTGCACATGTGAAATATCTTAATAACATTAGATCTGAATTCATCGATTGCACAATAATTTATATTTATCAAAAGAGTGAACGAGATTGTATGGCCTTATACATCATAACATATTAGACAAATTCCCCGTTGCTTATGGGGCACGTGGGTAGTGTATCTCTCTCTTGGACTGATTAAATTAAGTAGATCATGTGTTAGAGGAAGAATCTTTCAAGGGAAACCATTAAAACAATGTTTGGACAATTTGGCAGATCTATACCCTACAAAATGATTTTCATCGTTGTAAACATGCACTCTCATCTAATGATCATCCCGATGTATTGTATAGTTTTTTATAGGGAGAAGTGCCAAAAAAGTCCTAAACCTTTTACTTTTGTGCCGATTTAGTCCTTAACATTTTTTTTGTGCCAATTCAGTCCTAAACATTTTTACATTGTGCTAATTCAGTCCTTTCCAGCCAATTTTTGCCGGATTTTGCTGATTGGACGCTGGTCGGTTGACGTGACCTGATCGGCGCTGACGTGGACAACTTTTAATAATATTTTAATATATTTGAATTTTTATATTTTTATATATTTTATATTTTTTATATTTTTTATTTTTGTCTATTTCCTCAGGCCGGTCATCGAGGTCTGGCGACCGGCCAAAGCCGAAGGCCAGCAAGGACGAGACCGACCTCACTGGCCACCACGCGGGCGAGGCCCTTGCCCATGGCTGGCGAGGGCAAGCCTTGCCCATGGCCGGATCTAGCGAGGTCAAGCCTTGCCGGCCATGGGCGAGGCTCCCCCTCGCCGGATCTGGCGAGGTCGAGCCTCACCGCCATGGGCGAGGCTCGCCTCATCGAGATCCGGCGAGGGGGAGCCTCGCCCATGGCCGATCTGGTGAGGTCAAGCCTCGCCGGCCATGGGCGAGGCTTGCCTCGTCGATCCGGTGAGGGTGAGCCTCGCCCATGGCCGGCGAGGCTCGACCCTCGCCCGCGTGGTGGCTGCGCGAGGTCGGCCTCGCCCTCGCTGGCCTTTGGCTTTGGCCGGTCGCCGGACCTCGGTGACCGGCCGGAGGAAAAAGACAAAAAAAAAAATAAAAAATAAAAAATAAAAATAAAAATAAAAATAAAAATTCAAAAATATTAAAATATTATTAAAAATTGTCCACGTCGCGCCGATCAGGCCACGTCGGTCGATCAAGATCCAATCAGCAAAATCCGGCCAAATTTGGCAGAAAATGACTGAATTGGCACAACGTAAAAAGGTTTAGGACTGAATCGGCACCAAAAAAAGGTTTAGGACTAAATCGGCACAAAAGCAAAATGTTTAGGACTTTTTTGGCACTTCTCCCGTTTTTTATAGAATCTACCGGGCCAAAAAAAATTCTGCTCCTCTGCACTTTTATACCATTATAATCATCGTCATCATCATTAAGAGAGTAGATTGTCTCTTTGAATTATGATCTATATATAATCTCTCTCTCTCTCATCGATCATTTAAATACCGACCCATGTAGAAATGTAGGAAGATCCTAGCTAGGATTAATTTATGTAGTTACTCCTTTATGCTTTCATAGTCGGCAATCCACAAGTGATTTGATATTGGTCCGAATGTTAGCGTGCTTTCAATTTATGTGAGATCTAAAAACAAATCACACATACTTCTTGGTTGTGGCTACGACACTAATGGACTCTTTTAGATCGTGCACTTTCGATTCACATGTATAGATTTTACCAAATAAGATTCCAAGTAAATTAAAAAATAAATAAAGTTGATGTCCAAAGCTAGAGGAGCAAGGCAAAAAGAGCCATTTTAGACTATCACTAGGTTGATTATTTAATTCAAGCCCAATTCATTAGTAAAAGGAGATGCTATAGGTTGATGAAGTCTGAACGATTTTGATGGGTAGGTTCTAGGTGGAATTTTTAAGGAATCTGGAACCATTTATCCCTATTATATATACCTTAATTTTGACGTAGACTACATATATTCGAGGGCGCAAAGGCCCTTGCCCAGACCATGGCCGTCGACGGTCGGTGCCGGCGGAAGGGTAAGGGGAAGAAAAAAAGAAAAGAAAAGAGGAAAAAATGAAAAAAAATTCTGAAAAAAAATTAAAAATGATAAAATATGTCTATGTTAATGTTAGTCATACTATGTAGGACCATCGATGTCTACTAATAGACTCAATTGGTGCTAATATGAAAAAAATTATGACTAAATTGGTCTAATTGAAATATTTAGGATTGAATTGATATCAATACAATAAGTCTATAATTCTTTTGGTACTTTTCCCCATTTAAAATGACTCGGCAAGGCGAAGAAAAATTGTTCAGACTTCATCATCATAGCTCGAAAGTTGGTAAGAAGCTTCTTTGTCAAATGATTTGCTTGTACTTGACACACAATCGTTACTTTATTCATATTTCTAAGTCTGAAATTTGAACAAAGACTTAGGTGTGGGAAATCAATCACGATGCTCATTTAACGGGGCCGCACTATGGTCTATAATGTAGATAAGAATTATACAAAGGGAACATTAAAAAAATGTTTAATTAGCACGTGACCGGAGTGCCAATGTTCCCTGATCCACCACACCTCCACCATATAATTTGCAGAAAATGATTTGTAATAATATTATCTAGAAGGACTGGACATATGGAAGAAAGAGGAACAATCAAAATTTTTAGACGTCCATCTTGACTTTCAGAGCAGCCTTTGTTGACTAAATGTATAAAACCTTGAAACCTACTCATATATATACGTATATATTTATATTTTTATTCATAGGACTCCGGCTTCAGCAAACTAATAAAGTGTAATTACAAAACTACCCCTTCTTTCTCTTTCTGCTATATTATGTTGGTACAACATTGAGAATACTCGACACTTTTCTTATTGATGGAAGCTCAATACAAACATGTAGTACCCGAATCACCCAAAAAAGAAAAAAACACCCAATTTGAAAAATTGTGACTTGGTTTTTCAAGTTTTCTACTATATGCATCAAACTCTTCTCAAGCCCTCTGCTGACTTTTAAGATTGCTACTTTTGCGAACAAATCAAAATGACTTAGGATAGAATCTCGATGGATCGTGATCGATATTTTCTATGATAATAAGACCGTAAGAAATCAGTAAAGCTCAGCCATCCTGGATAGAATCAAGTCCATACATGAAAGGGAAATGCAATAACGTTTGGTATCGTTCTAGGATATGGGGCCTGCCTTCTTTGACTACTATTCAATTATCATATAGACATTTTTATTTTAGGAACAAGGGCCATGTCATGATCTGAACAAACCACGGACTAATTAATTTTTTTTTTTTTTTTTTTTTTGGTTCTTTAAGATTTGATTGTTTTGCAAAAAATGAATGATTTGGAAAATATTTTCCTAAAATGCTTGTATAGCTTGCAAAAATAAATGACCAAGAAATATTTTCATTATTTACAAAAATATTTAGACATAAGTTATTGTCGATACTAAAAATATTTCTCATTAATTGATTGTTTCAAATGATATTAACGATTATTTACATATTCCGAAACATTTATTTCTATTGAAACAAAGCACCTTAATAACAAGAAAATATTCACTGATCAAAACCCTTCACACTTAGTCTCTCTCTTTATATGTGTCACCTTCGGTTCAGCCTCTTCTCTTCACTCCCAAGTCCTAGAGACCAACTTCATCACTGCTACTCAGTTTTTCCTGATCATCACCCCCTTCTCAGTTTCAGCAGCTCAATTCGGATCCAATCATGGGTGTCATCACTTACGATTCCGAGATCACGTCCAGATCCCTCCGGCCAAGATGCTCAAGGCCGCTGTCCTCGACACTGATAACCTTATCCCCAAGGTCCTCCCGCAAGCCATCAAGAGCGTCGAAGTCCTCGAGGGCGATGAAGGTCCCTGGACCACCAAGTTGATCTGTTTCGGCGAAGGTTAGTCCGTCTGTATTAGGAACTTAGGATTGCTCTGGATCAAGGTGGTTTCAACTTATTTAACATTATAATGAACATTGGAAAAGAGAGAAATATAACTTGCTTAGGCTCCATAGACTTATCGTGCAACGAGCTGACGTGCGGTTTCTAGTGGTCCCTCTTCCAACAAGCACCGGGAAGTGCTTTATTTGCAAATCTGGGCTTGTATGAAAATGCGACCGGATTATCTCCTTGTGGGATGAGCAATAAATCGACCGACCATAGGAAAAAGGTTACTATTGGTGCGGGCTACTTCTGGTGACTTCAATTGCTGTGAGTCGGCGCGTCAACTACGGAACAAGGAACTGGATGAAGTACGAAGAATCCAAGTTGATCATGTGGGAAAGGGGAGGAAGGTTCAGATTCAATGACAACCCCAAGGCTACCAATGACTTCAGCGAAAAGTACTGCATTGGAAAGGGCAGGTTCGGGAGCATTTACAAGGTTGTACTGGCCAGCCGCCAAATCATCACTGTCAAAAAGCTCAAACTATTAGAATCGGGCGATGTCCCCGCAGTCAACTACCAGAGTTTCAAGAACGAGATCCGCATGATCGCCGAGGTGCGGCACTGCAATGTGATCAAGCTCCACGGGTTCTGTTCCAAGAGGGGTTGCATTTACTTGGTCTATGAATTTGTGGAGAGAGGCAGTTTGGCAAAGGTCTTGCATGGAGGAAAACGAGCATCTGAACTGCACTGGGTTACAAGAGTGAAGATTGTTCAAGGCGTGGCTCATGTGATTGCCTACTTGCATAACGATGAGATTGCTCGCTGCCTATCGTCCATCGGGACATAATGTTGAACAACATCCTTCTCGAGTGGGACTTTAAGCCTCGGCTTTTGGACTTCGGGACGGTGAGACTCTAGTCAAATTGGACCACGGTGGTTGGATCTTATGGCTACATGGTTCCTGGTGAGTTAGATGATTGATTCTAATTGAACATTTCATGGGTACAAATGGTCTCGGATTGATAATTTGCATTCAAATAATTCTAATGGGACTTTTAGGATTTTGCAAGTATAGGTTTTGAAAAGTGGTTTGTGTTAGAGTGTCGTTCAAATTTGGAATTTGGGTACAACTTGACATTATGATCATGACTTTGATTCATTCTTCTTCTTGAAAAATAAAATTAGTAGTAACTCTGCGGTTAATGGACAAATCGAATTTGGATTCATTCTGTTGTAAATCGGCGGCGCAGCGGAAGCGGATCGTGATTTTGCAATTATGTCGGGAGCTATAGAAATCGATCGAAATAAAACGAGGAACAATAAAACAAGGACACCAGAAATTTACGTGGTTCGGTCCGAATGTCGGAACCTACGTCCACGGGGAGAGCCAGCAAAATAATCTACTATTAATCGGAGAATTACAGGATTACAATCGCACATGCGTTTCCCAGTCCAATTATACACCCAATACCCACGGTGTTTAACAACTCAACTCACTGGACTTGAATCCGCACAAACCTCTCTGAGCTCACGGCTCTCACTCTCTCTTGAGCTCTTTCCTCTCGCTCTCTCTGCCGAGCTCTATTCTTTCGCTCATACTTGCATCGTCAGACGTCTTCTCCTTATATAGGGAGAAGGGCAGAGAACAAGACAAAAGAAGAAAGTAAATGGCCTCATTAAATGCAGCGCAAGTGCCCATGAGACAAGTCCACAGTCGGCACCGAACGCCCACCATATTTGTAGGCATGCATGCAGATCGTGCATGTGCATGGGCGCGCATTTAATGAGGCGGAAGAGATGAGGGATAATAGTCAACAACGTGTGCCATTGGTCCGCGAAAAGAGGTGGGCTGTAGTCTTCAAATTTCTTGTTCCCGGTGGAAGAAAACGTAAAAGAAGTCTTCTTCATGCGTCTTCTTCATGCATTTGCAGTAGGTGGCGGGTCCTTCATTTAATGCCAAAGATTGTGGATGCCTTCCTTTTTTTCTTCGGCAGAAGACGATCTCTCTCTTCAAGACTTTGCTGGCCGAAAATCTTTCCTCTCTGACTTCGCTTGCCCACTTGGAAGTCAAAGAATTAAAGCACTCATGCAGCTTTCTTTGGCTTCTTCCTTCTACGCATGGAGATAGGAACAACATTCGAAGACATCACAAAGTCTCCCTTGAACTTTGTTTATTCGGCCAGACTTATGGGTATTAATCTAACGGACTCAAACTTGAGACACAATATAACACATTCAATAAATTTAACAATACTTTTAGGAAGAGTAAGTATAGATTATGAAAAGTGGTTTGTTTTAAAAGTATCACAGAAATTTGGAATTTGTGGACAACTTGACGTTGTGAGTGAAACCCTGGCTAGTTCTTCTTTCAAGAAACAGAGTCAGCAGTAAAAGTAGTGACACTAGAGAATGATGGGAAGCATCCATTGAATGTTCTTTCTTCCCTACAAATGACACAAACGTCGACATTATTGAAAGACTCAAATGTGCTACTGAAGGATGTGCTCGACCCACGGCTTCCTCCTCCGACCGGCCAACTAGCCGAGGAAGTGGATATGCATGGGGACGAGTCTCGATTTCAGACCTACCATGCATTTCGTCAAGCAAGAATTATCCGCACGCACTCTAGCTTGCTTGTCTAAGCCATTGGGTTCTATTAGAATATTTTAACAATAATTTAGTGACTCCCTCAAGGGTGTCTGCATTCAAAGATCTCTCGCATGCTAACAAGTATCATTTGGGCTTGAGATCCATGCCTTTTGTCCTCTTTCTTTATTATATGATTAAGACCAATGTGATGTTGAGTTAGATTACTAAACGAGGCGATTGAGAATCATTTAGAGGGCATTTTCAACATAATCTCACGGATCTCTTGCCGTGGGACTTGGAACTCTTAGGTGAAGACGATTCCATCCCACCTGCAAGAATGTTCAAGGCCGTTGTTCTTGACGATGATCTCATCCCCAAGCTCCTCCCACAAGCCTTTAAGGATTTTGTCATCCCTGAAGGTGATGGGGGTCCCGGCGCCATCTTTGGCGAAAAGTGCTTGCGCTGTCTTCTATTTTCATTTATTTTGATTGCGTCGCATTAACATGTGATGTCAAAGAGGACATTTGCCGACATTCCTTGATAAGGCTAACGTGGGAGCTGACTGCAGTTGTCTGTGTCTCGCAGCTAGACAGTTCAACTCGGTGGAGCACCAGTCGAGAAGCTGGACAAGGAAAGCTCGCGCATGCGTAGCCCATCGTCCAGGGCAACGCGCTAGAGAAGATCCCGAACGAGATCAAGTTTGAGGTGGGTCCAGACAGAGAGGGTGTATAGCCAAGAGCATGAGCAAGTACTTCGCCATGGACCGGGTCGAGAACAAGGCCAGCAAAGAGAAGGCCATGGGAATGTTGAAAGCCATAGAAGCCCATTTCTTGCAAAAACGCTGATGCTTACGAGTGAGTTGTTGTTACATGTTGGCTGGATCTTTCTATCTCCCACCATAATTTGTGTCTTCATTCGTGTCTCTTTCAAGAAAAATAACAATCGAGACTGAACCGTAACTATGTTTTGAAGCGGTAGATATGCTGCATGCTGTCATCAAAGACGCTTGTCAAACATCTTGTAAGATCTCGGCATTCTTTTAACAGAGTTGAAATTGCCGCGAGATTATAGATATGAATGCGCCGCTTTGCCCATCTGTCTTCGAGGCCAGATCAGAAAAGCATATCGAGGAGGAGAACAGTTGACTCAAGAAGGGACGGTCAACTTTTTCACATATGAATTTTCTGCATTTGACACGCAATTGTTACTTCACATTCGTATTTTTAAGTCTTGAGATTTAACAAAGACTCTGGCGTGGAAAATCATTCGTGATTCACATGTGACGGAACGGCACGCGATCGGAAGCTTCAAAGAGATGAGAAAAAGGCGCTTGATGGAGACTTAGAAATGAGTTAAAGTAGTATATATATTTAATCGATTTTGGACGTTTTATTTTAGTGAGGTTCATATGGGTTCCACATAGAACCTATCAAATATAGCGATTTAGATTATCTTAGTACATATAGCACAATTTTGATGAAGAAACAGAATTGAGCTAGCGTCATATTTATATTAAGTGGAATTTGGACTTTTAATTCTAGTGAATTCAATATGGATCCTATGTGAACTCATCAGATTTGGCAATTTAGATCAATTTAGGACATACAACACACTTTTGACAAAGACTCGGAAATGAGTTAGGGCCTCATTTTTATTTAGTAGAATCTAGACTTTTAATTCCAGCGAGTTTTATATAGGTCCCACATGAACCCATCAGATTTAGCGATTTGGGTTAATTTAGTACATACGACGTAATTTTGATGAAAGAGCACTATATTTATATTAAGCTGATTTGAACTTTTAATTTTAGTAAGTTTCCTATGGATCCCACATGAACCCATCAAATTTAGCGATTTAGATTAACTTAGTATATACAACACAATTTTGACGAAAACTTAGAAATGACATAGCATCGTATTTATATCAAGGAGAATCTAGACTTTTAATTCGAGTGAGTTCCACATGGATCCCACGTGAACCTGTTAGATTTAGCGATTTAGATCAATTTAGGACATACAACACACGTTTGATAAAAGACTCGGAGATGAGCTTGGGTCATATTTATATACAACACAATTTTGACGAAAACTTAGAAATGACATAGCATCGTATTTATATCAAGGAGAATCTAGACTTTTAATTTGAGTGAGTTCCACATGGATCCCATGTGAACCTGTTAGATTTAGCGATTTAGATCAATTTAGGACATGCAACACACGTTTGATAAAGACTCGGAAATGAGCTTGGGGGTCATATTTATATACAACACAATTTTGACAAAAACTTAGAAATGACATAGCATCGTATTTATATCAAGGAGAATCTTGACTTTTAATTCGAGTGAGTTTTATATAGGTCCCACATGAACCCATCAGATTTAGCAATTTGGGTTAATTTAGTACATAGGACGTAATTTTGATGAAAGAAAAATGTATTTGTATTAAGTTGACCTGAACTTTTAATTTAGTGAGTTTCCTATGGATCCCACATGAACCCATCAAATTTAGCGATTTAGATTAACTTAGTATATACAACACAATTTTGACGAAAACTTCAAAATGACATAGCATCGTATTTATATCAAGGAGAATCTAGACTTTTAATTCGAGTGAGTTCCACATGGATCCCACGTGAACCTGTTAGATTTAGCGATTTAGATCAATTTAGGACATACAACACACGTTTGATAAAGACTCGGAAATGAGCTAGGGTCATATTTATATACGCCACAATTTTGATGAAAACTTAGAAATGACATAGCATCGTATTTATATCAACGAGAATCTAGACTTTTAATTCGAGTGAGTTCCACATGGATCCCACGTGAACCTGTTAGATTTAGCGATTTAGATCAATTTAGGACACACAACACACGTTTGATAAAGACTCGGAGATGAGCTAGGGTCATATTTATATACAACACAATTTTGACGAAGACTTGAAAATGAGGTAGTGTCGTATTTATATTAAGGAGAATCTAGACTTTTAATTCTAGTGAGCCCATTAAATTTAGCAATTTAGATCAATTTAGAACATGCAGTACACTCACCAAATAACTTATGCTCGGAACACTATCTAAATTTAGTGATTATTTTTAGGAAAATATTTTCTAAATTATTTATTTTCTGCAAAATATAATGCATCTTAGTAAGAAGAAAATATGCAGTGATCAGAACCCTTCACACTCGGTCTCCCTCTCTCTATATATGTCAACTTCAATTCAGCCTCTTCTCTTCACTCCCAAGTCCCAAAGACCAACTTCGTCACTACTACTCAAGTCTTTCCAGATCATCACCCCCTTCTCAGTTTCAGCAACTTCGTTAGGATCCGGTCATGGGTGTCATCACTTTTCACTACGATATCCCGTCCTCCATTCCCCCGGCCAGGATGTTCAAGGCTGCTATCCTCGATGCCGATAACCTCCTCCCCAAGGTCTTCCCGCGAGCCGTCAGGAGCGTTGAAGTCCTCGAGGGCGATGGAGGTCCCGGGACCATCAAGTTGATGACTTTTGGCAAAGGTTAGTCCATTCGTATTAGGAACTTAGGATTGCTCTGAATCAAGGCAGGTTCAACCTTATGGAACACTATAATGAATATGGAAAAAGATAGAAATATGACTCGGTTACTTAAGATGTTTCTAACCGTTTAACTTTACACAAGTGATTATGTGACTCAATTTTGATCAGGCAAAGTCAGGCTATGTCTAAGTCCATTGTATTGGATTGCGGTCGGAACAATTGGGTTAATTCCTAAATGGCCTGATGGACACCATGAAGATTGGTGCTCGTGATATTGAAACCTGCGAGTTCTAAATGTGACTATTTGTTACATTGATAGGCAATCCGCACAAGACAGCGAAGCACAAGTTCGAGGCCCTGGACAAGGAGAACTTCACCTACTGCTACTCACTCATTGAGGGCGAAACGCTGGGCACCACCTTCGAGAAGGCCACCTATGAGGTGAAGATGAACGCGTTGCCTTCGGGAGGCACGATGTTGAAGTGCACGGACAGTTACTTCACCATTGGCGAGGTGGACATCAACGAGGAGGAGATCAACACTAGGAAAGCGAACGCGTCCGCGATGTACGAGGCCATCGAGGCTTATCTCTTGGCAAACCCTGATGCCTACTGAGCCGATCTCTTCGCTATCTTGTATTGTTTACGTAATGTGTTAAATATGTGTGGTTGTGCTATACTGAAAAGGAGACAAGAAGAGTTTGAGTCACTCTGTTTGGAGCTAAGCATGTTGGGCTGGTGGGTGTTGTTGTTCTTGTCTTTGCTGAGAATAAGAGAATAAAAGGTGTGACAGGAATGCAGTGCAGTGGTTTTGTGGAATTTGATAAACTATGCTACATGTTTATACAAGGCTTGCAGAATGAAATTCTCTAATTTAGTAATTTTTTACGAGGAGAGAATTCATGAGTTATAAATGAAATGCCAAATGGCCAATAAAATACCAAACTTTGGCCCGATATTTCGAATTTGGATTAACATCTAAAGTTATCAATGTGGCACAATCTTTCATAAACCACAATACGGCAAGTACATCCCTTCTCTATGGATCGTACCAAAAGAGTTAGCAAATTGCGAGAATTTATTGAGCCTGAACTTGAGCAACAACAATCTGTTGGGTGTCATGTCGCCAGAGCTGGGGAACTCGTTCACACTACAGAACCACTAGACCTGAGCCACAATTCACTAGTAGGATCAATTCCTTCCAATTTAGCAAAGCTCACTAAATTGGAAAATCTCAATGTTTCGCATAACGATTTGTCGGGTACGATCCCAGCTGCTCTCACCAACATGAGCAGTTTAAGCTTCATGGGCTTCTTGTACAACAAGCTGACAGGGGCAGTTCCTGGTGGTCGCCTCTTCCAACAATAACTAGGAAGTGCTTTTATTGCAAAACCGGGCTTGTGAGGAAACGTGACGGAATGTCTCCATGTGGGTCGAGCAGTAAATCAACTGACCATCGGAGAAAGGTTCGATTAATGTGATTGTTGCGTTTGCTGCTTACTACTTCTCGCGACTCTTATTGCTCGATTTTGGTGCTTTGGCGGTGAAACAAGCATCTCGATGAAGAGATAAGAAATCTTATGAAGTACGTGAAATCATATGGGAAAGGGGAACGAAGTTTGCATTCAATGATATTGCCAAGGCCGCCAAAGGCTTCAGTGAAGAGCACTGCATCGGAAAACGCGGATTCAGAAGCGTTTACAAGGCCGAATAGGCCAGCGGCCACATCGTCACGGTAAAAAAAAGTGGTGGTTAACCGCAGGGACATCATCCAATATTTTCTGAACTTTGGCAAAGGTCTTGCATGGAGGAAGAGGAGCAGTTGAATTGGACTTGTGTCAAGAGAGTGAAGATTGTTCAATGCGTGGCTCCCGCGATCGCCTACTTGCATCACGATTGCTCACTGCCTATTGTCCATCGGGACATGATGTTGAACAACATTTTGCTCGAGTCAGACTTCGAGCCTCGACTTTTGGTTTTTGGGACGGTGAGGCTCTTGAATTCGGATTCGTCGAATTGGATCCCAGTGGCTGGATCTCATGGCTACATGGTTCCTGGTAAGCCATATGATCAAATCTAATCAATACATTCCCCCTGTACCTATGGTCTCGGGTATAGGTGTTAAATGGGTTGTCCAACCCATTTATGGTTAAATGGGTTGTCCAACCCATTTATGGTTAAATGGGTCGTTAATGGGTCAAGCTTTATTTCCTAAAATACCCATAATGAGTTTTAATGGGTCAGCTCTCTGACCCATTTAAGACCCATTTATCAACCCATTAAAAAGGAACCCATTTATTTTAACTCAAAACCTCACCATCTCTCTCTAGTCTCTTCTCTCTTTAACTTTACAATTTTTTTTTTTATAAAATCCGAAAACATGATTATTTTTTATTTTAATGTTCTTTTATTTTTTTTAATTTTTTTTCTTTCTTCTTCCTCCGGTCGCTAGCACGGCGATGGCCGACGACTGGCCAGGCGAGCCTCGAGCTTGCCGGCGTCGGGCGAGCTTGAGCTCGTTGGATCTGGCGAGGCCCGCCTTGCCGACACCCAGCGAGGCTTGAGCCTCGCCGATCTGGCGGTAATGACAACCGCACCACGGCTATGAAGCGCTTGCCTGAGCTGGATGAGGCGTTGCCGATGTCTAGGCGATAGCCCCACGCCGTGCTCTCTCTTGTGTTTTCCTTCAAGTTTACTCCATCTATTTCAGATTTCTAATATGTGACATGGAGTTTTCATACAAAAATACCATCAGATTGTGCATCGGGAGAATCAAATGCACCGCGGCCTCTTCTTCCATCGAATATGAGCATAGGTGGCTTTTCTTGCACGTTCACCAACCATAAATGATGACTCGAAATGAAAAATTTTCCATTAAATTTGTGTTGTATAAAATTATTTTAGTTTTTAAATATATATAATTTTTTGAAAATTTATTGATTGGATTTGTATTGTTTGGAAGTTTTTTAGTAATATAATCTTTTAAAAAAAAAGCATAAGAATAAGTTTTCCTAAATTTGGTTAAATATGAAAATATTTTATTAATATGGGTCGGGTCGGGTATGGGTCAAAAAATTTACATTAGACATAAATGGGTCATAAATAGGTTAATGGGTCAATTTGGGTCGACCCATTAATGACCCGACCCAAACCCGACCCGACCCACCCGTTTAACAACTATAGTCTCGGGTTGATCAAATAGCTTTAATTGACATATTGAATTTGGATTCATCCAATAATTCTAACAAGGCTTTTAGGAAGAGCAAGTACAAATTTTGAAAAGTGGTATGTGTTAACAGTATTTCAAAAATTTGGAATTTGTAGGCAACTTGAGGTTGTGATCAAAACATAGATTCATTCTTTTTTCATGAAACATAGTCAACAATAAAAGTACCGATGCTAGAGAATGATGGGGAAGCATCCAAGAATCTTCTCTCTTCCCTACAAATGACACGAATGTCGAAATTATTCAAAGACTCAAATGTGCCGCTATAGGATATGCTCGACCCACGTCTTCCTCCTCCGACTGGCCTATTGGTCAAGGAAGTGGTATTCATGGTCATGGTGGCAATAGCGTGTACGCGGATGAATCTCGATTCGCGACCTACCATGCATTTCGTTGCGCAAGAATTATCGGCATGCACTCAAGCTTGCTTGTCCGAGCCGTTGGTGCCGTTAGAATATTCAAGTTATAATTTAGTGAATTCCCACCCTCAAGGGTGTCTGCATTCAAAGATCTCTCGGATGCTAATAAGTATAATTTGCGCTTGAGATCCATGCCTTTTGTCCTCTTTTTTTATTGTATTATTTAAGAACATTGTGATGCTGATTTAGATTACTAAACGAGGAGATTGAGAATCATTTAAAGGGCATTTCAACATAATCTCACATATCTCTTGCCCTGCGACTTGGAACTCTGAGGCGAAGACGCATTCCATCCCACCTGCACGAATGTTCAAGGCCTTTGATCTTGATAAAAATCTCATCCCCAAGCTCCTCCCACAAGTCAATCTAAATTTTGTCACCCTTGAAGGTGATGGCGGTCCCGTCACCATCGCATCGTTTTCGGCGAAGGCGAGTACCTGCGCGTCTTCTAATTTCATTCATTTTGGTCACACATCAACATGTGATGTCAAGACATTTGCCTGACGTTCTTTGATCAGACTAACGTGGGAGCTGACTGCAGTTTTCTGTGTGTCGCGGCTACACGGTTCAACTCGGTGAAGCACCAGTCGACAAGCTGGACAAGGAAAGCTCGAGCACGCTGACACCATCGTCGAGGGCGACGCGCTAGAGAAGATCTCGAACGAGATCAAGTCCAGACAGAGAGGGTGCACGTGCACGAGCACGAGCAAGTACTTCGCCAAGGACGGGGTCGAGAACAAGGCTAGCAAAGAGAAGGCCATGGGAATGTTGAAAGCCATTGGAGCCCATCTCTTGCAAAACCCCGATGATTCCAATTGAGTTGTTGTTCCACGTTGGCTCAATCTTTTTGAGATTTAACAAAGACTTTGGCGTCGAAAATCATTCCCGATTCACGTGTGACAGAGTGGGGTGCGATCGGAAGCTTCAAAGTGATGAGAAAAAGGCATTTGATGGAGATTTGGAAATGAGCTAGCGTCGTATTTATCTTTAGTGGATTCAAAACTTTTAATTTTAGTGAGTTTTATATGGGTCTCATGTAAACTCATAAAATTTAGTGATTTAGATTAACTTTTTGTTTTCCTTTTTCGGGTCAAAAGAAAATTTCCATTCGTTACCAAACTAATACATGAAAGAGAATATCAAAAGTCATAATAACAAAACAAACCCGTAGATTAACTTATACCGCATAATTTTGATGAAAACTCGAAAATGAGATAGCATCATGTTTATATTAAGAGAAATTTGGACTTTTAATTCCAATGAGTTTCATATATATTTCACTTGAACCCGCAATACACTTTTGATAAAGACTCGAAAATAAGCTAGGGTCGAATTTATATTAAGCGGAATTTGGACTTTTAATTCCAGTGAGTTCCATATAAGTCCCACATGAACCCATCTGATTTAGTGATTTAAATCAATTTAGTACATACAACGCAATTTCAACGAAAGAGCATCATATTTATATTAAGTGGAATCTGAACTTTTAATGTCAGTGAGTTTTGTCTGGATCCCACGTGAACCCATCAAATTTAGCTATTCAGATTAACTTAGTACATATAGCATAATTTTGATGAAGACTCGGAGATGAGGTAGTGTCGTATTTATATCAAGGGGAATTTGGACTTTTAATTCTAGTAAGTTCTATATGGATCCCACGCAAACCCATCATATTTAGCGATTTAGATCAATGTAGGACATACAACACACTTTTGATGAAGACTCGGAAATGAACTAGGGTCGTATTTATATTAAGCTGAATTTGGATTTTTAATTCTAATAAGTTCCATATGGGTCTCACATGAACCCATTAGATTTAGTGATTTAAATCAATTTAGTACAGACAACACAATTTTTGATGAAAGAGCACCGTATTTATATTAAGTGGAATAAGAACTTTTAATTTTGGTGAGTTTCGTGTGGATCCCACGTAAGCCCATCGAATTTAGCGATTTAGATTAACATAGTATATACAGCACAATTTTGACGAAAATTCGGAAATGAGGTAGCATTTTTTCATCGTATTTATATTAAGGAGAATCTAGGCTTGTAATTCTAGTGAGTTCTATATGGATTTAGATCAATTTAGAATATGCAACACACTCACCAAATAACTCTTGCTTACCGACCAAAAAAAAAAAAAATAATAACTCTTGCTTGGAAACACTATCCAAATTTGGCGATTAGTTTTAGGAAAATATTTTTCGATTTATTTATTTTCTGCAGAACCCACGTAAGAAAGAAGAAAATATTCAGAAATCATACCCCTTCACACTCAGTCTCTCTATATATGTCATCTTCAGTTCAGCCTCCTTCCTTCACTCCCAAGTCCTAGAGACCAACTTCATCACTACTAAGTCTTTCCTGATCATCACCCTCTTCTCAGTTTCTGCAACTCTGTTCGGATCCAGTCATTGGTGTCATCACTTACGACTTCGAGACCACGTCCCCAATCCCTCCGGCCGAGATGTTTGAGGCCACTCTCCTTGACGCCGATAACCTCATCAACAAGGTCCTCCTACAAGACATCAAGAGCATTAAAGTCCTCGAGGGTGATGGAGGTTCTGGGACCATCAAGTTGATGACTTTCTGCGAAGGTTAGTCCATCCATTTTTGCAACTTAGGATTGCTCCAAATCAAGGCGGGTTCAACCTTGTGGAACACTATAATGAACATTGAAAAAGATAGATATATGACTTGATTAATTAAGATGTTTCTAACTGTTTAAATTTACACAAGTGATCATGCGACCCGATTTCGATCAGTCAAAATCAGGCCATGTCTAAGTCAATAGTATTGGATTGTGGCTGGGGGCTAATTCCTGAATGGCTGGATCTAAACCATCAAGATCGGTGCTCGTAATGTTGAAACTAGCGAGTTCTAATGTTACTTTTTGTTTCTTTGATAGGCAGTCGGTACAAGACGGCAAAGCACAAGGTCTAGGCCTTGGACAAGGAGAACTTCACCTACTGCTACTCAATCATCGAGGGTGACACGCTGGGCACCGCCTTTGAGAAGATCAGTTACGAGGCGAAGATCACCGGGTCGCCCGGCGGAGGCTCGGTGTTGAAGAGCACAAGCAAGTACTTCACCATTGGCGAGGTGAATATCACCGAGGAGAAGATCAAGGCCGGGAAAGAGAAGGCGGACACGATGGTTAAGGCCATCGAGGCTTCTGTCGTGGCAAACCTTGATGTCTGTCGAGCCGATCTCATCGCTATCTTTTATTGTTCATGTAATGTATTAAATATGTCCGGTTGGGCTAAACTAAATAGGCGACAAGAAGCGTTTGAGTCACTCGGTGTTTGAAGTTAAAGCATGTTGGGCTGGTGATTGTTGTTGTTCTCGTCTTTGCTGAGAATGAGAGAATGAAAGGTGTGGCAGGAATCTGGTGCATTGGTTTTATGGAATTTGGTAAACTGCACTACATGGAGAGGATTCATGAGTAAGTCTTGTTTGGTCACAAATGCAGCTAGTCATTTCAAGAATGTGAAGCACCGGATCGATGAGCTCAACGAGGAGAACTTCGTGTGTAGGTAGACGATAATCGAAGGCGACACATTGGACGACAAACTCAAGTCGATTGATTATGAGGTCAAGTTTGAGAGGCTGTCAGTGATGAAGGTCGGTTTGCAAGATGACGAGCAAGTATACCACCAAGGAGGCACTTCAAGTAGAAGAAGAGGAGATCAGGGCTGTGAAGCAAGAGCAATCCAAGTCGATCATATGGGAAAGGGAAGGGAAGTTCGCATTCAATGACATCGCCAATGGCTACCAATGATTGCAGTGAAAAGTACTGCATCGGAAAAAACTCGTCTCAGTATATATAACGTGAATATTCCCTTCAAGATAAATTATAATTCAAATACCAAATGTGATATTTGTATTTTTTTCCTAATAGATTCGGTTTTCTACATCTTCAAATCAAGTCGAATCTTGTACACGGGCTCAAACTTGAGAGAATAATTTAATAGCACATCATCTCTTCTATATCACTCGTTATTCACCACCATGTCCCCAAAGCTCCATTCTTCAGCCCAGAATGTATTGTCTTTCTTGAGAAGGAGTCGAAGGTGGGCCGGAATTTGTCCCAAATTACATTTTCCCCGAGAAAATTGAAGACTCTGTGGATAGTGCAGTGACAAGGTCAAATTATTTCTTCATAAGTAGAAGTAGAAGAGATTGGATGCTCAGTCCATATCGATTGCTCTCTCTTTCTCTCTCTAGACTTTAATTATGGACAAATGCCTACAGGTACTCGGGTACTCAAGAACACCACACAAAAGTACACAAAGTATGCAACCCTCGAAATTAATTAAAACAGTTTAAATTAATCATCCAAATAAGCTTTTTAAATATATTTTTTATCAATCAACATTTATCTCAAAGTTACTTCTCAAAATAGATTTTATCAAACAATCTTTACATTTTCCCAAAACCCTTTAGGCTTACACTATTTTACATTTCTACGAAGGTACTTGAGAAAATTGAACCAAACGTAACCTATCCTATTTCTTCCAAAAGTTGAGTACTCGATTCGATTCGATTTCTGTTAAATTTTGACTTTCAAATTAAGAGATAAGAGTATTTTAGACCATACATCTTTATTTTAGGGGATTTTTGAAAGAAGACCATAAAAGGAATGTGTTTAATAACACATCTCCAACTCTAGCTGACCGCCGCACGATCGCTACCTGCCGCTGCACGACCGCTGACCGTCGCTGCCGATTGCTGCCACAGGATCGCCTCCCACATCTCATTGGACACTTGCGGCGGTAGTCGGCGGCAACGATCGGTGGTTGTGCGATGGTCGTGCGGCGATCGTGCGGCGATCGTGCGGTGGTGGGTGGCAGTCCGTGAGGAAGAAGAAAAAAGAAATAAATACAAACATTTATAAAGTTTTACCAAACACATATTTATTCTTCTTTTATTGCAAGAATATAAATTTTATATAATTACCAAACATCTTATTTTATTTATAAATTGTTCTCGAAGTAAAATAGAAAAAAAATTCCAGAATAAAAATGTTGCCATGCACACCCTACTTCGCCAGGGGCAATGTGGACATCACCAAGGAGAAGATCTAGGCCGTGAGAGAGAAGGCATTCACTGTGTTCGGGGCCATTGAGGCTTGCCTCTAGGCGAACCTTGAGACTAGTGAGTCTCAGTGTGGTTAATTTTTAGTAGCGTGGCGAATGCCATGCTTGTTTTGTATGGGATGATTGCCTTTTTAATCTCTTCCTTTTTTTGGTTGGATTTCCAAGAGGATGGTGGTGGAGTTGTTTTGGGTCTTTTTTTTTTTTTTTTTTATTAGTTTGTTTTCATGAATTTGAGCCACGATGGGTGGCCCACATGATATACTCCCATAGGGAGGCTAGGAATAAACTGTCATTCAATGTCATAGCCAATTGTGTCGTCCTTATCCTCTCAAGCTGAGAGTTTCCTCCTACCAATATGGTAGTTTTCTTTACACAAACCCTAACCTTCCTTTTACCATTTCGAGCTCTCCTCCATGCCAATTCCTTTTGATTTCCGTCTCTCTACTTCTCCTTTGCTAATTTCTGCACTCACTATTTGAATCCCTCTCTTTACCCAACCCAATTCTCGTATATGGCTTTTCCCAGCTTTCTCGCCTTCCAATTCGTGTTATCCTCTACGTCAATTCCTCCTAATTTCCGTTTCTCTACTTCTCCTTTGTTGTTTTCTGCACTCTCTGTTTGAATCCCTCTCCTTCCCAACCCAATTCTCGTATATGGCTGTTCCGAGCTTTCTCGCCCTTCCTTCCTATTTGGATGCCCCTGTTTTACTTCACTATGTATTCACTTCTTGGTGTCCTTCTTTTTCTCTGGTGTAGTGTCCTTGGACTTTGCATGGCCTTTTTCCTGGTCTTTTCTGCAATTCTGTTCAAGGTCGCAATCCCTCTTTAGGTTATGGAGCGCGACGGTGCCGTTCCTGCTGATTTTGATGAATCTGTGCTTCTTGATACTCCCATTTTGGAAGCAACAGAAGCTGATCGATGGGCGAAGGTGGCTAGCCCTCAACAGCCACCACCTCATCGATGAAAATTCTGAGTTGGAACTGTTAGGGGTTGGGCAATCCCCTGACGGTTCAAGCACTTAAAGCCCTGTGGCTAAAGAAAAGCCTAACATTCTTTTTTTTGATGGAGACTAAACATAGTGAGGTTTTTCTCCGATGTCTCAATCGCAGCCTCCATTTTGGGAATCTTTGGGTGGTTAGTTCGGTGGGTTTAGCTGGGGGCTTGGCTATTTTCTAAAATGACAGCCTTTGTTTGACTTCGATCAAGTCGACCCCTTCTTTTTTTGACTTGTTCTGTCAGGAAATTGAGGATGACAGCACCTGCTGCATTACTTGTCTTCATGCTCCGGCGGTATATCCCCTTCGGCAGCAACTATGGCAGGAGCTACGCACTATCGGCCGTGAGAATCACTCTCCATGGGTTTGCCTAGGTGATTTCAATGACATCCTTTACCCATGGGAGAAGGTGGGCAAAAGACCAGCAGATTTCTCCCATATGTCTTCGTTTCGTGCTGTCTTAACTGACTGCGTTCTCATGGATCTTGAATCGAAAGGTTGCGCCTTCACCTGGTAGAATAATCGAGATGGGGATGAACTTATTAGAGAATGCCTGGATAGGGTTCTTTGTACTATGGCATGGCGTTTACAGTTTCTTTTGGCAGAAGTCTTCGCTCTCCCTGTTGTTGCCTCTGATCACAGTCCTCTTTTATTATCTACTATCGCTTCTAGAAAGAAGAGTCATTGATTTTTTAGATTTGAAGCTTTTTAGAATGAGGATAGTGAATGCCGCCAGATCATCGCCTCTTCCTGGCATTCGGTTTCAATGGAGGATTCGAGCCTCTCCGCCAAGTTACAGCTTGTTGCTGTTGCTTTGATTAGGTGGAGTAGTACCAAATTCCGAAATAATCATACTCACATAGCTCAAATCCAGCAGCAGCTACAACACCTCACTAACCAGACTACGATTGCTTATGATAGATCCAAAGTCATGGCCTTGAAAAAAGAATTACACAATGCATGGCAGCGCGAAGAACATTTTTGGGCCATGAGATCTAGAATACATTGGCTGAAATGGGGGACGCAATACATGATTTTTTCACGCAACTACAATCTAGAGGCGACAGCGGAACGAGATTAGTATGCTCAGGGATGAAATAGGGGATTGGGTCAGGGATCCCAGCAGGCTTAAGGAAATAACAACTACTTTCTTCTCATCATTATATACCATAGTGGGTGCATGCAGCTTTGGACCTATCTTAGATCAATGTCCTACGGTGGTGACGCCAGACATGAACAGCGTTTTAACGTCATTGTTGACCTTGGAAGAGTTGAAGCTAGCTACGTTTCAACTGGGAACAACCAAAGCTCCTAGTCCTGACGGCTTCAATGGTCTCTTTTATAGGACTCATTGGGATATAATCAAGGACGATCTCTTCAAAGAGGTTCATCATTTCTTTATCTCAGGGCGTTTACCTTTAGCCTTAAATAAAACAATTATTGCTTTGATTCCAAAACTCCCTCACCCTGAGAGTCTTGATCAGTTTCGCCCTATTAGTTTATGCAACTATGCCTATAAGGTTATCTCAAAGGTGCTTGCAAATAGACTAAAACCTCTATTACCAACTCTCATTTCTAAGGAACAATCTGCTTTTGTGATGGGCGTCAGATACAGTATAACATCTTATTAGTCCAGGAGGTTCTACATTAACTCAGATCTAAAAGGAGGAAGCGCAAATTTCACGCTGTTATCAAGATGGATATGCAGAAGGCCTACGATAAAGTTGAATGGGATTTTTTACATGCTTATCTACTTAAGTTAGGCTTTCATCCACTATGGAGTCATCTGGTTATGCAGTGTATCACCACGACATCTTTCTGTATTAGCATGAATGGCGAGCAGCTTAGGCCTTTCCATCCTACCAGGGGCCTTCGCCAAGGAGATCCTCTATCCCCATACCTTTTTATCCTCCTATCCAATCTATTATCTTCTCTTATTCCTAGTGCACTCGATATGGATACACTAAAAGGTATAAAACTCAACATATGGTGTCCAACTCTTTCACACCTTCTCTTTGCAAACGATGCTATTTTCTTTGTAGAAGGATCGGTTCGAGAATGTCAAAACTTATCAAATCTATTGAATCAGCATTGCTTTGCAATGGGTCAAGAGGTAAATCGCAACCAATCTGGTATCTTTTTTTTAGTAAATCTTGCCCTACCTCTTTACAGGAAAATATGGCTAGTGCTATTAGAGTACCTATACTGCAACGTTGTGGGAAATATCTTAGTATACCATCTGATTGGGGTAGGTCGAAAAGGGATATGTTCTCGTGGATACTAGCTCGAGTGAATACCAGATTGGAAGGTTGGAAGGAAAATCTTTTCTCAAAGGCGGGGAAAGAGATTATGCTAAAGGCTGTGGTACAATCCACACCACAGTACGCCATGTCTATTTTCGATTACCTGTTTCTCTCTGTACATCTATTGAACAGAGAATCGCACGATTTTGGTGGCGGAATGACCGACAATGAATAGGAATCCATTGGCGAAATTGGAGGTACTCAAATAGAGCAAGGAAGTTGGTGGTTTAGCGTTTCAAGATCTCCTCAGTTTTAACTTAGCCATGCTTGGTAAACAAGCATGGCGACTATTTCTTCAGCCTTCCACCTTGTGGGGTAAAGTCTTTAAGGGCTTATATTTTCCATCTACACGGTTTGATAAGGCAGAAAAAGGCTCTCGCTCGTCATGGGGCTAGCAGAGTCTTTTGAGTGGACGTGATGCTATTTTACCATATGTTTGCTGGTCGGCAGGAGATGGGAGTTCCATAAGTATTAGGGCAGATAGGTGGTTACCTATTGGCAGATTAACTGGACCTCCTCAACGAGAAGAGCCCACTTTAGTGGCTGATCTTATCGATCACACCACCAGCACTTGGAAGTACCCTCTGCCCCACAGATTTTTCGACTCCCAGGTGGTTAACCGGATTGCATCTATTCCGGTACGACCCAGATTTGCCAAGGATAAACTTATATGGATTGCTACAACT
This sequence comes from Eucalyptus marginata, assembly GCA_014182565.1. Classification (NCBI taxonomy): domain Eukaryota; kingdom Viridiplantae; phylum Streptophyta; class Magnoliopsida; order Myrtales; family Myrtaceae; genus Eucalyptus; species Eucalyptus marginata. The sequence goes on from CM024585.1 coordinate 6,572,105, forward strand.
CATGGCGATTATACAGTGAAATAAGCATATCACAATATCAAACATTTAGCAGACAATCAGATCAATAGCGCACCCTCAACCTCACATCAACACCCAAAATGGCCATGGCAAAAATTGTGGAAAATGCACACTGCTCCTAAGGTACGACATTTTTTGTGGTTACTGTGCCAAAACAGTTTAGCGACAAGAGCGAATCTGCATTATAGACATATCATTGATAACCCAACATGTCCTATTTGCGATCAAGACACCCCCGAAACCTTGTAACATTTGTTCCTGTTCTGTCCATGGACTTCGCGTGTCTGGAGTCATCCCCAGATTAATCTCCCCATTCAAAATCAACATATACAGCATATAGCAAACTGGATCATAGAGCATGCCCATGAACATAAACCCTTACCTGGTCTAGAAGGAATTGCAACTGTCCTTTGGCACAACTCGAGGGCTCGAAATGCCTTTATTTTTGGACGAAAGATTCCTGATCCACATCATGTGGCTGAAGAAGCATTGCTTCAATCTCATGTGGCTACTACTGTTGCTCGTTCTTCCACCTGCAAGGCCACTTTATTTTAGAACATCGGATCTTTATGGCGACCCCCAGATCTGGGGTCTTAAAGGTCAATATTGATGGATCTTATCAACTGGGAACCAGGGAAGGGGCTATGGCTTGTGTGTGTCGTGATTCACAGGGACAACTTACCGGTGGCTTCTCCAAGAGCTTTGCTGCGTTCTCGGCTCTGCAGGCGGAGATCCATGCTTGCCCGCTTACTCTCCGGCATTTGCTCGATCAAGGCCTCTCTCACGCTGCGCTGATTCTCGAATCGGATTGCCAGACCCTCATCGAGAAGAAATTGGGCTGTCTTCCCCCTTCTCATCTGTTAGAACTTGTTTACGCTGATGCAATTGCTGCTGGTTGTAATCATTTTGGTCCTTTAATATAAATTTCGTATTCCTGACCCAAAAAAAAAAAAAAAAAAATTGTGTTGTCCTTCTTCCCCTTTTTTGGCTCTACACTCGCTTTATCGAAACGACGATTGACAAGACTATAGTCCATCTCTTTTGCTCACGACCGATTTCTTGGGTGGCATTCCGCGAATCGATCTCGTCTGGGCTATGTTAGCTTTTCCAACAACAGCTTCACCAAAGAACTGCCGTCGGATTTGTGCGGCAGCTTCGCTTTTTGGTATCTTGCGGTCAATGGGAACAACTTCACCGGGCCGCTGCCCGATTGCTTGAGGGATTGTCCGGGGCTAACGAGAGTCCGTCTAGAAGGTGATCTGTTCACTGCAGATCTCACAAGTGCATTCGGAGTTTACCCGGATCTGGTCTTTATGAGCCTCAGCACTAGTCGATTTGTCGGGAACCTCTCCGCAGAATGGAGAGAGCGCACGAATCTCACGAATTCCACGAATTGATCGATTTCGTTCGCTAAGAAATGAAGGAAGAAGGCTTCGATTTCAGAGAGAGAGAGGGGGGAAGGAAGAAAGGAAGGAAGCGGCGGAGCGGGCGGAGGAGATATGAAGGGAGGCACGGTCCAGATGAATTGGCACGAGACCAAACCTGTCCTAACCCTAGATTTCCACCCCCTCTCCGGCCTCCTCGCCACCGCCGGCGCTGATTTCGACATCACGGTGCTCCCTCCATCCCTCTCTCTCTCTCTCTCTACATCGTCTCTTCCATTTTCTTTTGTTCTTCTGTGGTTGCTGGCTCCATTGCTTTCCCGCGCTTAATCCCCATTTTGTAGCTCGAAGTTTGCAATTTGGGGCGATGGTTTCTACCGTTTTCTATCTCGGCGTGTTTCTGTCGCTCTTAGGTTAATTCACGAGGCATTTCGCTCGTCTGTCCTTTTCGGAACTTGGTGAGTGGGTGATTGTTGTCTGTGTCCTGGGCTCTTCTTTCTTAGCGTTCCGAAAGAAGGGGCACAATCTTTGTGATCTTAATTTGAACGCAAGATGCTGACGGAATTTGTTCAAATTTGAGTATGTTGTTTCGTAAAACCGAGAACTACGAATTGATTGATTTCATTTGATGAGAACCTCCTCCAGATTTTCCAATTGCGATTAGGGTTTTCTTGTTCCATTTATGTGAATTTACCTTTGTGGTGGGGAAATATAGTTATCTTAATGGTGTTGAGCCTTTAACGTGTGATTAGAGAATAATGTTTTGTGTATCCTATTAGTTTTAGTGGTCAGTAGAAGTCTCTAGACGGTCTGTGCTTTTTCCCATATTGGATTTCCATGTTAGAACCTTGGTATCGTTGTTCGCTTTGTCTCATTGTCATTTTGGTATTGTATATTGCCGGTTATTGCCGGGGTTAACTTGATTCGGTCGATTTAGTTTCGGAGGAGAAATTGATGCCAGATTGAGTTTAGTTATTGGTGAATTGTTGCCCGGTTCTCCCCAATATTATCATCCAACGTGCTGATGGATTCAAGGTGTGCAAAAATTTGTCTGTTGATGAAGTGTGTTTCCATGTGTGATGAGAGAAAATCAACTTTTCTGTGAAATTTTGCAGAAAAATCTCCACGACAGATGGGGTAGCAATTACACAAGACAGCTTTCTCACCGTCTACCCAAGATCGAGCTTTGGATCACTGCAAAACTAGAAACATGGAACGATATCACCTTCCCATCTAAAATGACTCGGCAAGACGAAGATGAATTGTTCCCACTTCATCACCATTGCTCGAAGGTTGGTAAGAAGCTCTTCGTCAACTGACTTGCTTGTACTTGACACGCAATCATTATTTTTATTCATATTTTTAAGTCTGAAATTTAAACAAAGAATTAGGTGTGGGAAATCAATCGCGATGGACGTTTAACGGGGCGGCCTGCTGTTGGAATTTTTCCGAGAGATGAGAAAAAGGCGTTTGACGAAGGCTGGGTAAACGAGCTAACATCCGACGTTCCAAGTGAGTTTCATATGGGTCCTCCTTGAACCTTATTAGATTTAGCGATTCAGATTAATTCAGTGCATATGGCTCACCAAATAATTGCCTATCAAAAACACTATCCAATGCGTCCGTATCTTTCTCCAATGCTTTTCTCCAAAAACATTTTCTGTTGTTACTTGTTAATATTTTATGAATCCTTCGTGAATTGAAAAAAAAAAAAAAAAAAGAAGAAGAGAGAGCGAGAGAGAATACGATAGATACACAATCATCGTGAGATGATGGAAAGTTTAATTGATGAGACGAAATTTATTATATAATATGATCAGCACCATATTCATTTTCCTTTGTGTTCACATGGTCTATAATTTAGATAAGAATAATTAGACAAAGGAAACATAAAAAAAATGTTCAATTAGCAAGTGACCCGAGAACCAATTCACTTGGTCCCCCACACCTCAACCATATAATTTGCAGAAAATGATTTGCAATAATATTATTTAGGAGGACTGGACATATGCAAGCAAGAGGAAAAATCAAAATTTATAAACGTCCATATTGGCTTTCAGAGCAGCCTTTGTTGACTAAATGTACAAAACCTTAAAGCCCACTCACATATTTTTATACACATCTATATATTTATATTTTTATTCATAGGATTCCAGGTTCAACAAACAAATAAAGTGTAATTATAAAACTACCCCTCCTTTCTCTTTCTGCTAAATTATATTAGTACAACGTTTAGAATTCTCGACACTTTTCTTATCGATGGAAGCTCAATACAAACAGCGTGCACGCGGATGAGTCTCCATTCACGACCCACCATGCGTTCATCATGCAAGAATTATCTACATGCACTCAAGCTTGATTGTCCGAGCTACTGGGCTCTGTTAGAATATTTAAATAATAATTTAATGACTTCCCACCCTCAAGAGTATCTGCATTCAAAGATCTCTTGCGTGCTAAAAAGTATAATTTGGGCTTGAGATCCATGCCTTTTGTCCTCTTTCTTTATTATATGATTTAGACCATTGTGATGTTGACCTAGATTACTAAACGAGGCAATTAAGAATCATTTAGAGGGCATTTTAACATAATCTCACACATCTCTTGCCGAGGGACTTGGAACTGTTAGGCGAAGATGCATTCAATTCCACCCGCAAGAATGTTCAAGGCCTTTGTTCTCTATGACAATCTCATCCCCTAGCTCCTTCGCAAGCCATTGAGGATTTTGTCACCCTTGAAGGTGATGGCGGTCCCGGCACCATCACGTCGTTTTCAGCAAAGGCGAGTGCTTGCGCTGTCTTCTAATTTCACTCATTGTGATCGCATCGCATTAACATGTGATGTCAAGAAGATGTTTGCCGACATTCTTTGAAAAGGCTAACGTGGGAGCTGACTGCAGTTTTTTGTAGGAGCCAAAAGGATTTGAAGGGGAGAGAGTAAACACACAAAGAGAGAATATATTACTCAATATGCCTTGCAGAGGCTTAATGGAGTACAAACACAAGCTTTGCTAAGCTTAAAACTCTCTCTAGCTTCTCGTATGCTTTTGAAGCTATCTCACTCTCCCTCTCTCTCAATAAACTAACATAATCCTATATTTATAAGCATCTTCACCGCCTGGACTTCACCGCCTGAACTCCACCGCCTGAACTTTTCTTCTTGGTTAAGGAGTCAATAATTGTGGGCTACTTTTCCTTCACGTCCAAGTTGCCAGCCGCAAGTTCACCTTCCTTCGTGCTTGTAGTTTCTTCAAGAAATTTCTTCTTTGGCGGTTTACGTGCACTTCATGCATAATGGACTTTCATTATTATATTAGGTGTTGACTTCAACATTTTTTGTGTCTCGCAGCAAGACAGTTCAACTCGGTGAAGCACCAGTCGACGAGCTGGACATGGAAAGCTCACGCACACATATGCCATCGTTGAGGGCGATGCACTAGAGAAGATCTCAAATGAGATCAAAGCCGAGGTGGGGCCAGACAGGGAGGGTGCATGGGCAAGAGCACGAGCAAGTACTTCGCCATGGACGGGAAGAGAACAAGGCCAGCAAAGAGAAGGCCATGGGAATGTTGAAAGCCATTGAAGCCCATCTCTTGCAAAAACCCTGATGCTTACAATTGAGTTGTTGTTGCACGTTGGCTCAATCTATCTCCCACCATGGTTTATGTCTTCATTCTCGTGTCTCTTTCAAGAAAAATAACAATCGAGACTGAACCGTAACTATGTTTTGAAGCGGTAGATATGCTGCATTCTGTCATCAAAGACGCTTGTCAAACATCTTGTAAAGATCTCGGCATTCTTTTACAGAGTTGAAACTGCTGCGAGATTATGGATATGAATGCGCCCCTTTGACCATCTGACATCTGTGTCTGAGGCCAGATCAGAAAAGCATATCAAGGAAGAGAACAGTTGACTCAAGAAGGGACGGTCAACTCTTTCCCATAAGAATTATCTGCATTTGACATGCAATTGTTACTTCACGTTCGTAATTTTAAGTCTTGAGATTTAACAAAGACTTTGGCGTGGAAAATCATTCGCGACTCACATGTGATGGAATGGCACGCGATCGGAAGCTTCAAAGAGATGAGAAAAAGGCACTTGATGGAGACTCAGAAATGAGTTAAGGTGGTATATATATTTAATCGATTTTGGACGTTTATTTTAGTGAGGTTCATATGGGTTCCACATAAACCTATCAAATTTAGCGATTTAGATTGACTTAGTACATATAGCACAATTTAATGAATAAATGGAAATGAGCTAGCGTCATATTTATATTAAGTGGAATTTGGACTTTTAATTCCAGTGAATTCAATATGGATCTTACGTGAACCCATTAGATTTGGCGATTTAGATCAATTTAGGACATACAACACACTTTTGACAAAGACTCGGAAATGAGTTAGGTCTTATTTTTATTAAGCAAAATCTAGACTTTTAATTCCAGCGAGTTCCATATAGGTCCCACATGAACCCATTGGATTTAGCGATTTTGGTTAATTTAGTACATACGGCGTAATTTTGATGAAAGAGCACTGCATTTATATTAAGATGATCTAACCTTTTAATTTTAGTGAGTTTCCTATGGATCCCACGTGAACCCATCAAATTTAGCGATTTCGATTAACTTAGTATATACAACACAATTTTGACGAAACCTTAGAAATGACATAGCATCGTATTTACATCAAGGAGAATCTGGACTTTTAATTCAAGTGAGTTCCACATGGATGCCACGTGAACTTGTTAGATTTAGCGATTTAGATCAATTTAGGACACACAACGCACTTTTGATGAAGACTCAGAAATGAGCTAGGGTCGTATTTATATTAAGCAAAATCTGGACTTTTAATTCTTTTGAGTTCCATATGGGTCCCACTTGAACCCATTGAATTTAGCAATTTAGATCAATTTAGTACATACTACACAATTTGAGGAAAGAGCACTGTATTTATAGTAAGCGAAATCTGAACTTTTAATTCCAGTGAATTTTGTATGGATCGCATGTGAACCCATCAAATTTAGTGATTTAGATTAACTTAGTACATACAACACAATTTTGATGAAGACTTGAAAATGAGGTAGTGTCGTACTTATATTAAGGGGAATCTAGACTTTTAATTCTAGTGAGCCCATTAGATTTAGCAGTTTAGATCAATTTAGAACATGCAGCACACTCACCAAACAACTTAGGCTCGGAAACACTATCCAAATTTAGTGATTATTTTTAGGAAAATATTTTCTAAATTATTTATTTTCTACAAAATAAAATGCATCTTAGTAAGAAGAAAATATTCAGTGATCAGAACCCTCCACACTCAGTATCCCTCTCTCTATATATGTCAGCTTCAAGTCAGCCTCTTCATTTCACTCCCAAGTCCCAGAGACCAACTTCATCACTACTACTCAAGTCTTTCCAGATCATCACCCCCTTCTCAGTTTCAGCAACTCTGTTAGGATCCAGCCATGGGTGTCATCACTTTCGACTTAGAGCTGACGTCCCCCATTCCCCTGGCCAAGATGTTCAAGGCTGCTATCCTCGACGCCGATAACCTCCTCCCCAAGGTCCTCCCGCAAGCTGTCAAGAGCATTGAAGTCCTCGAGGGCGATGGAGGTCTCGGGACCATCAAGTTGATGACTTTTGGTGAAGGTTAGTCCATCCGTATTAGGAACCTAAGATAGCTCTGAATCAAGGCGGATTCAACCTTATGGAACACTATAATGAACATTGAAAAAGATAGAAATATGACTCGGTTACTTAAGATGTTTCTAACCGTTAACTTTACACAAGTGATTGTGTGACTCGATTTTGATTAGGCAAAGTCAGACTATGTCTAAGTCAATCGTATTGGATTGCGGTCGGAACAATTGGGTCAATTCCTAAATGGCCTGATCGACACCTTGAAGATTGGCGCTCGTGATGTTGAAACCTGCGAGTTCTAAATGTGAATGTGACTTTTTGTTACTTTGATAGGCGGTCAGTACAAGACAGCGAAGCACAAGGTCGAGGCCCTGGACAAGGAGAACTTTACCTACTGCTACTCGATCATCGAGGGCGAAGTGCTGGGCACCACCTTTGAGAAGATCAGCTACGAGGTGAAGATCACCGCGTTGCCCGAGGGAGGCTCGGTGTTGAAGAGCACGATCAGTTACTTCACCATTGGTGAGGTGGACATCACCGAGGAGGAGATCAACGCCGGGAAAGAGAAGGCGTCCGCAATGGTCAAGGCCATCGAGGCTTATCTCGTGGCAAACCCTGATGCCTATTGAGCCGATCTCATCGCTATCTTTTATTGTTTATGTAATGTGTTAAATATGTCTGGTTGTGCTAAACTGAAAAGGAGACAAGAAGAGTTTGAGTCACTCTGTTTGGAGCTAAGCATGTTGGGCTGGTGAGTGTTGTTATTCTTGTCTTTGCTGAGAATAAGGGAATAAAAGGTGTGACAGTAATCTGGTGCAGTGGTTTTGTGGAATTTGGTAAACTATGCTACGTGTTTATACAAAGCTTGTAGAATGAAATTCTCTAATTTTAGTAATTTTTTTACAAGGAGAGAATTCATGAGTTACAAATGAAATGCCAAATGGCCAATAAAAGAACACACTTTGGCCTGATATTTCGAATTTGGACTAACATCTAAAGCTATCAATGTGGCACAATCTTTCATAAACCACAATACGTAAGAATGTTAAGGAAAAATACATTCTTATAATATATCAAAAAAGCTATTGAAAAACATAGTTGAATGTGTCTAGGGTTTGGACTTATCTTATTACAACACTTGGGCTATTTGAAATTCTATTTAAGCTAATCCTATCATATCTCTTGATGGGGACATTGGATTAGGGATCAAATGATTCAACGATAATAATATCAAAAACCAAAAAGAAGAAGAAGAAGAAGAGAAGCAAAGTATAACGGAAAAGCAGCCGGCCCCACCTCCCCCCAACGTAGACGATAAGCTGATCCTTAGACACCCCTTGGCCGACCCGATTTTGACCCAGTCAAACCGCCTGTGTTAGTGAAGTTTGAATCAACCTTAACCCAATTGAACGGCCTTGCTCGATGCATTTGAACAGATCTGCCGTGACATTAGGGCGTTGCTTAAGAAGAAATAAAAATTATATACTATTGATATAGTATGACATGCTGACGTGATATCACTAATCAATCAAGGATTCTCATTTGCTCCATGTCAAACGACATTCAATTAATACACTTTTCTCCAAACAAGGGTATTTCCTTGTAATATCTATTCGGCAAGTCACGTAGTAGTCCGACCAAATTGTTATTAGATCAAAGTCCACAACAATCAATTCAAAGGGATGGCCGCCCATGTGAACATGAGAATGTGCTCTCTCTTGTGTTTATCTTTCGGAACATCATCTTTGACATTTCAACTTGAACCTGAAATAGACCGAAACCATTTTCATGACCAAAAGAACAAAAGAGACCAACTTAATTACTCTTTTACATTCCTTTAGGCTGCAAATCCTTGACCATTCTATTTTCCTCAAACGTGACTCTTGCCAACCTAAGCCTACCTATTCACATAATTCTAACCATAAATAGGAGGCATCCACAGGACTCAGAAGCATATCACTTCTTTGAGGTTATTTCTTTCTCATCGCTTTGCTAATAGCCATGGGGGCAACCAGCATCACACAAGAGCTCACATGCCCGATTGCTGCAGCTCGCATGTTCAAGGCCTTGATCATCGAGGCGAATGCCCTGATCCCGAAGCTCCTTCCTCAGTTCATAAAGAGCGTGGAGCTCGTGCAAGGCGACGGAGGAGCCGGGAGCATCGAGCAAGTTAACTTCACCGAAGGTACGTAGACTCAGCATACACCATTCTTTTGGATCCTCTCTCTAGTGGTGAGTTCAGTGAATTTATTTCTCATTCGGTAACAAACGCAGCTAGTCATTTCAAGTATGTGAGGCACCGGATCGATGAGCTCGACAAGGAGAACTTCGTTTGTAGGTACACGATGATTGAGGGTGACGCACTGGGCGACAAGCTCGAGTCAATTGATTATGAGGTCAAGTTTGATGCCGCCAGTGACGGAGGGTCGGTGTGCAAGATGACCAGCAAGTACAACACCAAGGAGGCATTTCAAGTTGAAGAAGAGGAGATCAAGGCTGGGAAGGAGAAGGCCATGGCCATATTCAAGGTCGTGGAGTCTTACCTCCTAGAGAACCCACAGACCTACGCCTAGGACATGTTCCGACGCCCTCCTCGTTAAGAATATTGTTTGTAATTCTTTGCCATGATTTAGGTTTACACATAAGAATTTGTTGAGTGTCATACAAAAGCTCTTGCTCTCAAGAAGAGCTACCATATCTTCTTTACTTTTGTCTTGTGATTTCGACCGACCAAATTTTGATCTGCAGCATTTAGAGCTCGCCAGAGTCATGAAAACCAAGTTCTTCGAAATTGGATTTAAATTCTTGAGCTTGGAAAATTGGAACGTGAGATAAACAGAAATGAGCAACTGCATCTCTTGATTATTTGCGATCATATCGACACTACAGGCAGACCAACAACTTATAGTATCTGGCAATTTATACTCAATTTGGATCGAGATGTATAGAAACTCTGCATCTCTTGATTATTTTCCAAATTTAATCTATATTGCCGGTTATTGCTAGGGTTAACTTGATTTTCGTCGATTTAGTTTCGGAGAAGAAATTGATGCCAGATTGAGTGTAGTTATTGGTGAATTGTTGCCTGGTTCTCCCCCCAATATTATCGTCCAGCGTGCTGACAAAGCCTAACTGTGCGAAAATTTGTCAGTTAATGAAGTGTGTTTCCATGTGATGAGAGAAAATAAACTTTTCTGTGAAATTTTGCACAAAAATCTCCATGACAGATGGGCTAGCAATTACACAAGACAGCTTTCTCATCGTCTACCCAAGATCGAGCTTTGGATCACTGCAAAACTAGAAACATGGAACGATATCACCTTCCCATCTAAAATGACTCGGCAAGACGAAGATGAATTGTTCACACTTCATCACCATAGCTCGAAGGTTGGTGAGAAGCTTCTTCGTCAACTGACTTGCTTGTACTTGACACGCAATCGTTATTTTTATTCATATTTTTAAGTCTGAAGAATTAGGTGTGGGAAATCAATCGCAATGGACGTTTAACGGAGCAGCCTGCTGTTGGAATTTTTCCAAGAGATGAGAAAAAGGCGTTCGACGAAGGCTCGATAAACGAGCGAACATCCGACATTCCAAGTGAGTTCCATTTGGGTACTCCATGAACCTTATTAGATTTAGCGATTCAGATTAATTCAGTACATTTGGCATTGCTCACCAAATAACTGCCTATCAAAAACACTATCCAATGCGTCCGTATCTTTCTCCAATGCTTTTCTCCAAAAACATTTTCTGTTGTTACTTGTTAATATTTTATGAATCCTTCGTGAATTGAAAAAAAAAAAGAAAAAGAAGAAGAGAGAGCGAGAGAGAATACGATAGATACACAATCATCGTGAGATGATGGCAAGTTTAATTGATGAGACGAAATTTATTTTATAATATGATCAGCACCATATTCATTTTCCTTTGTGTTCACATGGTCTATAATTTAGATAAGAATAATTAGACAAAGGAAACATAAAAAATGGTTCAATTAGCAAGTGACCCGTGAGCCAATTCACTTGGTCCCCCACACCTCTACCATATAATTTGCAGAAAATGATTTGCAATAATATTATTTAGGAGGATTGGACATATTCAAGCAAGAGGAAAAATCAAAATTTATAAACGTCCATATTGGCTTTCAGAGCAGCCTTTGTTGACTAAATGTACAAAACCTTAAAGCCCACTCACATATTTTTATACACATATATTTATATTTTTATTCATAGGATTCCAGGTTCAACAAACAAATAAAGTGTAATTATAAAACTACCCCTCCTTTCTCTTTCTGCTAAATTATATTAGTACAACGTTGAGAATTCTCAACACTTTTCTTATCGATGGATCCTCAATACAAACATGTAGTTTACAAATCACCCAATTTGAAAAATTGTGCCTTGGTTTTCCAAGTTTTCTACTATATGCATCAAACTCTTCTCAAGGCGTCCGCGGATCTTGAAGATTTGCTAGTTTCACGACCAAATCAAAACAGCTCAGGATGGAATCTCGGTGGATAGTGACCATATGCATCTAAGGGCTTGATATTTGCTACGATGATAAGACCATGTAAGAAATCAATGAAGCTCAGCCATCCTGGATAGAAGTCAAGTCCATACATGTAAGGGAAATGGAATAACGTTTGGTTTCGTGCTAGGATGGTGCCTGCCTTCCTTGACTATTCATAATCTGAATAATCCACGGAATATTTTTTTTTTTTTTTTTTTTTTTCTTAAGCTTTGTTTGTTTCGCAAAATATTCACTGATCAAAGCCCTTCACACTTAGTCTCTCTCTATATATCAGTTTCGGTTCAGCCTGTTCTCTTCATTCCCAAGTCCTAGAGACCAACTTCATCACTGCTACTCAGTCTTTCCTGATCATCACGCCCTTCTCAGTTTCAGCAGCTCAGTTCGGATCCAATCGTGGGTGTCATCACTCACGACTCTGCGATCACGTCCAGATCCCTCCGGCCAAGATGTTCAAGGGCGCTGTCCTCGACGCTGATAACCTCATCCCTAGGGTCCTCCTGCAAGCCATCAAGAGTCTCGAAGTCCTTGAGGGCGATGAAGGTCCCGGGACCACCAATTTGATCACTTTCGGCGAAGGTTAGTCCATCCATATTAGGAACTTAGGATTGCACTCGATCAAGGCGGTTTTAACCTTACGGAACATTATAATGAACATTGAAAAAGATGGACATATAACTTGTTTAAGCTCCGTAGACTTATCGTACAACGAGCTAACAGGTGCGGTTCCTAGTGGTTGCCTCTTCCAACAAGCACCGGAAAGCACTTTTATCGCAAATCCGGGCTTGTGTGAAAACGTGACGGGGTTATCTCCTTGTGGGATGAACAGTAAATTGACTGACCATAGGGAAAAGGTCTTTATTGATGCGAGCTACTTCTGGCGACTTCAATTGCTGTGATTCTAGTGCTTCAACAGCGAAACAAGGAAGTCGATGAAGTACGAGAAATCCGAGTTGATCATATGTGAAAGGGAAGGGAGGTTCACATTCAATGACAGACAACACAATTTTGACAAAGACTCGAGAATGAGCTAGCGTCATATTTATATAAAGCAAAATTTGGACTTTTAATTTTAATGAGTTCTATTTAGGTTTCATATGAATTCCATCAAATATAGCTATTTAGATTAATTTAGTACATACGACATGCTCATTAAATAACTTCAGCAATGCATCCGTGCCCCTCTCCAATACTTTTCTCCAAAAACATATGCTGTTGTTATGCATTAATATTTTCCAAATCTTCCGTTGCAGTGAGATGATTGACAAGTTTAATCAATTTCGTCTCAATGCGACGAAATTCATTAATTAATCTGATCTAACACCCATTGACATTCTCCTATATGTTCACATGGTCCGTGACTAAGACAAGATGAACTAGACAAAAGAAGAAAATTAAATAAGAAGAAAGCGTTTCTAAAAATCTACGTCACTATACCGTTAGATAAAAAGGAAAATTAAATAATGTTTAATGAGCAAGTGACCGGTGAGCCAATCTCGCTTGATCCACCACACCTCCACCAGACAATTAGCAGAAATTGGTTCGCAATAATATTATTTAAAAGGACTAGACACATGAAAGCAAGTGGAAAAATTGGAAACCTATAGACGTCCATCTTGATTTTCAGAGCAGCCTTTGTTGACTAAAATTAACAAAGCCCTGTAATTACCAAACTACCTTTCCCGTTTTTTTCTGCTAAATTGGATTAGTACAACATTAAGATCAATATGTACTTTTTCTTATCGATGGAAGCTCAACAGAAACATGAAGCACCGATATCACCCAGTAGGAAAAATTGTGCCTCGATTTTTCGAGTTTTTCTACTGCACAGAGTTAAGCGAATATTATTATTATTATTTTTTTTTTGGTAACCCAGGGAACCCCGTAAACCGACAGCCGGCGAACAAACCCTGGGGGAACGACTGCAGGACCCACCACCACAGTACTCCAAGTAAGAATCTCTAACGCCGCCTTTGGGATTCGAACTTCTCCCCTTCGTGAGGGGGAGAAAGCCTGAGCCAGCAGCTGCGCCGTTGAATGCGGTGGTGTTAAGCGAATATTATTTATAAGTATGAAATCAACAATAATTCTTCCTGAGGCCTCTACCAACCTTAAAAATTGCTACTTTTGCGAATGGATTGAAGCGAAGTAGGACAAGATCTCAGTGGCTCGCGACCATATGCAGCTAAGGGCTCTATATATTCTATGATAGTAACACTATGTAAGAAATCAGTGAAGCTCAGCCAAGAGAGTTTGCTGAGCAAATGCTCCTGGATCAAAAGTCAAGTCTATACATGAAAGGGAAATGGAATAACGTTTGGTATCATTCTAGGATGGTGCCTTCTCTGACTAATATTCCATTATCATAAAGTCCAAGAGCAAGCTCATAATGCCAACTTCTCACATGTAATCAATCCTGATCCTTTCTCATAAAGGGTGGCAGAATATGATTTTTCTATGCAGTAGCTGCTTTTCCCATATTTCCTTCAATGCTTTTCTTCAATCCCAAAAGTTCAAAAAGAAAGGGAAAGAGAGAGAGAAAAGATAAGTACATTCTTTGGGTGCTTAAGCAATGCACGCTTCTTTTTTCATTTGTTAATTAGCGAGAGCAAAGAAGATAAGGTAGAAGCAAAAACATCGCTCTTTTGCGCCTCGCGGTATCCTAGGAAATTTCGTGGATCCCATCCCAGAATCCAAGTGGTACAACCTGAACCCGAAAGTGGACAGGAGCGGAAAAGAAACAGAGCGGCCTGTTCCTGCTGAAATTGATGAACTTGGCAGAGCCATCGTGCAATTCCAGGAATCAAGACTTGAAAAAGGCTAACAAAATATGGGAATTTGGCTTGACAACTTGATACTTTAGTCGACAAATTTGTTCATTATTATGATAAACTACAGTGAATAGAGCAAATCATAATGCAAAACAATTTAGGATTTCTGAATTTTTTCGAACTACCAAACATAAGTCTTTGTAATCGAATTTTGTACCACAATCTTCGTCTAACTCAAAAAATGATAGATCAACTTCATATAAACGTTGCGGGGTCAAATTCGACTCTAGCAATATTGGTAAAATACATGGAATAATTTTCATTTTATTTATGGGTTCTGACAAAAGGGGCAAGAAATCCCAAGTACACTTTGGATAGCTACATGCAGATACAGCATTTTAGGAAAAAATAAAAAATAATTAGGGGTCGAGTGAGTTGTCTTCTTGGAATAATAATCACAAATGCATACAGATGCAGCCATACAGACACCCCCTATATAATCATCCAGCTCACTAAGACCAACCTGTCTTTTCCTTTTTCATTTTCTTTTTTGAATTGCCAATTCCAAGTTTGAGTGGGGCTCTCTGGCTTTCCTTCTTTACTTTTCAGCATCAATCATTTCCTTTTGGCACTCTTCGCTTCTCTTTTGAATCCAAAAGCCAGCCGGAAGAAGAGAAGGGAAAGAAATTTTCATTTTTCTCCTCCTTCTTTGAGCACTCATTTCATCCATCCATGGCTTCTGAGACTGTTGCATCTGATCATCACACTACTGATGAAGTAAGTCTCTACAGAAACCTCTGTTCCTCTATGTCTTTCCTCTGTTTCTTTTGAAGCTTGGGTTATGTTAACTGTCTTGATCTTTTCTTTTTCCCCCTCATGGATAGAAGTTCGATTTGATTCATGTCCTTATAAGTTTCATAAAGATAATCAAACGCTTAAGAACGAAGTCTTATGCTTGTTATTCAGAGAAGTAGATGGGTGTTTTAGTCCATCTGTTGGATGTTCTGATTGCATGTGCTTTTTCATGCTTCAAACTGAGGACTTCCAAGTTCTGAAACATGTTTAGTATTAAAAAGCTCTAGGAAGTATTAATTTAGACTATGATCTATTTTGAATTCTCTCATAATATTCCATTATGAGCTTGATCACGTGACTCGATTGCAATCGAGCAAAATCAGGCCATGTCTAAGTCAATCGTATCATATTGCAGTTGGAACAACCTAAATGGCCCAATCGACACCATCAAGATCGTTGCTCGTGATGTTGAAACCAGCGAGTTCTAAACGCGAATATTACTTTTTGTTACCTTGATAGGCAGTGAGTACAAGACAGTGAAGCACAAGGTCGAGGCCCTGGACAAGGAGAACTTCACCTACAGCTACTCGATCATTGAGGGCGATGTGCTGGGCACCACCCTTGAGAAGATCAGCTACGAGGTGAAGATCACCGCATCGCCCGAGGGAGGCTCGGTGTGCAAGAGCACGAGCAAGTACTTCACCATTGGCGAGGCGGACATAACTGAGGAGAAGATCAAGGCTGGGAAAGAGAAGGCGTCCGCGATGTTCAAGGCCATCGAGGCTTATCTCTTGGCAAACCCTGATGCCTATTGAACCAATCTCATCGCTATCTTGTATTGTTCATGGTATTGTATTAAATATGTCTGGATGTGGTAAACTGAAAAGGAGACAAGAAGAGTTCCAGTCACTCTATGCTTGGAGTTAAGCATGTTGGGCTGATGGGTGCTGTTGTTCGTCTTTGCTGAGAAGTGGTTTTTGTGGAATTTTGTAAATTGGGCTACATGTGGTGTGTATCAAGGGTAAAAAAGTTGAAAAAACTTGATATTTTGTTGGTATCGTGAGATTCTTTAATTTTCAGTAAATTTCATGCAACGATAGACTTCATGAGTAATAAATGAAATGCCGAATGGCCAATAAAATCTCAAATGTTGGCCTGGTCTTTCCAATTTGGAATGACATCTAAAACTATTGACGTGGCAGTCTTTCATAAACCGCAATATATATGATCATTAACCAAAAAGTACATTCTTATAATATGTGAATAAAGTTATAAGGAAAAAAAACCATAGTTGGATGTGTTTGGGGTTTGGACTTATCTAATTGTGACACTTGGGCTATTTGGAATTTTATTTAAGCCAATCTTATCTCTTGATGCTCAAAAATCAAAGTTCGCTCTTATGCTCATATATAATTGGAATGTTGACAATATGACGGCGAGTTCATGAAAATCAATTACTGTCGATTTGTCAATAGCAACAGCACATCTTTGTGAACTAGGATGCCGTATAAATCCTTAATTTATTAAAATGTTTTGATTTTAGTAGAATCTAGACTTTTAATTCCAGCGAGTTTTATATAGGTCCCACATGAACCCATCAGATTTAGCGATTTGGGTTAATTTAGTACATACGACATAACTTTTATGAAAGAGCACTATATTTATATTAAGCTGATTTGAACTTTTAATTTTAGTAAGTTTCCTATGGATCCCACATGAACCCATCAAATTTAGCGATTTAGATTAACTTAGTATATACAACACAATTTTGACGAAAACTTTGAAATGACATAGCGTCGTATTTATATCAAGGAGAATCTAGACTTTTAATTCGAGTGAGTTCCACATGGATCCCACGTGAACCTGTTAGATTTAGCGATTTAGATCAATTTAGGACATACGACACACGTTTGATAAAAGACTCGGAGATGAGCTAGGGTCATATTTATATACAACACAATTTTGACGAAAACTTAGAAATGACAGCATTGTATTTATATCAAGGAGAATCTAGACTTTTAATTTGAGTGAGTTCCACATGGATCCCACGTGAACTTGTTAGATTTAGCGATTTAGACCAATTTAGGACATACAACACACGTTTGATAAAGACTCGGAAATGAGCTTGGGTCATATTTATATACAACACAATTTTGACGAAAACTTAGAAATGACATAGCATCGTATTTATATCAAGGAGAATCTTGACTTTTAATTCGAGTGAGTTTTATATAGGTCCCACATGAACCCATCGGATTTAGCAATTTGGGTTAATTTAGTACATACGGCGTAATTTTGATGAAAGAAAACTGTATTTATATTAAGTTGACCTGAACTTTTAATTTAGTGAGTTTCCTATGGATCCCACATGAACCCATCAAATTTAGCGATTTAGATTAACTTAGTATATACAACACAATTTTGACGAAAACTTTGAAATGACATAGCATCGTATTTATATCAAGGAGAATCTAGACTTTTAATTCGAGTGAGTTCCACATGGATCCCATGTGAACCTGTTAGATTTAGCGATTTAGATCAATTTAGGACATACAACACACATTTGATAAAGACTTGGAAATGAGCTAGGGTCATATTTATATACGCCACAATTTTGACGAAAACTTTGAAATGACATAGCATCGTATTTATATCAACGAGAATCTAGACTTTTAATTCGAGTGAGTTCCACATGGATCCCACGTGAACCTGTTAGATTTAGCGATTTAGATCAATTTAGGACATACAACACACGTTTGATAAAGACTCGAAGATGATCTAGGGTCATATTTATATACAACACAATTTTGACGAAGACTTGAAAATGAGGTAGTGTCGTATTTATATTAAGGGGAATCTAGACTTTTAATTCTAGTGAGCCCATTAGATTTAGCAGTTTAGATCAATTTAGAACATGCAGCACACTCACCAAATAACTTATGCTCGGAAACACTATCCAAATTTAGTGATTATTTTTAGGAAAATATTTTCTAAATTATTTATTTTCTGCAAAATAAAATGCATCTTAGTAAGAAGAAAATATTCAGTGATCAGAACCGTTCACACTCAGTATCCCTCTCTCTATATATGTCAGCTTCAATACAGCCTCTTCATTTCACTCCCAAGTCCCAGAGACCAACTTCATCACTACTATTCAAGTCTTTCCGGATCATCACCCCCTTCTCAGTTTCAGCAACTCTGTTAGGATCCAGCCATGGGTGTCATCACTTTCAAGTTTGTCTTCACTTTCGACTTAGAGTTCACGTCCCCCATTCCCCCGGTCAAGATGTTCAAGGCTGCTATCCTCGACACCGATAACCTCCTCCCCAAGGTCCTCCCGCAAGTTGTCAAGAGCATTGACGTCCTCGAGGGCGATGGAGGTCCCGGGACCATCAAGTTGATGACTTTTGGTGAAGGTTAGTCCATCCGTATTAGGAACCTAGGATACCTCTGAATCAAGGCGGATTCAACCTTATGGAACACTATAATGAACATTGAAAAAGATAGAAATATGACTCGGTTACTTAAGATGTTTCTAACCGTTTAACTTTACACAAGTGATTATGTGACTCGATTTTGATTAGGCAAAGTTAGACTATGTCTAGGTCAATCGTATTGGATTGTGGTCGGAACAATTGGGTCAATTCCTAAATCGCCTGATCGACACCTTGAAGATTGGCGCTCGTGATGTTGAAACCTGCGAGTTCTAAATGTGAATGTGACTTTTTGTTACTTTGATAGGCAATAAGTACAAGACAGAGAAGCACAAGGTCGAGGCCCTGGACAAGGAGAACTTCACCTACTGCTACTCAATCAACGAGGGCGAAAGGCTGGGCACCACCTTCGAGAAGATCACCTATAAGGTGAAGATCAACGCGTTGCCTTTGGGAGGCTCGATGTTGAAGTACACGAACAGTTACTTCACCATTGGCGAGGTGGACATCACCGAGGAGGAGATCAACACCTGGAAAGAGAAGGTGTCCGCGATGTACGAGGCCATCGAGGCTTATCTCTTGGCAAACCCTGATGCCTACTGAGCCGATCTCTTCGCTATCTTGTATTGTTTACGTAATGTGTTAAATATGTGTGGTTGTGCTATACTGAAAAGGAGACAAGAAGAGTTTGAGTCACTCTGTTTGGAGCTAAGCATGTTGGGCTGGTGGGTGTTGTTGTTCTTGTCTTTGCTGAGAATAAGAGAATAAAAGGTGTGACAGAATCTGGTGCGTGGTTTTGTGGAATTTGATAAACTATGCTACATGTTTATACAAGGCTTGTAGAATGAAATTCTCTAATTTAGTAATTTTTTACGAGGAGAGAATTCATGAGTTATAAATGAAATGCCAAATGGCCAATAAAATACCAAACTTTGGCCCGATATTTCAATTTGGATTAACATCTAAAGTTATCAATGTGGCACAATCTTTCATAAACCACAATACGGCAAGTACATCCCTTCTCTATGGATCGTACCAAAAGAGTTAGCAAATTGCGAGAATTTGCGAGCCTAAACTTGAGCAACAACAATCTGTGGGTGTCATGTCGCCGAGAGGGAACTCGTTCATGCTACAGAACCACTAGACTTGAGCCACAATTCACTAGTAGGATCAATTCCTTCCAATTTAGCAAAGCTCACTAAATTGGAAAATCTCAATGTTTCGCATAACGATTTGTCGGGTACGATCCCAGCTGCTCTCACCAGCATGAGCAGTTTAAGCTTCATGGGCTTCTTGTACAACAAGTTGACGGGCAGTTCCTGGTGGTCGCCTCTACCAACAATAACTAGGAAGTGCTTTTATTGCAAATCCGGGCTTGTGAGGAAACGCGACGGAATGTCTCCATGTGGGTCGAGCAGTAAATCGACTGACCATCGGAGAAAGGTTCTGATTAATGTGATTGTTGCGTTTGCTGCTTACTACTTCTCGCGACTCTTATTGCTCTGATTTTGGTGCTTTGGCGGTGAAACAAGCATCTCAATGAAGAGATAAGAAATCTTATGAAGTACGTGAAATCATATGGGAAAGGGGAACGAAGTTTGCATTCAACGATATTGCCATGGCCACCAACGGCTTCAGTGAAGAGTACTGCATCGGAAAACGCGGATTCAGAAGCATTTACAAGGCCGAATAGGCCAGCGGCCACATCGTCACGGTAAAAAAAAGTGGTGGTTAACCGCAGGGACATCATCCAATCTTTTCTGAACTTTGGCAAAGGTCTTGCATGGAGGAAGAGGAGCAGTTGAATTGGACTTGTGTCAAGAGAGTGAAGATTGTTCAATGCGTGGCTCCCGCGATCGCCTACTTGCATCACGATTGCTCACTGCCTATTGTCCATCGGGACATGATGTTGAACATCTTGCTCGAGTCGGACTTCGAGCCTCGACTTTTGATTTTTGGGACGGTGAGGCTCTTGAATTCGGATTCATCGAATTGGATCCCAGTGGCTGGATCTTATGGCTACATGGTTCCTGGTAAGCCATATGATCATATCTAATCAATACATTCCCCCCTGAACCTATGGTCTCGGGTTGATCAAATAGCTTTAATTGACATATTGAATTTGGATTCATCCAATAATTCTAACAAGGCTTTTAGGAAGAGCAAGTACAAATTTTGAAAAGTGGTATGTGTTAACAGTATCTCAAAAATTTGGAATTTGTAGGCAACTTGAGGTTGTGATCAAAACATAGATTCATTCTTCTTTCATGAAACAGAGTCAACAGTAAAAGTACCGATGCTAGAGAATGATGGGGAAGCATCCAGGAATCTTCTCTCTTCCCTACAAATGACACGAATGTCGAAATTATTCAAAGACTCAAATGTGCCGCTATAGGATATGCTCGACCCACGTCTTCCTCCTCCGACTGGCCTATTGGTCAAGGAAGTGGTATTCATGGTCATGGTGGCAATAGCGTGCACGCGGATGAGTCTCGATTCGCGACCTACCATGCATTTCGTTGCGCAAGAATTATCCGCATGCACTCAAGCTTGCTTGTCCGAGCCGTTGGCGCCGTTAGAATATTTAAGTTATAATGTAGTGAATTCCGACCCTCAGGGGTGTCTGCATTCAAAGATCTCTCGGATGCTAATAAGTATAATTTGCGCTTGAGATCCATGCCTTTTGTCCTCTTTTTTTATTGTATTATTTAAGAACATTGTGATGCTGATTTAGATTACTAAACGAGGAGATTGAGAATCATTTAAAGGGCATTTCAACATAATCTCACATATCTCTTGCCCTGCGACTTGGAACTCTGAGGCGAAGACGCATTCCATCCCACCTGCACGAATGTTCAAGGCCTTTGATCTTGATAAAAATCTCATCCCCAAGCTCCTCCCACAAGTCAATCTAAATTTTGTCACCCTTGAAGGTGATGGCGGTCCCGTCACCATCGCATCGTTTTCGGCGAAGGCGAGTACCTGCGCGTCTTCTAATTTCATTCATTTTGATCACACATCAACATGTGATGTCAAGACATTTGCCTGACGTTCTTTGATCAAACTAACGTGGGAGCTGACAGCAGTTTTCTGTGTGTCGCGGCTACACGGTTCAACTCGGTGAAGCACCAGTCGACAAGCTGGACAAGGAAAGCTCGCGCACGCTTACACCATCGTCGAGGGCGACGCGCTAGAGAAGATCTCGAACGAGATCAAGTCCAAACAGAGAGGGTGCACGTGCACGAGCACGAGCAAGTACTTCGCCAAGGACGGGGTCGAGAAGAAGGCTAGCAAAGAGAAGGCCATGGGAATGTTGAAAGCCATTGGAGCCCATCTCTTGCAAAACCCCGATGCTTCCAATTGAGTTGTTGTTCCACGTTGGCTCAATCTTTTTGAGATTTAACAAAGACTTGGCATCGAAAATCATTCCCGATTCACGTGTGACAGAGTGGGGTGCGATCGGAAGCTTCAAAGTGATGAGAAAAAGGAATTTGATGGAGATTTGGAAATGAGCTAGCGTCGTATTTATATTTAGTGGATTCTAAAATTTTAATTTTAGTGAGTTTTATATGGGTCTCATGTAAACTCATAAAATTTAGTGATTTAGATTAACTTTTTGTTTTCTTTTTTTTCGGGTCAAAAGGAAATTTCCATTCGTTACCAAATTGATACATGAAAGAGAATATCAAAAGTCATAATAACAAAACAAACTCGTAGATTAACTTATACAGCATAATTTTGATGAAAACTCGAAAATGAGATAGCATCATGTTTATATTAAGAGAAATTTGGACTTTTAATTCCAATGAGTTTCATATATATTTCACTTGAACCCACAATACACTTTTTGACAAAGACTCGAAAATAAGCTAGGGTCGAATTTATATTAAGCGGAATTTGGACTTTTAATTCCAGTGAGTTCCATATAAGTCCCACATGAACCCATCTGATTTAGTGATTTAAATCAATTTAGTACATACAACGCAATTTCAACGAAAGAGCATCATATTTATATTAAGTGGAATCTGAACTTTTAATGTCAGTGAGTTTCGTCTGGATCCCACGTGAACCCATCAAATTTAGCTATTTAGATTAACTTAGTACATATAGCAGAATTTTGATGAAGACTTGGAGATGAGGTAGTGTCGTATTTATATCAAGGGGAATTTGGACTTTTAATTCTAGTAAGTTCTATATGGATCCCACGCAAACCCATCATATTTAGCGATTTAGATCAATGTAGGACATACAACACACTTTTGATGAAGACTCGGAAATGAACTAGGGTCGTATTTATATTAAGCTGAATTTGGATTTTTAATTCTAGTAAGTTCCATATGGGTCTCACATGAACCCATCAGATTTAGTGATTTAAATCAATTTAGTATAGACAACACAATTTTTGATGAAAGAGCACCGTATTTATATTAAGCGGAATGAGAACTTTTAATTTCGGTGAGTTTCGTATGGATCCCACGTGAGCCCATCGAATTTAGCGATTTAGATTAACATAGTATATACAGCACAATTTTGACGAAAATTCGGAAATGAGGTAGCATTTTTTCATCGTATTTATATTAAGGAGAATCTAGGCTTCATTCTAGTGAGTTCTATATGGATTTAGATCAATTTAGAATATGCAACACACTCACCAAATAACTCTTACTTGGAAACACTATCCAAATTTGACGATCAGTTTTAGGAAAATATTTTTCGAATTATTTATTTTCTGCAAAACCCACCTAAGAAAGAAGAAAATATTCAAAATCATACCCCTTCACACTCAGTCTCTCTATATATGTCATCTTCAGTTCAGCCTCCTTTCTTCACTCCCAAGTCCTAGAGACCAACTTCATCACTACTAAGTCTTTCCTGATCATCACCCTCTTCTCAGTTTCTGCAACTCGTTCGGATCCGGTCATGGGTGTCATCACTTACGACTTCGAGACCACGTCCCCAATCCCTCCGGCCGAGATGTTTGAGGCCACTCTCCTGACGCCGATAACCTCATCAACAAGGTCCTCCTACAAGACATCAAGAGCATTAAAGTCCTTGAGGGCGATGGAGGTTCCGGGACCATCAAGTTGATGACTTTCTGCGAAGGTTAGTCCATCCATATTAGCAACTTAGGATTGCTCCAAATCAAGGTGGGTTCAACCTTATTGAACACTATAATGAACATTGAAAAAGATAGATATATGACTTGATTAATTAAGATGTTTCTGACTGTTTAAATTTACACAAGTGATCATGTGACCCGATTTCAATCAATCAAAATCAGGCCATGTCAAAGTCAATAGTATTGGATTGTGGCTGGGGGCTAATTCCTGAATGGCTAGATCTACACCATTAAGATCGGTGCTCGCAATGTTGAAACCAGCGAGTTCTAAATGTGAATGTTACTTTTTGTTTCTTTGATAGGCAGTCGGTACAAGACGGCAAAGCACAAGGTCTAGGCCTTGGACAAGGAGAGCTTCACCTACTACTACTCAATCATCGAGGGTGACACGGCCGGGCACCCTTTGAGAAGATCAGTTACGAGGTGAAGATCACCACGTCGCCCGACGGAGGCTCGGTGTTGAAGAGCACAAGCAAGTACTTCACCATTGGCAAGGTGAATATCACCGAGGAGAAGATCAAGGCCGGGAAAGAGAAGGCGGACACGATGGTTAAGGCCATCGAGGCTTCTGTCGTGGCAAACCCTGATGCCTGTCGAGCCGATCTCATCTCTATCTTTTATTGTTCTTGTAATGTATTAAATGTCTGGTTGGGCTAAACTAAGTAGGCGACAAGAAGTGTTTGAGTCACTCGGTGTTTGAAGTTAAAGCATGTTGGGCTGGTGATTGTTGTTGTTCTCGTCTTTGCTGAGAATGAGAGAATGAAAGGTGTGGTAGGAATCTGGTGCAGTGGTTTTATGTAATTTGGTAAATTGCGCTACATGGAGAGGATTCATGAGTGACAAATGAATTCATGATAAACTGCGGCATGATATTTCGAATATGGACTATCGATCCTGCTTGATCCGGATTGATCATCGAAACATATCAAGGTGGCACAACTTTTCATGAACCGCAATAAGTAAAATCATTAAGGAAAAGTATATTCTTATTATATATCAATGAAGCTATAAAAAAATTGTTGAATGTGTTTAGGGTTCGGACTTATCTTATTGCAACACTTCGGCTATTTGAATTCTATTCAAGCTAATCCTATCTTGACTCTTGATGGGGACAATGGATTAGAGATCAAACGATTCAACAATAATAGAAAAAAAAAATGGAAAGAAAAAGAGAAGAAAATTATAACGTAAAAGCAGCAGCCTCCACATCCCCTCCCACTCAGATGATGAGCTGATCTTGGGACACCCCGTTGCCGACCCTGTTTTGACCCAGTCAAACCGCCGGTGTCAGTGAAGCTTTATCAACCTTAACTTTTTAAATTTATGGAAATGATTACGAAAGGCCTTACTGGATGAATTGAAGTGGATTTACCACAACATTAAGGCATCGAGTGTGAAGAAATATATTACGTGATGCTTATATCGTGCGACGTACTATCGTGATATTACTAATTTATTAAGTGTTCTCGTTTGCTACATATTAAATGAAATTCGATGAACACTCGCTTCTCTAAACAAGGACATTTGATTATGATATCGCTGAATCGTTGTATCAAACTCCACAACAATCAATTCTAAGTGACGACCGCCCATGTGAGCATGAGAATGCGCTCTCTCTTGTGTTCATCTTTTGGGACATATACTTTGATATTTCAACAACTTGAATCTGAAAGGGACCGAAATAATTTTCATGACCAAGAGAACAAAAGAGACCAACTTAATTCCTCTTTTACATTTCTTTAGGCCGCGAATCCTTGACTCTTTTATTTTCCTCATACGTGACTCTTGCCAAACCAAGCCTACCTATTCACATAATTCTAACCATAAATAGGAGGCATTGACAGGACTCAGAAGCACGAACTTCTCTGGGGTTATTTCTTTCTCATTGCCAATAGCCATGGGGGCAACCAGCATCACACAAGAGCTCACATGCCCGATTGCTCCAGCTCACATGTTCAAGGCCTTGATCGTCGGGTTGAATTCCCTGATCCCAAAGCTCCTGCCTCAGTTCATAAAGAGCGTGGAGCTCGTGCAAGGCGACGGAGGAGCCGGGAGCATCGAGCAAGTTAATATCGCCAAAGGTACGTACACTCAACATACACTCATCAAGCCGGGAGTTTCATAATGTAAGTCTTGTTTGGTCACAAATGCGGTTAGTCATTTCAAGAATGTGAAGCACCGGATTGACGAGCTCGACAAGGAGAACTTCGTGTGTAGGTAGACGATAATCGAAGGCGACACATTGGGCGACAAACTCGAGTTGATTGATTACGAGGTCAAGTTTGAGAGGCCGTCAGTGATGAAGGTCGGTTTGCAAGATGACGAGCAAGTGCACCACCAAGGAGACACTTAAAGTTGAAGAAGAGGAGATCAGGGCTGCGAAGGAAAAAGCCATGACGTAGCATCACTTACAGTCCATCTCTTCGTTCATGAACAATTTCTCGGGAGGCATACCACGTGATTTGGGCAAGTACAGCTATTCTCTGGGCAACGTTAGCTTTTCGAACAACAGCTTCACCAGAGAGCTGCCGCCAGATATATGCAGCGGCTTTGCTCTTTGATATCTCGTGGTCGATGGGAATAACTTCACCGAGCCGCTGCCCAACTGCTTAGGAATTGTCCAGGGCTAACGAGAGTCCGTCTGGACAGCAATCGGTTCACTGCAGATGTCATGAGTGCGTTTGGAGTTTATCTGAATCCGGACTTTATAAGCCTCAGGCCCTCAGCAACAACCGATTTGTCGGGAATCTCTCTGCAGAATGGGGAGAGTGCACGAATGTCACGAATTTGCAGATAGATGGTAACAAAATCCCCAGCCGCATCTCGCCGGAGCTTGGGAAATTGTCTCAATTGTGCGATCTGACTCCATATGGCAATGAATCGACCAGGAAAATTCCCGATGATTTGGTAAGTCTGGGGGCTTTGATTAGGCTGAACTTGAGCTACAACCATTTGGCCAGAGACATTCCCACCTCGTTAGGAAACTTATCGAAGCTAGAATATCTTGATTTGTCCGGGAGAAGGCATTGAGCGGTAGCATACCGGAAGAGCTAGCGAATTGCAAGAATTTACTGAGCTTGAACTTCACCAACAACAATCTGTTGGATGTCATATCGCCAGAGCTGGGGAAATTGTTCACGTTACAGAATCTCCTGGACCTGAGCCACAATTCTCTAGCAGGACTAAT